>CM065385.1:26302500-27717500 GCA_033060915.1 Euryodendron excelsum | reverse complement strand
TCTCTTTTTATAAATACTTGAAATTAGTAGGATTTAAGTAAAAAAATTAGTTAAAGTAAGAGGGGTCACAGCTCTTCATTGTCCAAGCATGATTTCGCTATTGAATACAGGATATAGGGATGGTTAAACGTATGCAAGCTTATTCTTGCATGCAGAAAATGTTATTTTTGTGTTTTGATTATGTGACGGTCAGATTGCCATGAACTGATTGCAAAGATCAACCAAAAAATATTCACTACATGAGAAGAATGGAGAAATTTTGCATTAAAACCAACCTAATTTAGGTACCACATGGCCTTCATGGTGATATATGACAAAAAGATCCACAAATGAATCCAGGAGTTCGATTGCATTTGGCTTTGCGATGTCCTTCTCACCTACCTAACACATAGCGTCTTATCATATTATCCTTTGGGAAAAAAAATTTAAGAAGGAAATACAAGCAAAAAAAAGAGAAAAAATTAAGAAAAAAAATTCCCCTAATTTGCTTGGGTGAGGGGAGAAAAATTAGTGCAGTACCAAAAATATGAAGTGATGGGCATTCAATGGCAGAGGAGAAAGCATTTTCAGCCAGCTTTGGTGAAGAAAATTTTGATCCTCCCAATTTACCACCTGATATTATTATGAGGAATTTTGTATTGGAACTCTGGTAAGAGCCACACCCTGTAACCATGTTAACAAATCCATTATGAGTACTTTCACTTCAAGTTTCATAAAGCAAAAGTTGAAGTACCAGCCATGCTTTGCCGAGGGAAATATAAAGAAGGCTAAGACGCAAGAGGTTAGCCCCGAATACCTGACTTTCTAGGTCAACCCGTTAGTTGTGTCACACGCACCTAGAGATGGTAACATGTCGTACCAGAGATGGTAACGGTGCGTATGAGACGAATTTGCTTGGAACTTATCCTAATCTTAATAGGAAATTTTTTTTTCACATTTTATTTCATACCTATTACAGGTTGAACCCGATAA
Source organism: Euryodendron excelsum (assembly GCA_033060915.1). Classification (NCBI taxonomy): domain Eukaryota; kingdom Viridiplantae; phylum Streptophyta; class Magnoliopsida; order Ericales; family Pentaphylacaceae; genus Euryodendron; species Euryodendron excelsum. The sequence continues at coordinate 27,716,528 of CM065385.1, read as the reverse complement.
TTTCATACCCATTTATGTTCCAATTAATCTGATCAGGTCGGGTTAATCCTCATATTTTTTATTTTTTATTTAGCACATAGACAATATTTTTCTAATATCACATATTTTTAAAACATAGCAATTAATTTACCTAATAAGAAGCAGACAATACTTTAGTATATAAACTCTGTATACATACTAATTGATATTTATGTATTAGTATAATACTTAACTACATTAAGGATATGATAATTTATTAACACCTAAGTACAGGTGTGGCAAAACAGTAAATAAAATTTGATAAGACCGGAATCGATTAACAGGGAACAGTTATCAAAACATGTAAAATTAGATACTAGAATTCACCCATGATAAAATATTAGATACCGACTAAACTATGCCAGATACTGTAGTGTTATAATGGTTTCAATTAGAACCTAAGTTAATCTATTTGAATTTCACCTTAAAAAATACCAATGAGAATTGGACAATGATAATCAAAACAAAATAGTTTAATTTTTGAGAATCGATGGTTGTAGAACGAGACTTTAATTAAATAAAATAAAATAATCTTGGATTCAATTAATTCGATCACTTGATTCACCCGAAATTCTAACGAAAATTTTGTAACTTAAATAATTGTCTTCGTCTTGAACTTTTGATTCGGAAGATTAAGTTATTAAAACAAAAATTCAATAATAATTAAATCTAGAATATTAAAATTAAAGTCATAGATTCATACCATCGATTTGTGCAATTACTATACCAAATTAAGATTTGTGTATAGAAATTATCAAACTTAGTCAAGAATCTAAATTTTTTCAAAGATCTAAAATTTAATTATCAAGAATTGAAATATTTTAAAGATAAAATAATAAAGACTCAATTACCTCAGTTAATATTCCAAGATCCTTAAATGATCTTCACAATTAGTTTCAAGAATAAAACTAGCTACTCATGATAATAATAAAAAAATTAATTTGAAAGAAAATGACTTCATAAATAAAAGGTTTATTATAACAGAATAACGGTAATAAAAAGACTGAAAGAGAAAATTAATTGACTGAAAAACTACTAACAAACTAACTAAAAATTTACTCCTAAACAAAAAAGAAACAATTGAATAGAGCTCTTTGATTTTTTTTTTTTTTTGGTATCCCTTTTGCCCTCTTTTCCTGATCAATTTATAGACAAGGTTCTTTCCATATGACCGAATGACTTTCACTTAATTAGCCTCCATTATGTATTATTTCTAATATGCATTGTCTCCACTTGCTTTTGCATTATTTATTCCATTCGTCCATCACTTGCACACTTGCACTATATAAACATATATATATACATAATATAATATACATACGTATATATATATAAGATCATACTCGAAAGAATGTATGTGTATCCGTTGATTTTATTTTATTCGGTTTTAACTTTAAATTTGCACAGAACACAAAAACATAAAAAAAATTAATTTTATAGTAAAATAATAAATAATATATAAATATTACTAACAATAGTTTATAATTAGAAACTTTGATTGTACTTGTTAAAGTGCAATCAATATGATAAGGATATTTTAGTTATTTTAGTACATAATCGGGTCAGAGTCGTATTTTGTTCTTTCTCATACATTCCGTCTCATTCCCGCTTCGAGTTTTATTCTTTTCTACATATTCCGTTTCTAACCCTTTTATTAAACCCCCATAATCTTTTCATGAGTGTAAGAGACTAACTTCTTCAAGTTAAATTGTCATCCCTATATGCATCGAACTTTCAACATATGCAACATTAAGCCACGAACTTATAGGGAGTCAAACTCACTCATAAAGCCTGGATACATATGTAGATAGTGAAAACTTGTCTTACCAACCAACTATACTAGTGCTCAAGGGGCTGACCCTAGGCGTCGAACCTACCTGCATTCCAAATGGGGGGCAAATCCACTTACTTGGACAACCCCCGGGTTACCACGTTTGTTCCTTGAAATCAAAATTGACATCATCTGGGATTTTTTTTATCACCAAGTAATGAGCATGTCTAGCAATTCTCCTGTTAATTAGAAGAGCAAAAGATCAAAAGGAAATGAAATGCCATGCTATATCTCTGCCTGCATACCCGGTAACGCAGTGGATATTAGTGCTCCCCTCCATTGAAAATCACAAAATAAAAATTATTTGAAAGCTTTATATTCAAGAAGTTACATATATGAACACTCAAAATTTTCAAATTAAATAAGCTGAAAAATAACTGATTTAAATGAGTGAAATAGCGTAGATGAGATTATGAATTCTGAAAACTAAAAGAACAAAAATTATAATAGACAATTTTTTTTTTTCTTCCTTTTTTTCAAGAACTCATGTTGTGTTTGGATCCCGAATTAAGTAAGGAAAAGAAAAAAAATTATATAAAAGAAGCGAAAGAAGGACATAAGGGATTCCAAATACCATGCTCTTATCTGGTTAGTTAAGAAAATGAATAAGAATTTATCAATGTAGCCAATTTTTTGTAGTGTTGCACTTTTCCCACAAATTTTTTCCATGGTTTGCCTTCTATATTTTATTACCTACCATTTTTCATCGCAACAAGTGAAGAAATTTTATTTCTTTTACAATTGTTTTTCTCTTCATAAATTTAAGATCCAAAAACACAGCATCAATGTTTCCGAAATCATCACTAGATTAAGAAAAAAGAGAAATCGTACGGTTCTTATGGTTGTGCATGTTATTTTTTATTCGATTGCTATGTATTACACATAATTTTGTACTAAACAATATTTATATATATAATCCATTTGCTAAGACAAATATATATATATATATATATCTGCTGTTAGTGTTGGAGTATTTACGAAAATTTATTACCTGGGAGAAACCTAGCAAACCATCAAAGTGTCCAATCCTCATCATGCAATCCTCCATGTAAGCAATACACTCATCAAAATTCCTGTACTCTGTGAAAGAAACCCTACAAATGACATCAATATTACGGCATTTATTTGAAAATTTATAATAATAACATGGAATTAATTGAGATCAATGACGATATCTAAACCGGACTAAGACTGTATAAATTTGACCGTTAATTGGGTTTAAAAATAAATCCTAAATTTTATAATTTATGAGTAGGCTTAGGCGAGTCTACCGGACTCTTGAGCTCATGGTTACCCTTAATTTGAGCCATGGTGACTCGGAAAGAGTGAGTCTATAATTGCATTTCCACTAAAATACAATCGACATTCAACTCTTTTTTAACAGTATTTAATTTACGTAACTACTACTACTGCTACAAGCGGGTTTAAACATCCGTTTAGACATTTGCGAGACTTTAAACTTGTGACAGAGACTTCTTCATTTGATTGAATGATAATGTGCCGCGTTGATCTTTTGTGGTACTGGGGACCTACTTAATTGAAGGATCATAATTAGAACAGCTATATGTAACGCTCTAGGAACAATATTGTTTCCATGGTGATTGTGAGAGCTAGCAATCGTACTTTCACTTGGAGATATACGAGATGGGGCTGTTCCAGAGATAATGCCTTATTATCCAGCTACCTAGGTTTCGAGAGTAGGCATGGTAATGAAATTAAAGTCTCTAATACTATATTTGGAATTCAAATTTATCGAGAAAAAAATAAAAAAAAATATATGAAAAAAAAATTATTTTGTTATTTTTTCTTCTCACTTTTTTATTTTTCATCACTAGATTCTTAATTCAAACGCAACCTAAATACTGCAAAGCAATCTGAAAGAAAGTTCTCATTATATAATATATATATATATATATATTTATATTTGTAATGATAAATTTGAACTGGTAGATTAAAATGTATCGATATTAAAGAGTGAGGTTAGCTTAGTGGTAGTGATGCCTTCACCTAAACTAAGAGATCATAAGCTATGCCACCACATTGTAACAACATTATCGAATATTATGCGTTTCTTTTTTCTTTGGGTTGAATTATTATTATTTTTTTCTTGGTCTTAGAAATATTCATTCATCCAAATGAAAGATAGGGACAGTTAAGTGGTGCATAAAATTGAGTCTTGGTATCCCACCGGATGATTGGTTTAGTGGGTAAAAACTTGAATTTTATTGCTTAATACTCTGGTTCGAGTTTCTATAACCGTTCGAGTATCAAGCATTGGAACATAAGTTTTGACTATGATGTAAGTGTAATAGGGCCTCCCACACTTGTTGTATAGTATTGAGGAGCAAAGTTTTCTGCTGAATATGTGGAGCCTATTTAAAAAAAATAATAAAAAATAACCTTGGTAGTGTGTACCACTTGTGGCGGTAAATTACAAGGGGGTTCGTCAAAATGATTCCAATAATGCAACCCTTTATTCCTTCAAGAAGTCTGTCTCACCTGCACAGCAGGTGTTGTAATATAAGTACATGATGTCTGTTGGAATATACACTATGATGCAGGAAAATGTGAAACAGTTGTATATTATTCTTTCGAATTTAAGAATGACTAGAATATCAATACAAGAACAAGAAAAACTCATTTCTAAAAACTCTATGAATATTATTATTTACTGTGAACAAAGCATTTACATCTTATCTATAACAAATAAAAAAAACGCAAATTCTAACCCTAATTGGACTCCAACTAAACAGAAATTAAGAAATTGCAAAAAATTACTAGAAAAAGAAAATTTGACTTAAGCCCAAATTTAAATACTGAGAAACCTAAAGAAACTTCCCAGAATAAACAGCAACAAAAACTAAAATTTCTAAACAAAGTTATTATCAAAAGAAAGTTTTTCTTAAAATGAAAAATTTGTTAATTTGGAGACCTAAACGATAAAATTTGTTCAAAAAGTGGTATTTGTCAGGGCAAATTAACGGGTTCTGCTTGTTGGACCATTTTCAATCGAACATGGGCTTCGGGAGCGACTTTAACAATGTCGGCTTAAGACCAAATTGGTTGTAATGCCAGTCACTTGGTTTGCATCACGTTCGCAACTCACATCCGGCCCACGTATTTGTGACATTCTTGTAATTTAGGCTCATTATGATGGGTATTTTGTGTCAAAGTTATTGGCTCTCATTCAACCACATTATTGTCGTAGTAAATTTTGTATAATTTTTTTTATTTTTATAATATTACCCCTTTTTTAATAACATGAAAAACTTGTCTAAGGCCCTCTTTTTGGACCAACTCCTATCAAGTCAAATCTTCCAGAGCCTGACAAAAATCCACAATTCACCAATCTCGAGCAAGCATGGATAGCTTAGGCAGACTATTGCGCTGAGAGTGATTGACTCCAGTGCAACAATTTCCTTCCAAAAATACTTCATGAAACAAATGACTTTCGAACTCGAATATCTCTGATAATGTACAAGCAGTATACTCTTATTTTACGTTATTTCTTAAGTGAGCAAACTTAGATAGATTTTGCATACTTGCCTAAAGTCAATTAATTGAGCATTCTTAACGATGACAAGGGCAGATCCCTGACCACAAATGAAGGAGGAGGGCTTGCCAATGGGACTAGCCCAATTAATTTTTGACCTATTGGTTTCGTCCATTGCTCTGTTGCGCTCTCATTAAACATCCGACACATGCTGATATATGTGGAAGCCATTGATGTTTTGAAAGTTTCTGATCTGGGGTTGCTGTTTCTATGAAGTTGAAATGGCTCAATGGATCATTGTTTTGAACTTGCATTATTGTACTTCGGTTTTCCAAACCTTGTGGGGTCTTGTTTTTCGGCTGCCTCTTTCTATTTTCAGCTGAAATCTACACCGACTTTACTTTGATCAGCGATGACATTTTTACCAATAAACTTACCACAGCTTTTGAAGAGAGACTTTGTGTGCTTACCTTGAAATTTCCAAACCATCTGTACGAGGCTATTGCTGCTTTTGTCTTTGTTTTCATTGTGTCTCCTTCTTGTCCATAGTCCAAAAACGAAAGGAAAAAGAAATTTAAGAACAACTAACAGGCAGCCCAAGAGATAGAAGATAGATTTCAGAATGATTACTTCTCTCTCTACTGGTAAACTTCAATGTTCTAACTTCCTTCTTTGTCTACTAAAATCAAATTTAGTTCTCCTCACTGTTTGTTAAAACAGACTTAACCCTGTTGCTAACTGGGCTGGTTCAATTTTGCTTTGTTTAAGCGGCTAACTCACTTCGAGCCTTTCTTATAGCAGCAGAATCAAGAATTTTGTTGAACGGGTGTAAAAATTCTTGAATTTTGCGGAGTTAAGATAAATTTGTAAAAATTTTAAAATGAAACATTATTTCTTATTATAAATACTCAAAAAATTATAGGACCTAAACATAATTTTAAAAACTTAGGGGCCTGCCCCTTGGCTTAAAAATAGGTCCACCTCTGATCTTAAAGCTCCCATATGTCACCCCTAAAATATATGAAAAATAATATTCTTCCCAAAAATTTGTAGAAAACATTCATAAACATAATATGGCAGTGGCTTTTGTGTAAAAGTCGTCAAGATGGATGTTCTATTTCAAAGTGAATAAACCTTCTACAACTATATCATTATAGTAATAAATTCTGTATGAATTTTATAGTTGTATAATATTACCCATATAGTATATATACGTAGTGATTGGAGGTGGGGGAGTGAATTTAACCTAAAAAATGAAGGCAACTTTCGTTGGGCTGTAAGGGGTTTAGTGGATTAGTTGAACTTCCACAGCATATTTACATCGATTTAAACTCGGCACAACTCTTGGACTGCTCATTCGAGCATTCCAAAGCTCATGTGAATATGATTCCAACTCCATATTGACATGGTTGAAAATGTACAATTTCAATCATCCAAAATTTTACACGTTGAACATGTCTTCTAGCTTAACTCGTTCAAGCATGTCAATTCATTAGGCTTGAATTGTTTTATTTTAAATTTTCTTTCAACAGTAAAAAAGAAAATAGAACAAAAAACCTTTTAACTTTTGTTATGTTGTTTTTGCAAGTGTTTTTATCTATTGGTTCAAGCATGGTCATTAGGCTTGAATTTTTTATTCTAAATTTTCTTTCAACAGTAAAAAAGAAAATAGAACAAAAAACCATTTAACTTTTGTTATGTTGTTTATGCATGTGTTTTAATCTGACAGAGCCGCCCATTGAAGTGGACTGAAAAGAATTTACATGGTGAAGTCAAGAGAAATGTCAATATTTTCCCAAACTGGGTGGTGGTGAATATGTACGTAGCCGTCCAATTTTGTTTCCTTTTTTTTTTTAAGTTTTTCAAAGGCAATGAAGTTGGAACTCTAATATGATCTCTAAAAAGAAACCTCGACGCTATGTTTGGATGTTGGGGTTCACAGAGGAAAAGGAAAAATGAAAGGACAAAAAAAAAAAAAAAGAATTATAGTAAAAAAAAGCTAAATTTTTTTTTTTTGCGCCTTGGAAAAGGAAAATAAGAAAAAAATGAATAGATATTTGTCTAAAAAATAATTCATTTGCTTTTATTTGGTTACTCATAAAAAAAATGAACATGTTATAATACTTTTATTTTTCTTTTACCAGAGAAATTTAGGATCCAAACATATTATTGGAGATAGTTGTGTGGTTTGGATTTGATTCCATTTACCTAAAATAGATAGGTTTTAGAAGAGGGTTTTCTTTTTAAGGCAGTCTTATTGTCTTTTTTTTTTTGGCTGTGGGGTGTTTAGACTTTCAGTCTACTTTCTCAACCTTGTATAAGGTTACTGTTTACACAAATTACATAACCTTCATGCATTACAAAAATGATGATTAGTCATAAGAAAGTGTAAAGAGAGATCCAACTTGATACCAACAAGTTTATTGTCATTAGTCCAGTGAACAATGTCTTTTGTCAAATTGTGGAATTCAAGAACTGGATAATTAAACAAGTATTGTGGCTAATAGGTTGCTTTTAACACCAAATTAGTGTGAGTTTGGTTATGTGCAACGGCAGAGTCAAAATTTGTGTTTTGCCCTTGAGGGGCTAAGGTAAATCTTTTTAAATTTTGTAAGAGCTAGATAAATATTTTAAATTTTGAGAGAACAATACTTATGTTTGGAATCAGAAATTCATACAAAAGTTATAACTCGAATAATATAATCGAATGATAGTCATTCACTTTAAAATAAAATTTTTATCATAATAATTTTTAATTATAAAAATATTTCAAAAACATTATTTTGATAAAATTATTTGTACAATTTTTTTTTAAAATAGTAATATTTTTCTTTATATTTTATTATAAATACTTAAAAATTTTCAAGGTTTTAAGGGCCGTGGGGCCTGCCCTTCCGTCCACCCTGACTAGGCCCCAACAAAAAGAAGTTTACTTGTCTTTGTCTTTACCTTGCTACATGTGCCTTCCTTCCTTCCTTTGACTTTCACTCCATAGAATTCTATAATCTGTCTGTCAAGGACACCAATTTGACGGTAGATGTTCCTTCCATTTCTCTTGATGGTCGAAACCCCAACGGCTAACTAAGATAGAAATCTATATATGGTGAGGTCAGTGCCGACTCATTTATGTTATGTTATGTTCCATAGGAAAATTACTAAAAATAAAAAAGGTAGACCAATCCTTATCGAGTTTAGAAAAGATTAGATGTATTGTACACTCAAAATTATTTTTATATTTCAAATCGGTAATGCACATATTCTAATGGAACAACTTTATTTGTTTCATATATATATATATCAAATATCTAATGTAATAGAATAGCTTCATTCGTTATGTCAATTCTTGTTCTGGATAGAACCACAACTTTTAAAGAGTAATCATCTATGGTATGATTATGTTTACTTAGCCACTAAATTTCTTTGCATATTTATGCAATAATTCGTGCTTTGCAATAATATTGGATGTGTGCTCTCGTTTTTTTTTTTTAGTTTTATAAAGATTTTGCTAATATGATCTTATAACACATGTTAAACATACATTGTTTAGTTGTACATGTCTAAATTTTTTTACAATTTGAGGAGTACTATGGAACTATGTGACATATATTTATTTGGACTAATTCTAAGATCTTGGTAGAATTTTGATATATTAATGTGGGATGCTGGGGAGTACAAGACAAGAAAACTAGAATCAGAATGTAAGTCTTTCTTAACAAGCTTTATTACCGATAAATTTTTTTGTTTTGATGCAATAACCAAGAGTCTTAAACTAATAGGAGATTATTATAAATAAAGAAATTACGGGACAAAGCCATTTGCTGAATAATTTAGGTGCTTGACAGCTTTTGCCAGCTTCTGTTTACTTCGTAACTTAAATAGAACCTGTAAGAAATTAATAACAAGTTTTCTTTTAATTTAAAATTAGAAAAACCCAAATCAAAGTATCATTCTCATAATTAGCCTGGGATACAGTTTGGTCTGGTGCTGGTGCACAGCAGAGCAATACAACCAGGTTCCCTGGTAGACACCTGTATGCCAAACCCTTTTCTGACAAATGTATTGTACACACAGCAAGTACGTGCATTTTTTGGTCTATCTCATTGGCCCAAGTCTATTTACTTAATCCATTTATAAAAATGTTCAATTGTGCATGTTCAAAGCACCACATGGAGACATACAAACTGCAAATTTTGGGCAACGATTTGAAATGAACAGGTTGGTGGTTTCTCCCATAACAAATGGGTTTAGTTTATTATTATTTTCTCTCTCCCCAATTATCTCGATTAAACCGCTATTATACAGCTAATCTAACAATAATATAATATTAGCCATAATCTAATTCCACAAACTGTCACCCATCACGCTCACGGTGAGATGCAGAGATGACGTGTTCCTTTAATTGATCATGGATTGTATGAATTTTATTCAAATTAACACAAATGGGCATCCGCTATTGTCTAAATTGGCTTTGAAGATACTTATTCGACTGTTAGACTGTAAATTATATTAAGTTATTTGCGTTTAACTCATATTCATTTTATTAAAATTTTATTTGAAATTAACATATTAAAATTTTATTTGAAATTAACTCATTTTGTATACATGACAAATTTAAATATATTTTAAAACTAGTTAATTTTTTTAATTCAATTCGAGTTTAGATTAATAAAATTTATATGCCTTTTAAAAGGTATAGAAAATCCAAATTTTCAAACTTTTGATCCAATTAAAACTAGTTTAAAATAAGATAAATAATTTAAATTTAAATAAAATTTTAAAAATTATATATTTAAGTCAAAATTCGAACAATCCACTTGCTAACTGGACTGAATAATCCAGAATATTGAAAGGGCAATCTCAAAAATTCACGGACCACGCGAAGAGTCGTTGGAAAGGTTAACGCGGGGAGAGACTGCAAAGGAAGGCTTAGGTTTGCAATATTATATGAGTGATGTTATACAAATTAAAAAAAATTTATATAAAATAATATGTTTTAATTAGTTTTTTATTTTAAAATAAAAGTCTATCATAATAATTTTTATTATAAAATTATTACTACTGATATATCAATTTGTATATAAATTTTATATGTATTTTTTTTTTCTAAAAATAGTATTTATCATATTATATGTACACATCATACATTATCAGTATTATAAATAATTGAGTGTGTTCACTAGACAGAGACGTTTTACTAACCCTTCAGCCATTGTTACATGTCCAAGTAAGGTGGCATTTACGTAATTTACAACTTCATCCGGATAAAATAGGTACTTAAAGCTTAAGGTCTGTTTGGTAACGCTGTTAATTTTTATTTTTTGCTCTGTATTTTTGTTTTGTGTTTTTGTTGTGTATTTTTTGTGATTTGATGATGAGCGTTTATAGGTTTTCGTTGTGCCAATAATACTAGACCAATGTTTTTGTAAGAGAAAATACACCCATTTTAGTGTTTTTAGTTTTTTTTTTTTTTTTTCGAATTTTGTAAAAAACTAAAATTTTTTTTTCAAACAAACGGCATTTTTTGTTTTTTTGAAAAAAAACAAAAAACGAAAACAAAAAACGTTACCAAACGAGGCCTTAGTAATAATATTAGTTTAGTAATATTATCAGTTTTTGTTTTGTGTTATATATTTTTAGTGTTTATTTTTTGTGTATTTTTTATAGTATGGTGATGGACATTTATAAGTTATTGTTGTACCTATTTTGATATTTTTTATTTTTTTTTCAAAATTTTGTAAACAACTAAAATAAAAAAACATAAAACAATTATTGTTTTTTAAAATTTTGAAAAAAAAAACAAAAAACAAAAACAAAAAAATTTACCAAACAAGGCCTTAAGTTTAATGAACTTCCAAGTTACTAAAATATCCTCATCCAGAAATGTGTCAGCCTCTTATTAGCTGGTTGTGGTGTTCCCACCTACAGTTTGGTGTCGAGAAGCTTCCGAAAGAGAAAAGTACAACGATAAGCCCATTTCAGTCACCGCCATGAATCATGAATTTGCTTTGCTCTGCTGTCTTTGCATATAACTTGGTATTCTATGTACATCACACACACACACACACACACATACACACACACACACATACACATATATATATATATACATGCCTGCCTATATATATATAAATATTATATAATAATCGAGCGGAGGAATCTCTTACATTTTAATTAATCGGTGTCTCTTAACCTCCACTTTCTCTCTCCCCTTTTATATACTCCCTTTACAGTCACCCCTTCCCTTCAAACCCTCTCTCTCTCTCTCTCTCTCTCCCTCTCTCTAAAAATCTCTGTTTCTCTCTAGAAAGCAAACATGAGGATGGGTTCTTTGGGTTTTCAACTCTTCTTGCTACTGGCTCTATTCACCACCTCATGCCTAGCACAAGCTCCCGCACCTTCTCCAAAGGTTTCACCCACAGCCACACCTACGCCGGCGCCAGCTACTCCAGTACCAACTCCCTCGCCGACGCCGGCTCCAGCGCCTGCTCCGAAGACTCCTTCTCCATCCCCAACTCCGGTCCACACACCAACCCCATCACCCTCTCCCGCCAAGACCCCGTCCATGTCCCCAACTCCGGCACCCAGCGTTGCCTCGCCGCCAGCGCCGCCCGTCTCCGGCCCCTCTCCGGCCGCGGAGCCTACAGCTGAGACCCCGCCCGCGCCCAGTGCTGCCTTCGCTGTGAGCAGAGTTGCCATCGCTGGGACAGCACTCACAGGAACATTCCTCGCCATGGCGTTGATGTAGAGCCACGTGTTGTTCCACGTGGAAGCTCATCGGCTTTAGATCTGTACTTGTACGGACGGATGAGATTTGTTTTGCTCTTTTGTTTCAGTACCGAGTAATTTTCTTTATTACATTTTTATTTTTATTTTTATTTTTATTTCTGAAATTATTACGTTGTGCTTGTTGATTGTATTGGATCTTCTGTATTTTGGTTTCACATTTGGGGGTGGGGGGGATTTGTATGTTGGATCATTATTTTGGTGATGCAGGACTCATGTGTGGACACGTGGATATTTTTTAGATGAGTCACATGTAAATGAAATAAATGAATAAATCAGTTCCTATTCTTTCCTGTGACTTATCATAAATTTTCAATGTCGTGTTCTTATTTATTACATATATATATATATATATATATTGTCATGTAAGGGTCTGCTCGGTAGTGTTGTGAGCATAACTCGAAATATATTTCATGTTGCCATAAACGAAAGCATATATAAACTCTGAAACACTTGCAAATTAATAATGAAAACCTTATGCTTCGAAATGAATTATAAAACGCATAGAATGTAGTTACTATTTATTTATTTATTTAAGTAGACATTGGGCGCTGAATGCCTTATCATAAAGCAACTTGCTATGGTCTGGTAACGAAATAAAATAGAATGAAATAATTTTTTATATTTTATTGTTCGATGCCTGAGATAGAATAATAATGTAGTGATAGTATGATTATTTTTACTCGTGTTTGTTTGTGATAATTTAAATGTTGAAATAAAACGAAAAAATTTCGGAAGAGCGAGCCATTTTAAAGAGATAAATCTGTGTATTTCTCCTCTCTTTCTTTTCTTCTCCTCTCTTAAACCGAGATCAAGAGATTGTTTCAGACAAAGGTGGGGGAGGTGGGTGGTAAGAGAGGGTGGCAAGTTTCAGTCCGGTTCTCCCTCCAGACTTAATCCTCCATTTTCTTTTAGACTATTCTTCTCAAGGTAATACGTGTACAAGAATAAATTTAATGGTTAATAAACATGTTTCCTCTTTTTCTTCTTTCTTAGCCATTACATTTGCTTCTGATTTCTCCTCTCTCCCCTCCCATTCATGCCTGAACAAATTCGGTATCCCAAAAACCTTAAAATGGAGAATATTATCCCAACTATAATCAACTGGAAATTCTTGGAACTCCCCGAAACTTTGGGCAATGAAATTTGTAAACTACAATTTTTTTGGAATAGTAGTTAAACATGTAACAGATCCGTAAAATTGTTCAAAGAGTTCTGCATTGATATAGGCTGTTAAAGTTTGTGGACTCTTCAATGAATAATTCCCTCTTAGTGTTTGAGTGATGGTCATTCATTTTACAGAGAGAAATGGTTCTCCTGTGATTTACACTTGAGAGGGAGAAAGAAATTTAATTTTTTTTGAATTTTGTTTCCAGGTACCATTGTGAGCCTTGGATGCAGTTTTGCCTGTTTCATTAAAAAGGAAAATCTGGAGGGGAGCAGACCCAGCAAGCTTATATTGGGTTTTATTTGTGAGGTTGGGGTGGGATGTTTTTGTTGGGTGACCGCCATTGCTATAAAATGTGAAAATGTTTATTTCATTTTTAAATAATTGTACAACAAATAAGAATGAGAACAAGTAAACTTATTCTTTTACATGAAATGTGGTCTCATTGTCTCTGACACTTAACACAATGTTTAGATTTTAAATTTGTAGAGAGGTGGAAATAGTAAAAGACAAAATAAAATAAGAAAAAAAAAGGTTGATGAAGCTAAATTTAATTTCTTTTTTATTGCATTAAAAAATTAAGAAGAAAATAAATAAATATTTATTTAAAAAATTATTTTTAATTTGACTGCCTAAGAAAAAAATAAGTATTTACAAATAATTTTATTTTCTTATTTTACTTTCCTTCTGACAAATTCATGATCGAACATAACATTAATAGCACCACACCATGAGGAAAGCATTCGAATGTTGAAGAACTTATGCTCTCAAAAGCCATTCGTAAAAGCGACTTTAAAAAAGCTTTTACAGGTTTTCTTTCACTGTTATGTCAATTTTCTAAGGAAATGTTGACGTAAGAACAAATGAAAAATATTCTTGCAATTTGGATGAAATGATAGGAACGTGTTACTGACTGCTTGACTTGGTGTATGTTTTCTATTGAATTTTTTGAATCCATATGAAAGTAATGGGAATTAAAAAAAATAAAACAGGAAAATATTAAGAAAATTAGAGGTACACATTTGGAACAGTAGCTTTCGTAACCTTTGGTTGTTAACTTCAATTCGAAATCAGCATACAGACTTTTGTGGGGGGTTTGATAAGATGAGTTGCAGTTATTGCAATCCTTTTTACAGAGCTTTTTAGGACTGCCTTGATAGCCACTTCCTTATAAGTTCTTGCCAGATTAACTAGTTTGGGAGGTCCCATAAAGCCGAATGAATGGCCGTGATCTTTTTAACTGTGGCTTGATCAAACCCTTTTGATTTAGTAGCGAAGAGTTTGATAAGAAAATTGCTTAGCACAACCGCATTTGTTGATTAAGCGCGATTGAATGATTAACATATTAAGGAGGGCTCTTTGATGTGTTAAGCGTGACTTCCTTAATGCATCAATCATCTAATCGTGTTTGACCAATAAACGCGACTGTATTTAGTAGCTCTCGTTTGATAATGTGTTTTGTTAAGTTTTTAAATTGATATATTGTAACAAGAGTACTTTGAATACAATATCAATAGTTAAATAGACGAGTCAAATTGTACTAATGAATCAACGTGTTCAAGAAGACAAAACAACAATTGTGAACAAATGGTAGTGCGTTTGAATGGAGCTTCCAACTGTCCGAACGGGCAATCATGTTTGAACAGGGCTTCGGACAACTCTAACGTCAGTAGCGTTTGAGTGGTCAGTCACATTCAAACGACATCCACATTCGAATGGCAGATCGGACAGTTAGGACACACCGAACTGAGTTTGGAAAATACGAGGAACAACTTCATATCTTTATAGATATATTTCGTTTAAGCTCTATAAACACTCTAAACTATATATAAATGTTCGAAAAACTTGATAACATGTACACATATAGTCAAAAACATCGTATAGCTACTGAGGGAGGATCAAGCTTCAAATTTATTAGTGTTTCGTCTGGTCAACTTCACACATATTATCTTTGAGGAATTTTAAAAGTTAACATTGAGAGTAAGAGAATAGTAAATCGTTAGTTTTACTAATTAATTTTAGAACTTTTATTATAGTTATAGATGAACAGATTGAGCTATGGATCAACTTGATTTTTTTTTTGTTTTTTTTAATTTAGAATTTTCATATTAAAATACTGTGTGCCATGTCACTTTTCTTTCATCACTAAGGAACATGCAGTATTTGCGCACCAAGAGAATTGACCTATCGCTACAACCAATTCAAGGCAAATCCACGCCCCAGGCCGTTTCAGGTTCCAAGGGCTACGAGCTGAGAGACCCGAGAAATGAAAGATCATTACTTAAAAAGTCTGATTTTAGGTCCAAGAAGATCATTATTTAATGGGCTTGAATGGGCCGGCTCCATGGGTTTGCTATAAACTCCCTATTGGCCCCTCTTCATTGGGTTTATCTAAACTATCAAGGCTCCTACATCCCAAAAAAAAGCAAGAAATCAGGGAAATGGGGACCATGATCATCAAATGGCAGAAATTTTTAGCACCAACTGTTAATGCTTTTCTATCTACATGAGATGGTTTTTCACCTGTTAGGTGTGACATTTATAGGAAAACACCATCATCATATGTTGTGATGGAGTGATGATGTGATGTTTCAAGAAAACAGAATAATTTTTTTTTTATCAAAGTACCAAACAGGGCTTTCAAAAAAGCCCCTAAAACAAAAGACAAAGAAAAAGACAAAACTTTAACCATGGCCAATAGGGGCATTTTATTTGCTAGGTGCTATTGATAGGTATTTCTAAGCCCTAAGCTATAGCATATTCCGGACTTTTATGCGCTAGTCCCAAAAAAATGAATAAACTAAAGTAAAAAGAAAAATAAAAAAAACCAAAAAGAAAAAGATGAAGAAGAACCAACTGCAAAGCGATAACTTGTTAGGGGTTGATGCCATGTCATAGTTAGGCCACAATAAAATTTATTTATCATAAATCTCTTAATTTGGACAGTCCCAATCACATGATTGACAAAAGGAAAAAAAAAAAAAAAGAACACAAATAATAAAATAGTCTTCGTTGAAATCTACTACTGGTTGAGCTAGTCGTAACGAGATAGAGAGCTTCCTTCTATAAGTGAACAAAAAAAATATGGGAAGAACTATTCGAGCTCCTGAGAAGTTATTTTCACATTATTATATAGTTTGCATATTGGATATTAATCTTCTGTGGTAACACTGGCAATTTAATTCCTTGAAATCGTTTGTATAATTGATATTTACTTTCTGAAGTTACGGTAAGAACCTAAATAAGAAGAAGAAGGCTGAACTTGAAATGAAGAATGGAAAACATAATTTTATTGAATATTGAATGAATGAGAATGTCCAGGACCATTCTTAGTTTTATAATTCGTAATACAAGAATTAGTTATAATTGATTAACCGCATAACCAACTAACTACCTCATGTGACCACAGGCTCTGTTTCAGTGCTTAAGAACAGAGCACAACAGAGTAACTATTAACTGTCTATTAAACAGCCTAAACAACCCATTACAGCTTGGCAATCCCCATTTCCAATTCTACTAATACATTTGTCCAATGATATCTATCCACATCAGATCATTAATCCAGCTCACAGGTTTAATAATCCACTTTCGACCGTTGTTGCTTTAATCTATTTGAATTTACTTACTGAAACTCGTATCATTCTCCTTCGCTTGAAGACAAGCCTTGCCCTCAAGGCGTGAATTGAGGAACACGTTCATGTATCTTTGCCCATTCCTCTCATGTAGCGTCTTCTGGAAATGAATTCAACCACTGGTTAAGGACTTGAGTTATGGGTTGATTTCTGCGTTTGACCAATCTGCGATCCAACACAGCAACTAGTTTAGGCAGTGGCCTCCCCTCCCAATCTGTAGGTGTTAAGACTAGTTGTGTGGGCACCCCTTGGCCAAGGTGTTTTTTTGGGCAGGAACCATGAAAGACAGGATGGATTTTGCAATTCGCTAGAAGTTGAAACTGTTAGCCGTAAGTTTATTTATATGAAATTTTATATATAGTTTTCATGATAATTTACTTTGATTTATAAATATTTTTTTGATTAAATATATTCAATACTTTTAATCTTTGGTCTAGTTGGTGTAATAAAGTTTTGCAAGATTATGAAGCATTTAAAAGAGAGATCAAGACTTGAAAAGTAATATCTAAATCTTTGAAAATCATCTTTTAAGAAAACTTGATTTAAGGAAGAAAATTAGAAGAAGTAATTTTCTTTTAAGGTTGAAAATTTGATAAAACTATATCCTATAATACAGTCACAGTATTCTACTACTATTTTTTGATCCAATCTTTGGATTAATCTGATTCTTGTGGGGTTGGAAAGAAGACTCAAATGTCTAATTATGGTGGTTTATGAAGTTTTCAATAAAAAAAATATTTTGTGGGACGAAAATGAGTTCAAAGGTAACTTATTGGATTTGAAATTCAAAATACGACAACTTAAAAATAGTCATAATTATTTGACCATATTTTTCGATCCAAAAGCCAAATGATTTGATTCTTGAAGTTATGAAAATCTAATATCCATATATACATTTGATATGTTATATAAATTTTTAAATTCAAATATTATCTGGGTGAAACACAAGGTGAAAGATGAATTAGTGCAGCAGAAATTCAAAGATGACAGTTGGGAGACATTATGAGTATTTTACTCATATCTTTGAGTATGATCTTCAAACTCTTTGATTCTTGAGAATGTGAAAACTAAGGTCCATATATGCCAGCTGGGAGATAGCTCAAGTAATTTGATCATAACTTTTGATCTGACTATTGGATTGACTTGATTCTTGAGATTATGAAAAACTGATTTTCATGTATACAACCTTTTGTTTATAGTAATTTTCAAATTCGAATGTTATCGAGGAGAAAATCGAAGTGGAAGTAAAGACATTTGATTAAAAATTCAAAAATTTGTTTGGCAGTAAGTAGCTTAAAGGGAAAAAATGTCTTCAATGCTCTCTAACGGCTATAAATCATCCTTTTATATTTATCTATAAATAGAGATACATTTGAGGAACAAAACAAAACATCAAGAGCAATAAGAGATTGTGCATCAAAGTAATATTCATTCTACAAAGTCTTTGAAAGCTTAATTGTTTTTTATCTTGTAATGTTTTGAGAGCTTTATTGGCATTCTATTCTTTGAGAAAATTTATTTGTAAACAAGAGTGGTTGTACTCTTGTTCTTTTTTTTTTTTTTTTTTTTTTTTTTGTAAGGGAGAGACTAGCTAAGAAAAATAGCTAGGGATTGGATGTGATTAGTATATTTATAAAAACTAGTTGGAATGAGAGATCACTTGGTTGGGTGTGATTAGTACTTGTGTAAAAACTAGTTGGAGGGGTGTGACTAGCATATGTGGAAAAAACTAGTTATAAAAGAGGACTAGTGCCTGAGTTAAAATGTTAGTGGCTATATCTACGATTTGAATATAGTGGAGAAAAATATCAAGGAATGAGTCTTGAAGAGTGGACGTTGACTTTGGAGTTAAAATCGAACCACTATAAATCTTGATGTCGTATTCTCTTTTCTCTATCTCCTTTACTTTATAGTTTGAATTGCTTATACTTAACATATTATTGGTTGACTAATACTTATTTGAATATTTAGTTAGAATTTTTAAATCCCAAATTATTTGTTGAATTGTTATTTAAACCCAATTCACCCCCCTCTTGGGTTGCCACTTGGACTAACAATTGGTATCAGAGCCTAGGCTCTTATAGTAGACTTAACCATCTTAGAGTAAATTATAGCAACCATTTTTAATACTACCCTTGTTAAATGTCAATTGACTAATAGACCACCATTATTCAGTGGTAGGAATTACAACCACTGGAAGGCTAGAATGATAATATATATTCAAGCTACTGAATATGAATTATAGAGAGTCATTATTAGTAGTCCTAGTATACCAACCAAGATTGTAGAAGGAAAAATTGTGTCTAAGGAAGAATGTGAATGGAATGCTAGTGATATGAAAAGTGTTCAAATAAATGTTAGAGTTATAAATCTTCTTTATTGTGCTCTTGATCCTAATGAATTTAATTATATCTACTTGTGAATTGGCTCAAGAAATTTGGAATAAATTAGAAATTACACATGAGAGAACTATTTAAGTTAAGGAATCCAAGATTAGTATGTTTGTGCACAAATATGAGTTGTTTTAAATGAATCTTGATGAATTTATTTCTGACATGTTTACTAGATTTATTGATATTATAAATACTTTAAAATCTATTAGTAAATTTTATACTAATGTCGAATTGGTGAGAAAGATTTTTAGGTGTTCACCAAAGAATTGGGAGCCGAAAGTCACTACCATACAAGGAGCTCGTAAAGCTTAGCTTGGATGAACTCTTGGGTTCATTCATGACTCACGAGTTTATCATGAGAATGGATGATGATGAAAGCAAAAAGAAGAAATATATAGCATTGAAATCATCTACCATTTCATCCACATTTGATAGTGACAATGGAGAGACTAGCAATGAAGATGAGGAACTTGCTATGATCACAAAGAAATTCAAAAGGTTTCTAAGAAAGAAAAAGCCAAAGTGAAAATGTGTCTTAAAAAAACGATGCTATTGTGTGCAAGAAACCCAGTTACATGAAACCCGAACATCCAATACTCATGAAGGTAAAAAAGAAGGCCAAAAGAAAAAATATGGTGATATCTTGGAGTGATAGTGAAGAAAGCAACTCCAATGAAGATGAGAGAGATAGTAAAGTTGCCAACTTATGCTTAATGGTAAAAAAAAGAGATAAGGTATGTTACTCTATTGATGTTAAATGATAGAGAAAAGAAAATTTCATATATATATATGTGTGTGTGTGTGTATTTATTTTTTATTATTAAAAAAATTGTGACATGCTCTAAAATATTTTGAAAGTTATACGTGTGAATTTATTTATACATGATTTGTGATATATACTTGATTTCATGTTTTTTTTTCTCATGCATTTTTTGATATTGAAAGGGGGTGACATATAAAATATTGTGATTTATAAAGTATGTTTGGCCTTGAATTGAATATGTCTTGCATGTATAATATACATTGAATATATTTTGAGGATGAAAAAAGAATATATATATATATATATATATGTCATTATATTCTATGAAATTTTATCAGTTTTATTCATAATTATTTTTTGATGATAACAAAGGGGGAGAAATATATTGATTGATATTGAATTCTATAATATATGAGTTTAAAGAGAATATGCATTAGTTGAGGGTGAGTTTGGATTATAAATCTTTCTATTCTATTACTTCTTCATTAAACTTGAAATATTTATTTTACTTGAAGTGATTTTATGAGGTAAATCAATCAAATGTTGTCATCATCAAAAAGGGGGAGATTATTAGTCTTAAGTTTATTCAATTTTATAAATATGGTTTTGATCTTATTCTTATGGGGTTGGAAAGAAGACTCAAATGTCTAATTACGATAATTTACGAAATTTTCATGAAAAGAACATTTTGTACAACGAAAATTAGCTGGAAGGTGATTTATTGGATTTGAAATTCAAAATATGATAGGTTAGAGACAGTCATAATTATTTGATCATATCTTTTGATCCAGAAGTCCAAATATTTGATTCTTCAAGTTATAAAAAGATAATATCTATACATACATTTGATATGCTATATAAATGTTCAAATTTAAATGTTATTTGGATGAAACACAAGATGAAAGAAGACTTGGTGTTACAGAAATTAATAGATAACAGCAGGGAGACAATCTGAGTATTTCACTCATATCTTTTGAGTATGATCTTCAAATTCTTTGATTCTTAAGGATGTGAAAAGCTAATGTCCATATCTACATTTCATATTTTTTAAATATTTTCAGAATCGTATGTTTACTATATGAGAAAACTGATGCAAATTGACATAACTGTGTAGAAATTTAATATGCTAGCTAGGCGACAACTCGAGTAATTTTATCATAACTTTTGATTTGATCATTGGATCGACTTGATTCTTGAGGTTATGAAAATATGATTTCCATGTATACAACCTTTCTGTTATAGCCAGTTTCAAATTTGAATGTTATAAAGGAAAAAATTGAGATGGAAGTGAAAACATCTGATCAGAAATTCAAAAACTTGTTTGGCAGCAAGTAGCTCAATGGGAAGAAATTTCTTCAATGCTCTCTAATGGCTATAAGCTCATTTGAAGCTACAAATTATCCTCCTATCTTTATCTATAAATAGAGATACACTTGAGAAACAAAATAGGACATCAAGAAGAATAAGAGATTATGCATCAAAGTGATATTCATCCTACAAAGTCTTTGAGAGCTTAATTGTCTTTTATCTGATAATATATTAAGAGCTTCATTGGTATATCTATTCTTTGAGAGAATTTATTTATAAGCAAGAGTGATTGTACTCTTGTTCTTTCTTCTTGTAAGGGAGAGACTGGCTAGGAAAAATAAGTAGGGGTTAAGTGTGACTAGCATTTGTATAAAAACTAGTTGGAGTAAGGGATCACTTGGTTGGGTGTGACTAGCACTTGTGTAAAACTTAGTTGAAGGGGAGTGACTAGTATCTGTGGAAAACACTAGTTGTAAAGAAGGACTAGCGCCTGGGTTAAAAGGCTAGTAGCTGTGGATATAGTGGAGAAAAATCACAAGAAATGAGCCTTGGGGAGTGGACATAGACTTTGAAGTTGAAGTCGAACCACAATAAATCTTGGTGTTGTATTCTCTTCCCTCTATTTCCTTTACTTTATAGTTTGAATTACTTGCATTTATTTACAATATATTATTAGTTGATTAATACTTATTTGAATATTTAGTTAGAATTTTTAAATCCCAAATTATTTATTGAATTATTGTTTAAACTCAATTCACCCCCCCTCTTGGGTTATCACCTGGACTAATAGTAACTTGTATGCCACCACCCCAATTTTTTGGATAACTTGAAAAGGGTTGAAATAGCGTGGGGCAAGCTTTCTATCTCGTCGCATAGAAGTTATAAGTTGTTTGTAAGGTTGAAGACGTAGAAAGACCCAATCATCCACCTCGAAATGTCTCTCCGATCTATGCTTATTGGCGACCTTCTTCATTCGATTCTGGGCGTCTTACAAATGCTTCTTGAGAATCTGAATGGTTTTGTCTTGTTCCTTCAAGGTTGAGTTGACTACTGCCACAATTGAGTCTTAGATCAAGAACTAACCATGGTGAGGTGGTAGCTAGTCATACATAACTTCATAGGGGGTCATCTTTGTAGTAGAGTGATATGTGGTATTATACAACCATTCGACTAAAGGTAACCATTTGTTCCAATCCTTGGGCCTGTCTCCTGTAACGCATCTGAGGTAATTTTCAAGGCATCAATTGAGGACCTCAGTTTAACCATCAGTTTGGGGATGGTAGGTTGAGTTAAGCTTTAGCTCTACACCATGCAATTTAAAGAGTTCCTTCCAGAATGTATTGGTGAAAATTGGATCCCAATTTGTTACTATCGAGCTGGGCATACTATATAACTTGAAAACATTATCCATGAAAACCTGAGTCATGTCCTAGGCTATATACGGGTGAGACAAGGAGACAAAATGAGCATACTTACTCGATCAACAATAATCATGATGCTATTCTTACCTCTTGATTTGGGCGATCCATCAATGAAATCCATTGAGAGATCAGACCAGATTTGAGTAGGGATTGGTAATGACTGTAGTAAACTAGAGATCCTTACATTTTCAATTTTGTTTCTTTAACAACTCTCGCATTCTGCCGCAAATTTTCTAACTTCTCTTTTCAATCCTTGCCAATAAAAAAACCTTTGAGCCGCTTGATGGTCTTATTTACAATTGAGTAACCTCTTATAGCTGAGTTGTGGAATTCTTTCAGGATCTTGTGTTTGAGCTGTGGTAAGGCTCCAACCACAAGCTTGCCTTTGTAAGTCAGTAAGCCTTGGTGCCAATTGAATCCAGAATGCGCGTTATGCCTAGAGTCCAGTCCTGAATCACAGTCCAGAGCTCATGGTCTGCTCCCCAATTGTCCTTCACCTCCTGTATCCATTTCTCTTGGATAGTAGTAATGGCTGATAAATTCCCTCCTTCCTCCAATGATCTAGAGAATGTATTAGCCACTTTATTCTCAATTTCGGCTTTATATTTAATTTTGTAATTATATCCCAACAGCTTGGTAATCCATTTTTGTTGCATTGGGGTTGTATGCTCCAAAAGATACTTGAGGCTTTGATGGTCAGTCTTAATAAGGAAGTGTCTACCTAGAAGGTAATGTCTCCATTTATTCACAGCCATTACCAATACCATCAGCTCCTTTTTATAGGTGGACAACCCCAAGTTCTTGGGTGCCAAAGCCTTACTCATATAAGCAATAAGTTACCCTTTCTATATTTATTTGCTCCCACTCCTTTGCTCGAAGCGTCACACTCTAGTTCAAAATCTTGTGAGTAATTTGGTATGGCCAGTACTGGTGTGGTGGCCATTGCTGCCTTGAGTTTTTCAAAAGCTAATTTTGCCTCCTCAGACCACTGAAATGCATATTTTTTCAACAAGCTAGTAGGGGGAGCACAGATTTGCCCATAGCCTTTGACAAATTTTCTATGGTAACTAGTAAGTCCTAAGAAGCCCCTTAATGAATTAAGGTTGATAGGTCTTGGCCAATTCTGCATGCACTTAATCTACTCCAGATCAGCAGATACCCCGTTGTCACTAATGATGTGGCCCAAATAATCCACCTCATTTTTTCCAAAAGCACATTTTGACTTCTTGACAAATAATTGGTGGACCTTCGATATATCCAGAGTAATACCCTAGAATGTTGTTGGTGCAATGTCGCGGCCCGATTTTCACCCTTCTAGTCTCTGCAACTCAGGGGAGGAAAACACGGTATTCTCTCATGTTAGAACTTATCCTCAGAACGATATGTGGGATGGGGTTTGAACTTGAAATACATTTGATTAAGAGTTTTTGAAAAATGTTTGGAGTCGCCACCTAATATGGTTAAAGGTGTGTTAGGTCACCCAAAACTAAGTGTAATATAAGGATTAAACTTAGGTATTTGAAAATAATTTAAAAATATCCTTTTAAGAGGTATTTTGAAAAATAAGGTTGTTTGGCAACTTTTGAAAATATTTTAAGCCATTTTGAAAATGACTCAGTTTTTGTCTTTGAAACAGAAATCTATGGCCCGGGGGTT
The DNA here is from genome assembly GCA_033060915.1 of Euryodendron excelsum. Lineage (NCBI taxonomy): Eukaryota > Viridiplantae > Streptophyta > Magnoliopsida > Ericales > Pentaphylacaceae > Euryodendron > Euryodendron excelsum. The sequence goes on along the minus strand of CM065385.1, from coordinate 27,692,062 downwards.
GGTTTTGTGTGGAGAAGATATCCTAAGATCATCACGTTATGCCGCCCTTATGGTACCTACATGTCTATTTACCATTAGGTTCACTCACTTGAATCTCTAGTTCTTAATTGTCTGCTTATGTTCATTTAAAAAGATTTTAAACAAAGATTCTGTCATCACTTTTGGAAAGAATGATGCATGATGCAATTTGAAAAAGAGTTTGAAAGAAACTTGGGGTTAGATTTTTGAAAAGGCACATTTGAGTTTGAAAAGAGATTATGATCACACCTATGAAGATTTTCTACGTATCTCGTTTGGCCACAATCAGTTTAGTTATAGTTTGGATCTAAGTTCGATAAAAAGAGACTCGTGGAGTCTTGGAATGTCTTGAAATTTGAACTCAAGAGAGCTTGAATTTGAAATTGGATGTTGGAGTGTTTTTAAAAGCGCTTTTGAAATAGGATTTGAAAGTGGAATTTGGACTTGTAAAATCTCTTGTGAACTTATCTTGAAAAGGTTTTTAGAAAATATTTTTTAAGTACCTTATGAAAGGCATTTTAATGTTTTATTACCTTTGAGAGATTAGCTATGTGAGAACTAAACTCCTTTAAAGCTTTGAGTTTTGAAAAATATTTTTAAGAAAAAGGGGCTAGAAACTTCCCTTATTTGGATATCTCACTTGATCTTGGACAACATTAACCATTGATGGCCTAGGATTGTTTCAAGAGTGCAATGTTTGAAAATAATCTTTTGGAAAGAGGTTTTGTAAAACATTTAGGATTTGAAACCCTACTGTGAACCATATAGATTTCATTTGATATATCACATTCCTTAGGAAACCCTAACCAAGAAAGGGTTAGGATCGCCTTAGGATTGTGAGTTTTTGAAGTCATTTTAGAAATAGCTTTTGAAAAGTGAAACGTGTCTAGCCATTTTATATTGAGACAAGTTTGGAAGAGCTTTTAAAACATTCTTGGGTTGGAGTTGGAGTTTGAAAAAGAATCCCAGAGTCACAATCTTGAAGCCTCCTAACCTAGGTTGGGCGAACTAGGTTTAAGGTAACCTAAGGTTAGGTTGACCTAGTGTTGGACCAACTAAGGTTAGGTTGGCCTAAGGGTGGACCACCTAGGGGTTAGTTAACTAGGGTTAGGTTAACCTAGGGTTTGGAAAGTGATTTTGAAAGGTGGTTTAGGATGAGGGTTTGACGCTAGTGGTTTTGGAAAGGTTGTTTAGGGTTTGGCCCTAATGGTTTTGGAAAGGTTTAATGCATGAACTTGAAAAGGAATTTTGAAAAATCTATGATTTTATGTGAAAAAGGAAAGATGTGATTTGAAATAAAAAGGAAAGACATGATTTTATTTCCAAAATAGGAGATTTGATTTTGTTTTCAAAAATAGAAGATTTGATTTTGTTTATAAAATTAGAAGATTTGATTTTGTTTTCAAAAGTAGAATATTGGATCTTGTTTCCAAAAATAGAAGATTGAATTTTGTTTCCAAAAGGGGAAGATTTGATTTGGTTTCCGAAATGAAAAGATTTGATTGAAAAAGGAAAGATTGGAATTGAAAGAGGAAAGATTTGAATTGAAAATCTTATGATTTTATGTGTGAATCTTCAATGATTTTGGTTTGAAAATCTATGATTTTATGTGACACTTTTTGAAAGACAACTCAAGTGAGTTATGCACTTTTTGAAAACATGATGCAACTAAGACTTGAAAAATCATTTTGATGCAATGAATGCAAGGATGCAAGAATAAATGTTAGGGGACAAAGCTAGGGTTTCCTAGGGCATGAATTTCTAGGGCTTAAGAAGACAACTCTTGAACCACCTTTTAGAAAAAGCCTTTGAACATGGAATTTAAAGAGGTTTAAAAAAAAAAAAAGGTTTTAAAAAAGGTGTTTTAGGACTTAAAACCCTAATGTGGTCTTGGGAGGCCTCTTCGAATATGTCACTTTCCTAAAGCAATCCTAACAATGAAAAAGGCTATTATCACTCTAAGGTTGTGATTTTGAAGAACAAGCTAGGATTTTAAAACCCTAATATGGGCTTTGGTGGCCACTTTGAATATGTTACTTTCCTAGGGAAGCCCTGACTATAAGGAGGTTAAAATCACCCTAGGGTTGTGAGTATGAAAATAAAAACAATGCATGAACATGACAAGTATAATGCATAGAGGTTGTGAACATACAAGGTTGAAGGTTTCACCACATTACAAGGGGCCTTAAGACCATAATGTGATTAATTAGGCTAAAGGAAGACCCTCGACATGGTGATCTTCCCAAAACTTTCCCTAAGCATGGATCTAAGGTCCTCTTATTTCAAGCATGCAAGAAGAGGAAGGTTGAAGATGGAGATTACAAGAGAGAATAGTTTAAGTGGACTAGGAGGGAGAAGAGGAGTGGGAGAGCATGAAAGTAGAATAGGAACCCTAACTTGTTTTCAACCTTCAATGGAGCTTTAATGGATGCTTGGCTTGAGCTTGAAGAAGACTTGAGAGGCTTAAAGGCTGAGGAACCTTGGAGAAATTAGGGTTTTGGGAGATTTTTAGGGGCTGTCGTAAGAGAAGTAGTATTTCTTTGAAATTTTTCGAAACTCAAATACGCTGGGGGTGCACTGTATTGATAGGAAAAAGTTGGAGGAGGAGTGGCACCACCTCATTATGGAAGTGAGCTCGTGGATTTAATTCCACCTTGGGCTATAAGATAAAGATCTGGGCGCCACTCCTAGTTGCTTTTACCCATTTTTTTGGCCTGACTCCACTACAAGTGGCTCTAGTTTGGTTTGGAAAGCTGTCGGGCTGTGAGGCCCAGTTGGGAAAGAGATAGGGGCACTCGGGAGTGTCTTAGGAGTTGTAGATTTGATACCTAAAGCCAGTATTGTTGAAAAGGATGGCCAGCTTGCCAGGGACAAAACGGTTATTTTGACCAAGGTTCACCGGAATGGATTGGGATGGCACTTGGAGATTGGGAATACTTATGGGAGTGCTCTAGAGGTTCACCTGTTTAATACCTAGAGTCAGTGTGGTTGAAAAGGATGACTGGCCCAATAGGGGTACAATGATCATTTGAATTGAGAAACACCAGAATTGGTTTGGAGTTGATCGGAATGGGTTTCGAAGGTCAGGAACAGTATTACGAGTGTCCTAGGGGACTATTGGTTTGTTACCCCGGGCTGGCGTGGTTGTAAGGGATGACAGGCCTACTAGCGACAAAATAGTCATTTTGATTTAGAAACATCGGAACGGGTTCAAAATTGATTGGAAGGCGATTTGGAGGTTGGGGGATACTCGTGGGTATGCCCCAAAGGTTTACTAGTTTGATACTTAGAGCTGGTATGGTTGATGAGGGCAATCAGGGCGCCTAAGGGTAAAATAGTTATTTTAACTTAGAACCATAGGAATGGGTACAAAATTGGTTCGACTGGCATTCTGAGTATGCCGAATTGTGTGGGACAATATTGAAAGGGGTGGACCTATCGCTTTGAGGACTTAGGTACCTTCTCGAAGAGCGTGTCATATTAAATTAGACTTGATGATGCCTCAGGGACATTTTGGTCATTTGGCTTTGAGTGAGCCCGACGGGCATATGAAGCGACCGATTGACTATACTAGAGTTTAGAAGGATCGTTTGGGTTTGAATATGTTGTGGTACTTGAAAGTGAGTCTAGTCGGGCTAGAGATTGTTGAACGAGAAAAAATTGAGTGCTTACAGATGCCTCTCTTTTTCTGTCTTTGCTTGTTGAAGACAGAAAATGATAAAGTAAGAGTCTTATATTGACCGTCAGGTGATCGGAGGGATTGGAGCTGATGAATTTTGAGAGTTGGAATTCGAATTCTGAAATTTTGAGGTTCGGAAAACATCTAAAATTGGTCTTAGTGGGAAAAAAGAGGCAAGGGGGCCAAAATTTGGCCTTGGCGCAACTAGAAGTGGCTCTAGCCCATTCTGGGGTTTTAAAATCCCAACAGCCGCAACTTTTAGCATTCTATGCATGAGTTTGGATGATTTTCGAACTTTCTCTCTGAAATCTTTCAGGGAATTTTGGTTGGGCATCGTCGAGGAAGACTTTCGAGACACCAGAGGGTCGTCAAAAAAGTTTACTGTTGCCGGATCATCGTTAGAGAAGAAGATTTTGCTGGAGAACTTTAAAAAGTGAGTTTTTTTTTTTGTTTTGTGTTGATTTCTTCATGTAGATATCCGATTGATGCATATGAATAGTCGAAATCAATGTTTTGAACTATTTTGAACATGTTTGTGAAATTGTTTTTGCGTTTTGGTGATCATTTGAGTGTGTTTTGATGAATGTGCATGTTTATGTAAAAGGAGTTCTTGTAGGAATTGAGAATTTGCTCCTACAGCTTTGTTTATTGCATTTTCGAGCCAAATTTTTGGACTATGTGCCTTAGAAAAATGTTTTAATAAACTTGGAAAGTTTCATGATTTTTTGAAAACTTTTAAATTTTTGATTTTTTAAGAATTAGGAAAAATACGTGAAAATTAGGAAAAATTGAGAAATTGGTTGATTTGTGGTTAGAAAAATCATGGAATATTTTTGAAAACTAGTATGACCATTTTTGGAGGGTTCTTGAATTTTTAGAGATTTTAGGAAGTTAGGGAAGCCTTTGAAAATTTTAAAAATTGCGAGATTAGATAGATTGTTTGTGCTTGATTTGGGGTTTGTGAGTTGTGAAGGATAAAATTGTGTTTGGTTGGTGTGTGTGATGTCATGGATGGTTTAGTGACTACTTGTTTTTGGGACTAGGACTGCTTTCAAACCAAATTCCGCCATATTTTTAGAAAAATTTGGAACTCACGATGTTAACGTATTGAGGTCTAAAAACCTGTGGTGGGATCCTTAGAGCACTTGAGAGCCGCAGGGTGATGAATGGCGGTTGTTTTGGTTTTCGGAAAATGTTTAGTTCGTCGAAAACGGGAATGGTTTTGAAAATGATGAGACCATTTTTAAGAGTGTTGTTTCAGTGTTTGGGCACGTTTTGGGTGTAGAAATCAGGGTATGTTTGGAAATGGGGCCCTAGTTATAGGCCTTTAAAATTTTTGAAATGGGGATTTTGAAGGACAAAGCCCAGGAAACCAGGGGTTCGATTAGAACTTGAACTTTTTTGAAGGAAAAATCCTTAGAAAACCGAAGAGTTGAAACTTTTTGAAGGCAAAAGTTTAGGAAACCTTGAAATAGAAACGTTTTGAAGAATAAAAGTTTAGAAAACTTGACTGTGAAACGTTTTGAAGGATAAAAGTTTAGAAAACCTAAAATGAGAAACGTTTTTAAGGATAAAAGTTTCGAAAATCTAACTGTGAAACTTTTTGAAGGATAAAAGTTTAGAAAATCTTGAGTGTGAAACTTTTTGCAGGATAAAAGTTCAGAAAACCTGAAATGTGAAACTATTTTAAGGGTAAACATTTAGAAAATCTTGAATGTGAATTTTTGAAGGTGAAAAGTTTTAGAAAACCTGAAATTGACTTTTTGAAGGATAAAAGTTTAGAAAACCTGGAGTGTGAAACTTTTTGAAGGATAAATGTTTAGAAAACCGTGAATGTGAAATATTTTGAAGGATAAATGTTTAGAATACCTGAATGTGAAACTTTTTAAAGGATAAAAGTTTTAAAACAAATTGATTTGATTTGAGTGAACTTTTTGAGGGTAAAAGTTAGAAAACCTTGAACTGAATTTTGAATGAACCTTTTGAAGGAAAAAGTTTTAAAACCGATTGATTTGATTTGAACAAACTTTTTGAAGGGAAAAAGTTAGAAAACCTTGAAATGTATTTTGAAAATATTTAGGGGTTCTTTTTTAAAATGATTTAGGAGTGGAAGGGGCATGACCGGAAGGTAGCTTCAGACTTTCTTTTTGTCTCTTGTTTCTGATTTTTTTTTTCGCTCTTTTTTTTTCTTCTCTTTTTGTAAATGCCTGCCTATTGATACTTTTCTTCTTCTGTTGTTTTGTTCAGACATCAAGATGGCTGATGCTGGAGATGATGGAATATTGGTATGTCTAAGGGCTGGGTATGATGGGTACTCCCCTAGTCAGCAGGAGATCTTTTGTAGAGCTTTCGGTTATATTGCCTCATTTCTTATGATGCGACTGATCCTAGGGCTCATTGCGGCTATTACCCCTTTTTGGCAACCAGATTTGAGTCTTTTCAGGTTTGGGGAGTGCGAGATGACCCCTACACCTCAGAAGTATGGTTGTATTCTTGGTCTGGAGGATGGTTATTCTAGTATTGTTAGATCTTTCTTCCCATATGGATTCATTACTACTGTTTCATCTCAGTTGGGCCTTCGACGGGCAATTCTCAATTCTGGTTCTCTTTCACTTGTTCTTTATATTTTGTTGGACTTCCTGCTTGCCTGCTTTGAGTTTGTTGCTAATGAGGAGGCTTACCGCGACGACTGGCACGCTCATTTGGATTAGCCGATTTTTAGGACGAATGCGTTGGCCTTACTTATTTATTTTTTTTTTTAGCACCGTTGTATTCTTATGAGATGATGGACTGATTAATGGCCGCTTGTGTGCCCTTCTCCCTTTGATCCACAGTGGGCATTCCTATGCTCCTATGGTTGTGGGGGAGACATATATCAGCTTTACTCGTCTCTGTCAGGGTATTAATCTTCGATTCTAAGGTTGCGTTACTCTTGTTTAACTATAGGCAGTTAGCCATTTGTTTCAGGATAGTTTGGTTTGCACATCTAGTTTGCTGGGGTGGATCATATGCACCCTTTGGTGGAGGCTCAATAAGCTGCTATGGACGAAAAGGATTTCTTGAGTACCGCTAAGGAATGGACTGCGTATCTTCAGGGCAAAAGGCCTGAAAAAGTCATATGGTACTTTGGTTTATGCAATAGAGATTCTCTGAGAGTACGCACTACTAAGATGGTGTTTGTATCGTTGGTGGGCCTATGAGGGATGACCCTTTTCTTCAAGGTTTGGGTTCTTCGCTAGCTTGGCAGGGATCAAGACATTACATTTTTAGCATTAGCAACAGAATTTAGCTTGACTTTTGGTGTGGTGATTTTGAAGGAGTTTGTGGAGAGGGTCATCGCTATGTGGGTTTCCTTGTTTTGTCACGTGGACGCCGATGGATCCTTTGCCCCAAAACAGACTCAAATTATAGATTATCATTATTGGTTTCGCTGGAATGTGTCGGGGGCTGATGGGGTCACAGACCTATTGTTTGAGTCCCCTTTGCCACCCGTAGGATATATGGATTTCCTGGTAGTTATGATCATTTGAGGGTGTCATCAGAGGAGGGCACTCCTGGAGGTTGATGTGGGAGTTGCATGCTGGGTTGAGGAATAAGGATACCGAGATTGCTTCTTTAGAGGTGCAACTGATGGCAGCTTTGTGAGGTAAGTTGCCCTTAACTATTGCCTGGGGTTGGAAGAGGTTCTACGGTGCTCTTGACATTTTTGCTTCTTCGAAAGGTAGCTCCCCTGAGGCTACGTCTTTGGTGGGGGTTATGGAGACCTTTACTTGAGAGAGGGATGAGCTTCGTGTTAGATGTCACGGCTATGAGAGGGATAGGTCCTTTCCCATGGCTGTGGGAGCTTCTTCCAGTGCCCCTCCTCCTGTTCATTTGGCAGGACTCTGGCATTGGTGCGGGTATTTTCTTTCCCGCTATTGATGAGCTGATAGGTCCTACTTTGGTAGCCTCGATTGATTCATTCTCAGATAATGATGATGATCGCTACATTTTTGCTCCCCGTTCTTGATTCCTTTTGGGTCCTTGATTGCAACATTTAGAGAGGTGGTTTTAGTATTTTATTATTTTTTCCAGTTTCAGTTACACACAATTGTCAGTAGAGTCTTGTGATGATGCATGGTACCATTTCCTGCGTAGTTAGCACATACAAAACATTTACATGAAAAAGAATTTTAAAGAAATATACTCCTTTTGGAAACAATGATGCATTTTTGCTTGTATATCCTCTGAAAGGATTCTCATTTTCCTTCAACACTCACTTAACTGATTGTAAGAATGCCTTTCTTGAATCCTTATAACTTTTTAACTATTTCTGCCTACCGAGATCCTTGGGACAGCTTTGTTTGAGAGCCCCCCACCCCCATTTTTTTGTGCCTATTTTTCCACTGGCGCTCATGTGGGATTTCACCAGCCCTAGCTCTGTTAGTTCTGCACCATGGAGCCTTTGCAGGTTTTCACTAGGTCGACAATTTTGTAACTTGCCACATCCCTATCTTTTTCTCTACGGTACCTTTTCGGGTTTTCACCGCATCCTCGGGAATGTGCTCTTTTTTTCTTCTTCTTCAAGATTCTTGTTTTCTATCAGGAAGTCTAAAATAAGTGCTCATGAAATCTCTTGGCTTTCCTTGGCATGATCGTATTTTGAGGAGCTCATTTGGACTAGGCAATTTAACCTTGATCTGAGAGGACTTTTACTGAGATTTATAATGTGGGCCAGTAGTTCTGAGGCTTTTTGAAAGAATGGATGGAGGCTCAAACCTATCATTTTACTTGAGTTTTTTTGTGATCATCTTTGACAGTTTAGAACTTGTATTCCTTTTGCGTTTCTTTGTGGTTCGTCATTGCAAGCCCATACTACCTGGTGGGCACTCTTGCTGCATTGCATTACACCCCCCCCTCTTTTTCACATTCTCTATTCCCTTATTTTCTTATTTTGGCCCATTATGGGTTATGATCACTTAGCTTAGGGTTTCCTTGGAAGAAATCTAGCTAGCTTAAGTGGGTTTGGTAAGGGTTGTTTTTGATTGTGTGGTAGAAGAAATAAGGGCCTCTCTTCATTTTAGCTTTTAAATTGCTTATTCCATATAGATCCTTGAAATAAGACCACATTTTGGTGATTAGAAGAGATTGACAGGAATGAATTCATTGCTTCCAAATAGAGAATGGGAATCCAGCTTTTTAGATTATACATAGTAGCGTTGACTGCATCAGAGTTCAGTGGGCTAGGGAATTCATGGCCATCCATTTCTTCTAGAACGAGAGCTCCTCCAGATAAGACCCTTTTGACCAAAAATGGCCCTTCATAGTTTGGGGCGAACTTGCCTTGTGCTTCCCCTTGGCTTGGGACGATTTTCTTTAGTACTTAGATCTTTGGATTGGAAGGACCGTGGTAGAACTTTCTTGTGGAAGGATTGAGTCATCCGCCTTTTGTAGCATTGGGCATGGTAAATTGCAGCCATCAGTTTTGATCTAGCAGACAAATCTAGGCATATCGATCTTTGACCCACTCAGTTTCATCTAGTTTTGTCTCAATCAGCACTCTTAGAGATGGGATTTCAACCTCGATGTGAAGAATGGCATTGGTCCCATAAATTAGCTCGTAAGCAGTGGCCCCAATGGAGACTCTCACCATTGTTCGGTAAGCCATCAATGTAAAAAAGGGCTTTTCATGCCAATTTTTGTAGTTATCGACCATCTTTTGGAGTATTCTCTTGATGTTCTTATTAGCTGCTTTCATTGCCTCGTTCACCTGCAAGCGAGAGCTAACAAAATTCCAGTGGGTGATGTTGAACTTTGCATAGAGTTTGGTTATTAGCTCGTTATTCAGGTTGGTCGCATTATCTATGATGAGAGACTTTAAAATTTCATACTGGCTGATGATGTTATTCTTGTTGAACTTGTCAACTACTTTCTTGGTGCCATGGGTGTAGGAGGCTACTTTCACTTATTTAGTAATGTAGTCGATGGCAACCAGGATAAATCGATGGTTGTTGCATGCTTTAGGAGTGATGTGGCCAATCATGTCTATCCCCCACATAGAGAAGGGCCATGGCATTGTCATGGGATGAAGGTTAACAGGCAGGGCTTTGATCATATCTCCGTGTATTTGACATTTGTGACATCGGATGACATATTTGATGCAATCGAATTCCATGGTTGCCTAGGAGTATGCTGTTCAGAGGATCTTTTAGGAAAGGGTATGACCGTTCATGTCAGGACCGCAGACTCCTTCGTGTATTCTTGGCCTCACTTATATCAACACATTTTAGTGGGCCTAACATTGATCTCTTGAAGATTTCGTTCAAAGCAATGAAATAGTGGATGGCCATTCTAGAAATGGTCCTTCTATCTTGGAGAGAACCTTGGTCTGGGAAATCTCTTTTCTGAATATACTTTTTGATGTCATGGTTGTCCATCTGGCTCTACGGCTATGTGGAGGCAATAAGAATGGGTGTCTTTGATAAAAATCTGAAGAGGTGAATCTTTGTACCCTTGTCGACCTTAATAGCCGCAGCTAGGTGGCCAAGGCATCTGTGAAGCTATTCTTAGTTCGAGGAATGTGGTTGAAGTCTATACTTTGGAATGATTAGCACATGTCCTTAATTTGCTAGTGATATGGGGAGAGTTTGGCATCCTGAGTTTGGTACACTTCCTTGGACCGTTGGATTATGATGTCAGAATCTTTGAAAACAACCAGCTCCTTAATCTTCATTTCAATTGCTAATCTTAGTCCTAGGATGCAGGCTTCATATTCGGCTATATTGTTGGTGCCAAGGTCTAGTTTTAATTTGACCACAATTGGGTAATGGTTACCAATTTTTGATACCACTATTGCCTCGATTCCAACTCTTTTATTGTTAGAGGCACTGTCAAAGTACATCTTTCACTCGGGTTCCTCCGACTTTTCAGTTTCATCGTTCACAAATAGTATGTCCTCATTGTTGTGCCCCGATTTCTTTGCACTCGAGAATGGTGAGAAAAATGCACAGTATTCTATCGTTAGAACTCACCCTGTTAGAAGGACGAGTGCGACTAGGTTTAAATTACAAATTGATTTGAATTTGAGATTTGGAAGGGTTTGAATTAAGAAACATTGTATGGTTAGAATAATCTTAGAGTTGTGGTATTGAATGCAAGTTTGAAAGAAGGAGGTTTTGAATGCAAGTTTTGAAGGAGAACTTTGATGCAAGTTTGAAAACAACTTTGAATGCAATATTGAATGCAATGCATGGTCATGATAACCACAATGCTATAGGGTCGTGAACATACAAGATTAGACTTCACCACATAATCAAAGGGGGCCAGACCCACATCGTTTTAGGTTGAACTTGAAGAAAACTCCCAACACGGTGACCTTCAACAATTCTTCCAAGACATGAATCGAAAAGTCCCTTATTTTAAGCATATAAGAAGAGGAGGTAGAAGATAAGAATTAAAATAGAAGAGAACCCAAGTGGGTTAGGAGAGAGAAGAGGGGGGGGGGGATTGCACAAATTAAATCGAAAACCTACCTTGTCTCTTTCTATGCTTTGATCACTTTGTTGACTTTGTTTGCTTTAGCTTGAAAGCTTTGAATACGCAGCACTTGATCTTGAATGGATGCTTGGAGGCTTGTATTTTAGTGAACAGAGTGTATAAGGGCTAGGGCTTGTGTGTATGGAGTGTAGGGAGTCTAGGGCTTGAAGGAGACTTGAGAAAACTAGGGTTTCGAAGCCTGTTTTTCAGTGAGGCAGCATTTCTAGAGCGAGTTTACGGATCCTTTTTATGCAGGGGGTGGTCTATATTTATAGGCAATTGGAATAGTGCCTAGCATTTGTTGCAGTGGTGCTAGGCCATTTTTTTGGCTTTTTGGCTTAGCAGCGCCAACCACTTAGGAAAGTTTTAAGGCGGCAAGAAACAGATCTTTTGACCCTTGGGACACAAGGCAGAAGATTTAGGCCCTTCTCCTTGTGACTACTATACAATTTTTCGCTTTGCTGCACTAGGAGTGATTTTGAAAAGTTTGGGAATGATTTGAAAGGCCGGGGATGGATAGGAATCCTTAAAAGAGTGTTCCGGAGATAACTAGATTGATAATGAGAGCTGGAATAGTTGAAAAGGGCTCCATTAGGAGTGACTCCGGAAAGAATGAAAATAATCCAGAAGGCCAGGGATAGACATGAATTGTTAAAAGAGTGTCTTGGAGATAGCTAGATTGACAAAAAGAGCTGAAATAGTTGAAAAGGGCGAACAGCTTACCTGGGGCAAAACGGTCATTTTAAACTGGATTTACCGGAATGGACTCAGAATGATCCTAAAGGATACTAAAAGATTGAGAATATTGTTAAAAGCATCCCTAGAAGATAATCAGTTTGATACCTAGAGCTGGTGTGGTTCTCGGAGGCAATCAGATGCTTAGAAGTAAAATGGTTATTTTGACTGGTGTAGTTGAATTGTTTTTTGGAACAATCCTAGAAGGGTGGACTTACTGCTCCAAGGTCTTATGTACTTTATCAAGAAGCATGCTGGTAAAGCCCAAGGGGCAGTTTGGTTATTTTTTTAATTGAGTGGGCTAGCAGGCATTGGTGTTAATTCGGGTTTTGAGATTCCGCTACTCTAACGATGCGTGACGAGTTGGTTTCCAAAGGTATCCTATTGTTTGCTAAACGTGCTACGACCAAGAGGCGTGTTTGATCTTGTGACATAAGGGGTTTGTTGGCAATTCCCAATGTCGACCTGTTTGCCAGTTTTTCCACCACTTTGTTGGTTGCAATGTTTGTGAGTGTTTTCATCACTCTGACGGTACACGTTCATTCCAAAGATTGCCTAATCTTGGGAAGCTGCTGAATGGTCTTATTATCTTGGGGCCTAAGGTACCTTCCCGATTGATGTGCCGAATAGTGGATATTGTACTTTGGCGGGCTAGCAGGCACCAGAAGTGAACCGCTCTAATATCTCAGGGACTTGGGTTCCATCCCGTTCGAGATGTTTGAAAGGACTTATCGTTCTGAGGAGCCTTTTTAGTAAACATGCTGTGTTGGATGGATTTACCGTTTGAGGGATCAACTTTCACGAAAGATGGGCCGGGTTGAGTTTGATTGACTTAGAATTGAATTGGAACTGGAATTGAGGTTGAAATAGGAACTTACCATTTCTAAGAACACGTGCCAACTGAAATTGGACCGAGTAATACTCTAAGGGTATTTTGGTCATTTTATTTCTATTGGGCATGTTAGGCCCACAAAGTTGTTGATTAACTGGATTGAGTCTGGATCGCTGGTTTGAGCTTGAACGCGTCTGTGTCTGTTTGAATGTGAGTCTGGTTAGGCCAAAAATTGCTGACCAGGTAAAAATCAGGTGCTTACAGCTACCTTTTTTTTATTTTTTTATTTTCACTTGTCGAAGATAGAAAATAATAGAATAAGAGTCCTATATTGACCACGAGGTGATCAGAGGGATTGAAGTTGGAAGGGAATTTTGAATCTAAAAATTGGATTGTTTGGATTTTTGAAATCAGGAATTTTGAAAACTTGATTTTGAAATGATTTTAAAATTGAAGTTGAGTATTTGAAATGATTTTAAAACCACTCTCTGAAATGGATTGAATTGGATTTGAATTAGAAGGGTTTGGAAAACCTTTGAAACTTGAAACAAAACTTTTGAGAAAAAGGTTTGAAAACCTAGAATTTTGAAAATAGGCTTTTTGAGGTGAAACCCAAAATATCCTAAAATGAGGCTTTTGAAGGAAAACGTTTAGGAAACCTGTGAAATGTTTTTGAGAATTAAAATTTTTTAGGAAAAAAGTTTGAAAGCCTTTGGAACATTTTCAAGAAGGTAGCTTTTGAAGGATAAAGCTTAGGAAATTGAGAAATGCTTTTAAGATTAAACTTTTTGAAGGAAAAAGTTTTGGAAAACTGGAGAAATGATTTTGAAATGAAACTTTTTTGGAGAAAGAAGTTAGAAAACCTAGAAAGGTATTCTTGAAATCAAAACTTTTGAAGGAAAAAAGTTTGAAAAACGTAGGAGGTATTTTTTTAAAATAAAATCTTTTTGAAGGAAAAAGAGACAAAACCCTTGAGAGCGGGGCCTTTTTGGCAGAGAAGACCCCGAGAAACTCAACTGAAATTTTTTGAAATGAAGGAAGAATTGAAAATTTTTGGAATAAAATATTTTTGAAGGAAAAAGAGATAAAACTCTTGAGAGTGGGGTCTTTTTGGCAGAGAAGACCCCGAGGAACTCAGCCAAGATTTTTCGAAATGAAGAAAGAATTAGAAATTTTTGAAATAGAATCATTTTGAAGGAAAAAGATAAAACCTTTGAGAGTGGGGTCTTTTTAACAAAGAAGACCTCAAGAAACTCGGTGGGACTTGGAATTACAAAATTTAAAGGAAAAGCTTAGGAAACCTTGAAGATGAATTTTGAATAAAACTTTTGAGGGAAAAGTTTAAAGAAACCTCGAAATTTGACAAAATTTTTTGAAGGAAAAGCTTGAAAACCCTTGACATTGATTTTGAATAAAAATTTAGGAAATGTCAATATTGGCAAAAACTTTTAAGGAAAAGTTTGGAAACCCTTGAAATGAATTTTGATTGAGAGTTTAGAACACCTTGAATTGGAAGTCGAATAGAACTTTTGGAGTTTAGAAAACTTTGGAATTTGAATAACATTTTTTTAAAGAGGAGTTTAGAAAAACTAAAATTTGATAAAACTTTTGAAGAAAATTTTTTACAAAACCTTGGAGAATTGATTTTGAATATAACTATTGAGTAAGAAGTTTGAAACGCTTCGGAAGTAAATTTTGAATAACGCTTGTTGAAGGAAAACTTTAGGAAACCTGTGAGAATTGATTTCGAATAAGAACTTTTTGAATGAAATGGTGTAGAAAACCTTGAATTGAATTTTGAATAAAAGTTTATAAAACCTTGAAATTGATAAAACTTTTGAGGAAAAAGTTTTTAGAAAAGCTTGGATTTTAAATAGAACTTTTGAAGTTTAGAAAAATTTGGAACTTCAATAAAACATTTTGAAGGAAAAAAAGTTTAGCAAAACTTTAAAATGGTTTTTGGATAAAACCTTTTGAAGGGTTGGAAAAATTTCTGAATTGGATTGTGAGTAAGACTTTTTGAAGGAGAAAAACTTAGAAAACCTAGAAAATTGATTTTGAATAAAAACTTTTTTAGAATGAAAGTCATAGAGGATCTTCGAATTGGATATTGAATAAAACTTTGGAAATTTTATTTTGGAATTAAATTTGGATCTTGATTTTGAAATAACTTTCAGAAGGACGGTTAAGTAACTTTAGGAATTGATTTTGAAAATAAACTTTTGAAGGGAAAAGTTTATAAACCTAAGGCATTGATTTTGAAAATAGACTTTTGAATGGAAAAGTTTAGAAATTATTTTAATTTGAACTTGAACAAAAATGTATAAGAAATTTATTTTGTCAGGCAAAACGTGTAGAAAATTTGTTTTGACTTAGAACTTGAACTTTTGAAGACATAATGTTTAGAAAACTCATTTTGACTTGAAACTTGAACTTTTGAAGACAAAATGTCCAGAAAATTTATTTTAACTTGAAACTTGAAAATTTGAAGGCAAAATGTATAGAAAATTCATTTTGAATCGAAATATTTTTTTGATTGGAAATTAAAATTTTTGAGGACAAATGTATAGGAAATTTATTTTGACTAAAAAATTTGTTCCTTCTTTTTTTTTTTTTTATGCGTACCTCTTACCGGTCTATGAAAGTTTACTGTATCTCTTTTCTTCTGGCATGTTTTCAGAATGGCTGATGCCAGGGACGATGATCTATGTTGGAGACCATGACTGAGCTGATGACAACGAGACCTGCTTTGGTTGAGCAAAGGACTAGTGCTGTTGGTGAGGAGAGGGTGGCCTTGCTAGGGCTACTGTAGAAAATGTCCTAGATGAGGCTATTGGAGATGTTGAGAGTGCCACTCCCGGAGTTGATACTAAGGTTAAGGTTGAGAGTGCTTTTTGAGGAGACCTAAGGTGGAGTTGTTGGTGGGCGCGGCTTCTTGGAGAGACTCCTAAGAATACTTTTGGCGAGGTCGGCGCCAGAGATGCTTGAACTTGCTAGTTAGATGCTAGACTTGGTTGAGAGGTGGTTTGAAGAGATGTGACCTTACATTTGGTAGGCCCAGAGTTTGAGCCAACTCCGTTAATTGAGAAGAATAATCCGAAGGCTGTCTTGTAGATATTAGAAATGCATACTAGTCTGTTTACGACACATGTTGAGGAGCACTGATGGACAATTCTTGGTTCATATTGAGGATGAAGCGTGGATAGTTTAATCTCTTGTACGGGAGAAGCATGACTTCTTGGTTGAGTTGTAGTCCGTAGCCCCAGATTGATTTGTAGAAGCTTTAATGGCGAGGATCAAGTAGTTGAGATGCCACGAAACTTAGTGCACAGAGGGCATGTCTTGTATTGTTAGAAATTGTTGCGGTAATGTTTGATCGATACAGTTTACTGAATAGACTTGAGCTTCTAACCATGCCCTAGTCAGTTGTAACTCGGGAAGTTGGATGTTGAATCTTACTACAACGTCAGATTGTCATGTTTGGAGACATTTTAGAGTCCTGAGAAAGCTTCGGGAGGAGCCCCTTAAACTTGTACCTATCTTAGTATCTCATTAGTAAATATCAAGATATAGCAAACTAATCTTAATAAATGACTTATGATATTAGTGCTCATTATTTTGCCATGCTGAGTTTAGAAATTTATTACCAATGCAGGTTCTCCACTAGTTGGCACCCGTTGACCCATTTGTTGTCATGTAAGAGGTATTGTTGCTTCGCTGGGATTGTCTTCCTACTTTGTTGTTGCTGCTTGAATTGCTGATTTTTTTAATACCATTTTTGCCATCCATGCCCTTATGGGTTTTCATAAATGGCGGTTCTACCAGTTTTGCATGTCAGTGCCCATTTTTGGGTTTTCACTGCGTCGGTAGTTCTGTATCTTGCCATGACCCTACTCTTTTACCCATAACACCCTGATGGGTGTTCACTATGTCTTCAGGCCATGCTTTTTCTTTTGATTTATTTTGTTGATGCCGATGAAGACGAGTCCTTACTGACTGAGAATAGGGGTGTTGAGTGCTTTGATTTGGAAGAACGATTGATGATGAAATTTGTTAAAGGTTGTTGATGTTACTTTTGACATTGAGCTTAGAGCTGAGTTTGAATTTCTGCTAGATAAAGCATTTTCTAGTGTAATTATCTTCTTCTGAAGAGCAATAATAGCAATGACTGATCTTAAAGGTCTTTATTTTGGACTATAATTTGGGCTTAGTTATGGGATATTTGAATGGAAGGGATGAGGCTCAAAATATTTTGTTTTTAATTGGATTGTTAAGACCTACGATTACCTTGGGCAACTAGACTCTCTCTCTTGGTTTGATCGCATCTTGTCTTTTTCTTTTTTCAATAATCCCAGATTTGTTACTTTTGCACCATGGTGTTATTATAGATTTACACTAGATCGATAGTTTTGTATCTTGCCATGCCTCCACCTTTTTCCCACAATGCCCTTTCTTACCGTGTCCTTGAGGTTATGCTATTTATGATTATTTTCTTTCATTCTTATGAAGGTCAATATTTTTTTTGTTGTAGTATTGACTCTCTTATTTCAAGTTTGAGAGATTTTTTTTTTGTTGCTTTCTCTCTTGGGCACTCCTTAAACTTATATCTGCTCTTTATGTCCTTTTTCCTATTTAATCTGTCTCGACCGATTGTGGGCAGTGATCATTTGGTCTGGTTTTTTTGAAGAAAAGTAATTGGCTCAATTGAGTTTTGCAAGGGGATGCTTTTAACTGTATGGTAGAGGAATTGAGAGCTTCTCTTCATTTCAATCATTACTATCATTGCTCTATTAAAGTTTTTGATTACACATAGTAGTGCTTTACCTAACCTGTGTTGACACTTGCTGCAAGGATTTCTTCTTCCATCTTTGCTAAGATTAATGCTCTTCCTGCCATGACTTGGTGAACCAGGAACGGGCCTTCATAGTTAGGTGCAAACTTGCTTTTGGCTTTCTGCTGACTTGGAAGTATCTTTTTGAGAGCAAGATCTCCTTCCTTGAATTGGTGGGGCTTAGCTTTCTTCTTGAAGGATCTGGCAACGTGTCTTTGATAAAACTGGGCATGGTAGATGACCATTCTCTTTTTATTATAGATTAATGAGGATGGTGTTGCCCTAATTAAGACTTTGGCTGAGGTTTTGTATGCCATCAATGCAAAGGGCAGTTGCTCGTGCCAATCCTTATGGTTTTCATTTTTCTTATAAGGGATTCTTTGGATGTTTTTTATTTTGATGTTTCAATGGTTCCGTTTGCTTATGTATGGTAGACTGCCGAGTGGTGGGGATTGATCTTGAAAGCATGGCGAAGCTTTGCAATCATGTCATTGGTGAGATTGCTTGCATTATCTGTGATGATGGACTCGAGGAGGCTGAATTTGCAGAGAATTTTTGGGAGTCTTTTGGGTTAAAAAGATGCCAAGCCTTGGAAATCCTGCAAGTTTTATTTTTCTGAAAAGAAAAAATTAGCATGACAGAGAAAGCACTTCATGATCAAGAGCCTTTTCTTTCAGATTAGCTTGTTATGTACTTGATATTTACATGATACTTTGATAAGCTAAAATTAAGGGGTTCCTCCTGTGGGCTTTACTAAGGCCTTTAGGGTCTGGGAATTTTGATGGATGGTTTGATCGACCAACTGCTTATCTTGATACTGCTAGATTGATGGAGCCTTGAGGAAGGTGGGCCGGTATAAGAAAACTAATGCCTAGGATTGAGGTATCCTCTTCATGGAACAAGCTTTGAATGGATTGTCAGCCAATGATCTGAGCCGAAATGGTAGTTTGTTAATTCCTTGAATCTTCAGGATGAGGACTACTCTGTACCCGTGCCCTTAGTTCTTTTTTGGGTTGGCACCTTCTGTCAATCGGTTGGGGTGGGCTGGATTTTTCCAGATTGCATGCTAATGAAGCTTTGTAGATCGTGACACAGTGTTGAAGTTACTTGTTTGAGAGGTAACACTTTGCTGATGAAAGGTCAATCCCTTTTTCAGGCTGGGCTTCTTCCAATGAATAGACTCATCTTTTCATGAGTTTTGAACTAGATGTGACACAGAAGAGTCTCATAGGTTTGGCTGTGCTCTCGAGCCTGGAAAAAGAAAAAGAAAAAAAAATGGAATTATCATGTGGAGTTAAAGGTTTTATTTAATGCATTCCCTACGGAGGTCCTTTTTTTTTTTTTTTTAAGGAATCTAGACATGATGCTAAGTCCATCTTAGAGGTGGGGTTGTGCCCCTATTATGCAATATAATACATCTTCAGCATGGGCCGATTGATGATTCTCTATTTGGGCAATCTCGCCTTTATGGATGGAGAGGGATTTGAGTTCCTCTTGAGACATGGTTCAATGCATGCCATGAATACTTAGGGTTAAGGAACACTTAGGAGTTTTGGTAGGTTCGATTAACATGTGATTGGATTGCTCATTTATCTCTACGATTGATTAAATGCATGAGAATGCAATGACTTGCGTTTCTTGGAACTCTTGTTTTGGAATAGATATGGATGTATGAGCATAATGGAGGTGAATATGTGAGCAGTATGATAACAGTAAATGAATGGTTTAGAAGATCTCATTCTTGTCTTGCTTCTGGCTTCTATTTTCTTGGTACTTGGAGATAAGGGGGAGAATAGAAGACAAGAAACAAAAGATAAGTTAGTGTCTTGATTTGAAAGTTTTTATGCAATGTATGTCTTAGGGGTGCCCCTGCTCTTCGAAGGGAGAGACTAAGCATGAAGCTTTTTTTTTATTATAAATTTTTTGGCTCACTTTTTGGAGATAGGGGATTGCCCCTGTATGCAAATACCATACATGTGTCTAGAATCATTCATACATTCATTCATGAAAATAAAGAAAATGTAGTAATCTATTCATTGAATTCAAGCTTGAGTACATGTAATTGAAGTACATTGTAATAGAGAGAGGGGGAACATTTTTGTTGGGACCTTCATCTATTTACTTCACAATTAAAATCCTAAACTACTCTTGAGTCTTTGGATTTGCCTTCTTTGATGGGGGTCGGTGAGAGACCTTGCTTCCAGATTTGCCCGCTGTCTTCTTGGCATTCTTATCTCCATGAGTAGAGAGGGATTGGGGCTTTTCTCTATGAGATGACTTGAAATGCATGCTATGAGTCTTTAGGGTTGCATGAAAACCCTTAGGATTTTGGTAGATTTTATGCAAGGGAGAGTGAGCTTGGTGTCACTTTCTATGGGTTGATCATATGCATGAGGATGTAGTTACTTGAGTTATTTTGGAACTCTCGTCTCGAAATAAAGCATTGAATGCGTGTATACGTATGCAAGAGTATAGGGAGAGAGAATGCAATAGTAAAGTAGATATACATGTATGAACATTACACAAGCATTATAACAATAGGAATATACAAAAATAAAGGAAAGAAAAGCAGTTGCCATTTCCTCTATGATTTTGAAATTGATGCGCGTGTCTTAAATCCGGTAGAGGTTCGGCTATGCTAGGGTTTCTACATAAACATGAGGTTGAAGGTTTACTAAAACTTCCTAAGAAGGCTCATTCTCGAATCTTCAAACCTAGGTTCACTCCCCGAGGTAGTGCCATTATCAGTTGGTGATTCGAGTAGGGGGACCATCATGAGGCCGTAGGCTAAGAAATTGACACAACATCCACCCGCAACCAAAGTACCATCCCCCCTTCTAACTAGAAGGGTCATCATCAGGTAAAGAATGCAAATATGCAAATGCAAGTGCACATGTAGTGTGTGTGCGAAATTTTTTTGAAAAACGGAGGAAAGGGCCCAACAACTCCTACCCATCATGTCCATTCCATCCTGTTATTCATGGATATTTATATAAACAACCAAAATAAATGTGAACATGGTCCACTTACATAGTAAAATGTAAAAAGTCAGTAACTTGATGACAAACTTAATGCAAGATAGAATGGTTGAATATGAATTGAATGCAAGTGTTGGCATATTATTTGAAAACAACTTAGAAAAGTTTGATTTTAAAAAATTTGAGGTGGGTAGAATTAGACAAATTAATTGAAGATTCTAAATAAGTGAAGGGTGGAGAGACATGATAATGGCCTAACACTCTAAGCGTCCCCAGCAGAGTTACTAGCTGTCACATCCTAATTTTTTCGCACTCGAGAATGGTGAAAAAAATACACAGTACTTTGTCGTTAGAACTCACCATCTTAGAAGGACGAGTGTAACTAGGTTTAAATTAGAAATTTATTTGAATTTGAGATTTGGAAGGGTTTGAATTAAGAAACATTGAATTTGGAATGTTGAATTTGAAAAAGGTAGGTTTTGAAATTAGAAAAGATTGAAAAGTTTGAAATTAGGAAAGATTTGATATCTATTTCTTAAAGTTGAAGATTGGATTTTATTTCCAAAAATAGATGATTTGATTTGGTTTCCTATTTAGAAAAGATTTGATTTGAATCGAAAACGGAAAGGTCTAGTTTTGAAAATCTATCATTTGATATGACTTTGAAATTAGGAAACCTATGATTTGAAATTGAACATGAATTTGGAAATATAGGATTTCATGTAGAAAAATGTTTTAGAAAACTATGGTTTTATGTATAAAATAGTTTTGGAAACGCATGATTTGATGTAAATAGAAAGCCATGATTTTTATGTGAGAACACTAGGGTTTCCTAAATATGGATTTTAGGGTTTTGATTTGGACTTGAAGACAGAGCTTTTAGAAAGTGAATATTTGAAAAGAGCTTTTTTGGAAGTGGATTTGCAAAAACTATTTTGAAAAGATTTGAATATGAATTTTTGCAAGTCTTTTGAATATCTCATTTTCCTAAAATGATTCTAACTATGAAAAATTTAGAACCATTCTAGGGTTATGATTTTGAAAATAATTAGGGTTTGAAAACAAGATTTGGACTTTAATGATCCTATTGAATGTAACACTTTCCTAAAGCAACCTTAACCATGGAATGACTAGAATAACTATAGAATTGTGATCTATTGAAAAATAATTTAGGGTCTGAACCCAAACTTTGGACTTTGATAGTCACTTTAAATATGACACTTTCCTAAAATAACCCTAACCATGGAATGATTATAATCATCTTAGGGTCGTGGTTTTGAACACAAGTTTGAAAGGAGGGGTTTTGAATGCAAGTTTTGAAGGAGAACTTTGATGCAAATTTGAAAACAATTTTGAATGCAATATTGAATGAAATGCATGAACATGATAACCACAATGCTATAGGATCGTGAACATACAAGGTTAGGCTTCACCACATAATCAAGGGGGGGGGGGGGGGTGGACTCACACTGTTTTAGGTTGAACTTGAAGAAAGCCCCCACCATATTGACCTCCAACAATTCTTCCTAGGTATGAATCGGGAAATCCCTTATTTCAAGCATGCAAGAAGAGGAGGTAGAAGATAGGGATTAAAATAGATGAGAACCCAAGTCAGTTAGGAGAGAGAAGAAAGGGGGGGGGGGGATTTGCATAAAATAATTCGAAAACCTACCTTGTTGCTTTTCTATGCTTTGATTACTTTGTTTGCTTCAACTTGAAAGCTTTACATACACACCACTTGATATTGAATGGAAGCTTGGAGGCTTGCATTCGAGTATATAGAGTGTATAAGGGCTAGGGCTTGTGTGTATGGAGAGTAGGGAGGCTAGAGCTTGAAGGAGATTTGAGAAAACTAGGGTTTTGAAGCCTATTTTTAGTGGTAGCATTTTTGAAGCGAGTTTGCGGATCCTTTTTATGCAAGGGGTGGTCTGTATTTATAGGTAATTGGAATAGTGTTTGGCGCTTGTTGTAGTGGCGCCATGCCATTTTTTGGCTTGGCGTTAGACCAGTTTTTGGCTTGGTGCCACTATTAGTGGTGCTAGCCACTAAGAAAAGTTTTAAGGCAGCAAGAAACAAAACTTTTGACCCTTGGGATGCAAGGCAGAAGATTTGGACACCTGTCCTAGTGACTACCATGCAATTTTTAGCCTAGCTCCACTAGGAGTGACTCCGGAAAGTCTGGGAATGATCCGGAAAGCCGGAGATGGATAGTGTAAAAACCCCATTTTTGACCGCTCGGCGGTCTCCACTCCGTCCAGACTTGTGTTCAAGTCAATATGGACATATTCCGAATCAAATCAACTCTCTAAGTCTAAATCTTATCTATTCATCGCTTCGCGGGCCCACTGGGGCCCAAAGAGAAGCAAAATTACCAAAATGCCCTTAGGGGCATTATCGTTTTCATATTCTAAACCAGGCACGTCTTTTTGAAGACGGTAAGTCCCCTTTCCAATTCCAAATCAGGCACGTCTTTCCGAAGATGGTAAGCCCCTTTTCTAATTTCAAGTCAGGCGTGTCTTTCCGAAGACGGTAAGTCCCCTTTTTAATTCCAATTCTAATTCCAATCCCTCTCTTGAGACAGTTTATTCCTCGAGGCGGTCCGACGCGTTTTTTGAAGAAAATCTCTTTGAAACGGTAAGTCCCTTTAAACTTGTCGACTAGGACGAGACCCCAAGTCCCCTAGATGGTAGAACGGTCCACCTTTGGTGCTTGCTAGCATGCCAATGTAGAAATGTCCGTTTAGGCACGCCTTTCGAGAAAGTTGATTCTCAGGCGCTAAGTCCCTTTAGCAGCTTCCCAAGATCAGACAGTTTCAGGAATGATCTTGAACCGTTAGAGTAGCAAAAATATTCACAAATATCGCAACCGTCAGAGTAGCAGAAATACTCGCAAACAGGTCAATATGGAGAATTGCCAACAAACCCCTGTATCATGCGACCGCCGTCAGAGTGGCGGAAACACTCAAAACCCAGGTCAAGACCGGTGCCTGCTAGCCCACTTTGGTGAAAAATGACCAAACTGCCCTTAGGGCCATTTTCTGGCACGTTTCTTGAGAGCACATTTGAATCCTCAGAATAGTAAGTCTAACCTTCCAAGATTGTCTTAAAGGCAATTCGGCATGATTAGGTGTCTTCTAGTCAGTTTTGGGCCAATTCTGAGACTTCTCGGTCAAGATGACCATTTTGCCCCTAAGCATTCGAATGCCCCAGGAACCACACCGGCTCTGGGTATCAAACTAGTAACCTCCCGAGAATGCTTTTTATAGTATTCTCAACCTTCCTTTACCTTCCCGGATCATTCCAAGTCAATTTCGACAAACCTGGTACAAAATGATCGTTTTGCCCCTAGAGGGCCGGTCGCCTTTTCCAACCATACCGGCTCTGGGTATCAAACCGGCAACCTTTGGGAACATTCTCAATAATGTCCCCAAGTCTTGAGTCTTTTTCCGGGACATTCCAAGT
Source organism: Euryodendron excelsum (assembly GCA_033060915.1). Classification (NCBI taxonomy): domain Eukaryota; kingdom Viridiplantae; phylum Streptophyta; class Magnoliopsida; order Ericales; family Pentaphylacaceae; genus Euryodendron; species Euryodendron excelsum. Next base: position 27,668,013 of record CM065385.1, on the reverse strand, counting down.
TCGTCCCGGCAGCTTTCCAACCTGATTGACCGTTTTGCCCCTAACGGCTCGGTCAATCCTTCTGACACATCCAATCTTCATTTTTCAAGTCAGATACCTCCGGGACACTATTCTAAGTGTTCTTGCCCTTTTTCGGCTCTCCGGGTCATTCCCGGCCTCTTTAAATCATTCTCAGACTTTTCGGAGTCACTCCTAGTGAAGCTAGGCTAAAAATTGCATGGTAGTCACTAGTACAGGCGCCCAATTCTTCCAAAGATACGTTGCTTGCCGACCTTAAAACTTTCCTAACTGGCTGGCGCCACTAGCAGTGGCGCTAAGAGGAAAATTGACTTGGCACCATTGCAACAGGCGCTAGGTCTTTCCCATCTCTATAAATACAGAGCCTCTTTCAGCGTGAAAGAGGTCTGCTAACTCAGTCTAAAAATCTTAATTTTTGATACACAGAGCTCGTACACTCCCCAAACCCAAGCTTCTCTAGGTTTTCCAAACTCTAACCACTATACACCAAACCTTAGCCTCTTATACACTCATACACACCTCTATACACTTATACACTAGCCTCCAACCCTCCATTGAAGACTTGGAGTTCTGCAACTACGAAGATTTGAAGACCAAGATAAAGCTCTCAAAGACTGAGGCGAAGACCGAAGAGAAAGCAAGAAAGCAAGGCGCGCAAAGCCAAGCAAAATAAAGAAGACACAAGGTAGGCTTCTTATTTAAATTTCTGCACTTCCCCCATCTCTCTTCTCTTTCTTAACCCACTTGGGTTTTCTCTATTTTAATCCTCCATCTCTTTCCCCCCCTTTCTTTGCATGCTTGAAACAAGGGGACTCCCGGTCCATGTGTAGGATTAGACTATTGGAGGGTCACCGTGTCGGGGCCTTTCTTTTTGTCTAACCAGAGACCATGTGGCTTTGGCCCTCTTAATTATGTGGTGAAGCCTTAACCTTGTATGTTCATGACCCCAATTTGCATTGTGCATATCATTATCTTGCATTCTTCCAAAAATTGTTTTCAAACTCGTTATCAAAGCTTGCATTAAACTTGTTTTCAAAATTGCATCAAAATGTCCTTTTTCAAAACATGTTTTCAAAATCACAACCCTAGGGTGATTCTAGCCTTTCTATGGCTAGGATTGCTTTGGGAAAGTGTTACATTTAAAGTGACTTTGATGGTCCATATTTTCAAACCTTTGTTATTTTCAAAATCACTTTGTGAAAGTGGTTTTAGCCTTCTTATGGTTAGAATCGCTTTAGGAAAGTGAGACATTTTTATACCTTCTAAAAACTTTCTTTTCAAAAGTCTCTCTTCCTAAAAATCTCTTTTTTTAACATACTTTCCTAAAACTCTCCTTTCCAAAGTTGTTTTCAAAAACTCCCTCCAAAAATATATTTTTCAAAATTCCCTTTTTCAACTTCTTTCCAAAATACTTTCCCCAAAATCCACTTTCTAAAAATGCTCCCTAAAATTTTTTTCAAAAACTCTCTCCAACAATCTTTTACCAAAAATCTTTCTAAAAACTCTCTTCCCAAAATCTTTCTTATAGAAACTCCCCTCTAAGATTTTCCTTCTAAAAATTTGTTTCCAAAAACACACTTTCCAAAAACTTTTTTTTTTTTTTTTAAATCTGTTTCCAAAAACTCTATCTTTAAATTCACTTTCCAAAATCTCCTCTCTACGTTTCCCTTTTAAAAATCTTTGTTTTAAAAAATGCACTATCCAAAAATTCATTTTCTTGATGCTCAAGTCAAGCCTTAGAGCTAACAATTAGGAAACCCTAATTTTCTTTCCAAAAACATGGTTTTCAAACTCGCCATAAAACCTAGGTTCCCAAAACCTCTTATTTTCTACGTCGAAAGTATACACTTCCAAATCTAGGGTTTCTAGAAACTTTCTTTTCCAAATCCTTGTCAAATCTTACCTTCCCTTTAGGAAACCAAGTCCAATCTTCCCATTTAGGAAATTAGATACAATCTTTCATTTTTGGAAACAAAATCAAATACTTCTTCTTAGAAACAAAATCCAATCCCTTCCTAATCCAACTCTTTTCTAACTCAACTCCTTCCTAATCTCCTACTTTCCTAAATCTTAACTTTCCAAAACTTGAACACAAAAATCTTTTTCAAATTTTAAAATTCAACTTTCAAGTCTTTCCTAATTCTACCCTTTTTCAATTCTTAACTTTCCAAATCCAAGTTTTCAAATCTTTCCTAAACTCAACATTTCCTAATCTCAAGATTTTCTAAAACTCAAACTCTAAAACTTTTTCAATCCTAAACTTTCTAAATTCGAAACTTTCAAACTCTAAAATTTCCTAAGTTCTAAACTTTCCTAAACTTCAAATCTTTCACAGTCTAAACCTTTCCTCATTCCAACCTTTCTTAATTCCACATCCTTTCCAAACTTTAACTCCCAAATCTAGATTTTCAAATCTTTCTAAAACTCAAACTTTGAATTTTTCAAAAATTCTAAATCTTTCTAAATTCAAATCTTTTCTAAATTCACATCTTTCCTAATTTAAATCTTCCTAAAATTCTAAGTTTTTCAAATTCAAAACTTTCTTAAGTTGAAACTTTTCAAATTCTAGACCTTTCTTAAACTAAACTTTTCTTAATTCAAAAACATTTCTAAATTCAGCACTTTTCCATTTCAAAACCTTTCTTAAAATGAAACTTTCTTAATTCAAAATTTTCCTAAGTCGAAACTTTCCTAAGTTGAAACTTTCCTAAATTGAAACTTTTCTGATTCGAACTTTTCCTAATTTGAATCTTTCCTAATTCCAAGTTTCCTAATCTTCCAAGTCCAATATTCAAGTCAATTCTTTTCTAAAATCTTTCCAAGTCAAATCCAATCTTTCTTTTCTAAGTTCCTAAGTCTAGGTTTCCTAAAACCAAGTCTTGCAAAATCAATCTTTTCAAATCTTCCAATTAAAGTCCAAATTCTAATTTCAACTCTTTTCCAAATCAACTCTTCTATTTTCTATCGGACTCTTGTCCGAACTACGACTGATCTGATTTCTCCAAAAGGATACGTAGGCAACCCTCATGGGTGCGGTCACAACCTTTTTCAAATCTCCAATTCCATATCTGCTTGCCAATTTCTAATACCATGATCTATTTCAAGTTTCCAATTCAAAAAATCTATTTTCAAATCTTTATTTTCAATTTCTAAAACTTTCCAATTTCAATTCTATCTTTTCAAATCTCTTTTAAATCAAATCAATTTCTTTTCAAATTTATTTCCAAATCTATTTTCCAACTTTCTTTTCTTGCACTTGCATATCATGCATCATGTTATTTCTTTCCAAAAATTCTTTCTCAAAGTGTATGGGATTGAACATTAGTTAGTTGAAGACTCTCATAGGTGAATCTATGGTAAATAGACATATAGATAACGAAAGGGGGGGGGGGTAGGGTGATGGCTTAGTGCGTCTTCCCTACACGTAACTAACTTTCGAACCTAGAATCACTGTTTTCATAGACCAAAACGGGGTTATTTTTCAAAAAAGGGCTAAATATTTTTCGAAGGTTGCCAAACAATTTGTTTTTCTTAAAAACCCTCTCTTGAGGTGATATTTTCAAAACCTTTCTCCAAGAACCCTAAGTGTAGTCTTCGGATTATTCTTAGTTTTTAGGTGACCTAACTCACCTTAATCAAGTTAGGTGGCGACTCCAAATCTTTTCTAAAAGCCCTTTATTCAAACCAATTTTCAATTCAAACTTAGTCGCACTCATTCTTCTAGGAGGGTGAGTTCTAACGAGAGAGTACAACATTTTTCCCACTTGTGTGAGTATTCCTCGTGTGCAAAAAATCTGGGCGCGACAGATAAGAATCCGTAAAAGAGTGTCCTGGAGATAACTAGATTGACAATGAGAGCCAGAATAGTTGAAAAGGGCTTTACTAGGAGTAACTCCAGAAAGTCCGAGAATGATTCGGAAGGCCGGGGATGGACAAGAATTCCTAAAGGTTTGTCCCGAAGATAACTAGATTAACAACGAGAGCAAGAATAGTTGAAAAAAGCGAACAACTTATAAGGGTAAAATAGTCATTTCACACCAGGTTTACCAGAATGGACTTAGAATGATCCGGAAGGGTACTAGAAGATTAGAAATACTGTTAAAAGCATCCCTTGAAGATAACTGATTTGATACCAAGAGCTGGTGTGGTTCCCGGAAGCAATCGAATGCCTAGGGGCAAAATGGTCATTTTGACTGGACGGTTTCAGAATTGATCCAGAATCGACTATAAGGCATTTGAAAGTGCCAGATTTTCTTTGGGACAATCCTAGAAGGGTGGACTTACTGCCTTGAGGTTTTAGGTACTTTCTTAAGTTGCATGCCGGTAGGGCTCAAGGGGCAGTTTGGTTACTTTTCATTAGAGTAGGCTAACAGGTACTAGTGTTGACCCAAGTTTTGAGTGTTTCTGTCACTCTAATGATGTGTGGCTAGTTAGTTTCCAAAGCTATCCCATCCTTCGATATACGTGCCACGACCAAGAGGCATATTCGGTCCTGTGCCATAGGGCATTTGTTGGCAATTCCCAATATCGACATGTTTGTGAGTGTTTCCACAACTCTAACGATTGTAATATTTGTGAGTGTTTTTGTCACTCTGATAGTGCGCGTTCATTCCAAAGTTTGCTTGATCTTAGGAAGTTGCTAAATGGTTTTATCATCTTGGGGCCTTAGGTATTTTCTCGATCAACATGTCGAATAGCGAACATTCTACGTTGGTGGGCTAGCGGGCCCTAGAAGTGAATGGCTATACCATCTCGAGGACTTGGGTTTTGTCCCGATCGACAGGTTTTAAGGGACTTACCATTCTGAGGAGCTTTCGCGATAAACGTGTTATGTTGGATGGATTTACCATTTAAGGGATCAACTTTCTCGCAAGATGGGCTGGATTGAGTTTGATTGACTTAGACTAGAATTGGAATTGGAATTGAGGTTGAAATAGGGACTCACTATCTCTAAGAAGACGTGCCAATTGAAATTGGATCGAGTAATACTCTAAGGGTATTTTGATCATTTTACTTCTATTAGGCCTGATAGCCCCTTGAAGCGGTTGATTAACTAGATTGAGTTTGAAAAGCCGGCTTGGGCTTGAATGTGTCTGTGTCAGTTTGAATTTGAGTTTGGTCAGGCCATAAATTATCGAGCGGACAAAAATAGGGTGCTTACACTCATTAGGGAATTGGAGTTCCATAGACTGATAATCTTTGATAGAGTTCTTTGCAAGGTAGTTTGCTATCACTTGCCAATTTACAGCCTTGCGGGTGGTGAAAACTATATTAAACTCTAAGAGGATCATATGACATTGTGTAATCCGACTAGACATAGTGGGCTTCTCAAAGATGTACTTGAGAGGGTCTATTTGACAGATGAGAAAGGCAGTATGATAGAGCATGTAGTGGTAGAATTAGTGGGCAGCCCAAGCTAAGCCGTAACAGGTTTTTTCATGGGCGGAATACTTCACTTTGTAAGGTAGTAAGTTCTTATTAAGGTAGTAAATGGCTTGCTTCTTTTTTCCAGTTTTCTCATGTTGCCCCAGGCCACACCTTATGGAAGTGTTAAAGACTGTTAAGTACATCAAGGGGGGTTTCTCGAGAGAAGGTGTTGCCAATACCGAGGGATTTTTAAGGTATTCCTTAATCTTCTCAAAGACTGCTTGATTGTCTTTGTTCCATTCTTTGGGGGTATCCTTTTTAAGGAGCTTGAAAACAGGCTCGCAAAGATAAGTCATTTGGGTAATGAACTAGCTAATAAAGTTTAGTTTTCCCAAAAAGGATCAGATCTCTATTTCTCCTTTGGGGGTTGGCATTTCGATAGTAGACATGACTTTGGTTGGGTCGATCTCCACCCCCTTTTTGTTAGCTATGAATCCCAACAGCTTCCCTAAAGACACTCCAAAGGTGCATTTGGCAGGGTTCAGTTTTAGATGGTACTTACGAAGTCGGTTAGACACCTTTCGAAGGTTGAGCAAATGGTCCTCTCGCACTTTGGACTTTATGATCATATCATCCTTGCAGACCTCCACTTCTTGGTGCATCATGTCATGAAATAGAATTACCATAGCTTTCTGGTAGGTTGCCCCAGCATAACGGAGTCCGAATGATATGACTTTGTAACTATACACCCCCTAAGGGGTTATAAAGGCAGTTTTTTCGCGATTTTTGCAAGCACCCCATTTTTGCCCGCTTGACAATCTACGGTATGTCCGAAATTATGTTCAAACCAACACAGCTATATTCAAGTCCAAATCAACTCTTCAAGTTCAATCCAATCGATCAATCACTTCGCGGGCCCGCTGGGCCCAATAGCAACAAAATAACTAAAATGCCATTGTTGCATTGCTCGGTCTAATTCCAGTGGGCACATCTTCCTAGAGATGGTAAGTCCCCGTTTTAATCTCAAATTCAACTTTAAGTCTAATTCCAATTCCAATCAAATCTGGCACGCCTTTTGAGAAAGTTGATCCCTTAAGCAGTAAGACCATCCAAATATGGCACGTTTTTTGAGAAAACTCTTCGGAGCAATAAGTCCCTTCAAACCCGTCGATCGGGATAAGACCCCAAGTTTCCAAGATGGTAGAACGGTCCACCTTTGGTGCCTGCTAGCCTGCCAATGAAGAATATTTGTTATTCGGCACGTCTTTCAAAAAAGTTAATTCCTCAGACGATAAGTCTACTTAGCAGCTTCTTGAGATCAGGTAGTCTCCAGAATGAACGCGAATCGTTAGAGTGGCGAAAACACTCGTAAATATCACAACCGTTAGAGTGACAGAAACGCTCATAAATAGGTTGGCATTGGGAATTGCCAATAAACCCCCTATGTCACGAGACTAAACTCGCATCTTAGTCGTGACACGTTTACCAATGGACAAGATACCTTTAGAAACCAACTCGTCACAGACCGTCAGAGTGACGGAAGCACTCAAAACCCGGGTCAACACCACTATCTCCTAGCCTACTTCAGTGAAAAATGACCAAATTGCCCCTTAGACCATTCCCGGCCCTTCGGAACATTCTCGGACCTTCCGAAGTCATTCCTAGTGGAGCCAGACTAAAAAATGCATGGTAGTCACTAGGACAAGCGCCTAAATCTTCAGCTTTGCACTTGAAGGGTCGAAGATACGTTTCTTGCCGCCCTAAAATATTTCCTAAGTGGCTGGCACCACTAGTAGTAGCGCCAATAGGATTTTAAGCTTGGCGCCACTGCAAGAGGTGCTAGGTCAATCTTTTGTCTATAAATACAGAGGCTCTCCCCTGCTTGAAAAGGGTCGGCAATCTAACTCCAGAAACTCTCTCTCTCGATATACAGCCCTCGAACTCTCTCCAAACCTTAGTCTCTTAGGCTTCTTCAAACCCGAGCCCCCAGACACCTTAACCCTAGCATACATACACTCAATACGTGCCTACACGAGCCTCCAAGCCGACCATTGAAGACTCATGGTGCTGCAATCGCAAAGCTCTAGAAGATCAATGCGAAGTAAAACAAGTAAAGCAAGCAAATCAAAGAAGACACAAGGTTAGTTTTCTATTTACGTTTACGTAATTCTCCCCTTCTCTCTTCTCTCTCCTAGCCCACTTGAGTTTTCTTCTATTTTAATCCCCTATCTTGTTCTTCCCTTTTCTTGCATGCTTGAAACAAGGGAATCCCCGATTCATGTGTAGGAAGAATGGTTGAAAGTTACCGTGTTGGGGGCTTTTCTCTAATTCAACCTTAGACCATGTGGATTCAGCCTCCTTGATTATGTGGTGTAGCCTAAACCTTGTATGTTCACGACCCTACTTTCATTATGCATATAATACTCATACATCTCTTCAAAAAACGTTTTCTAAACTTGTTTTAAAAACTTGCATCAAAATCTCTTTCAAAACTTGTATTAAAATCTTCTTATTCCAAACATGTTTTAAAAAATCACAATCTTAAGATGATTCTAACCACTCCATGGTTAGGATTGTTTTAGGAAAGTGTTACATAAGTTTTGGGTGTAAACCCTAAAATTGTTTTCGTAAAAATCACAATCTTAAGGTAATTCTAGCCATTCCATGGTTAGGGTTGTTTTAGGAAAGTGTTACATTTAAAGTGACTATAATGGTCCATATTTTCAAATATTTGTTGTTTTCAAAACCACGATCCTAGAATGGTTCTAATCTTTTTATGATTAGAGTCGTTTTAGAAACGTGAGATATTTTTAGAGACTAGTAAAAGTCCATATTTCATTCTCTTTCCAAATCACTTTTTGAAAATCTCCTTTACAAAACCTCTATTTTTAGATCCTCTCCAAAATCGCTTTTTTAAACTTACTTTCTAAAAATCTTTTTTTCTAAAATCTCTTTTCAAACTTACTTTCCTAAAAGCTCTTTCAAAAAACCCCTTTCCAAAAGCTCTCTTCAAAATTCTATTTTCTAAAAACAAACTCCAAGTTTCCTTCTTAGAAACTCCCTTCAAAAGATTTACTTTTCAAAATTTCTTTTTCTTAAAGTCCAAGTCAAGTCTTAGAGCTAATGATTAGGAAACGCTAATTTCTACTTTCCTTTTCTACATCCAATCATAGTTTTTCAAAATTCTATTTTCTACATTAAACTCTTAGGTTTCCTAAACCTCTTTTTCATGTCAAATCATAAATTTCTAAATCCAAGTTTTTCAAATCTCATCATTTTCAATTCCATGTCAAATCTACTCTTCCAACTTAGGGAACCAAATCCAATCCTTCGTTTTTGGAAATAAAATAAAATCATATTTTGATGGAAATAGAAATCAAATCTTTCTTAATTTAATCCTTTCATAATTCTAAACTTTTCTAATGTTAAACCTTTCCAAATTTTAAACTTTTCAATCTTCCTAAATTTAAACCTTTCCTAATTTCTAGACTTTCTAAATCCTTCTTAAATCAAACTTTCCAAATTCTAAATCCCTCTTAGATTGAAATCTTTCCAAAACCAAAACTTTCCTAATTTTAAAGTTTTCTAAATTCAAAACTTTCATAAGTTGAAACTTTCCTAAATTGGCACTTTCCTAAAATGGAGCTTTCCTAATTCGAACATTTCCTAATTCAAACCTTCCTAATTCAACTACGTGTTCTAATCTTAGGTAACCTAAACCCTAGGAGGTCTAAACCCTAGTTCCACCCTAATCCTAAGTTAGGAGGTTTCAACTATTTCCTAAACTAAGATGGTTTTCTAATTTCAAACTTCAAAATGTTTTTAAAATTCAACTCTATCTTTCCAAATCTAGTTTGAGTTCTCTTTCAAGGGTCAAATCGTCTTTCAAGTTCAATTCTAGGTCTAATTTCAATCTCAATTCCTATATTCCATTCTAAGTTTCAAATCAAACTCTTTTTCCAATCAAAATCTTCTATTTTCAATCAGACTCTTGTCTGAACTACGACTGACCTGATTCCCAAAAAGGAATACGTAGGCAACTCTCATGGGTGTGGTCACAACCTTTTTCAAACTTCTAATTCCATGATCTATTTCAAATTTCTAATTCTACCATCTATTTTCAAATCTCTATTTCTAATTTCTAAAACTTTCTTTCAAACTTCAATGTCTTCTTTTTAAATCTATTTCAAAAATCAAATAAAGTCTTCTTAAATTTACTTTCAAAATCAAAGTTTTTTCTTGCACTTGCATATCATATATCATGTCAGACATATTTTCAAAATTCTTTTCTAAAGTGGATAGTTTTGGACATTTATTAATCAAAGATTTTGAATGAGTGAACCTAGGGTGAATAGACATGTAGGTACTGCAAAGGCAGGGTAGAGTGAGGCTTAGTGCGTCTTCCCTACACGTAACCAACCTCCAAACCTAGATCACATTTTTCAAAGACCAAATAGAGTTATTTTTAAGAAAGGGCTTCAATTTTTCTAAAGGTTGTCAAACAACCTATTTTCTTAAAAACCTTCTCTTTAAGAAGTTTTCAAAAACCCTAAGTGTAATCTTCAGATTGTGCTTAGTTTTAGGTGACCTAACTTACCTTAATCAAGTTAGGTGATGACTCTAAATTGTTTTCTAAAAGCCCTTGTTCAAAATCAAATTTTCAATTCAAACCTAGTCACACTCGTCCTTTTAAGAGAATGAGTTCTAACGAGAGAGTATTGTGTTTTTCTCACTTGTCTTTTCGAGTGTGAAAAATTAGAGCGCGACAATCCTCCTTAGCTATTTTGATCTGATTGTACCCAGAGAACCCATCTATAAAAGAAAACATCTCGTGGCCGGCTGTGTTGTTGACGAGGAGATCAATGTTGTTGATGAGGAGATCAATTTATGGTAAAGGGAAGACATCTTTCGGGCTTGCTTTGTTGAGGTCATGAAAATCGATGCACATTCGAACCTTACCATCTTTCTTAGGGACATGGACAATATTTTCCAACCATTGGGGGTATTCCACCACTTGTAAGAATCCTACCAAGAATTGCTTTACGACTTCCTCCTTGACCATCAAGCTCCATTCTGGTTTAAGTCTTCTTAGCTTTTGCTTTAGGGGCTTCATTTGGAGGTCTAAAGGCAGCCTGTGCTCGACGATGGATTCATCCAGCCCAAGCATGTCCTGATATGACCAAGCGAAGACGTCAAGGTTGGCAGTTAGCAGTTCTAGAAATTTTTTGTCTTGCCACTATTCTAGCCCTGTGCCAATCTTAATCTCTATAGGGTTTTCCTCGGTTTGCAGGTTGACTGTTTCTGTTTCCTTGATGTTAGGGGTACTACAACTTTTATGTCTCTTCACCTATTCCTAGATCTCCTCTGGTATATCATGTTTGTAGTTCACATCAAGCTTAATTCCCTGGTTCTAATAGTCAAATTCAGTGTCAAAGTCATGATTCATCAAGATAGGTAGTCTTTCGATTAGCTGGGCAAGGCATTGGATTTTAGGATCCTAGGCAAAACATAAACACAAAAGATCAAAACAAAAGGGTAATTTTCCATTACTTATAAATGCTCGATACATACTAAAAGACTAGACAATTTAATAGCTAAAAGACTCAGGAAGATTGAGATTATTAGGAATGGGCCTAACGCTTATGGACTGCCTTAGCAAACTTTGTACCAAAACTTGTGAGCACGGAGGAGGCCCTTGCTAACCTAATTGTTGAGCTTTTTGCCGGGATATGTGGGTTAGATGGAGGCATCTTTAGTTATCTCTATGTCTATAGTTGTGACATTGACTTTTGGGATGAAGATGCTCGTTTCTTTTCTCTTTTTCTGGTTGATGTTTGTAATAGAACCATCTTCTCGTATACCGAGTCGACTGAATTGATTGGTCAATTTTGCCTCCTGTATAGTTCTTCTCCTCTCTCTTCTTTTCCTTTGGGCTGTTTCTCATATTTCGTTTTTGGTAGGTCTGTATCCTAAGCTAAAAGTAAGCTTTGTGGATATAACTCTAGGACTTTTGGTTCTCCTTGCAAATTCTTCCTTAGGCCTTTTCCAGGTTGGTACCCATTTTCCTTGAAACAATGAGTTATCATCCTAGCGTTCTGAGAATATTTGGGTCTTTCTAATCCCCTTCTTGTATAATGGTGACATACTCGAATGATTGGAAGTAAGGGGATACTGTTGCCCCAACACCGGGGGTTGTGTTAACCTCATAGATTGCAAACTCCTTTTCAGCAAAGATGGAGATCAATTTTGCTCCTATGATGAACTTGACCTTTTGGTGGAGGCTAGAAGGTATGACACCTGCCGAGTGGATCCAGGGTCGTCCTAGCAGCATATTGTCGGCAGAAGGGATCTATAAGACTTAAAATTTGATTGTGATGGTCACATGACCTATCTCAACTGGCATCTTAATTTATCTCATGGCCTCTCTCCAGGATCCGTTAAAAGCTTGGATGACTGTATTACTGTGGTTCAGATAAGTTTGATCCATCTCGAGTTTCTTTAGGGTCAAATATGGACAGATATTCAGGGCCAATTCGTTGGCCACCAACACCCTCAATGCCATCATTCCACTTGTTTTCAAAGTTATGTGTAAGGTGTGGGTGTCCCGTCCCATTAGCAGGGATCTCATTGTTAGAGAAAGTAATGATATTTGGAGCCATGATGAGGCTTACCATGTTATGCAGGTTGTCAGAAGTGAAGTTTTCCAGTACACAAGCATCTTTAAGTATCTTAAGCAGTGCATCCTAATGGACATCGGAGGTGAGAAGCAGTCCTAACATAGAAATTTGAAAGGGGGTTTTCTTTAGCTGCTCCATTATATCATAGTTGATCTTTTTCAAGGCTTTAGTGAATTTAGAAATTTTTTGCTCTGTTAAGGGGTTGGAACATTCCCCTTCTTTTCCTTTCCCTTTTCTTTGTTTCTCCACCTTTACAGAAGTATAGCATCGTCCTGACCTGGTTATCCCTCTTATTTCTGAAATAGCTTCCCCGATAATCAAGATTTGGTCCGGGGGATAGCTCCATGAGACATTGTGGAGGCTAGGTCTAAGCAATTGGGATACAATGGGTAAGGCCACTTTTAGAAGTCCAAGGATGGGTATAGTGGTGGATGGTAGACTAATATGAATTAGCAAGGTAAAGGGTGCTTTAATCTATGGTGCAGGTGGTTGCATGGCTCTCTTAGGATTGGTTTGGGGTACAAGCCTGGCCATCGTAACCATGGGATTAGGTTCAGGCACTGAGGTGATGATGATGCAAAAGTGGGGTGGATGAAGAGAGGCTTCAATGGTCAGGTTGAGGTTGGCCTGTTGGGATTGTATTGTAAGGAAGGTTTGATTCGGAATCCCAGGACTCCCGAATTTAAGGGGTAAACCATCCCCTTAGGAATGTGGATTGATGATGAATTGCCAGGAGTATCCCCGTTGTTACGCAAAGTAGTGTTAGGACTTTTAGTTTCTGGGGACATAATCTTTTGCCGCCTTAAAGATGAGGCTCGTACTAGTAAGGAAGTGATTGTGTCGGTTAAGAGTTTCTTTCCAGTATTCATTATGTAATAACTGTTCCTCCTCTGCTTCCTAGAAAGTAAAAGAGAAAAGAGATAAGTTCAGACATATTGGTTTTGAAGAGTTTTATGCAATGCATGCCTTAGGGATACCCCTAAACATGATGCATGGGCTCACGTTTGGAGATAGAGGTTTGCCCCTGTTTGCAATACTGTACCTACATATGTGATCATCCATTCATCTATTCATCCATTCATCCACAGAAAGTATAAATGACAATTTTATTGAGGTGAGTTCTTTTGTACATGAAATTTCAAAAGTACATTGGAAGGGCAGGGGGAACACTTTCCTTAAGACTTTTACTTATCTACTTTTACATTTAAATCCTAAACTACTCTTGAGTCTTCGGATTCGCCGTCTCTAATGGAGGTTGGTGAGAGACCTTGATTCCTAATTGCCCCTAGTCTTCTTGGCATCCATATCTCTGTCAGCGAAGAGGGATTGGGGCCCTTCTTTATAAGATGATCTTGATGCATGCCATGAGTCCTTAGGGTCACTTGGTACCCTTAAGAAATTAGGTAAGCTTTGGATGAGCAAGATTGGCTTTGGGCCACTCCCTAGGGGTTGATCATATGTATGGGATGCATTGACTTGAATTACTTTGGAATTTTTGTCTTGAAATGGACAATGGATGTGAGAACAGTATAATAGCAGTGAAAGCATGAGTATAGAATGTTTACATAGCAATAGAGAATGCGTAAGCAGTATAACAACAAAAATCAAGTAGTTAAATTGGGCACAAAGTAAAGAAAAGTAAAGAGGTTGCGCTTTCCTCCTTGATTTTGAAACTAACGAGTATGTCTTAAATCTGGCAGAGGTTCGGTTATACATGGAGTGCTACATAGCATGAGGTTGGGGGTTTACTAATGCTTCCTAAAAAGTTCGGTTCTCGAACCTTCAACCCTCCGGCGTACACCCCTGAAAGAGTGAACCCCATCTTTGGTTGGTGGTTCGAGAGAGAGAACTATCAAGAGGCCGTAGGCTAAGAAACTGACACAGCATCTGCCCACAACCAATATATTTTTTCCCCTTCTAACTATAAGGGTAGTAACTAGTTAGTAATGCACAAATGAATGACATACAAGTGAAGTGTGTGAGATTTTTTGAAAGTGGAGGAAAAGGCCCAACAACTCCCATATATCATGTTCATTCATTTTATGCACAACAATTAATATAAGATAGAAAAGTACCTACAAAAAAAATGGACAAAGTTAGTATCTTTATGAAAAACCCAATGCAAGATAAGAATGAATAATAGATGCAACAACATAAGATGACATGCATGGATACAAGTGATGACATCATTTGAAAAAGTGGACAAAATTGGATAAGGGAACCGGAGATTCTGGGTGAGTGAAGGGTGAACAGACATGACAATGGCCTAACCCTCTAAGTGTCCCTAGCGGAGTCGCTAGCTGTTGTGCCTCGATTTTTGCCTTCCAAGTCTCCGCAACTCGGGGGGGGGGGGGGGGGGGGGGGGGGAGCATGGTACTCTCTTGTTAGAACTTATCCTAAAAAGGACAAGTGTGACGAGGTTTGAACTTGAAATGTATTTGATTAAGGATTTTTTGAAACAGATTTAGAGTCGCCACTTAATATGGTTAAAGGTGTGTTAGGTCACCCAAAATAAGTGTAATCCGAGGATTAAACTTAGGTTTTTGAAAATGGATTAAAAATGTCCTTTTGAGAGGTATTTTGGAAAACAGGGTTGTTTGGCAACCTTTTAAAATGTTTTAAGCCCTTTTGAAAATAACTACAGTTTTAGTCTTTGAACCAGAAATCTATGGTCTGGGGGTTGGTTATGTGTAAGGAAGATATCCTAAGATCATTACTCTATCTTGCCCTTGTGGTACCCATAGGCATATTCACCCTTGGGTTCACTTACTTGAATCTCTAGTTCCTAATTGTCCATTTATGTCCACTTAAAAAGATTTTGAAAAGGATTCTGTCAACACTTTTGGAAAGAATGATGCACGATGTAATTTGAAAAAGAGTTTGAAAGAAACTTGGGGTTGGATTTTGAAAAAGGGCATTTAAGTTTGGATTTGAAATTGGATGTTGGAGTATTTTTTAAAGTGCTTTTGAAATGGAATTTGAAAGTGGGATGTGGACTTGTAAAAGCTCTTATGAACTTATCTTGAAAAGGTTTTCAGAAAATAGTTCTTATGTACCTTATGAAAGGCATGTTGATGTTTCATTGTCTTTGAGAGATTAGCTATGTGGGATCTAAACTCCTTTAAGGCTATGAATTTTGAAAAACAATTTTAGGAAAGGGGCTAGAAACTTTCCTTGTTTGGATATCTCACTTGATCTTGAACAACCGTAACCATAGAAGGTCTAAGGTTGTTTCAAGAATGTGATGTTTGAAAATAGTCTTATGTATCACCTTTCTTAGGAAACCGTAACCAAGAAAGGGTTAGGATCGCCTTAGAGTTCTGAGTTTTTGAAGTTGTTTTAGAAATAGCTTTTGAAAAGTGGTAAGTGTCTAGCCATTTTAGATTATGACAAGTTTGAAAGAGCTTTTTAAAACATTCTTAGGTTGGATTTGGAGTTTGGAAAAGGGTCCCAGAGTTACAATCTTAAAGTTTTCTAACCTAGGTTGGGCGAACTAGGCTAAGGTAATATAGGGTTAGGTTGGCCTAAGGGTGGACCACCTAGGGTTTGGTTAACTAGAGTTAGGTTAACCTAGGGTTTGGAAAGTAGTTTTGAAAGGTGGTTTAGGGTTAGGGTTGAACCCTAGTGGTTTTTGGAAAGGTTGGTTAGGGTTTTGCTCTAATAGTTTTGGAAAGGTTTAATGCATGCACTTGAAAAGAAATTTTGAAAAACCTATGATTTTATGTCAAAAAGGAAAGATGTGACTTGAAATAAAAAGGAAAGATATTATTTTATTTCTAAAATAAAAGATTTGATTTTGTTTCAAAAAATAGCAATTTTGAATTTGTTTCTAAAAATAGTAGATTTGATTTGTTGCCAAAATGAAAAGATATGATTTTGTATCCAAAAATAGAAGTTTGGATCTTGTTTTCAAAAATAGAAGATTGGATTTTATTTCTAAAAAGGAAATATTTGATTTGGTTTCCAAAATAGAAATATTTGATTTGAAAAAGGAAATATTTGAATTGAAAAATGAAAGGTTTGAATTGAAAATCTTATGATTTTATGTGTGAATCTTCTATGATTTTGTGTGACAGTTTTTGAAAGACAACTCAAGAGAGTTATGCACATTTTGAAAACATGATGTAATAAAGACTTGAAAAACCATTTTGATATAATGAATGTGTGGATGCAAGAATGAATTTTAGGGGACAAAGCTAGGGTTTCCTAGGGTATAAACTTTTAGGGCTTCAAGAAGACAAATCTTAGACCAAATTTTAGAAAAAGCCTTTGAACATAGAATTTAAAGAGGTTTAAAAAAGAAAAAATGTTTCGAAAGAGGTGTTTTAGGGCTTAAAACCCTAACGTGGCCTTAGAAGGCCTCTTCGAATATGGCACTTTTCTAAAGCAATCCTAACCGTGAAAAAGGCTAGAATCAGTCTAAGGTTGTGATTATGAAGAACAAGCTAAGGTTTTGAAACCCAAATATGGACCTTGGTGGCCACTTTGAATATGTCACTTTCTAGGAAAGCCCTAACCATGAGAAAGTTAAAATCACTATAGGGTTGTGAGTTTAAAAATAAGAACAATGCATGAACATGACAAGTATAATGCATAGGGATCGTGAACATACAAGGTTGAAGGTTTCAACACATTGCAAAGGACCTTAAGACCATACCGTTATTAGTTAGGCTAAAGGAGGACCCTCGACACAGTGATCTTCCTAAAGCTTCCCTTAGGCATGGACCTAAGGTCCTTTTGTTTCAAACATGTAAGAAGAGGAGGGTTGAAGATTGGGATTAAAAGAGAGAATAGTCCAAGTGAACTAGGAGGGAGAAGAGACGGAGTGGGAGAGCAAAGTAAATAGGAACCCTACCTTATCTTCAACCTTTAATGGAGGCTTGGCTTGAGCTTGAAGAAGACTTAAGAGGCTTAGAGGCTAAGGAACCTTGGAGAAATTAGGGTTTTAGGAGCTTTAAGGGGGTTATCTTGAGAGAGGCAGTGTTTCTTTGCCATTTTTTAGACCTCGAATGCACTAGGATGTGCATTGTATTTACAGGAAAAAGTTAGAGGAGGTGGTGGCACTAATTTTTGGCCTGGAATGGTGCTACCTCAGTATAAAAGTGATCTTACAAATTTGATTCGACCTTGGACTGCAAGGCAAAGAACTGGGCGTCGCTCCTACTGGCTTCCAGTCATTTTTTAGCCTGACTCCACTATAAGTTGCTTTGATTTGGTTTGGAAAGTTGTTGGGTTGTGGTGCTCAGCTAGAAAAGAGATAGAGGCACTTGAGAGTTGCCAATTTGACAACCATAGTCGGCGTGGTTGAAAAGGATGGCCGGCCCGCTAAGGGCAAAACAATCATTTCGACCAAGGTTCACCGGAATGGTCCCAGAATGGACCGGGATGGGACCTAGAGATTGAGGATACTTGTGGGAGTCGCCTAGAGGTTTATCGATTTGACACCGCAAACTGGTATGGTTGAAAAGGATGATTGGCCCACCAGGGGTAAAACGGTCATTCAAACTAAAAAACACTGGAATTGGTCCGGAATCTACCGAGATGGGCTTCGAAACATTATTAAGAGTGTTCCAGGGGATTAATAGTTTGATACCTAGGGCCAGTGTGTGTAAGCACCCGATTTTTGCTCGCTAGACAATATACGGTTCGACCGTACTCACATTCAAACCGACATAGAAACATTCAAGCCCAGACTGGCTTTCCAGATGCAATCCAGTCAATCAACCGTTTTAGGTGCCCGCCGGGTCCAGTAGAAGCAAAATGACCAAAATACCCTTAGAGTATTACTTGGTCCAATTCCAGTTGGCACGTCTTCTTGAAGACGGTAAGTTCCTATTTCAACCTCAATTTCAATTCTAGTCCAAGTCAATCAAACTCAATCCAGCTGGTCTCTCAAGAAAGTTGATCCCTCAGACTATAAATCCATCTAGCACAGCACGTTTATTGAGAAAACTGATCAAAACGATAAGTTCCTTCAAACCTGTCAACTGGGATAGAACCCAAGTCTTGAGATGGTAGATTCACTTCTGGTGCCTGTTAGCCCGCCGACATAGAATGTTCGCTCTCCATCACGTCGATCAGGAAAGTACTTAAGGCCCCGAGATGATAAGACCGTTCAACAGCTTCCTGAGATCAGGCAGTCTCTAAAATGAATGCACACCGTAAGAGTGACGAAAACACTCACAAACATCGCAACCGTCATTGGCGGAAACACTTGCAAACAGGTCTATATTTGGAATTGTTAACAAATCCCCTATGTTACGGGACCGAACACACCTTTTGGTTGTGACACATTTAGCGAAGGAAGCGATACCTTTGTAAACCAACTCGTCACACACCATTAGAGTGATAGAAACACTTAAAACCTAGGTCAATACCAGTGCCTGTTAGCCTACTCCGGTGAAAAATAACATAACTGCCCTTTGGGCCCCACCGACATGCTTCTTGAGAAAGTACCTAACTCCTCACAATAGTAAGTCCACCTTTTCAAGATTGTCACAAGGACAATTCGGCATGTTCAAGTGTCTTCTAGTCAGTTCCGGATCAATTTCGAGACCATTCGGTCAAATGATGATTTTGCCACTAGGCATTTGATTGCCTTCGAGAACCACATCGGCTTTGGGTTTCAAACTGGTTACCAACTAGGGACACTTCTAACAGTATTTCCAACCTTCTAGTACCTTTCTGGACCATTCCAAGTCCATTCCGGCAAAACCGGTGCAAAAAAACCGATTTGCCCCTAGTGGGCCAGGCACCTTTTCCAACCATACCGGCTCTGGGTATCAAGTCGACAATCCTTTAAACCACTCCTAATAGTATTTTTTATCTTTGAATCCTATCCTGATCGATTCCGAACTAGTTTCGGTGTTTCACTCTTCAAATGCCCATTTTACCCCTGAAGGGTCAATTTCTCTTTGTAACCACACCGGCTCTGGTTATCAAATCGGTTACCTCCAAGACACTCTTTTAGGGGTTCTCGTCCATTCTCGACCTTCCAGATTAGTTCCAGACTTTTTGGTGGCACTTGTAGTGGAGCCAGGCTAAAAATTACATGGTAATCGCTAGGACAGGTGCCCAAATCTTCTACCTTGCACGCCAAGGGTCAAAAGATTTGTTTCTTTCTGCCCCAAAAGTTTCCCAAAGGGACTGGCACCACTAGTAGTTGCACCAAGCTAAAAAATAGCCTGACACTACTCATAGTGGCGCTAAGCTTAAAAACCAATTAGCGCTACTGCGATAGGTGCCAGTTTTTGTTTTAATTGCCTATAAATGTAGGCCTCTCCTGCATAAAAAAGATTTACAAACTTGCTCTAGAAACGCTGCCTCATTGAAAACAAGCTTCGAAACCTTAGTTTTCTCAAATTTCCTTAAAGCCCTAGCCTTACTTCAATCCATACACTCAAACCCTAGCCTCTATACACTCTATACACTTAAATGCAAGCCTCCACAAAAAAGGAGACAAGGTAGGTTTTTGATTTAGTTTATGTAATCCCCCCTCTCCCTTCTCTCTCCAAACCCACTTGGATTTTTTTCTATTTTAATTCCCATCTTCGACCTTATTTTCTTGCATGCTTGAAACAAGTGACGTCCCGGTTCATGCCTAGGAATGTCTTAGAGAGAATCACTATGCTGGGGATTTTCTTTAAGTTTCCCCTAAGAGGTGTGGGTCCATCCCCCCTTGATTATGTGGTGAAATCTAACCTTGTATATTCATGACCCTATTGCATTGTGGTTGTCATGTTCATGCTTTACATTCAATATTACATTCGAAGTTATTTTCAAACTTACATCAAAGTTCTTTTTTAAAACTTGCATTCAAAACCTCATTCTTTCAAACTTATTTTCAAAACCATAATCCTTAGATGATTCTAGCCATTCCATGATTAGGGTCATTTTAGGAAAATGATATATTCGATGTAACCATCAAAGTCCAAAGTTTGAGTTCAAATCCTAAATTGTTTTTCAATAAATCACAATTCTATAGTGATTCTAGCTATTCCGTGATTAGGGTTGCTTTTGGAAAGTGTTACATTCAATGGGATCATCAAGGTCCAAATCTTGTTTTCAAACCCTTGTTGTTTTCAAAATCACATTTTTAGAATGGTTCTAATTTCATGGTTAGAATCGTTTTAGGAAAGTGAGATTTTCAAGAGGACTTGCAAAAATCTATATTCAAACTTTTTCAAAATAGTTTTTGTAAATCCACTTTCTAAAAAGCTCTTTTCAAAGTTCTACTTTCCAAAAACTCCTTCTCTTATAGTCCAAGTTAAGTTCTAGAATCCATGATTAGATACTCTAGTTCCTTTATTAAAATTATGACTTTCTATTTGCCTCAAATCACAACTTTCCAAAAACCTTTTTCTACATAAAATCATAGATTTTTAAATTCACAATTTCTAAAACTAAAGCTTTCTAATTTAGAGTCAAATCAAATCTTCCAATTTTGAAAACTAAATCAAATCCTCTATGTTTTGAAAATAAAATCTAATATTTTGCTTTAAGAAATGGAAATCAAATCTTTTCTAATTTAAATATTTCTAAATTCCAAAACTTCCTTTTTTTAAAACTTTTCAAGAAAACAAAACTTTCCTTTTTCAATTGAAATTCAATCTTTTCAAATGCTTTGCATAAATCCTAGGTTTAGAATTGGCTAAATCCCAAGTTACCTCAATTCCAAGTTAAACCTTTTTAAAATCAACTTTCTAAATTTAACTTTTCAAATTTCAACTTTCCTAATTTCAAACTTTCAAATCTTATTTCCAAATTTCAAATCTTTCTAAGTTCAAACCTTTCTTAAATCAAGACTTTCCTAAAAAAGATCTTTCTAAATTCAAAATCTTTTCAAAATCAATTCTTTCTAAAAATGAAAACTTCCCTAAAATAGAAATTTACTAATTTAAAACTTTCCTAATTTGGAACTTTTCTAACTCAAAACTTTCTTAAAATCTAACTTTATAAAATCAAACCTTTTTATTTCAAGCGCATGTTTTAATCGTAG
This sequence comes from Euryodendron excelsum, assembly GCA_033060915.1. Lineage (NCBI taxonomy): Eukaryota > Viridiplantae > Streptophyta > Magnoliopsida > Ericales > Pentaphylacaceae > Euryodendron > Euryodendron excelsum. Next base: position 27,646,953 of record CM065385.1, on the reverse strand, counting down.
GTTGCATAAACCCTAAGAGGCTAAACCCTAGTTCAACCCTAACCTTATAGTTAGGAAGCTTCAACTCTTCTCTAAAATCAAGATGGTTCTCAAACTCCAATTCAAGTCAAAGCTCAACTCAATCTTTTCAAATCAAGTCCAAATTCAATTTCAAATTATCAAGTTTAATTTCAAATCAAAGTAAATTCCAAGTTCGATTTCAAATGAAAGTTCAATCTTTTAATCAAAGTTCAAATCTCACCCTCTTCAAGTCAAGCTTTTGAAAGGCCTCGAAGTGTCTTTTCAAATAAAAAAGGACTTCAAAGTTTCGATTTTTAATCGGACCCCGAATCCAAACTACGAATGACCTGATTCACAACAAAGAGATACGTAGGCAATCCTTATGGGTGCGGTCACAACCCTTTTTCAAGTTTTCAATTTTCACAACCTTTTTCAAAACTCAAATCCACTTTTCAAATTTATTTTCAAAATCAAATCATTTTCTTGCACTTGCATGTCATGTGTCATATCAAACATTTTTTCAAAAATCTTTTCAAAGTGGATAGCATTGGACATTTGATAATCAAAGATTCTAAATGAATTGACCTAGGGTGGAAAGACATCAAAGTATTGAAAGGGCAGGATAGGATGATAGCCTAATGCATTTTCCCTTTTTGTAACCAACCTCTGAACCTAGATCATTATTTTTAAAAGACCAAAACTGGAGTCATTTTTCAAAAAAGGCTTAAATATTTTTCAAAGGTTGCCAAACATCTTGTTTTCTAAAAAAAAAAAAAAAAACCCTCTTTTGAGGAAGTTTTCAAAACCATTTTTCAAAAATCCTAAGTTTAGTCTTTGGACTTTCCTTAGTTTAGATGGTCTAACTCACCTTAACAAAGTTAGGTGGCGACTCCAAATCTTTTTCAAAAGCCCTCATTCAAATCAATTTACAATTCAAACCTAGTCACACTCGTCCTTCTAGGAGGATGAGTTCTAACAACAGAGTACTATACATTTTTTTCCACCGTCCTCGATTGTGAAAAAATTGGGGTGTGACAGTAGGTGACTCCACTGGGGACGCTTAGAGGGTTAGACCATTGTCATGTCTTTTTGCCATTCACTCATTTGGAATCTTCAATTAATTTGTCCAATTCTATCCATTTCAAAATTTTCATAACCAAACTTTTCAAAGTTGTTTTCAAAAAAATGCCATCACTTGCATCCAATTCATATTCAACCATGCTATCTTGCATTAACCGTGTCATTAGAATACTTAATTTTTGAATTTTATTTTGTAAGTGGGCCATGTTCACATTTATTTTTATTATTTATATAAATTACCATGGATGACACGATGGAATGAATAGGATGGATGGGAGTTATTAGGCCCTTTCCTCCTCTTTTCAAAAACTCTCACACACCCACTGCACGTGCACCTGCATTTACTTTGGTTGTGGACGAATGCTGTGTCAGTTTCTTAGCCTACGGCCACATGATAGTCCCCCTGCTTGGATCACCAACTGATAATAGCACCACCTCGGGGAGTGAGCCTAGGTTTGAAGATCCAGGAACTGAGCCTTTTTAGGAAGTATTAGCAAAACCCTCAATCTCATGCTCATGTAAAAACCCATGCATAGCCAAACCTATGCCGGATTTAAGACATGCACGTTGATTTCAAAACCATGGAGGAAAGGGCGACCGCTTTATTTTCCTTTATTCTTGTCTATTTCTACTGTTATAATGCTTGTACAATGTTTATGCATGCATATTTACTCTACAATTGCACTCTTTCTCCTTATACTCTCACATACATATACACGCATTCAATACTCTATTTTAAGACAAGAGTGTAAGCACCCCATTTTTGCCCGCTCGACAATCTCCGAGCTGACCAAGCTCACTTTCACACATCACATGCATATTTAGACTCTAAGCCCGCCTTTTTAATTTGAATTTAGTCCACCAGTCGCTTCTCGGGCCAGCAGGGCCCACTTGAAGCTAAATGACCATTTTGCCCCTAGGCATCCGAATGCCCCGGGAACCACACCGGCTCTGGGTATCAAACCGGTAACCCTCTGAGATTACTTCTTATAGTATTCTCAACCTTCCTTTACCTTTCTGGATCATTTCGAGTCAGTTCCGGCCAACCTGGTACAAAATGACCGTTTTGCCCCTAGAGGGCCGGTCTCCTTCTTTAACCACACCAGCTCTGGGTATCAAACCGGTAATGTCCCGAGAATACTTTTTATAGTGTTCTCAACCTTCCTTTACCTTTCCGGACCATTCCGAGTCAGTTCCGGCCAACCCGGTGCGAAATGACCATTTTGCCCCTGGTGGGACGGTCTCCTTTTCCTACCACGCCGGCTTTAGAAATCAAACCAGCAACCTCTCGAAACATTCTAAATAATGTATCTAGATCCCAAGTATTCTTCCGGGATAGTCCGAGTTCGCCCCAGCAGCTTCCTAGTCCGATTGACCGTTTTGCCCCTAAAGGCCCGGTCAACCTTTCCGACACATGTTGTCCTCACTTTTCAAGTCAAACACCTCCAGGACATTATTTTAAGTGTTCCTACTCCTTTTCAGCCTTCCAAGTCATTCCCGGCTCCTTCAAATCATTCCCGGACTTTCCAGAGTCACTCCTAGTGAAGCCAAGCTAAAAATTGCATGGTAGTCACTAGTACAGGCGCCCAAATCTAGTCAAAGATACGTTGCTTACCGACCTTAAACATTTCCTAATTGGCTGGCGCCACTAGTAGTGGCGCCAAGCCAAAAAATGGCCTGGCACCACTCCTAGTGGCGCCAGTGTAAAATTTGGCCTGGCGCCACTGCAATAGGCGCTAGTGTTGTCCAACTTCTATAAATATAGAGCCTCTTCCAGCGTTTAAAGGGTCTGCAAACTTAACCTAAAAATCCTAAATTTCGATATACAGAGCTCGAGCACCTCCAAAACCCTAGTTTCCTTAGGTTTTCCAAACCCTAGCCACCCTACACAAACCCTAGCCTCCTATACACTTATACACTCCCCCATACACTCATACACTAGTCTTCAACCATCCTTTGAAGACTTGAAGAGCTGCCATCTAAAGCTTGAAGACAACCCTTGAAGGTTGAAGACGAAGATCTAAACAAAGACCGAAGATTGAAGACAAGCAAGGCGCGCAAAATATAGAAGATATACGGTAGGTTTTCTATTTAGATTTTCGTACTTCCCCCCTCTCTCTTCTCTCTCCTAACCCACTTGGGTTTTCTCTATTTTAATCCCCTATCTCTTTTCCCCCCTTTCTTTGCATGCTTGAAACAAGGGGATTCCTGGTCCATGTGTAGGATTGGGCTATTGGAGAGTCACTGTGTCGGGGGCTTTCTTTTAGCCTAACCAAAGACCACGTGGGACTGGCCCCCTTGATTATGTGGTAAAGCCTTAGCCTTGTATGTTCACGACCCTAAATTGCATTGTGCATATCATAGTCTTGCATCTTCCAAAATCCGTTTTGAAAAGTTGTTTTCAAAATCGTTTTCAAAATTGCATCAAAAGCTCTTTTTCAAAAACATGTTTTCAAAATCACAATCCTATGGTGATTCTAGCTTTTCCATGGCTAGGATTGCTTTAGGAAAGTGTTACATTAAAAGTGACCTTTTATGGTCTATATTTTCAAATCTTGTTGTTTTCAAAACTGCTTTCCTAAAGTGGTTCTAGCCCTCTTATGGTTAGAATTGCTTTAGGAAAGTGAACTGTTTTTACACCTTCTAAAAACTCTCTTTAAAAATCTCTTCCTAAAAATATCTTTTTCAACATACTTTCCTACAAAACTCCTCTTCAAAATTGTTTTTAAAAAACTCCCTTCCAAAATCTATTTTCAAAACCTTTCTTTTTCAACTCTCCAAAATCTTTTCCTCAAAATTCACTTTCTAAAAAACACTCCCTAGATTCACCTTCCTAAAAGCTCTCTTCAAAAATCTTTCCTAAAAACTCTCTTTCCAAAAATCTTCCTTCTAGAAATTCCCCTCTAGGATTTTTCTTCTAAAATCTATGTTTCTAAAAACACACTTTCCAAAACTCCTTCTCTTTAAAATCTTTTTCCAAAAACTCTCTCTTCAAATTCACTTTCCGAAAATTCCTCCCTAGGATTCCCTTCTAGAAAAACCTTCGTTTCCAAAAAACGCACTTTCCAAAAACTCCTTCCTTAGAGCCCAAGTCAAGCCCTAGAACCCACAATTAGGAAACCCTAATTTTCTTTCCAAAAACATGGTTTTCAAACTTTGCCCCAAACCTAGGTGTCCAAAACCTTTTGTTTTCATATAAAAAATATACATGTTTCCAAAACCTATTTTCTACGTCAAAATTATGGTTTTTCAAATCTAGGGTTTCTAAAACCTCCCTTTCCAAATCCTTACCAAATCAAATCTTCTCTTTAGGAAACAAAATCAAACCTTTGTTTTAGGAAACCAAATCCAATCTCCCCATTTAGGAAACTAGATCCTATCCTCCGTTCTTGGAAATGAAATCAAACCTTCCCTTTTAGAAACAAAATCCAATCCTTTCCTAATCCGACTTTTTTTTCTTAATTCAAATCCTTCCTAAACTTCCACTTTCCTAAACCCTAAGTTTCCAAAAACTTGAACATAGAAATCTTTCCTAATTCAACCCTTTCCCAATTCTACCCTCTTTTCAATTCTTAACTTTTTAAATTCAAGCTTTTAAACCTTTCCTAAATTCAAACCTTTCTTAATTTCAAGATTTTCTAAAACTCTAAAACTTTCTAAAATCTTAAATCTTTCTAAACTCTAAAACTTTCTAAATCCTAAACTTTCCAAATTTCAGATCTTTTCAAATCCAAAGTTTCCTAAATTCAAAACTTTCTTAAGTTAAATCTTTCTAAACTTCCAAGCTTTCTAAATTCTAAATTTTTCCAAAACTTCAACATCTTTCCAAATCCAAAGCTTTTCTATTTTCAAAACTTCCTAATTTCAAAACATTTCCTAAAACAACACTTTCCTAAGTTGAAACTTTCTTAAACCTAAACCTTTCCTAATTCAAAACTTTCCAAAAATAACACTTTCCTAATTCGAACCTTTCCTAAATCCAATCCTTTTCTAAATTTTCCAAGTCCAACATTCGAGTCAAATCTTTCTAAATCTTTCTAAATCTTTCTAAATCTCAAGTCTTTCCTAAGTCTCTTCTCTTTCCTAAGTCTAGGCTTTCTTAAACCTTCTCTTTTCCAAAACAAGTCCAAATCTATCTTTTCAAATCAAAGTCCAATCTTTTCTAAAATTTCAATTTCCAATCTCCTTTTCTAATCTCAAATCAAATCCAATTTTCAATTCAATCTCTTTCTTCTAATCCAATTTTTCTCTTCAAATCAATCTCTTTTCAATCGGATTCCGGTTCGAACTACGACTGACCTGATTCCCCCAAAGGGATACGTAGGCAACCTTTATAGGTGCGGTCACAACATTTTTCAAACTTTCAATTCCACTCTCATGGGTGCGGTTTCCAAAATCTTTTCAAATCTAAAATTCCAATTTCAAATTTCTATTTTCAAATTTCTACTTTCAAATTTTCATACTTTCCAATTTCAATTCCATCTCTTCAAATCAATTTTTCAAATCAAATCAATTTCAAATTAATCTCTTTCCAAATTTATTTTTCAATTCTCTCCTATTGCACTTGCATATCATGCATCATATTTTTCAAACATTGTTTTTCTAAAAGTGAAATAGGATTGAACACGAGTTAGTTAAAAACTCTCATAGGTGAATCTAGGGTAGATTGACATGTAGGTACCGAAAGGGAGGGGTAGGGTGATAGCTTAGTGCATCTTCCCTACACGTAACCAACCTCCGAACCTAGGATCACTGATTTCAAAGACCAAAATGAGTTATTTTTCTAAAAAGGGCTAAATGTTTTCCAAAGGTTGCCAAACAACCTGTTTTCCTAAAAACCCTCTCTCGAGGATGTTTTCCAAAATCGTTTTCCAAAAACCCTAAGTGTAGTCTTCGGATTGTTCTTAGTTTTTAGGTGACCTAACTCACCTTAATCAAGTTAGGTGCGACTCTGAATCTTTTTCAAAAGCCCTTTATTCAAACTTATTTTCAATTCAAACCTAGTCGCACTCATTCTTCTAGGAGGGTGAGTTCTAACGAGAGAGTACAGCATTTTTCCCGCGTGTGTGAGTATTCCTCGAGTGTGAAAAATCTAGGCGCGACAAAGAGTTCTAAAGTAAGTCAAGTCACTGCATTCTCATGCATATAGAGAGTGACGCTAAGTCTACTCTCCCTTGCATTAAACCTACTAAAATCCTAAAGGTACCCACGTAACCCTAAAGACTTATAGCATATATTTCTAGACATCTTATAGAGAAGGGCTTTAATCACTCTCCACTTATAGAGATATGATTGCCAAGAAGACAAGGGGTAACCAAGAAGTAAGGTCTTTTAACGACCTTATCAACATCAAACTCAAAGAAGACGAATTCAAAGACTCAAGAGTAGTTTAGAATTTTAAATGTAAAAGTACATAAGCAGAAGTCTTAAGGAAGATGTTCCCCCTCTCTCTATTAAAATGTACTTCAATTCTCTTATGTTTAATCTCAAAGTTTGGTGTACCTTTATATTTCTTGCTACTAAATGTATGAATGGATGTATATTCCCAATCAACAGTCAAGTATCTACAAACAGGGGTAAATCCCCAACCTCCAAAAAATGAGCCAACTCATCATGCTTAGTCCCACTCTCAAAGTAGGGGCACCCTTAGGACATGCATTGCATAAAAACTTTCAACTCAAAGCGCTAACTTCTCTTTTGTTTCATGTCTTCTTTTCTCTCCCCCAATCTCCCAAGGCCAAGAACACAAAAGGTTGAAGCAAGGACAAAAAAGGGGTTTTCTAAAAGCCTCTTATTTATTGCTATTATGCTATTTACCTATTTGCTGCTATTCTGTGCATGAATTGACATCCATTCCAAGATAAGAGTTTCAAGAAACTCGAGTCATTGCATTTTCATGCATTTAATCAATCATAGAGAGAAAGGGACTATCCAATCTCATGCTGATCAAATCTACCTAAACTCCTAAGGGTTCATGACAAACATGGAATCATATTTCAAGAGAGCCCAAAACTCTCTCTCTCTCTTTATGGGGGTGTGATTGCCTAAACAAAGAAGTATCAATCGGTCCATGCCGAGCAGGTATTGTATTATATACAGGGGCAAAACCCCACCTCCCAAAATAGACTCAGCATTATACCTCGATTCCCTCAAAGAAGGGACCTCCATAGGACATGCATCGCATAAATCCTCTAACTCCACATGTTGATTGTGTTTGTTTTTCTTTTCTTTTTTCTAGGTCAAAAAACATACCATGGATCCTGCCCAATTCAAACTCATGTAAGGAGAAGCCCAGTTATTGGAAGAGGCCAAGCCTACATTAAGGAATAAGAAAAACTAACCATCCATTTGCAAGACGTTACCTCTAAACAACCAGCTACGCACCATGCCGTGATAATCACCATCCATATAGAAGAGGACTTCACCGTTTGTAAAGTTCTGTCAAACTCGTGCATTGTTACAATAGAATCCCCTAATTTTCAAATGCATGCCAAACGCGACAAAAGATCTATCAATTCGCCCTCCATTGTCTGGTGATACATCAGGTGAGTGAAGTATCAAGGAGATTGGCATAGTTCTGAAACTTTATTAAAAGGCCTATAAGAAAAAGGATGTTTTCACAAAATTTGTCCATTTTCTTTCTATCTTTGTATTCCTTGCATATCGTATTTAAATAAACATTACATGCCATGCAATCATGATTTGAAATGAAAAAGAGGTAGTTTTTAATTTATCCCCTTTGTCTCATACTCTTGTGGATAATTATTGCTTTGAGAGATTCTTTCCTATTTTATAATGACTTGACTTGAAGGATGGAATAGCATGGGCAACCCATTCAACAGGGGTTAAAACCTTCGAGAGAAAAAGAGAGATTGAGAGAGAGGAAAAAGACAGACTCAATAAAAAAGTGTAGAGCTTATTGAAGAGGCAATACTTGAATGATATCCTGGCTAAGTGATGGGCAGCTAAGTCCTCAAAAGGATGAGAAGCCATTATTCTATTTATCCAAAAAAAAATAACACTACCCTTTGCTCAGCCCACTAGAGCCGTAAGTGATTTTTATTTAGATATCCCTAAACCAAGAACAATTTCCTACATTGGGGTAAGCACAGAGTAGTTGATTTGATAGAATATATAGGGGTTTACTAGCAGAAACACACCATCTCTAGGAATATTGTTTAAATTTTGTACAAAGGCTTTATGGACCAATTCAATTTGAAAGGATGTGAGGCTCTCATTTTTGCTACCATACAGTTAAAAAACATCCATTTGCAAAGCCTACTTAAGCTGGTTACATTTTTTAGAAAAACTGACTTGATGATCACTGCCCACATTGAGTTAGGGTAAAAACCCTGAATGAGAACTAATGAGTTCATGATGAAGATGTTAATTTCATAGAGTATACAGTATCAACAAGGAAGCATAGGAGCGACATTTTCAATGTAGAGACTAGTTTAGAAGAATAATGAGTTTTTAAAAGAAAATAAAAATAAAAATAAAAATTTAAAAAAGGGAGAAAAGTTTGTTTGTGGAAGAATTGAAAAAGTTAGCATCTCTAAAAGTTGACTTAGGAACAAATTTCTTAACAAAAAAATCCTAATCAGAAGGGAGAGAATGGTCCAGAAGAACAAAATGAGTAGAAAGGAAAGAAGAAAGAAAGAAATAGAAGTTAAATTGTTAAAGGTGATCATGGGTTTTTCGGAACCCCACAAGTGTTAATGTTTGAGCCTTTATATCTTTTCATTCATGAACCCCTTAACCTAACCTATGCTACGGTTCAAATCAAAATCCACTCTAATCAAAGAAAATTACTTAGTCCAAATAAGCCTAAATAATATCAAGACAACTAGTTGAAAAAAAAAAGAGGAGAGAGGAGTGAGACGAGGAGGATGGCAGGGGCAACCTCATGTCCTAAGGTGTGCTCAGATGGTTTTGGTTTAAACAACCCACTAAAAGAAAATCTTTGAGCCTAAATATCCCTTCATTTCTTACAACCCCTAAACATGGCCTGCATTATAGTCCTAAAAGAAGTCTTCTTGGATTGAGAGCCAAGCTATTTATCACTCTGCAAAAGGTATGCGAGTTGTCGCTCAAGCCATTATGGAATCTGAAGATCTAAGAGAGAAAACCAAGTGAGGATTGAAAATTCCCAAACAACGACCTCGTAGAAAGCAGAGATAAAGTACCAACAAGCAAACCGAAAGGTTGAGATCCCCTGAGAATGTTGCAAATGCTATCACACCCCAAAAAGAATAGGATAGAACCAAAGGGGTACAATCTCCAGAATATGGGCCCTAGGGCAATCCTTGGGCATTCTTCAAAATTAATTTATATATATGTGGTACTTATGCATTAATGATATGCATTCAATTCCATTCCTATATAAACTTGTGCATTCATCAAAAAGTAGGATACGCATTCAATTCAATTCTTATATAAACCTGTGCATTTATCAAAAAGTATGACATGCATTCAATTCAATTCCTACATGTACATTCATAAAAAAGTATCACATGCATTTACCCATTTACCTGTGTATTTTTAGAATTGGCATAAATAAACTGTTTTTGCACAAAACCTTTCTCTCTCTTTCTCTCTTTCTCACTAGAGCACAAAAAAGAGCTAGAGCCACCCCTCAACTAAGTAACCTCAGACATCTCCAACATCGACACACGTCTTAAAGAGCTTAAATTGCTATAGCTGACAAGAAATAGAGAATGGGGCAATGAACCACCCTCGACCTCCCAATCAACCTTGATTCAACCTTTTTCAAACCATAAAACCTAGGGCAACACCCCACCTTACACCTCCCTTCCAAACCAGTTGATTCATTCAAAACGAACTGGCCAAAGGTGATCTCACTCCTCCCAAAAGTCAACTCAAGAGAAGCATTACCCCTTCAGAGACATGTTAACATGAATCTTACTTAATAGTCAAGCCAACACCCTACTGTCAAACCCTAAGAGATCCCCACCAAAGAATGACCAATGTCCTCTCCTTTAAATTCCAAGGTAAGAGAGTCACAAGCATAAAGTAGTCTCCCATGGCACCTCACGCTCAGTTTTGCTAAGAAGCCTCCCAACCAACAGTTCCACCATGGGCCTCCTCAAAAAATCACCTCAACCTCAACCTTAGCATTAGCTCCGGCAGGGGTAGTCTCAATATCTCCAACAACCTTATTTGGGGTTGCCCTAGCGAGGCCACCCTCTCACCATCAGTAGTACTAGTCCTCTGCTTGACTAAAGTAGATCTCGTCATTGCCTCATGCTTAGATCATTGTCTCCCACATCAACCATCTTGAAGACAGGCCAAAAAGAAAGAGATATGGTAAAGTTTCATAGACAGGTAAGAGGTACACATAAAATAAAAAGAAAAAGAAAAAGAAAAAGAAAAAAAATTTTGAGTCAAAATTGATTTTCTATACATTTTGTCTTCAAAAGTTTAAATTTCGAGTCAAAATAAATTTTTATACATTTTGTCTTCAAAGAGTTAAAATTTCATGTAAAAAAAAAAATTTGAGTCAAAATGAATTTTCTATACATTTTGCCTTTAAAAATTCAAATCTCGAGTCAAAATGAATTTTCTAAACGTTATGTCTTCAAAGTTAAAGTTCAAAGTCCAAATAAATTTTGTACACGTTTTACCTGACAAAATGAATTTCCAACATGTTTTTTCCAAGTTTCAAATCAAAATGGTTTCTAAACTTTTCCCTTCATAAATCTATTTTGAACATCAATGTCTTAGGTTTCTAAACTTTTTCCTTCACAATTTTATTTTCAAAATCAATTTCTAAGGTTACTTAACCTTTTCTTCCAAAAATTATTTCAAAATCATGATCCAAAGTTAGTTCCAAAATCAAATTCCAAAGGTTTTATACAAAATCCGTTTTAAAGATTTTCTAAGCCTTTCCTTTAAAAAGATTTTATTCCAAATCAAGTTTCAAGGTTTTTCTAAACTTTTCCTACAAAAGTTTCTATCAATTTGTGAGTTTCCTTAAACTTCTTCTTTTAACAGTTTTTATTAATTTCAAGGTTTGCTAAACTTTTTCCTTCAAAAAGTCTTGATCAATTCTCAAGGTTTCCTAAACTTTTCCTTCAAAAGTATTATCAATTTCAAAGGTTTTCTAAACTTTTTCCTTTAAAAAGTCTTATCCAAAATCAATTCCCAAAGTTTTCTAAAACTTTATCTCCAAGAAGTCTTTCAAAATCAATTTTCAAGATTTTTTAAACTTTTCCCTCAAAAGTTTTATCAAATTCTACGTTTTCTCAACTTTTTCCTTCAAAAAGTTCTCTCTCAAAATCGAGCTCGTAGGTTTTCTTCAAAAAGTCTTATTCGCAATCCAATTCAAAAGTTTTCCAATCATTCAAGAAGTTTTATTCAAAATCCATTTCAAAGGTGTTCTAAACTTCTCCGTTAAAAGTGTTATTCCAAATTAATTGTCTATGTTTTCTAAAAGTCTTATTCAAGTTCCCAAAGTTTTCTGAACTTCATCTTTAAAAAGTCCATTTCAAAAGTTACTCTTAAAGGTTTCCTAAACTTTTTACCCAAAAGTTTTTAGTCAAAATCCATTTCAAAATTTCTTAAACTTTTCCTTCAAAAAGTTTTATTCAAAATCAAGTTTCAAAGGCTTTTCAAAACTTTTCCTTCATAAGTTTTTATCAATTTCTAGGTTTCCTTAAAATTTTCTCCTCAAAAAGTTTTATTGAAAATCTACTTCAAAGATTCTTCAAACTTTTCCTCAAAAATTCTATTCAAAATCAATTATTCAAGGTTTTTTAAGGTTTTTCCTTCAAAAAGTTCTAATTCCAAGTTTCTCTAAGGTTCTCGGGGTCTTCTTTGCTAGAAAGGCCCCATTCTTAAAGATTTTATCTCTTTTTCCTTCAAAAAGATATTATTTCAAAACTTTCCAACTCTTTCATCTCGAAAAATTTCGGCCAAGTTTCTTGGAGTCTTCTTTGCCAAAAAGGCCTCACTCTCAAAGGTTTTATCTTTTTCCTTCAAAAAGATTATATTTCAAAAATTTCTAACTCTTTTAAAAAATCTTGGCTGAGTTTCTCGGGGTCTTCTCTGCCAAAAATGTTCCACTCTCAAAAGTTTTATCACTTTTTCCCTTTAAAAATATTTATTTTAAAAAAAATTTCAACTCTTCCTTCATCTCAAAAAATTTTGGCTGAGTTTCTCGGGGTCTTCTCTGCCAAAAAGGCCCTACTCTCAAAGCTTTTATCTCGTTTTCTTTCAAAAAGATTTTATTTCAAAAATTCCTAATTTCTTCCTCATTTCAAAAAATTTTGGCAGAGCCTCATTTGAAAATGGTTCCTACAACACCCAAAATTCTACAGTAGAACACAAACCGTGCACTCCACGACATCACAAATACATAGCACTGACACACATAAAATAATCTAGGCACTTTCTCAAGGTTTTCAAAATTTCAAACAAAATTCTATTTTTCAAAAATCCAAGGGTTTTCAAAAAATTTGAAAAATCATTCAAAAATCCTTCAAATGGTTTCTAAAAATATTCCCTTGTTTTTCTAAATACCTAACTTGAACAATTCAATCAATTTTTTAATTTTCTCTATTATTCAAGCATTTTTATTTTTTAAAAAATAAAAAATTCAAAAAAAAAAAAGTTTTCAAAAGCCCAAAAACTTCTAAGGTGTCGTCTATAAAAACTTTCAAATTTCAAAGTCAATTTCAAAAGCTTTCAAAATTTTTTCAACAAAAGGCTTCAAATTCAAAAGATCGAAACTCTTGCTTTCTTTTAAATTCAAAATCAATTTTCACAAGTCAAATAAGTTTTTCTAAAATGTTCCTTCAAAAAGTTTCAAGTCAAAGCGAATTTCTTACACGTTTTGTCTGTCAAAGTAAATTTTTGACACATTTTGTTCAAGTTTCGAATCAATCTCAGTTTTCTATACTTTTTCCTTCAAAAAGTTTGTTTCAAATCAATCTTGATTTTCTAAAACTTTCTTTTTCAAAAAGTTCTAGTTCTAATCAAACTCTCGGTTTTCAGAGCTTTCTCTTTCAAATGCCCCATTTCAAGGCAAATTTTTGAACTTTTTCTTTGAAAGTTTTGTTCCAAATTTCAAAGGTTTTCAAAAAACTTCCAAATCCCATCCCTTCGATCACCTTACGATCAACATGGGACCCTTAATTTATTATTTTTTGCCTTCAACAAGCAAAGACAGAAAAATAGGAGCAATTGTAAGCACCTTATTTTTGTCTGCTAGGTAATCTCCGACCTGACCAGACCCATATTCAAACCGACACACAAACATTCAAGCCCAGACTAGCTTTTTAGACTAAATCCAGTTAATTAAATGCTTTGGGGGCCCGCTGGGCCCAATAGAAGCAAAATAACCAAAGTACCCTTAGAGTATTACTCGATCCAGTTCCAGTTGGCACGCCTTTTTAAAGACGGTAAGTTCCTATTTCAACCTCAATTCCAATTCCAATCTAAGTAAATAAAACTCAATCTAACCGATCTTTCGAGAAAGTTGATCCCTAAGATGGTAAATCCATCCAATATAGCACGTTTACCTAGAGAACTCCTCGAAATTGTATGTCCCTTCAAACCTGTCGACTAGGATGGAACCCAAGTCCCATGATGGTAGAATGATTTACTTCTGGCGCCTGCTAACCCGCCAATGTAGAATGTCTATTATTCTGCATGTCCATCGAGAAAGTACCTAAGGCTTTGAGACGATAAGACCATTCAATAGCTTCCCGAGATCAGGCCATCTCCTGAATGAACACACACCGTCAAAGTGACAGAAACACTCACAAACACCGCAATCGTCAGATGGCGAAAACACTCGCAAACAGGTCGACATTAGAAATTGCCAACAAACCCCCATGCCAAGGGATCGAACACACCTCTTGGCCATGACACGTTTACTGAAGAACGGGATACCTTTGGAAACCAACTCATTACACACCATTAGAGTGATGGAAACACTCAAAACCCAGGTCAACACTAGTGCCTGCTAGCCCACTTCAATGAAAAATGACCAAACTGCCCCTTGGGTCCCACCAATACGCTTTTGAAGAAAGTACCTAAGTCCTCAGAGCGGCAAATCCACCTTTTCAAGTTCCTTTCAGTCAGCTCCAAATCAATTTTGAGACCATTTGGTCAAAATGACCATTTTAACCCTAGGTATCCGATTACCTCTATGAACCACACCGAGTTTGGGTTTCAAACCAGTTACGTTCTTGGGTCACTTCTAATAGTATTCCCAATCTTCAAGTGCCTTTCCAAACCATTCTAAGTCTATTTCGGCAAACTCGGTACAAAATGACCATTTTGCCCTTAGTAAGTCGGTCGCCTCTTCCAACCATACTAGCTCTGGGTATCAAGTCGGCAATCCTTTGGAGCACTCTTAATAGTATTTCTAGCCTTTGAATCCTATGTTGGTCAATTCTGAACCAGTTTCAGTGTTTCACTATTCAAACGACCATTCTGCCCCTAAAAAGCTAATCACTCTTTTCAACCACATCGGCTCTGGTTATTAAACTGGTTACCTTTGGGACACTCTTTTTGGGGTTCTCATCCATCCTCAACCTTCCAGTTCATTCTCAAACTTTCTGGAGTCACTCCTAGTGGAGCCAGGCTAAAAATTGCATGGTAGTCACTAGGATAGCCGCTCAAATCTTCTACCTTGCGTCCCAAGGGTCAAAAGATCAGTTTCTTTTCACCTTAAAAGTTTTCCAAAGTGATTGGCGCCATTAGTAGTGGTGCCAAGCCAAAATATGATTTGGCACCACTAGGTTAAAAACCAACTAGCGCCATTGCAATAGGTGCTTGTTCTTGTTCCTGTTTCTGTTCCAGTTCCAATTGCCTATAAATACAGACCTCCCCATGCGTAAAAGGGATTCGTAAACTCACTCTTGAAATCTGGCCTCACTAAAAATAGGGCTCAAAACCCTAGTTTTCTCTAGTTTCCTTCAAGCCCTAACCTCTTTTTAATCCATACACTCAAACCCTAGCCTTTATACACTTTATACACTCAACTACAAGCCTTCAAACATCCATTGAAGATCAAGTGCTACGTATTCAAAGCTTTCAAGGTGAAGCAAACAAAGCAATCAAAGCAGAAAAGGAGACAAGGTAGGTTTTCAATTTAGTTTATGCAATCCCCTCTCTCTCTTCTCTCTTCAGAGCCACTTGAGTTTTCTTCTATTTTCATCCGCATTTTCTATCTCCTCTTATTATATTCTTGGAACAAGGGACCTCCAGGTTCATGTCTAGGAAGGTATTTGAGAGAATCACCATGCCGAGAATTTTCTTTAAGTTTTCTCTAAGATGGTATGGGTCCGACCCCCTTGATTATGTGGTAAAACCTACCCTTGTATGTTGACGACCCTATTGCATTGTGGTTGTCATGTTCATGCTTTGCATTCAATATTACATTCGAAATTGTTTTCAAACTTACATCAAAGTTCTCCTTCAAAACTTGCATTAAAAATCTACTTCTTTCAAACTTGTTTTAAAAACCACAATCCTAAGATGATTCTAGCCATTCCATGGTTAAGGTCGTTTTAGGAAAGTGATATATTAAATGTGACCATCAAAGTCCAAAATTTGGGTTCAAACCCTAAATTGTTTTTCAATAAATCACATTCTATAGTGATTCTAGCCATTCTATGATTAGGGTTGCTTTAGAAAAGTGTTACATGCAATGGGATCATCAAGGTTCAAATCTTGTTTTCAAACCCTAGTTATTTTCGAAATCACAACCCTAGAATGGTTCTAATCTTTTCATGGTTAGAATCATTTTAGGAAAGTGAGATATTCAAGAGGACTTGCAAAAGTTTATAGTCAAATCCTTCCAAAATAGTTTTTGTAAATTCACTTTCTAAAAAGCTCTTTTTAAAGATCTACATTCCAAAACTTCTTTTCTTGGAGTCTAAGTCAAGTTCTTGAATCCATGATTAGGAAACTCTAATTCCTTTTTTAACATCATGACTTTCTATTTGTCTCAAATCACAACTTTTCAAAATCTTTTTTTTATATAAAATTATAGATTTCCAAATTCAAGATTTCCAAAACTAAAGTTTTATAATTTCGAGTCAAATTAAATATTCCAATTTGGAAATTAGATCAAATCCTCTATTTTTTAGAAATAAAATCCAATCTTTTGCTTTAGGAAATAGAAATCAAATCTTTTCTATTTTCAGAATTTCTAAATTCCAAAACTTCCCCATTCAAAACTTTCCAAAAAGAAAAACTTTCTCTTTTCAATTGAAATTCAATCTTTTCAAGTGCTTTGCATAAATCTCAAGTTTTAGAATTGCCTAAATCCCAAGTTACCTCAATCCTAGGTCAAACATTTTCAAACTCAACTTTCTAAATTCAACTTTTCAAATCTTTCCAAATTTCAACTTTCCTAATTTCAAACTTTAAAATCTTATTTTCAAATTTCAAATCTTTCTAAGTTCAAACTTTTCTTAAATCAAGACTTTTCTAAAAGGGATCTTTCTAAATTCAAAATCTTTCCAAAATTAGTTCTTTCTCAAAAAGGAAACTCTCCTAAAATAGAATTTTCCTAATTTAAAACTTTCCTAATTCGAAACTTTTTTAATTTGAAACTTTTCTAACTCAAAACTTTCCTAAAATTCAACTTTCTAAAATCAAACCTTTCTATTTCAAGTGCATGTTTCAACCCTAGGTTGCATAAACCCTAGGGGGTCAAACCCTAGTTCAACCCTAACCTTAAAGTTAAGAAGTTTCAACTCTTTTTTAAATCAAGATAGTTTTCAAACTCCAATTCAAGTCAATGCTCAACTCAATCTTTCCAAATCATGTCCTAGTTCAATTTCAAATCATCAAGTTTAATTTCAAAACAAAGTCAATTCTATATTCGATTTTAAATCAAAGTTCAATCTTCCAATCAAAGTTCAAATCCCACCCTCTTCAAGTCAAGCTTTTCAAAGGCCTAAAAGTGCCTTTTCAAATCAAACAAGACCTCAAAGTGTCAATTGTCAATCGGACCTCGAGTCCGAACTACGACTGACCTGATTCGCAACAAAAGGAAACGTAGGTAACCCTCATAGGTGCGGTCACAACTCTTTTTCAAGTTTCCAATTTTCACAACCTTTTTCAAACCTCAAATCTACTTTTTAAATTTATTTTCAAAATCAAATCCTTTTCTTGCACTTGCTTGTCATGCGTCATATCAAACCTTTTTTTTCAAAAATTCCTTTCAAAGTGGATAGCATTGGACATTGGATAATTGCAGATTCTAAATGAATAAACCTATGATAGAAAAACATGTAGGTATTGAAAGGGCAGGATAGGGTGATAGCATGGTGTATCTTCCCTATAGTAACCAACCTCCGAACCTAGATCACTATTTTCGGAAGACCAAAATCGGAGTCATTTTTCAAAAAGGGCTTAAACATTTTCTAAAGGTTACGAAATAACCTGTTTTCTCCAAAACAAAATCCCTCTCTTGAAGAAGTTTTCAAAACCTTTTTTAAAAAATCCTAAGTTTAGTCTTCGAACTTTCCTTAGTTTAGGTGGCCTAACTTACCTTAACAAAGTTAGGTGGCGACTTTAAATCTATTTTCAATTCAAACCTAGTCGCACTTGTCTTTCTAGGAGGATGAGTTCTAACAGCAGAGTACCATGCCTTTTTTCTATCATTCTCTAGTGTGGAAAAATTGGGGCGTGATAGCGTGGTTGTAAGGGATGATCAGCCCTCTAGGGGAAAAATGGTTATTTCGACTAGGAAACATTGGAACGGGCCCAGAATTGACTGGAAGGGAATTTGGTGGCTAGGGATACTCATGCGAGTGCCCTAAAGGTTTACTGGTTTGATACTTAAAGTCAGTATAGTTGACGAGGGTGATGGGTTGCCTATGGGTAAAATGGTCATTTTAACCAGAAACCATCGAAATGGGTTCGGAATTGATTTGAGTGGCATTCTGAGCACGCCATATTGTTTGGGGCAATCTTGAAAGGGGTGGACTTATCCCTCTGAGGACTTATAGCACTTTCTCGAAGAGTGCCAGATCGAATTTGACTTGATGATGCCTTAGGGGCGTTTGGTCATTTGGCTTCAAATGGGACCGGGAACCGATCGATTGACTGGACTGGAGGTTGGAAGGTCTGTTTGGTTTTTAAAGTGTTTTGATACTTGAAAGTGGGTCAAGTCGGGCTGTAGATTGTCGAGCGGCAAACATGGGGTGCTTACATGCATTGGTGAGGACAAAAGGCATTACCAGAAATTCGTAATGGCCTTGGTGAGTTGTAAAGGTAGTTTTAGGAATATCTTCTATGCCAACTCTTATATGATGGTACCCAGATCTCAAGTTTAGTTTAGAAAAGAATCTAGAGCCACGTAGTTCATCTAGGAGTTCATCGATGACTGGTATAGAGAACTTGTCTTTGATGGTGATTCTGCTTAAGGCCCTAAATCAATACATAGCCTCCAACTATTGTCTTTTTTCTTCACCAATAGGACCGGAGAAGAATAGGGGTTTATGCTTCCCTGTATTATACCGGCATCCAACATTTCTTGTACAATCTGCTCTATCTCATTTTTTTAAAAGTGAGGATATTTGTAAGGCTTTCCATTTGTTGGCTTTTAATCATATGAATTTCCCCACTTTCGCAACCATAAGTACATGCATTTTTCCTGCATGACTAAAATCCATTTTTAAATTCTTGTAGTCGTAAGTAATAGGCCCCAATGTAAATAACCACTATACCTCTAAAACCATGTCACATCCCTCAACTCCAAAATTCTCAACTCAGTTGAGAACATAGTCCGTTGCATTTCCCAATTATAGTTCATGTGTATTAAAGTACTCCTGACTTTCGTCCCATCTGCTACAACAACTATTAGTGGAAAAATAGGTTGCAGGCTGTAATTAGTTCTTTTAGCTATAATAGGATCTATGAAATTGTGGGTGCTTCTTGAATCTATGAGGATGACTATCAGTCTCTTCCTTATGCTCCCCCTTAGATTCATAGTTTTAAAAGAAGTAGATCCAAAAATAGCTTATACTGAGATTTGGGATGGTTCCCCTTTATCTTTTTCTTTTTGCCGCTCCCTAATTTTTTGCACTTTGAGAAATATGTAGGAAACACACGGTACTCTCTCATTAGAAATCATCGTCCTAGAAGTACTGCGACTATGTTTGAATTAGAAATTGACTTGAATTAAAGCTTTTAGAAAAAGTTTAGAGTCACCACCTAACTTTGTTAAGGTGAGTTAGGTCACCAAAAACTAAGTAAAGTCCGAAGACATACACTTAAGGTTTTTGAAAAGGTGTTGAAAAAACTTCGTCAAGAGGGTTTTTTTTTGGAGAAAACAGGTTAGTTGGCAACCTTTGAAAAGATTTAAGCCCTTTTTGAAAATAACTCCGTTTCGGTCTTTTGAAAATACTAATTCTAGGTTCGAAGGTTGGTTACGCGTAGGGAAGATGAACTAGGCTATCACCCTATCCCGCACTTACGATATCTACATGTCTTTTCACCCTAGATTCACTAATTTAGAATTTTCGATTATCTAATGTCTAATCATATCTACATTAAGAATTTTAGAAAGAGGTTTATGTCATCACCTTAGGGATGATGTGATGTATGATATGCAAGTGCATTAAATGAATTTGAAAAGAGATTTTGAAAAAAGGAATTGGAATTTTGAAAAGGTTAAGACCGCACCCATGAGGGTTGCCTATGTATCTTTTTGTTGAGAATTAGGTTAGTTGTAGTTCGAGCTCGGGGTCTGATTGAAAGTAGACACTTTAGGATCTTTAGAAAGTTTGACTTAAAAAGGGATAGATGCAAACTTTGAGTTAAAATTGACTTTGATTTGAAATTAAACTCGGGTTGACCTTGGAATAAAAATTGAATTTGAAATTGAACTTGGACTTGTTTTGGAAAGTTTGAATTGAACTTTGAAATCACCTTGAATTGAATTAGGGTTTTGGTGTGTTGTCGTGGGCACCCAAAAATAAAACCGATACCTAAAAACAATTATGTAGTAGTGTGAGTAAGGATCGTTCCCACGAAGAGTGTTTAGTCTCGTTTTATGCTATGTGAACAAAGAAGGGGGTTTTAGATGTAATGAAAACTATTTTAATAATCACAACTATGAAACAATTTAGATTAAAGTATTGAAATCAATCAGAAGAATAAATCTTGGTCTAGGTTAACATCCACCATCGGAATTTACAACTGATCATCAATGCTAGCATATCAATTCACTCTTTGAATATTCACCGTCGAAATTATTTTTGTATCTCTCCATAGTCGTATTTAATCAGAAACAAGCGATCTGATTAACCCTAACTATTAAACAACCCAGGATAAGCACACAAAGTTTAATCTATTAGCAGCCTTAAGAATTAGAGAGATCGATGAAACTAAACAATACAAGCACACGCGGTTACATTTAATTTGGTCGAATACCATTCCTAAGATATAATAATTCCCAACGCAGTAAATCATTAAATCTCAGTTGCTTCACAAAGCAGATAAATCAAACAATTATGGATTTGACATCTAACTTTGCAGTTGATTGCAATGATTAATAAACTAGTAGGCCTTCTACCGATTAAACAAGACAATCATGAAAACAGGCACAAAAGAACTTTCGATACTCAAACGTAAATCGAATAATGAAAACAAATTAGATCTCACAGTTTATTATTATTCCAAGGTTTCTGTCTCCTGTGACCAAGATTCAAAGTTTAGCCACGCAGGGCCATGAAAACAACTCAAAGAATAACATTGAATAATACAAAAAACGTCAACAACCCTAAAAACAAAACAGTCCTAGCTTTTATAGGCTTCTGAAAATCTGCAACTACGCATGACTGTTCGAACTCCCTTGCCACTGTTTGAACGCATGGGACTACCGTTCGAACAGTAAAACTTGCTCTCTGAATCTTTCGAACGCTCATCGAACCTAAACTTGACGTGTATTCGTTTGACTTAGCGTTCGAACTCATACTCAGCCATTCGAACACCTCTTGGGACCGTTCAAACACTTCTTGGGACCGTTGGAACTCTTCTTCGAACGCTGCTTCTAATCTCGCGCGAATTTGCCACTTTTAAGCTAGGATCTTCTTCCTGGGCATTCCATAGCACCCTAAGTCAAAATATAAGAATAGTGAGTATCTTTAGGTACCAAATAAGTATAAAAGATTAAACATTAAGAGAAAAAAATATGACATTTGCATTCTCATCAAATTCCTCCACACTTAACCTTTGCTCGTCCTCGGGCAAAACTCAAACTCACTTTCCCGAGACATCAAAGTTGTAACAAAGAACAACGAAACTCTTCAAAACTCATAACATATCATGAACAACATTCTCGAACAACTCACAATCACTTAGCAAGCATTTCCATTTAAAGATGGAGTAAATTGAATATGTAGATCCTCACGGAAATCAACACTCTACTCTCACGTATTTAAAGGGTATGTGTATCACTCAAATTCATTCCAATGAAAATGATCTACCATAGGCTCGCATATCTTCTCATTCTCCACCACTAAGATCACATACATAACACGAATCATAAGGACTTTTCAAGGGTTATAACGGGGTTTAGGATCAAGGTGGGAAATAGTTGGGAATGTAGATCAAAAGCCATCGAAACTAGTGGAACAAAAATAAATCAAATCAATTTTGAATATATAAAACATGTAAAACCAATCACTCCATTCAATAACTTCTGTCTTTGTATAAATCCTATATAAATAGACATATTTCTTAGAATTTTAGGAGGAATTATGAACATGGATAATTTGTAACATTAAAAGCAATTTCCTCCATCACTTCCCTTCTCTTTTTTTCTTCCTTTTTTCTCTCCTTTTTTTTTCTCTTTCAAAATTACATCAACAATGAAACTCATGAATTGAGAATAAAAACATGTTCCTTTTCACCAAACATAGTCCTACCACAATTTCGGACACCCCCACACTTATTTCTCGCACACCCATACATATCATAAGGATGAACAATGTTGCACTAGCTCTACGGCTTGGGTAAAGACATTATTATTTTTGGGTTTAAAGCTTGTAATGCGAGTTCACAATAATGAAAAAAAACAACATATGAAGCTCAAAGGGATTCACAAAGGGAAAAGTTAATTACAAGGTAGGTTATTTGGCTTATGTAGCTTATAACAAAGATGACCTTAATCATGTTCATGCATGCATGTGTCAATATGACCTCGAAGATAATCAAGGCAAGTTCTAGAGAAACAAATCCATGGAAAAATATCGCACATGAAAGAAAATAATGATTGATATGGATGTGTCAGTCTAAAGGCTCAAAATCTCACCAGCTTTTGTCTACCAAATTTAGTCACTCCAATCTCAAGTAAAATAACTAGAATAATTAATTCTAAGTTGGAAGATTACTTATTCAATTATATTATGAATTCTTCAAGCTTAATTGAATCTTGTTATTATTTCTTTTCAAGTTTCAAATTAAAACACAAAAACACTACCTAAATCCCCTCCCCCACACTTAAAACTTACATTGTCCCCAATGTAAAGTAAAATGCACAGAAAGGGCAGAGATAACCAATATATAAATGCGAAAATAAGAAAAGAAAAATAAACTTTCCTTGGGTCACCTCCTAAGCAGCGCCTTTGTTTATTGTCGTGGGCTCGACTCAATGCTTCCTTCTTCATGGGTCATCTCACACATAGTATTTGGCATCACTCTTAATCTTATCTCTTTGAGCCAAGGTAATATCCGCAATTATCCAACCAATAGTCGTCTTATGCTCTTTTAGGACTTGCACAAGTTTTTATTCTTGTAACTCATAAAGTTTACTGGAGATGATCACTAGTAATGTTCCTTCGTCTCCAAGGAACGCGTACTTGAGATGACTGAGGAGAGGCTTCAAATATGGAATAAGGGCCTGCAAAACAGAGGGTAAAGGCCTCTCGTTAGAAACTAATAATGCAACATAAGGCACGTTACCTGACTGTTGTAACTTCGGAAAATCATTCAGTGCTACAATAGTTTCTTACAGATTAGTACTGTCGCACCCGGGTTTTTGGGTGTCCAAGGTCCTTTCGGCTTGGAGAAAAGAAGTACAGAACTCTGTCACTAGAACTCATCCTCGTAGAAGGACAAGTGCGACTAGGTTTAAAAATTGGTTTGACTAAGGGCTTTTGAGAAAAATAGGAGTCGCCACCTAACTTGATTACAGTGAGTTAGGGCACTTAAAACTAAGTGTTAATCCAAAGACTAAACTTAGGGTTTTTGAAAAAGGTTTTGAAAACGCCCTCAAGAGAGGATTTTTACGAAAATAGGTTGTTTGGCAACCTTTGGAAAGATTTAAGCCCTTTTGGAAAATAACTCCATTTTGGTCATTTGAAAACAGAAATCTATAGTTTGGGGGTTGGTTACATATAGGGAAGATATCCTAAGATCATCACCCTACCCCGCCCTTTCGGTACCTACATGTCTAATCACCCTTTTTGTTCACTAACTAGAATAACCGATTATCATTGTCCACTTAATATCTATTTTAGAATTTTGAAAACGGGGTTTAGTTATCACTTTTTGGATGAATGATGCATGATGCAAGTTTTTGGAAGAAGTTTGAAAATAATGGGGGTTTTGAAAAAGTTTGGAGTAGAAACTTTGAATTGATTGGAATTTTTGAAAAAGGGATGGAAGTAGAAATAAAAGTTATGACCGCACCATTTTAGGTTGCCTACGTATCTCATTTGGTAAGAATCAAATCATTTGTAGTTTGGGCAAGAGCTCGATAAAAAATAGGCGCATTAGGGCCTTTGGAAGGTTTGTAGACACTTTGAGATCTTTGGAAAAGTATAAGACACTTTGAGGTCGTTGGAAGTTGAAGACTCTTTGTGGTCTTGGAAGTTTTGACTTGAAATTGGATGGCCGAGTATTTTGAAAATATTTGTGGATCAACTTAAAGGAGTTTTGAAAAAATGCTTTCGCATGACTCAAGAGAACTTGAAAGTGTTTTTGAAGTCTTGTTTTGAAAACCTTGGAGGCATTTTTTGATGAATTAGATTTTAAAAGTAGTTTTTGGAAATGACTAAGGGTTTGAAATCCTAATATGGACAACCTTAGAGGTTGTTCTTGATTTATCACTTCTCCTTGGAATCCCAAACCATGAGGGGGCTAGGGACACTTTAGGTTTGTGACATTTTGAAAGCATTCTTGGAAATGTCTTGAAGATGGAGTGTAACAACATTTGAAGAGTTTATGGAGTTGATTTTTTGAAATCATGAGAGTAAGGGGTATTGGAAAAATGGGTAATGAGAATAGTTTAAAAGTGAAAGATCATTCAAAAAGGGTTTATGAGTTGGAACTTTGAAGCATATTAACCTATGTTGGGTTAGCTTATAGTTAAGGGTGACCTAAGGTTCACTAACTTGGGTTAGGTTAATCTAGGGTTAAGGTGACTTAAGGTTAGCTAACTAGGGTTAAGTTAACCTAAGGTGAGTGAACTAGGGTAAAGTGAACCTAGGGTTGGATAACTAGGGTCAAGTTAACCTAGGGTTAGACAACTAAGGTCAAGTTAACCTAAGGTTGGTCAACTAGGGTCAAGTTAGCCTAGGGTTAGACAACTAGGGTCAAGTTAACCTAGGTTTGGATAACTAAGGTCAAGTTAACCTAGGGTGAGTGAACTAGGGTCAAGTTAACCTAGAGTTAGATAACTAGGGTCAAGTTAACCAAGGGTTAGATTGGAAAATGGTTTTGAAAGTTGGTTTAATGCACTTTTGGAAAGAGTTTTGAAAAACAAAACATGTTATGCAATGGACTTTAGTGGAAAACCTTTTTGAAGATCATTTTCATGAAAATTTTGACTCTAGCCAAGAGTATGGTTTATATGGTTGGTGATTGGAGACCATTCCAAGGAAGGTTTCCTTATGGCCATTATAACCATAATCTTGAAAAGAGTGTAAAGGGTCCAAAAATTAACATGGTTTTGACAACTTTTTAAGGCACCATTTTTAATACAAAGATAGAGGGAATGCATTTTTGAAAATCATCTTTGGAGAGAGTTTTGAAAACCATTTTTGTAGGAGGTCATTCCATCAAGAGAGGGTTCCTATGGCCAAATAAATGGAAAACCACTCAAGAGAAGGTTCCATGGGGCTATTTCAACCACTACACTTAAAAGAATGGAAATCTTAAAAATTAGATAATTGGAAAGCAACCATTATGCAGGTTAAAATGTCATGATGCCAATGTGAGAGTTAATGGTTTAGAAGCGGATTTTCTAAGGCATGATTTCTAAAGTCCCATCGTAAGCTTCAAGGAGCCAACTCTTGGAACAATTTTTGAAAGAAATATAGAGCTTGGAAATGACATGGAGTTTAAGAGTAATGTAAGCATTATAGAACATGACAATTAGCATAAAAATTAAGCCAAGCACACAAGACATGATCAAAATAGTAATATGCAAGGGGTCATGATCACATACAAAGCTTTTAGGCTACACCACATAAACAAGGGGCTCCTAGGCCATACCGTCTTAAAGTAGGCTAGTGAGAGGTCCCCCTACACGGTGGCTCTCACTTGCTTTCCTCTAGGCATGATCTAAGAGCCCTCTTGGCTCAAGCATGTAAGAATGGGGGGTTGTAAGTGGGGATTAAAATAGTGAATAGTCTAAGCAGGCTAGGAGGGAGAAGAGAAGAGTGGGGGAAGACACAAATATAAAAGGGATACCACCTTTTGCCTTCAACATACTTGTAGTCTTCAATGGATGTCTTGATTGGAGCTTGAATGTCTTCAGGAGGGCTTGAGGGGCTAGAATCGAGTGTGTAATGGTGTATAAGGCCTTGTAGGTGAAGTGCATAGGCTTGAGGGAGGTAGAATCTAGCCTAAGTGTTGGAGGGGTGGAATATATGTAAGAATTCAAGATTCTGGAGCAGTTTCAGTAGAGTTTCACATCAATTTTGGAGATGAAATATGCAAAGGGATGGTCTGGTATTTATAGGCAATCTGGAATAGGCCTGGCGCATGTAGGATATGCACAGGTATTGTTCCATTACCAAAATGACACGTCGCACCCTGTGTACGAGTTAAATCTTGACTGTTGATCGAAATTTGGTCGATCTGATCAAAATTTGAGCGCATGTAGCATATGCTCTATCACCGGGAAGGTTCGTCCAAACCTTACCTCGATAATTGAGCCAATCGGGAAGGTTTTGAGGGAATCAGTTGCACCCACGGTGTTCTCTTGGGGTTTCCTGTGGACTTTCCTATTTTTGAAAAGTTTGAATTGTGTTCGGAAGTGTGGGATATAGTCTCGGAAAGTGTGCAAAAAAGGACAACTTTGTGGAGCGTCTGTGATACGCTCCGAGGGTGTTCGAAAGTGGCTGTTTTCGTATTGTATGATCAAGGTCTTCGGGAAGTGATTTTTTCCATCGGACTGTACTGATGGAAAGTATTCTGGAAAGAATTTTGGGAATTCTTAGATTTATGCATTTCTCAAGTCGTTTGATGATGCGTTTCAATCGGGGAATCGAAGAAAAAGTTAACCTTGGCAGAGCGTCTGCAAGACGCTCTTGGGGTTACTGAAAGTTATAGTTTTCGCACTGTACGATGGAGGGCTTCAGAAAGCGATCTATCTGATCAAGCCATATCGATGGAAAGATCTATGAACGACCTTTCAAAAATTTCCTGATTTATGCATTTCTCAAGTCAGTTAATGGTACGTTATAACCAGGGAATCGGGAGAAAAGACAATTTAGACGGAGCGTTTGTGAGATGCTCCAGTGAACTTTTACTAAGTCGTGAGTGTTTAATGTCGTAGGGTCCTTCTTGGGTTAAACAATTGTGTATGGTAAAACCCTTTGCTCGAAATCCCAAGACCGGTGTTGTTTCCGGGCATGTTTGGATTGTCTGGGGCAAAATGGTCATTTTGTCTAGGATTGGCTGGAAATGGTTAGGAATGGTTTAGTGTGTTTTGTTAAGCGTGTAGGGTTATTCAAGGATGGTTTTGGGAGAGTCCTTTATCGTTCGGCGGGGTTTGTGCAGTGCTGAGGTGTTCAGGGGTAAAATGGTCATTTTGATTGGAGTGAGTCGGAATAAGACCAGAATTGAACCAAATGGCATGCGGGGGACGCCAAATGGTTTAACAACATTTTAGAAGGATGGACTTATCATTTTGAGGAATTTTGAATTTTCTCAAAACGTGCCGGATGCCCAAGGGCTGGTTGGGTCATTTTTCACCGAGTTGGGCTAGCAAGCGCCGGTGTTGACCTAGGTGTTGGTTTCCGAGACCGCCCGATCTTGGAAAACTACCTGTGCAGTGTTGGTCTCTAAGAACGCCCAGTCTTAGAGAGCTACCTATAGGGGTGGTGTTGGTTCCTGAGAATGCTTGGTCCTAGAAAGTTACCTAGAAGGGTGGTGTCGGTCTTTGAGAACGCCCGGTCTCGGAGAACTACCAAATGACGAACATTCTACATTGGCGGGCTAGTGGGCGCCAGAAGTGAAACGTCAAGAATTTGATAAGGTGTTGGTCCTCGAGATCCCCCGATCCCAGGAAGCTACCTGGATAGTGTTGGTTTGCAGGATCGCCCGGTCCGGAAAGTTGCCTAGAATAATAGTGCTTATGGCTCTAATGGGTCCTTGTAGACTCGATAAGTGACTAATTGGTTGGATTGGAGATTGATAGACTCATCTTGAACCTGCATGTGTTACGATGCTCAAAACCGAACCCGATCGGTTCGGAGATTGCCGAGCGGGCAAACATGGGGTGCTTACAACTACCCCTCTTTTTCTGACTTTGCTTGCCGAAGGCAGAAAAATAAAAAAGTAAGAATCCCTTTTTGGTCGTGAGGCGATCGGAGGGACGATGTGTCGGTGAGTTTGGAATGTGTCGGGGCCTCTTATGGGTCGCCGGTCTGGAAGGTTTTGGAATTCAAAAAGATTTACATTCCGGTCGAGAATCGGGTTGTTGGTTTGGCACAGTTTGGTCCAGGGCATTTGAATCTCGCCAGTGAATGTTGAAGGCTCGACTTTTGGTTTTTGAAAAAGCCTTGGGAGCAAATTCGGACCTTTGGAAGCTTGAAACTGTGATTTTGGCGGGAAGCTGAAGGGCCGAGCACACGTATTAAATGCGCCTGGCGTGTTTTAACTTTGGCGCATGTATTATATGCGCCTGTTATGAATTTGTTCTAGCGCATCTGCTATATGCGCTAGTCCGTGTATTAAAACAGAGCAGATCGCGTTTTTGAGTTTTAAGTCGAGTTTGAAGTTTTCTCTGAGGGATTTTTGAAGTTTTTCAACTGGGAGTCAACAAAGGGATGTTGGAGGACATCGGGCATTGGCCGGAAACTGTTGTAGTCGTCGGATTCTTGCCGAAAAACCCATTTTTCGCTGAAGAATTTCAAAGGTTAGTTTTCTTGAAGTTTCTTCAATTTTGATGCATATGTCTCGGTTTCTTGCAAATGATCAGTGCATTCCTATGCTTTAAGATGTTTAGAACACAATGATCAGATTGTTTTCATGATTTGGTGAAGATTGGATGCATTTTGAATGATTTTGAATGATTTTGCAAGTTTTGTGAAAGTGGATTTCCACAGGACTTGAAAAATCACCTTTATAGGCTTGGGTATTGACTGGTTGTGTGTGATTTTTACTCTGACAATCTTAGAAAAATGTGTAGAACAACCATATGAAGTTTCATAATTTTTTGAAAAATTATGAATTTTTGAATTTCTAGAAATTACAAAAAATGAAAAATTTGAAAAAAATTTGAAAACGGATCCTGTTGAAGGTTGAAAATTCATAGAATATTTTTAGGAAATTGTGGTGACAAGCTTGAAGGTTCTAGGAATTTTTGTGAAATTTCTAGAAATAAAATTGAGATTGAAAAATTTTGGAAGCTGAAGGAATTGTCCTAAAAACTGTGTTTGAGGAAGGGACGTGTGCTGTGGAGGACGAGATTGTTTTGATTGATGTGGCGGAAGGTTTGAGATTGTTTTGGGCTACGCTTATGTCTTGTGGAATTTCGGGGTAGTGACGTTTTAAGGCGAAACTCTGCCGAAATTTTCAAAAATTTTAACACTTCACTTTAAAACCTTTCTGTGAAGCCAATCCTTTTGAGAATAGGGCTTTTGAGGGAGAAAGCCTAGAGAGTGGGATTTTTGAAGGAGAAAACCTTGAAAAACCGATTTTTAGAAAACTGTAGAATAGGGCTTTTGAAGGTGAAAACCCGGGAAACCATTAAACCTGTGAGATGAGACTTTTAGAGGGAGAAGTTTTGAAAACCATAGAAAATCCTTGAACCAGAGCTTTTGAAGGAGAAAATCTGAGAAATTGGTGAGACTTTGAAAAGGGGTTTTTGAAAGGAAAACCTAGAAAACCATTAGAAAATGTTTAGAAACAGGGCTTTTGAGGGAGAAAGCCCGAGAAATCGGTTAGAAATCAACTTTTTGTGGGAAAAACTTGAAAACCATTAGAAAATCTTGAAGCAAGGCTTTTGAAGGGGAAAGCCCGAGAAACCAGTTTGAAATTTTGGAATGAGACTTTTTGAGGAAAAAGCTCAAAAAACCTTTGAAAAATTTGAAATAGGGCTTTTAAAGGGGAAAGCCCGAGAAACCAGTTTGAACTTTTTGAAATGAGACTTTTCGAGGAAAAAGCCCAGATCTAGTGAACCAGGGTTTTTGAAGGAGAAAACCTGAGAAACCAGTTTGAAATTTTTAAATAAGACTTTTTTAAGGAAAAAGTTCGAAAAACCGTTAGAAAATCTTGAAGCAGGGTTTTTGAAGGAGAAAACCCAAGAAACCAGTTTTGAAATTTTGAAGTCAAACTTTTTAATGGAAAAGCTTGAAAACTATTAGAAAATTTTTGAACCAAGGCTTTTGAAAGAGAAAGCCTGGGAGACCGGCCTGAACTTTTTGAAGTCAAACCGTTAGAAAATTTTTGAACCAGGGTTTTTGAAGGAGAAAACTCGAGAAACTAATTTTGAAATTTTGAAGTCAAACTTTTTGAGGGAAAAGCTTGAAAACCGTTAGAAAATCTTGAAGTAGAGCTTTTGAAGGGGAAAGCTTGAGAAACCGGTTTGAAATTTTGAAATGAGGCTTCTTAAGAAAAATGCTCTGAAAACCTTTGGAAAATTTTGAAATAGGGCTTTTAAAGGGGAAAGCCCGAGAAACCGGTTTGAACTTTTTGAAATGAGACTTTTTAAGGAAAAAGCCAGGAAAACTATTAAAATCTTTTGAACTAGGTTTTTTGAAGGGAAAATCCGAGAAACCAGTTTGAAAGTTTGAAATGAAACTTTTTAAGGAAAAAGTTCGAAAAACAGTTAGAAAATCTTGAACCAGGGTTTTTGAAGGAGAAAACCCGAGAAACCGGTTTTGAAATTTTGAAGTCAAACTTTTTGAGGGAAAAGATTGAAAATTGTTAGAAAATTTTTGAACCAAGGCTTTTGAAAGAGAAAGTCCAGGAGACCGGCCTGAACTTTTTGAAGTCAAACCGTTAGAAAATTTTTGAACTAGGATTTTTGAAGGAGAAAACCCGAGAAACTGATTTTGAAATTTTGAAGTCAAACTTTTTGAGGGAAAAGCTTGAAAACCGTTAGAAAATCTTGAAGCAGGGCTTTTGAAGGGGAAAGCCCGAGAAACTGGTTTGAAATTTTGAAATGAGACTTTTTGAGGAAAAAGCTCCGAAAACCTTTGGAAAATTTGAAATAGGGCCTTTGAAGGGGAAAGCCTGAGAAACCAGTTTGAACTTTTTGAAATGAGACTTTTTGAGGAAAAAGCCCGGAAAACTATTAAAATCTTTTGAACTAGGGTTTTTGAAGGAGACAACCTGAGAAACCAGTTTGAAATTTTGAAATGAGACTTTTTAAGGAAAAAGTTTGAAAAACCATTAGAAAATCTTGAATCAGGATTTTTGAAGGAGAAAACCCGAGAAACCGGTTAAATTTTGAAATGAGACTTTTTGAGGAAAAAGCCTGGAAAATCGTTTAGAAATTTTAGGTACCAAACTTTTGTGGAGAAAGCTTGAAAACCGTTGAAAATCTTGAACGGTGATAGATGGGGCCCTAGCCCTTCCACTTTTTCTTTTGTCTCTTTTTTTTTCTTTTTCTTCTTCTCTTTTTTTTTCTGCTTCTTCTTTTTTTTTTCTCTTTTTTTTTGTTCTTTTCTTTCTTCTTTTTTTTTTTTTTTTTTGTATATACATTGATGCATTTATCTTTATGCCCTTCATATATGGTGACTGATTGATTCTCTTGCTTGTTGTTATTCTTTTAGGATGTCGGAGGCTGGAGGTGACAATCTGGACAGGCAGCACCATGGGAAGGCATTGCGGATAGAGTTGGAGGAGGGCGGCAGTAGTCGTGGCAGCTTGGCTAGGGGTGGTAGTAGGACCGGCTCCCCTACTTCAGGAGTGGGAGCGGATGAGGGTGATGTAGTCATGTCTCAACTCTGGGCTTGGTATGCCAACTATACTGAGGAGGAGCGGCAGATCTTTTGTAGGGCTTTCGGGTATCTGGGATCGCTTCTTTCTGTGAGACTAGTACCGGGCTTGGTTGAGGCCTCGGCCGCCTTCTGGTGCCTGGACTTGTGTTTATTCCGCTTTAGTGATTTTAAGATAACGCCGACACCTCATGAGTATGGGCGTTTGCTAGGATTGAGGAGCGGCCAGGAGGGTATTGTAGGCCCAGACTTCCCCCGGGGCTTTATGTCTGTCATTTCCAGTCAGTTGGGCCTTAGACACCAGGCTCTAGATTCGGCCTCTCACCCTGCTTTTTCGACACTGGAGGTGGGTTTTTTGTTGGATCACTTTGAGTTTTGTACAGGTCAGACTACTCACCCTGGTGTTTGGCATACTTCCGCAGAGTGGCCCATCGCCCGGATGAACGCGCTTGCCCTTATCTTATTGAGTCTCCTAGTGTTCCTTTGAGGGGATGGTCGGGTGGATGAAAGACTCTGTTCCTTGTTGTTGTCGATCTGTCGGGGGTATTCTTATTCTCCATTAGCTATGGGTGAGACATATGTGAGTTTTTCCCAGTTTCAAAGCGGGGAGGACACCCTTTTTAGGGGGTCTCGGCCCCTTTTGTAGCTGTGGGCTCTTGAGCATTTGTTCATTCATTGCATTACCTGTCACATATGGTATCCGGAGGTTGATCCCATCTGTGCTTTGGTGAGGTCTCAGCAGGAGATTACTGACGGTGTTGACTGCCCCGATTCCCAAATGGCATGGATGGCATTCCTTCAGACGAGGAGGTCTGATTTGGTTCAGTGGTATGTGGGTTTATGTAATGTTGATTCGCTGCGAGTACAGACTTCGGGTCAAATTTTTATCCCTTTGGTTGGGTTGATGGGTGTTGTGCCCTTTTTTGGCATTCAGGTCCTCTGCCAGTTGCGTTAGACGCAGGACATCCCGTATACTGCCGTGGTGACAGGGTATCCAGCTTATTTTGGCGACGAGGTTCCAAGAGGCATAGTGACTGAGTTGACAGAGTTGTGGCAGACTTTTGGGGCGCATGATACTTCAGACGGTCCATTCTCTTTCATCTCGATAGCCACTATTGATTATACTATATGGTTTCGAGAGTATGTTTTGGGGGGTGCCGCAGTCAGGGATCCTCTTCTAAAGTCGCCCTTGCCTCCAGTAGGGTATGCTGATCTTTTGGCTATTGCTACCATTAGGGCGAGGCGCCTACGGAGACTTCATCGTGCTTACATGAGTGAGTTGGAGACTCAGCTGGAGACGAGTAGAGGTCGAGTGAGTGATTTAGAGAGATAGCTGGAGGAGGTTTCTAGGGCGAGAGATTCTCCTTTGGTTGATGTTTCCTAGGGACTTAGGCACCCTCGGGGATCCCGAGACACTTCTTCTTCAGTAGAGGGCGATCCGCGGGGCGCATTCATAGTCTAGTTGAGGGATATGGTACACACCTTTTCGTAGGAAAGGGATCGCCTCCTTTCAGTGCTGTAGGTTGAGCCAGTTGCCAACTTCTTCTTTCGGGGCTTCTACCAGTGCCGACCCTTCCGGGGGAGGGTTGGTGGTGTTGCCATTTAGTGAGCCTGGTCCATTGCCCGCTATCTCTGGTCTGGTGAGTCTTGCCGCTAGGGGCTCGTATGAGGATTCTTTGGATGGAGATGTGGATCGCTACATCATAGTCAATCGCCCATAACGTGACTCTTCCACTTTTTTCTTTTCTCTTCCCTTTATGCTGTGGTTCAAGTTGTTTGGCTTTCTTCCAAGATTCCCTGCATTTGTAGACAAGCTTATATTAGCTAAATTATTATGGTTTTAGTTGTAACAAATCTCACCTTTTCTTTGGGACATATCACCAACTGCTTGTTCTTGCATCAGTTTGTTAGTTTAACATGTATTATAGCAGATGTTGTATCTATTGATGAGAACTACTTCCTTAGAATGGGATTTTCCTCAGGGTGTCTTTGGTGGGAGCCCCCAGGTTCCTTCTTCTTGGCCTATTGATTTTGAGAGAATGCCTTTCTGACGACCACAGTCTCTTCTTGTCTTTTCCTATCATGGCCTGGGAATGATCTACTCGATGGTTGAGGCAAACCTGAGGAGAATGTGGAAAGCCTTTTTTTTTTTTTTTTTGTCTTTTTTGCCATCAGCGCCTTTGTAGGTTTTCGCTGACCCTTGCTCTGTCATTTTTGTGTCTCGACGCCCTTGCGAGTTTTCACCGGACCGACAGATTTGTATCTTGCCATGCCTCCATCTTTTTTTACTCGCAGCGCTCTTTCGACTTTTCGCCTCGCCCTTGTGGTCATGCTTGCTTTCTTTTTTTTTTTTTTAGGGAAACTTTCTCAAGGCTGAGGGAAGGCCTGCTTGTCAAGGTGAAAGCTCAGGGATTTCAGGTATTTATTCCCATTCAAGAATCATCATTTTTCTTACATCGAACTCAGCTTAGATTAGGTAGTTTTCATTAATCAGAGAGGACTTTTTGGGTCAGGCTGTAATGAGGCTAGGTTACGGGTTTTTGAAGGGAATGGTATCAAAGGCTCAAAGTGTTATGTGGCTTCTGGGGTTTACCGGTGATTACCTTTCCAGATCTTTGTGGGCTTATCTTCCCTTTTTCTTTCTTCCCTTTTTGTACAAAGTCACACCCATACAGGGCTTGTCATTTTCTTTTAGTTTTTGCCCCAGTACTACCGTTTGCACAATCTATTGATTTTCAAGAGGCATCAATCGTCATCTTTTTTCTTCTTTTTTTTTTTTTTTTTGGTCAACGTATGAGAAAACTTTCTTTCTTCTTCCGTTCTGCTTTTTCGTTTGGCTTACCAAATTTACTTTTACCCGTTTTGGATGGTGATCACCGCGTCAGGTTTGTTGGGGAAATGTAATTGGCTTGGAATGGGGTTATAGCAAGGGGTATAGTGTATGGAAAAATGAATTGATGACCTCTCATCATATCAATTTAAACTGCCTAATTTTTATGAGTGCCTTTGCAAGAATTTTGTTGATTCAGAAAGGGAATGCATTTATTTCCTTTAATCAAATTTCACGGCCTTCTTTTCATTGCAAATGGACTTCCCTGTTTCTTAAAAGAAAATAAGAGCTTCTGGTTTACACAAAGTAGCGTTTGACTGTGTCTGAATTTAAGGGGTTGGGGAACTTCTGCCCATCCATCTCTGCTAGTATGAGTGCCCCCTTGTCAGGACCTTCTTAACTATGAAGGGCCCTTCATAATTGGGGGCAAACTTCCCCCGGGCTTCTTCTTAGTGGGAGATGATATTTTTCAACACCGGATCCCTAACCTAGAAATTTTGAGGCCTCACCTTCTTATGAAACACCTTAGCTACCCTCCTTTTATGGCACTGAGCATGGTAAACGGCGGCAAACCATTTTTCATCCAGCAGGCACAGTTGAGCGTATCGATTCTTGATCCATTCTGCCTCTTCTAGCTGAGTCTCCATTAGCACCCTTATAGAAGGAACTTCTATCTCAACCGGGAGCACAGTTTCATTTCCGTAAACCAACTCATATAGTGTTGCCTCGGTAGAGACCTTCATTGTGGTTCGGTAGGCCATGAATGCGAAAGGGAGCCTCTCATGCCAATCTTTGTAATGGTCGATTATCTTTTCGAGGATTCTCTTGATGTTTTTGTTGGCGGCCTCTACTGCCCCGTTCATTTGCGGCCGGTAGCCCACCGAGTTTCGGTGAGTGATTTTGAAGTCTTGACACAATTGGGTCATCAAGTCATTATTCAAGTTGGTAGCATTATCAGTAATGAACGATTCCGAAATTCCATACTGGCAGATAATGTGGTTCTTGACGAATTTGTTCACTACTTTCTTGGTGACATGTGCATAGGATGCGGCCTTGACCCACTTTGTGAAGTAATCGATGGCAACTAAGATGAACCGGTGTCCTTTTGAGGCTTTTGGAGAGATTGGGCCAATCATATTCATCCCCCACGTGGAAAAAGGCCACGGGGCTACCATTGAATGGAGCTCAACAGGGGGGGCCTTAATCATGTCCCCATGTATTTGACATCTGTGACATCGGAGGACGTACCAAACACAATCCGTTTCCATGGTAGTCCAATAATACCCTGTTCTGAGGATCTTTTTAGAGAGAGTATGGCCATTCATGTGGGGCCCACAGGTTCTTTCATAGATTTCCCTCAAGATTTCTCCTGCCTCTACTGCATCAACGTAGTTTAGGGGCCCTAGGGGGGATCTCTTGAAAAGCTCATTTCCAACTAGAAAGTATTGGGCTGCCATCCTCCGGATTATCTTCTTATCGTTTTGTACAACTTGGGTAGGGAATTCTTCAGTCTACATATATCTTTTGATGTCGTAGAACCAAGGCCGTTCGTCTAACTCGGTGGAGGTGTTAAGGTAGTGTGACGGGGTATCCCGAACAAAGATTTGGAGGGGAGGGATTTCAAAACCTTCATCCACTTTGATAGCCGTAGCTAAAGTAGCCAAGGCATCAGCAAAACTGTTTTCAGTACAGGGAATATGGTAGAAACCTATTTTCTAAAACCTTTATCAGAGGTCCTTGATCTGCTCATGGTAAGGAGAAAGTTTGTCATCCCTAGTTTGATATACCTCCTTGGTTTGTTGAATCACTAGATCAGAATCCCCGAAGACCATTAGCTCCCTAATTGTCATCTCAATTGCCAATTGCAATCCCAAAATGCAGGCTTCATATTCGGCAATATTATTGATACAAAGGTTGAATTTTAATTTGGATACAATGGGGTAGTGATTGCCCTTCTCGGATACTAGGACTGCCCCAACTCCTGCGCCCTTCTTGTTTGAAGCTCCATCGAAGTACATTTTTTGCCCCGGGCCTTCTTTTTTTTTGGTCTCAAACTCGGTGTATAAGATATCTTCATTAGGGAAGTTGGGATCCATGGGTTGATACTCTTCGATAGGGTTCTCTTCTAGGTAATCTGCTATGACATGCCCCTTAATTGCCTTCCAGGTTGTGAAGACTATGTCGAATTCAACTAGAATCATATGCCATCTGGCCACTCTGCTGGAAAGAATGGATTTTTTGAATAAGTACTTGATTGGATCTATCTGGGATATGAGGTAGGTGGTGTGATGCAACATATAGTGTCTGAGCCGATGAGATGCCCATGCCAAGGCGCATCAAGTTTTTTCGAGTATAGTGTATTTGACCTCATAGGGTAAAAAAATTTTGCTGAGGTAATAGATGGCCTGTTCTCGTTTCCCAGTTTCGTCGTGCTGTCCCAGAACACATCCCATTGAGGTTTCGAGAACGGTCAAATACATTAAGGGGGGCCTCCCCGGAGTTGGTAGTACCAGTATTGGAGGCTTTAGGAGATACTCCTTGATCGTCTCAAAAACTTGTTGGCATTCTTCATTCCACTCCTTAAGGGCGTTCTTTTTTAGTAATTTGAAAATTGGCTCGCAGAGATGAGTCATTTGGGAAATAAATCTGCTAATGAAATTCAACTTGCCCAAAAAGGATCTAATTTCGATCTCTCCCCTTGAGGGTGGCATTTCAATGATCGACTTTATCTTGGCAGGGTCCACTTCTATCCCTCTCTTGTTGAGAATAAACCCCAACAGCTTTCCAGCCGAGACACTGAAAGTACACTTGGCAGGGTTGAGCTTGAGTTGATACTTGTGGAGCCGATCAAATACTTTTTGCAAATTGATCAAATGGTCCTCTTGGGCTATCGATTTGACTATCATGTCATTCACATAAATCTCCACTTCTTTGTGCATCATGTCATGACAGAGAGTGACCATGGCCTTTTGATAGGTTGCCCCAGTGTTCTTCAGCCTGAAGGGCATTACCTTATAACAGTATACTCCCCATGGGGTAATGAAAGTCGTCTTCTCCTGATCCTCCTCGGCTATTTTGATCTGGTTGTATCCCGAAAACCCACCCATAAAGGAGAACATCTTATGGTCGGTCGTGTTGTCCACCAGGATATCTATGTGAGGCAATGGGAAGTCGTCCTTTGGGCTGGCTTTATTGAGATCTCAAAAATCGATACACATTTGGACTTTCCCATCCTTTTTCGGAACTGGGACAATGTTGGCCAACCATTGGGGATTTTCGACCACTTGCAGGAATCCAGCATGGAACTGCTTGACTACTTCTTCCTTGACTTTCAAACTTCATACGGGCTTGAGCCTTCAGAGCTTTTGTTTTACAGGCTTGATTTACGGATCTAGGGGTAGTCGGTGCTCGACGATAGATTCATCTAACCCTGGCATGTCGTGGTAGGACCATGCAAAGACATCAATATAGGCTGCCAGTAATTCCAGCATCTCCCGGCGTTGCCAATGATCTAATCCTATCCCCAGCTTGACTTCTCTCGGGGATTCCTTGCTTCCCAAATTAACTGTCTCTGTCTCTTGAATATTAGGAGTCTTGCGATTGTCATGTTTTTTTAACTACTCCAAAATCTCTTCTGGGACCTCATCAGTGTTGCTGATATCAAGTTCAATTCCTAGGCATTGATAGTCGAATTCAGTTTCGAAATCGTGATTAGTCAGAATAAGCATTCTTTCGATTAATTGGCCAAGACGTTGGATGAGCGGGTTCCTAATTAAAACAACAAGGAAGGTCATTCAAAACAGGGAAGTAATCCTTTACCTTTTCATATATAGATATTCCCTACTACAACTCTTGATTCAAAAATGGAAACAACAATAGAAAGATAAACAGATGACAAAGTTTTAGGGAGTTAGAAATGCATGGAGTGCCCCAGCAAGCTTGTACCGAAACTTGCACACCCGAAAGAGATTCTCACTGTCCCAGTTATCAAAATTCTCTCTTGGAAGGGTGGGCCTAATTGTGCTATGCTCCGGCACTTCCATATCTGAGAGTGAAGGTACATCGATCATCAAGGCTTCTTCAAAGTGATTGGCTTGGCTGCCAGCCTCCTTCTTTCCTCTCTTAAGGCCATTGTCGTCTTCTATCAAGCAAAGCTCTGTGAATTAGAGTGTCACCTCTTCCTCTTCTCCCTTTCCTGCTACAATCCTATGTCGCTTCCTCTTCTGGGCTTGCTCCTTGATTTCCTTCTTTGTCGACTTGTACCCTAGGCCAAAAGTATGTTTTTGGGACGGAATGTCAGGAATTTCGGGAATCCCTTACAACTTCCTCCCTAGCCCTTTGCTTTGCTGATACCCGTTCTTTTGGAAGTAGCGAGCAATCATCTGTGCATTGCCTGAATACCTTGGCTCGACCATATCTCCCT
Source organism: Euryodendron excelsum (assembly GCA_033060915.1). NCBI lineage: Eukaryota > Viridiplantae > Streptophyta > Magnoliopsida > Ericales > Pentaphylacaceae > Euryodendron > Euryodendron excelsum. Next base: position 27,608,231 of record CM065385.1, on the reverse strand, counting down.
CATGTATTGCGGTAACATATTCCAGGGACTAGAAACAAGATGGGGCTACTAACTCGGTGTAAGGAATGGACTCGGCTTTGTAAATCGCAAACTCCTTTTCAGCGTAGATGGAAATCAGCTTAGCCTTGATGATGAATTTGATCTTTTGAGGGAGACTAGACGGCACTGCTCTGGTCGAATGAATCCATGGTCGTCCGAGCAACATGTTATAAGCTGAGGGTATCTGCAGAACTTAGAACTTGATAGCAAAGGTAACAGGCCCTATCTCAACTTCCCCTATTGTCTCTCTCCTCGATCCGTCGAAGGCCCATATGACAATGCTACTGTGGTTCAAGTGAGATTGGTCTATCCCAAGTCTCTCCATGGTCGAGTATGGGCAAACATTTAAAGCTGATCCATTATCTACCTGTACCCTTGACACGATCATCCCTCTGGTTTTGATAGTTACATGTAGGGCCTGTGTATGTCCTGTCCTTTCTGTAGGGATCTCATCGTCAGTAAAGGTGATGACATTAGGCGCCATGATGAGTCCTACCATGTTTTGTAGATTTTCAAGGGTGAAGCTATCTGGCACATGGGCTTCTTTAAGAACCTTGAGCATGGCATTACGATGAGTTTTCGAAGTGAGAAGCAGACCCAACATGGAGATGTGGGAAGGGGTTTTCTTAAGTTGCTCCATCACATCATAGTTATTCTTCTTTAAGGCTTTGGTAAACTCGGAGATTTCGTGTTCCGTCAGGGGATTGGAACATTCTCCCTCCTTATCTTTCCCTTTTCTTCTTCACTCTATCTCCTCTGAAGTATAGCATCGGCCTGACCTAGTCATTCCCCCAATTTCTACAATAGATTCTTCTGTGGTTTGGGTAGGAGTTGGGGGGTAATTCCAAGGCACCCTATGCAGGTTGGTAACTGGTGATTAAGACAGCAGGGGTAAAGTCATTTTTTTCGGTATTGGTAGAAAAATCGGTGTTGGTTTTTCCATTTTGGGGAGGACGGGCAAGGTGACAGGGGACAGAGGGATGCTTGGAGGCGTGGGAGTATATAAGGGAGGTAGGGGTCTTAGGGCTCGTCAAGGGTTTGTGTGGGGGATGAACCCGGCCATTGCAACCATGGGCTCTAGAACTTCTGGCTCTTGGTAGGGGATGAGAATGATACGGAGGGTGAGGCAATGCTTCAGTAGTTAGGATTAGACTGGTCTGCCTAGGCTGGATGATAAAAAAGGGTTCTAGCATGGTGGCCTTAGGGAGGTTAGTTGCTTGAACTGTGACTGGGAGAGCGGTCCCTTTTGGAATGAGGATTTCCTGAAGGCCCTTAGGTGGCCATTTCGAGGTAGGCTGAGCTTTATCCGGGTTCCATTCTTTTCTGTCGTCCTGAACAATTTCCAATAATTTATCAATCACGGCCTTTAACGTAGCGGAAATGTCGCCCAGCTTTCCCTCTATCTGCCTTGGATTGATGGCTCGATCATTTGGTGGGATGACCATTTTTTCCACTGGGTCCATGTCCTCTTGCATTGGCTGTTTTCCTCGTTTTATGGCAAGAATTCATGCAGCATTTTCCGCACGGCTTTGTTGACCAGGAGTGTTGCTTCCTCTGGACATTTGTGTTGCTTGTTGTTCGACGTTTGGAGTACGGGGGTCACTCACGTTCCTTTCTTTCTTTTTCTTAAAGCAATGGTGACCTACAATGCGAGCAGTCTTACCAAAGCTATTGCTAGTCTTTTGATGAGATGGGGAGAGGAAAAGAAAATAAGGAAAAACAAACAAAAGGATTACATGTTAGATTCTTGATTTGGAAAGGTTTTATGCGATGCATGGCCTAAGGATGCCCTTACCTCGTGAGGGGGACTAAACATGATGCTTTGGCTCATGTCTGGAGATAGGGGATTGCCCCTGCATGCAAATACTATACCTACCCTTGTTCATTCATCCATTCGTAGATTCATTCATTCATTTGACAATAAAAACGATTTTATTAAAATAAATTCTTTTTGGTACATAAAATTTCTCAAAAATACATAGAAATAGGGAGGGGGAACATTTTTTTTGGGACTTCCACCTATTCTACATTTACATCATAGAATCCTAAACTACTCTTGAGCCTCCGGATTTGCTTTGTTGGTAGAAGCCCTTAATTTGAATTGCTACCTTGTCTTCTTGGCAACCCTATCTCCATGAGCGAAGAGGGATTAAGGCCCCTATTTATTGAGATGACTTTGATGCATGCCATGAATCCTTAGGGTCTTGTGGTACCCTTAGGAGTTTTGGGTTGGCTTGAATTAGACGAGAAGGTCTTTGAACCTTTCTCTAAGGGTTGATTGGATGCATGAAGATGCAATGGCTTGAGTTATTTTGAGAACTCTTGTTTTGAAGTGAGTTCTGATGCATGAGCAGTTATGATGCATGTACATAGAAACAGCAAGAATTAAATAGCCTAACATCATGGATTAAACAAAATATATAAGGGAAAATAAAGTGGTCGCCCTTTCCTCATTGATTTTGAAATTGACGCGTATGTTATAAATCAGGCAGAGGTTCAGCTATGCATGGGGTGCTACATGAGCATGAGGTTGGGGGTTTACTAATGCTTCCTGAAAAGCTCGGTCCTCGAAACTTCAAACCTCTGGCATCCACCCTCAAAAAGGTGAACTCCATCTTTGGTTGGTGGTTCGAGCGGGGGAACTATCAAGAGACCTTTGGCTAAGAAACTGGCACAACATTTGCCCACAGTCAATATATTGTTCCCCCTTCTATCTAGAAGGGTAGTAACCAGGTTAGTCATCACTTTAGAATTTTAAAAACGGGGTTTAGTCATCACTTTTCAGATGGATGATGCATGATGCAAGTTTATAGAAGAAGTTTGAAAATAATGGAGTTTTGAAAGAGTTTGGAATAGAAATTTTGAATTGATTGGAATTTTTGAAAAATGGATGGGAGTTGAAATAAAAGTTATGATCATACCATTTTAGGTTGTCTACGTATCCCATTTGACAAGAATTAGGTCATTTGTAATTCGGGTAAGAGCCCGATGAAAAATAGGCGCATTAGGGCCTTTGGAAGGTTTGAAGACACTTTGGGTTGTTGGAAAAGTTTAAGACACTTTGAGGTCTTTGAAAGTTGAAGACTCTTTGTGGTTTTGGAAGTTGAAGACTCTTTGTGGTCTTGGAAGTTTTGACTTGAAATTGGATGGTGGAGTATTTTGAAAATATATTTGGATCAACTTAAAGGAGTTTTAGAAAAAATGCTTTCGCATGACTCAAGAGAACTTGAAAGTGTTTTTGAAGTAGTTTTTGGAAATGGCTAAGGGCTTGGAATCCTAATATGGACAACTTTAGAGGTTGTTCTTGATTTATCACTTCTCCTTGGAATCCCTAACCATGAAGGGGCTAGGGACACCTTAGGTTTGTAACCTTTTGAAAGCATTTTTGGAAATGTCTTGAAGATAGAGTGTAAGGACATTTGAAGAGTTTATGGAGTTGGTTTTTTGAAATCATGAGAGTAGGGGGTATTGGAGAAATGGGTAATAAGAATAGTTTAAAATTGAAAGATCATTCAAAAAGGGTTCATGAGTTGGAACCTTGAAGCATATTAACCTATGTTGGGTTAGCTTATGGTTAAGGGTGACCTAAGGTTCACTAACTTGGGTTAGGTTAACCTAGGGTTAAGGTGACTTAAGGTTAGCTAACTAGGGTTAAGTTAACCTAAGGTGAGTGAACTAGGGTCAAGTTAACCTAGGTTGGATAACTAGGGTCAAGTTAACCTAGGGTTGGACAACTAGGGTCAAGTTAACCTAGGTTTGGATAACTAGGGTCAAGTTAACCTAGGGTTAGACAACTAGGGTAAAGTTAACCTAGGGTTAGATAAATAGGGTCAAGTTAACCTAGGGTTAGATAAATAGGGTCAAGTTAACCTAGGGTTGGATAACTAGGGTCAAGTTGACCTAGGGTGAGTGAACTAGGGTCAAGTTAACCTAGGGTTGGATAACTAGGGTTAAGTTAACCTAGGGTTAGATAACTAGGGTCAAGTTAACCTAGGGTTGGATTGGAAAATGGTTTTAAAAGTTGGTTTAATGCACTTTTGGAAAGAGTTTTGTAAAACAAAACATGTTATGCAATGGACTTTAGTGGATAACTGTCGCGCCCAGATTTTTTGCACTCGAGAAATACTCACACAAGCGGAAAAAATGCTGTACTCTCTCGTTAGAACTTACCCTCCAAAAAGAATGAGTGCGACTAGGTTTGAATTGAAAATTGGTTTGAATAAAGGGCTTTTGAAAAAGATTCGGAGTCGCCACCTAACTTGATTAAGGTGAGTTAGGTCACCTAAAAACTAAGCATAATCTGAAAACTACACTTAGGATTTTTGAAAAACAATTTTGAAAAATACCACCTCAAGAGAGGTTTTTACAAAAAATAGGTTGTTTGGCAACCTTTGAAAAATATTTAGCCCTTTTTAGAAAAATAACTCTTTTTTGGTCTTTGAAATCAGTGATTCTAGGTTCGGAGGTTGGTTACGTGTAGGGAAGACGCACTAAGCTATCACCCTACCCGCCCTTTCGGTACCTACATGTCAATCTACCCTAGATTTACCTATGAGAGTCTTTAACTAACTAATGGTTCAACCCTATTCACTTTAGAAAAACAATGCTTGAAAACTAATTTAGCATGATGCATGATATGCAAGTGCAAGATGAAAGAATTGGAAAATAGAAATTGATTTGAAAGGATGGAATTGAAATTGGAAACTTTGAAAACTTGGAAATAGGAATTCAAAAATAGAAATTTTTGAAATTGAAATTTGAGAATAGATTAGAATTTGAGATTGGAAAAGATTTTGAAAACCACACCCATGAGGGTGGAATTGAAAGTTCGAAAAGTATTGTGACCGCACCTATGAAGGTTGCCTACGTATCCCTTTGGGGGAATCAGGTCAGTCGTAGTTCGGACCGGAGTCCGATTGAAAATAGAAGAGTGGATTGAAGAAGGAACTTGAATTGGACACTGAATTTGATTTGAAATTAGAAAAGGAGATTTGAAATTGGAATTGAGAGGATTGGACTTGCTGTGGAAAGATTGATTTTGGAAAGACTTGGTTTTGGGAAGAAGGAGGTTTAGGAAACCTAGACTTGAGATTAAGAAAGATTGGATTGGAATGTTGGATTTGGAAAATTTGGAAAGATTTGGAAACTTGGAATTTAGGAAATATTTGGATTAGGAAAGTTTCGAATTAGGAAAATTGTAGGCTTAGGAAAGTTTTGAAATTAGAAAAGTTTCATTTTTGGAAAGTTTTGGAATTAGGAAAGTTTTGAATTAAGAAAGTTTTGAATTAAGAAAATTTCGAATTTAGAAATGTTTGAAAAAGGGAAGTTTTGATTTTGGAAAGTTTTGAAAACAAGGAAGTTTTGAAAATAAGAAAGTTTCATTTTGGAAAGGTTTGAAAAAGGAAAGTTTTCAGTTTAGGAAATGTTTGAATTAAGAAAGTTTTGAGTTTAGAAAAGTCTTAGATTTGGAAAGATGTTGAAGTTTTTGAAAGTCTAGAATTTTGGGGAGATTTAGGTTTAGAAAGATTTAACTTGAGAAAGTTTCAAATTTAGAAAGTTTTAAATTTAGAAAGATTTGAAATTTAGAAAGTTTAAGATTTAGAAAGTTTTAGAATTTTAGAAAATCTTGAGATTAGGAAAGGTTTGAGTTTAAGAAAGGTTTAAAAGCTTGGATTTGAAAAAGATTTTGGAAAGGGGTAGAATTAGGAAAGGATTGAACTAGGAAAGATTTGTATGTTCAAGTTTTCGAAAACTTAAGGTTTAGGAAAGTGGAAGGTTAGGAAGGATTTGAATTAGGAAAGATTTGGATTTTGAAACTTAAGGAAAGATTTAAAGTTTAGGTTTAGGAAACTTATGGTTTAGGAAGGTAGGAAATTAGGAAGGTTTGGATTAGGAAGGGATTGGATTTGGTTTTTAAAAGCAAAAGGTTTGATTTATTTCCAAAAACGGAGGATAAGATCTAGTTTCCTAAACGGGGAGATTGGATTTGGTTTCTTAAAGGGAAGATTTGATTTGACAAGGATTTGGAAAGGGAGATTCTAGAAACCCTAGTTTTGAAAAATTGTGGTTTTGACGTAGAAAAGAGGTTTTGAAAACTTGTATAGTTTTGATGTAGAAAACAAAAGATTTTGGAAACCTAGGTTTGGGGCAAAGTTTGAAAATCATGTTTTTGGAAAGAAAATTAGGGTTTCCTAATTGTGGATTCTAGGGCTTGACTTGGGCTCTAAGGAAAAGGGATTTTTTAGAAAGTGCGTTTTTGGAAACGAAGGTTTTGGAAGGAAAACCTAGAGGGGAATTTCTAGAAGGAAGATTTTAGAAAAGAGAGTTTTTGGAAAGATTTTTAGGAGAGATTTTTTTAGGAAAGTGAATCTAGGGAGTGATTTTAGAAAGTGAATTTTGAGGAAAAATTTTGGAGAGGAGTTGAAAAAGAGAGTTTTGAAAAATAGATTTTGGAAGGGAGTTTTTGAAAACAATTTTAAAGAGGGGAGTTTTAGGAAAGTATGTTGAAAAAAAGATTTTTAGGAAGAGATTTTTAAAGAGAGTTTTTAGAAGGTGTAAAAACATCTCACTTTCCTAAAGCAATTCTAACCATAAGAATGCTAGAACCACTTAAAGCGGTTTTGAAAACAACAAGATTTGAAAATATAGACCAAAAGGTCACTTTTGATGTAACACTTTCCTAAAGCAACCCTAGCCATGGAAAGGCTAGAATCACCCTAGGATTGTGATTTTGAAAACATGTTTTTGAAAAAGAGCTTTTGATGCAATTTTGAAAACAAGTTTGAAAACATTTTGAAAAACAACTTTGAAAACGGTTTTTGGAAGATGCAAGACTATGATATGCACAATGCAATTTGGGATCATGAACATACAAGGCTAAGGCTTCACCACATAATCAAGGGGGGCGGACCCACGTGGTCTTTGGTTAGACTAGAAGAAAGCCCCCGACACGGTGACTCTCTAACAGTCTAATCCTACACATGGACCGGGAGTCCCCTTGTTTCAAGCATGCAAAGAAAGGGGGGGAAAGAGATGGGGGATTAAAATAGAGAAAACCCAAGTGGGTTGGAGAGAGAAGAGAGAGGGGGGAAGTGCGGAAATTTAAATAGGGAGCCTACCTTTTATCTTGTTATTTGGGCGTCGCGCGGTCTTCAATCTTTAGTTTTTGTCTTGATCTTCACCTTCAGTCTTCAAGAGTTGTCTTCAAGCTTTGGATGACAGCTCTTCAAGTCTTCAAAGGATGGTTGAAGGCTAGTGTATGAGTGTATGGGGGAGTGTATGAGTGTATAGGAGGCTAGGGTTTGTGTAGAGTGGCTAGGGTTTGGAAAACCTAGGGAGGCTAGGGTTTAGGAGATGCTCGAGCTCTGTATATCGAAATATAGGATTCTTAGGTTGAGTTTGCAGACCTCTTTCACGTTGAACGAGGCTCTGTATTTATAGAGGGAAGACAAACATGGCGCATATTGTAGTGGCGCCAGGCCAAATTATACACTGGCGCCACTAGGAGTGGCGACACTACTAGTGGCGCCAGCCATTTAGGAAACAATTAAGGTCGGCAAGCAACGTATCTTTGACCAGATTTGGGCGCCTGTACTAGTGACTACCATGTAAACTTTAGCCTGGCTTCACTAGGAGTGACTTCGGAAAATCTGGGAATGATTTGAAGGAGCCGGGGATGACCCAGAAGGCCAGAAGGGAGCAGGAACACTTAAAATAGTGTCCTGGAGGTATTTGACTTGAAAAGTGAGGATAAGATGTGTCGGAAAGGTTGACCGAGCCGTTAGGGGCAAAACGGTCAACCGGACCGAAAAACTGCCGGGACAGACCCAAACTGTCCCGGAAGAAGACTTGGGATCTGGGAACATTATTTAGAATGTTCCCATAGGTTTCCGGTTTGATACTCAGAGCCGGTGTGGTCGGAAAAGGAGACCGGCCCACCAGGGGCAAAATGGTCATTTTGTACCGGGTTCGCCGGAACTGACTCGGAATGGTCCGAAAAGGTAAAGAAAGGTTGAGAACACTATAAAAAGTATTCTCGGGTCATTACCGGTTTGATACCCAGAGCCAGTATGGTCGGAAAAGGAGACCGGCCCTTTAGGGGCAAAACGGTCATTTTGTACCGGGTTGGCCGGAACTAACTCGAAATGGTCCAAAAAGGTAAAGGAAGGTCGAGAACACTATAAAAAGTATTCTCGGGACATTACCGGTTTGATACCCAGAGCCGGTGTAGTCGAAGAAGGAGACCGGCCCTCCAGGGGCAAAACGGTCATTTTATACCCGGTTTGCCGGAACTAACTCGGAATGATCCGAAAAAGTAAAGGAAGACTGAGAATACTATAAAAGTATTCTCGGGAGGTTACCGGTTTGATACTCAGAGCCGATGTGGTTCCCAGGGCATCCGGATGCCTAGGGGCAAAATGGTCATCTTGACCGGAAAAGGTCCAAAGGGTAATTTGGTCAATTTTCACCGGAATGAGCTAACAGACACAGGTGTTGACCTAGGTTTTGAGTGTTTCCGCCACTCTAACGGTATGAGTATTTCCGCTACTCGGACGGGGTTGATGATTCGTGAGTATTTCCGCTACTTTAACGGTTATATGAGTATTTCCGCTACTCTAACGGTTCTGTGAGTATTTCCGCTATTCTAACGGTTGAGTATTTCCGCTACTTTAACGGTTCTGTGAGTAGTTTTGCTACTCGGACCGTCTCGAGGAATAAACTGTCTCGAGAGAGGGATTGGAAAGGGGTCTTACCATCTCCAAAGAGACGTGCCTGGATTGGAACCGTCTCGAGGAATAAACTGTCTCGAGAGAGGGGTTGGAAAGGGGTCTTACCGTCTCCGAAGAGATGTGCCTGGGTTTGGGACCGTCTCGAGGAATAAACTGTCTCGAGAGAGGGGTTGGAAAGGGGTCTTACCGTCTCCGAAGAGACGTGCCTGGGTTTTGAGTGTTTCCGCCATTCTAACGGTATGAGTATTTCCGCTACTCTAACGGTTTTGTGAGTATTTCCGCTACTCTAACGATTTTGTGAGTGTTTCCGCCACTCTAACGGTTTTGTGAGTAGTTTTGCTCCTCGGATCGTCTCGAGGAATAAACTATCTCGAGAGAGGGATTGGAATTGAAATAAGAAAGGACAATGCCCCTAAGGGCATTTTGGTCATTTTGCCTCTATTTGGGCCTAACAGGCCCGCGAAGCGATGGAAAGACAGAATTTGGACCTAGAGGATTGGTTTCGATTGGAATATGTCCACAATGACTTGAAAACAAGTTTGGACGGAGTGTAGACTGCTGAGCGGTCAAAAATGGGGTGCTTACAATAACCTTTTTGAAGATCATTTCTATGAAAATTTTGACTCTAGCCAAGAGTATGGTTTATATGGTTGGTGATTGGAGATCATTCCAAGGAAGGTTTCCTCATGGCCATTATAACCATAATCTTGACAAGAGTGTAAGGGATCCAAAAATCAACATGGTGATGACAACTTTTTAAGGCACCAATTTTAATACAAAGATGGAGAGAATGCATTTTTTAAAATCATCTTTGGAGAAAGTTTTGAAAGCTATTTTTGTAGGAGGTCATTCCATCAAGAGAGGGTTCCTATGGCCAAATAAAAGGAAAACCACTGAAGAGAGGGTTCCATGGGGCCATTCCAACCACTACACTTAAAAGAATGGAAATCTTAAAAATTAGATTATTGGAAAGCAACCATTATGCAAGTTAAAATGTCATGATGCCAAGGTGAGAGTTAAGGGGTTAGAAGGGGATTTTCTAAGGCATGATTTCTAAGGTCCCATTGTAAGCTTTAAGGAGCCAACTCTTGGAACAATTTTTGAAAGAAATATAGAGCTTGGAAATGACATGGAGTTTAAGAGTAATGTAAGCATTATAGAACATGACAATTAGCATAAAAATTAAGCCAAGCACACAAGACATGATCAAAATAGTAATATGCAAGGGGTCATGATCACATACAAGGCTTCTAGGCTACACCACATAAACAAGGGGCTCCTGGGCCATACCATCTCAAAGTAGGCTAGTGAGAGGTCCCCCTATACGGTGGCTCTCACTTGCTTTCCTCTAGGCATGATCTAAGAGCCCTCTTGACTCAAGCATGTAAGAATAAGGGGTTGTAGGTGGGGATTAAAATAGCAAATAGTCTAAGTAGGTTAGGAGGGAGAAGAGAAGAGTTGGGGAAGACACAAATATAAAAGGGATACCACCTTTTGCCTTCAACATACTTATAGTCTTTAATGGATGTCTTGATTGGAGCTTGAATAACTTTAAGAGGGCTTGAGGGGCTAGAATGGAGTGTGTAATGGTGTATAAGGCCTTGTAGGTGAAGTGTATAGGCTTGAGGGAGGTATAATCTAGCCTAAGTGTTGGAGGGGTGGAATATATGTAAGGAATCGAGATTCTGGAGTAGTTTCAGCAGAGCTTCGCATCAATTTTAGAGATGGAATATGCAAAGGGATGGTCTGATATTTATAGGCAATCTGGAACAGGCCTAGCACACGTGCTACATGTGCCTGGCCAAAATTTGACCTGGCGCATGTAGGATATGCGCAGGTACTGTTCCATTTCCAGAATGACATGTGGCACCTTGTGTATTGGTTAAATCTCGACTGTTGATCAAAATTTGGTAGATTTGATCAAAATTTGAGCGCATGTAGCATATGCTCCATCACTGGGAAGGTTCATCCAAACTTTGCCTCAATAATTGAGCCAACTAGGAAGGTTTCGAGGGAATCAGTTGCACCCATGGTGTTCTCCTGGGGTTTCCCATGGACTTTCATGTTTTTGAAAAGTTTAAATTGTGTTCGGAAGTGTGGGATATCGTCTCGGGAAGTGTGCAAAAAGGACATCTTTGCAAAGCATTTGCGATACGCTCCGAGGGTATTCGAAAGTAGCTGTTTTCGTATTGCATGATCAAGGTCTTTGGGAAGTGATCTTTTGGATCGGACCGTATGGATGGAAAGTAGTCTAGAAATAATTTTGGGAATTCCTAGGTTTATACATTTCTCAGGTCGTTTGATAGTGCATTTCAATCGAGGAATTGGAGAAAAAGTCAACCTTGGCGGAGCGTCTCGCAGAGTTACTGAAAGTTGTAGTTTTCGCACCGTACAATAGAGGGCTTTAGGAAGCGATCCATCCGATCGAGCTGTATCAATGAAAAGATCTATGAACGGGCTTTTGGGAATTCCCTGATTTATGCATTTCTCAAGTCAGTTAACGGTGTGTTATAACCAGGGAATTGGGAGAAAAGACAATTTAGGTGGAGCATCTGCAAGATGCTCTAGTGAACTTTTATCGAGCCGTGAGCGTTTAATGTCGTAGGGTCCTCCTCGAGTTAAACAAGGGTGTATGGTGAAACCCTTTGCTCAAAATCCCAAGACCGGTACTGTTTCAGGGCATGTTTGGATTGTCAGGGGCTAAATGGTCATTTTGGCCAGGATTGGTTGGAAATGGTTAGGAATGGTTTAGTGTGTTGTGTTAAGCGTGTAGGGTTGTTCAAGGATGGTTTTGGGAGAGTCTTTTACCATTCGGCGGGGTTTGTCTCTAAGAATGCCCAGTCTTAGAGAGCTACCTATAGGGGTGGTGTTGGTTCCTAAGAACGCCTAGTCTCAAAAAGCTACCTGGAAGGGTGGTGTCGGTCTCTGAGAACGCCCGGTCTCGGAGAACTACCAAATGACGGACATTCTACATTGAGAGTCTAGCTGGCACCAGAAGTGAACCGTCTGGAATTTGATGAGGTGTTGGTCCCCGAGATCGCCCGATCCCGGGAAGCTACTTGGATGGCGTTGGTTTCTAGGACCACCTGATCCGGAAAGCTGCCTGGAATAATGGTGCTTATGGCTCCAACGAGTCCTTGTGGGCTCGAGAAGTGACCAATTGGTTGGATTGGAGATTGATAGGCTCCTCTTGAACATGCATGTGTTGTGATGCTCGAAACCGAACCCAGTCGGGCCGAAGATTGCTGAGCGGGCAAAAATGGGGTGCTTACAAATACTCAATGCTAACTCTCCATTCTCTTCCTCAAGATGCTTACTGATGGCGACTTTTAATACATCCTGTCCATCAAGTTCAAAAACTTACTATGCTAAAGAATCAATCACATCAATAGAATAAGCAGGATTATCATCACAAGGGTATTTCATGACATCATAAATATTAAACTTAACAATTTTATCATTAAATTCCATGGTAAGTGTGCCACTATGGACATCCATCTTGGTCTTAGATGTCTTTAAAAATGATCTTTCTAACAAAATAGGGGCATTTTGGTCTCCATTTTCCATATCAAGCACATAAAAATCAGCAGGGAAAACTAGATTATTAACTTTTACAAGAACATCTTCAACTACACCCTTAGGATAAGCATTAGATTTATCAACCAATTGAATCACAACACCAATTTTATTCAAAAGTCCAAGTTTCAAAGAAGTATATATAGAATATGGCATGACATTAATAAAAGCTCCTATATCAATCATGGCCTTCTCAAATCTAGTGTTACCTATCGTACAAGGGATAGTAAACATACCTAGATCCTTGCACTTCGCAAGGAGTTTTCTTTGAATAACTGCAGAAACATTCTCCCCTACTCTCACCTTCTCACATCCTTTAAGTTTCTGTTTTCTCTTAATTATACACAATTCTTTAAGAAATTTAGCATAACGAGGTACTTGTTTGATAGCATCTAAAAGTGAAATATTTACCTCGCATCTACGAAAAGTCTCATATAAATCTTTAGTTTACTCATCTTTTCTAGATTCTGCTAAAGCCTGAGGAAAAGGAGGTACAGGTTTATAATTAGAAAGAGGTGGGAACTTACGCTTAGGTACATCATCGTCATTGAGAACGTTCTCATCTGCTATGACCTTTTCTCCTTTTCTTGATTCGACGGTGCAGGGGCTGCCTTTACTGGAATCTCAATCTCTTTACAACTTCTCAAGACGATTGAACTTGCATTTTCTCTTGAATTTACTACCGTCTGAGAGGGTAATTTTCTTAAACTTTAGGCTTCTAGCCAACTAACTGCAGTTGCCATTTAGCTCATCTAATTGTCCAGACTCTGAATACTGGCCCTCGCCTCTTGTTGAAATTATTTTGTCTCCTGTTGAAATTACAAAGTATTAGTGGCAAGGGACTTAACAATATCTTCTAAAGACATACCTGAATCAGAAGTTTGGCTCGATTGTTGTCTAGGGGGGTATGGTTGCTTATATTGCTGGTAACTAGGACGATTTTGAATCACGGGCTGATTTACTTATAGATTCCCATAGCTAAGATTAGGGTGATCCCTCGATCCCGAGTTATACGTGCTCGAATAAGAATCATACTTTCTTCGCGGTTGTCTAGGAAAATCACCTGCTGCATTCACTTGCTCCATGGGCTTCTCTTAAAGAGTTGGACACATATCGGTTGGATGCCCTACTATTGAACAGATTCCACAAGCCTTCGCCGTTTGTAGATTACCTACAGTCATTTGACAAACAAGAGAAGTTAGACTTGCAATTTGTTGTTCAATGGAGGAAATATTTACCTCATTGACATGATTGGATGAATGGTCAAGTCTAGTGTCAAATTGTTGAGAATTGGCTGCCATATTTGCAATCAGATTTCTCGCGGTATTGGGAGTTTTATCCACCAAAGCTTCTCCACTAACAGCATCAATCATGCTCCTATCAGTGGGCAAAAGGCCCTCATAGAAATATTGAATAAGAAGTTGCTCACTAATTTGATGATGGGGATAGCTTGCACATAATTTCTTGAAACGTTCCTAGTATTCGTGTAAGGACTTTCCATTGTGCTGTCTTACACCACAAATTTCTTTTCGAATGTTGGCCACCCTTGAAGCTAGGAAATATTTCTCCAAAAATAATCTTTTCATCTCGTTCCATGTGGTAATACTTCTGGAGGGTAGATAATAGAGCCAATCCTTAGTTGAATCCTTTAAAGAAAACGAAAAAGCTCTTAATTTAATTTGCTCTTCAGTCACCCCCGTGGGTTTCATACTCGTGCATACTACATGAAACTCCTTTAGATGTTTGTGGGGATCTTCACCTGCAAGACTATGAAAAGTGGGCAAGAGATGTATTAATCCATATTTTAATTCGAAGTTAGTAGAAAGATCTAAAGTAGGAAATGTTATGCATAAGGGTTGTTGGTTCAAATCAGGTGCAGCAAGCTCTTTCAAAGTTTGATTTTCAGCCATGACTTCCTCCTCTCCTGAATTTGAATCGCTACCAAATAGGGAATCAAGAGTTGGATCGTTCTCTACAGAATTTCTTCGAGCTTCCCTTCTTGACCTGTGTAAAGTTCTCTCTATTTCTAGATCACACTGCAAATCACCTTGATTAGAAGATCAAGTTATGCTCATAAACACTCAAGAAAACTCTAACCAACCCTGAAAAACAATTCAGAAAAAAAAAAAACTAAAGTGATGAAATTAATTAAAATATCTTTTTTTTTTCAAATGAAATAAAGATCACAAGAAGCACAAAAATTAACTAAAATCACTCCCCAGCAACAGCGCCAAAATTTGGTGTGCTGTCGCAGGCACCCAAAAATAAAACCGATACCCAAAAATAATTATTTAGTGGTGTGAGTAAGGTTCATTCCCACGAAGAGTGTTTAGTCACGTTTTATGCTATGTGAACAAAGAAGGGGGGTTTTGGATGTAATGAAAACTATTTTAATAATCACAACTATGAAGCAATTCAAATTTAAGTATTGAAATCAATCAGAAAAACAAACCTTGGTCTAGGTCAACATCCACCATCGAAATTTACAACTGATCATCGATGCAAGCATATTAATTCACTCTTTGAATATTCACCGTCGGAATTATTTTCATATCTCTCCTTAGTCGTAGTTAATCAAAGACAAGCGATCTGATTAACCCTAACTATTAAACAACCTAGGATAAGCACGCAAGGTTTAATCTATTAGCAGCTTTAAGAATTAGAGAGATCGATGAAACTAAGCAACACAAGCACACACGGTTGCATTTAATTTAGTCAAATACCCTTCCTAAGATATAAGAATTCCCAACGTAGTAAATCATTAAATCTTAGTTACTTCGCAAATCAAATGAATCAAACAATTACGGATTTGATATCTAACTCCGAAGTAGATTGCAATGATTAATAAACTAGTATGCCTCCTAGCGATTACACAAGACAATCATAAAAATAAGCACAGAAGAACTTTCGATACTCAAACGTAAATCGAATAATGAAAACAAATTAGATCTCACAGTTTATTATTAATTTCGAGGTTTCTGTCTCCTGTGACCAAGATTCAGAGTTTAGCCACGCAGGGCCATGAAAACAACTCAAAGAATAATCTTGAATAATATGAAAAATGTCAACAACCCTAAAAACAAAACAGTCCTAGCTTTTATAGGCTTCTAAAAATCTGCAATTGCGCAGCACTCTTTGAACGCCCTTGCCACCGTTGGAACGGTGCGTCAAACGCACTTCGAACGGAAAAAACCTGCTCCCTGAATCTTTCGAACGCTCTTCGAACCTGAACTTGACATGTATCTGTTTGACATAGCGTTCGAACGCATACTCAGCTGTTCAAACGCCATTTGGGATCGTTCGAATGCTTCTTAGGACTGTTCGAACTCTTCTTCAAACGCTGCTTCTAATCTCACGAATATTCGCCACTTTTAAGCTAGGATCTTCTTCCTGGGCATTCCATAGCATCCTAAGTCAAAATATAAGAATAGTGAATATCTTTAGGTACCAAATAAGTATAAAAGATTAAACATTAAGAGAAAAAAATATGACATTTGCATTCTCATCAGGTTTGAAAGCCATTTTAATTTAGAAAAGAGTTGAAGTTTCCAAACTTAGAGTTAGGGGTTAAAATAGGGTTTCGACCTCTTAGGACTTTGGATAACCTAGGGTTTAAACATACACTTGAAAAGCTTGATTTTAGAAAAGTTCCAAATTAGAAAAGTTCTACTTTAAGAAAGTTTTCATTTTAGGAAAGACTTGATTTTGAAAAGATTTGATTTAAAAAAGGTTTGATTTAAAAATTTTGGAAAGTCGGGATGTATAAAGATTTGATTAAAGAAGAATTGAATTTGAAAAATAGAGTTTGAGAAGGTTTGATCTACGCTTGAGGTAACATGGTATTTAAGCAATCCTAAAACCTAAGGTTTATGCAATGCATTTGAATTGAAAAGATGGGATTTTAATTGAAAAAAAGAAAGTTTTGCTTTTGGAAAGTTTTGAAATTAGGAAAGATTGACATCAAGAGAGATTTGATTTAACTTGAAATTGGAAAGCTTTAGTTTTGAAAATCTATCATTTTATGTGACTTTTAAATTTGGAAATCCATGATTTCATCTAGAAAATAGTTTTGAAAATCTATGATTTGATGCAAATAAAAAACCATGATTTTATGTGAGAAACCTAGGGTTTCCTAAATTAGAAGATTTGATTTTATTTCTAAAAGCAAGTGATTTTATTTTATTTCCAAAACTAGAAGATTTGATCTTATTTCTAAAGTGGAAGCTTGGATTTTGATTTGAAAAAAGAGAATGATTTAATTTTAGAAAACTCATGATTTCATGCAATGCATTATTTTAGGAAAACTATGATTTTGTTTGAAAATAAGTCAAGTAAGTTATACAATTTTGGAAGCATGATATGAGTTTTGGAAATATTTTGATGCAAAGAATGTCATAAATGGAAGGATGTTGGCTAGGTCAAATCTAGGGTTTCCTAAAAGGCTTGACTCTTAAAGTTTTGGCTTGTACTTTAAGACAACACCAATTTTAGAAAGATTTGAAAAACAAGATTTTGAAAAGCAGATTTAGGGCATGAAACCCTAATTTGGACTTTGAAAGTCTCTTTAAATATTACACTTTTCCTAAAGCAATCCTAATCATGGAGTGGCTAAAATAACTTTAGAGTTGTAATTTCTTAAACAATAATTTAGGGTTTGAACCCAAATTTGGACCTTGATGGTCATATTGAATATAACACTTTCTTAAAACAACCCTAACCATAGAATGGTTAGAATCATCTTAGGGTTGTGATATTGAAAACAACTTTGAAAGAAAAGGTTTTGAATACAAGTTTTGAAAGCAACCTTTAATGCAAGTTTAAAACCATTTTTGAATGCATGATTATGATAGCAACAATGCAATAATGACATGAACATACATGGTTAGACTTCACCATATAACCAAAGGGGTCAGACCCACGCCGTCTATAGGTATCCTCAAAGAAAGCTTAATGTCACGCTCAGATTTTTTGCACTCAAAGAATACACACACAAGCAGGAAAAATAATGTACTCTCTCGTTAGAACTCATCCTCCTAAAAGAATGAGTGCAACTAGGTTCAAAAATTGATTTGAATAAAAGGCTTTTGAAAAACAATTCGGAGTCGCCACCTAACTTGATTAAGGTGAGTTAGGTCACCTAAAAATTAAGCATAATCCGAAGACTACACTTAAGGTTTTTGAAAATACTTCCTCAATAGAGAGTTTTTAAGAAAACAAGTTATTTGGCAATCTTTGGAAAATAATTAATCCCTTTTTTTTTAAAATAACTCCATTTGGTCTTTGAAAACAATGATTTAGGTTCAGAGGTTGGTTACGTGTAGGGAAGACGCACTAAGTCATCACCCTACCCCGCCCTTGCGGTATCTACATGTCTATTCACCTTAGATTCACCCAATAAAGTCTTCAACTAATATATGTCCAAAACTATCCACTTTGAAAAGAATATTAGAAAAAGAAATTTAACATGATGCATGGTATGCAAGTGCAAGAAAAGAGAGTTTGAAAATAGATTTGGAAATACATTTGAAAAGACTTGATTTGATTTTAGAAAAGATAGATTTGAAATTGGAAAGTTTTAGAGATTTGAGAATAGATTTTTTGAATTGGAAACTTGAAATAGATTATGGAATTGGAGATTTAAAAAACTTATGGCCGCACCCTTAAGGGTTGCCTAAGTATCCTTTTTGAGAAATCAGGTCAGTCGTAGTTCAGACAAGAGTTTGATAGAAAATAGAAGGTTTGATTTGGAAAAAGGAATTTTGATTTGGAAAAAGGTTTGATTTGAACTTAGAATAGAAGATTAGAAATTGAAATTTGGAATTGAAAAGATTGGACTTTGATTTGGAAAGATTAAGGTTTAGGAAACTAGACTTAGGAAATATAGGATTTAGGAAAGACTTGAGATTTTAATAAAGATTTAACTCAAATGTTAAACTTGGAAGAAAGTTGGATTTAGGAAGGGTTCGAGTTAAGAAAGTTCCATTTTAGAGAGTTTCATTTTAAGAAAGTTTTGATTTAGGAAAGATTTCAAATTAGGAAAGTTTCATTTTAAGGAAAGTTTCGGTTTAGGAAAGTTTTCAAATAAGAAATGTTTAACTTAAGAAAGTTTCATTTTAAGAAAGAATTAAAATTGGAAAGTTTTGAATTTGAAATGTTTGAAATAGGAAAGCTTCCTTTTTAAGAAAGAGTTGATTTTGGAAAGATTTGAATTAGGAAAAGTTTGATTTAAGAAAGATTTGGAGTTTCGAAAGTTTAGAATTTAAAAAGTTTTAACTTAAGAAAGTTTCAAATTTGGAAAGTTTAGACTTTTGGAAAGGTTTAAACTTAAGAAAGTTTTGAAATTTAGAAAGTTTGGAACTTAAGAAAGTTTCGGACTTGGAGAGATTCGAAATTTAAAAGGTTTAGAATTTTAGAAAGGATTCGAAGTTTGAGTTTTAGGAATACTTGAAATTAGGAAAGGTTTGAGTTTAAGAAAGGTTTGAAAACTTATATTTGAAAAGTTAAGGTTTAGAAAGGTATGAAATTAGGAAAGGTTGGGATTTAAGAAAATTTGGAAGCTTAAAGTTTAAGGAAAGATTTGAAGTTTAAGTTTTGGAAACTTAAGGTTTAGGAAAGTATGGGATTAGAAAGGAATGGATTAGGAAAGATCTAGATTGGGAAGGATTGAGATTCCTATGTCTAAAATGAAAGATTGGATTTTGTTTCCAAAAACGAAGGGTTGGATCTAGTTTCCTAAATGGGAGATTGAATTTGGTTTCCTAAAGAGAAGATTGGATTTGGCATGGAATTAGAAGGTGAAGTTTTGGAAATCCGAGATTTTGAAAGCTATAGTTTGATGTAGAAAATAGGTTTATGGTTTTGATGCAAAAAAGGAGATTTTGGAAACCTAGGTTTTAAGGCAGAATTGAAAATCATGTTTTAGGAAAGAAAAATTAGGGTTTCCGAATCATTGGCTCTAAGGCTTGACTTGAGCACCAAGGTAAAAGTTTTTGGAAGGAAATCTAAAAGGGTTTTTTGGAAAGGGCTTTTTGGGAAGAGGTTTTAGGAAAGTGTTTAGGGAGTGTTTCTATAAAGTGAATTTGAAGAAGGTGTTTTGGAAAGGAGTTTAAAAAGACATTTTGGAAAATAGATTTTTGAAGGGAATGTTTTAGAAAACAATTTTGGAAAAGAATTTTGAGAGAGTTTTCAAAAAGTGTATTGGAAAGAAGGAATTTTAGAAAAAGAGATTTGAAAAGAGATTTTTAGAAAGTCCATAAAAACAACTTATTTTCCTAAAGCGATTCTAACCATAAGAAGGTTAGAACCACTCTAAGATAATGGTTTTGAAAACAACAAGGATTTGAAAATATGGACCATATTGGTCACTTTAAATGTAGCACTTTCCTAAAGCAACCCTAGCCATGGAAAGGCTAGAATCACCTTAGGATTGTAATTTTGAAAACAAGTTTTGAAGAAGAAAATTTAATGCAAGTTTTGAAAACGATTTTAATGCAAGTTTTGAAAATAAGTTTGAAAACAAATTTTAGAGGAATGTAAGATCATGATATGCACAATGCAAGTTGGGATCGTGAACATACAAGGTTAAAGGCTTCACCACATAATCAAGGAAGCCGAACCCATGTGGTCCCCGGTTAGACTAAGAGAAAACCCCCGACACGGTGACCTTCAATAGCCTAATCCTACACATAGACTAGGAAGTCCCTTGTTTCAAGCATGCAAGAAAGGGGGGGAAGAAGATGGGAGATTAAAATAGAAGAAAATCCAAGTGGGTTAGGAGGGAGAAGAGAGAGGGGGAAGATGCGTAAATATAAAAAGAAAGCCTATCTTGCGTCTTCTTTTATTTGCTTTGTTTCGCATGCTTTGTTTTTCTTGCTTTACTTCGGTCTTCGCTTCAGTCTTCATCTTGATCTTCGAGAACTTGTCTTGATCTTTGAGAGCTTCGAGTTACAGCACTTCAAGTCTTCAATGGAGGCTTTAGAGGCTAGTGTATGAGTGTATATGAGTGTATGAGAGCTAGGGTTTGTGTGTGGGGCCTAGGATTTTGGAGAACCTAAAGAAAACTAGGGTTTAGGGAGGCTATGAGCTCTGTGTATCGAAGAGGAGGGTTTTCAGTCTGAGTTTGCGAACCCTTTTCTTGCTGAAGGAGGCTCTGTATTTATAGAAAGAGGATTGACCTAGCGCTTGTTGCAGTGGCACCAGGAAAAAATTCCTAGTGTCGCCAGCCACTTAGGAAAGTTTTAAGGTCGGCAAGCAACGTATCCTTAGAAGATTTGGGCACCTGTACTAGTGACTGCCATGCAATTTTTAGCCTGGCTTTACTAGGAGTGACTCCGAAAGATTCAGGAATGATTTGAACGGCCGGGAATGGCTCGGAAGGCTGGAAAGGGATGGGAATCCTTAGAGCAGTGTCTTGGGGGCAGTAGACTTGAAAAATTATGACGAGATGAGTTGGAGGATTGACCGGGCCATCAAGGGCAAAACGGTCAATCGGGTTGGAAAGCTATCGGGATGGACTCGAAATGTCCCAAAAGAAGACTCAAAAGCCTAGCAACATTAACCGGAATGTTCCAGGAGGTTACCAGTTTGATACCCAAAGCCGGTGTGGTCGGAAGAGGAGATCGGTCCACTAGGGGCAAAATAGTCATTTTGCACCGGGTTTGCCGGAACTGAATCGGAATGATCCAAAAAGATAATGGAAGATCAGGAATACTATAAGAAGTATTCTTAGGAGGTTACCGGTTTGATACCCAGAGCCGGTGTGGTTCCTAGGGCGTTCAAATGCCTAGGGACAAAATGGTCATCTTGACCGGAATGTCTCGAAATTGGCCCGAAACTGACTAGAAGGCACCTAATCATGCTAGATTGTCTTTAAGACAATATTGAAAAGGTAGACTTACCGTTCTGAGGACTTAGGATCTATCTCGAGAAGCGTGCCGAAAATGGCCCTAGGGGCAATTTGGTCATTTTTCACCGAAGTGGATTAGCAGACACTGGTGTTGACCTAGGTTTTGAGTGTTTCCGTCACACTGACAGCGGTCCCATGATATAGGGGTTTGCTGGCAATTCCCTATATCAACCTATTTGCGTGTGTTTCCGGCACTCTAGTAGTTGCGATGTTTACTAGTATTTCCGTTACTCTAACGGGTCGCGATCATTCCAAAGACTGCCTAATCTCTAGAAGCTGTTAGGTGGACTTAGTGCTTGAGGAATCAACTATCTCGAAATTCGTACCAAAATGGACATTACTTCATTGGCAGGCTAGCAAGCGCCAAAGGTAGACCGTTCTATCATCTCAAGGACTTGGGGTCTCGTCCCGGTTGATGGGTTTGAAGGGACTTACCATTCTGATGAGTTTCTTCAAAAAACATGCCGGATAGGATGGACTTACCATCTCAAGGAATCAAATTTCTCAAGTATGCCAGATTTAATTAGAATTAGAATTGGACTTGGAATTGGAAAGGGGACTTACCGTCTTCGAAAAGACGTGCCCATTAGAATTAGACCTAATAATGCCCCCAAGAGCATTTTGGTCATTTTGCCTCTATTTGGGCCTGCAAAGTGATTGATTGACGGGATTAGACTTGGAAAATTGAGTTGACTCAAAATATGTCCGTATTGACTTGAATACAAGTCTGGATGGACTAGAGACTACCAAGCGGGCAAAAATAGGGTGCTTACAACTGCCCCTCTTTTTCTGTCTTTGTTTGACGAAGATAGAAAACGATAGAGCAAGAGTCCCATGTTGACCGTGAGGCAGTCGAAGGGATAGACTTTGGAAATTTTCGAAAACGGGAGCTGGGAAATGGATATTGGGGCCAAAAGGCCTTTGAAATAGAGTTTTGGTAGGAAAAAGGGCAAAGCTGCCTGGAATTTGGAACTGGCACCACTTGCAGTGGCGCCTTTGGTAGAATTGGCTTGGCGCCACTGCTAGTGACGCTAGGCCTAGGATCAAAACCAGAAACAATTCTAGTTCGAACACTTGCGAGATTTTGAAGGATTTTCGCATAAACGAGAGACATTGCGAGGAAACTGACCTGAACATTAAAGAAGTGCCTCTTAGGAACCATGGGGGATTGCTGGAAGTAAACGCCGTCGCCAAAAAGGAAAATTTCGCCGGAGAACTCCAAGAGGTGAGTTTTTGATTTTATGTTGATTTTGATGTGCAGAATTCTGTTTGAACCATGTGAATAGTGAAAATTGATGTTTTAATATGTTTTGAACATTGTGGTGAATTTATTTTTGCATTTTGGTGCTTGTTTGATTGATTTTGAGTGATTTTATGTGATTATGTGAAGGAGGTTTCTGTAGGAATTGGGGGTTCTATCCCTACAGCTTTGGGCATTGAGCTTTTAGGCTAGATTTTTATACAGTGCGCTTTACAAAACTGTGTTTAACAACTGTGTGAAGTTTTGTAATTTTTTAAAAACTTTCTAATTTTTTGATTTTTTAAAAAATAGAAAAATACTTAGAAAAATAGGAAAAATGGAGAAAATTGAGAAAGTGATGAAATTAATGGAGTTTAAAATTTAGAAAAATGTAGGAATATTTTAGAAAACATTTGAAATGATTTTGAGAAATTTTAGGATAATTTTGAAAATCATTGATTTATTGAAAAATCAAACAAGTCTTTTGAAAAGATTAGAAATTTGAAAAATGTGTGTGGGTGCTGGTGCTATGCGACTATGACATTGCAGAGTGCATGGTTTGTGTTTTATGTTAATGTCGTGAGCGTGGTAGAGACCATTTTTAAGTGGAACTCTGCCAAAATTTTTTTTTTAGAAATTAGGAAAAAGTTGGACAAGTTTAGAATGAAATCTTTTTGAAGGGAAAAGACAGAAAACCCTTGAGATTTTAGAAAAATCATTTTGACTCGAAGTTGAAAAATGAAATTGTGTAGGAAATTCATTTTGACTGGGAAGCGGAATTTTAAAATCAAAATGTGTAGAAAATTTATTTTGACTTAGAAGTGAAATTTTGAAATCAAAATGTATAGGACATTTATTTTGACTTAGAATTTGATTTTTTAAATCAACACGTATAAGAAATTCATTTTGACTTATCATTTGAGATCTTTTCAGACAAAAAACTTGAAAAGATGTTTGGAAAATAGAATTTTAGGAGAAATTTTGGAGGTAAGATCTTAGGAATTCTTTTGGATTTGGAAAATTTTGAGATTGGCAAAGATTTAGGATGGAAAACTTTGGAACTTGATATGGGACCTACTTTTCTTGATGGCTGTGTCACGATTGTTTCTTCTTAGCTTGGGCTCCGTTGTGCAGCCTTTTCTTCTGACCTGCTACCCTAGTTTCCTTATGTCCTATTGAAGTTCTTGTTTCTCTCATTTTGGGTTTGCGATGAATAGGGGATTGGCATACTTCTCAAGATTAATCCATTTCTTTATGGTAGCCCTAGCTCTGCTTCTCTTGAACTTGTTGATGTTTTCGCTGCCGGGGGGGGGGGGGGGGGGAGGGATGACTTGGTCGACTGTCAGTTATGTGTACTGCTTGTCAAGATTTGTGAGGGGCACTCACATGCTCTTAAGGCTATGGGAGAGACGTTCGTGAGCCTTACCATACTCCAGCAGGGGGTTAATGCTCATTTTCGAGGATATTCTTCATTATTCTAGCTTTAAGCAATCAGACACTTATTCGTTACTCCCCTTTTTCAGCATACATGGTTTCTCGAGCCAGAAATCATTTGATTGGGGAGGTCGAGGGTAGGCCATTGCCCCATTCTCTGTTTCCTGTTGGCCATGGAAATTCGAGCTTTCTAAGGTGTGTGCCGGAGTTGGAGATGTTTGAGGGGTGGCTTTAGCTCTTTTTTGCGTTTTACCTTGTTCCCTGTTTCTTATTAGAGAATGAGAAAGAATGACATAGAGTTAGTTTTTGTACAAAAGCAGTTTACTTATGCCAATTCTAAAAATGCACAAGTAAATGCATGTTATACTTTTTTATTTTATTATTATTATTTTTTTAAATTTTTTTTATGAATGCACATGGAATTAGATGTATGACTGATTTTGCATATCCTACTTATATATATATATATATATATATGAATGTACAGGTTCATATAGGAATGAAATTTAATGCATGTTATGTTCTTTTGGATGAGTATACATACAGGAAAGGAATTGAATGCATACCATACCTTTGATGAGTACATGAATAGATACAAACTACACATGAATTTAATGGATGTACAGGTTATACATGTCATGGATGCATTATATTACACGTATATAAACTAGTTACAAAGAATTTCTTAGGATTGGCTCAGGGCCCATACTCTTAGCATTCTGTTTTCTTTCAAGCATTTGCGCCATTCTCCAAGGGTCTTGACCTTTTGATTTGCTATCTTATCCCTACTCTCTACAGGGTTACTATTTAGGGTTTTCTGACCTCACTTGGTTTTCTCTCTAGACTTTTAAAATGCCACCATAGCTTGAGCGACAACTCGCATGCCCTTTACAGAGCGATAAACAGCTAGACCCTCAATTCGAGAAGACTTCTTTTAGGACCGTAATGCAAGCTAAGTTTAGGGATTGTAAGAAAAAAAAAGGATATTTAGGCTCAAAGATCTTCTTTTAGTGGGTTGTTTAAACTAAAACCATCTGAGCACAGTTTCAAGCATGAGATTGCCCTTGCATTCCTCCTCAGTTCTCTTTTTTCATCTTACTTATCTTGGTATTGTTCAGGCTTATTTGGACAAAGTAATTTTCTTTGATTAGAGAGGACTTTAATTTGGATCGTAACGTAGGCTAGGTTAAGGGATTTATGAATGAAAAGAATACGTAGGCTCAAATTTGATGTTGTTTCTAGTAAGGTTTAGATCCATACCATCCTTAGTTGGCCTTCCAGCGGGGTTTCGTCTCCTGATATCCTCCTCTAGTTTCAGCAGCATGTCTAGCTCATTTAGATCAACAAATCATTTTTTTCAATCAGAGAGGACTTTAACAGGGCCGTAATGTAGGCCATGGTTTCGGGTTTTTACAAGAAAGGGTAAAGGTTCAAACCTATTGCTTCTACTGGGCTTCTTTGTTACCTAGGATCACCTTTGAATAACTATATATTCTTCAAGGAGTTCACCTTTCTTGTAGCTTGATCCTTGACCTTCTAACGGAGTTGCCCCCTTCATTTTTTTTTCTTTTTATTTCTTTTGACTTTCCTCGTGGTAGCTTTTCCTCTTTGCTTTTGTTTCTTCCCTTTCTTTTTGCTTTCTACGAGACGAACATTTCCACAACTTCTTTCTCTCAGATCATTTCCTTAGCTTTTCAGTTTAATCCATTGTGGGCGGTGATCCTTAGGTTGGGGTTTTTTTTTCTAGAGAAAAAGATAACTGGCTTAATAGGTTTGACAAGGGTTACTTTTAACTGTATGGAAAATGAAATGAGGGCCTCTCTTCATTTTGAACAAGATTACTTAATCCATAGAGCCTTCACGTTACTTCAGCTTGATGGTCATTGACATTCTCTGCCGGATCTTTTGCTGCCTGTCTGCCCTAGTGTAGAGGGATGGTTTCGGATCGGGGTTGATAAAAAATCTTTCGCTTTCTACAAGGTACTAGTGGGTTAAGTAAAGGGGATATTTTTGTGTATGATAGTAGAATTAAGGCCTCTAATCATTTCAAATTGAATCACTTAGTCCATAAAGCCTTTGTACAAAATTTAGATAATATTCCTAGGGATGATGTGTTTCGGCCCGTAAAGTCTTATATATTCTATCGAATCAACTACTCTATGCTTACCCCAGTGTGGGGGATGGTTATTGGTGTGGGGTTATCTGAAAAGAAATCATGTACGGCTCTAGTGGACTGACCAAAGGATAGTGTTTATTTGGGATAAATAGAACAATGACTCCTCATCATCTTGAGTACTCGGTTGCCCATCGCTTAGCCAAGATATCACGCAAGTATCGCCTTTTCAATGAACTCTACACCTTTTTTATGAGACTGTCTCCTTCCAATCTCTCTCTCTCTCTTTATTTCTAGAAGGTCTTAACCCCCTTTGAATGGGTTGCCTATGCTATTCCATCATTTAAGTCAAGTCATTTAACAAATGAAAAACAATGCCGAAAAGTAATAATCATCCACAAGAATATGAGACAAAGGGGATAAACTGGAAACTACCCATTTTTATTTAAAAATATGATTACATAGCATGCATTGTTTATTTAAAGAAGATATGTGGGAAATAGAAAGACAAAAAGAAAATAGATGAATTTTGTGAAAACCTCCCTTTTCTTGTGGACCTCTTGGTGAGAACCCTTAACAGGGTTTTGAAACTGTGCCAACTGCTTTAGTATTTCATTCCCCGGGTGTATCACCAAACAATGGAAGGTGAATCAACAGATTTTTTGTAGTGTTTGGCATGCATTCGAAAGTTAAGAGATTCTTTTATAGCAATGCACAGGTCTGATAGGACTTTGCAAATGATGAAGCCTCCTTTTGCATGGACAGTGGTTGTTGTGGCATGGTGTGGAGGTAAAGTTTTATTGATGGATGGCTAGTTCTTCTTGCTCCCTGATGTAGGTTTGGCCTCTTCTAACAACTAGGCTCATCCTTTCATGAGTTTAAATTTGGTGGGATACTAAAGGGATTCCATGAATTCAGTTATGCTCTCTGACCTACAAAAAGAAAAAGAAAAACATAATGTAGTTAGCATGTAGAGTTGGAGGCTCTATGCGATGCATGTCCTATGGAGGTCCATTCTTTGAAGGAATCTAGGCATGATGACAAGTCCATTTCGAAGGTGGGGTTTTGCCGCTATTATGCAATATGATACCTCTTCGATGTGGGCCGGTTGATGTTTCCTTATTTAGGCAATCCCGCCTCCATGGACTGAGAGAGATTTGGGCCTCTCTCGAGATATGATTCTATGCATGCTATGAATCCTTAGGGTTTAAGAACCCTTAGGAGTTTTGGTAGGTTCGATTAACATGAGATTGGATTGCTCCTTTCTCTTTACGGTTGACTAGATGCATGAGATTGAAATGACTTGAGTTTCTTGAACTCTTGTCTCGGAATGGATATGGGTGCATGAGCATAAAAGAAGTGAACGTGTAAGCAATATGATGATAATAAGTGAGCGATTTAGAAAACTCCCTTCTTGTCTTGCATTTCTATTCGATTCTCTTTGTATTTGGAGATGAGGAGGGGGAGGATAGAAAATAAGAAACAAAAAAGGAGTTAGTGCCTTGATTTGAAAATTTTTATGCAATGCATGTCCTAGGGTTGCCCCTACTTGAGAGAGAAACTAAAAGTGATGTGTTTGCTCACTTTTGAAAATAGGGGGTTTGCCCCTGTATATAGATACCTTACCGTCAAGTGGAAACCTTCATCCATTCATCCATTCATTCGCGGAGAATAAAGAAGTACATTTTGAATTTAAGATACAAAAGAATTTAAATACATTTCAATAGGGGGGAGGGGGAACATTTTCCTTTGGACTTCCACCTATCTACTTTTACATTAGAAATCCTAAACTACTTTTGAGTCTTCGGATTTGCCTTCTTCGAGCTTGACATTGAGGAGGTTATTGAGAGACCTTGTTGATTGATTGCCCCTTATCTTCTTGGCAATCCTATCTCCATGAGCATAGAGGAATTGGGGCCCCTCTTTATGGAATGAACATGCATGCTATGAATCCTTAGGGTTACATGGGAACCCTTAGGGTTTGGGTAAGTTTAATGCAAGGGAGAGTGACCTTGGTGTCACTCTCGATGGGTTGACATGAGAATGCAGTGACTTGAGTTACTCTAGAACTCTCGTCTTGACATGGAATATTGAATGTATGAACGTGGATGCAAAGAGCGTAAGGAGAAAGAATGCAATTGAAGTAAATATGCATGCATGAGTAGTTATACAGGCATTATAACAGTAAGAGTCCAATCATTATAACAACAGGAATAAACAGGTATAAAGAAAAGTAAAAACAGTCGTCCTTTCCTCCATGGTATTGGAAAACGGTGTGCGTGTCTTAAATTTGGCAGAGGTTCGGCTATGCAGGGTGTTTATATAAGCATGAGGTTGAGGGTTCACTAATGCGTCCTAAAATAGCTCAGCTCCAGAATCTTCAAACCTAGGCCTACTCTCCGAGGTGGTGCCATGATAGGTTGGTGATCCAAGCGGGGGAACCATCAAGAGGCCGTAGGCGAAGAAACTAATACAGCATCTTGCCCACAACCAATATACCGTTCCCCCGTCTAACTAGAAGGGACTGGTCAGGGTAAAGAATACAAGTATGCAGAATGCAAGTGCAAGTGCACGTGTAATGTATGTATGATTTTTTGAAAGCGGAAGAAAGGGCCCAACAACTCTCATCCATCCTGTTTATCACATTTATTCATGCATAGTAGTTAGTATAAAACAATGAACAAAAGCCCACCTAAAAAACAAAGATGCAAGAGTTTGTATGTGAATGGCAAACTTAATGCAAGATAATATGAATGGAGTTAAATGTATGTTTTTGAAAACAACTTTGAAAATTTGATTTTGAAAATTGGAAGTGGATAGAATTGGACAAGTTAATTGAAGACTCTACATGGGTGATGGGTGAAGAGACATGATTATGGCTTAACCCTCTAAGTGTCCCCAGTGGAGTCGCCAGTTGTCGCGCCCAGATTTTTCGCACTCAAGGAATATACACACAAACGGAAAAAATACTATACTCTCTCGTTAGAACTCATCCTCCGAGAAGAATGAGTACGACTAGGTTCAAAAATTGATTTGAATAAAGGGCTTTTGGAAAACAATTCGCAGTCTGTAAGCACCCCATTTTTGACCGCTCGGCAGTCTACACTCTGTCCAGACTTGTTTTCAAGTCATTGTGGGCATATTCCAATCGAAACCAATCCTCTAGGTCCAAACTCTGTCTTTCCATCGCTTCGCGGCCCTGTCAGGCCCAAATAGAGGCAAAATGACCAAAATGCCCTTAGGGGCATTGTCCTTTCTTATTCCAGTTCGAATCCCTCTCTCGAGGCAATTTATTCCTCAAGACGGTCCAAGTAGCAAAACTACTCACAAAACCGTTAGAGTGGCGGAAACACTCACAACCCAGGCACGTCTCTTCGGAGACGGTAAGACCCCTTTCTAATCCCACTCTCGAGACAGTTTATTTCTCGAGATGGTTCCAACCCAGGCACGTCTCTTCGGAGACGGTAAGACCCCTTTCTAATCCCACTCTCGAGACAATTTATTCCTCGAGACGGTTCCAACCCAGGCACGTCTCTTCGGAGACGGTAAGACCCCTTCCCAATCCCTCTCTCGAGACGGTCTGAGTAGCAAAACTACTCACAAAACCGTTAGAGTAGCAGAAATACTCACGAAGCCGTTAGAGTAGCGGAAATACTCAACCCCGTCCGAGTAGCGAAAATACTCCCAAATCATCAACCCCGTTAAAGTAGCGGAAATACTCACAAAACTGTTAGAGTAGCGGAAATACTCACAAATCATCAACCTCGTCCGAGTAGCGGAAATACTCAACCGTTAGAGTAGCGGAAGTACTCACAAAGCCGTTAGAGTAGCGAAAATACTCACAAATCATCAAGATGTGTCAATGCCCTGTCCGACACTTCATCGGATTGGTTTCGATTGGAATATGTCCATAATGACTTGAAAACAAGCCTGGACGGAGTGTAGACTGCCGAGCGGTTCGGACCTCTAAGATGTGTCAATGCCGCCGAAGCTAAAGTTATCATGGAGGAAGTGCACGAGGGAGTTTGTGGCCCCCACATGAATGGCCACACGCTTGCAAAGAAGATTCTCCGGACAGGGTATTACTGGTCAACAATGGAGTCAGATTGCATTAGATACGTTCTTCAGTATCACAAATGTCAGATACATGGGGATAAGATCAAAGCACCACCGTCTGAGCTTCATTCTATATCTGCCCATGGCCCTTTTCTATGTGGGGGATATATATGATTGGTCCTATCACTCCTAAAGCTTCCAACGGCCATCGCTTCATCCTGGTCGCTATTGATTATTTCACTAAATGGGTGGAAGCCGTCTCTTACATCCATGTCACCAAGAAGGTCGTAGAAAGGTTCATAAAAAATCACATCATCTGCCGGTATGGGATTCCTGAATCACTCATTACTGATAATGGTTCGAATCTGAATAATGAATTGATATCAAGGCTATGCCAAACATTTCACATTACTCACCGGAATTCGGTCACTTACCAACCCCAGATGAATGGGGCAGTAGAAGCAGCCAACAAGAATATTAAGAGAATACTTCGAAAAATGATTGACAATTACAAAGATTGGCATGAGAAGCTTCCGTTTGCATTGATGGCTTACCGAACTACTATGAGGGTCTCCACCGGAAGCACCCCATTTGAGCTAGTTTACGGCACCGAGGCAGTCATCCCTGTTGAGATTGAGATTCCTTCTTTACGGATCTTGACAGAAACCAAGTTAGACGAAGCAGAATGGATTAAAGACCGATATGCTCAACTCTATTTGCTGGATGAGAAGCGGTTGGCTGCAGTTTATCACGCTCAATGTTACAGAAGACGAATGGCCAGAGCATTTGATAAGAAAGTACGACCCTGATCATTCCAGCCTGGAGATTTGGTGCTCAAGAAGATGTTCCCTCATCAAGAGACAGCACAGGGAAAGTTTGCTCCAAACTACAAAGGGCCATTCATGGTAAAGAAAGTCTTGTCTGGAGGAGCTCTCGTTTTGGAGGAAATGGATGGCCAAGAATTTCTTAACCCATTGAATTCAGATGCTGTCAAACACTACTACGTGTGATTCCGAAAGCTAGACCTCTGGTTTCTGTGAAGAAGCAATGAAACTTACTCTCCTCATTTTCCATTAATCAATAAGGTAGTGTTTTAAGGTTAAAGCCCTATGGACTAAACAATCTAATTCCAAGATGACAAAAGGCCCTTATTTCATTTTCTATCCAATCAAAATGCATTTATAACCTTTGTTAAACCTTTAGAGCCGGTTACTTTCCTTCAGGAGCATTCCCCCAATAAAGTGATCATATTAAGCAAAGGCACTGAAAAAAAAAAAAATAGCCCTTAAAGTACTACCTTAAGTCCGCACAAATATTGGTATTAACATTAACAGTCAAAAAAAAAAAAAAGGGGCGTGCAATGAGATATCCAAGGAAAGATGGGAGTATGCAGGAAAAGTGCCAATAAAAAAAAAAAAAAACTATCAAAGGTGATCACTAGTAGAGTGGTAGGCTTGAGCCTTTTCTTCTTTTCTTTTCGAAAGTAAATACCAACACCATAACCCCTAAAAAGTCCTCTTAGATTGGAGTTAAATTGATTAGTCCAAATGAGCTTACTAAATATGCCATGGAATGGAGAATGATGCAAGTAGCGTTTAGGAGCTTCTCAACAGAATCCCGAGACCAAGCTGAGGAAAGAGAGAGAAAGAAGAGAGATAAGTTAAGCGCTTCCCGAGGATGCGGTGAAAACCCGAAAGGGCGCCGTAGGTAAAAAGGTAGGGATGTGGCAAGATACAAAACTGTTGACCCTGGCAAAAACCTCCAACGGCGCCTTGGTTCAAAAATGACAGAGCTGGGACTAGTGAAAAACCTCAAGGGCACTAGTAGCAAAAATAGTAAAAAAAAAAAAAAAAAAAAAAGGAAAGGGGGGATGGAAACAAGAGATTTAGGTATAAGAAATAGCTTGGGCTACTACATTCCCCAGAAGTTAAAGTATGAAAGCAACAGTGTAAAAGTCGAAAGGCGTCTTGAAAGGCATTCTCTGGTTTAGCTCAACTAGGGTTAAAAGAAGCAGAGGTCCCTTTCACGGAACAACCAGTGAGTCAAAGAATCAAACAAAGGGGAGTTATTTTTCATTTCTCATTTAATTTTTCCCAAATTTGTTACTATACTAATCATGCAGAAAAATCATACCAAAAGCACAGGAGGTCATGAATTCATAAGATAAAAGGGGCATAACACTAAACAAAGTATGTTTTTCTACAAATGCAGAAATCAGCGGATCTAAGAGCGAGGGGCAAAAATATATAGCTCCTCGTCGTGATTAGAGGAGGAATCAGCTAAGTAGGGATCCACTGGCTCGCCGGTCACAAGAGGAGCACTCGAAGAAGTACCAACAGCAGAAGACCCAGGCCGGCCTCGCTCTTAGTCCGCACATCTAGCCAGAAGCATGTCCCTCTCTCGAGTAAGGGACTCCACAACCTCCCGCAAGGACGGGCCATCCATCACATCACCCTCCAAGGAAGGAGAACTGCCTAGAACGCCTCGTGGCCGCCTGTGGGCCCTCACAGCACCCGAAGGAGGGTCATCATGTGTCGATCTGGCTGCTGCTAATCGCCTCTCTAGTAAAACTACCTCAGCATCTCTCATCCTCAATCGGTCATGCAACATCCGTATCAAACGACGGTTCTCCCGTCTGTGGCGACGCCCCTGAACAATCATAGCAGTCAAGAAGTCGGTATACCCTATAGGAGGTAAAGGAGTCTCAATGAGAAGATCCCCGAGTCTACTAGGACCCAACACGTAGCGTCGAAGCCAGTAATGATAGGCCTCGGTCGCAGGGGGCATGTCAGAGAAGGGACCATCGTCATTAACATGAGGAAGCAAAGATCTCCATATATCCATAACTTTCTCCACCAATGCTCTAGGAATCAACACCTCAAAGATAAGGGTAAACTCAGCTGCAGAAGCTAGAAAAGGGATATCATGACTCCTACCAAGCTGTCGTAGAACCCGAATCCCGAAGAAAGGGGCAATGCCCCGCAGGCCTGCTAGGGGCATGAAGGCTCTCCCGGAAGGTCGAACTCTCAAGCAGTACCTACCAACCAGCCCTGAATACCACCTGACTGTGCCTGACCTCATGCTCTGAAGATAGTCTGCCCAAGATGCAGCGGTTTGCGGGAATCTCCTCTCATCTGCCATGACACCCTGAGATCTCGCTAGGGAATGTACATGATCGAGCTCAGGATACCAAGTGTGCTGAAACAAAGGTGTAACAAACAAATGACTAATCGCCCAGAGCTGGAAGAGAGTAGTGCATCCGCGGAAACGAGCGTCAAGGGACTGCTGGAATCTCGTAAGACTCACGAAGGTCTCCCCTACAATCATAGGAGCATAGGAATGCCCCGTATGGATCAAGGCCAGTGGTGCACAGAGTCGACAGTCCACCAAATCATCGTCTCGGGGGAACACCAAGAAGTTCAGCAGAAGCAAGGCTAAAGCAACCATACGAGAAATAGCCCAATCCTAGGAGGTGTGCCACTCACCTGAATGAGCTCGCATGCCCGTAGGAAACTCAAAACGGGAAAAGAGGAACTCTGCTGGGACATAGGGAAACTGGGGCAAAGAAGAAGACGAAAGAACTGCGCGTCTGAATCCGAGCTGGGATGAAACCACTGTGATACAACCATCCGGAAAAAGGGGTCCCACAATGTCAGCAGAAACATCTCGGAAACCAAGAAGGAACCCGTACTCGTGAGGAGTAGGGGTAAGCTCACACTCTCCAAAGCGAAAAAGAGACAAGTCCGGCTGCCAGAAAGGGATCACTACCTCCATGAGTCCAGGAATAAGCCGCACTGATAAAAGCGAAGCCACCCGACCAAAGGACCGACGAAAGATATCCTGCTCATCGAGAGGGTAGCTACTGTGCCAAGCTCTCAACTGATGCAAAACCCCATCTGCCATCCTGAAAAGGTAAGCCAAGGTAAGTGATGTAAATATACCATCCATACATCTTAAATAACAGTAAAATAAACAAATAACACAAAAGAAATAAAAGATTTCGCAATAACAAATCAAAAACAAAATCTTCACACATCTTGATTTTCCAACTCCAAATCACGTCTCAAGGGTTCTCTGCCTTTTCCCTTCAAAAAGATTTTATTTCTAAAACTTTAACCAACTATTTTCTTAATT
The DNA here is from genome assembly GCA_033060915.1 of Euryodendron excelsum. Classification (NCBI taxonomy): domain Eukaryota; kingdom Viridiplantae; phylum Streptophyta; class Magnoliopsida; order Ericales; family Pentaphylacaceae; genus Euryodendron; species Euryodendron excelsum. Next base: position 27,574,005 of record CM065385.1, on the reverse strand, counting down.
TCTAAAAATTTCAGCAAAATCCCGTTTAAAAATGGCCCCTACAACGCCCATGACATCAACATAAAACACGAAATATGCACCTTCCAACACTACAATCACATGACAATGGCACCCGTGCACACTCTCCAATTTTTCAAAATTTTCAAAACTCATGTTTTATTTTTCAAATAAATCAATGGTTTTCAAAAGGCTTCCAAAATTTTTCAAAATCACCTCAAATGTTTTCAAAATATTCTTACATTTTTCCAAATTTCAAACTTTAAAAATTTCATCAATTTCTTGAATTTTTTAATTTTTTCTAATTTTCAAAATATTTTTCTATTTTTCAAAAAATCAAAAATTCACCGAGTTTTCAAAAAATCACGAAACTTCATACGGTTGTCAAACACATTTTTCTAAAGCATATTGCACAAAAACATGGCCAGAAAACCCAATATCCATGCTTATAGGAACAAATTTCCTATTCCTGCAGAAAACCCCCTTCACACATTTACATATAATCACTCAAATTCAATCAAACAACCATCAAATTGCAAAAACAACATCACCAAAGTGTTCAAAACATATCAAAGCATTAATTTCCACTATTCACATGATTCAAACAAAGTTCTACACATCAAAATCAACAAAATTTGAAAACTCACCTTTTGGAAGTTCTCCGGCGAAATCTTCACTTCCGGCGACTTTTTCGGCCACGTGGACTCCCTCCGGCAATCATCCGTGGTCCCTAAGGAGTGCTCCTTCAATGTCCAAGACGGATTCCTCGCAATGCCTCACAAATTTGCAAAAAACTCTTCAAATCCCGTGGGTGTTCGAACTAGAAATTTTCTGATTTTAACTTCAAACCTGGTGCCACTAGCAGAGGCGCCAGTTCATTTCTACCAAAGGCGCCACTACTAGTGGCGCCAGTTATAAATTCTGGGCAGTTTTGCCCTTTTTCCCGCCAAAACTCGCTTTCGAAGGCCTTTTTGGCCTGTTATCCGTTTTCGACCCCCGTTGTCGAAAGGTTTTCAATGTCCGTCCCTCCGACTGCCTCGCAGTCAACATGGGACTCTTACTCTTATCGTTTTTTGTCTTTGACAAGCAAAGACAAAAAAAGAGGGGCAGCTGTAAGCACCCCATTTTTGACCGCTCGGCAGTCTACACTTTGTCTAGACTTGTTTTCAAGTCATTATGGACATATTCCAATCGAAACCAATCCTCTAGTCCAAATTCCGTCTTTCCATCGCTTCGCGGGCCTGTCAGGCCCAAATAGAGGCAAAATGACCAAAATGCCCTTAGGGGCATTGTCCTTTCTTATTCCAATTCCAATCCCTCTCTCGAGACAGTTTATTCCTCGAGACGGTCCGAGTAACGAAACTACTCACAAAATCGTTAGAGTAGCGGAAATACTCACATAACCGTTAGAGTAGCGGAAGTACTCACCAAACCGTTAGAGTAGCGGAAATACTCACACCGTTAGAGTAGCGGAAACACTCAAAACCCAGGCACGTCTCTTCGGAGATGGTAAGACCCCTTTCCAATCCCTCTCTCGAGACAGTTTATTCCTCGAGACGGTTCCAATCCAGGCACATCTCTTCGAAGACGATAAGACCCCTTTCCAATCCCTCTCTCGAGACAGTTTATTCCTCGAGACGGTCCGAGTAGCAAAACTACTCATAAAACCGTTAGAGTAGCGGAAATACTCACAAAACCGTTAGAGTAGCGGAAATACTCACAGAACCGTTAGAGTAGCGGAAATACTCACAGAACCGTTAGAGTAGCGGAAATACTCACAGAACCGTCCGAGTAGCGGAAATACTCACAAATCATCAATCCCGTCCGAGTAGCGGAAATACTCATAAATCATCAACCCCATCCGAGTAGCGAAAATACTCACACCGTTTGAGTGGCGGAACACTCAAAACCTAGGTCAACACCAGTAGCTGTTAGCCCACTTCAGTGGAAAAGGACCAAACTACCCTTAGGACCTTTTCTGAGACTTTCCGGTCAAGATGACCATTTTGCCCCTAGGCATCCGAACACCCCGGGAACCACACCGACTCTGGGTATCAAACCGGTAATGTCTCGAGAATACCTTTTATAGTGTTCTCAACCTTCCTTTACCTTTCCGGACCATTCTGAGTCAGTTCCGGCGAACCTGGTACAAAATGACCGTTTTGCCCCTGGAGGGCCGGTCTCCTTCTTCGACCACACCGGCTTTGGGTATCAAACCGGTAATGACCCGAGAATACTTTTTATAGTGTTCTCAACCTCCCCTTACCTTTCCGGATCATTCCGAGTCAGTTCCGGCAAACCCGGTACAAAATGACCGTTTTGCCCCTAGTGGGCCGGTCTCCTTTTCCGACCACGCTGGTTCTGGGAATCAAACCGGAAACCTCTAGGAACATTCTAAATAATGTTTTCAGATCCCAAGCCTTGTTCCAGGACAGTCCGAGTCTGTCCTTGCAGTTTTCCGGTTTAGTTGACCGTTTTGCCCCTAAAGGCTCGGTCAACCTTTCCGACACATCTTATCCTCACTTTTCAAGTCAAATACCTCCAGGACACTATTTTAAGTGTTCCCGCTCCTTTCCGGCCTTCCGGGTCACTCCCGGCTCCTTCAAATCATTCTCGGACTTTCCGGAGTCACTCCTAGTGAAGCCAGGCTAAAGTTTACATGGTAGTCACTAGTACAGGCGCCCAAATCTAGTCAAAGATACGTTGCTTGCCGCCCTTAATTGTTTCCTAAATGGCTGGCACCACTAGGAGTGGCGCCAAGCCAAAAAATGGCCTGACGCCACTCCTAGTGGCGCCAATGTAGAATTTAGCCTGGCACCACTGCAACAGGCGCCAGGTTTATCTTCCCTCTATAAATACAGAGCCTCATTCAACGTGAAAGGGGTCTGCAAACTTAACCTAAAAATCTTATATTTCGATATACAGAGCTCGAGCATCTCCTAAACCCTAGCCTCCCTAGGTTTTCTCAAACCCTAGCCACCCTACACAAACCCTAGCCTCCCATACACTCATACGCTAGCCTTCAACCATCCTTTGAAGACTTGAAGAGCTGCCATCCAAAACTTGAAGACAACTCTTGAATTCTGAAGGTGAAGATCAAGACAAAGACTGAAGACCGAAGACTGCACAGCGCGCAAAATAAACAAGAAACAAGGTAGGCTCCCTCTTTAATTTTCTGCACTTCCCCCCTCTCTCTTCTCTCTCCAACCCACTTGGGTTTTCTCTATTTTAATCCCGCATCTCTTTCCCCCCTTTCTTTGCATGCTTGAAACAAGGGGACTCCCGGTCCATGTGTAGGATTGGGCTATTGGAGAGTCACCGTGTCGGGGGCTTTCTTCTAGTCTAACCAAAGACCACGTGGGTCCGGCCCCCTTGATTATGTGGTGAAGCCTTAACCTTGTATGTTCACGACCCCAAATTGCATTGTGCATATCATAGTCTTGCATCTTCCAAAATTCGTTTTCAAAAAGTTGTTTTCAAAAATCGTTTTCAAACTTGTTTTCAAAATTGCATCAAAATCTCTTTTTCAAAAACTTGTTTTCAAAACCACAATTCTAGGGTGATTCTAGCCTTTCCATGGCTAGGGTTGCTTTAGGAAAGTGTTATATTAAAAGTGGCCTTTTGGTCTATATTTTCAAACATTGTTTTCAAAACCACTTTTTTAAAGTGGTTCTAGCCCTCTTATGGCTATAATTGCTTTACGAAATTGAGACGTTTTTAATCCTTCTAAAAACTCTCTTTTCAAAAATCTCTTCCTAAAAATCTCTTTTTCAACATACTTTCCTAAAACTCTCCTCTTCAAAATTGTTTTCAAAAAACTCCCTTCTAAAATCTATTTTTCAAAACTCTTTTTTTTTTTTCAACTCCTTTCCAAACTCCTTTCCCCAAAATCCACTCTCTAAAAACACTCCCTAAAAATCTTTTCAAAAACTCTCTTTTCCAAAATCTCCCTTCTAGAAATTGCCCCCTAGGATCTTCCTTCCAAAATCTACGTTTCCAAAAACACACTTTCCAAAACTCCTTCTCTTTAAAATCTTTTTCCAAAAACTCTCTTTCCAAATTCACGTTCCAAAAACTACTCCCTAGGATTTCCTTCCAAAACCTTCATTTCCAAAAACACACTTTTCAAAACTCCTTCTCTTTAAAATCTTTTTCCAAAAACTCTCTTTCCAAATTCACTTTCCAAAAACTCCTCCCTAGGATTTCCTTCCAAAACCTTCGTTTCCAAAAACGCACTTTCTAAAAATCCCTTTTCCTTAGAGCCCAAGTCAAGCCTTAGAGCCCACAATTAGGAAACCCTAATTTTCTTTCCAAAAACATGATTTTCAAACTTTGCCCCAAACCTAGGTTTCCAAAACCTCTTGTTTTCTACATCAAAACTATACACCTTTCCAAAACCACTTTTCTACGTCAAAACAATAATTTTCCAAATCTAGGGTTTCCAGAATCTCCCTTTCCAAATCCTTACCAAATCCAATCTTCCCTGTAGGGAACCGAATCAAATCTCCCCGTTTAGGAAACTAGATCCCGCCCTCCGTTTTTGGAAACAAAATCCAACCTTTTTCTTTTAGAAACCAAATCCAATCCCTTCTTAATCCAACCCTTTCCTAATTCAAATCCTTCCTAAACTTCCACTTTCCTAAATCTTAGGTTTCCAAAACTTGAACATAAAAATCTTTCCTAAACTTTAAAACTCAACTTTCAAATCTTTCCTAATTCAACTCTTTCCTAATCCTACCCCTTTTTCAAATCTCAACTTTCCAAATCTAATTTTTCAAACTTTTTCTAAACTCAAACCTTTCCTAATCTCAAGATTTCCTAAAACCCTAAAACTTTCTAAATCCTAAACTTTCTAAAATTTGAATCTTTCCAAATTCAAAGTTTCCTAAATTCAAAACTTTCTTAAGTTAAATCTTTCTAAACCCAAATCTTTCTAAACTCTAAACTTTCCAAAACTTCAACATCTTTCCAAATCCAAAACTTTCCTATTTTCAAAACTTCCTATTTTCAAAACCTTTCCTTTTTCAAAACCTTTCTTAAAATGGAGCTTTCTTAATTCAAAACTTTCTAAACTCAAAGCTTTCTTGATTCAAAACTTTCCCTTTTCTTAATTCAAACATTTCCTAAGTTGAAAACTTCTCTTTTTCAAACCTTTCCTAAAACGAAACTTTCCACTTTTCTAAACTTCCCTGTTTCAAAACTTTTCTAATTCAAAAGCTTTCCAAAAATGAAAACTCTCCTTTTTTTTCAAACCTTTCTCAAAACAAAACATCTTATTTTCAAAACTTCCTTGTTTTCAAAACTTCCCACTTTCAAAACTTCCCTATTTCGAAACATTCCAAAATTCAAAACTTTCTTAACTTGAAACTTTCTAAATTCTAAGTCTTTCATAAACTAAACTTTTCCTATTTCAAAACATTTTTTAATTCAAAACTTTCCTAATTTAAAACTTTCCAAAAATGAAACTTTCCTAAATCGAACTTTTCCTAATTCAAACATTTCCTAAATCCAATATTTTCTAAATTCTCAAACCTTCCAAGTCAAGTCAAATCTTTCCTAAGTCTCCTCTCTTTCCTAAGTTTAGGTTTCTTAAACCTTCTCTTTCCAAAACAAGTCCAAATCTATCTTTTCAAATCAAAATTCAATCTTTTCAATTCTAAAATTTCAATTTCCAATTTTCAATCTTCTATTCAAAGTCCAATCTCTTTAATTTCAATTTCCAATCCCCTCTTCTAATTTCAAATCAAATTCAATTTCCAATCCAATCTCCTTCTTCAAATCAAACCTTCTATTTTCAATCGGACTCCGGTCCGAACTACGACTGACCTGATTCCCCCAAAGGGATACGTAGGCAACCTTCATAGGTGCGGTCACAATACTTTTCAAACTTTCAATTCCACCCTCATGGGTGCGGTTTTCAAAATCTTTTCAAATCTCAAATTCCAATTTCAAATTCCTATTTTCAAATTTCTACTTTCAATTTTCAAACTTTTCAATTTCAATTCCATCTTTTCAAATCTATTTTCAAATCAAATCAAATCAAATCAAATCAAATCAATCTCTTTTCAAATCTATTTTTCAATTCTTTTCTATTGCACTTGCATATCATGCATCATGTTAATTTTCAAAAATTATTTTTCTAAAGTGAGTAGGGTTGAACATTAGTTAGTTAAAGACTCTCATAGGTGAATTTAGGGTAGATTGACATGTAGGTACCGAAAGGGCGGGGTAGGGTGATAGCTTAGTGCGTCTTCCCTACACGTAACCAACCTTCGAACTTAGAATCACTGTTTTCGAAAGACCAAAAAGGAGTTATTTTTCTAAAAAGGGCTAAATGTTTTCTAAAGGTTGCCAAACAACCTATTTTCCTTAAAAATCCTCTCCTGAAGAGATATTTTCAAAATCGTTTTTTTCAAAAACCCTAAGTGTAGTTTTCGGACTATGCTTAGTTTTTAGGTGATCTAACTCACCTTAATCAAGTTAGGTGGCGACTCCGAATCTTTTTTAAAAGCCCTTTATTCAAACCAATTTTCAATTCAAACCTAGTTGCACTCATTTTTTTAGGAGGGTGAGTTCTAACGAGAGAGTACAGTGTTTTTCCCACTTGGGTGAGTATTCCTCGAGTGCGAAAAATCTGGGCGCGACAGTTACGTGTAGGGAAGACGCACTAAGCTATCACCCTACCCCGCCCTTTCGGTACCTACATGTCAATCTACCCTAGATTCACCTATGAGAGTCTTTAACTAACTATGGTTCAATCCTATCCATTTTAGAAAAGCAATGTTTGAAAAATATGATGCATGATATGCAAGTGCAATAGAAAAGAATTGAAAAATAGATTTGGAAAGAGATGGATTTGAAATTGATTTGGTTTGAAAATAGATTTGAAATTGGAAAGTTTGAGAAATTTGGAAATAAAAATTTAAAAATAGAAAGTTTGAAAGTAGATGAAAATTTGAGATTTGAAAAGATTTTGAAAACCGCACCCATGAGTGTGGAATTGAAAGTTTGAAAAGTATTGTGACCGCACCTATGAAGGTTGCCTACGTATCCCTTTGGGGGAATCAGATCAGTCGTAGTTCAGACCGGAGTCCGATTGAAAATAGATTGATTTGAAGAGAGAGATTGAATTGGAAGAAAGAGATTGAATTAAAAATTGAATTTGATTTAAGATTAGAAGAGGAGATTGGAAATTGAAATTGAGAAGATTGGACTTGCTTTGGAAAGATGGATTTTGGAAAGACTTGGTTTTAGAAAGATGGAGGTTTGGGAAACCTAGACTTAGGAAAGATAAGAGACTTAGGAAAGACTTGAGATTAAGAAAGATTGGACTTAGGAAAGGTTCGAATTAGGAAAGTGTCATTTTTGGAAAGTTTGAAATTTGGAAAGTTTGAAAATGTCACTTCATCGGATTGGTTTCGATTGGAATATGTCCATAATGACTTGAAAACAAGTCTGGACGAAGTGTAGACTGCCGAGCGGTCAAAAATGGGATGCTTACAGTAACCAACCTCCAAACCTAGGATCACTATTTTCAAAGACGAAAATGAGTTATTTTTCTAAAAAAGGGCTAAATGTTTTCCAAAGGTTGCCAAACAACCTGTTTTCCTAAAAAACCTTCTCTTAAGGAGATATTTTCAAAATCGTTTTTCAAAACCTTAAGTGTAGTTTTCGGACTATGCTTAGTTTTTAGGTGACCTAACTCACCTTAATCAAGTTAGGTGGCGACTCTGAATTTTTTTTAAAAGCCCTTTATTCAATGCAATTTTCAATTCAAACCTAGTCGCACTCATTCCTTTAGGAGGGTGAGTTCTAACGAGAGAGTACAGTGTTTTTCTCGCTTGTGTGAGTATTCCTCTAGTGCGAAAAATCTGGGCGCGACAGCTGTCGACTCCACTAGGGAAACTTAGAGGGTTAGGCCGTTAGTCATGTCTCTTTACCCTTTACCCATGTAGAGTCTTCAATTAACTTGGTTCAATCCTATTCACTTTAAACTTTTAAAACCAAATTTTCAAAAAAATTATTTTAAAAAAAAAAAAAACATGCATTTACTCATATTATCTTGTATTCTGTTTGTCATCCACATACTAACACTTGCATCTTTGTTTTGTAGGTGCGCTTTTTGCTTAAGTTTTGTTAACTGCTTTGCATGAATGTGATGTACAGGATGAATGGGAGTTGTTGGGCTCTTTCCTCCACTTTTAAAAATCACACACACACTGCATGTGCACTTGCATTCTGCATACTTGCATACCCTGATATGTCCTTTCTAGTTAGAAAGGGGGAACAGTATATTTGTTGTGGGCAAGATGCTGTGTCAGTTTCTTCGCCTACGGCCTCTTGATGGTTCCCCCGCTCGGATCACCAACCGATCATGGCACCACCTCGGGGAGTGGGCCTAAGTTTGAAGATCCTGGGACCGAGCCTTTTTAGGACGCATTAGTCAACCCTCAACCTCATACTCATATAGACACCATGCATAGCCGAACCTCTACCAGATTTAGTACACGAGCACCGTTTTCAAAATCACGGAGGAAAGGGCGACTGCTCTTACTTTCATTTATACCTGTTTATACCTGCTGTTATAATGCTTGTATGTATACTGTTATAATGCCTGTCTAACTGTTCATGCATGCATGTTTATTTCAATTGTACCTTCTCTCTTTATACTTTTTGCATATTCATGTTCATGCATTCCATATCCCATGTCCAGACAAGAGTTCCAAGTAACTCAAGTCACTTCATTCTCATGCATATGATCAACCTATTGAGAGTGACACCAACGTCACTCTCCATTGAATTGAACCTACCCAAACCCTAAGGGTTCCCGCATAACCCTAAGGACTCATTGCATGCATCTCGATTCATTCCGTAAAAGGGGCCCCAATCCCTCTATGCTCACGGAGATAGGGTTGCCAAGAAGACGAGGGGCAATCAATCAACAAGGTCTCTCAGCGACCTCCTCGACATCAAATCCAAGGAAGGCGAATCCGAAGACTCAAGAGTAGTTTAGGATCTCCCTTTGTAAAAGTAGATAGGTGGAAGTCCAAAGGAAAATGTTCTCCCTCCCCCTATTAAAATGTATTTCAATTCTTTTGTATCTCAAACACAAAATTTAATGTATTTCTTTATTTTTATGAATGAATGCATAAATGATTGAAGGTTCCTACTTGATGGTAAGGCATCTGCATACAGGGGCAAACCCCCTATCTCCAAAAGTGAGCTGATACATCACGACTAGTTTCCCTCTTTAAGAGGGGCACCCTAGGACATGCATTGCATAGATTTCTCCAGGAACAAAACTCTAATTTGTAATTGTTGTCGTCATTGTTATAGGTAATGAATACTAGTCCAACCTCCTCTATAATAGTGAAGGCCATGGGTTACAAGCTTCAAAAAAACATACCATTGGGAAGCGGGAATGCTAGCGGGAACCCCCTGTGCAACACACTTACCGCAATCTCAGAAGGGACAATTCCTGCCTTAGAGAAGCCCGAATATCAAAATCCTTCCTTCCTAACCACACAATCTTATCTACCTGACATGAACTTAACCATAGGAGCCTTACTAGACCCTTCCCATTATCCCCTTGTCCTTAATACGTTGTTCGAACCTGAACCCATGATCACTATGGCTCGACCTGAACCTCAAACCAACAACCAAGGAAACACACAACCTAAACTACCTTTAGTCTTGCCAAAGAAGCTAAATGTGCCCACCACTCTACCCGTCCTCACCAACCCTTCAACTGTAGTAATCCCTTTGCCCGTAAACCCAAGGATAACTCTTCCCACCATAACCCAAACACCAATACCCAGTCTTCATAACGTCCCATGGAATTACCCAACTGATAGGGCATTGGAGAGCCAGTAACAGAAATAGGGGGAATGACTCGGTCAAGGCGCCTTTATACCTCTGTTGAAGTGGAAAGAAAAAGGAAGGGTAAGGATAAAGAAGGAGAATGTTCCAACCAGCCAACAGATCAAGAGATGTCAGAATTCACCAAAGCTTTAGGAAAGGTCGATTACGATATCATGGAACAGCTTAGGAAAGCCCTAGCCCATATTTCGATGTTGGGTTTGCTGCTCACTTCTGAGGTGCACCGGAATACTTTAATAAAGATCCTCAAGGATGCTCATGTGCCCAAGAGTTTCACGCCAGACAATCTACATGACATGGTCATTTTCATTATGGCCCCAAACATCATCACTTTCTCTGACGACGAGATTCCGGCTGATGGAACAGGTCATACTCGGGCTTTGCATATCGCTGTAAGAATAAGATGAAGAATGGTGGCCAAAGTATTGATAGATAATGGGTCGACATTGAACGTGTGCCCGTATTCTACTCTGGAAAGGCTGGGAATGGACCAAACTTATTTGAAAAATAGTGGTATGGTCATCCGTGCCTTTGATGGATCTCGGAGGGAAGCCATGGGAGAAATTGAAATGCCTGTTGAGATAGGACCAGTAACCTTCACGATTAAATTTCAAGTTTTACACATTCCGACTGTCTATAACTTGCTGTTAGGAAGGCCCTGGATTCATTCGGCAGGAGCGGTTCCTTCTAGTCTTCATCAGAAAGTCAAGTTCATCGTGGGCTCCAAGCTAATCGTTATTTTTACTGAAAAAGAGCTCGCCGTATACAAAGCTGACATCATTGCATCGGACACTGAATTGCCCTCTTGTTTTCAATCATTTGAATATATCACTGTTGTGCAGAAGGAAGATCGGGTGAAGCCAAATTATTCCAAGAACTCTCAGATGGTAGTACGGTACTTTAAAGAAAATGGTTTCCATCCAGGTAAAGGCTTAGGGAGATGTTTACAAGGAAGACCAGAAATCGAAGAAATACCGTCAGCTGAACCCACCTTTGGGTTGGGATATGAACCCACAAAAAGAGAAAGAATAGAAGCAGCGCGGAAGAAAAGGGCTGATAAGAAAGTTGTCATGGAGCTCCCGGACCAATTCAAGCAGTTAGACATGGGAAAAGAAACACCTGCATTAAGTAATAAGAAGAGAAAAGTCCAAGGAGAAGCGCCCGTTATGACGATCAGCGTCGGAGTAACCCAAGATGGATCCATTCGAGCAATGTTGCCAGGCAAAAAGTTGCGTAATTGGGCCAGCCAAGACATCATCTGTGCTCGCAAGTTTCGGTACAAAGCCCGTTAGAGCGAGACCCTAGAGCAACTAATTCGCCATAAACTTTATCCTTTTAAATTTATTTGTCTTAACTTTTTAAAAGCAAGTTATCAATGAATAAAATAATATCCCTTTCTTGTTTGATTTATTGTGCACTATTTTTCATGCCAGGGACCCTTGCATCCGATATCCTACTCAGCTAATCCAGGGCATGCCAATCTTGATAAATGATGACTTGAACACCGAGTTTGATTACCAACAACTGGGGATTGAAGAAAATGTAAATTTTATATAGGAGGTGCCAGAGGAAATTCGAGAACAAATAGAAAGACATGAGAATCGTAATACCCCAAATATTGAGAAAATGGAAGCCGTTAATTTGGGAAATGAAGGGGATCCGAAGGAGCTTAGAATCGGCACAGGCCTAGATCAATGGCAGCGCAAAGAGTTATTGGAACTTTTGCGTGCATACTTGGATGTTTTCGCATGGTCCTATCAGGACATGCCCGGACTAGATGAATCCATTGTCGAACATAGACTACCTTTGGACCCGCAGATGAAGCCCTTTAAGCAGAAGCTAAGAAGATTGAAACCCGAATGGAGCCTGAAGATCAAGGAGGAGGTGATTAAACAATTCCAGGCAGGATTTCTGCAAGTAGTAGAGTATCCTCAATGGCTGGCTAATATTGTCCCGGTACCCAAGAAAGATGGCAAGGTGCGGATGTGCATTGACTTTCGGGACCTCAACAGGGCCAGTCCAAAGGATGATTTTCCTCTTCCCCACATAGACTTGCTTGTTGACAACACGGCCGGTCACGGAATGTTTTCCTTTATGGACGATTTTTCGAGATATAATCAGATCAAGCTGGCTGAAGAAGATCGGGAGAAGACTGCTTTCATTACCCCCTGAGGAGTATACTGTTATAGGGTCATGCCATTCGGGCTTCGTAACGTAGGGGCAACCTACCAAAAAGCCATGGTAACTTTATTCCATGACATGATGCATCAGGAAGTAGAGATCTATGTGGATGACATGATCGTCAAGTCCAAGCAACAGAAGGACCACTTGTTCGACTTGCGGAAGGTGTTTGATCGCCTCCGTAGATATCAGCTTAAGCTAAATCCGACCAAATGCACGTTCGGAGTATCTTCAGAGAAATTGTTGGGATTCATAGTCAATGAAAAGGGGATAGAGGTTGATCCTGCCAAGGTAAAGTCCATTGTTGAAATGCCTACACCAAAAGAGGAAAAGGAGGTTTAGTCTTTTCTAGGAAAGTTGAATTTTATTAGCAGGTTCATCGCCCAAATGACCCACCTATGCGAACCTATTTTAAAGCTCCTTAAGAAAGACGTTCCAAAGGAGTGGGATGACAACTGTCAAATGGTGTTTGAGAAAATTAAAGAATATCTTCGAAATCCCCTTATCCTAGTGGCACCAACCCCGAGGCGTCCTTTGCTAATGTACATGACAGTGTTAGATACTTCTATGGGATGCGTCCTGGGGCAACATGATGAAACGGGGAGAAAAGAGCAAGCCATTTACTACCTCAGTAAGAAATTTCTGCTATATGAAGCGAAGTATTCTGATCTCGAGAAAACTTGCTGCGCGTTAGCCTGGGCAGCTCACAGGCTTCGACACTACATGCTCTATCATACCACCTTCCTCATCTCTCAAATGGATCCCCTCAAGTATATATTCGAGAAACCAACCCTGTCCAGCAGAATTGCTCGATGGCACATGATCCTGTCAGAATTCGACATTGTGTTCACTACCCGTAAAGCAGTCAAAGGGCAGGTGATAGCTGATTATCTGGCTGAGAACCCCATTGATGATTATCAATCCATGGAGGCCCAATTTCCTGATGAAAATATACTATGCGTTGATGGTACGCCTGAAGAGCAAGAACCAGCCGGGTGGAAGATGTTTTTCGACGGCGCTGCTAATAAAAAGGGAGCTGGCATTAGGGCAGTAGTGGTGTCAAGAACTGGCAGTCATTATCCCATTGTAGTTAAGCTACAACTTGAACTCTATACTAATAACATCGCCGAATATGAGGCTTGCATCTTGGGGTTAAGATTGGCATTAGAAATGAGGATTGATGAATTAGTTGTTCTTGGTGATTCAGATTTGGTCATTCAGCAATCCAAGGACGTGTATCAAACTCGAGACGCCAAACTCTCCCCGTATCATCAACAGGTCAAGGATTTATGTCAGCTATTCAAAAGCGTGGATTTTCGTCACGTGCCCCGAACAGAGAACAGCTTCGCCTATGCCTTGGCTACATTGGCTGCAGCAATCAAGGTCAACAGTGGCACTAAAATACCCCCTCTGCAGGTCTTCACCAGGGATGTCCCCTCTTATTGTCTGCATACAACCGTTGAACCTCACGAGAAACCATGGTTTTATGACATCCAGAGATATATTCAAGCCAGGACGTTCCCCGATGCGGCAACACAACGCGACAAGAAGACCATTTGTCGTTTGGCGGGACACTATTTCATGGCTGGAAATGAGCTTTTCAGGAGATCGTGGTTCGGACCTCTAAGATGTGTCAATGCCGCCGAAGCCAAAGTTATCATGGAGGAAGTGCACGAGGGAGTTTGTGGCCCCCACATGAATGGCCACACGCTTGCAAAGAAAATTCTCCAGACAGGGTATTACTGGTCAACAATGGAGTCAGATTGCATTAGATACGTTCTTCAGTGTCACAAATGTCAGATACATGGGGATAAGATCAAAGCACCACCGTCAGAGCTTCATTCTATGTCTGCCCCATGGCCCTTTTCTATGTGGGAGATAGATATGATTGGTCCTATCACTCCTAAAGCTTCCAACGGCTATCACTTCATCCTGGTCGCTATTGATTATTTCACTAAATGGGTGGAAGCCGCCTCTTACATCCATGTCACCAAGAAGGTCGTAGAAAGGTTCATAAAAAATCACATCATCTGCCGGTATGGGATTCCGAAATCACTCATTACTGATAATGGTTCCAATCTGAATAACGAATTGATATCAAGGCTATGCCAAACATTTCGCATTACTCATCGGAATTCGGTCACTTATCGGTCCCAGATGAATGGGGCAGTAGAAGCAACCAACAAGAATATTAAGAGAATACTTCGAAAAATGATTGACAATTACAAAGATTGGCATGAGAAGCTTCCGTTTGCATTGATGGCTTACCGAACTACTATGAGGGTCTCCACTGGAAGTACCCCTTTTGAGCTAGTTTACGGCACCAAGGCAGTCATCCCTATTGAGATTGAGATTCCTTCTTTACGGATCTTGACAGAAACTAAGTTAGACGAAGCAGAATGGATTAAAGACCGATATGCTCAATTCTGTTTGCTGGATGAGAAGCGGTTGGCTACAGTTTATCACGCTCAATGTTACAGAAGGCGAATGGCCAGAGCATTCAATAAGAAGGTACGACCTCGATCATTCCAGCCGGGAGATTTGGAGCTCAAGAAGGTGTTCCCCCATCAGGAGACAGCACAGGGAAAGTTTGCTCCAAACTACGAAGGCCCATTCATGGTAAATAAAGTCTTGTCTGGAAGAGCTCTCGTTTTGGAGGAAATGGATGGCCAAGAATTTCCTAGCCCGTTGAATTCAGATACTGTCAAACACTACTACGTGTGATTCCGAAAGTTAGACCTCTGGTTTCTGTGAAGAAGTAATGAAACTTACTCTCCTCATTTTCCATTAACTAATAAGGTAGTGTTTTAAGGTTAAAGCTCTATAGACTAAACAATTTAATTTCAAGATGACGAGGGGCCCTTATTTCATTTTCTATCCAATCAAAATGGATATATAACCTTTGTTAAACCTTTAGAGCCAGTTACTTTCCTTCAGGAGCATTCCCCTAATAAAGTGATCATATTAAGTAGAGGCACTGAAAATAGTCAAAAAAAAAAAAAAAAAGGCCCTTAAAGTACTACTTTAAGTCCGCACAAATATTGGTATTAACGTTAACAGCCAAAAAAAAAAAAAAAAGGGCGTGCAATGAGATATCCAAGGAAAGATGGGAGTACGCAGGAAAAGTGCCATTGAACCAAAAAAAAAAAACTATCAAAGGTGATCACTAGTAGAGTGGTAGGCTTGAGCCTTTTCTTTTTCTTTCGAAAGCAAATACCAACACCATAACCCCTAAAAAGTCCTCTTAGATTGGAGTTAAATTGATTAGTCCAAATGAGCTTACTAAATATGCCATGGGATGGAGAATGATGCAAGTAGCGTTTAGGAGCTTCTCAACAGAAACCTAAGATCAAGCTTAGGAAAGAGAGAGAAAGAAGAGAGAAAAGTTAAGCGCTTCCCGAGGATGCGGTGAAAACCCGAAAGGGCGCCGTAGGTAAAAAGGTAGGGATGTGGCAAGATACAAAACTGTCGACCCTGGCGAAAACCTGCAAAGGGGCCTTGGTGCAAAAATGACAGAGCTGGGACTGGTGAAAGCCTCAGGGGCACTAGTAGCAAAAAAAAAAAAAAAAAAAAAAAAGAAAAAGGGGGGGGTGGTGGAAACAAGAGATTTAGATATAAGAAATAGCTCGGGCTACTACATTCCCCAGAAGTTAAAGTATGAAAGCAACAGTGTAAAAGTTGAAAGGCGTCTTGAAAGGCATTCTCTGGTTTAGCTTAACTAGGGTTAAAAGAAGCAGAGGTCCCTTTCACAGAACAACCAGTGAGTCAAAGAATCAAACAAAGGGGAGTTATTTTTCATTAAACTGCAATTCTCATTTAATTTTTCCCAAATTTGTTACTATACTATTCATGCAGTCAAACTACACCAAAAGCGCGGGAGGTCATGAATTCATAAGATAAAAGAAGCATAACACTAAACAAAGTATGTTTTTCTACAAATGCAGAAATCAGCAAATCTAAGAGCGAGGGGCAAAAATATATCGCTCCCCGTTGTCATTAGAAGAGGAATCAGCTATGCAGGGATCCACTGGCTCGCTGGTCACAAGAGGAGCACTCGAAGAAGTACCAGCAACCGAAGACCCAGGTTGGCCTCACTCATAGTCCGCACATCTGGCCAGAAGCATGTCCCTCTCTCAAATAAGGGACTCCACAGTCTCCCGCAAGGACGGGCCATCCATCGCATCACCCTCCAGGGAAGGAGAACTGCCTAGAACGCCTCATGGCCGCCTGTGGGCCCTCGCAGCACCCGAAGGAGGGTCATCATGTATCAATCTGGCTGCTGCTAACCGCCTCTCTAGTAAAACTACCTCAGCGTCTCTCATCCTCAATCGGTCATGCAACATTCGTATTAGACGACGATTCTCCCGTCTGTGGCGACGCCCCTAAACAATCATAGCAGTCAAGAAGTCGGTATACCCTACAGGAGGTAAAGGAGTCTTAATGAGAAGATCCCCAAGTCTACTAAGACCCAGCACGTAGCGTCGAAGCCAATAATGATAGGCCTCAGTCGTAGGGGGCATGTCGGAGAAGGGACCATCATCATCGACATGAGGAAGCAAAGATCTCCATATATCCATAACTTTCTCCACCAATGCTTTAGGAATCGACGCCTCAAAGACAAGAGTAAACTCGGCTGCAGAAGCTAGAAAAGGATATCCTGACTCCTACCAAGCTGTCGTAGAACCCGAATCCCGAAGAACGGGGCAATGCCCCGCAGGCCTCCTAGGGGCACGAAGGCTCTCCCGGAAGGCCGAACTCTCAAGCAATACCTACCAACCAGCCCTGAATACCACCTGACTGTGCCTGACCTCATGCTCTGAAGATAGTCCGCCCAGGATGCAGCGGTCTGCGAGAATCTCCCCTCATCTGCCATAACACCTTGAGATCTCGCCAGGGAATGTATATGATCGAGCTCAGGATACCACGTGTGCTGAAACAAAGGTGTAACAAACAAATGACTAATCTCTCAGAGCTGGAAGAGAGTAGTGCACCCGCGGAAACGAGGGTCAAGGGACTGCTGGAATCTCGTGAGACTCACGAAGGTCTCCCCTACAATCATAGGAGCATAGGAATGCCCTGTACGAATCAAGGCCAGTGGTGCACAGAGTTGACAGTCCACTAAATCATCGTCTCAGGGGAACACTAAGAAGTTCAACAGAAGCAAGGCTAAGGCAACCATACGAGAAATAGCCCAATCCTGGGAGGGGTGCCACTCACCTGAATGAACCCGCATACCCGTAGGAAACTCAAAACGGGAAAAGAGGAACTCTGCTAGAACATAGGGAAACTGGGGCAAAGAAGAAGATAAAAGAACTACGCGTCTGAATCCGAGCTGGGACGAAACCATTGTAATACAACCATCTAGAAAAAGGGGTCCCACAATGTCAGCAGAAACATCTCGGAAGCCAAGAAGGAACCCATACTCGTGAGGAGTAGGGGTAAGCTCACACTCTCCAAAGCGGAAAAGAGACAAGTCCGGCTGCCAGAAAGGGATCACTGCCTCCATTAGTCCGGGAATAAGCCGCACTGATAAAAGCGAAGCCACCCGACCAAAGGACCGACGAAACATATTCTGCTCATCCGGAGGGTAACTACTGTGCCAGGCTCTTAGCCGACTCAAAACTCCATCTGCCATCCTAAAAAGGTAAGCCAGGGTAAGTGATATTAATTATGCCATTCATGCAGTTTAAATAACAATAAAATAAAACAAACAAATAACACAAACAAAACAAATAAAGGATTTCAAATAACAAATCAAAAATAAAATTTTCACACTTCTTGATTTTTCCAACTTTAAATCATATCTCAAGGGCTCTCTGCCTTTTCCATTCAAAAAGATTTTATTTCTAAAACTTTAACCAACTCTTTCCATAATTTTTAAAAATCTCGGCAGAGTCCTGTTTAAAAATGGCCCCTACAACACCCATGACACCAACACAAAACACGAAATATGCACCTTCCAACGCCACACTCACATAACAATGGCACCCGTGCACACTTTCCAATTTTTTAAAATTTTCAAAACTCATGTTTTATTTTTCAAATAAATCAATGGTTTTCAAAAGGCTTCCAAGATTTTTCAAAATCACCTCAAATGTTTTCAAAATATTCCTACATTTTTCCAAATTTCAAACTTTAAAAATTTCATCAATTTCTTGAATTTTCTAATTTTTTCTAATTTTCTAAATATTTTTTTATTTTTCAAAAAATCAAAAATTCACTGAGTTTTCAAAAAATCACGAAACTTCATACGGTTGTCAAACACATTTTTCTAAGGCACATTGCACAAAAACATAGTCAGAAAACCCAATACCCATGCTTGTAGAAACAAATTCCCTAGTCTCGCAGAAAACCCTCTTCGCATAATCATGAAAAACCATTCAAATTCAATCAAACGACCCTCAAAATGCAAAAACAACATCACCAAAGTGTTCAAAATATATCAAAGCATTAATTTCCACTATTCATATGATTCAAACGAAGTTCTACACATCAAAATCAACAAAATTTGAAAACTCACCTTTTGGAAGTTCTCCGGCGAAATCTTCACTTCTGGTGACTTTTCCGGCGACGTGGACTCCCTCCGGCAATCACCCATGGTCCCCAAGGAGTGCTCCTTCAATTTCCAAGATAGATTCCTCGCAATGCCTCACGAGGTTGTGAAATTTCTTCAAAGTGCCGCGGCTGTTCGAACCAGAAATTTCTGGTTTTAACTTTAAACCTGGCACCACTAGCAGAGGCGCCAGTTCATTTATGCCAAAGGCGCCACTACTAGTGGCGCCAGTAGCAGAGGTGCCAGTTCATTTATGCCAAAGGCGCCACTACTAGTGGCGCCAGTTATAAATTCTGGGCAGATTCACCTTTGTTCCCGCCAAAACTCGTTTTCGAAGGCCTTTTTGGCCCGTTATCCGTTTTCGACCCCCGTTGTCGAAAGATTTCCAGTGTCCGTCCCTCCGACTGCCTCGCCGTCAATATGGGACTCTTACTCTTATCGTTTTCTGTCTTTGACAAGCAAAGACAGAAAAAGAGGGGCAGCTATAAGCACCCCATTTTTGACCGCTTAGCAGTCTACACTCCGTCCAGACTTGTTTTCAAGTCATTGTGGGCATATTCCAATCAAAACCAATCCTCTAGGTCCAAACTCCGTCTTTCCATGTCTTCGCGGGCCTGTCAGGCCCAAATAGAGGCAAAATGACCAAAATGCCCTTAGGGACATTGTCCTTTCTTATTCCAATTCCAATCCCTCTCTCAAGACAGTTTATTCCTCGAGACAGTCCGAGTAGCAAAACTACTCACAAAACCATTAGAGTGGCGGAAACACTCACAAAACCGTTAGAGTAGCGGAAGTACTCACAGAACCGTTAGAGTGGCGGAAACACTCACAACCCAGGCACGTCTCTTCGGAGACGGTAAGACCCCTTTCCAATCCCACTCTCGAGACAGTTTATTTCTCGAGACGGTTCCAACCCAGGCACGTCTCTTCGGAGACGGTAAGACCCCTTTCCAATCCCACTCTCGAGACAGTTTATTTCTCGAGACGGTTCCAACCCAGGCACGTCTCTTCGGAGACGGTAAGACCCCTTTCCAATCCCTCTCTCGAGACAGTTTATTCCTCGAGACGATCTGAGTAGCAAAACTACTCACAAAACCGTTAGAGTAGCGGAAATACTCACGAAGCCGTTAGAGTAGCGAAAATACTCAACCCGTCCGAGTAGCGGAAATACTCCCAAATCATCAACCCCGTTAGAGTAGCGGAAATACTCACAAAACTGTTAGAATAGCGGAAATACTCACAAATCATCAACCCCGTCCGAGTAGCGGAAATACTCAACCGTTAGAGTAGCAGAAGTACTCACAAAGCCGTTAGAGTAGCGAAAATACTCACAAATCATAACCCCGTCCGAGTAGCGGAAATACTCCCAAATCATCAACCCCGTCCGAGTAGCGGAAATACTCACACCGTTAGAGTGGCAGAAACACTCAAAACCTAGAATCTCCCTTTCCAAATCCTTGCCAAATCCTATCTTCCCTTTAGGAAATCAAATCAAATCTCCCGTTTAGGAAACTAGATCCCGTCCTCCGCTTTTGGAAACAAAATCAAATCTTTTCTTTTAGAAACCCAAATCCAATCCTTTCCAAATCCAAATCTTTCCTAATTCAAATCCTTCATAATCCTCCACTTTCCTAAATCTTAAGTTTCCAAAACTTGAACATAAAAATCTTTCCTAAATTCAACCCTTTCCTAATCCTACCCCTTTTCCAAATCTCAACTTTCCAAATCTAATTTTTCAAGCTTTTTCTAAACTCAAACCCTTCCTAATTTTAAGATTTCTTAAAACTATAAAATTTTCTAAATCTTAAACTTTCTAAATTTCAAATCTTTCCAAATTCAAAACTTTCTAAACTCTAAACTTTCCAAAACTTTAACATCTTTCCAAATCTAAGACTTTTCTAAACTCAAAGCTTTCTTAATTTAAGACTTTCTTAAGTCGAAACTTTCTTAATTCAAACATTTCCTAAATTGAAAACTTTTCTTTTTCAAACCTTTCCTAAAACAAAACTTTCTTATTTTCAAAACTTTCCAAATTCAAAACTTCCCTTTTTCAAACATTTTAAAATTCAAAACTTTCTTAATTCAAAACTTTCCTAATTCTAATTTCAAACTTTCCAAAAATGACACTTTCCTAATTCGAACCTTTCCTAAGTCCAATCTTTCTTAATCTCAAGTCTTTCCTAAGTCTCCTATCTTTCCTAAATCTAGGTTTCCCAAACCTCCATCTTTCCAAAACCAAGTCTTTCCAAAATCCATCTTTCCAAAGCAAGTCCAATCTTCTCAATTTCAATTTCCAATCTCCTCTTCTAATCTCAAATCAAATTCAATTTTCAATTCAATCTCTTTCTTCCAATTCAATCTCTCTCTTCAAATCAATCTATTTTCAATCGGACTCCGGTCCGAACTACGACTGACTTGATTCCCCTAAAGGGATACGTAGGCAACCTTCATAGGTGCGGTCACAATACTTTTCAAACTTTCAATTCCACCCTCATGGGTGCGGTTTTCAAAATCTTTTCAAATCTCAAATTTCCATCTACTTTCAAACTTTCTATTTTCAAATTTCTATTTCCAAATTTCTCAAACTTTCCAATTTCAAATCTATTTTCAAACCAAATCAATTTCAAATCCATCTCTTTCCAAATCTATTTTTCAATTCTTTTCTATTGCACTTGCATATCATGCATCATATTTTTCAAACATTGCTTTTCTAAAATGGATAGGATTGAACCATAGTTAGTTAAAGACTCTCATAGGTGAATCTAGGGTAGATTGACATGTAGGTACCGAAAGGGCGGGGTAGGGTGATAGTTTAGTGCGTCTTCCCTACACGTAACCAACCTCCGAACCTAGGATCACTGTTTTCAAAGATCAAAAGGAGTTATTTTTCTAAAAAAGGGCTAAATGTTTTCCAAAGGTTGCCAAACAACTTGTTTTCCTAAAAAACCTTCTCTTGAGAAGATATTTTCAAAATCGTTTTTCAAAACCTTAAGTGTAGTTTTCGGACTATGCTTAGTTTTTAGGTGACCTAACTTACCTTACTCAAGTTAGGTGGCGACTCCGAATTTTTTTTAAAAGCCCTTTATTCAATTCAATTTTCAATTCAAACCTAGTCGCACTCATTCTTTTAGGAGGGTGAGTTCTAACGAGAGAGTACAGTGTTTTTCTCGCTTGTGTGAGTATTCCTCAAGTGCGAAAAATCTGGGCGCGTCACAGTCGCCACCTAACTTGATTAAGGTGAGTTAGGTCATCTAAAAACTAAACAAAATCCCAAGACTACACTTAGGGTTTTTGAAAACGATTTTGAAAATACTTCTCAAGAGAGGGTTTTTAAGAAAACAGGTTATTTGACAACCTTTGAAAAATATTTAAGCCCTTTTTTTAAAATAACTCCATTTGGTCTTTGAAAACAGTGATCTAGGTTCGGAGGTTAGTTACGTAAAGGAAAGACGCACTAAGTCATCACCCTACCCTGCCCTTGCAGTACCTACATGTCTATTCACCCTAGATTCACCCAATAAAGTCTTCAACTAATATATGTTCAAAACTATCCACTTTGAAAAGAATGTTTGAAAAAATTTTTTAACATGATGCATGGTATGCAAATGCAAGAAAAAGAGTTTGAAAATAGATTTGGAAATAAATTTGAAAAGACTTGATTTGATTTTAGAAAGAGATTTGAAAAGATAGATTTGAAATTGGAAAGTTTTAGAGATTTGAAAATAGACTTTTTGAATTGGAAACTTGAAATAGATTATGGAATTGGAGATTTAAAAAAGTTATGACCGCACCCATGAGGGTTGCCTACTTATCCTTTTTGAGGAATCAGGTCAGTAGTAATTCGAACAAGAGTCCGATAGAAAACAGAAGGTTTGATTTGGAAAAAGAGATTTTGATTTGGAAAAGGGTTTAATTTTAACTTAGAATAGAAGATTGGAAATTGAAATTTAGAATTGAAAAGATTGGACTTTGATTTGAAAGGATTGAGGTTTAGGAAACCTAGACTTAAGAATATAAGATTTGAACTTATTTTGGACAGATTGAGGTTTAGGAAACCTAGACTTAGGAAATGTAGGATTTAGGAAAGACTTGAGATTTTAAGAAAGATTTGACTCGGATGTTGGACTTGGAAAGAAGTTGGATTTACGAAAGGTTCAAATTAGGAAAGTTTTGATTTAGGAAAGATTTCAAATTTGGAAATTTTCATTTTAAGGAAAGTTTCGGTTTAGGAAAGTTTTGAAATAAGAAAGGTTTAACTTAAGAAAGTTTCGTTTTAAGAAAGAATTAAAATTGAAAAGTTTTGAATTTCAAATGTTTGAAATAGAAAAGCTTCCTTTTTAAGAAAGAGCTGATTTTGGAAATATTTGAATTAGGAAAAGTTTGATTTAAGAAAGATTTGGAGTTTGAAAAGTTTAGAATTTAGAAAGTTTTAACTTAAGAAAGTTTCAAATTTGGAAAGTTTAGAGTTTTGGAAATGTTTAAACTTAAGAAAGTTTTGAAATTTAGAAAGTTTGGAAGTTAAGAAATTTTTGAATTTGGAGAGATTCAAAATTTTAAAGGTTTAGAATTTTAGGAAGGATTCGAAGTTTGAGTTTTAGGAATACTTGAAATTAAGAAAGGTTTGAGTTTAAGAAAGTTTGAAAACTTAGATTTGAAAAGTTAAGGTTTAGAAAGGCATGAAATTAGGAAAGGTTGGGATTTAAGAAGATTTGGAAGCTCAAAGTTTAAGGAAAGATTTGAAGTTTAAGTTTTGGAAACTTAAGATAGAGGAAAGTATGGGATTAGGAAGGAATGGACTAGGAAAGATCTAGATTAGGAAGGATTGAGATTCCTATGTCCTAAAACGAAAGATTGGATTTTGTTTTTAAAAGAGATGATTTGATTTTGTTTCTAAAAACGGAGGATTAGATCTAATTTCCTAAATGGGAGATTGGATTTGGTTTTTTAGAGAGAAGATTGGATTTGGCATGGAATTGGAAGATAAAGTTTTGGAAATCCTAGATTTGGAAAGCTATAGTTTGATGTAGAAAATAGGTTTATGGTTTTGATGCAAAAAAGGAGGTTTTGAAAACCTAGGTTTTAAGGCAGGATTGAAAATTATGTTTTAGGAAAGAAAAATTAGGGTTTCCTAATTATTGGCTCTAAGACTTGACTTGGGCACCAAGGTAAGAGTTTTTGGAAGGTTGAATTTTTAGAAAGAAAGATTTTTAGAAGGAAATCTAAAAGGAGTTTTTGGAAAGGGATTTTTGAAAAGAGTTTTTAGGAAAGCGTTTAGGAAGTGTCTCTATAAAGTGAATTTGAAGAAGGAGTTTTGGAAAGGAGTTTAAAAAGACGTTTTGGAAAATAGATTTTTGAAGGTAATGTTTTAGAAAACAATTTTGGAAATGAATTTTGAGAGAGTTTTCAAAAAGTGTATTGGAAAGAAGGAATTTTAGAAAGAGAGATTTGAAAAGAGATTTTTAGAAAGTCTATAAAAATATCTTACTTTCCTAAAGTGATTCTAACCCTAAGAAGGTTAGAACCACTCTAAGATAGTGGTTTTGAAAACAACAAGGATTTAAAAATATGGACCATATTGGTCACTTTAAATGTAGCACTTTCCTAAAGCAACCCTAACCATAGAAAGACTAGAATCACCTAATGATTGTGATTTTGAAAACAAGTTTTGAAGAAGAAAATTTAATGCAAGTTTTAAAAATAAGTTTGAAAATGAATTTTGGAGGAATGCAAGATCATGATGTGCACAATGCAAGTTGGGGTCATGAACATACAAGGTTAAAAGCTTCACTACATAATCAAGGGGGCTGAACCCACATGGTCTCTGGTTAGACTAAGAGAAAACCCCCGACACGGTGACCTTTAATAGCTTAATCCTACACATGGACTGGGAAGTCCCTTGTTTCAAGCATGCAAGAAAGGGGGGGAAGAAGATGGGGGATTAAAATTGAAGAAAACCCAAGTGGGTTAGGAGGGAGAAGAGAGGAAAGATGCGTAAACGTAAAAAGAAAGCCTACTTTAAGTCTTCTTTTATATCCTCTGTTTCGCTTGCTTTGTTTTTCTTGCTTTGCTTCGGTCTTCGCTTCAGTCTTCATCTTGATCTTCGAGAACTTGTCTTGATCTTCCAGAGCTTCGGGTTGCAGCACTTCAAGTCTTCAATGGAGGCTTTGGAGGCTAGTGTATGAGTGTATATGAGTGTATGAGAGCTAAGGTTTGTGTATGGGGGCTAAGGTTTTGGAGAACCTAAAGAAAACTAGGGTTTAGGGAGGCTACGAGCTCTGTCTATCGAAGAGGAGGGTTTTTAGAATGAGTTTGTGGACCCTTTTTACGCTAGAGGAGGCTCTATATTTATAGAGAGAGGATTGACCTAGCGCCTGTTATAGTGGCGCTAGGCAAAAATTCCTTCCGGTGCCACTCCAGGCCAAAATTTGGCTTAGTGCCACTTCTAATGGCATTAGCCACTTAGGAAAGTTTTAAGGTTGACAAACAATGTATCTTCAGAAGATTTGGGCACATGTACTAGTGACTACTATACAATTTTTAGCCTGGCTTCACTAGGAGTGACTCCGGAAGGTCCGGGAATGATTTGAAGGATCGGGACTGGCCCGAAAGGTCGAAAAGGGACGAGAATCCTTAGAACAGTGTCTTGGGGATAGTAGACTTGAAAAATGATGACAAGATGAGTTGGAAGGATTGACTGGGCCATTAGGGGCAAAACGGTTTATCGGGCCGGAAAGCTACCAAGATAGCCTCGGAATGTCCTAAAAGAAAACTCGAGAGCCTAGAAACATTAATCGGAATGTTCCAAGAGGTTACTGGTTTGATACCCATAGACGGTGTGGTCAGAAGAGGAGATTGGCCCACCAGGAGCAAAACAGTCATTTTGCACTGAGTTTGCCGGAACTGACTCGAAATGATCCGGAAAGATAATAGAAGGTCGGAAATACTATAAGAAGTATTCTCAGAAGGTTACCGGTTTGATACCCATAGCTGGTGTAGTTCTAGGGGCGTTCGGATGCCTAGGGGCAAAATGGTCATTTTGACCGGAATGTCTCGAGATTTGCCCAAAACTGACTAGAAGGCACCTAATCATGTCGGATTGTTTTTAAGAAAATCTTGGAAGGGTAGACTTACCGTTTTGAGGACTTAGGTACTATCTCGAGAAATGTGTCGAAAATGGCCCTAGGGGCAGTTTGATTATTTTTTACCAAAGTGGGCTAGCAGGCACCGGTGTTGCCCTGGGTTTTGAGTGTTTTCATCACTCTGACGGCGGTCCTATGATATAGGAGTTTGCTGGCAATTCCCTATATCGATCTATTTGCGAGTGTTTCCGCTACTCTGGCGGTTGCGGTGTTTACGAGTATTTTCGTTACTCTAACCGATCGCGATCATTCCAAAGACTGTCTAATCTCTGGAAGCTGCTATGTGGACTTAGTGCCTAAGGTATCAACTGTCTCAGAAGGCGTGCCGAAATGGACATTGCTTCATTGGCAGGCTACCAGGCACCAAAGGTGGACAGTTCTACCATCTTGGGGACTTGGAGTCTCATCCCGATCGACGAGTTTGAAGAGACTTACTATTCTGAAGAGTTTTTTTGAAAAAACCTGCCGGACAGGATGGACTTACCGCCTCAAGGAATCAACTTTCTCAAGTGTGCCGGATTTAATTGGAATCGGAATTGGAATTGGACTTGGAATTGGAAAGGGGACTTACCGTCTTCGAAAGACGTGCCCATTAGAATTCGACCGAACAATGTTAGGGCGGTGAGAAATAGATATTTCACCTTTGGGACACAAGGCAGAAGATTTGGGCACCTGTCCTAGTAACTACCATACAATTTTTGGTATGGCCTTACTAGGAGTAACTCTTAAAAGTTTGAGAATGATCCGAAAGGTTCTGAGTAGCTAGACTAGGTTGGGAATGGATGGGAACCCTTAAAAGAGTTCCTTGGAGACAACTAGCTTAATGATCAGAGCTGGAGTAATTAAAAACAACAATCGGCCTACTAGGGACAAAATGGTCATTTGATCTGAGGAACACCATGATTGACCCAGAGTGATCCGTGAGAAGACTTGAATGTTGGAAACACTATTAAGAGTGCTCTGAGGGATTACCGGTTTGATACCCAAAGCTAGTGTGGTTAGAAAAGGCAACCGGCACACCAAACGGTCATTTTGCTCCAGGTTTACCAGAATGGACTCGGAATAGTCTGAAAAGGCACCGAAAGGTTGGGAATGCGATTAGAAGCACCCCCGGAAAGTAACCGATTTAATACCCAAAGCCAGTGTGGTTCTCGAAGACGATTGGTGCCTAGGGACAAAATGGTCATTTTAATTGGATGCCTAGAATATGCTAGATTATCTCTATGTCAATCCTAGAAAGGTGTACTTATAGCTCTGAGGTCTTAGATACTTTCTCAAGAAGCGTGTCGGTCAAGCCTGTCGGGGGCATTTTGATTATTTTTTACCGGAAGAGGCTAACAAGCACTAGTGTTGACTTGGATTTTAAGTGTTTACATCACTCTGACGGTGTGTGACAAGTTAGTTTCCAAAGGTATTTCATTCTCCAGTAAATGTGTCACGGCCAAGAGGCATGTTTGGTCCTGTGACATAAGGGATTTGTTAGCATTCCCGATGTCTACCTATTTGCCAGTATTTTCGTCACTCTGACGGTTGTGATGCTTGTGAATATTTCTATCACTCCAATGATGTGTGATCATTCTAGAAATTGCTTGGTATCGAGAAGTTATTGGATGGTCTTATTGCCTTAGGGCCTTAGGTACTTTTCCGATTGACGTGCCGAATAGCAAACATTCATTCTACGTTGGCAGGCTAGCAGAAGGCAAAAGTAAATCGCTCTACTATCTTGGGGACTTGGGTTCTGTCTTGGTCAACGGGTGTGAAGAGCTTTCTCCTTCAGAGGGGTTTTGTGTTTTCTCGGTAAACGTGCCATACTGGATGGACTTATCATCTAAGAGATTAACTTTCTCGAAAGACGTACTAGATTAAGTTTGAATGTTTTGGACTCGAATTAGAACTGGAATTGATATTGAAATACAGACTTACCGTCTTTAAGAAGGCGTGTAACTGAAATTGGACTGAGCAATGCCCCAAGGGCATTTTAGTCATTTTGCCTCTATTAGGCCTGACTGGCCCACAAAGCAGTTGATTAATTGGATTGAGTCTGGAAAGCCAGTTTGAGCTTTAATGTGTCTGTGTTGGCTTCAACATGAGTCCAGTCCGGCCAGAGATTACAGAACGGGCAAAAATAGGGTGGCTACACTTCTATGATTTCATTTGCTAGTTCCTGTAATTCTGCAGTTTCCTCCTCCTCTCCTACTTCAAGTAGGTATAATTGTTTCTTTTGACATTTATGACCCCTCACAAATTTCTCATCTCATATATAGCACAACCTTTTCTCTCTTCTTGCTTTCATTTCCCTTTGAATTAATCTCTTAATAGGAAAAACTATTGTAACTGGGTTGGCTTGTACATTGGCAGTATTCAATGTCTGATTCTTAGTGTTATTGTAGGGAAAAGGGTTTTTGCGCAAGGTTCTGGTCTTTCTAGTCATGGCCTCCATACATTCTTCTTGTAGCCTAGTCAATCCTATGGCCTGAACTATGCTTGATGGCCTGAACATTTGTACTCTATTCTGATGTCTTCCCTTAGTCCACTTATAAAATATCTCACAAACAAGTTCTAAAATAAACCATTGGTTCTGTTAGCTAGGTCCTCAAAATTTTCTTGGTAGATCTTTATAGTTGATATTTGCTTAAGCTTTGTTAATTCACCAATCGAATCCTCATATGCTGAAGCACTAAATCTAGCTGTGATTGCCCAAACAAACTCATCCCAGATGAGCTTATCTTGGGCATTCTCAAACCATTGAAACCACCGTAATGCCTTCTCTTCAAGGTGCATTGCAGCAAGCCTCACCTTTTTATTTTCTTCAATTTTATTGAACTCAAAGAGCCTAGTGCAATTATACACCCAACCCGAGGGATCTTCCCCAAAATATCTAGGGAAATCTATTTTCACGCACCTAGTATGAGTATTGACCCACGCATTGGAAGCATTGATTGGTTGCGAAGACTCACCATGATTTACAGGTGGCGGAGCTAACTTCATGGCCAATTGTTCGTACTTCCTATTCATCGTTGCCATCATCCTTTTTAGTTCATGGATTGCCTCTGATTGTTCTTGTCTCAACTCTCAAATGGCTTCAGCTTGCTGCTCGGACCTCTCCTTCAAGGCATGAATTTCTTTGCTCCTAGTTCCATCGGCCATTTCCACATTCAATATTGTCACCGTTCGAAGGACTGCAACTTTGATACCAAATGGTAAGAACCTGACTAAGAAGACGAAGGCTAAACTTGAAATGAAGAATTGAAAACAAAATTTTATTGAATATTAAATGAATGAGAATGTTCAAGACCATTCTCCGTTTAATAGTTCCTAATACAAGAATTAGTTGTAACTGATTAATCGCATAACCAGCTAACTACCTCACGAGACCACAGGCTCTGTTTCAGTGCTTAAGAACATAACACAGTAGAGTAACTATTAACTGTCTACTAAACTACCTAAACAACCTATTACAGCTTGGCAATCCCCATTTCCAGTTCCACTTCCACTAATACATTTGTCCAATGATATTTATCCATATCAGATCATTAATCCGCCTCACAGGTTTATTAATCCAGCTCAACCCTCAACTTCTTCACTTTCGACCATTGTTCCTTTAATCTATTTGAATTTGCTTACTGAAACTTGTATCCCGTTGCATATTATATATACTTGCGCGAAAGTGATACTAGCTGGAGCTGCCGTTTGAACTTCAATATTGAGCATCACCATCATTATTCAATGTGACTAGGCCAAGAGGTATAAATAGGAGCGGAGCTAATCCAGGCTTATGAGGGACATTTGTCTCTCCTAATTTTTAAACAATTATATTTTTAGGAATTTTTGTCAATATGCCTTGTTTAAAATTCAATAAATAACATGTGTAAGAAAAAACCTATATGTAATCGCAAGTTTTGAACCATAAGAAAAGAAAAAGAATTGTTTTTGTTATTTGACTCAAAATATGGGTCATTTGTACAAGTATTCATGCTTAAAAATCTTATTTTTACATTCAATTTTAGAAATATTTTTTAATATACATCTAAAAATTTAGAAATTTAATATTTTAATAATTAATTTAATTTCTTGAAAAAATCCCTTTGATATATTTATAAGCACCACATTTTTGTTCGCTTAGCAATCTCCTATCCAAACTAGTTCTTCTAATAAAATGTCACAATACTATCAAGCCAAATAAGGCAAACACCGTCAGAGTGACGGAAGCCCTCACAAACTATCATACCATCGGAGTGACAGAAGCACTCACAAACAATCAAGCCGTCGGAGTGACGGAAACACTCACAAACCCTTACACCATTGGAGTAGCACTCACAAAAAATCAAGCCATTGGAGTGACGGAAGCACTTACAAACCCTTACACTATTAGAGTAGCAAAAACACTCTCAAACTTTAAACGGTTCATTTCTGGCACCTGCTAGCCCACCAATGTAGAATGTCGATTATACCCCTTAGCATCAATTAAGTTCACTAAGATCAGGCGGTCTCTAGAACCAATACCACCCCGTCGGAGTGGCTAAAACACTCATAAACCTTTAATTCATTAGAAAGACGAGAACACTCACTAGATTAACACAGGTAGGCCGCTAAAAAACCTTGTATCACGGGACTGAAAGCACCTCTTGGCCGTCGTATGTTTACCGAAGGACGAAATACCTTTAGAAACTAACTCATCACAACCGTCAGAGTGATGTAAACACTTGCATATCTAGGTCAACACCGACGCCTGCTAGCCCGTCTCGGTGAAAAATGACCAAACTGCACCTTCGACATGATGACATATCTTGTAAGAAAGTGCAAACTCCTCAATATAGTTAGTCCATCCAACTCAGCATGTTTTACGAAAAAGTACAAACTCTTTGAGACGGTAAGTTCATCTAACTTGGCATATCTTTGAGAAAGTACCAAGTCTGTATCCAGATGATCCGACATGTTCAATATGCCATTCCAACTCGCTCCGGACCTGTTTCGGTGATACATGGTCAAAATGACTATTTTGCCCCTAGACAACCCCGATACACTTACTGGGAAGTACAAGTTCCTCAAAGCGGCATGACCACACCGAACTACCTCTAGGTAGTCAAAAACACTCTTGTGTGAGAATAAAGTCCACTCCAACCTCATTTCAACAAGTTTCAATCAAAATGACCATTTTTCTCCTAAGGTCTCGGACCTCCGTTCTAACCACACTAGCTTTGAGAATCAAACTAGCATCCACCAAGATACCGCGCCAAACATTCCCATCCATTTCCAAGTGAGTCCCTTGACTCAAAACACCTCTAAGTCAACAAAAGCTTCCTGGAGTGTCTCATAGATACTCTACTAAAGTTGTATTTTTCTCTGATTCCCTTATTAAAGCGCACTGTCAAATGACTTGAAAAATGTGTAAATCAAGAAATTCCCAAAAGCATTTAGATAGGTCTTTTCATAGATACGTTTCGATTGAAAAGATTGCTTCCCCAAGCATCTAATCGCATGGCTCAAAAGTTTCCACTTTGAAAACTCTTAGAGCATCTCACAGACACTCTGCCAGCGTTGACTTTTTTTAATTCCTTAATTAAAACGCACCATCAAACAACTTAAGAAATGCATAAATTAGAGAATTCCCTAAAGCTTTTCCGGAGAACCTCCCACCGATATGGTTCGATTAAGGAAATCACTTCCCGAAACCTACCTTCATGTGGTGCAAAAATTGCTATTTTTGAAAACCCTTAGAGCAGATCACAGATGCTCCAAAAAACTTATTTCATGCATGCTTCTCAATGAAATATCTCTATCATCTGAAATCCTTTAGAGCTTTTTGAGGGCTCCCGGTTCATGAGAAACAGTACGGGAACATCGTGAATGCGACTGATTTCTTCTCTAAATCTTTCTTGGATTAAATGAATTTCAAGGCAAGTCAGTATAAAAATTCTCGACGGCGAAGCGTGTAATACATGCCCCCAAATCTTAATCAAATCAAACAAAACTTGCCTTACAACCCAGGTTGGGGTAGTATAAGAAGTGCCACGTGGTACTCAATCACTGGCCTAGTACTAGCTCATGTGTTACATGCGCCAGTGTAAATTTTGTCTAAGCGCACCAGCTTCTAGTAGTTTTGCCTATAAATACCAGGTCACTCCCAGTGTAATTCATAGCTGAAAATAGTTAGAAAACTCTACCCAATTCAACACAGAACCTTGAAATTCCAAAAAAGCCTAAAGTCATCCAAAGATCCAAACCTCTCCAAGTATATTCAAGCCTATCCAACCTTAAGACTATTCAACAATGGTGGATTGAAGGTACTTAGAGGCTAAAGGTAAAGTTCTCTTTACATTTATGTCTCTCCCACTCCTTCTCTTCTCCCTCTAAGCTCACTTG
Organism: Euryodendron excelsum; assembly: GCA_033060915.1. Taxonomy (NCBI): domain Eukaryota; kingdom Viridiplantae; phylum Streptophyta; class Magnoliopsida; order Ericales; family Pentaphylacaceae; genus Euryodendron; species Euryodendron excelsum. The sequence continues at coordinate 27,541,893 of CM065385.1, read as the reverse complement.
AGCTTTCTCTATTTTAACCCCCATCTTTAACCTCCCTTTATTTCATGCTTGGAACAAAAGAGCTCTTAGACCATGCTTAGAGGAAAGCTTATGAGAGCCACCAGTTGGGGGACCTCCCACAATCCTACTTGAATATAGTATGGCCCTTAGAGCTCTTTACATTGTGGTGAAACCTTCAATCTTGTATGATTCGTGACCCCCTTGGATTATAATGGTTACTATATTCATGATTTGCATGTGTTGGTCTTGTTTTTATATTTAAAACCTTTTTCAATCTTCAATGGTTCCATTTTTAAGTGTTCATTAAAGTCCATGTTAAAACAATTTTAAAAAACGGCCTCTCACTTAGAGTTTCTAGAAGTTCAAACTAAGAACCCTAGATTTCAATGCCTTAGGAAAACCCTCCTAGAACTCTAACCCTCACTTTGCATCATTGCATTTCTACTCTCTTGAGTTGCAAAAAAATGGCTTTCAAAATCGCCTCTCTAATAGAGGTTTTCATTGATTTTCAAAGTTTTCAAAACAACCTTCCCTTGGGGGAGGTTCTCAATGCTTTGCTCTCTTGAATATTGTGGTTAGAATGGTCCCATAGAGTCCTCTTTTGAGTAATTTTTCTCAAATTGACTATATAAACTCTATTCTTTAGAATGGTTTTCAACATCTTAAAAGTAGTTTTAAAAAACCCCCTTTTCAAGAAATGGTATCCCAAAATTTCATTTCCATTAGTTTCTGTCAAACTAGTTTTCAAAACTACCTATCCTATATTGACTTTCAAAAGTTTTACTCTCTTAAGTTTGTAGTTAAAATAGTTCCAAGGAAACCCTCTTTGAAGTGGTTTTCAAAAACCCACCTGATAAATCTTATACTTACTTAAGTGGCTTTCATAAAATAGTTTTCAAAGCAAACAACTCTCTTGAGTTAATTTTTCAAAAGTTCACATAAAAATGATACGGTCTTCTTTACATAAAATCAAGGTTTTCAAAACCCCTTCCAAGATTCATGCATAAAATTACTTTTTCAACCTTTCAAAACTACTAGGTTCAAACCTTAATTCAAAACCACTAGATTCAAAACCCTAGTTCGAAACCACTCTCCAAAACCACCTGTCAAAATTCTAGGTTAACTTGACCCTAGTTGTCCAACCCTAGGTTAATCTAACCCAAGTTAGTTACCTCTAAGTCAACCAAACTCTAGGTTAACCTAACCTTAGTTTGTTAACTCTAGATTAACCAAACCCTAGGTCATCCAACCTTAGGTTAACCTAATCCTAGTTAGTTAACTCTAGGTCAATCCAATCCTAGGTTAACCTTTAGGTAACCTTAGGTCATCCAACCCTAGTCCAACTTAATCCTAGCTGTTCAGGTTAACCTTTGTTAACCCTAGATCAACCCAACCAAGGTTAGTAGTGTAAAACCGTGTATTTTTATAAGTAAATAAATAAATTTTGATAATGGATTTAACTCATGTTTTATTAATTTATGATTTATATAATTTTACACGTATTAGGACCTGTGGGTTGTCGCGGCAATGGACGTCCATGGGTCACTGCTATGGTTACTAGAGTGATAACTTTATATTTTGATGTTTTATATAATTTGGTAAGGGACCAGACTTAGTTTGGGTACAGAGAACCAACGACATATATATATATATATATATAATAGTGAAGCTGTGTTATAAGGAGCATGGACTAGATTCGGATGAGTGGTAAAAGGATAAATATAGGGAGATAAAAGAACAGTAGAAGGTGGTTTAAAATATTCATGTACTCTCTTTTTTGTGGTGTGTAATTTTTATTAGGGTGATTACATGTAATAGTGTGCTTACTATATATATAGAGAGAGAGAGAGAGAGAGAGAGAGGTGTTACGAGAGAAACCCTAGAAATATTAAAACATAGAAGAAAAGAGAGGGAGAACTGCCGTGTTTAGAGAAAGAGAATGAGAGAGAGACCCAAGGCAAGCTTGGGAGGCGCTCGGCTAAGGGAGAAGGTAGAGAGAAGGGTGGCTGCTTGGAGAGGAAACCTTGGTGTTGTGTGGCTGGTGAGCCTCCGTTGAGTTTTCGACAATGACGTATGGTGATGGACATCTATGTATTTGTTCATGAATAATTGCTTATGTATTATCTAGGTACGTTTGGTGATAGATTCTCTCTTAATTCACCTTGTTTAATGCTTTTTGTTTAATTTCTATATTATGATTAGAGTAATGTTATACAATTAAAAAATTCATATAGAATTTATCACTAGAATGATATATCTAAGTTGTGGTCCTATTACTTCATAATAAAAAACTTATCAAGGTACATATTAATTATAAACTGTCATTACCACATCATTTTAATACAAAATTCTGTACAATAATTTTAAAATAATAGCATTTTCTTTATGTTTATTGGGTATGCTGGCCAGAAAATAAATTCTGGTGAGTGGGTGCATTGTTTGTCTACGCGACGGGGGGGGTTCTTGGATTTAAAAGGGCAGCCATGGCTGCCTAGTGGGTGGCGGTTGTTTAGGTGAGTTATCCATGGGTGAATGCTGTTTGGTGAGAACCAGGGTTGTTGCCTATGTCATTTGATCTGTCAAACCTTAGTTGTATGTACATATTTATAGGTAAGAAGAAAGATGCATGTGTAGAGAGAGAGAGGGGGTTGTAGTGAGCAACCGGGATATTCAGTGCTAGGACAATTTTTCGAATAAGCTCGTGGGTTGTTCTGGTTTATTGTAGAAGAAAGAGAGGACGTAGAGGATAGACAACTAACCTTTTCCTTGATTACTTCCTTATTACCCATGAATTGACATATTTACATATATGTAAATACACCTATGGAGATAGCTCGGGTTTTGTGTGAATGGACGGTGGGCCTTGTATGTACGGGCGTATTGGGCATAAGTGTTGTGAGTGTGTGATAATGGCAATATGGAGAAATAGCTGTGTAGTGTGTGGGTGCTGTGGGTATGTGCCGAAGTGGGTGAGCTGGTGGTTGTGGATGGATGCTTGAAAGGTTGCATTTGTGTGTATATACATACATACATAAATGGGGTTTTGTGCTGGGTTTACAATAGAATCAAGAAAGAGAAGGAAAGAGAAGTAGAGAAAAAGGGAACTGGAAGAAGTGGGTCTTCTCTCTTAGAGAGAGAAACCCAAAATCTTGAGAGAGAGAGAGAGAGAATTTGGTCGGTGGTAATCGGAAGACAACGTAAGATTTTATAAGAGTTAATTACATTTTCCTCTTTACACGTTTGTTACTTTACCCTTGTACTTTTAATTTTTGCTGTCAACCCCCTTAAGCTTATGGTTAAGTAGCGATGTAATTTTTTGAGTGAATGCCGTCTAAATTTTTTGTGGCAAAACATCACGTGATGCACACATATACGATCAGCCATGTGAATTTAATTATTATTTAAATGGTTAATTACATTTTTCTGCCTTGCAATTTACGCATTGTGTCACTTTGTCTCCTGTCCTGTTCGATTAATAATATTTTCCTCTCTTGCGGTTTATGCGTTATATCACTTTGCCCCTTATCCTTTTCATTTATACTTTTTGAGTGGCTACTCGTGCGCATCACTTGGTATTTTGCAGTCAAAGATTTAGACACCATCTACTCAAAGGGACACATTGCTACTTGACCATAAGTCTGAGGGGTTGATTGTAAAAATCTGAGGGGTCGATTGTAAAAATTAAAAGTACATGGGACAAAGTGACACAATGTGTAAACTGCGAGAAAGAAAAATATAATTAATCCATTTTATAATGTGTGAGTAAGTCTATTATAGCTATGCTACACCCTCACTTAATCAGGACCCTTTTTTGGACAAATTTGGTAGTTATCAAAACACTATACCCTAAGTTTTTCAATGTGCTGAATCCATTTACGATGTTAGTTTGATTTAATTCTGAGCATAAATTGGTGATCTAGAATGAGTAGTGAATGAATAGTCAAAATAGCAGTTTTACTTGTTTGTGGTTAAAAGTAGCCGGATTGTTACAAATTTTTAATATGCTGATCTCGATGATAAATTTTAATGATCCAACGAATTAAGTCTAGTAGAAAGATATTCTATATTTTGTTTATATAAAATGATATCGTTTGATATCTTTAGGTACTTGTAGTGTACCCGAAATTTATATATGAATCAATTGTTACCTATTATTTCACTAGTTATGAAGATTAATTTTATTATCTCATTCTATATAAGTTAAAGAACATTATTATTGTTGTTTATGATTAAAATGTCATGAAATGCATACTTACCACTATTCGTGAGATACATGATTTGAATGATAATATTATCTTTATGATGCACTGAGTTATTAGATTATGATTATTTTAAATATGATAATCATTGAGGTATGCATTACATTAAGTCAGGTAACTCATGTTGAGATAATGAGAATACTAATTTTAAGGGTTGAACGAGAATTATGTGATACTGTAACATCTGGAAAAGATGAACTATCATGGATAAAATGATATTAGAAACTGTGAAATAATGATAACCATGGAGTTGTAAGCAAGTATGGATTGTTCCTCCCTCGAGTGAAATGTTAGGAATTGAGTATTGGTCAAGCATATTTAGCGTCCCCAAAGGTGTGTTGGTCCACTCATATCACATATGAAAGTTTTGAAAACAAGGTTGGTGGATGGCACCATGGATTAGAGCTCTGAAAACCATTATTTTTTCCAAACTAATATATGACAGTGAGTAAAGGAATGTGAAAGTCAAAAGTTGTATTGAATAATGAGATGTTATGGCATTGACCAAATAATAGGTAAAGAAATCAAATAAAGAAATAACAAGAATATTATCGCATTAATTTCAAAGAGAGATTAACATATGCATTGCATTTACGTTGCATTGCTGTTATATTCGCTCAAATGTCTATATCCTACTTTATATGCTATATATTGTATTTGGATGTTCCAAACTACTGGGCGCAAGTTTACACCCCACCAGACCTTGCAAGTGTAGGATTGGACACGAAACTGATAAATTGGACAACTTGGATATTAGTTAGGGATTGACAGTTGTATATGTGTTAGCATTGTGACGAAATTTATACCTTATTCTGTATTTCAGTTGTAATTGGGATTTTAGGATTCGAATTATTGTCAGTTGTGTAATGTATAGTTGCTCTATTGTACTTATGGACGATTTTAAATTGCACATTGTTATTACTTTGGGAACAATTTGAAAGTTTTCTTCTATTTTTCTTAAAATTACTTCTTTGTTTTTTATAAATCACCCCCGAATTTTGGGGCGTGACAACTAGACTTCAACACTCTAATTTCAAGATTATTAAAAGTCATCACTCAATTCAAAACCATTTTCAAAATGAATGTTTTCAAAACACCTCACTCTCATGAATTTTCAAAAAACATTGACTTCAAAGTCTTCTCAATTGCATCCATGCTCCTCTTAAAATGTTTTTAAGAACTCTTTTAAACCTGTCTTAACCAAAAATGGCTAGACCCTTAACACTTTCAAAACTTATTTGCCAAAATGTTTTCCAAAAGCTCACAACCCTAATGTGGTCTTAACCCCCTCATGGTTATGGCCTCTAAAGGAAAGTGATATATTGAATGAAACTTCCAAGGTTCATATTAGGGTTCTAAACCTTAAATATTTTTAAAAACCTTTTTTTCAAAAATACTTTTCAAAAGTCACATTCATAAGGCAATCTTAGTCATCTCATGATTATGGTTCCCTATGAAAAAAATGAAATATTAAGTAGGATTCTATAACTCCAAAGTTTTTTCAAAAACCTAAAAAACGTTTCTAGCCCCTTTTCTAAAAATATTTTCCACAAACCATAGCCTTAAAAAAGTTTAGTTTTCCATTAGCTAACCTTTTAAAGGTGATAAAATATTTCAACATGCCTTTCATAAGGTGTACAAAAATATTTTTCAAATTTTTTCAGAAGCAAGTTCACAAGAGCTCCAACTCTATCCAATCCAAACTCTATTTTCAAAAAGCCCTAATCAAGATTTCAAAACATCCCTAAACTCTCTTGAATTATTTTTCAAAGCTCCCTTGAGCTATTTGAAAAAATATTTCAAAACTCTCTTGAGTTGCTTTTCAAAAATCCTTCAAAACAATCCAAGTCCATTTCAAAGGTACTATAAAAAAAAAATTCAATTCCAAGTCCAAGTCCAAACTCTCTTGAGTTTAAGTTTCAAAAATCTTCTAGAACTCCCATGACCTAATTTTCGCCAAATGAGATATGTACGCAACTTAGAAATATCTAGGTGTGGTCACCACGTTCTTCAAATGGACACTTTTCAAAAATACTTCAAACAATCTAACTTTGAAAACTCACACTGCTTGCCCAAAGTACGAATGACCTACTTCTCACCAAATGAAATACGTAGGCAACCTTTAAATAGGTGTGGTCATAACCTTATTTTCAAATCAAATATCCTTTTCCAAAAAAACTTTCAACTCTTTTTAAGTTCTTTCCAAACTTGCATCATGCATCATCCATTCAAAAACGATGACTAGAACCCATTTTCAAAAACTTTTACAAGTCGATGAAAGTCGATTTTAGTAACCGATGATTCAAGTGAGTGAATCAAGGTGAATAGACATGTAGGTACTGAAAGGGCAAGGTAGGGTGATGATCTTAGGATATCTTTCCTACACGTAACCAACCCTCAAACCATAGATTTCTATTTCAAATACCAAAACTAGAGTCACATTTTCAAGAGGACTTTAAAAACACTTTCAAAAGGTTGTTAAAAACCTCTTTTTTAAAAATATTTTTAAGAAGGATATTTTCAAAAAACCTAAGTTTAATCTTCGGATTACACTTAGTTTTGGGTGACCTAGTATATCTTTAACTATGTTAGGTAGCGACTCCAAAACTTTTTCAAAAGCCCTTATTCAAATAAAAAATAAGTTTTCAAGTTCAAACCTCATCGCATTTGTCCTTTTAGAAGGGCAAATTCTAACAGATAGAGTACAACATTTTTTTCGAGTCAAGAGGGCTTAGAAAAAAATCAAGGCACGACAGTTGGCGACTCCACTAGAGACCATTTAGAGGGTTAGGCCACTGACATGTCTCTTCACCCTTCACTCACCCAGAATCTCCGGTTACTTAGTCTAGTTTTATCCACTTTTTCAATGTTCAAAAGTTTTCAAAAGTCATAATTTTGTAAAAATCAAACATTATTTTCAAAATTTTCAAAAAGTTTAAAGTTTTCAAAAAAGTGTCTTCACTTGCATTAATTTTATTATTCATACTCTTGCATCATGCTCTTGCATTGATCATTTATTTACATCTTGCATTGAGTTTTTTGAAAAGTACTAACTCTTTGTATTTCTTTTGTAGGTGAACCCTTGTTCACATTTACTTTATATTATGTGAATGCTTTAACTTCCATGAATGCATAAATGATATAGGATGGATGTGTGTTGTTCAGCTCTTTCCTCCAATTGCGAAAATTCCACACACACATGGAGGCAATCACAAACATTTGCATTCATACTTGCATTCATTACTTGTTACTACCCTTTAGTTAGAAGGGGGAATGGTATATTAGCTGTTAGCGGATGCAGTGTCTACTTCTTACTTGACGGCCTATAGATAGTTTCCCTACTCAAACCACCAACCAAAGATGGGGTTCACCCTGTCAAGGGTGGGCGCCAAAGGCCTAAAGATTTAGGAACAGAGCTTTCTAAGAAGCATTAGTCAACCCCAACCTCATGCTCATATAGCCCTCTTTGCATAGCCAAACTTCTGTGGGAATTAAAACACACGTGTCAATTTCAAAAGCCAAGGAGGAAAACACGACTGTCTTTACATTCCTTACTCTTGTCTTTAAACTGCTTAATTTATTGTCGTTATGCTATTCATATACCTTACTCCCATTATATTATTCATACATTTATATCCATTCCATGACACGAACTTCAAAGAAGTTTAAAGTCATTGCATTTTCATACATATGTTCAAACCAAAAAAGAATGGTCTGAAACCAATTTTAATTCAAAACCCACTAAAAACTCCTAAGGGTTCCATAACCCTAAGCTCTCATGGCATGCATCCAAATGACATCATTTCAAGAGGGGCCCCAATCCCTCTCTGTTCATGGAGATAAGATGGCCAAGAAGACAATGGACAGTCAAAGAGTAAGGTCACTCAACAACTGACATCAAAAACAAAGAAGATTGATCCTAATACTTAAGAGTAGTTTAGGAATCCAATGTATAGAAGATAGGCAAAAGTTCCCATGAAAGCATTCCCCTCTCCCTTACAATGTATTTTCAAATTCCATGTACAAAAGTAAAGCTTAATACAACAAATTCGTCATTTTTCTCCCTTTTGAATGAATAGATATATGAATGAATGAGCAGGTCACAGGTGTGGTATTGCATATAGGGGCAAAAACCCTATCTCCAAAGATGAACAACGGCATCACAAAGTGCCACAGGTATCAATGAATGAGCAGGTCACAGGTATGGTATTCTCCTCTCCCTTAATATCGTTGCATTAAGGTCATTCCCACAACTCTTGAAACCACCAACCTTTAGCTCCTAGTCCCAGTTGAACTGACCGGAAGGCTACTCTAATCAAATGAGGTGAAAAATTACTACCAAAGCTTTAGGTTGTTGAAGACTAATTATTAAAAATAAAAAAAAAAATCCAGTGTTTTCTATCATGTCTATACCTTTAGGATTTCACCAGCTAGTTGTCCTAGGTCAGAACTACGAATGACTTAATCCTCGGGCCCACTGAGATACATAGGCAGCCTAGGTCCAATCCCTTGGTTCAGTCACAAAAAAAAAAAGAAAAAAAAAGAATCCTTTAAAAAATATTTTTCAAATAATGCAAGATGCTTGAAAGATTAATGGATCAAAAGTTGACATGATAAGTGGCATTTATTTTTGTTATCTTCCTTATAATTCATCTATAGTTCCATTGATAAACCCTTTGAGCCTGTATTGTAATTCTTTTAAAATAACCTACCAAGGATCACACCCCACAATGTGGCAAGATGACAAGTTCAAACTCCTAACGTAGACGGTCGAAAGGTCTAATGACTAAGAATTCAAAATCAAGATAATAGGAGGCCATCATTTCAGTTACCCTTTTATAATCAAGAAAAATAACCTTTACTAAATCTTTTGAGCCATAAAAATTCTTTTCCAAAACCCTACCTGGAATTATCCCCACATTGGGGCAGCAATGAAGATTTATCAACTCAATCGATCAACACAAGCGGTAATGAACAATTCACCGGGGTAGTCCCTTAGCACTAGTAAAAGTCAGCATCGTTTCTCAAGTGGAGCACTTTGGGTGTCAAAACTTGGCGAAGCTTTATAGACTTATGGAGTTTAATTTGAAATGAAGAGAGGCTCTCAATTCTACTATGATACATTAAAAAAAAATATCCCTTTGCAAAGCCCACTTAAGCCGGCTATATTTCTTTAAAAAAAAAAATCAACCTGACAATCACTGCCCACACTGGGTTAATTTCAAAGTATCACAAACTCCAAAGAAAAGAAAAAAGGAAGGATAAAAAAGAGGAAGAAAGAGAGCAAAGTTCTTTCATCCAGATCAAAAGGGTTCAATTTCAAAAATTCTCATCCTAATTGGGGTAACAAAAGGTAAAAGAAAATTCAAAAAAAAAAAAGAGAAAAAGAAAGTTAAAGGAGTAATTCAAAAGGTGATCACGAGTTCTAAAAACCCTTTACATAAGAAATTTGAGCCTTATTTACCCTTTGTTTCTTAAACCAATACCCTAGCCAACGTTACAGTACAAAATTCAGTCCACTCTGATAAAAAAGAATTGCAAAGTCCAAAAAGCTTCTTCAGAAGATGGGCAACTCAGAGGTGTTAGCCAAGTTAGGGCATTGATCAAAAGAAGAGATTCCCAAAGATGATTCTCAGTAAAACAACCCCCTCAACAAAAGAAGTTTGAGCCTTTTATCCTTCCATTCTCGACCTTTAACTTAGTCTACATTACGATCGATTTAAAGTCCTCCTAGATTGATAATGGACATTTAGTAGTAAAAGCTTTCACCCTTTACACTAGGGGCAATTTCACTTAAATTTAATTTAAAGACAGTGGTCTTCACCTATATCAAATTTTTGGGCCAAAAGAAACCTTTTTCTTTCACTACCCCTCCATTAACCATACATTAGAGTCCAAAGAAAGACTTATTTGATCAAGAACGATCCATTAATCCAAAAGTTCTCACAGTTAAGTAGATCATCAAACCCCTGTCAAAGGGAGGAAAGCAATTACCCTACCAATTTAGCCTCTTGATACAGATGCTGGATAAAAAAATAAAATAAATTTTGATGATAATTGAAACCTTTAGCAAGCTAGAACTATTGTAGTGGTTCTTACACTCTGACAAAAAGGAAGCCTTCTTATCAAGACCATTAAGCCATGATACAAGCCTTTCTTTTCAAAACCATAGAAAATAGGGAAACCACCCTTAATCTCCCGATTAACTTTGAATAGCCTGATCCAACCTTTTTCAAACCATAGAGAATGAGGCAATAACCCACCTCAACCTCTCCAATCAACTTCGAATAATCTGATTCAACAGTCTAAAATCATAAAAACTGGGGCAATTTCCCTATACCTCTCATTCAATTTCAAACCAATTTATCCATTTAAGAAGAACAGACGAAGGATGTTTGACCATCTAGATAACTCAAACTTTTCAAAAAGAGACCTCACCCCCTCCAAAAACAAACTCATAGTGTTCAACTTCAGAGAAGCAAAATCTCTCAGAAGACACGTCAACTAGAATCCTGTTATGCCTATCAAAAACAGAACTCGACAATCAAGCAAACGCCAAGCAATCTGTTCTCCAAAGACCTCGACCTAAGACGGGACAAATGCCCTATCCTTCCAACTTTGAGATAGAAGAACTACAAGTACAGAACGATCTCTCATGACTCCCAAGGCTCAACTCATCTCCAACACATCAAGACAAAACAAAGGTATAATTCTTACTGAATCATTTCAAACTCAATTTCAGAAGCAAAAGCTCTGGATTTCTTTCAAATCCAAAATTCAATTTTCAAAAGTGCAAAAATTTTCAAAGCTTCGTTTACAAAAATTTTCTCAAAAACAATTTCAAAAGTTTTCAAAACTTTTTTTCAACCAAAAATAAAATTCCAGTTTCAAATTCAAAATCAAGTTGAAAGTTGAAAGCTCCAACTTTCTTTCAATCAAAAAAAAAATTTTCAAAAGAGGTTTTTGAACATTTATCTTTAAAAATTCAATTTCAAAAATATTTTTAGGTTTCTGAGATTTTTCCTTTAACAGCTTCGTTTTCAAAATTTTTGAGCTTTCAAATTTTTACCTCAAAAAGCCTCTTTTCAAAAATTTCAAGTTTTCAAAGCTTTTTCATCAAAAAGTTTCTTTTCAAAACAATCTTTTGGGTTTTCAAGCTTTCACGTCAAAAAGCTTCATTTCAAAATTTTTGGGTTCCTAAACTTTGTCATCAAAAGTTTTGGTTTAAATAATTTTTTTAAATTTTCACCTAAAAAAGTTTCGTAATCAGGTTTTCAAAACTTTCTTCGCAAAACTTTCTTCCCAAAATCAAATTCAAAATTTTCTAAACTTTTCCCTACAAAAGTCTCTTTTCAAAAGTTTAGGTTTTTCAAACTTTCTCTTCAAAAAGTTTCGTTTCACATTTCTAGATTTTCCAAATGTTTTCCTAAAAAAGCTCCTTTTCAAAATCCAAATTTCGGGTTTTCAAAACTTTCTTCGCAAAAAAGTTTCATTCCAATATCAAATTCTAGATTTTCAAGCTTTTGCCTCACAAAGTTCTGTTTCAAAATTCTAGATTTTTAAACTTTTTCTTCAAAAATTTTGTTTCAAAATTCTAGGTTTTCAAACTTTTTCCTCAAAAACTTTGTTTCAAGTTTCAAATGTTGTTCGAACTCTTTCCTTAAAAAAAAAAGTTTCATTTCAAATCATAATCAATCCATTGCAAAAAATTATTTCTAAATAATTTCAAACAAGTTTCAAAAATCATTTAATCTTCAAAATATCAATTCCAAAACCCTAAATCTCCTCAAAGGAGTGTCGTTCCACTGATCGGAATGTCAATTCAGAAACAATCAATTTCAACATCTTTCAAAAAAAAAAAATTATCATCATCTTTAATTTCAAAACCCAAGATTTCCCCAAAGGAGTGTCAATCCACGAGTTAGAATGTTAGATAGGAATAACTAAGTTTTAAAGTTTCAAACATTCTAGTGCTTCTGAGCGCCACGCGATCAAAGTAAGACCCTTACTCTATCATTTTCTACCTTCGACAAGTAAAAACAGGGGAAAAAAAAAAGGGACAACTATAAGCACCCCATGTTTACCCACTCATCAATCTCCGGTCCAAACCAGTTCTTCCAATTAAATATCACAACACTATCTAGCCCAAATTGGCTTTTCAAATTCCAATCTAGTTAATTAGTCGCTTCCCCGGGCCCGTAGGGCTCGATTTAAGCTAAAAAAATAAAAATTCCCTTAAGCAGTCTAAACAACTTCCCAAGATTGATCGATCTTCAGAACTAATGCCAAACACCATCAAAGTGGCAGAAGCACTCACAAACTATCACACCGTTAGAGTGATTTACGCACTTACAAACTATCAAGCCTTCAAAGTGATGAAAGCACTCACAAACCTTCACACCGTCGAAGTGACGGAAGCACTCACAAACCCTCACACCATCGAAGTAACGAAAACACTCACAAACTTTAAATAGTTCACTTCTGGCTTCTGTTAGCCCACTAATGTAAAATGTTTATTATGCCCCTTAGCATCAAGTAAGTTCCCTGAGATCAGGTGGTCTCTGGAAGCTACACCACCCTATTGGAATGACCGTAACACTCATATACCTTTAAGCCTTTGGAGAGACGAGAACACTCACCAGGTCGACACAAGTACACTGCTAAATGACCTAGTGTCACGGGACCGAAAAAGCCTCTTGGCCATGGCATGTTTACCGAAGGATGAAATACTTTTAGAAACCAACCTATCACAACCGTTAGAGTGACGAAAACACTCGTAAACCCAAGTCAACACCAACCCCTACTAGCTCCTCTCGGTAAAAAATGATCAAACTACTCCTTGGGTCTGATGGCACATCTTACAAGAAAGTACAAACTTGTCGAGATGATAAGTGCATCCAACTCGACATGTCTTGTAAGAAAATACAAACTCCTTGAGACAGTAAGTCCATCTAACTTATCATATCTTCGAAAAAGTACCAAGTCTTTGAGATGGTAGGTTCACCTTTCCAAGACTGTTTCTAGACAATCCGACATGTTCAATATGCCATTTTAACTGGCTCCGGACCCATTTTGGTGATTCCCAGTTAAAATGGTCATTTTCCCCCTAGACAACCCGACATGCTCATCAGGAAGTATAAGTCCTCTGAAACGGAAAAGCAACACCAAACTACCTTTAGATAGTTAGACACACTTCTTTATGAAAATAAAGTCCACTCCAGCTTCATTCTGACAAGTTCAAGTCAAAATGACCATTTCACCTCTAGAAGCTCGGGCCTCTGTTCCAACCACACCGGCTCTTGGAATCAAACTAACATCCACTAAGTTACCCCAATGAACATCCTCCTTTATTTCCATACGAGTCCCTTGACTCAAAAGACCTCTAAGTCAACAAAAGCTTCTTGGAGCATCTTGTGGGCACTGCACTGAGGTTGTCTTTTTCTCCAATTCTCTGATTAAAACGCACCGTCAAATGACTTGAGAAATATGTAAATCAAGGAATTTTTGAAAGCCTTTCCATAGATCTTTCCATCGATAAGGCTCAATTGAAAAGATCACTTCCCTAAGCATCCAATCGCGTGGCCAAAAAGTTGTTACTTTGAAAAACCCTTGGAGTGTCTCATAGAAGCTCCGCTAGGATTAACTTTTTCTTCAATTCCTTGATTAAAACTTGCTGACTCTATGCCTTGATTTTGATGATAACAAAATATTGTGTTAAGGATCTAATGACTCTACTAAGTGTGCAAACTATATCATGCTTTAATCTCTATCAGAATTATGATTTGAAGCTTGATATATTAGAGATTTTGAAGATTATAAGACCTGAAAGCCTTATTGGATCATTTAGAGAAGCCACTGAAGCTTTTGAAGCCATTTGGCTAAGTTAAAAAGGAAATCGACAAAAAAGGAGGTCGGCAACAAGTATTGACACCTTTTTTTTTAAAAGCTAACACCTTCTACAATGTGGCATAAGAAGATCTGGAGATCGGCAGCAAGTGTTGACAGTATAGATGAAAGACCTTTCAATAAGATTATGTTCATAATCTCATCTCGAAGAGATTGAAGATGTTCAAAGGCGATGAAGATCAGTTGAAGAGAATATCACAAGACTTGGAAGTTCTCTTGAAGATTTTAATGGAGTATTAGATGAATGGAAGAAGCCATGTTGATTGAAGAGCCCTAGAAGCAATCAAATTGAAATGATTACATTTTGAAGAAATTAAAGGTATTCTTAAATATCAACATGTATTAGAGAAGTCATTTCAAGCCCGAAAAACCTTAGTTAAATGATACTTGAAGTGCTTGAAGACTTTTAAAAAAACTCAAAAAAGACTTGCAAAAGTTGAAGTCTCTAACCAAAAAAAGTCGACGCATGAATCCCAAGAGTCGACACATTGAGACAGTGGCTTTGGACCAAAATATATCTAGTAAAAAGGGTCGACCCTTACAACTTAGGAGTCAACACATTGGTCTAAAATGCAAGGTCTTGAAGAAGGTCTAAAGTCCAAAAAGGGGTCGACTCTGTGTCTCTCAACAATTGACACATCAAGACAGAGCCTTATTAAAGTTCGGTGAAAATAAAAAAGAGCTGACTCATAATTCTCAGGGGTTGACACATTTAGACAGAAGGTTGAAAACGTTGGCACTAGAACAAAAATGGTCGACTCCATCAGAAAAAGGGTCGACACATTGGCTATAACGGTTAGCTTTTTGAACATTTTGTTAGCTCGATCTTGCATTTAACGCACTCCCAACCACCACCAACGGCTAGAATCAATACAAGGCTTTATATACAAGATCTCCATAGCATTTATACACAAGAATCCAAAGATTTTAGTGCTAAATCAAATAGTAAAGTTGAGAAGATCTGAGCCCTAATTGTTATATTCATTTTACTGAGTGATTGGGGTTATTTATTGAGCTACATAGAGGAGTAACGTGGGTTGGGCTGGCCCGCCATGGCATGAGGCACAGCATGTCACATCATCGACACGGCATGGCATGGTGTCACGGTCCGACATTTTGTGAACTTGGCAGTCACAAATGTGGCTCGTGCGGCGCTTGCCAAGTCCGTCTGAAAAGCCAGCCAAACCCGGATCATCTTATTTGGAAGCTAGAATTGAGCGTTAATGGCCAACCGTCAAGCAACCTCCTTTAGAGAATGGGTGGAAGTAAAACATATTTTTATTGATAAAAGCATCATTACATAGCTCACATTATGTACAAGACATGCCTCTTGCCATCTAAGAAGTTGTGGGGTGGAGGGTGGTAGGAGCATACCCCCCCCCCCCTTAATATAGCATTTTGAACCATTTCAAAACTAATACAACTAAACATGACACCCCCTCGAAGAGTCATAATGGCCCCTTATAAATTCTACAAAACTCAATAAATAGAACTCTTCAAAACCATGAAACTACATCCTAAGAGGGTCCTATAAAAAAAAACCTAGCTTAATTTGGACTTGGGAGCTCAAAGTTTTGCCATACCAAAGATCAGGCCAAAGTGAGGTTAAATAGGGCCTCGTGGCTGACTTTGGTGAGGTTATCTTTGCTAGCATCTAACTTGCACTTTGGCACATACAAAGTGAGGTTATCCAGGTTCTCGTAGGCACACCAAAATGAGGTTAGATGCTCTTGGTTGGGCACTAGTGAGGTTAGGCTTCCCCTCACCTGCGCCATTGCTTGATACACCTGGCTGCCTTGGATGCTGTCGTGTTGCTTCCTTGGCTGCCCTCTCGGTTGCTTCTTGGGGCCATCCTTGGTATACCTTGGAGTTGTCTTGGCCATTGTTTAGGCACTGTTTGGGCAATGCTTGCACAAGGTTTGGACAATCCTTGGACACAAGTTTGGCACCCTTTTGAGTGGTCATGGGGCGCAAAGAAGCGAACCATGACACTCTCCCCCACTTAAACTGTCACCGTCCTCGGTGACAAAGATTTGATTTGTTGAACTTGAAGTTGAAGTTGTGTTGCCCCTCGGACTATCTCGGCACTTGATGAGCAGCTTCTCTGGCTCTTGCCTCTCGAAGATATCCGACTAAAGGGGGGCACACGGCTTGACCATCCCCTCCGGGCACAAGCTGATACACAAGATCCACCCCTTTTGATGAAGTGGTTCATATGGCCTCCTTGGCCGGGCGCCTCAGAAGTCCGTCTCCAAGTTGCCTCCTCAAACTTTGAATGGATTTGGCCACCTTGGCCAGGTGCCTTAGAAGTCCGTCTCTAGGCCACCACCTCGAACTCTAGCTTGATTTGGCCTCATTGGCCGGGCACCATGGAAGTCCGTCTCCAAGTCGCCACCTTGAATTTTTGAATTGAATTGGTCACCTTGATTGGGCGTCATAGAAGTCCGTCTCTAGGTCGCCACCACAAATGCTTGATTGATTTGGCCCACCTTGGCCGGGCGTCATGGAGGTCCATCTCCAAGTCGCCTCCCTGAATACTGTGTCGATTTGGCCACACTCTTGGCCGAGCAACTTAAAAGTCTCGTCTCTAAGTTGCCTCCTCGAATGCATCCCTGCCCTTTAACTTCATGCCCCTCGTGGGCATTGCTTGCCCTCTTGACTTGGTCTTGAAAATCTGTCTTCAAGACTTTTGAATGAAGTTGGAACCACTGCCTCCTCCTTACCGCTTTATGGGCTACCTCTTTGTTGCCATCTCGGCTTGGCCTTGAAAGTCCGTCTCCAAGACCCTTTGATAGATTTGGGAACCACTCCCTTCTTTGAAGCATCTCATTGTTTGCTTGAAATCTCCAACCCTCCTAGGTGAGAGTTGTTAATAAGTACCTTGAGAATTTATTGTCCCGACCATCGTCCCGTAGGCTCTTCACACTTGGCCTCCAACTATCTTGTGGTTGAGAACAAAACTTCCAACCTTGTTGGTGGACATGGCGCGAACAATGTGTAACTTGTGCAGTCCGTTGCACAAGAAATGGAATGGCAACATGGCAATCACCAATCCAAAGCAGTCATAGGCTTCCTCTTGAAGTCCCACCCAAGGATAGCTGCCACTAGTCCATGGGCACCACCAAGCATGCTCCCTCGTGAGCAATCTTTGATACTGGGATTGACTTGAAAATGCCACCGACATCCCCCACGTTGAACCGGCTAAAGCAATCTCTTCCAAGGCTTCTCGGTCCCGTCGATACGGCCTTGATTTAGTGTTAACGCCTTTGTCACTCTAGACTTGGAGTTCAACATCGCTTCCCTATGTCTGGGCTAGAACATCTCCCTTCTTGCCACTCTTGGCTTTGTGAGTTTGATGAATCCAACCCATCGACAACAAGCAAATATGCACCAGGAGATCTCAAAGCTGTTTTGGGCACCACCGCCCTAATGGTAGCAAAGTGACATCTCGCAGGATATGGCTCGCAAGCCAACCGTCCCCTTAACGGCCCTTCACTCCATCGCCATATTCCGATTGCTTTAAGATACTCCACCAATGACAATGCACCCCGTACTCAACCGAGGTGAAACATTAAGTTCACATGAGCTTTGCACGGTCCTTCAGTAGCTTTAAAGTCAAATCCCTTCATTGGCACTCTTACCTGAGTTGGAGTAAGGAAACACCCCACTAGGTGTGGCTCACCGGCCAGCCGTTACTCTTTACGGCCCTTGACTCCGCTTTGAATCTTTAACATTTGCACACCATGCGGTCCGTTGTATGGGTGACAAGAATTAGGACCCCTATGCTTGCCCTCTCTTGATGGAATTCCTTCCCGTGGCATTTTGGTCGTTGTTGTTCCATCCGTCTTCCTTGAAAGATAACCCGACATTGGCTCCCCCACTCTTGGGCTTGCCGGCACTTGAGGCTCCCCCACTCTTGGGTTTACCGTGCACTTGAGATGATTCTAGATGTGGCTCCCCCACTCTTGGGTTGCCGTATACTTGAGACTTGCCATTTCCCACACCCTTGCTGGTTTACACTTCCCAGGCTGTTGTGGCTCAAAGACATAGCCTTTAAGGCATTCCATTGCAATTTTGGGCACCCACGCCCTAGTTGCAGGCTCTTCCAGGAAGTAGAACAACTAGTCCCTCATGGACATGTTTCCTGTGTCAAGCATTGGGCAAAGAACTTGCTTGACATTATCACCCGATTGGCACCGATGTGCACAAAGCTTCATTAGGCCCACCGGCCTCTTTACTTGTTGTTCCGGGAAAGGACAGCGCTTGAGTTTCACTTGAACTCCTTCCATCTTGGCATTGCTGCATAGGCCCAACCGTTGCTCCATGTGCATCATCCTCCACCTCCGTGGCTCTCTTAGACATGCACGTTGTAGCTTTGGATGCCTTCTCATCTTCTTTGGCATCCCTTGTACCCCCATCGACACGTTGGCACAAGAACTTGGCACTTGCATGCGGCATGTCTCCTACCGATGCTTTAGTTTCACTTTGCTTCATTAGTGCACGTAGGCACGTGGCTTGGCCCTTGCACTTCCTCAACTTGTGCTTGGCCCACCGTTGCTCCATTATCCCCTTTGCCACTAGCTATTTAGGGGTGTGTCAACACAATGACACTACCATTGGAGCCTCCCGAGTCTTGCTCGTCCTCTTGGGCTTGTCCACCACACTTCTTAATGGGCACCGTCTTGCCATTTAGCCACCGCGACATTACATCCACCGAGCCCACCGGCGTGCACTCTCCATGCTTGAGTCACCATCCTTTGCTCTTTCATTGCTTCCTCTCATTTTTGTAGCTGGACGGCACCAACTACATTCCCACGGTCCATTGTGGGCATAGGGTTAGCCACTATCCCATTGTAGCTTTCCCACCAACCGTTGCTCTGATACCAACTGTCACAGTCTGACATTTTGTGAGCTTGGCAGTCACAAATGTGGCCCGTGCGGTGCTTGCCAAGTCCGTCTGACAAGCCAGCCAAACCTGGATCATCTTATTTAGAAGCTAGAATTGAGCGTTAATGGCCAACCGTCAAGCAACCTCCTTTAGAGAATGGGTGGAAGTAAAACATATTTTCATTGATAAAAGCATCATTACATAGCTCACATTATGTACAAGACATGCCTCTTGCCATCTAAGAAGTTGTGGGGTGGAGGGTGGTAGGAGCATACCCCCCCCCCCCTTAATATAGCTTTTTGAGCCATTTCAAAACTGATACAACTAAACATGACACCCCCTCGAGGAGTCATAATGGCCCCTTATAAATTCTACAAAACTCAATAAATAGAACTCTTCAAAACCATGAAACTACATCCTAAGAGGGTCCTATAGAAAAAAACCTAGCTTAATTTGGACTTGGGAGCTCAAAGTTTTGCCACACCAAAGATCAGGCCAAAGTGAGGTTAAATGGGGTCTCGTGGCTGACTTTGGTGAGGTTATCTTTGCTAGCATCTAACTTGCACTTTGGCACATACAAAGTGAGGTTATCCAAGGTCTCGTTGGCACACCAAAATGAGGTTAGATGCTCTTGGTTGGGCACTAGTGAGGTTAAGCTGCCCCTCACCCGCGCCATTGCTTGATACACCTGGCGGCCTTGGATGCTATCGCGTTGCTTCCTTGGCTGCCCTCTCGGTTGCTTCTTTGGGCCATCCTTAGTATACCTTGGAGTTGTCTTGGCCATTGTTTAGGCACTGTTTAGGCAATGCTTGCACAAGGTTTGGACAATCCTTGGACACAAGTTTGGCACCCTTTTGAGTGGTCATGGGGCGCAAAGAAGCGGACCATGACACATGGCACGACACGGCCCACTAGATGGACCGGGCTAGGCTTAGTATTCAGAGGCACAGGCACTGGCACGGCACGAACAAGGCTAATGGCTAGTTTTTTTAAAAGTATCCCTAAATGTCAAAATTACTCCCTCTCCCACCCCCCCCCCCCCTTCCTCCCCCCACCAACAACTATATAACGGCTAGTTTGAATGATAAATGTGTATTTTCATCAAAAATGTCAAAATTACCCCTCCCAACAACTATATAACGGCTAGTTTTAGAGATAATTTTGTAAATTGACTTATTCAATTTTTTCTATATATACTCACTCTCACTTGATTTCTTTATCACAAAATTATTCACTCTTTCTACAATCTACATAATTTCTCTCTCTACAATCACAAACTACTCACTTTCTCTTTATATTGTTTACCCTTTAATCACCTTTTTCACAATCTTGCCACAAGTTAAGCAATTTGCAAATTCGATTGAGGTATGATTATTATATTTATATTATTATTATTATTTTATTCTAATTTTATTGCTGTTATATTAATTGTATTATATTTATATTATTATTTTATTAAAATTTTATTTTTAATTACATTATTTCTTTTATGGACCCTATGAATTTTAACCTTAAAGATTCAGATTTTGATTATATTGACAATTTCAATAGAGGTTTAACTACACCGTCAAGTACGCCTTCCATGGCAACCAACCATATCGAAAAAAGCAAAGAAAAAAGGGCACGCATATCTATAGTATAGAAGTATCATACCATAGAAGAAATAAAAGATGTGCACAGAAATATTCAACAAAAAAACTATATGTAAGTTCTATTAAAAAAAAAAAACTTTGAGCTGTAGCTTTCATGGTGGCATGGGCCACCTTGCCAAACATACGAATTTTCATTTGAAGCAATAACAAGGTAAAGACCCTAAACGATCCCAACTTAGTTCAACTAATACTACCTTGTCTGCTTTTTCATACTCTTAAAATAAAATGAGAGAAGGAATGGATGTACACATAACTTCGGTAGAGCAACCTTTTACTTTTTCTGATGATAAAAAATTTGAGCGTTTTGTTAAATCATATTTACAGCCTTCTTATAAAAAAGTTTCTAGAAATACTTTTCGAAGTGATTGCTTAAAATTTTTTAGTGAATGGAAACAAAATCTAATTTCTGAATTTTCAAGTTTTGGTGCAACAATTTCTTGTACTTCTAATTTTTGGACCAATCGCAATAAAATTGGTTATATTTGTGTTACTACACATTATATTACTCCTAATTGGTTATTGCATAAAAAAAATTATTTCTTTTCGAATGATGGAATATCCTCATAATGTTTCAAATATATTTCAATATATTATAAATGTATTTAGGGAATATATCGTAGATAAAGTTTTTAGTATTACTTTTGATAATGCTACTGCTAATAATACACCAATTGATATGTTTAAACGTCATTTACATCTCATTCATGGTGAAAAAAATTTCATGAAAAATGTGTATGTCATATAATTAATTTGATTGTGCAAGATGGCTTAAAATATATTAATAATCAAATAGAAAAAGTTAGAAATGCAATTCTTTTCATTACTTCATTTGGTCCTAGAGTACAAGAATTTGATCAATTATGTATAAGATATAGTCTAAAACCTAGAAAGTTTAAATTAGATATTACAATATGTTGGAACTCTAATTATCTTATGTTAGAATCTTTTGTGAAATATAATGAAGTAATTAATAATTATCTTACTACTAGATACACTGATTTAGTTTTAACTACAAAAAATTGGGAATTAATTGCTGAATTTATTGAATTTTTAAAAAAAAATTATATTACTACAAATATTTGTTCTGGTGTTTATTATTGTACTTCTTGTATTGTTTTAAATTAGTTATATAATATTTATAATATTTTGGCTAAGGATAGAAGTAATATATATTTTAAAGATGCTTGTCAATCTATGAAAGAAAAATTTTAAAAATATTGGGATTATATGCCACTGATTTTTTGTTTAGCTACAATAATGGATCCTAGAATTAAATTATTTGGCGTAGAAATGTTGCTAAATGGAATTTCAGAAAATTTAACCATTACACTTAAAATTACATTAAATAATGTTACGAGTTCATTGACCACCCTACATGAAAGGAATTTTCTTATACTTTCTATCATAGCAAGTGATCTACTAATTGTTATGTTATCTATAGTATCGTCGAAGTCTGCTTTTAGTGCAGGTAATAAGCAATTGAACGAGAGGAGAAGCATACCAACTCCAGAAACCTTGGAATGCATTATGTGCTTAATGGATTAGGATGATGCAAGTCTTAAAGCCCAAAATTTAACAGACGACATAATTGAAGATTTTCAAAATTTAGATATAGCTGAATCAAATGAAGAATGAAAAATATGTTCCATTTATTTAGTATATGTATTCCATTATTAAACTATGTTGTATTTCAAATTCTATTTGCTATATAATTTTTTACACATTGTAATTTACTTTCTATACTTATTCATTCTATTTAATATTTGTAAATGGATTCCATCATAAATAAAAGTTTATTTTATTTTTTTTTGTTAAAGTTTTAAATGTATACGAGTTCAATATTGGTTAAAAAAAAATTAACACGAAGATAAGCATGATACAAACACGGGCATGGCCCAAGCACGAGCACGAGCACGAGCACGACACGGCACGAGCATGAGCACGACACGACGTGAACACGAGCACAAACCATGTCTTGCCCATGGGTCGTGCGGGGCCTAGCATTTTTTCTTCATGGGCTGACACAAGCACGGCACGACTGTTAAATGGGTTAGCACGAAGCGCACTTGGCAAGCCATATGGCATGTCGTGCTAGCACGGCACAGCCCACTTTATACCTCTTGAGCTACACTTTCTTATCTACTCTTGTTGAGAGTTATCCATTATATAAACCTCCTTTATTTTACTTGGGTGGGTTTGTAAACCTGTGAGTTTAAGTGTTCTTAGTAAAAACGCTTGTAAGTTTGAGTGCAACTTGGACAAAATCACTTCGGTCTTTGAGAGCTTTGGAATAGCTCTTGTAAAAAGTGAGTTGGGCCCTTAGGCAACTAGAACCTGCTGTGCAAAAGAGTTTTTGCATAGTGAAAGGCTTTCAAGGGAATCTTGGGAGTGATGACATAGGTCAAACGTTATGGCTGAAACTTAGTAAATCGTGTTGTTCATCTTATGATATGTTTTTCTTTCTTGCGTCACATCACTTGGTTGCATTACTCATACTTTGTTTAATGTACTATTCTATTGTTTAATTAGTTTTTAAATGCATTATTTTGTGATTAATTTTGAAAAACCCAATTCACCCCTCCCTCCTCCTAGGTTCCGTATTCGGGCTAACAAAACGTACTGTCAAATGACTTGAGAATTGCGTAAATTAAGAAATTCTCTAAAGCTTGTTCGGAGGACCTCCCATCGGTACAGTTCAATTGAGGTCGCTTCCCACAAGCCACGTTCATGTGGCACAAAAATTGCCAATTTTTGAAAACTCTCGGAGCTTCTCATAGACGCTCCAAAAAGCTTATTTTCATGCACACTCCCGATGAAATATCTCTGTCATCCGGAATCTTTTGGAGCTCCCTGAGGGCTCCTGGTTCATGAGAAATAGCAAGAGAACGTCTGACTAATTTTCCTAAATCTTTCCTATATTGCATGAATTTCAAGGCAAAGTCAATATAAAAGTTTCTAGCAGCGGAGCGTGTACTACATGCGTCTAAATCTTGATCAGATCGGACAAAACTTGCCTTACAACTCAAGCTGGGGTAGTATAAGGAGTGTCATATGGCATTCATGCACCAAGGTAAATTTTGCCTAGGCGCATATAGTACATGTGCCATCTTCCAACAATTTTGCCAATAGATACCAGGCCACCCTCAGTATAATTCAGAGCTGAAAACAGTAGGGAAACTCTACCCAATCAACATAGAACTTCAAAATTCTAAAAAAACCTAAAGTCATCCAAATATCCAAGCCTCTCCAAGCATATTCAAGCTTATCCAACCACAAAACTAAACGAGAATGGCGGATTAAAGGTGTTTAGAGTCTAAAGGTGAAGTTTTCTTTATATTTATGTCTCCCCTACACCTTCTCTTCTCCCTCTAAGCTCACTTGACCTTTCTCTATTTTAACCGTCATCTTCAACCTCTCTTTCTTGGATACATGGAATAAGGAGCTCTTAGTCCATGCTCAAAGAAAAACTTGTGAGAGCCACTGGTTGGAGGACCTCTCACAAGCCTACTTGAACATAGTATAGCCCTTAGAGCTCTTTGTAATATAGTGAAACCTTCAACTTTGTATGATTCATTACATTATTATGGTTACTATATTCATTTATTGCATGTGTTGGCCTTGTTTTTATATTTAAAACTTTTTTCAAGCCTCAATGGTTCCATTTCTAAGTGTTCTTTAAAGTCCATGTTCAAACGATTTTAAAAAACGGCCTCTAACTTGAAGTTTCTTGAAGTTCAAACCAAGAATTCTATATTTCTATGTCTTAGGAAAACCCTCCTAGAACTCTAACCCTCACTTTACATCATTGCATTTTTATTCTCTTAAGTTGCATCAAAATGACTTTCAAAACCCCCTCTTTAAGAGAGGTTTTCATTAATTTTCAAAATTTTTAAAACAACCCTCCCTTAGAGGAGGTTCTCAATGTTTTGCTCTCTTAAATGTTGTGGTTGGAATAGTCCCATTGAGTCTTCTTTTGAGTGATTTCTCTTAAATTGACCATATGAACCCTTATTCTTTAGAGTGGTTTTTAACATCTTAAAAGTGGTTTCCTAAAGCCCTCTTTCAAGAAATGGTTTCACAAAAGTTCATTTCCATTACTTTCCATCAAACTAGTTTTTAAACTACCTATCCTATATTGATTTTTCAAAGTTTTACTCTCTTAAGTTTGTAGTTGAAATAGTTCTAAGGAAATCCTCTTTGGAGTGGCTTTCAAAAACCCACCATATGAACCCTACACTTACTTGAGTGATTTTCATAAAATGGTTTTCAAAGCATACAACTCTCTTAAGTTGATATTTCAAAAGTTTTCACATAAAAATGATAAGGTCTTCTTTACATAAAATCATGGTTTTCAAAACTCCTTTTAAGATTCATGCATAAAATCACTTTTTTAATCTTTCAAAACCACTGGGTCCAAACCGTAGTTCAAAACCACCTTTTAAAACCACTAGGTTCAAAACCCCAATTCGAAACCACTCTCCAAAACCACCTTTCAAAACCTTATATAACTTGACCCTAATTGTCTAATGCTAGGTTAACCTAACCCAAATTAGTAAATCTTAGGTTAACTAAACCCTAGGTTAACCTAACTCTAGTTAGTCAACCATAGGTCAACCAAACTATAGGTCATCCATCCCTGGGTTAACCTAACCCTATTTAGTTAACCCTAGGTCAATCCAACCCTAGGTTAACCTAACCCTAGTTAGGTAACCTTAGGTCATCCAACCTAGTCTAACCTAACTCTAGTTGTCCAATCCTAAGTTAACCTAACCCAAGTTAGTTAACCCTAGGTCAACCCAACCAAGGTTAATGGACTTCAAGGCTCCAATTCAAGACCATTAAAAGTCATCACTCAATTCAAAACCTTTTTTAAAATGCATGCTTTCAAAATGCCTCACTCTCTTGAGTTTTAAAAAATCATTAACTCCAAAGTCTTCTCAAATGCATCCATGCTCCTCCCAAAATGTTTTTAAGAGCTCTCTTAAATTTGTCTTAACCAAAAATGTCTAGACCCTTTACACTTTTGAAACCTATTTTTCAAAATATTTTTCAAAAGCTCACAATCCTAAAGTGGTCTTAACCACCTCATGGTTATGACCTCTAAAAGAGAGTGATATATTGAATGAAACCTGTAAGATTTACATTATAGTTCTAAACCCTAAGTATTTTCAAAAATGCTTTTCAAAAGCCATGTTCATAATGCAATCTTAGTCATCTTATGATTATGGTTCCCTACGGAAAATGAGATATCTAGTAGGATTCTATAATCCCAAAGCTTTTTCAAAATCTTAAGGAAGTTTCTATCCCCTTTTCTAAAAATATTTTTCAAAAATCGTAGCCTTAAACGAGTTTAGTTGTTTATTAGCTAACCTTTTAAAGATGATGAAATATTTCAACATGCCTTTCATAAGGTGTGCAAAAATGGTTTTCAAAACCTTTTCAAAAACAAGTTCACAAGACCTCCAACCCTATTTCAATGTAAACTGCATTTTCAAAAATCTCTAATCAAGATTTTAAAATATCCTTAAACTCTCTTGAGCTATTTTCAAAAGCATTTCAAAACTCTCTTAAGCTATTTCAAAAACATTCCAAAACTCTCTTGAGTTATTTTTCAAAAATACTTCAAAACAATCCAAATCCTATTTTGAAGGTACTTTTAAAAAAAAATATCTAAGTCTAAGTCTAAGTCCAAGTCCAAGTCCAAGTCAAAACTTTCTTGAGTTCAAGTTTAAAAAACATTCGAAGACTCTCATGAGTTTATTTTCAGTCGAGCCTTATCCTAAACTACGACTGACCTGATTTTCACCAAATGAGATACGTAGATAACTTAGAAAAACCAGGTGCAGTTATCACAATCCTTCAAATGAACACTTTTCAAAAATACTTCAAACCATCCAACTTTCAAAACTTATACCGCTTATCCGAATTACGAATGATCTAATTCTCGTCAAATAAGATATGTAGATAACATTCAAATAGGTGCAGTGATAATCTTATTTTCAAATCAAATACCCTTTTTCCAAATAAACTTTCAACTTTTACAAGTTTTTTCCAAACTTGCATTATGCATCATCCATTCAAAAGTGATGACTAGAGCCAGTTTTCAAAAACTTTTCTAAGTAGATAAAAGTGGATTTTAGTAACTAGTGATTCAAGTGAGTGAAACAATGGTGAATAGACATGTAGGTATCAAAAGGGTAGGGTAAGGTGATCATCTTAAGATATCTTCCATACACGTAAATAACTCCCGGACCATAAATTTCTATTTTAAAGACAAAAACTGGAGTCACATTTTCAAGAGGGCTTTAAAAACACTTTCAAAAGGTTGCTCAAAACTTTTTTTCTAAAAACCTTGTTAAGAAGGACATTTTTGAAAATTGTGAGTTTAATTTTCGGATTACACTTAGTTTTAGGTGACCTAGCACATGTTTAACTATCTTAGGTGTTGACTTCAAAACTTTTCTAAAAGCCCTTATTCAAATAAAAACACAAGTTCCAAGTTTAAACCTCAATCGCACTTGTCTTTTTAGGAGGGCAAGTTCTAACAGAAAGAATACCATATTTTTTCCGAGTCAAGAGGATTTAAATAAAAACCTGGCCGCGACAATATTATATAGAAGCTTATAAGCGTATGGGTAATGTTGTTCATAAAAATCAATTATAGTTGAATTGAAGATTTTTACTTTAAAATAAAACACTCATAATTATAAAACGTATTTGTCATATTATTCTGGTTAAGTTTTATATATAGTACATTATATATAAATATAACAGTCAAGTGATCTATTGTTTTTTTTTTTTTTCTGTTGCGCCAGTAAGTAAGAACCTATTTGCTGCCTGCATTTGAAGTCATTCCCTCACATCAATTGCTCCTTGACATTCCACGAAGAGCAAGAGTACGTGCATCGACACTTAACAGCATCCAACTTCAGATACTTACCATAGAATAGAAGAAAAAAAAAAATCAACTATCGATACAAAAACAATCGTAAGGATCCTTCTTTCATATATGCATTGTCCATTATATGTGTAACGTTACACAATTGAAAATTTTATTCATAATTTTTGCATTAAATAATATGATTAAATAGAAATTTTTAATTTTAAAACAAAATATATATTATAATTTTTTTATTATAAAATTGTCACCAGGACCAAATTTTCTGTATAAAATTTGTTTTGTAAAAATTGTTAGCGAGAGAGAGAGAGAGAGATTGTTGCGTAACTTGTGTGTGTGGTACCACTGGATATGTATTGTTTGTGGAGACAATGATGTTGATTCAATCAAATCTCAATATTTTAACCACAGAAGGAAAAAGAACAGGTAAAGTAAGGGAAAGAGAGACGTATTAAATAAGGAGTGCCTAATTTCTAGTACTTTATTAATTTATCAACATTATTTAAGAGGGTCGTATAATTAACCCACACTTACTAGGATTCATACAGGAATCTACTGGGCCGGTTGTCGAGTTCCTTTGATGAGCTGTCTCTGTTGCAAAGTTCTTAAAGTCTATTTTGTACTGAAAAATACTAATTTTATAAAATTTTGTACAAAAATTTTATCAAAATAATATGACAGTAATAGTATTACTGCTAAGTTATTGTTAACGTATGTGTAGGCACATTTTGACTTTTCTCTATATCATACATATATGTACGTAACATATATTTTGGAGTACATATATTAACCAAAGTGTTAGAAATTATTATAATAAAAAAAAGTGTGAACTTGGCATTTAAACAACTAAACAAAACATACACTGTTTAACTTTTATGCATTGGCAAACTTCACCAATCCAACGACTAAAATCCTGAGATTATGTTTATCAATTGAGCCCAAGTATATGATGTGGAACTTAGAGCTCGACGTATGTACCCCTTAACCATTGAGCAACTAGTGCAAATTACTGACCTGTGTATTTGTGTATAAATGTGTATATACATGCATATATAATCATTACGAATTTTCCAATG
Organism: Euryodendron excelsum; assembly: GCA_033060915.1. Taxonomy (NCBI): domain Eukaryota; kingdom Viridiplantae; phylum Streptophyta; class Magnoliopsida; order Ericales; family Pentaphylacaceae; genus Euryodendron; species Euryodendron excelsum. The sequence continues at coordinate 27,513,214 of CM065385.1, read as the reverse complement.
GAGTGTTCGACCTGTGTATTGGTATGTGAGTGTGTATATATAGATATATAGATATATATATATATAATCATTACAAATTTTCCGATAGAGTGCTCTCTCTCTTCTTCGTTGCAGGGTCTAAAAGGAGTCCAACTCCTAAAGAAAAAGTGGCAGGTCACGGCGCGGTGGAGGAAAAAGTACCCTTATTGGAGTATTCATCATCAACCATCAGATCAAGCAATAGCCAGGATGATCAAGATCAGGATCTTCTGGGAAGGGTTTGGATCGAATCAAAGAAGCTTTGGCATATAGTGGGCCCCGCAATCTTCAGCCGCGTCGCCACTTTCTCCATGCTCGTCATCACCCAAGCTTTTGCTGGCCACCTCGGCGAGCTTGAGCTCGCTGCTCTCTCTATTGCCGTTAATGTCATACTAGGATTCAACATCGGCCTTCTGGTATCATTCTCTCTCTCTCTCTCTCTGTCTCTCTCTCTCTCTCTCTCTAAGCTGTCCCTCTGATGTCGGGCTTTGATGGTATGATTAGCTAGGAATGGCAAGTGCGTTGGAAACGCTATGTGGGCAGGCTTTTGGAGCCAAGAAGTACTTCATGCTGGGTATATACATGCAACGTTCTTGGATAGTTCTCTTCTGGTGTTGTGTACTGCTTTTGCCTATGTATCTATTTGCTTCTCCGATCTTGAAGCTGCTGGGACAGCCTTCAGACTTGTCTGAGCTATCTGGGGTTGTGGGCTTTTGGATGATTCCGCTTCACTTCTGCTGTGCCTTTCAGTTTCCGCTGCAGAGGTTCTTGCAGAGCCAGCTTAAGAATGGAATTATCGCGTGGGTGTCTCTGGTGGCTCTGGTGGTGCACGTACTCTTGAGCTGGTTGTTTGTGTATAGACTTCAGCTTGGAGTTGTGGGAGCTACTGTTACTTTGAATCTTTCTTGGTGGGTTTTGGTGGCTGGTCTGTTTGGTTACAGTCTCTGGTGGGTGTCCTCTAACCTGGACTGGCTTCTCCATCGAAGCCTTTTCTGGTGTTTGGGAGTTTGTAAAACTCTCTGCCGCTTCCGGGGTCATGCTCTGGTACTTCTCTCTCTCTCTCTCTCTCTCTCTCTCTCATCAATGGCGGAGCTATGTTGCGCCCGTAGTGGCCTCTGAAATGTTTTAATTTTTTAACTACATTTTTAGAAATGTTTTTTTAATTTATTCTTTATAAATTTTCCTAGCTCCCTTAAATAATTATTTTACTTTAAAGATTCTTTTAAATATTTTATATAAGTTTATATACATTACAAGTACCCTATAGTTGCTTACGAAAAAAAATATATTTTTTGGGTTGTGATTAATAGCTGCGCAGTATGAATTTTTTGGCTCTGTCCCTCCCCTAAAACAAATGGTACCAATGTATAGAGTATTGTTAGATCTGCAAGGTAACTACTACAATTCTATATTCATGTGTTTCCTCTCTCTCTCTCTCTCTCTCTCTCTCTCTCTCTCTCTCTCTCTCTCAATTATGAAACAGTTTGGAGAATTGGTACTACAAAATCCTGATATTGATGACTGGAAACCTACAGAATGCAAAAATTGCAGTGGATGCTTTGTCCATATGGTCAGCAACTTCTTCACATGATAACAGTTGTCATTTTACAATTATTAAGTCGTAGTTGCAGTTTTTAATGTCTCCAATAATGAACGGGTTGTGTGTGGCTTGTGTGTTTCTTACCTTCTCAAAAAAACAGCTGTCGTAATAGACAAAGTTTATTTTCATGTGACATAGCATTGCATTTATAATTCTGTAATCATTACATGCGCAAATTATATATTGTCCTTTGCACTTTGTTCTGATTTGCATGCGTTGACATGTTTGTTGGGACTCTTGTTTCAGCATGACTATTAATGGGTGGGAGATGATGATTCCTCTTTCCTTCTTTGCTGCAACTGGGTACATAATTCTTCACTTCATTTATACCTTGGGAATTGTTATTTTTACAATTTTTTTATTCTTCCACGACCCTGAATTGTTTTTTTTTTTTTTTTATTCTTTATTTGCACCTATTTTTAATCAGCAAAGACACAACTAGAACACTTGATATCAAGATTAACGAAGAACAAAAGAAAGAAACAAACAGATAAAAGGGCACTTAAAAAGTTAAAGGAAATGGGGTTGCTCATAAAGATTGGATTGTGTATTTGTTATCAGATCTATCACTACTTGTTCAAAAAGATGTAGTAAAATGGTACGTCGGATCTTGTTTTGGAGCTACGTGGAGTTGTGGGTACATGATTGGCGTATAGACTTCATCCGAAACGAATAAGCAACAACAGAGACATGCATGTGTAGCTGAAACGACAAGAAACTATAATAATGGTGATTAGAAATTATGACAGAGAAATTTGAAATGTTAAATAAGAAAGAAAATGAAGGCAGATTTTGTTCCTTTCCCCTTCTTTCAATCTTTGTTTTTTAGTCGATTGGACAGTCTAAATTGAAACATGACAGTTGGAAAACTTTATTTTCGCAAGTTTTTTAACTTTTTTTTAAAACTCAAATCCTCTTTATAATCATAGGATGAAAACACAACTTCAACCTTAAAATTGTATTTTCATCCCACGACGTCAAGGGAAGTCATGATTTCGTCCCACTGATATTGAAGGAGTTTAGGCTGTTTTGTAACAATGGACCAAGTGTAGGTGTAGCCATACAATTGCGATTCGGTGCTGCCACGGAAGAGAAGCCATCGTGAGCCCCCTAAAACCCCTACTTCCGTAAGACGATGACTCGAATAAACCCATTTTACTTCTCTCTCTCTCTCTCTCTCTCTCTCTCTCTCTCTCTCTCTCTCTATATATATATATATATATATTTCTATATAGGATGTATACACATACACCATACATATACACCTCTTTTGTTGTATATATTGTGTATATGTAGTCGCACCTTGTCACTATTCTAATTTTCTATCATATTCCACACTTCGATTTGCTCCTCAGACTCTTATTAGGGCTCATTTTTGCATCCCATTATATTCATGTCGCAAATTGCTCTGTCTACTTCGAAATTAGATCCATACATTTCTTGTTTGGTTGCTGAACAAGCGAAGGAAAGGAAAGCAGATCAAGTTTTGAGTCCCTTGGGTTGCCACTTGTTAGGGATATAAATGGTTTCCATGGCCACTTGTGTTGGTTATATCTGAATAATGATTCGTTTGTTTCTTGCCATTAGAGAAACACATTTGGTTTACAGCAGTATGCTGAGAAAATTGGCTCGAAGAATACTCTTCCAAAGTCCTGGAACGGAGCCAGGACTTCTATTGTTTTTATCCCACGACTTTAAAGAGGACCTGTATTTAAAAAATAAATTTAAAATCACCTTAGTTTGGAAAATAAATTTTCCAACTACCTGTTTCAGCAAAACACTCCAATCTTATTATATGTGTACATCATCTTGGCAGCACCCCTTCCTTTAAGTTGCTGCAGAATAAATTTCACACTTGACATGAGGGCCAGAACAATTTAGCATGAGGACCAACAGACCATAGAGCTACCTTTTTAGTTGCTACAGGAACACAACTTAAAAGAAAATGTGCCATACTCCCGGAGTATCTATCGTAGCATTTCATTGTGGTTACCATATATTTGTTTCTTTGCATTTTTTTTTTTTTGGTTTAATTTATGAAATAATTCTTGAAAAGCATGTCTAGGCACCCAGTTTTATCTGTAAGGTAGAAAAGAAATTGCTCAAATAAATTTCACAGTGCTCCAGCAGTTTTTTGGGTGACAATAGTTGCTGATATAAATGACTAATAGTGGCTAATATGCATAGCAATATAGGAGAGACCAATGCTTTAGATGTTGCATTTGATCCATTTATGTTTATCTTCATTTGATTTAGAGTAAGGGTTGCAAACGAGCTTGGAGCCAGCAATGGAAAAGGAGCTAAATTTGCCACCACAGTGTCTGTGTTGACATCCACAGTGATCGGTCTCTTCTTCTGGCTGTTGATTATGATTTTCCATAACGAACTTGCCCTAATTTTCTCCTCCAGCAAACCTGTCTTGGAAGCTGTAAACAAGCTATCCATTCTCTTGGCTTTCACCATTCTCCTCAACAGTGTCCAACCAGTACTCTCAGGTAAATTCTGTTCAACTTCTCACTTCATTGAAGTTCATTTCATTTTCAAAACTGAACACACTAGCAAACACAAATTGGTTTCTTTCAAATTATTGCTATAGGGGTAGCTGTTGGATCAGGATGGCAATCTTATGTGGCTTACATTAACCTGGGTTGCTACTATCTAGTTGGTGTTCCACTCGGGTTTGTAATGGGATGGGTTTTCAACAGAGGAGTTATGGTATGTATTGTTGTTCTTGTTCTTGTTCTTGGCAGCCTGTTTGGAAGTTGGGAGGGGAGGAGAGGGGAGGGAAGGGAAAGGCGAAGGAAAATTTTAAATCGCGCATGCACGCGCACACACACTCTCTCTCGGGAAGGGGAGGGAAAGGGGAAGGAAAATTTTAAATCTCTCTCCCTTCTTTTCTTCCACTTTCCTTTCATTTTTTTTACGAAACCAAACAAGACAAGGAAAAAACACGCTGTGACTCACCCAAATCAACTTGCAAAAAACAGTACGACGAATTGAATAAACACCATACTAAACAATCACATGAACATTTCAGTCTCCTATTGTCTACTTCATAAAACAGTAATATACATAATCTTTTTGGTTTTGGAGAGAGAGAGAGAATTAGAAGTGAGAGAAAGTGGTTCCAACGAATTTCCAATTCAATAAATTCACCCTTGGGATGATTTACAAAAGCATGAGCTCATTCAATGAAGAAACACACATCATATGACAAAGCTTCTAAGACTTCCAGCAAGAAAATTGCAAGTCGTTGAGGTGAATGGGTGCATGTAATTTGGTCCTTGTCAAGAAGAATGCCAATAAGAAACTCTGGGTGATAGATAATGCATGCCATGTCAGGAAAACAATTGGTTACAATCTATTCTTAGCAGTTTGCACTACCCAATAAGTTATTTTTTGAACTTATTACAGTAAAGCTATACATGATCTCATTTTCTTTGTCATTACGGTTAGTTAATTGCAATCTGTATGTATTTTTTTATTAGTAATGTACTTTCTAATCCTTCATACGAGAATGAACACCATTAGGGTATCTGGGCTGGGATGATATTTGGCGGAACAGCAGTTCAAACTTTAATATTGATTGTCATTACCATCCGATGCAACTGAGAAAAAGAGGTGACAACCTTCTGACTATTTTCTGTTTCCTTAATTCTACACATATCATGAGTACTGAAGTAGCTCTAATTATATCATTATATATTTCAATTGCAGGCAGAGAAAGCAACTATGCGCGTAAAGAAGCTGGCTGACATGAATTAGTGTTGTTTCAACCCTTTTTTAGACGAAAAAGCGCAATACTAATTCATTGACCTTTGATTTCTTATCCCGCATCGATCATGAATCCCATATTTGTGATATCCTGTAATCAGAATATGTTATATGAGCTCGATAATTTAATTCATATATATAATGTATATGCATTTTGGCTGGCATGCTTATTGATTGGACTTGGTAGATGTCAAAGCCGACTTCAATATATAAGGTTCAAAGATTTGATAAAGCATTATGCTGGGCCCAGAAACTCTTACAACAGCTAAATTGAGGAGAATGTTCTGATTGAGGAGATTCTGAAATGATGGATTAAAGGACTCAGTTTCGCTTTATATATGCTGCAATGAATTTACAAGATGGCACAATTTTTGGCTTCGAATTGTAAGATTGGTATGAAGTTATCGGCTTAATTAATTTAGCAAACAACCTTCATCAACGAATGAGATTTGTTGGTCAATATGCAAGTAGCAAGTTTGTATTTAATGTTGAAAGTCAATTAAATTTATGATTTTGGAGACTAATAAACTGGTTTTGGATATTCTCCATTTCTGGTTATGTAGAAGGAAGATCTTCATATTCTGTCAAACAATGGATGAGATGAAGCCTTATTAGATGTCTTACCAAAATTATATTATATTATATTAAAATTTATTTTCTTATATATCACTACAAAATCATTTATTGATTAATAGACTTTAAGTCTATTCATTCTAACTCTTTATTTTATTTTAGCTGATGTGTCAACTTCTCAATCAATGAAATGGAGATATCCACTTCAACCATTAAATGAAGCATGATTTGGAAGTTGCAATGAATGATGAGTTTTAATTCAAAATTACAATGCCAATGGTCTTTAACGAGCAATCTTTTATATCCAAATACACCTAATTTTATCTAGATATGAAGTGATTAAGAGATTAATTTACAAACTCTAGGGCAGAAGAGAGTTCATGGACATGCATTCAGATTTAACTGGGGAACAAATGCTGTTGGCAACCCTTAAAAAGACCCAATTTGAATCATGCAAGCACATATTTTCCCATACTTTCACCATTCATGTTAGCATAAAGACCATGCAAATGAACAACACAGTCACAGAGATGGAATCTGTCTTCTCTTCAGTAAGATCATTGACCCAAAGAAAATAATAGAAAGCAAATAAGAAATAGTCTGGTTAAAATAGGAACAAAAACCTTTGCATCTCCGACGCTACTCTTTAAAATAGTTAGTTAAAATATACTTAAAAGCTCCATTCTCTATTTTAGCTACCCACTTTTGAAAAAATCCTCTAACCGTACTCTATATTTTAACTAGCTACTATAGTTATCAATATCGCATCGGCCGACACACCATTTTTGCTATTGGTACTGTATGTACCGGCACCAGTATATTACCGAACACCATATTGGGTTTATCACTATTAATATTTTGTACATATAAAACTGTATATTTATTTACAATATATTATCTTTCAAAATTTTGGCATTGTTCATATAAAGTATTATTTAATACTAATTATTTTTATACAATATAAACATGTAATCCAACCCAAGTAGGTATTTAAAAATATTTCAAAAACATTACTTGTCTAGTATTTATTAAAATAATAGACATTTATAATAAAAATAATAATAATAACAAATTATTTTTAAAAAATTATACAAAATCCGGTGTAATTTGATACCACCTGGTGCAGACGGGTATTGCCTGGTATAACTAATATGGACCGGTATTTGTCGATATTGCCCGATATCTTAATATATTGGTGTGGAACTTACTCTTTTTTGCACCGTTTTATAAATGGTGCAGTGCGTATCGGTCGATACGGGTCGGCACGGTGCAAGATTAACAATTATGCTAGCTATCTCATAAACTACTCTTTTTTTAACACTCACCCAAAGAAAAGAGAAAAAAAATAATAATAAAAAAAAAGGGGAGAGAATGAGAGAAATTTGTGAAATAAAGTTTGAAGAGTCACTTTTGACTCTCTACATTTAGAGAGTCAAAGTGAAGCTATCTAAAATAGAAAGTCATATAGAGAGCCCGTTGGAGAGTCATTTTTAAAGTTTGACTCTCTAAAATAACAAAGAAAGCGATTTTATAGAGTTCATTGAAAATCCTCTAATAGAAAAGATTAGAAAGTATATATTGATAGGTCCCTCCTATAATTGACCATAAAAAAAATAAGCTAAATTCAATATATTTTGCTGATTAAGCTGACACTACTAAAAAAGTGACTTTTAGCGACGGTAATTTACCGTCGCAAAAGACTGGATGCCGTCGCAAAAGACCTTTTGCGACGGCTCTACGACGGCAAGAAAGGCGTAGCGAAAGGCAGCGCCGCAAAAAGTTTTTGCGACGGCGTTTGTGACGGCAAAGCACTATTTGCCACGGCAAAAGTGCCGTCGCAAAAAGGTTGACGCAGGATGGGTTTATTTGCGACGGCTCTAATTCTTTGCCATGCTGTCGCAAACAAGTTTTTGCAATGGCACGGTGCCGTCGCAAAAGCCTGTAGCAAAAGGTTGAACTATTAGCGACAGTTGTAGCTGTTGCAAATATTAAATGAACTGTCGCAAATACCTCAATTTAGTGACCAATATAAATTGTCGCTACAAAATTGTAACTATTTTAGAGTTTTGCTTCGACTCTTTGCCGTCGCAAAAATAACACTGCCGTCACAAATACTATATATTAATTTTAATATTTTATATTAAAATTTTAAATTTTAAATTCCCTGTAATTCATGTTTATATAAAAGAAATTAAACTAAATAAATTAATAACAAAATTCATTCACCATAAAATTCACACTCACATCCAAAAAATTTAATACAAATCATCGAAGGTATAGTTTTTATATAAAGAAGTAATTAAAATGCGAATGTGTACAATAAAGTTTTCGTAACAAATATAAAAATATCAAATTCCAAGAGTACCCTAACATCCAACACTTCAAAAAAAAAAAAGTAAAATATGAGCCACCCCTTTAATGCCAAACTTCACGAAATACCTACTCTTTCTCAATGACCTGAAAAAATAAAATAAAACAAGTATCAAAATGATTTCTACAGTTAATATAGCTCTTATTGAAAGACATTGCATTGACAATTCCAAGTCCTCTTGAAGACAACATTAATTGCACGACAACTAAGTTGCTCCATTATCACAGAGTGAATCTAGCATTTCAGCTTCTATTACCGTGACCCATATAGTTCCACATGATCTTTGATTCCTACTTTCAGGTATTGTAAGTGGCAACAACCCACTTCAAGTGAGTCACCACAGTTTAAATGAAAAGATAAATAGTGAATAGGAAATCACATCCACAAGAGGTGCATGAAGCAGACAAGTAGCCTTTCAAAGAAGAAGAAAAATACATAGTTGTTAGACGTCGCAGAGAGTAATAAAAAAGATCAATTTTAGCAAGGCATATTTTTTTTTAAAGTCGAACAGGAAACTAGGATTACCAATATTTAGTTCAAACCTGAACTCTTTTACCAAGGCATTACAAGAACAAATGAGTATGGTGGGCAAAAATATAATAAAAAAAAAAAAGAAAAGGAAAGAAAAAAAGGGCATTTGGAGACAAATCCTTGACAATAAGTTTCTCACATGAGAAAGAGAAGAATAAATCAAGAGAATATGTAAACCTGTTTCAAATCATATAATAAAAATGCTCCTATTGCAGCACTTTTTAAATTTTGAAACTCTGTTCTTGACAGCCTCCTACTCTAATTCATTTTATTCAGAGATCAACCTCTCAACCACCTCTCGTCCATTACAGAAGCTCAAATCCCTAGAGTGGCCCTCAAATGTTGGTGTACAATGATGACCCCTAAATGGAAGGGTATGGTAAACACAACACTTGACTAAAGATTCAAGGTAGTACATTAAACATATTCCAGCAACATAACTGAAACTGAGACTAATGAATCAAAATTGTAGCAATCTTGTTTCTCATGTTTATAGTTTTTTCTATTGTGTATATTATAGTAATGCTTGCCAGCCAAAATCATGATTCTCAAATACATAGTTCTTTAAGGAATGCCCCATACTACAATAACCTTCTTCTTTTTTTATCTCTACGCTCTATGTATTCCAGTTTTACTGTCTACTTTATGTCAGTCTATGAAGGCTTCTCTGTTAAGCCACAAAGTGTTGGGCAATGACAGAAATCAGTAAATAATGAATACAAGATGCAAAATTTCATAGAAAATATAATCCAGATCAACAAAATTACAAAGCACAAATAGAATTTAGGGTTAACAAAGTTTCATAATAGATTCTAGTTGATGGAATTTCATAATGTACAAGACAAAAGTTTCAGTCTTCTCTTTCAACCAAATAACACAGCGTTATTTATTTGGTAGTGTATAAAGTTCAGTTCTCACAAACCTGTGTGGAAGCATATCATAGCTTCCATAATGGTGTAGAAGACACTTCATGTTTAAAGGATGAAGGATGAGGTGCTGACCATCAACTGCCTGAAGTAGATGAACACGCCTATAAATAGCACCATAACGGAGTCATAAATCACAATGAGCAGGGTATGGAGATAGGCCACAATAGTTGTTTTGATAGTCAACGATGGGGCATATACAACTACAAGCTTAAAGCAACTCATGTAACATGAAAGTGTTACAAGCTAATATAATTTACACAGGGCTACAAAGTTATAAACATATTCTGTGCATCCTAACTGCCTCACAAGCAGAAGAGTCTCTCCCAAGAAGTGAATTACCTACAATAGCTTAAAATTGTTTATGTGTCATGAGAAATGTTGTTTTTCATAGCTGTACCATCTTGTTTCCAACAAATGACTGACAAGGTAAGGGCACTACTGAAATTTTTGAAACAAAAGTTGTCACTTTTAGTTTGAAACAAACTGGAGAAGAAAAACAATGAGAAGTTCAGTCACTTGGAGAATTTTTTTCCTTTTTTTGGTTGAATTTTGCTACAATATGTCCAAGCCTCTTAAGAGCACTTAACTAATCATAGCGCATATGTAGTCTTCCACACCCCACCCCCCCCCCCCCCCCCAAAAAAAAAAAAAAAAAAAAAAAAGACAAAGCTCGCACATGCACCAAACAATTACCGGGATAAATCGCTAGGGTTGGCCCAAGTAGCATGACTACAACTCAGGACCTTCGCTTCTTGAGGTAGATTTTTGACCATTGCATTTACCCATTAGGTTTAGCCACTTAGAAAAGTCTTGAAATATAAGACTGCTCTAATTTTAAATTTGACTGCAAAACTGAATTACAGTACCGGATTGAATCCCACAAAGAATCAAGCATCAGGCTTGCAGAACACATTTTTCTAAGTATGAAGAACTCATTGGACTGCAACTTATTAAAAAAAATTCATTGGACTGCTATCTAGTCTAAAGATGCAACCATTTCAGTAAATTAAACATTAAAACAATTAGAAATAGATAGCACATGGATAAAATTGTTCCTATCATCTAGGCATGCATACAATCACCCAGCATTTTGGATATATTACTCATATGACTGATGAAACATAAATTCATAACATTTCCCTTCAATCATAGTTGAATTATAATAACCACTATTTGATCATCAATTACCTGGTAGAAATTGTATGAATCCTTGTCCTTCCTATCCCCGAAGTAATTAAAGTTCCTTTGCATGCTCTTTCTATCATCACGCGAAGAATATACGGCACCCTCTTGGTCTTCCAATGGTTCAACCACATAACCAATTTGACCCAAACAGTCCTCACTATCACGTGAAGAATATGATGCTTCAGAGTTCAGACCAAATTCAATAAACATTTAGCAATTCTTGACTTTTCAATTCAGAAGTCTCATAAAACAAGAGAGAGAGAGAGAGAGAAACGATCTCTAAGTGAGGCATTTTATCGAACAGTTAACTGTCAAAAGAAATAGGAGGCATACTTACACATTTGCAACGAAACTAAACTAAAGAAAATCATAACCAAAATCAGCAACAAAAAATTCAAATACACCCAGGACCCATCGATTGCAGTCTTTAAACAGAAACACTAAAAAATTAAATGTAAGAAATTTACTTATCAACAAAATGACAGGATCCACAACGTTGCAGCTGAAGATTAATCAACCCAACATTCTGTAGAGCATAGTTATCTATCTACCTCCGTAATACGAAAGAGGAGTTTTTATTCCCTGCCGAGGGGAGTTTCCATTCCTTGCGGAATAACCCAAATGCAGTGTGGAGAGAAAATGTAGCACCGAGGAGAAGAAACATAGAGCAAACAATCAATGTCAAAGGTGCAAGAACCACTCCCCCAGCCCCAACACAAACGCACAATAAACACGTTTCCAAGAAATTTCAGCTATGTTAAAAGACCAAAATCATGCAGTAAAAAAATAAGCAAAATTCAAACTAGGAGCAGAGCCCGCCAAACCAAAGCAAACCAATTTCAACTCTTGAACTATCGAAAAGTGAAGAAAAGAAATAGAAGGTTCCAATGGGCTTACCAGAATGAAGATCTTCTCACTCAAGCTTACTCTTGCATAGTAAAGTGCAGTGAGGAAAATACACTGGGCATAGGGATGGAAAAAAAGGGCTCCCGTCCCCTTCCTTCGTTGAAAATTTTCAATCCTATTTCTACTCGTTTCCGAAGGTTTGGTTGCATAGCCCTCAACTCTCTAGAGATGGGCTAGAATTTGGGTTGCAAACGTCTATCTTAACTCAACTAATTACTCGAATGGGAAACTGTTTGATGAAAGAAGGGAGGAGATGTTGCGATCGAGGAAAATGAAAGCGGGGGTGGAGGTGTTTTTGTGATGGAGGAGGGTTTGAGAGTGAGAGAGAGAGAGAGAGAGAGAGCAAAGAGGAAGATCAATCGGGAGAAAGCTAAGGTTTACGGGGAAAAAAGGGGGAGGAAGTGCGCCAAACAAAACGATGCCGTTTTGATTAAAACCTTTTGCGACGGCTATTCCTGTCCCAACTACCCGTGGCAAAATGACCTTTTGCGATGGGATACACGCCGTAGCAAATACGCGTCTCAAAAAGTCCTGTACGCGACCAAATATATCTGCCGTTGCAAATGTCGGTCGCAATTATGGGTCAGCGACAAGTTTTTGCCACGGTCATTTTGCCGTCGCAAAAGGTGTTTTTTGCGACGGTGAACGAACCGTCGCAAAAACTTCCGAAGCAAAAGGTCTTTTTTCTCGTAGTGTGATAGACAATTGGTACGGTACAATCAATCATCTGAACATTAAAAATAAGCTAAAGAAAGAAAAAATTGTATTGTACAACCAATCATCTGAACATTAAATTTTTTTCCCATTGCTGAAAATAATTGAGACTCACCAAATATCAGGCAGAAACATTTTCCCCAACGTTAGCAGGATGAGTATTGCTATCTATATAAGTCTGTTTTTTATATTATATTTAAAGTATAAAAAAATGTTATTTTTCAATCTCATTTCTCACTTTCAGGCACAAGGCAGTGACACTCATATGTTAACAAATACACATTAGACCCACTTATTTGTGTTTAGCTATAAAAAAATGAGATTGAGAAATGAGTTCTAGCACATTTTCCTAACAAGATATGAATTTTGTAGTTCTGATTTGAGGAAAACAATCAATCGGCATGAAATTAAGTGAAATCTTCGCCCAGCAGGCAGTGCCGATCCCTACGTTGTATTGGGTTTGGATGTAAAGGAATTAATGAGACATTCTATTTGAGTAATTAGTCCACTAATTAGTGTCATGCGCATTTATGAATGAAGTATGCCATAAAAAGTGAAGTCAAAATGCTATGACCAGGTGTCACGGGGCGGCACTTGTGAGCAAGTTGAATGTCACAATGCCCCCGTGTGGCGCCCGCCAAGCTCCCTTGACAAGTCCGCCAAGCTCAAGTCTCCACCGGTTGATTACAAGCAAAGCAATTTGATGGCACAATACAAGCATTTACATTGGAAATTGATGGAAAGAAATACACAAGAAATTAACAAAAGAGTACATTTTCATTGCTAAGAAGGTATTTACAATGCTTAGAAGATGAAAAACAAGTGCTTGGTTGATTACAAGAAAAGTGTTAGGGGAGGTTGTTGACATACATACCCCCCTTATAGTAGCATTTTTAGCCATTTACAAACTGACAAGTGAAAACATAGTGTGTGCCCGAGGAGTCATAACGGACTCTCATTAATTCTACACTTGTCCAAAAATCCTAAACTCTAGGAATGAGAAAATACATCATAAACGCTATATACATAAAAAAAACCTAGCTTGATTTGCCCTCCGGAGCTAGGAGAAATGCCATGCCAAAAATGCACCAAAAAGGTGTACTATGTGTAAATTTGGCATTGGTCCTTCATCGTCGCCACGGAGGGAATTACATCAAAAGGCTTGCTAGGACTTAAACTCCTACATATTTACAAGGGTTTGGACCCTAGGTTGTGCGGCAAAATATGGCCGGAACGTCCCTCAAACGCCAACGCGCCGCTGCTGCCCGCTGCCTTGCCTGCTGCCTTGGCTGGCTGCTGCCTTGGCTGGTGCCTTGGCTGCCAGCTTGCTGCCATGGCTGGCTGCCATGGCTGCCACGTGGGGCAATTGGTGGCTGTCTTGGCTGCCATGTGGGGCATTTTTGGGGCTGCCTTAGGGCATCTCATGGGGCATAAATGGGGCTGTTTTGGGGCTGTTTTGAACAATGTTTGGGCATCGTTTGGGCAATGCTTGGGCATTGTTTTGGCCGTCAAATGAGCACCATTTGGCCCGTCTTTGAAGCATATTGCCTTGTGCATTGGTTGAGCACCCCTTGGCCTATTATTGGAGCACCTTGGCACAAAGTTGGGCATCCGTCCTCCACCATCTTTGGCACACCTTGGGGCCTTAAGGCAAGTGCGAAGGCACTTGCGTGGGACGTCATGGGATGCAAGGAAGCGACCCGTGACATTCTCCCCCACTCGAACGGTCACCGTCCTCGGTGACTCTTGGACTGGTTTGAGTTTTGTTTGGCCCTGCCCCTGCAAGGCTGATGTGGTTTTGCCCCTTGGACTATCTCGGCACTTGGTGAGCTCCTCCCTCGACCCTGGCCTCTCGAAGATATCTGCCTGAAATGGGGCACCCGGCTTGGCCCCCGACACAAGCTCATTGGACTTGGGGATTGGCCCCTCCTCCAAAATCTCCTCAATTTTCCCCACCATTGTCCTCCCAGGCTCTTCTCTCTTGGCCCCCAACTTCTCCATGGCTGAAATGCACCTTCCAGCATTGTTAGTTGACATGGTTAGAACAATGCACGGCTTGGGCATTTGCATGCACAAGACGTTGTTGTATGGCACCACCACAGTCATGGTTTCCCTCAAGAAGTCCAACCCAAGGATAACTTGGTAGTCATCTATGGGCACCGCCGTAAAGTCAAGACGCCCCTCCCAAGAGCACACTTTCACGGAGATTGACCTTGCAATGCCACACACCGGTTGAGCCGCCGAATTTACCGCTTTAATCCGACAAGTGTCCTTCTCCAAGGACAAGCCCAATCTCTCCACCTCCATGCTAGCCACAAAGTTGTGGGTGGCCCCAGTGTCCACGAGTGCACGGATGGGCTTGCCGTTGACCGTGATGTCCACGAACATAAGACCCTTGGTGGTTATTCTCCTCCTCTCCATAGGCTTCCCCAACTCCTTGGTTTGCCTTGGTTTGGTGTCAGCCCCCTTACCATTAGTTTTGGAACTCGACGCCTCCATGACATGCCTTGGCTGGACATCAACACCCTGGCCACTCTTGACTTTGGAGTTTGATGCTTCCTGCTTGATGGCATTCATCATTTGAAGTGCACCAACCCTTGAACCGGCCTTAGACCTCCGTCTGGCACTTCTTCTCGACCTTGTGTCCTCCTCACTGTCACTGCTGCCTCCACTATCCACTGGTGGCTTGGACATTGAAGACCTTAAGGCATTGATAGCTTTCTTGTGTGGGCACTCCGCCACTTTATGGCCTCCGCTGCACAAGTAGCATGAAATAGGCCCCTTATGCTTGCTCTCTCGATGGGAGTCCTTTCCGTTGCCCTTGGAGTTGTTGTTGTTGTTCTTATACCCGCCTCCCTTGTTGGTTGACCCACATTCGGCTCCCCCATTTCTGGGTTTGCCATGCACTTGGGACATGCCGCTTCTCACACCCTTGCTGGATGACTCTCCATCTTGTTGTTGTGGCTCCACGGCATAGTCAACAAGGCACTCCGCTGCATTTTGGGCACTAGACAAGTCTTGCACCCTTTGCCGATGCAACTCGACCCTTACCCATGGTTGCAGACCTTCAAGGAAGGAGAACAACTTGTCTTTCTCTGACATGTCTCGAATGTCAAGCATTAAGGCTGAGAATTGCTTGACGTAGTCCCTTATGGTGCCTGTGTGCTCCAAACTCCTCAAAGCACGCCTGGCATTATACTCCACATTCTCCGGAAAGAATTGCAATTTGAGCTCCGTCTTTAATTCCTCCCATGTAGCAATGTTGCATAAGCCCTGTTGAATCTCATCATATTTTGTCCTCCACCAAAGCTTGGCATCGCGGGACAAATACATGGTTGCCATTGACACCTTCTGCACCTCCTCAGCTTGGACAGCCTTGAAATACTGCTCCATGTCGAAGAGGAAGTTGTCCAATTCTTTGGCATCCCTCGCACCTCCATAGGCACGCGGCTCTGGCACTCGCATGTGTGACACCCCAGCTGTTGCCCCCATTGCTGGCCCTCTTGTGCTCCCATCACCCCCATTGCCTCCCATGGCTACAAGGCGTGTCAACACATTGACACGGTTGTTGGAGTCTTCCAAGTCTTGCCGTAGACTCACAATCTCCGCTCGAAGAGCTTCGACGTCTTGGGCATGACTACCACTTTCTGACACAGAACCCCCAGCACCATCACTCCTTTGCTCGAGTGCCCTCACCCGATCCTCTAATCTTGTGGCCACCATGGTCATTCCGTCCATCCTCCCCTCCAATGCCTCAATCCTCTATGCATGAGTCACCATCCTCTGTTGCTTCGGTTGCACTAGTGAGTTGCAGCTACAAAGGCCACGAGTCTCGTTGTGGCTCTGATACCAACTGTCACGGAGTGGCACTTGTGAGCAAGTTGAATGTCACAATGCCCCCGTGTGGCGCCCGCCAAGCTCCCTTGACAAATCCGCCAAGCTCAAGTCTCCACCGGTTGATTACAAGCAAAGCAATTTGATGGCACAATACAAGTATTTACATTGGAAATTGATGGAAAGAAATACACAAGAAATTAACAAAAGATTACATTTTCATTGCTAAGAAGGTATTTACAATGCTTAGAAGATGAAAAACAAGTGCTTGGTTGATTACAAGAAAAGTGGTGGGGGAGGTTGTTGACATACATACCCCCCTTATAGTAGCATTTTTAGCCATTTACAAACTGACAAGTGAAAACATAGTGTATGCCCGAGGAGTCATAACGGACTCTCATTAATTCTACACTTGTCCAAAAATCCTAAACTCTAGGAATGAGAAAATACATCATAAACGCTATGTACATAAAAAAAACCTAGCTTGATTTGCCTTGCGGAGCTAGGAGAAATGCCATGCCAAAAATGCACCAAAAAGGTGTACTATGTGTAAATTTGGCATTGGTCCTTCATCGTCGCCACGGAGGGAATTACATCAAAAGGCTTGCTAGGACTTAAACTCCTACATATTTACAAGGGTTTGGACCCTAGGTTGTGCGGCAAAATATGGCCGGAACGTCCCTCAAACGCCAACGCGCCGCTGCTGCCCGCTGCCTTGCCTGCTGCCTTGGCTGGCTGCTGCCTTGGCTGGTGCCTTGGCTGCCAGCTTGCTGCCATGGCTGGCTGCCATGGCTGCCACGTGGGGCAATTGGTGGCTGTCTTGGCTGCCATGTGGGGCATTTTTGGGGCTGCCTTGGGGCATCTCATGGGGCATAAATGGGGCTGTTTTGGGGCTGTTTTGAACAATGTTTGGGCATCGTTTGGGCAATGCTTGGGCATTGTTTTGGCCGTCAAATGAGCACCATTTGGCCCGTCTTTGAAGCATATTGCCTTGTGCATTGGTTGAGCACCCCTTGGCCTATTATTGGAGCACCTTGGCACAAAGTTGGGCATCCGTCCTCCACCATCTTTGGCACACCTTGGGGCCTTAAGGCAAGTGCGAAGGCACTTGCGTGGGACGTCATGGGACGCAAGGAAGCGACCCGTGACACCAGGCCTTGTCTCACCGCATTTGCATTACCAGTAGAATCAAGCATGCATGCTATCATTAGGTTCCTCTAGCAATTGACAATAACAAAAACAAGCTAAAACTCATTAAATTTTGTTGATTACACTAATAGACAATTGGTAAATGTAAGCAAAAAAAAAAAGGATAAATTTCAACCAGACACCCCTATAGTTTTTGATATCGACAGCAACACCCCCTTGATTTTAAAAATGGACAGCCATACCTCTTGCCATGGGCTATCATTTAGTTGAACTTGTTGACCAATTAAAAGATATTTATGTCCTTTGATGACTTGTAAAATGGAGCAACAATTTAGCTACAACCACTGCAACTATTAGATGTTGTATACAAGAGAATTTGGTGCCTCTCTCTCTCTCTCGCTCTATATATATATATATATATTTATATTAGCACTATATTTGTGCTATGCATGTGGCAAAGAGAATGAATCTAAGGATATAGGGTGTCAGTGGGATTTTTTGGGATGGCTGGGCCGAACACTCAGGCCCAAATGAATGAATCCAAACTCCCTGCAAAAGAGGATGGTTAGAATGGGTCGACCCTTGAAGGCCGAGCACACTCCGAAGATTAAGTTAACAAGCTTAATCGTAATGGGAATCAATAAGAGTTATGAATGTTCTGAGTTCATTGTCCATACCTGGTTCTCGATGCCTTGGGTATTTACAGAAATTCTCGAGGGAGTCTGTTTTGCCTTGGCCTATCAGCAGGTTCTCATAGCCTGTTGGGTAGGCATCATCATTGGCGCCGCCTAATTACTTACAAGGTCTGGCGCACCGTCGCGGGAGATTCTGACTGACCGGACGTGCATGTCAACGTCGCGTGGGCAGCTGCTTGTGCATTTAATGCAGGTCAACTCTGCATTTAATGCTTGGAGACCGCTAGCGGTTTGGGCCCGCCTTTCACGGTTTGGGCTACAGTGGGGAGGAGGTCGGCGGTCAAGGCCGACCCTCCCTCTATTTCTGATCTGGGCCGCCTAGCAGCCCCAACTTTAAATTGCGTAAATTGGGCCTCACCCATTGGGTTGGGCCGGGGGTTATTCCCCCACAATTGCCCCCCAGCCTGTGTGTCGTTTTGTCTTTTGAAACGGCCAAAGGCTGTAACGGTCACCCGGCCACTTAAATGGCGGGGATTTTAAAAGATTCACTGTGGGAAATAATTGAATCGACGGCAGATGCAACATTTCGACAAGGTGTCATGATTACTAATGTTTTTCCGTGCACGAACCGACGGCACTGATGCGTATAAAAGAGCGATGTCCTATTCAGTCAAAAAACACATGGCCTTTCCTTGCCCTTCGAGTAGCGTGTGCGTTGGCTGTTTCGGCACTCACCACTGTAAGTGTTCCTTGAGCCCATTCCTCTTTTGCTCTACAGCATAGTTTCTATGTTTTAACGGTCGCCCCCTGATGGCCTCTCGTCTTCGAAAGATCTTAGACGGTCCGTCGGCCCTTGCTGCGTTTAGGGCTAGGTTCGGAGTTCCGGATGAGATCGGCTTAGAGCTGGTCGATCCCGAGGACTACCGTATGGGTGAGATAGAAAATGGGGTACCATTCCCAGTCATTGCTATCGTAGAAGGGGGACTTAGGTTTCCCCTCTATCCTCTTCTTCATAAGTTCATAGTAAAAAATAAGGTGTCGCCCTCCTAGTTGTCATCGAACGTCTATAAGATCTTTGTCGGCATGCTTGAAATAAATTGGCGCTTGGGTGTGAACCTGGGCCTCGCCGAACTAGATTATTGCTACACGCTATGTAAAGTTGGAGGTAGTTACAAAGTCTAACTGCGGGCCGTAGAAAAGTCCTTAGAGTTAGTGAAATGTTTGCCTTCCCCCGATAAGGGCGTCGACGAAGTTAGGGTTTGGGTAACCAGTCCATGGGAGTTCGGCGACGTTCCGAAGAAGGATAGACCGGCGATTCGATGCTTTAGGAGGCCCGTTGAAATAGGTTTGATGTCGATCTCTTATATTGTGAGTCTTTTAGGCTGTAGAATGCATCTCACTTGACCCTTACTTTTTTGCAGAGAAGAGGGAGAAGCGGTCGAGGGCGCGTGACTGGTTGGTCAACTTCGACGATCTCAACAAGGTTCTGAATTACGTCGGCGAAGGCAGATTAAGGCACATTGGTTGGGCTGCACATATCTTGCTTGCATACCCACTGCGATACTTGACTTTCACCGCTAACACAGGTGTTCCCCAGAGTACCCTTGCAAGATTGGCAAAGGAAGGTGCCGAGGGAGACTTCGAGGAGATTCCGACAGGCATTGCAATAGAGAGGGCCCGCAGTCATACCAGGGTTACAGTTGCAGTTGCTCCTCTGTTGGAGCCCGGGGGCAAAGAACAACGCGTGGAGCGATCGAGGTCCCACAGTTCGGCATCAAGTTCGTCGCCACTCACTGTGCCGGACCGCCGGGTTAAGGTTCCGGCGACGACAGAAGATTCCACCCCATCCGTCACCGCAGAGGACAGCATGAATCTGAAGGAGAGGATGTTCGCCGCTTCTGGCAAGCCGCTGAAGTCGGTCGCGGCCACTTCTGCCGATACCCCAGATGTCGAACTGGCAACAACTCCTGCCGAGAAAACTCCTCCTGTTCAACAGAGGCCCGAAACTCGCCAACAGAAGAAAAGGAGGCCCGAGGCTACCGCACCGACTCCTACGCCCAAGAAGCAGAAAGGAAAAGGCATAGTGGACGAGGTCGGCAAAACTGTGACCATTACGCCTGATATACTAGGACGACCTCTCTCGACAACTGATTCGATGATCGAGCAAACCGAGGTAGCCTTCGGCGTGATGAAGAGCGTTCTCCAGAAGAAAGATATGGCAAAGTTGGGCGAGGCCAGTGATGCAGCCGTTTTCATGGGAGCCTTCCATGACTCACTATTGGTAAGTCGGCGTTCGTTCTTTTTCATTTCAAGGGCTTTTCTGTTCAACTGTTTTAACATGAATTTCTCTCGGTTTAAGGCTGCCTGAACTCCTTGGAAGCGATGACCCGCTTCCAAAAGCTCGCCGAGGCGCATTAAGAACTCATTGAAGAGCACGACCGATTGAAGGAGGAATGGATCGGCACCAATAAGGAACGGATCGCCTTCAGGAAGCAGGCTGAACAGGCATCCGCCGAGCTGCTGCTGATGAAGGCCAATTTTGAGAGGAGGGATCGGGAACTGACCGATCTCGAAAAGAAATTTGACGTGCAGTCTGTGGAACTGCACAAGGCCAATGCTGAAGTCGACGCACTCAAAACCAAAGTGGCCAATCTGAAGGTTGACGAGGAGGCGTTGCTGAAAAGGGGCGAGGAGAGAGCGGCCAATGAACTGGCCATTGAGATGGCAGATTTGAGTCGTACCATATTTCGGCAAGGCTGGAGTGGAGCTCTCCATGTCCTCGACACTGACCAAACTGCGGACATCTAGCGTCTATGCCCCGACTATTTCAACACAACTGAGAACAGCGTCGTGGATCCGAAGAAGGTCATTGCCAATGTCGAGCATCAGAGGCAGATTGCTCTGGAGATCGCTGTCGAAAAGGATAAGGCAGAAAAGGAAAGGGCATTGGCCGAGCAATCGAATTCTGCCGAACATTCTTTAGTTTGCACGACGGAGCCATCTGCTCTGCCAGAGGACAAGTCGGCATAATATTTTGTAGTCTTTCTCGATTTCTGGAATATGTTTTGTATTTACCGCCATTTGCAAATGAAAGTGTGGCTTTGACTCATTATCCACTGTTTGATTCAAGTTTGTATGACTTCCACTTTTTGGTCAAACTGTCTAATTCGGTCAAAACCAAATTTTACCTTTGTTCTTCGTGGAATTTATGGATCGAGTTTTCACACTTGGTTCTTGTGGCCTTCTTTGGCCGACCTACCCAACTTGGACAGGACCAAGTTTTTACACTTGGTTTTTGTGGGTTTACAGAGTGCTCAGAGTAGGATTGTTTGAACGTCTTCATTTTCATTGATTCTTGAAAAAAAACTTTACACATTTGATGAACTATCACATCGCACGAGGCTTCATATTATTGGTAGAATTTCTTCAAGTTGTTCGCGTTCCATGGTCGAGGTAGTTGCCTTCCTTCTTCAACAGTCTCCAATCGATATGCGCCGACGCCGACCTCGTTTGTCACCCTGTAAGGGCCCTCCCAGTTAGGGCCGAGCTTGCCATCCGCCACTTTCTTAGTTGCCCCCAGTACTTTGCGTAAGACCAACTCTTCAGGAGTAAAATTTCTTGGGCGGACCCGTTTATTGTAGGAGCGTCTTAACTGTCGCTGATACTCCGTAAATTTAATCAAGGCGGCTTCCCTTCTCTCCTCAGTTAGATCGGGGTCCCTCGCCAGAGTTTGGTTATTGAGGCCCGTGCCGAAGGCTGCCGTTCTGACAGTAGGTAATCCGACCTCCAAAGGAATGATTGCTTCCACCTCGTATGCCAGAGAGAACGGGGTTTGGCCGATGAACCTCTTTGGGGTCGTTCTATAAGACCACAGAACGCTAGGCAGCTCCTCCGTCCATTTTCCTTTGGCTCCTTCCAGTCGCTTTTTGATTCCGTTAAGCATGGTTTTGTTTGAAATCTCGACTTGCCCGTTGCATTGGGGATAGGTTGGTGTTGAGTAATAGTTTCTAATCCCCAGCCCTTCACAAAACGATCTGAACATGTTACCATCGAACTAGGTGCCGTTATCTGAAATAACGGCATGAGGTACCCCAAACCTCGTGACTATGCGCTTCCATACGAACCTTTTGGCGTCAACTTCCCTGATAGTTGACAAAGGTTCTGCCTCTACCCACTTGGTAAAGTAGTCAGTCGCCACGATGAAGAACCTTTTGTTGCCCGGAGCTCGAGGCAAAGGCCTCACTATGTCCAGTCCCCACTGAGCAAAAGGCCACGGACTAGTGATAGTTGCGAGATCTTTCGCGGGCTGGTGGATGATGGGAGAATAACTCTAGCACTTGTCACATTTCACGATGTACTGGGCTGCATCTTTCTGCATGTAAGGCCACCAATATCCCTGTGAAATGGCTCGGTGTGCTACCGATCTTCCGCCGACATAGCTTCCACATATCCCCTTGTGGATTTCGAACAAGACGCCCTGTACTTGGTTCGGATGAACGCAGTACAAGTATGGACCCGTAAAGGAACGTCTGTAAAGCTCCTTACTTGGTGACAGCCAATATCTGAGAGATGTACGTCAGATTCGCCGAGCTTCAGTCTTGTCTTCTGGTAGTTCATCTCTGTCAAGGTAGGATATGATTGGGTCCATCCATGATGGTCCCAGCTGTTCTGCCGTCAGGGCTTCCTCTTCCTCCTGAAAGATGCTCGGTTTGGCAAGGGTTTCCACATTAATTGTCCTTTTTGACCCAGTTTTTAAAGTTGTGGCCAAGGTTGCCAAAGCATCCACATGTGAGTTGTTGTCTCGGCTGATCTGTCGAAGCTTGTAGCTTTCGAATCGGCCAAGAAGTTCCTTGGCTTTAGCTAGGTACTGTGCCATTCTGTCGTTCTTTGCTGCGTATTCTCCCATGATTTGGTTGACAACGAGTAGGGAGTTCGAATAAATGACGATCTCATGAATTCAAAGTTCGATGGCTTGGCGTATTCCGGCAAGCAAGGCCTCGTATTCAGACTCATTGTTGGAGGCAGTGAATTCGAGCTTGATGGCTTGTTCGATGGTTAGACTGTCTAGTGTGACGAGTACAATGCCTGATCCTGCCCCCCGGTCATTGGAAGCTCCGTCAACGTACAATTGCTAATGACTAGTTGTTTCCCAAAGATCAAGGGGGGATTCGTTGTGTGTTTGGGTAGTTGCTGAGGTTTGTTCTACCTCTGTTGGTAACTCAACAGAGAATTCGGCAACAAAATCTGCAAGAACCTGCCCTTTTACTACCGATCTTGGTTGAAACTTGATGTCAAACTCCCCTAATTCCACGGCCTATTTTGCCAATCTTCCAAAGAAGTCGGCCTTCCTTAGAAGACTTTTGAGCTGGTGGTTAGTGAGGACGTTGATGGCGTGCATTCTGAAGTAATGCACCAACTTTTGAGATGCTACTACGAGTGCTAGCGCCAATTTTTCAAGGGGTAGGTACCTGGTTTCTGCTCCGAGAAGGGCTTTGTTGACATAGTAGACAGGCAACTGTTGGCAATTTTCTTGCTTGAGTAGGACGACACTGACCGCATGCTCCGATACCGCAAGGTAGAGGAAGAGTTCCTCGTGCTGAAGGGGGGTGGAAAGCAAGGGTGGTTGGGTCAAGTATGTCTTCAGATCGGCAAGGGCAGAGTCACATTCTAGGGTCCATTGGAACCGTTCCTGTTTTTTGAGAAGTTGGAAGAATGGTCGGCACCTATCCAATGAGCGGCTGATGAACCTGTTGAGTGTTGCGGCCATTCCTGTTAGTTTCTGCACTTCTTTGGCATTCTTCGGGGCTTGGATGCTTTGGACCGCACTGATCTACCGTGAATCCACTTCAATGCCCCGATGTGTGACTAAGAATCCCAGAAATTTTCCCGAGCTGACCCCGAAGACGCATTTTGAAACATTTAGCCTCATTTTGTACTCCTTCAAGATGCAGAGCACCACTTTTAGATCTGCCAAGTGGGAGTCGCTCAGCTTGCCTTTTACCACCATGTCATCGATATAGACCTCGACGGTTCTGCCGAGCTGCGTCTTGAAATCTTTGTGACCAATCGCTGATACGTGGCTCTGGCGTTCTTCAGACCTAAGGGCATAACCTTATAGTAGTATATCCCCCTTGGAGTGATGAAGGCCGTCTTCTCTTGGTCGTTGGGGTGGAGGGGAATCTGGTGGTACGCTCAGTAAACATCCAAGAAACTCATCCTCCCAAAACCAGCGGTTGCATCTACAAGCTGGTAAATTTTGGGGAGGGGGAATGGATCCTTGGGGCATGCTTTGTTGAGTTCAGTAAAATCCACACAGACCCTCCACTTGCCGTCCTTCTTTTTCACAACCACGGTATTTAACAACCAACTTGGGTAGTTGATCTCCCGAATTGCCCCAGCTTCCAAAAGTTTCTCTGTTTCTTCTAGGACAGCATCAACATGCTAAGTTTCCGCCCTTCTCCCCTTCCGGACAACGGGTCGGCAATTTGGGTCAACATTCAATCGGTGACAAGCAACATCGGCACCGATCCCAGGCATGTCATAGGGGGTCTAGGCGAACACTTCGAGAAAGCTCATCAACAACTCGATCAAGGAATATTCCTCTTGTTTGGACAGGGAGGTGACAATGACGAAGTACTTATCTCTACGCCAATCGATGTATATTTTCCTCAGATCCTCCAAGGCTTTACTCTTGGGAGTCATTCCCACATCCTCAATGGTAGGAGTATCTTCATGTAGTTCCATCATCTGCACATTCTCAACTTTCGTCTTGGTTGCGCATGCTGTTAAGAAGCACTGCTTGGCAGCCACTTGGTCTCCTCTTATTTCCCCCACTCCACCAGCGGTTGGAAATTGGATCAATTGGTGGTAGGACGAGGGAACGGCCTTCATAAGGTGTAACCACGTTCGTCCCATGATGGCATTGTAGGGGGAGGGCACGTTGACTACCAAGAACTCGGTTTGCAATGTGATCCCACCGGCTGTTACTGGAATAGTTACCTTCCCCATAGGCCAAACTGGGTCTGAGCTGAATCCAACCAACGGGCTGAGTGATGGCTGGAGGTCGGACTCCTTGAGTTCCAACTTTTTAAACAGGCTGTAGTACATAACTTCAGATGAGCTCCCTTGGTCGATGAGCAATCTTCTGACGTCACAGTCTGCCACTCTCAGTGTTACCACCAGGGCGTCATTATGGGGAACCTGCACTCTAACGAGATCTTCATCAATGAAGGCAATGGGCGTATGGCCGTTGTCGATCTTGGTCTTCTTGCTGGGTGGTTGTATCTACATTACTTCCCTTAAGTGTGCAGCCTTTTGCATCTCGGCCCGATATTTATGTGGGTCGACGGTTCCTGACTCAGCCGAACCATGCAACACATTGATTACTCGGACCGGCCTTACCTCTGTCTCCTTCTGAGCCGTGTCTTCCACCCGCGGTTGCTTGGCTTCCTTCTTTGTCTTTTCCCGATCAATAAATTGGTCGAGATGGCCAGCCTTGGCCAAATCTTCCAAATGGGTTTTGAGATGCCGACATTGCTCCGTTTTATGCCCCTTCTCGTGGTGGTATGAACAGAACCTCTTCTGGTCTCGGGCTGCTGGGTCTCCTCCTAACTTTGGTGGCCACTTAAAGAATGGCTTGTCGCGGATCTGGGGCAATATCTTATAGATGGTGTCTTTAAAGACTGTATAGACTCCCTCTGTTACCCTTCTTCCCCGGCTACTATCTTCCGATCGGGGTTTCTTGGCATCCTTCTTATTTGCCTTCTCTACAGCAACGCCGACCTTGGCTGATGGTGGCTAGGGCGTGTCTTCATCCAACCGCGCATAGCGCTCAATCCTTAGCATTAGTTCCTGTATGGTGAGGGCTAGTTTCTTCATCAAGGATTGTCGCAAACGGTGCTCCCTGGGAAGGCCAATCTTGCACTGGGTCACAGCCAATTGCTCGCTATACTCGTCAATTTCGTTGTAAGCCTCCCAGTACCGTCAAGTGTATGCTCGCAATCCTTCCCCTTCCTCTTTTCGTAATGTCAGCAGGAAATCGACCTCCTTCGGCTGCAAACTGTTTGCTATGAAACGAGCTGTAAACAACTCGGCAAGTTGCCTCCAGCTAGAAACGGACTTAAGTGGCAATTTATCAAACCACCGTAAAGCCACGCTTCCTAGGCTGGAGGGAAGATTCGACACATCAGCATCTGCTCACTGCACCACACTACCATAAGCTGTTTGTAATACCAAACATGGTTAATCGGGTCGGTCTTTCCATCATAGAGGGTGAACTTTGGTGGGGTGAATTTTCGAGGAATTGGGTGGGATTCGATCTCCTCTGTGAATGGCGAAGACGCAATTTGATCCAGGGCCTTTTTCATCAGGTCATGGGCCGTGCGCTCCTTAGTCTGCTGCTTCTTATCCTCCTATTTTTCGTCATACCATTTCTCCCAGTCCTCTCTCCGTCGATCTCCTTCAGCAGGTTTATTATTCGGCAGGGTTTCGCTCATTCCCCTCCGCCGATCTGTGCGCCTGTTTTCGCAACGCCCAGTACTAGGGGTGTAACTCCCTCTTACCCGCGGCGCTGGATCGTTCTTGTTGCCGGTAAACTGCTCCTGGTCGGGGGACCTTTCCCTCCCGTGCCCATTTCTTCAAGAGAACGCCTCCCTCATGACCCGAACTTGGGAGGTGAGGTAGGCTATCTCTTCTTCGCGCTGCCGAATTTCCCTCTCCGCCGCACGGAGTGTATCCTCACTCAGGATCCGGCCACTGGAGGGCGACGAGGCAAGGTTCCGAGGGTGGTTTCTGCGGAAGTTTCTATCCCTAACATAGCCCGTATCCCTCTGCATTTCATCTGGTGTTTCCTGGTGGCTTTCAGCGGGCGTTCGTATCTCTGACCTTAGTGTTCTCCTTCTCTGCCGATCCACTGGTGTAGATTGGCAGTGCGCCGAATTGGTCTGATCTTTACTGGAGGAGGCTCCGACGCCTCTCCTGTCGTGGTTCTCTCTCCTGTATCTCTAGTTGTTTAGACTCATGGTTTTTCTAAGCCTTCCCACAGACGGCGCCAATTGTAAGTGGGATTTTTCAGGATGGCTGGGCCGAACACTCAGGCCCAAATAAATGAATCCAAACTCCCTGCAAAAGAGGATGGTTAGAATGGGTCAACCCTTGAAGGGTCGAGCACACTTCGAAGATTAAGTTAACAAGCTTAATCGTAATAGGAATCAATAAGAGTTATGAATGTTCTGAGTTCATTGTCTATACTTGGCTCTCGATGCCTTGTGTATTTATAGAAATTCTCGAGGGAGTCTGTTTTGCCTTGGCCTATCAACAGGTTCTCTTGGCCTGCTGGGTAGGCGTCATCATTGGTGCCGCCTGATTACTTACAGGGTCTGGCGCACTGTCGCGGGGGATTCCAACTGACCGGACGTGCATGTCAACGTCGCGTGGGCAGCTGCTTGTGCATTTAATGCAGGTCAACTCTGCATTTAATGCTTGGAGACCGCTAACGGTTTGGGCCCGCCTTTCGTGGTTTGGGCTATAGTGGGGAGGAGGTCAGCGGTCAAGGCTGGCCCTCCCTCTATTTCTGATCTGGGCCGCCTAGCAGCCCCAATTTTAAATTGCGTAAATTGGGCCTCACCCATTGGGTTGGGCCGGAGGTTATTCCCCCACATAGGGTATTAAGATTGAAGTCATAATTGGATGCCACAAAATTGGACATTTTGATTTAGGAATAGAAAATTCCAGAATTTTGAATTTAAGGAAGAACTTTCTAAATTTGTACACGTGAAATTTATGGAAAATTGAAATAACAAATCTAATGTAATTTTTGTTCCAAAAACAATTTTTTGGGAGTTTTTGTTTTCTTTAACATTGATTTTTGGTTCAAGAACAAATTTTGGGGATTTGCTTTTGAATTTTTTTGCAATAAATTGTGTTTTAGGGCTTAATCTGTGAATGTTATTTCAAAAATAATTTTTGAATTTTTTGCATTAAACTATGTAGGGTTTAATCTGTGATTGTTGTTTCAAAAATAATTTTTAAAATTTTTGCATTATACTGTGTTTTAGGGCTTAATTTGTGATTGTTGTTTCAAAAATATTTTTTAGGATTTTTGCCTTAAATTGTATATTATGATGTGTTATGTGATTTTTGTATCAAAAACATTTTGGTTTGTTTTTTTGCATTTAACTATGTTTAGTGCTTAATCTATGATTTTGTTTTCAAAAATAATTTTTCTGGGTTGCTTCCATTAAAGGTAATTTGAGTTTCAAAACAAATTTTTGAGTTTTATTTATTAGACTGAGTTTTGAGGGCTTAATTTATGATTTTTGTTTCAAAAACAATTTTGAGGGTTTTTTATTTAAATTTTTTTTAGGGATTAACTGTATTTTGAGGGTTTAATTTAATCAATAAATTGTCTTGATAGAGAGGGAGAGAGAGGGAGAGAGAGGTCTTGAGTGGACATCAATACACTTCATAAGTACATATCATGAGCAAAAGGACAATTATGCCCTTGAAAAGTAACCACTCATAGATAGAGGATCATAGTAGGAGGTCTAGTTATCCATTTTCAAAACCAAATAGGTGTTGTTATTGATATCAAAAATCATATGGGTTTGGCTGAAATTCAGTCAAAAAAAAAAAGAATAGTACAATCAATCATTCGAATATTTATTTTTTTTCCTATTGCAGAAACGAGTAAGCCAGCCTCAACATAAATATTCCTCTTACGATGAGTAATACTATATATATATAAACTCATTTTTCATTCTCATTTGGGAACAACATTAACAAAAAAAAAAAAAAAAAAAAAAGGGACTCACTGAGTCACTTGTGTCTAGAGAAAGCAATTAGTTAATGAAAACAATTGTCAGGCCATTGAGTCAAATCTTAAGCACATCAAGCAAAACTCACCTGTACGTTGTACTAAATTGGGTTTGGACTTTGGAGGGAAAGTAATTAATGAGAATTTATTTGGGTAATTAATCTACTAATTAAAGTCCTGCACATTTAGGAAAGAAGTATGCCATAAAAAGTGAAATAAAAATACTTTCGCTTTGTTTTATTACATATTTATCAAGAATAGATATGAGTAGATCTCACATATATTGGATAAGGTGAATCAAATCACCTTGTGTCTACTTGTGTCTATTTATATGTAATGTAACACCAGTAAATAAATTAAAAAAAAAAAAGAAAGAAAAAAGAGGCTGCTTGGCAATGCTTGACTAAAAGGAGAGGGCTTTTCATGAACAGGAGTCTTCTCCTTGGCAAAGATCGAGAAAAGCCTTCTTCAAATTGAAGCGATATGAAATTCATAGAGTCTAACATGCATGGTTCAATAATTCCTTTCTCAAAGTTGTTACTAGAACAAATTGACAAGATAATATTTGTGGCAATATGACCCGTTTATATATATAAATATACTATTCATTTAAAATTTTCATACACAAAACTCTAGTAGAATAATATGACGGTGGTTTTTAAGAGAGTAGTGTTACTACACAAACAAAATTTTTTTATTCATAATTTTCATATAAAAAGATGTGATTTTTTGTGATCTTTTATTTGAATCAAAACATACCCTATTTTGGCCTACAATTTAAAAAAATCATTGACACACCATTATGGTAAAGTTTTGTTTATAAATTTTTTTTGTAAGAAAAGAATTTTTCTAGTTAAAACTAGAGCCAAAATTATGAATGTTTTAACTTCAATTAAAATAAATATTAACAACCAAATCATTTTGTATGAAAAATATCTACAAAATTATGTTGTTCTTAACAACATTTCTTATCTAGCTAATAGCAATACAACTATAGCGCTTACATTCAAATGACTAAACCACAAAACAATATTCATATGTATAGATGCATACAATTCAAAGTCTTAATGAGGCTTTTGCCCGTGAATAAAGTTTTTCGTTTACCTCGGCAAGTATCAAACAAAATTTACACAACATTCTGACAAATAGTAAAATTCAATAACAATCCAGTGGTTGATTCAACAGACTCTAGAATCATAAAAATAAAACTTGTTTACGTCTAACCTTGCGGAGGAAAACTGAACCGAGTCACCGGAGGTTAGAACTCGCTGGTCAAACCTGGCTGACTCGGTCCCCTTGTCTCTCCTTCCCACATGTACCAACATCCCTTCCTGTCTGGACCCCTTAACTATCCCATTCCCAACCCCGTCCCTCAACTCTCCGATCAAACCCCACAACGTCTCCGTCGAAGGCTTCTTTATAGTAAACAACGCCACCAACCTCTCTTTACAATCTTCTAACCTCTTCAAACCACACGTCAACTCGACCGATTCACCGAAACTCAGACAACTCAGTCTCTCCTTGAACTCACCGAGTCTTAACAAAACCTCGTTGCCTGCCGACAGATAATCACCGCCTAGGAAACCCATGACCTCGTACAATAATTTGTTACCATCAAGATGAAGAAAATCAGGTACTTTGCAGATTTCTTCGATCAGTCCAACCAAACAATCGACGTCTCTGATTAAATCGAGATTTATGTGTGATGAGAGTCTCTCTTCTTGATTTTCTTTCTCTAGAGTGCATGAAGATGAGCATAGGAAGAAACCCAGAATCCTAGAAGTGGACAAGAGGGTTTCAAGATAGCGAGCATACCACCTGACCCATGCAGAGAGGGCCCACGTGGTGGTGGTGGCGCCGTCGCGGAAGGCGGAGAGCTTGAGGTAGTTGCGGCCGCCGAAGGAGGGGAAGATGGAGAGTTGGTCTTGGAGGATAAAGGGGCCGCGCCTGATGATGTGGTGGATGGTGAGGAGGCACTTGAGGGCGACGGAAGCGTCGCCGGTGCGGTGGAGGCGGTCCATGAGGGACTCCACGAGGGCGGAGGCGGTGGTGCGTGAGGCATCACCGAGACATAGAAGCGCGGTGAGGTGCTTGTCATCCGGCGGCATGGAGGGGGAGTGGGTGGTGGCTCGGAGGACTGCTAGGTGGAGAGAGAGGGTGTTTGGTTTGGAGAGTAGGGCTGCCTTTGATACAGAAGCCTTGTCTTTGATGACTCCTATCAGATCTCTGAGTTTGGTTACTCGTCCCATGGTTAGAACTACAAGAAAGAAAAGAAAGAGAAACGAGTTGGAGAGAGAGAGAAATTAGTATCAATTGTGCCTAAATGAATTTGATTATATGTGACTAAAGTCTAATCACTAGATGTTACATTATATTAATTGCACAAGATATTTTATTGTAGGTTGCTTTTTCTAGACTCTTTTATCTTTGAAATAGTAAAGTCCTTGGTTGAATAATTATTTAGACTGACGCCTTATTATAATTATTTGGTAATAATTGTCCTTGAAAACTACTCTTTTATGGGCTCTTTGTACGGTATTTTGGTCTAATTTTTTAAAAATTTATAAGAAAAAATTTAATTTTTTTTTATTTTTTTACTTTTTACTTTTATTTTTTTTGCTTATATTTAGTTTATAAAAATAAAAAAAAATTTAATTTTTTTACTTATAAATTAAAAAAACTAAAATAATTGCACAAAACGGCCCTTAGTTTTGTTACTCCTCCCACTGGAAAAATTAGTCAATGCTACTGCGCCAACTTGATTGCATCTCTTATAAATTTTATAGATCTAAAAACACGCATCCCATTTGTTTTAGTACTCATTGAATTTATGAGAGATAGAGCAGCAATAGTATGATGTTATTTCTTCTTTTTTTTTGCTATAAGAGTTTAGTTCTTCGACTGACGACTTCTTCAAACTCGTACAGTATTATCATTCATACAAATTACACAAACTTTATATTTTAAATGATGATGATTAGTCACAATAGGACATGAGGAGTGATTGAATTTAAAATTTTATGCTTAATATAACATTAAGTCAATCATTAAACCAACTTATGTTAAGAGTGTCATGACACTCTAATTGAATAATTTATCTCACAAATGCAAGAAAGAAAAAAGAGTTAGAAGGGGGGCTCTTAGTAAAGTCTAATCACTAAGTAGATATGATATTGCGCCCCGCCGGGGGGTGGGGGGGGTGGGTGTGTGTTGTTAGTAAAGTCCAAACACTAGTAGATATGATATTGCAATAATTGTTTTATTAGTTGGAAAGTTGCAAGACCCTTCTATCATTTTTGCTGAAACAAATTGAGTAATTATTTAGAATCCTAATAGAACGTAGCTGACGTGATAATCATCTGTCGGCGCCTCACAGGCAGCCACGGTGATGGTTAACATTTTTTTAATTATTTATCGCTTCTTCCACAACATAATTTTGTTTATCTACCTCTTTACTTGCTCGACTAAAGAAAAGTAAAAGGACAGCAATCTTTCTCAACCAACGTCAAATCTATAATTGACATTTCTCCATTTGTTTTTTTTATGTTTTCATAATAAAAGAAAGTTCAAAAAGACTTTACTTTTGACTTTGAGTTTTGTAATTTTGATTTGGAATCCGACTTTTAGGTAAGGACAAGAACAGTATGTACCTTGCGGTGACACAGAAATTGAAAAACTTATTTTTGTTTTGTGTTAAAACCAATTCTCCTTTTAACTTCAACCATTTTGAGTCATCGCACTACTATTTTCTTTCGGTTGATGATGTAACGTGCACATCCCCAATTCACTCAGTGGGTATAAAAAAGAAAAGTAAGTCATTTGTGACAATTTGGTCCTTGATATTTGTTAATTTTACACCAAAAATTCAGCACCATATGAAGGGCACAAAATGACTTCCTATGTCTTTTCTCCAATGCACACACCCACAATGCAAATTGCATACGGAAAAAAAATATAAAAAATAATATGATTGTGTTATGGATCTATCATTTTAATAAATAAAAAGTCATCACGTGCTCTCGGATTACAAAAATATCATCTCTATAGGTGCAAAATTTTACATATAATTTCTAGAAGGATACTATTTTCTATTAGGAAAATAACACACAATTTTATTTTTACCTTACCTTCTCATTTCTAGTCATAAGTAAGTGAGTTACACATCTATTTATAAATGTAGATCCCATTATCTTCTATGAGTGAGAAAATGTAGTGATTAACGGATTGTTAAAATCAATTATCTCTCCTTTAACTTCTACCATTTTGAGTCATGTCACCAAAAACAATTTATGCTGATGTAACATGTAAATCCTCAATCCACCAAGTTAAAGTGCGTCATTTGTGACAATTTGTTACTTCGTAATTGGTAATTTGACACCTAAAATTGAGCACTATATGAAGCGCACACTTGACTTTGTACGTATTTATATGTAATGTGAATTTTTGAATTATGTAGATTTATTTTGCTTTAAAGAGTGCTTGATTAATATCAATTAAGTAATTTAATCAATCATACACTAATTTAAATCTCATGCAAGAGTAGTAGAGCAATCTAATAACAGACACACGATTTTTATCGTGGAAACCCAAACTGAAAAAAATCACGAGATTTAGTCCAGCCAAGCAATCACTATCAAACACTATAAGAGAGTTAACTTATAACCTAACCCTAGATATCCCCATCATTGTGCTTTCGAGCGTACTCTCCTTATATTGATTGAACCCCACGATCACATACTGATCCACCTACGATACGGTTCTTCAGTAATTACTTAAATGTTGAACACCGCAATACTGTTGGAATCCACCAAATACTAGACGTACTAGTCCACACTTCAAACACTATATCAAAGAACAGTTCGCAAGAATACTCTCAACTGTACCAATTCTAACCACACGAATCTAAATTGAATAGAAGTTTGCTTGCATATTCATAATTCATTGCTTTCTCGTGCTTAAACCACAACAAATAGCATGCCCTGAAACTTTGCCTTGATACACTACTAAGACACTTGTTATTGATAAAAATTTGAAGTTCTTCTTCTTACTAAGAAGCCTAGGGTTTTTCTTGAGATCACAATATGTTCTCTAGTTGTGTTAACCCTAGAAGACCAAGTGTTGAAGTATATATAAGAATTGAAACTCTTTGAGTTTAAATATAAATAGTTTTCTAAATTTGCATCCAAGAGTTCGCTGGGCAAGAAGTAGCGAAAATTCTTTCGCGATCTCACTGGGGCGAGAAGGTAGCGAGAGGTAGCAACACACACTGGTTGAAATTACCAATTCTTGCTGGGGTGAGAGATAGCCAACTCTTCAAAATTCGAATTTTGAATCTAAACTCCTTTGTCCTTGAATGATTATCCAAGCTCTCCTTAGCATTGGTTTGAACAATCTACCCTAAACAAAAACTTCTCTATAATCTCTATTATCTATCTATCTAACAATTACATAGAGAATAAGAAAACATTATAGATACAGTATTTTAGTCTATAGAATTTGCCAACTAACAAAAGTCCTAACATAAAATTTATACAACAGAAAGAACTAACTTGTAATTGATCCTAAATTTGTGATTGTCCCTAAATCAATTAGAAGACAAGTACTTTGTCTCACATAGATTAGCTAATTGCCAATATGTATAGTATTATTGCCGATACTATATAATTCAATGACATCTAGTACTTTGGCTGCTCTAATACCACAATTGTTGAGACCTAAGTCACACAAAGCGTGAGCAGGAGCAGGTGCAGGTGTGAGAGCGGGAACACGAGAGTGTCCTTTGTTAAAAAACTAAGAATGAGAACGCCTTTAGAGTGTGTATATATATATATATATATTTATACATATTTGTTTAAGTAAATTTTTACATATATGCATTTATATACATGTATTTAAGTAATTACTATTTTTTATGTTTCAATTCCATGATTTGCAATTGTATTTAATAAATACAAAGAAGTAGAATAAAATAAAAAAGAAAAAGAGATGTTCATCGATACAATCACTAGTTCAGTGGTAGAATGCCTAGTCTACGTTTACATAATTAAAATTTTTGTGTCATTCAATATTACGTTTGTTTAATATTAATATTTGTATTATTAAATATTTATAAAAGATTTCATGTGAAGTTATATAATTTCTACACCAAGTAGTTATGATATTTATATTTTAGTTGACCATTATCACATGAGAAAGTTGGTTGGTGTGGCAGCTGGAGCTCTTTGATTTCTATGTCTGGTCTTAGTTTCGAGCCATGCCAAATACACTTGGAGATTTTCGAATCATTCCAGCTCTGCAGGAAGTGATCTGGTGTGTGTAGCTAAGATTTTTGAATCATTTCAGCTCTGCAGGAAGTGATCTTGAGATCAATTACCTCAGTGGTGTAAATATCTTTTTTCTGATGTTATTATTCCTATTGATTGACAAAAGAAAAAAAAAACATTTGGATATATAGTAAAGCATCAATAAAACTACTACATAGTTGCCTCAGTTGATTTTTTTTTTATTTTATCAGAAAAATTCTTTTTTTTATTTTTTTTGTAAAAAAAAAATTCACTAAAATGATGTGAATTTAGTATTTTTGAAATCATGAACTAGAATATTGGGTGGGTTCTTTGATTTGAAATGAACTAACTACAAATAACCATATCATTCTATATGAAAATTTTTTAAAAAATAATATTTGTATGGCATTATTTTTTTTTATCATGTTTATAGTATATAAGTATATATTCATTCCTTATTATCAGAGTCATTCAAACTAGTTCAATTAATCACTTAATAAAGAAAGAGGTTGACTCCTATTCTTACTGACAAATTGCGTTCGACCAATTGAGTTTCGCACATTGAGCAAGAAGAGGCTAGAAGATCCGTTGAGTTCATTCAACTTCCTTGTATCTGATAATGATTTGCAGACAACAATTCAATGTTTCATTATCACACATGTATGTCTATATATGTACACACACATATTGTCAATTCATTCAATTGTACAACCTCTTTGCAATTTCATCGAGATAAAAGATCGATGCACTTCAAGGGCAGCACAATGCAAGATGCTCCCATACGTTATTATGCTGTCTAAAAAGGATCAGATATATACAATTTGATCTTAACTGTAAAAAAGTTATTTTTATATTTCAAATTAGTTATACACCTTATATCATTATAAAGCAATCTTACCACTATATCAACGTTGCCCATCATGAACTTAACTCATGCTCTTAAAAATAATAATAAAACTAGCACTATTTTTCACCTTCAAGATAGAGAACTAATGAGTTAAATAAAACAAGTATGAGCATGTAGGTTAGGTTCGTTTATTATATTAATACCAATAGGTCAAGTACAATGTACCTGCCTGGCATGTTTATCAAAAACTATAGATACACATATAAGATCCACCAAAGTATGCAATCGAATAATTAATTAAACAAACGGTGCTTCGATGGATGGGGAAAATAGCCAACTTGATCATTTGAACTGCAAATATTGTGATAATTCTAAAGTAGCATATTGCAGCATGTACACACACATGTTGAGTTTACTATAATATTCCTACCTCCTACCACGAGGTTGGACTATGAATTAGTAGGAATTTTCTTTCTTTTTGTTTCTTTCTTTTGATGACTTAAATGTTTTTGGTTTTTGAGGAACTATTGTTATACTTCAAATGGTAGAAAGTCAGACCTAACTAAGCTCTTATATTAAACCCTAATCGATTATAAAAATTATTGGATGATTCCAATCGTCTCGTGTTTACTTTGTTCTTAAGTCAGTTATTGAAGTTTTGATCAGAAATAACATGGAAATCAATGAATCAAATTAACAGAGTAAGGCGGGTGAGTCTTTGCAGTTGAGGCGCTTGCAACCTTCTTATCAAATCGAGATTCAAACCCTTACAAGTTACAACAAACCCAATTCCTCACTCTCCTAATTAATGACCAAAAAAAATCAAATTAGCAACCTTCAAAGCTACTTTACGCGCGTACACACACGAGTCCTGTACTAAAAGTTCCTATAGTGTACCTTTAACAAGGTTAGTGAGATAGAACACACGTTTGATCAAGCTTGGTATAAAAAACATACATGATAATTAACTAGATTGTTTTTCTATTTTATTTTGTTTTTCGTGATTATTTTTCTATTTTAATTTGTTTTTCGCTTTTAGTCAGCCAGTTGGAGGACTGGCTATATTGCGACTTAACACGTAAAAACATACTCTTTGCACATAACAGTAAGGTTACATACATTTAACCATAACTTTCAGAATAGGACGGGACCGGCCAATCAAACCACTTCAACCGAAAACTAGCAGGTTCGACGGTTCGATTCAGCTATTTGGATCAGAAGATTAATAAACCAGCCTTGATGCTACACTTTTTCACCTTCACGCGTGACCCAAGGACAGCTGTGTTGACTTGTTTAAAAATTTAATGGAGTGTAGCTGCGAACGCTTGGGACCTTTTTAAGTGAAGTCTGGGCTCTCAACTACAGCACCATGGCTGGTTGTGTGATTGTTTTTACAATATAATATATATATATATATATATAGAAGGTATCTAAGAAATAAAATACATATAATTTTATAGTAATAATTGATGATGCAGTAAGTCGGTTCCCAGGTCGGCAACGATCGGCTCCAATGTAATCTGAGAAGGAAAAAAAGTGAAGGGCACCGGTGTGGTGCCAGCCAATGGCACTCCGATGCCTAAGTTAAATTTTTAGAGAGATCAGCAAAGTTTTCTGGTTAGATTTTTCTGTTTGCGTACCTCCTTGGGGAAAATGATCTTTTCTTTTATATTGGCGGGCATCCTCATAGCCCTAGGGGGTCGTTGCATGCATGGGAAAGGTGGGAGATGGCTATCTGTCCACGCGGCAGCCTGGTATTGGGGGTCCTAACTGGTGGCAGGGTAGTTGGAGGAGCGGTTGTCCAATCCTCAAGATGTGGCGCTCCCTTAGGCGTGCGTCAGGGTGAGTGGGGTGACTGCCTCCTACACGCGAAGTCTTGGAGACGGGAACACGTTATCATGATTAGGTTGTCCATGATAGCTTTCGCTGGCGTGAGGGGTGGGACGAATGACCAGTCACATCTCGCTGGACCTACTTGGGCGTGGCCCATTCGGTCGTGGTCGGCCAGGGACTGGTTGGTCACGACCTTCCTAACCAAGCCTCGGCCAGCTGGGCCTCTCAGGGTCGAGCCTCCTGTCGCGATGCTTTCTTCTGGTCAGGGTGTTGAGGGCGTTCCTGGTCGATCCCCGTCAGTAGCCCTCCATTCCTCTAAGTACCCCGAGCGTGGGGTGTGGTCAGGGGAATTCGTGGTCAGCTCCTCTGTCCCCATCAGTAGCCCTCCATTCCGCTGAGTACCCCGAGCGTGGGGTGTGGTCAAGGAAATTCGTGGTCAGCCCCTCGGTCCCCATCAGTAGCCCTCCATTCCGCTGAGTACCCCGAGCATGGGATCCAAAGGGCGCGTCGGGGTTGGGAGGCGTTACTTCGTGGGGGCGTGACGCATTTATAGCGCCGTAGGCGCATTTATGATAAGGCTGGCGAAGATTGAATGCGTCCATTGACATGTGGCCACGCGGCGCATGGTGATTAGTTGACGAAGGGTGACGTGACCCGTGGGCTGCCAGCCGTTGGATCCGTCGCTGGGTGGGGTGATCTGATCCGTTGATTTCGAAAAAGAGGGTTTTAACCTAGGCAT
The DNA here is from genome assembly GCA_033060915.1 of Euryodendron excelsum. Lineage (NCBI taxonomy): Eukaryota > Viridiplantae > Streptophyta > Magnoliopsida > Ericales > Pentaphylacaceae > Euryodendron > Euryodendron excelsum. The sequence goes on along the minus strand of CM065385.1, from coordinate 27,474,479 downwards.
TAGCAGTTTTGGCTTCCACGCTTCCATACTTGGCAGATTTTCGGACTGTTCCAGAGGTTTTCTTCATCGTCGTGGTTGGCCATGTGGATTCATGACCGTTGCGAAGATTCTTGTTGGGTTGGTAAGTGCTTTCATTGTGGCCGTAAATTGTTGGGCGACTGGGGGTGTAGATTGTCCGGGGTGATTGTCGTGGGGGGGTGAAGAACTGGCCGAGGCACTGGCGAAGGTTAGGAGAAAGGGGTACGTGATAGGAACGATGAATGAGAGGGAGGCGCAGTCGTCAGATTCTGAGAATACCCCCTCTCAAGATCTGGTGAGGGTGAGGGTGGGGGCGCCTGACAGTTCGTGGGTGGGTCCGTCTGGGGCCTCCGAAGAGAGTACGAACCCAGGGGCCGAGGCGATGGTAGTGGCGGGGGTGAGGGAGTTTAACTTCGCGGCGAAGGGGGTATCCTCCGTGATGATGGAGAAGAGGATGAGGAGGATTTGGAAGGAATACCAAATGCCCTCTTCGCTGCGTTACAGGATTCCCAAGAAGGGGGAGTGGGCTTACGCTGGTAGGCCAGGGGAGATCTGTGTATACGAGGCCGCCCTGGCAAATGGGCTTAGATTTCCCGTCCCCACTCCCATCAGGGAGATTTTGGGTACTTTGGGGCTGGCGCTTGGTCAGCTCATGCCGAATGCATGGAGGATTTTGGTAGGGCTGGCGGTGTTGTGGTAGGCGAGTAGCAGTGGTAAGGACAGCCTCACATTGAGGGAGTTCCTACATTGCTACAAGATGTCAGAGCCCGAGAATGGGTGGTGGTACTTTTCTGCTCGGAACAAGGGCATGGTGTTAGTGAAGGATTTGCCCTCGTCCCACAAAGGGTGGAAGGACAAGTTCTTCTTTGTATATGGCGAAGGTTGGGAGAGCCAGCCCTGGGAACCAGCGGACGAGAAGTTCGTTTGAATTCCTCGCGCTTGGGGGAGGCCTTCTAGGAAGGATACGCTCTCCAATCCCGGTGCTTTGCCTTTATTTTTGCGTTAGATTTGTAGGTCTGTAGAGCACTGACGTAGGTTGTTTGTTTTTAGCTCGGGCTTCCCCTTCGTTAAGCGAGGAGTTGAAGGGGAGAATAAATCGAGCTGTCGAGCATGGCGTTACTGACGCCTATGCCCTGGTGAATGTGGAAAACCTGGGTATGTTCTTGTTGGGCCCTGAGCCTATAGATTACGCTCTAAGGGCAGAACGAGCAAGGAGTGAGTACTTGATATCTTGTAGATAACTGTGGTCTGCCAAGCGCTGACATCGATGCTCTGTGGCTTTTACAGATCAGGGGGTAGACGTTCCAGAGGACGAGGAGGAAGAGATGGCGCTAAACCGAAGCTTCCTGAAGAGGGCAAAGCTGAATGTGGGAGCTGACCCTCCGATCCCAGTCAAAAGGTTCAAACTGGGGTCTAGTCAGAAGGCCAGTGCTCCAGCCTTGGCCAAAGGGAGCGGGGGGAAAGCGATAGTCGTGGAGGATGATGCTCCGCAGCGGGGCGGCACTCCCCCCGTTGAGGTCGTCCCGCCACCACCTACCGTGCCCCCTACTCTTCCTTGGGGGGACGCGCCAGACTCGACGTCGGTGTTCGAGAGTGCTGGCGAGGCAATGAGGAGGGTGAAGAGTGCCATCCCTACTGCAGACATTAGCAGGTTGGGTGTGGTGGCGTCCCAGATGTTGGCGAAGGAGGCCTATCAGGACTTGCTGAAGGTATGGCAATGCTGCCTTGTGTTGGGTACTTTGATTTCCATTACCCTATTGTTTAAGAGTGCTAAGCGTTTCCTGGCCGTGTCGTTTCCTGCTCAGGCTGCTGCGAGGGTGGTGACGCTGGCTGCCCGGTCAACGAATTTTGAGCGGTCCTTCACTGAGGAGGCAAGGGTTTCGGAAAAGCTCCGGGCAAAGCTGAGCACCGCCTTGGAGAAGGTGAAGGAGCTCGAAAACGAGTAGGCAAGACTGAGGGAGGACCTCGAGAAGGAGAAGGGCCAGAAGGAGGCATACTGGGAAAAGCTGGCAGCAGAGAAGGCTGCCTTGAAGGTTGCCCAGGACCAGATTGCAGGGTTTCCTGCGGAGCTGTCGGAGGCGAAGAAGGCGGCGGAGCGGGCATACATGCAGAGGGCAGAGTGCCAGATGGCCTTTGCCAAGATCTACCTGGATGGCTTCGCAGAAGCCAAAACTCTGGTTGCTCGGGCTTACCCCGGCATGGACCTTTCCATGGTCGAACCGAAGGACGAAGATGATGCGGTCTCCCAGGCGATGTCGAAGGGCGGGATGCAAGACAAGGAGGGGGCAGACAAAGATGACGCCCAGTCCAGGGCTACCCAAGTGGCAACTAGTTCCCAAGGCCTAGAAGGCGGTGTGGCCCAGCCCAAGCCTGTAGTTCCCCCCATCCCCTCGGAGAAGCGTGAGGGCCAGCCGAAAGCTGTCATCCCCCCCAAGCCCTCAGAGAGGGGTGATAGTCAGCCCAAAGCTGGGATCCCTCCCAAACCCTCAGAGAGGGGCGATGGTCAGCCCAAGGCTGCAATCCCTTCCAAGCCCTCAGAGAGGGGTGAGGGCCAAGCCAAGGAAGCCGTCCATCCCAGGGCCCCAGAAAAGGGGGAGGCGCAGGCCAAAGGTGCAGCCTTGTCCAGAACGCCCAAGGCCAAGTAGATCCATTGTATAGGAGTTTTGGTCTCTTTTTTTTTTTTTTTTTGCCTTAGCCGTGGCTTTAGGTTTGTAACACTGCTTTGGTTTTTGCAATCTGTTTGTATGTACTTGTTTGCTGTAAATGAAAAAAGCTCGTTTGCTTGTTGCTGACATTTCCATTGCGTTCTGTCTTTTGCTGTCGCCTAGGGATAAACAGTATCCCCCATCTGTAGCGGAAATAGTTGAAACGAATGAAAAATTAGGCTATCCCCAACCAGGAATTACAAGGGTCCATGGTCGTTGTCTGTTGAAAGTGGGCCTCGTCCCCTTTAGCAGTGGGCGTTAAGCCTTTATTTGCTCGGCCATTCCCGACCACGGACTCTTGTAACTGCGGGCATAAAGCCTTTTCCTGAGCAGGACTTTGTGTGTACGTAGTTTTTTTTTTTTTTTTTTTAAACTTGCTTCGCATGCTCCAGCAGTGCTTTGTTGCCTGTGGCTGCTCGGCCATGTCCGAGCAGGGCGAGGCTTGTGGGCATGAAGTCTATTCCTGCTCAGTCATGGCCTGAGCAGGTCGGTTGTTGCTTTACGCTGCTCGGCGGGGGATCGAGCAGGACTTTTGTCGCTTCGTTGTGGGCGTAAAGCCTTTGCCTGCTCGGCCATAGCCTGAGCAAGACTTTTGTCGCTTCATTGTGGGCGTATAGCCTTTGCCTGCTCGGCCATGGCCTGAGCAGGACTTTTGTCGCTTCGTGGTGGGCGTAAAGCCTTTGCCTGCTCGACCATGGCCTGAGCAGGACTTTTGTCGCTTCGTTGTGGGCGTAAAGCCTTTGCCTGCTCGGCCATGGTCTGAGCAGGACTTTTGTCGCTTCGTTGTGCGAGGGAGATGTGTGAGTTTTGCAAGCAAAGAGGATCGTGCAGATACCCGATATGTCATGTAATCAACTTGCAGGTATGGATAGAGGGTTTGATAAACTTAGGAAGGTCCCTGTATGGCATTAATAGACAAAAAGATTCTTTGCTACAATTGCGTATTAAAATCAAATATTGCTTACACATAGTACTTCCTCAGGTGCTCAACATGCCAAGGGTGGGGCAATTCCTTGCCGTTGGGACCCTTCAGCCTGTAGGTTCCCTTTCTGGTAAAGCCCGTTACCTCGTAAGGTCCTTCCCAGTTCGGGCCCAGCTTCCCGTCTCGCGCCATTCTGGTAGATTGGTTGACCTTTTTCAGCACCAAGTCTCCCGTCCTGAAATGCCTTACACGCACCCGACTGTTATGGTATTGGCGCATCTGTTGTTGATATGAGGCCATTTTGATTGCTGCCTGGAGCCGTTTCTCCTCCAGTAGGTCCATGTCGACTGTTAGTGCCTCGTTATTGGTCTCCGGATCGTAGGTTTGGGCCCTGGGGCTGGGAAGGTCGATCTCCACTGGGATGACGGCTTCGTTGCCAAAGGTGAGGGAGAAGGGGGTTTGACCTGTGGAGACCCGCTCGGTGGTTCGGTACGCCCAGAGCATACTGGGGAGCTCCTCTGCCCATAGCCCCTTGGCTTTCTCGAGCTTGGTCTTAATGATCTTGAGAAGGGACCCGTTGGTGACTTCCACTTGGCCGTTTGCTTGGGGATGTTCCGGGGAAGAAAAGTGGTGGCTGATGTGCAAGTTCGAGCACAATCCGCTAAACTGCTTCCCCTCGAACTGCTTACCGTTGTCAGTGATGACTACTTTGGGTATTCCAAAATGACACACAATGTGCTTCCAGAGGAAGTTCGTCATCTTCTGCTCGGTGATGGTGGGGAGGGCCTCTGCTTCAACCCATTTGGTGAAATAGTCGATGGCTATCACAGCGAACTTGTTCTGCCCCCTACCCAAGGGCAACGGGCCGACGATGTCGATCCCCCACTGGGCGAAAGGCCACGGGCTGGGGATGGGGGTCAACTCTTGTGCGGGTTGTCTTGGGACGTTGGCAAACCGTTGGCACTTGTCGCACTTTCTCACGAACTCTTGGCAGTCTTTACTCATGGTCGGCCAGTAGTAGGCTGTCCTGAGGATCTTATTATCCAGGGATCGTCCTCCGGAATGGTTACCGCAAATACCTTCGTGGACTTCTCTCATGATGTAGGCTGCCTCTTCCTCGGTGGCGCACCTAAGAAGGGGGGTAGTGTGCCCTCGCTTGTACAGGACCCCGTCGAATATTACATATCGACTGGCCTTGAATTTGATCCTCCTTACCTCCAGCTTATCCTCAGGGAGGGCGTTGCGCTCCAAGTAGTCTCGGATTGGCCTAGCCCACGAGCCATCTATCTCCAGCGTATTGACCTCCGGGGTTTGGATGCTCGGTGAATTGAGAGTCTCCATGGGCACTTCGGGGTCAGGTTGGTCTGAGGACGCTATTCTCGCCAATCTATCTGCCTCTTCGTTTTCCAAACGGGGGACCCTCTGCAATACTACTTTGGAGAATTTTCTGACCAAGTCCCTGGCTATCTAGCAGTACTCCTTCATCTTGTCACCTCTGGCTTCATACTCCCCCTGGATCTGCTCTATCACCAGCTACGAATCTCCCCTGACGGTTATCTGCTCCGCTCCCATTCGTCGAGCAATTCGGAGCCCTGCAATGAGCGCCTCGTATTTGGCCTCGTTATTGGTGGCTGGGAAGTTGAATCTGAGAGCGTACTCCACTTTCTGGCCGTCCGAGGTAACAAGAACCGCGCCTGCTCCGCTTGATTGTTCGGTGGAGGAGCCGTCAACGTTTAGTATCCAGGTATTCTCGGCGTCCTCCGCATCGGTTGCAGCATGAGGTGGGGTGGTAAATTCTGCAATGAAATCTGCCGCCGCTTGTCCTTTAACCGCTGTTCGGGGTCTGTACTGAATGTCAAACTAGCTGAGCTCTACTGACCACTTCATTAGCCGACCGGACGTTTCAAGCTTGTGTAGGACTTTTTTGATAGGCTGGTCTGTCAGGACCACGATCGTATGGGATTGGAAGTACGGTTAGAGCCTCCGCGCCGAGTTCACCAGAGCGAAGGCTAACAACTCCATCTTCGGATATCTTTCCTCGGCTCCCCTGAGCGCTCTGCTCGTGTAGTATACTAGCTTTTGGACTCCTTCACTTTCCCGCACAAGGGCTGAACTGGCTGCCATGGTAGAGACGGCCAAGTAGAGGTAGAGCTCCTCTCCCGTGACCGTTCGGCTTAGCAGGGGAACAGAGCCCAAGTAGTGTTTTAACTGCTGAAAGGCTTCCTCGCATTCGCCCGTCCATTGGAATGCTTTTCTTAACGTCCGAAAGAAAGGTAGGCATTTGTCGGTTGACCTGGAGATGAATCTATTCAGGGCTGCCACTCGTCCTGCCAATCGTTGAACGTCCTTGATCGTCTTCGGGGCCTGCATGTCAAGTATGGCCCTGACCTTTTCTGGGTTTGCCTCTATGCCTCTCTGTGATACCATAAAACCTAGGAACTTCCCCGAGGCCACCCCGAACGCACATTTGGCCGGCTTTAACTTCATGTTGTAGCGCCTGAGAGTACGGAAGGTTTCTTTCAAATCCTTCAAATGGTCGACGGCTTGCTTGCTCTTCACCAGCATGTTGTCCACATATACCTCCACGTTTCGTCCTATCTGGGCCTTAAACATCTTGTTGACCAGCCTTTGGTAAGTTGCTCCAGCATTTTTCAGGTCGAATGGCATCACTCGGTAGCAGTATAACCCTCTGTCGGTAATGAAGGCAGTGTGTTCCTGATCGCACTCCGCCATTTTTATCTGGTTGTACCCGGAAAAGGCGTCCATAAAGGAGAGCATCTCATACCCTGCCGTGGAATCGACCAGAAGGTCAATGGTGGGCAGGGGGAAGCTGTCTTTGGGGCAGGCCTTGTTGAGATCAGTGAAGTCGACGCACATCCGCCATTTCCCGCTTGGCTTCTTTACCATCACAACGTTTGAGAGCCAGGCTGGGTACTGTGCCTCCCAGATGAACTCGGCCTAGACGAGCTTGTCCACTTCTTTTGTGATGGCCTCGTTGCGCTCGGGTGCAAAGCTTCTCCTTTTCTGTTTGATGGGTTTGGCGTTTAGGTGAAACGTTGAGGTAGTGGGCGGCAACTCCAGGGTCAATGCCCGGCATATCTTCATGGGTCCAGGCGAAGACGTCAGCGTTGTCCCTCAGGAACTGTCGCAACTCCTGCTTGTGCTGCTCTGGGGCCTCGGTACCGATCATGACAACCTTGGGCAACTGGGTGCTGCTATCTCGGGCTGGCCAACCAATGGGCACTGGCTCTAACTCTTCCACGGGTTCTCCCCGCCTGAGATCTTCCTCGTCCTTGACTTCCAGCTCTTCTCACGAGGGCCTCTGTAGCGGCATCCCCCTTGAAGGACGCCAAGTAGCATTCCCTCGCGGTTACCTGATCGCCCTTTACAATTCCCACCCCGTGCTCTGTTGGAAACTTCAGCCTCAGGTGGTACGTGGACATGACTGCCTTAAACTGATTTAGGGTGGAACGCCCTATAATCACATTGTAGGCTGAGGGGCAGTCCACGACCAGAAAATTGACCAACTTCGTGGTTTGTTGGGGGTCATCCCCCAGGGTGACGAGTAGCTCAATGGAGCCTATGGGGACGACCCGGTCGCCGGTGAACCCCACAAGGGGGGAGTTCACAGGCTTCAGGGTCTCTCTCGGTATCTGCAGTTGTTTGAAGGCTCCCTAGAACAAGATGTCAGCTGAGCTGCCATTATCGATGACGATTCGTCGTGTTCTGTAGTTAGAGATGATGGCACTGACCACCAGGGCGTCATCGTGCGGGTGACTCAGCTCCGAAGCTTCGTCCTCGGTGAATACTACGTCTGGTCGGGGCTTTTTGCTCGGTCGGCCAACATTGAACACTTCTGCTTGCTTCGCCCTCCTGACATGGTTCTTTCTGGCGGATGAGGACTCGCCGCCACCTCCAAAGCCCCAAGAGATGACCCTCATCTCTCCAATCGGGCGTTGTGTGCTGAGGCTTTTTCTGGACTCTTTTGCTCGGACGATCGTGCTCTATCTTGCCGTTGGCTAGCAACGTACCACCTCAAACGTCCTTCTTTGATCAGGTTCTCTATCTGTTGCTTGAGATCGAAACAATCCTCTGTGTTGTGGCCATGGTCCCTATGGAATCGACAGTACTTCCTTCGGTTCCTCTCTTCGGGGTTTCCCCTTAGCTTCCCAGGCCATTTCAGGTCTGGGTCATTCCTGATCTCGTTCAGGACGTGCTCCAATGGCATGGTCAGCGGAGCGAAATTGCGCTCGAAAGCAGCGAAACGGCTTCTTAGTCGGTCCCTCCTTTCTACCCGCTCGCTCCTCATGGCCTTCTTGTCTCGGTCGTCCTTGCGTTCGGGTGACCTCTTCTTCTTATCTAACTGGGAAGTGGCGCCCTCATCACGTTCCCGTCTAGCGTTCATCGTGTCCTCGACATTCATATGCTTCTGGGCTTTGATCATGAGGTCCGCCATAGTCTTCGGAGGCTCCTTGGCCAACGAAAACATGAACTTATGGGTCCTAACTCCGCTCATGAAAGCGGTGACTGCGACCTTGTCGTCAACATCGTCCACCTCCAAGGTTTCCAGGTTAAACCTGGTGACAAACTCTTGTAGAGTTTCGTCTTTTTTCTGCTTCACGTTAAGCAAGCTGGTCGCCGGTCTCCTCTGCTGCTGGGCTCCAATGTAATGTCCGACGAACAGCTTGCTGAGCTGAGCGAAGGAAGTGACAGTGGAGGGCTGAATCCGATTGAACCACACTCTAGCTACCCCTTTGAGAGTGACAGGGAAAGCGCGGCACATAACCTCATCGGGGACGGCTTGGAGCTGCATCAAAACCTTGTAGGTCTCTAGGTGGTCCAATGGGTCCTTCGTCCCATCGAACATCTCCATGGTGGGCATCTTGAACTTAGGCGGTAGGGGGACCTGCATGACTGCCGGGGTGAACGGGGAGTCGGTTCTGTTTACCATTTCTTCAACGGTGTTCGGAGTTCTGGTCCTCACAACCTCCATGACCCCGTCATCCGGGCTTGGAGGGCTCTCAATCGCTCGTCCTAGGCCGGGGGATTGTCCCCCCTCTCCCCTTCCTCTTCAACGTGTTGGGAGCGGCGTCGAGGCGACAGGCCAGGGGCCTGGCTTTGTGCTTCTTCCAGTGGAGCATGGTCGTCTCGAGGCGATGGCAAAGCGCCAGGGGGCGAGAGGCCGCCGGCAGGCAAGACGGGATCTTCGTTCACGTCTTGGCTGGCGTGACTTCTTTCATTCTCCAGTTGGGTCCTGGGCAGTTGTCCCCCCGCGGGGGTAGCGGGGAGGCATTGAAGCAACTCCTGGTTTTGGGTAATCAGCATCTGCATGTTGGCCATAACGGCGGCCATACGAGTTTCGAGGGCGGTAACTCTGTCGGTGCTTTGGTCACCGGTGACCCGGTTGGTGTTTTGGTCCTCCATGGGCAAGGGAACGCGTGACGAGCCGGACCTGGTGACGACCATGAAAATGGAAAACAATCATTCCCACAGACGGCGCCAACTGATGATGTAGTAAGTCGGTTCCCAGGTCGGCAACGATCGGCTCCAATGTAATCTGAGAAGGAAAAAGAGTGAAGGGCACCGGTGTGGTGCCAGCCAAGGGCACTCCGATGCCTAAGTTAGACTTTTTGGAGAGATCAGCAAAGTTTTCTGGTTAGAGTTTTCTGTTTGCGTACCTCCTTGGGGAAAATGATCTTTTCTTTTATATTGGCAGGCATCCTCGTAGCCCTAGGGGGCCGTTGCATGCATGGGAAAGGTGGGAGACGGCTGTCTGTCCACGCGGCAGCCTGGCATTGGGAGTCCTGACTGGTGGCAGGGTAGTGGGAGGAATGGTTGTCCAACCCTCAAGACGTGGCGCTCCCTTAGGCGTGCGTCAGGGTGAGTGGGGTGACTGCCTCCTACACGCGAAGTCTTGGAGACAGGAACACGTTATCATGATTAGGTTGTCCATGATGGCTTTCGCTGGCGTGAGGGGTGGGACGAATGACCAGTCACATCTCGCTGGACCTGCTCGGGCGTGGCCCATTCGGTCGTGGTCGGCCAGGGACTGGTTGGTCACGACCTTCCTAACCAAGTCTCGGCCAGCTGGGCCTCTCAGGGTCGAGCCTCCTGTCACGATGCTTTCTTCTGGTCGGGGCGTTGAGGGCGTTCCTGGTCGATCCCTATCAATAGCCCTCCATTCCTCTGAGTACCCCGAGCATGGGGTGTGATCAAGGGAATTTGTGGTCAGCTCCTCGGTCCCCATCAATAATTAAATCGATTGAACCACTAGTTAAATTAATAAATAAAAAATCAGTGCCTTCACGATACCCTATTTAGTTTTAATAGCTATGCATTTGACTATCCCAAAACCTTCAATAGATCGGAGCACCACAAAGTGGGATGGTTTTTTTTGTTTTCCCCTCGTGTCGGCCAATAACACGGTTGTAAAAATTCGGGCAGTTTGGACTGGGCTAAAAATTGGACTGGGCTGTCAACAAGATTCAAGTTAATTGGCAGATGGCTTACAAACTCAGACATGCTTTTTTAGGTTGGGCTGAGCTTTCAAAGTCAGGACTGATTTGGTCACGGAACGCTGGTCCAGCTAACTAGAAATGCCCAAGCAATATAAATATTTTGTACTCAAATAATTGACCTTTGGGCCATTTTCTTGCTCAGTATTGCTTAGTATTGCTAATCAACCAGAAAAAGTGGAGTTTATGGTCTTCTATTATATGTCCTCGAAAGTAGAAATTATTTCACGCGGATTTCAACAATAATGGTGGATTCTACATGTATTTATAAATATTCAAATCACAATGGGTTAACTTTCTGCTTGGGTGAGCAGTGCCAGGACTTTGGTTAGGCATGACAATCCTTTTCGGCTCGTCCCTTGGCCAAATTACATAGAATCACTTCGGTCAAGTTTTTAGTCTTCATATCAGATGAAAATTACAACTCTATATTGTGCAAATAATTCTTATGGAAGGAAAGGAACCAGATGGATTTTTTTTTGTCAGAAGAGGTCTATTCCCTATTTCTCTCTGCAATTATCCTTTTTTCCTTTTTAACTTTAATCAGATCATTAGCTCCTGTTATCTGTACTCAGGTTCCTACAGGAGAGCACTCTAACTCATGCCAATGGAAGCAGTTTCAAGGGATGAACATGCCCATCTGTCTTTCTGACTTGGTAATTAAGATTGGATGTTAAAATGGACTAAAGCGTTGTTGTTGTTGTTGTTGTTGTTGTTGTTGTTGTTGTTGTTGTTATTTCTCTACATTGGTCGAAAGGAAGCCAATTATGTTGTTACCAAATTCGAGCTTCATTTGCTTCATGCTTGGATGGGGATATTCATGGTGTCTTATCTTCCCCATTTTGCAATTACTTGAAAATTTGAATTAAAAAACTCCTATGTTATTGCAGAAACAATTTGACTAATTGATTAGCAAGGATTGACAGGTTAAGTAGATAAAAAGAAAGAAAGTTGATTCCACGTAAAATCCTTCCACTTCATACAAGATATTTCATGAAAAGCATAAAGCCCAATAATGTGCCCTCTAGTTTGTTTTTTTTTTTTTTTTTTTTTGGGTCCAAAGGAGGCCAAAGCCTGAGGAACTGAAGGGGGTTGGGACTCGAACCTATTATGTGTATAACTACTGCACTGTGCTGTCCAAAAATCTATTATGTGTAACATATTTTTACTTATAAGAGACTAGAAATATGTATTGAAAGTAGTGAAGGGCTAAATGAGGTGTAATAAAAATGCCACTGAAATCTGAATGCTTATAACTAAAATGACACTGAAATTCATTGAGAAGGGGATTCCTCTTTCAATAACCATCACATTGTGTGACTTTTAGTATGATATTAATATTTATAATAGGCTCCAACAAAACTAATAACCAGACACAGCTTTTTTGAATTAGAAGAGCAATTCAACTACACAATTTAGATACGCTAGAGAACCTATGGACTGCCTATCGAGAAGAGCACTTAATGCACTTACTCGAAAGAGACTATCAACTACAACTCAAGCAAAGAGAACATACCAAAAAATGAGCCCTAACATTAGCTTGCTTAGATGGGGCTTACCATCTAAATATTTTGTATTAGGATTATGGTAGACCCCATCACATAGTGTGACTTCACACAAATTTCAACACTATGTATAATCAAATAAATTTTTTTTAAAATATACCCTATATGCACATGTTAACAAGACCTGTATTATAATTATAGTAAAATTCATGTGCTTATATCTGTTATTGGGGATAATTTTTCGTCTTCCAAATACAGTACAATAACACAAAATTTCTAGCTGTCCATAATCAGTTTCTGTCACCCCCTTCAAACTTTTCAAATTGCCACCTATTTCCAATAAATATAACTAAATTAATTAAAAAATTTAGCACGAGAAAAAATACATGGTGTATTTATTATTGCCAGAGTATCATTAACAACTTGAAAAACACTGTACAAAAACGAATTAACTAGCAATTACTACTGCTCCTTAATGCAATACTTATTCTGTCAGCAGCTAATGTCACTCTGGCAATAGAAATACCCAAAAAATATAAAACAACCAGCCGAATTAAACAGGAAGGCGAGTCGATATTTGCTCACCCTTGATGGCCAGACAATCAAACGGCGTCTTCACAGACGTCAAAAATAACTTAGAGGTCCCGACCGCCGCCGTCATGTCTCCGTCGGCTACTAACTTCGGTGACATTACTGAACCGGTCCTGGAGCAAAATGGCGGCGTCATAGCGAAGATCCACCGGTCGGACCTCCCAAACTGGTCGAAACGTCCCACCTGCCTCCCCCAACTGCTCCCCTCTCCGCCGTTACGGTACCCTCTCCTTGAACTCCCTTCCGTTGGGAAAAGGACGATGCAGCTCTTCGTCCGCTTCAGCCGATGCTTCATTATCTGCTTCCTTACGTCCTCCGGTAACCTCAGCGTATACCTCTCGCAGTTCTCTCCGGGTTGAACCAGTGAATGACCCGTCGAGTGCGATCTCGGAAGCTTCGTCACTCGCTGTCGATTCTGCTTCGGAATGTCACTCACTAGTGGATCTCTGTTTTGCTCTTCGTCAACATCAATTGAAATTTGATTCTGATTTTGTACTTCACTGAGTTCAGAGCTTGACTCACGCTCCTCTGTTGAGTCATTCGACTCAGTGAGTTCGCTGGAAGTCGTCGTTAGGTTCGCTCGGCAGACTGGACAGGTGGAGTGAGAAGCCAACCAAGCGTCGATACACTCCGGATGAAACACGTGGTCGCACTTCGGCAGTAACCGGAGAGTCTCGTTGTCTTCGAACTCGTTTATGCACACGGCGCATTCTAGCGCTCCTTTTCCCATTTTGAGGTCTTTAACCGCAGCGTAGTTAAAGATCGGGAACGAATCGATCACCGCAGGATCGAGGCCGCGCACGGACAGGCGGGAGCGGGTGGAGAAGCGAGCATTTGCTCCGTCGGCGTTGTCGTCGGTGCACTGGCCGACGTAGATGGAGAAGAAGCCCAAAAAGAAGAAGGCACAAACCAGGACCACGATGGTGATCGCCGTTGAGGGATCGAAGTTCGAGTAGGGGCCCTCAGAAGAAGATTCCGAACTCGTTTGCGCGGCTGCGTAAGGCGTTGCCGCCGCCGCCACCGTGAGTAATAGCAGCAGTAGCAGTCCGTCGACGGGAATGAGTCCATGTGGTGCTGGTGCATCCGAGTCGAGCAGGTGGGTGACGATGTAACGGCTCATGCCGCGATTTTCTGGTTTAAATTTACTTCTTCATGGAACTTTTGTCAGAACGGAGTCGGTAGGCAGTGAAGGGAGTTCTCTTTTATAGTACGACAGGAAAAAAAGAATTGTGGGGTCGAATCCCAAGGCTCAAAGATGCGAGGACTGACATCGCGCATTCGGTACAGCCGCACGTGGCGAATTTGAATGTGAAGAGGAGGAGAGAGAAGACGGGTCAACAAGAAGATGAAGTAGCAAATTTCGATTGTGGTTACGGGAAAATGGGAATTTCTTAAGCATTAATTTCAACTTCCACCGCACCACAAAATTAGTTTTCTCACATTTATATTTATAGGTACAGATAGATTGGCATTTAAGATTTTCTTTTAGTTCCATGCTGTCTAAGCTTTTAATCGATTGTTCCTCCGTATTTGTATAGGGCTACTATGCACACGAGCCATTTAAATTTTATTTAATATATAAATTATATCTAATGCAGAAGAGATGGAAAAATATTAAATTTAAGAATTCATATTTACCACCTAACCATCATTATGATTTTTTTAGGAATTTATTGTCATTGGGGAACAAGAGAGAGCTTTGAACAGTGGGAACATGAGTTGAGTAAGGGTAGTATGCCAATTTATCCCTTTGTAGTTTTAAAAGGATAAATACAATTTATTCCTTTATAGTTTGAACAAAATCATGATCCTCTTGCAATTTAAAAATGAACACATAATATTTATATAGTTTCAACTTAATTATAAAATGGATAAAAAAAATTATTAAATGTAATGATGATTCTATTAAAAGAGTATTTTTGTCATTTCATGTCTAAAAAATAAAATATCAAAAAGATTATTTTACTCTCGTATATCAAAATAATTTATAATGATATTTTTATCATTTTACCAAATCTGTCATAATTACGCTCATTTTGTTAATAAGTCTCAAGACTCTTAACTAGGGTATGTGTTCAATTTTAAATTAAAGACACATAAAATATGATTTTTGCTCAAACGGAAAGGAAAAAAATTGTAATTACTCCTATTTGAAAAACATCTTATGGTCGAAACATATCCTTAAAACTGTCTACACAACTCGTGTGTTTAATGTATGTGTGAAATTATGCATGTTTTCATTTATGCGCATATACACATAAAGAACTATTCAACTGAACTCAACAAGTGTTAGTCCTAATTTCCACAGGAGATCGAACTCAGCTCGGTCTCTATAAAGCCCGAGTTGACAGACCAGTCATGCAAAGAATAAATCTATGGAGTCAAGCCACCTCATCCGCCTTGATATCTCGCCACAATAACGAAACGAAGGTCCACACATTCAACTCTCACTCAATTACTTGATTTTTCTCTTCTATCAAAACACTTCTATCACTTAAGCATCAGAGACTCTTTGGCCAGCACCCCACTGGCACAGAGCTTCTCTAGGCAAGATCGTTTCTGGTAAAGCCATCAAATTGTCGCCATCAACAAGAATTATTTTGTGAAAAATTACTAAAAAATGCAACATTATGGGTGGCTGCAGTTGTATAGTTTGTGGTTTTAATACCTCTATGAAATCTCAAACATTAACACTCATATATATCTTTGCATGAAATGAGCTAAGATCAAAGTCAAATGCGAAAATGTTGACAGAAAAAACTACTAGAATACCAGAAACAGGAGTAAATTCCCCTCTTTGTATTATTGAGTGTAACACGCTGCAACCTCAATGTTATTGCAGCACCATTCACATTTTGTACGGACAGCGTGTTGTAACAACATTATTTCTTGCATCTCCTTCAAATTTGCAGAACATTCGAGTGTGATAGATGAGTAGCAAAGAACAAAGAATACTTGTATTTGGATTTATATCTTCTACATAAGGGGCAACATTGATACGATCTATCACAATACACGCAGAAAGAAGCAGCTGCATGCCAGTCCCAGCAGGACTAAACTACTTGATATTTTCATATCTGGTGAATGACCTGCATGAAATATATTGGATAAAAAATGTAAGAACTAAGAACTATCAAGCCAAAACTGCTCATACAACGCTTGAATTTTTCGGAATGGAAAGAGGAAATCCTAGAGTTTTACCCAGTTGAAGATAATTGTTCCGAATATTCCATTCAAAATCCCAGTGCTTTCGGTCATTTTTTAGTGTCCAATAAGCCCAACCAAACGAGGCTGCATTATAGACCTCCAACTGGGCTGTCCCAAAATCTTGATAATCCCTTTGAGAAACACTTGTCACGTTCCACTCATTCACCCACTCCCCTGCAACCAATCCATTTATAAATCTCATAGTTCTGGAGATTATAGGACTTGTATCAAGCTAAACCAAGTTTGAAACTAGACCACTTGCAAAAGCTAAAGGACTGAATTTGAAATTATTGTGCAAAAACTGGTACTAAAACCTTAGAGAGAGCTCATTTTGAATGAATAAAATTGAAAGGGGAATCGTGGCTTACCAATAAAAACGAGTGGGCCATTCGCACTGTTTAAAGCTTGTAATTGGGTTTCTCTGCTTTTGTAAATGTATTGGATATTGTCCATAGTGCTCATATTGACAAAGAAAGTGTCAAAGAGATTGTAGTAATGTAAATCCACCACTATGTTTGAAGAGCCTATGTTAGCTTGATAAAGTTCGAATGGATCTGCATTCCCAATTCTTTGGCAAACTATCACATAAGTTGTTGATGAGTACTTCCGAACAATTTGATAGCCTTGTTTGTAATATGAAATTAAGATATCCAGTGGAACACTGGCAGCAGATGGTTCATTAAGAAGTTCAATTCCCAGCATGGCAGGATGTTTGGCATACCTGCAAATAAGAGAATTCATTTCCTACGAAGCTAATATTCACCATGCCAGATCACAGATGCATTGACAAAGCAAAATACCTAGATTCACTATAATGGTCACAAACCAATGCTGTTCAAAGAGTAAAAACAAGAACTCGCTTAGATTTTGTGTGATCCTCCATCAAAGGTTATGTAACCAACAAACTCTGAGAGAGAGAGAGAGAGAGAGAGACTTGAAAGGCATCAAATGCAACAAACTATATATAATATTGATTGTTTCTTTTATGGATTCAAATGAATTAAAGGGCACATAGTTCTTCATCCAAAGAAAAGAAAGCACTGCACAGTGCATAGAAAGGGAAGCTAGTATATGATGCAGGGTCAAGAGAAGCAGTAGCAAAATATTATGGAGATGGTGACTCTCAGGACCGAAAAAATGTGGGGCCTATCTTCCAGCTGAAAATGAGGGGGTTCAGTACTTGAGATAAAGGAAATGATACAATTTTTGGGCTCTATTGCAATGAAAATTTAGGATGCTCCATTTTCCTTGGTATTCGAAATGAGTTTTACTTGTTTTGTCAACATACCTCAAATTCTAGTTTATAAACAGTATTTCCTGATGACGGCACTTATTTTTGTCACTATACTACATCAAATTCTAGTTTTACGATCATTGTTTCCTGATGAAACCATTTCACATAATTTGTTCCCAAATGCCAGCAGAGATCAAGTAAAAGCATTTTTCAATGCAGTAACATCTGATAGCCCTATTAAGTTCCCTATCAACAACATTGGATTTCTCATTTAAGTAGGTCATGTCTGTTGCAGAAAGTGCTAAAAATTTCTTCTCCCTTGACACCAGCTATCAAAACGCTATTATAATTACGAATTGACCATCAAGAAGGCACATTCAATCAAGAAGGCTATATACTCTATACCATGTAGACTTGACCTTCCGACAACTTGTCTAGGATTTTACCTGGAAGCTAGAAATTCTATAACATTCAACGTTTGTGAGATGTAATCTGGAGATGTAGGCCAGTCTGTTGAACCATCTCTACTAGCACTATGTTCCATCCCATTTTGGGAGCCTGGAGCCGCATGAAGGTCAATTATACACTTTATGTTGTAGGCTCTGCATCAGAATTTCAAGTAGATGTTAAAAGGAAATACACCTCTAAGCACCAAGTAACCTGTAAAGGGAAAAGATCAAAGTAAGACCTACTGTGCCCACGAGAATGCGTTATCAAGAGCTTCCAAACTACCACCAATGAAAGGAGCCAGGGGATTAGGATCAAAAACTATCCACCAGCCAACAGGAATCCTCACAGTATTTATTCCATGTCTATTCAGAAAATTGAAATCTTCCACGGTGATAAAGCTGTTTCGATGCCTCTGGAATGTCCAATCATATATTTTAAATAAACATCTAGCTGAACTGGATAAACGAATGTAGCGGCTGCTTCCTCTAAATGTTAAAAAATGATGCCCAAAACATCCGCTTTTTTTTTTAGCCAAGTGATAAGGAAGATAAATAAAAAAAAATGGAGCAGGATAAGAAATACATGCAAATAAAATTTCATCTCCAAACATAAGAGAACAGCAATGATAGGCACAATGCTGAAAGGCCAGGAATTGGTTTCTCACAACATCCTCAAGAAAACCTTTCCACCATGCTTGTAAAATCAAAAGTTTTTGTATATACAAAATCTCTTCCAACAAATGCATGTTATATACATATTGAACAAACAAAAGATAGATTTTACCTCTTTGCCATCACCAACTCTCGGTAACATTCGGTATATACAAAGTATAACATAATAAATTATACAACAAAACAGAATTTAGCCTTTTTGATAGGTAACAAAATAGCATTTAGCCTTGAGCATGTGTTTTGAGAAACAACATCACAGAAGGTGTGGGATTTCCAATTTTGCTCTAGTTGTACTTCAACTAGAGCAAAATTGGGGTTTTCCTAAACTTGGCAAAGTCCAAGAGGATAAATAAGTAACACAGGAAATTAGTCTACCTTCAGAACTTCTTTTGCCTTATGTTGACCATATCCATTGGCAAGTTGGTAATCTCCATGCAAGTTATTTGCAACAATTGTCATTTCGAATGTGGCTACATTATCATCCCACCCTGGTGTCCCTGGATAGTCTGCTGTGAGCTGGTTTGATATTGAAGCCTAATCAAATACAGCACAAAGCCTAAAATGTTTTATTATTGAATAATTTCATCTTAAATAACAATGCAATCTTAACAATGAGATAATCTCGAATCCCAGATCAACAAATAATGGATCTACAAGTATATGACAGGTCACCAGAGCACAATTAGGTAGCAAAATTATCCTGGATGTTTATGCTGGTCACAGTTTAAGCCAAAGTTATTTTATTTATTTTATGACAGGTAAAGAATAAGCCAACTGTTTTTGGGTAAGCATAGAATGAAACGATTTATCAATCATCTATCAAAGTCTCAAATTATTGTTAAGTTGCTTGTACCACTGCATAATTGGTGTAACATCCATTCCAGGAATCAGATTCTCCCACAAAATCCAAAATTATTCTTGAAACTCTCAGAGAATCCTTCATTATCACGGCTCCTCGACCTATATCACTTCATTTTCCAAAACAATTACCAACTAACTATAAAGCTATAAGTTAAAACCAAAGCCATTATATTGGTGCTCCTAATGCAAAGTGCTAAAAGAGTTAAACTGAATACAAACCTAGCCTTTGGCATTATTTTGAACAAATTGGCTGCTTTTACACTCCCACTTCCATTCTTGTGTTTAGCAGTCTAAGCTTTACCATTGCATAAGCAAAGGCCCCTAAAACCAAATAATTGTCCAAAATAAACAAACATGCCACTGTTGGTAACCAGCAATATGCATAAATTGCGACATAGAAACACCAGAAACATTAGATGGTTAAAAATGTTTAAGTCTGCAATTCCAACCACCAACCACAAGCGTACAATTGTAACACTATATTATTGTTAACTATGTAAGTTGGGTAATAGAGCTTTCCCTAACCATTAAAACCAAATGGCTGAGAAATCATACCTGAAGGTAGGTCCCACTTTTAAGTTTGATGTGAACTCTGTTGTTGTATCTTTCAATATAAAATGTTTCTGTTCTTGATGGTGACTCTGCTGTAGCAGAGACAGAGCACCCATCACCATCACATGTTAGAAATTGGCCCAGAGAGGTACGAAATTGAAACTCTGACTCAGATACTCTCCATATCTGCAGGATAAGATATTAACGGTTAAGTAATCACCATACATTACAAAAACTTTATTACTTGAGATGCCATATTGGGACTCACAAGTTTATGATATTCTGCTGAGTGCATGTGAAAGGACATCATTGTGTCTAAATTAATTCATAAATAAGAAAATAAGACTGCTGGGAAAAATTGCAAGTAGCCATTGTCACGCTTCAAGATCTTTCAACAAAGGTAACAGGATATGCAAGGGCAAAGAAGAAATCACCACCACATACACGCTTAAACCAAGTAGCAAAATGTTCTGAAAGTGAAAAGTGTATTTCATCCTTTTTAGTTTCTTTCAAGTAAGCCAGGTTAGCTTCAGTTTGAGGATTTCTTTACAAATAAAAATCAGCATAATTTTTGAGTTCCACTTAAATGCTGAAGTTCTAATTTACTCTACATATCTCTAAAATTTCTGAAAGCACTATTTTAAGTATTTATCCTAGAATGGTGAATATTTAATCAGGATCAAGCTATTTACAAGATCTGTGCTCTAATTTTCAGTCAACTATTGTTGCAAATTGCAATAGTATTGTTAATAAATTAATCACAAACATCTTTTAACTTGCAATCCCAGATTGTGATAATAAATACGCAAATATATCCACCATGCTGGACCAATCCTACAATCAAATGTGCATAGGAATGTTGTAAACACAAATATCTATGCATTGATGCATGTAAAGATACGCAAAAAAATTGGAAGTTTTAAAAATAGAGCTGAACAAACCATTTAAGAAAGAAAAGAAAAGAAACGAAAAAAGTGTTAGGGATATAAGATAATTTACAGACATCAACAAATAACAGCCAAGAAACTATTACAAGAGCATGAGCAATTTGGCTAGGCATCTCACCCTAAATGTTTCCCATGAAGAAGGACTATCTTTGTCCGCTGTAACATTCATGCCACCCCCGTTCTCGGCAGAAACATACTTCTGTAATGTCATTGATTTGAATTGGACCTCTGTCCCATCCTACATTTGAATCACTATGAATGGATTAGCCACATTGATTAAAATTTGTCAGGAATAATCGCAGATTAGCAACCGAATTATGAGAACAAGTGCTCACAAGCATGTCTCCGTTGGGAATGCCGTCAAAAAGAGAAGGCTTAATCCAGCCTTCCACAACCAACCATCCACCCAGGTTCACTCCTCTTACTTTTGAATCTCCATGTAGTCCCTCCACTTACAACAGAGAATCAAAAGAAGATTACAAATTGAGTTCTTTAGCATGAAATTCCGACAATGTAAACACAGCATTTTCAAGAATCAGGCACAGAATTCAAGAAAATGGAGGTATAGAGCTAACCTGAGCATGCAACTGTGAAGATGAGCCAACACCAAAGCAGAAACGCAAATACCCATCTAGAGAGAACAAGTTCCATGCAGAATGCAGGCCACTATTACATCAGAACAGCAAAAATAAACTATCCATCTGCAACAGAGAGCAAGAACCCAGATGAGCAAGAACCCAGATATAGGAAGAAAGATTATTCAAACGCTCGCGAAAACCCCACTTGGTAGAGAGAGTAAGAGAGAATTCTAGTAATTCCTTCCTTGTTACTGAGACAATTCCAAAGAGAACCTTGCAAACAACCATGAAGAGTTGGAGATCTTGATGGTTTATTTTTTATTACATCACTAAATTGCTGAGGCAATCTCTAGACTGTTGACAAAGACAAAACTCACCAATAAAAAATTTAGAGAAGAAGAAAAGAACAATAGTCTCCAGGTGCAAGAAAGGGAAGGTAAAAGAAGTATTTACTTGCAATGATATACGAAGCAGAGTAAGAAAGGGGGATTTTGGGGGGTTTGCTTGGGTTTGGGGCTATTGTTGTTCTTGATTGGTTAGCAAACAAAGGTTAGAAAAAGGCGTGCTTTAAGTTAAGGCAAACTGGGAAACGGTGCCCCGCAAAAAAAAAAAAAAAAAAAACTGGGAAAGGGTAATTTTTGCTTGGCAAATAAACAACTGGGAAAGGGTAAAGAAGCGGTGGCTCCACCGGCACCACCCCCTTATCTATATATGATTGTATTCGTTTACTTCCTTTGTGGTGCACACGTGAAGGCACAGAGCATGTCTGATACAAGATATACGAATATTTTGTGTGTATTACCTGTGTGTAGATACACGTAATGAGGAGAATGTGTAGGGACAATGCAAACGGGTCGGTCTGAGAGTAACTTTTACTGCAGTCAAGACAGAGAGAGATGGGGAGAGAGAGAGAGAGACGATAAGGGTGGGAGAAGAGGAAGAAGTAATGTCCACCTCTATTGTTTTTACTTTCTCTCTTCTTTTTTTCCTTAAAACAAATCAATCTTAATTTTTTTTAAATTTTTTATAAGGTGTTATTTTATTTTGAATAAATTACTCTCACTTGAGGTTTGATCAAAATACAAAAAGCTTCATTCGTGTTATGAAAATTACAGTAACACCCTTTTTTTAAAATTTTGCTAACAGATTCCCCTTTCCCTTTAATTACCTATCAATGGTAACATAAATTTTGCTTGCATCAGCTAAGGATTTTCCATGAATTCTTACTAATATCCTTAATAAAGACAAAGGATAAAAGAAAAATCAAATTTGTATATTTAACAACTCAATTGGATACCTTTTGAAATTCAATATTCTTATTTTACGCTTTTTTTTTTCATTCTGTTTAACTTAACACACTATTGTAATGTCAATTACTTTCATTGTCTATCATCCTACGCCGCACTTCTTTTTTTCTCCTCTTTCTTTCTCAGCCACCCACCACCTTATTCTTCTCTTATCTTGTCAGCCATCTCTTATCACCCTTTATTTTTTAACTTTATATTTTAGTGAATGCATATTTTCATCTAATTTCTATACAATCAACCACGATCTTGTGTCCACCACCTCATTTGTTTTTCTTTATCTCACTCTAAATTGACCCATTTTTCCACCAAAAACAACCCACGTGATCCATCAAATGAAACACCATAATAGAAACCCAAATCTTCGCCATTTAAGGACGTGTTAAAATTGGCAATTGTAATGTTAGTATATTATAGTAAACTAGGAATAATCTTGCACGAAATTTTTTAAGAAAAGCTGCATTATGAATTGCTATTTAAACCTTATCTTTATTACTATTATCTTAGTTCAGTTTATTTGATTAAAACAAATATCTAGAATTCATGAAATTTTGGATACTATATTTAGAATATCAATGCATATTCAACAAATAATAATGAGAAAGGTAGGTATGGTTTCAGCTTTCAGTGATGAGGCAAAACATGAAAATAATAGTGATGATAGATGAAAGTGTTGGAATATCTGTGTGACTCACCAACTTTAAGCCATTATTAAGATAGGACCCACGTATCCTTTTTAGTGGGCCCAATATGCTTTGTGTTCTCCTTCATGAGAAGACGAAGAAAAAGCATCTACTTGTTCCAATTCATGGAAGTTTAAATGAGATTATGGTCCCCAAAGTAAGTACCATGAGTATGGTTATTAGGTGGAACTAAAGACTTGTCCTACATTGATTTTCTATGAAAAAAGTAATGAGTATATAAAGCCTAAGTTTAAAAATAGGTTTAGGCCCCAAGGAGCACCCCACTTTTGTGGAAAAGGAAAGACCTATGGAATCTATGGGTTGACCCAATACTCCACACACACGCGCGCCGCCGCCCGACCAGCTCGGCTCAGTTCGGGTGCGGATGCGATTAAAATAATATTAAAAATGCTTAAGCCGGTTTAATATTTAATTTTTGGATGCGGTCTAAACCAGATGCGTGTGAACCAGGCAAGAACCGAACCGGTTCAAGTTTAAATTTAATTTTAACGGTCGCAACCCTTCCTAATGGCGCGATTGACTGGCACTGTTTCAAAAGGGTGCGATTCTTTATATATATAGAAATATTCCCCCTCCGAAATAAAATAGTTTTTCATATAATTTTGTGCCATCTCTCTCTCTCTCTCTCTCTCTCTCTCTCTCTCTCTCTCCACCGAACTGCTGCGACAACGATGACATTCTACCCAAATTTCGGCTACGTCCATCTGCATCTTCGGCAAAGTGTTGTCCAGATTCTGGCCACTGTTCTGGGCAGATTCTAATAGTTCGGTCAGTTTTATTTTGTCACTTTCAGACTTAGAAATTCTATATGAATTTACATTCAGGTTTTTCTATCCGGTTAATTATCTGTTTTACTAGTTCATGTTTGCAGATGATTATCTTTATCTGCTGTACGATGAATTTCAGTAAAAATTCAATCACTTTATTTTATATTTCTGTATTAAATTTCAACGTTGAAATTCTATAGAATTGCAGTAATTTTTTGTGTAGAAAATATTATCTTTTGTTATTATGTCATATTAATTTTATCAGAAACGGTGTAAGTTCATTATGAAATTTACTGTCATAATTCTGTGTTGAATTAGACAAAAATTTCTTATATTTTCCTTCATACATATTACATTCATACTGTGCATGGAGAGAATAGAATCTGACGTTTGCATTTGCTGGACCTAAATATTATAGTGTTACTTCTTCAGTGTCGTGATCATTTTATCTTGAAGATAGACACCCGTTAATCCTATGAGCACCTGTGTGGGGGGCTAATCTGTCTTAATGATAGAGTGTGCAACACTCTACTTGATCTACCTTTCATTACATATTTTATTGCATTATCGCATATGAATTATTTAGTATGCCATGTTACATTATTACATACATATTATTTATTATTTCTAATTTCACTTTATTATGACTATAGTTTATACGAGAGACATTATACAATACGTTTTCAACTATATTAAGACAGATTGTATTTCTATTTGTTTGTGTTTTTCATATGTAGTAATACTGTGAAGTTGCATGTGATTGTGTGTTATTGAGTATAAGATGCTCATAGTCATGTGTGAATTCAGATTTGACAATAACGTAAAGTTTTCATGTTTCTAATGCACTAAATTTATTTTATTTGCCGCTTAAAAAGCACTTGTTCATCTCTGAAATAAACTTGTTACAAATCTAGAAACTTGAGTTTCGTACTACATAGCAATTGACATGAATCCTAATGTTGTGATGAACTTAACTTGCATAATGATTGTTAATTTGTTAAAATTCTATTTCCATTAGCATGATAAGTTGTATTAGTACATCTTTATGTATCTTAAATGCTACATGTTGTTTGTCTTGCCATGCTTATGTGTTTTTTGGTGAAAGTATGACTTTGTGGTTGGGCAATTTTATTGCAAGAGTTTTTAATTTCATTTGAGAAATTAAAATGGTGTTATTCTATGTTTTCTAAAGAATATGGGCATATGATACTTTATGTATTAGTAAATTTAATTCTTAGAGTCTTTAATTTCTTATAACAAATTAAAATTGTGTTATTCTATGATTTCTAATCATAAGAATATTACTATGTGTTTGCACTTCACATGATGAACATTTAGGAAGAGGTGGGTCAGAACTGGTTTGGTGAGGATGGGTCAGAGAATCCTGCACAACCAGCAAATCCTTTTGTGTTACACACGATGTATTATCTTCATGGCCTAGAGGACGTTGTTCTTCCTAGGCCAGTGGCACTACCTATTCCACTAGGGTAGGTGATTGGACTGAATGAGGTAGGACCGAGGCGCTATCGAAACTACTACGAGAAGATTCAATGCATCGCTCGTAAAAGCATTCTGTGTCCCGCTTACTTCCAAAGGTCGAGGCTTCTAGCACAACCTAAGGGTTCTCACAATGTGGACTCTTCTTATCGGCCAAATACCTTTGAGCGTGTGCGGAAGAGGACGCTTGATCCTGTGCTTGTAGTGATTGAGAGTTTCTTTTGGAGGATCATCTAATCCTTACTAGTTTCTTGTTATTTTAGTCCTTACTAGTTTCTTGTTATGTTTTAGTATAATTAATTTGGTTAATATGATAACTTGTTTAGTTGCTAACCTTGAAACACTTTTAGTGACCCTAGATGTATCTGTGTATATCTATGTTTGTGATGGTAATGACATATCTAACTTTTATGTTAATTGTCATGTGTTGATTGTACTTCATTGTGTTATTTGAAATATAATAAAATTAACAAGGTACCATCGAAGAGCATACTTATAGTTATCCACGTTCCTAATGGTATTATCGGAATAGTATACTTAAAGTAATCAACCCATATGTTATAATGTTCAAATGAGTGTGAGAACGAATGTTGTAAACGAGTAAAAGGTTTTGGACATGGTGATGATGTAGTTTCAGTAGCTTAACGTCCAGATTCGCCTGTCAATAAATACCTAGTTAATTCAATAACTTGATTGCTAGAAAAATGAAACCCAACTCTTCATTGACTTGATGTGTACCACTTTGTTAAATTCTGGATAATCCAAGAAATTTGGGGGAAAGCTTTGTTTTCTCATATACACGTTCTCATGATAGATATGTGATAAGAGTTCACGCAAGTGGTACGGGTAAACATATCTTGGCAAGAATAAAGTATTTTATTCAAACCCAAGGTTAATTCACTAGAAGATGATAGCCTTGTGCTACAAATGAACACTGATCATATATATATCCAGAAGTACTAGAGAGGGTACTATGTGAAAACTAGATTTATAGATCAGAAGACGCTAAATTCATAAATGGATAAGTCTTATAAGAAGTGCTTTAATTTCTACGAAAATTCTCACAATGAAAGTACACAGCCAAATTCTGCTAAGGAATCAACCACTATGGAAGAAGTATCAAGTGTCTTCTTAAATGTCTTAAGACATAGGGAATTCTCGATAATGACAAAACACGACAAACATGTCTGTTAAAGGTCATTACTTGCAGAAATGGAATATTCAATGATTAATAAGTTAATTAAAGGATATTGAGAGATCATATTACTATTAGGCCTGGTAAGAGATCGAAATTCGTTCATCCAAAGGATTAGGCATTAAAGCCTATTATCTTAAAAGTTACCTTAATGGCAACCCAACCTAGTTGACTGGAGTTCCCAAGATCTAGGTTCAACGAAACAATCGAAGTAAGGACGACTTAGTAGAAATCAATGAAAAACTTTGTTCCACTGCCTAATTCTATTGGGAAATATTAATTACCTGAAATATTGTTAGGATAAGCTACAACTTTTAATATAAAACGAGTAGGGCGGGCTATTTATATTAATAAGCCTATGCTTTTAATGATTCTTATTACTTGAATACCAAGTGGAGTATGTATATCTACTCACTCTATAAGAAATCACTTATATAAGTGAGAAAGGGCGGCTTCTGTGAGAATTATAAAGGCTTCAATTCTCTAAAAGCATTCATGAATATCAGGATCGTTTAGAGCCAAAATGAACACAACTAAAGAATCAAACTTGGGAAAGGAAGAAACCATGTGAGTACTATTTTCTCGGTTTATACAAACGACAGAACAGTTCAAGACATCATGTTCACTGATCAGCTAATAAGCCTGATAGTATTTCACTAAAGAAGGTTCAAAGCCAAAAGCCACCTTTCTTGATGCGGTGACTTTTCCGCTCTACTCTCTCTTTTACATTTGTGCATCTACATTTCTTTGTGCATTGTTTTTTGACAGCTCATCTCATTCATGTGGGGAATTGTTGGAATATTTGGTGTGATTCACTAACTTTAAGCCATTGTTAAGGTAGGACCCACATGTCCTTTTTAGTGGGTCTAAAGTGATTTGTGTTCTCCTCCATGAGGAGATGAAGAACAATCATTTACTTGCTCAAATTCATGGAGGTTTGAATGAGATTATAGTCTCCAAAGTAGGTACCATAAGTATGGTTATTGGGTGAAACTAAATGCTAGTCCCATATTGATTTTCTATTGAAAAAGTGAAGGGTATATAAAGCCTTGGTTTAAAGATGGGTTTGGGCCCCAAGGGGCACCCCACTTTTGTGGAAGGGAAAGACTTTTGGAACTCATGGGTTGACCCAATACTCCAAACACGTGCACACAGCCGCCCACCGCCGCCGCCCGCCCGTCCGTTCGTCCTGCCGGCTTAGCTCGATTAGGTTTGGGTGAGGGTGCGATTAAAATAATATTAAAAAGGCTTAGGCTGGTTTAATATTTAATTTTTGGACGTGGTCTAAACCAGATGCGTGTGAACCGGGTAGGAACCGAATTGGTTCAAGTTTAAATTTAATTCCAACGGTCGCGACCCTTCCTAAAGGCGCGTTTGGCTAGCACCATTTTCAAAAGGGTGTGATTCTTTCAATATATAGAAAGATTCCCCCTCCGAAATAAAATAGTTTTTCATATAATTTTGTGTCGTCTCTCTCTCTCTCTCTCTCTCTCTCTCTCTCTCTCTCCCCCCGACGAACTACTGTGGCAACGACGACATTCTGCCCAGATTCTGGTAACGTCCATTTGTGTCTCTAGTGAAGTGCTGTTCAGATTTCGACGACTATTTCAAGCGGATTCTAACCGTTTAGTCAGTTTTATTTCGTCACTTTCAGACTTAAAATTTCTATTCAGGTTTTTCTATTCGGTTAATTATCTATTTTACTAGTTCGTGTTTGCAGATGATTATCTTTATCTGCTGTATAATGAATTTTAGTGAAAATTCAATTACTTTGTTTTATGTTTCTGTATTGAATTTCAGAGTTGAAATTTTACGAAATTGCAATAATTTTCTGTGTAGAAAATACTGTCTTTTGTTATCATTTGTCAGAAACGGTTTAGATTTCTGTATGAAATTTACTGTCATAATTTTGTGTTGAATTAGACAAAAATTTCTTGTAATTTTCTTCATACATATTGCATTCATACTATACGTGGAGAGAGTAAAATTTTGTTGACTCAAGGTTGATTCCCATGTTAATTTTGATGATAACCAAACCGTGTTATTTTACTAATGCATTTACTTAGTGTGCAAATTAATAAAGTTTATAATTTAGACTTAAAATTCAATCTTAAGTCTAATACTTGTCAAAGTAAATGTACAACAAGTTCAAGATCAAGCAATGAATTCCAAGAGCTATGCAATGAACCAAACAGAGAATTGACGCTTATTTCTACTTCAAACAAATGTTTTATATTCGAAGAGATTGAAGGTGTTCAAATGAAGTTTTCATCGAGTATACATAGACTCATTGAAGACTGACTTGTACTCAAGAAAGATTGAAGATTTCATTAGAATATGCAAATATCAGTTGAAGACAATTTGTTTGTTGAAGAGATTGAAAATGCTCAAGAGAAGACTTCATCAAGAATGCAAAGAACAAATCCAGATTATGTGATTGAAATTGCTTGAGAAGAAGATTCATGTTGATTGTCTGATCTCTACATGGAATCCAAGTGAAGAATTCTTCTACAATGTAAAGAATCAATGAAGACAATGTATATGAAGAGATTTCATCAAGCTTACAAAGTCTCATTGAAGTGATTTTAAAGAAGAAAGAAGGATTGCTAGCAAAGAAAAGAAATCGGCAATGAAACATTGTGAAACTCTACATAATAGAGAAAGCTTGACATTGAAAGAGAATGTTCTATAATGAAAGAAGATGCTTTACAAATGAAGAAGAAGAGAACAACATTGACAGTTTAAAAGTCAAGAAAAGATGTATATCAAATGATTGATTCAATCCAAATTAAATAGAAGATAACCTTATTGACTTAAAGAGATTTGATTGATCATCATACCCTAAAGAGAAGATTCCTTGAAGATCTTATACTGCTGCTGAGATGATTTGGATCATTAAAAGACAGAATGTAGATTTCTGGGCAATGAGCGGACTCATGAAAATAAGAATTCGCCTCATGGATACAGACACAAAAGGCTTGAAGACAAAATGATCAATGAGCGGACTCATGGAAATAAAGAGTAGCCTCATGAACACAGAAGCAAAAGCTTGAAGACCAAATAGACAAAGAGCCGACTTATGGAAATGAGAAGTCGCCTCATGAAGACAGATGCAAAAAACTTGAAAATCAAATGAGCAAAGAGCCGACTCTTTGATATAAAGAATCGACTCATGAAACCTGAAGCAAGTTTTCTGTACAAAGAGTAGACTAATGAAATTGAAGAGTCGCCTCGTGACTACAGAAACAAAATAGCGTGAAGACAGAATAAACAAGGAGCCGAATTATTGATATGAAGAGCAAACTCATGGAGACAGTGGACAATATCTGGTAAATGCACAACCAGAAGTGTTGACTCTACAAGCTTAGAGTCGACCCCTGAAATATAACAGCTAATTTTTTTAACGTTATAACGGACTGGACGTGTATTAAATGAAGCCCAACAACCTCTAACGGATGAAATCAATACATGGATTTATAAATAAGCTTCCAGCTGCATTTATAACAAGGAAGAGAGACAAGAAACAAGATTCCACTGACTGATCAACTGAAATTCCTGAATATTCCTCTTGTCTTTACTTTGTAAGCTTTGATTTTATAATCTACTCTTGTTAGAGAGTTTGTGAGTCACTTGTATATTTTTATACACTTGTAAGTGAGAGTTTGAGAGTTCTCTTGAGAAAGAAAAACTCTTGTAAGTTTGAGTGGAACTTAAACAAAACCATTTAGTGACTGAAGAACTTGAGTAGAAGTTCTTGTATAGTGAACTGAGTACTTGGTCAATTAGTATCTCATTAGTAATTGGAGATTACATAGTGGAAGAAGACTTCAAGGGGATCTTGGGGTGAGGACGTAAACCACGGTTTGTGGTTGAATTTCGGTAACTTGCTGTGTTCATTCTATTGTTCTGTTTTCTCTTCTCCTTTTTATTATATTGCATTTCATATAGATTGATCACTGTTACATTGCTTAGATTAATTTTAATTTATCTTAATTGCTATTAATATTTGAAAAACCTAATTCACCCCCCTTTTAAGTTGCCTTTTAAGCTAATAAATTTGACGTTTGTATTTGTTAGACCTGAATATTGTAGTATTACTTATTCAGTGTCGTGATCATTTTATCCTAGAGATAGACACCCGTTAATCTCATGAGCACCTGTGTGGGGGGTGAATTTGTCTTAATAAGAGAGTGTGCAACACTCGACTTGATTTACCTTTCATTACATATTTTATTGCATTATCGCATATGAATTGTTTAGTATGTCATGTTACATTATTACATACATATTATTCATTATTTCTAATTTCATTTTATTATGATTACAGTTTATATGGGAGATATTATACAATATTTTTTTAACAGGAAGCTCATGATAGATTTGCATTTACATCAAATTGATTAAAAAAAAAATAATCATATTACTTACAATTGATTGAAACACAAAAATTAAAACAAAAGAAAAAGAAGCATTATCAGATCCCACACAAATAACTCGTCCAATTCAAATTGAAACTTGTAAACATAAATTCAGAGAGTGACTAAAACAAAAGAAACCGAAAAGAAAAACATCCAATGTATTTGGGGAAAAGAAATTATGAAAGCTCTTCAAATTTGGAGTTAAAAAAATTCTTTCTTTCAAAAGTTGGAGGAGCCGACAAACTCATATCTCTTATTTATAGGGAGGATTTCCAACAACGTAATAAGGTTAATTTAAACAACCAAAGTTCAAATATCTAATTAGCATGTTATCTTATTCATTTACATATATTGATATATAGCACCTAAATATGTGCTTGTATGTATATATCTGCATGAAATATTTGAAATGAAAAGGATAATGTTTAAGTTTATAAGTCTTTTTTTTGAATGTTTAGTTTGAGTGGGCAGAGCAAGATAATTACTTGAATATAAAAACTATTTAAAATTTTGAATTTGAATTAGTGAAAAAACAAAGTTTATGGTCAAAGATTATGTAGTGGAAGTCAAATTTTAGATTAGTATAATAGAAGAGTTTCAATTTATGATGAAGTCCTAATGAAATTAAGACATCGGTTAATAAAATAATATTTAAAAGACCCAATGGTTTATATATTGTGACTAATCAACTTGTAACACATAGAGCATAAATGATAAAGTTTGTCAGGTTTAAACTTTTATCTTATATTATCGTCCATAATTTGTTGGGATTAAATATACATCCAATAACTCAGGAACATATGTATTTTTATGATTAATAAATTTGAAATTATGAGAAAAAAATATTAAAAATTTCAAGTTTAAATACCAAATAACGTTTTGCTATTTATAATAGTATAGACAGAAATTTAGCAAATTGAAAACAATTTGAGATTTTTTATTCAATACGTTTTTAATTGAAAAATAATGTTGAGCTACCGCTATAACCTGCCAAGTTACTGTCCATATGAATTTAAATCAACAAGTACCGTAAACCGCCACAGTCGCCATCTACACAACTCAAAATCAACATGAATTAGCGGGTTTTGAAATAGGCTTATATGGGTGGTTGACATTGTTAACTTGTTTATCAAACAGGTCAGGTTAGAGTTGTAGATCTGAACCCATTTATCACAATTTAACCCGTTTAATAAAAATGTCGTATTAACCCATGTAACTTGATGCCCATTTAATCTGTTCAATAATCTTCTTAATAACTTTTCTGAGTAGTGTAATAGGATTAATGACAAACACATATACGAGAAAATCAAAAATCCTAAATAGGAAGATATTTATAGTTTATGAATAAGTAATGCGTTAAATACAATGATCTTTATGATAATTATGAGTTTTTCAATTTTCACTTCATTTAAAATAGTTTTAATTATATTATCTTATTTTAGAATTAGATTGTCAATGAATGAAATAGGTTAGCCCAATTGCTCCAGTTTCTTGAACTTTGTGATTGATCCTTGAAAATTCTGTGTTTATATTGTTAGACACGTATACAAAAGAACCCAGTTTGTATTCTCTTTTTGATTCTCTCTCGTGAGTGGAGGGACTATATGGGGAGATTCAGAAGACTAGCTCTAATATCATCCCGGCAATGTTAGATTACCATTGTTTATTTGTTTTTATTTTATTTTATTTTTTTAATTTTTAGGAAAGAATACCATTGTTTTACATCTTTAGGACAAGCCCATAAAGGTTAATGGGCCTGCTTTGCACATTTTCACTCTGGGGCCTCACTATTTCACTGTTGGGTTTCCTTCACAGAATTTAACTAAGCTAGAAGACTAATCAAACAGAATTTAACTAATTAGGTAGGTGAATTAACACTAACATATTTTCAAAGCGAGTTCATGTGTAGGAGCGCAAACGAGAAAGCATCATTTTGTAAAAATATGTGCGAAGGAAGAGTCTTATAGTCTAGCTTACTTTTTTTTCAAACCAAGTGGGTCTTATAAATATTCATCATTCTTTCATAAAATATATTTACATTGTATATTGTATATAAATATGTATTAGAATAGATTCCATTGCCCTCCCTCCCCCCTTCTACGGTGAAGACAATTTGACAATTTATCATGAATATTTTCTTTAATTAACATACATATACCTCAGCCCTATGCAAATTCACATGCAAGTGTAATTTTAAAATACTTGCATTTATAGATATATAAATTGTAATTACAAAGGGCGCAAGTGAAATGAATGCTCATACATATATGCAGTCAAGTGCCAAAATATTGGTGTCCAATATTGGTATGCAAATTTCACCAATCCTAGGAAAAGATAAGCACACGAGGGCTCTCTCTCTCTCTCTCTCTCTCTCTCTCTCTCTCTCTCTCTCTCTCTCTCTCTCTCTCTCTCTCTCTATGTTGTGGCCTCAACCTGCTTTTCTTTGATTATCGTACCTTCAAGTTCAGCATAGATGATTCCTATTTTTTAGAAAAGGTTTTCCTTTTTCTTGTTTGCTAAGCTTTTAGAAAAGTTTTTCACTTTTATCAATTATGAAATAAGCCAAAAGCTTTACATGCAAGGTTATACACTGAGCTTGCTATCCTTCATATTTAGGTTCATATCTGTTGGCGGGTATGCTATGAACCTTGGTGCACTATAACATACATGAAGCTGACAACTACTTTAGATCCTACAGGAGACTATATATAAATATGTGTGTGTGTGTGTGTTTATAAATATATATGCACACACCATGCTCCATTTGTTTTAGTGTAAAATATGTTCCTCTACCAACTTTAGGCATATAATTGGTTTCTTTGTAAAATCTTCTGAAGAGACTTGGGCATCCGTTAATGCATTGGATCCCCTAAGTCTCTGGATTGTTGGGGCATTTCAATTCAAGAACTTTCTTGAACTTATCCTAAGGGACTCTAGAAGATTTGTAATTTCTTGGATAGTGAAATTGCTCAACTTTCGAAGTAGTGCCTTCAAAACTTGCTATTGGTTCAGCGTTTGTGCTTTTTTCTCTTACACTGTGTTCAAAAAAATTGGATTCCGTTTCGGCATTAATTCCAATATAGGCAAATTTGCGTTATCAGCGAAGACTAAAAGGGAAAACACATTGAAAAAAAAAAAAAAAGAAAAGGATTTCGTCGCTGAATTGAAATATATGAAATGATAATGAATTGATGTATCAGAACATGCACGTGTAAAACACGACTAGTAAAATACAGAAAACAGAAGCCGAAATAATTTCGTGTAAGATAAATTAGGATGAATAGCCGACAAATTGATTTTGATTTAACAGTAAGTTAGTATGTTACTAGAAAACCTTAAGGTTCTCAAAGCATCATTGAGTGGCTTTTAGTTATAATATCAGCATCAATATTTACATTTCATTTGGATGCACGTACTACTGTTGCTTCAAGGAGGTAAGTTTTCTATCATTGTTCAATTAAATTCTTTCACGTCTTTTTGAGATAGCGCTGAAACAAGTTACTAACTCTAGGATTTACTCATAAAAAATTTGAGTGCTTATATATAATTATTTATTTAGAAGGCTTGTCGAAACAAGTTTCTAAATTAACACAGTAACTTGGCTAGTGGAAACAACCTATAGTCAAAAAGAAGTGGCAAGTGCTTGACCAAGTTAGATACACTGACTTCATCTGGAAATATCATATATATATAAGTATTGTATCGTAGTGGGTTTAGATAAATAATTGCAAGCTATATATATATTTGAAAATAGCCATGTCCAATCTGAGAACAATATCCGGTTTCTATCACAACTTTGAGTCCAACTTCACAAATTTGTTGACACTTACACAATTATATATATATATATATATATATTTACCAGTTCATGGGAGGCCGAAGTCTTTGGGAGGGGGCTCGACGCGGGATATTGAAGGAGTAATGAAACATACAAACCAATATAATAAACGCATGGCCCTCACTCATCATACGACAAATAGATACAAATATAATCCTATTTCATTCCTACGTTACTTGGATTCGACTAAATATATTAGAAATGAGTGATCTGACACATCAAAGAGGTAGGTGAGCTCAAATAAATAACTATCGCATTTCAAGAGACATTGACTCCGATAAGGAGGGTTGCTTACTCGAAGGCGATGGATGCCCAAAACATTGCTCCACATACAACAACAAAGCATTTAGTCATTCACAAAGATGAATAGTTGGGTGAAAAGCCAGGTCCAGAGTTTGTATGCACGGTTGGATTATCCTTACACCCAATTGGGATAGTGAATTCGAGGAGTGTTCATGGTTTAGAAAGAATCTATATATATTGTACGAGCTTTTCCCAAAGTTCCATCCTAAAGTTCGTAAAAGTCCCTTATGACTCTCAATATGTTCACAGAGAGAGAGAGAGAGAATGTTTTTTGAAATTTGGGGTTAGCATAGAAAGGTTACTCATAAAAAAAAGTGATAGAAAAGGTAAAGTTGGGGATGACGCGAAAGAAGAGAGTCTCTTTGGAAAGGGAGTTAGTCTTTATCATATATGATTGCAGAGACTACTTACTGCCTTTGTGTGTGATCAGTCACATGGTGGATTCTCCTGCAGCCCGAGACACCCTTTTCTGATTCTCTCTGCTTCGTCCTCGCTCCCTTTCTCCCAGGTATTCTCTATCTCCAAACACATACGCTCTTCTCTCCTCTCTTGGAAAAAATTATGCAGGAGCACCTGGTCAAACCGTCATTATGACCAAATCAAAGGAAGTATGAAAGTAGCAACATTCAATATACGATAAAATCTCATATGATACCGTTCCAATTTCAGTGTTCGTCCATTTTCATATAAAGAAAACACACTTGTTAAATTATTTAATCTGTACCTGTAATATCGAGTGTATAAAGTATAAACCCAGTTTTTTTACGGCGCTGTATAGAATTCAACCAAGGGTTGCATAATCTATTCTAATAATATATAAAGGGAGAATCTATTTGATGTTTGCCTCCTTTTAAAATTGTATCATGCAGTGTGACATTTTAAAATTTTAAAATTTGTCTTATAAAATTAATTTATTATAGTTATAATAACTTTTCTATTCAATAACGATATTCAATAACGATAAGAATAAATATGAAAGTTCAAAAATAACATTACTTCTCGATATCCTTATCTTTCTGGCTATAGTTATACGGTTCTTTTGAACTCTATACATTCAACCCAAATCAACAGATGACAAAACCATCATCGGCAGTGTTGGTTGTAAATACGATGAAGAATAAAGAAGTAGCATTGTTCTCTAATTTTTTATATTTTTTTATAAATACAGTGAAGAGTTGCACATGCATCGCGTGTACCTATCTTTTAGTTATATATAAAAAAAATATTATTTTTTCAAGAAATTTTTTACATATTATTAAATAATAAGGTGATGATATTTTTGTAATTAAGAGTCATTATAATTGATATTTTATTTTAAAGTGCAAGGCTCTCAAATCATATTATTTTGTACATAAATCTATATCAATGTTTTGTGTATCATTACACCAGTGTATTTTATTACACCATATATGACACCTCCTCATAATGCCATTACGGTTTGGTGTTTGCTTGCATAAATAAATTTTAAACTATTAGTGGATCAAAATTAAGTTCTTTGTAATTTTTTTGATAAATTCAGCTCTCACAAAATAGACCTTTGATTTAGATATTCTTTTCATACCCATCATGCATGTTAAATTTCAAATCACTTAGTGATCGAGAGCTATCTTATCGTAAATTCACATTTTTTTTTATTATAATATAACTCTTATTTGGAAAAATAAAAAATTATAATAGTAAAAATACTTTATACAATTCTTGTTTTTTTTTATTAATTATTGTCAAACCAAATAAGAAAAAAAAAATTGCTTCTCTTTCTTGATTAATCAAATAAGAGAATGATAACTTTTCTCTTTGCCTTCCTTTGCTCTACCTTATAACTAATATTTCCCTTAATGTTCCCGCCCTCTATCTAAAAGGAGTGTAAGGCAATCATTCTCTCTCTATACACAACATACAATCTCACGTGTAACACTTCCTGTGGATACATAATAAATTTGATTGGTGCAACTTGGCTTCGTATACATTTTTGCTTCTTTAAAAGGGGTTGGAAAGAGACCCTTCTTAGTCCAAACTCTTCTTCATACATGTCTCTTCGTCTGAGAGAGAAAGAGAGAGAGAGAGAGAGAGTGAATGAATGGCGTTAGAAACTGTGGTTTTCCAACAAGACCCATCTAGGTATAGGTGCAAAGATTTCTACACCATGGGGGGTGTAGAAGGCCATAGCTGTGGCCTTGGTTTTGAAGAAGAGAGGGTTAGCTCTGAAACTCTTGATCAGAAAAGTATAGAGCAAGGTTTCAGTGGATATTGGGACTCTCCTCCTCCTTCCGTGGCGAAAAGTGTGGAGGAGCGGGAGACCAACTCTTGTTCACCTGAAGTTTGCACCGGTGATGGCTTACTTACCGGAGGCTACTCTCCAATGGTAGCTCCAGTATCAGCACCAGGCCGGCGAAAGAGGCGACGCACTAAAAGCTTCAAGAACAAGGAAGAAATGGAGAACCAAAGGAGGACTCACATTGCAGTCGAAAGAAACCGCCGGAAACTGATGAATGACTACCTGGCCGTCCTCCGATCATTGATGCCGCCTTCGTACGCTCAAAGGGTCCTCTCTCTCTCTCTCTCTCTCTCTCCATACATATACATCGGTATATGCAAATTATTTTGTGCTTATATACAATTACAAAAACTCATACATATGGCAGACACACGGATAAAAAAAATGAATACATATACTATTTATATAATATGCACAATACTTTTATATTCATATACTTTGCATGTATTTTATGCAAAAGTGGGTAGGTTATTGGTAGCTAGTCACGAGTATTCAACAGCCTAACTACATTAAAAATAGTTTTGACTTTTCCTTTTTTTTTTTTTTTTGGAAAAATTGATGAATATTTAAAGGAATATTTTTCTACTTAATTACCATACCATTTTTCTTATACTGTAAGCAGGGGGACCAAGCATCAATAATAGGGGGTGCCATTAATTTCGTGAAGGAGCTGGAACAGCTCCTCCAGTTCCTTGAGGCCCATAAGCAAGTCAAGCAACGGTCCCATATGGGACATTACTCTCCTCTCTTTGCCAATTTCTTCACTGTCCCTCAATATTCGATTAGTTCGACCAGCCATGACGACCAGGTGGCCAGTAACGAACTGATGGCGGAGAACCAGTCCGCCATGGCTGACATTGAAGTGACCATGGTAGAAAGCCATGCCAGCATCAAAATATTGTCAAGAAGACAACCAAAACAGATTCTGAAGCTGGTGTCTGGGTTTTACTCTTTAGGGCTTACCATCCTCCATCTCAATGTCACAACTACTTTTGATCACATGGTCCTTTATTCCTTCACTGTTAAGGTTAGTTATTACAGTCGCTTTTACATCCCCACTTAATAGTAAGAATTATTATAATATCCATTATTAGGAGCAAAGATTTCCTCCAGCCTAGGCTGAAAATTCCTGACTGCAACACATCAAACTGTCACATTTTAAAATTGTATTGTTAATTTACTTCTAGTCTCCATGGAATTCCTATAGCTCGGGTTGGAGCTGAAAATCCCTACCCCATTATTGATTTGCGATTAGTTTTTTATTTGAGACAGGTGGAAGTTAATTGTCAGCTGAGTTCAGTGAATGAGATAGCAACTTCTGTGCATGAGATGATAAGCAAGATCCAAGAGAGGCTGTGTCTAGTCGAGAAACCCTAAGTTCTGATGTAATTGGCAAACCATTTCAGACTTAGGTTTAGGTTTCGAACTTTAGCTTTCTTTATGTTCTCTGAAAATCTTCTGTACTATGAAATGGCTTCAATGGAATAGCTGAGGTGTTCATTTGCCTAAGAGAAATTGGACTATCATAGCTAGGGTCACATTTACAATTTGTGCATGAGCAGACAAGTGGATGAACAATACAAGTGTTGCATTATTGATCTCCCAAAACCTAAGTATAAGCACAGAAACACCTAAAGCCAACCACAACCAGACCGAGTATAGTCACTAACCCAAACAACCCCTCCAAAAGCAAAGTAATTGCTTTATTTGTTCTTCTCATATTTAGTGTCTCTCATTCAACTAAGGCCTATTTGGTAGGATTTATCTGCATGACTTTTTTTTAGCTTATACATAAGCATATAACCAAAAACAAAAGCCAGTTTTTTTTTTTATTCCTTTTTTTTAAATTTTTTTCTTATATTAATTTATAAAAGCAAAAAAAGTTTCGTTTTTTAACTTATAAGTCCAAAAATCAAATGAAAAAACAAACTCTACCAAATGGGCCTAATTGTCCTGCTTTGCGGTTCTCCCCTTGTTGGCTCATAACCTTTTTCTTGTTCTGGATTCTGATGAAAAAAGTTAGCTGACTTTCTTTCCATACGTATGTGTTAGTCAAAGTGAACTTTTCCAGTGAATCATGTATCGGCCCTGCATTTTAATCCCTTCTATTAAAGTAACCAAACACAGTCCAAGCCACGAGGTTTTAATATAAAAATGTTGTCTGTTTTAATATAAAAATTGCGATATTACCTAAAATTGTAGAAGTCATCCAAGTAATAAGCAAATGCTGGCAGAAAGGTAGGCAATCTAAGAATTAGTGGTAGGTAGATATTTCACTTTAGAATCTTTTCATACTCAGATGTCACCTTTGTTGTCAATTTACTTCATGTTATTTTCAGCTACAAATGATGATGAACAGTGGACATAGTCCATGAAAGATGTCTGACCCTCTCCCTTTTGCTAAGCATTCTCAACAAGTTTTGCAATCAATCATGTGGGAAATTTTGCTGGATATATTAGGCAATATATAATTTAATATAGGTGATTGGAGGCAAACTATAATTCAATAGTTACTAACGCTCATCTAAATTACTTAAATGTTACGTTTGAATTTTAAATTTATTGAGAGAAAATAAAAATAAAATTACTTGTAAATATTTATTCTTTTATGAATAACCAAGCAAAAGAACATATTTTTTTGACAAATACCAATTTATTTTTTTTCTCATTTTGTAACTCATCCAAACAATAGAAATGAAGTTTTGCTTGTTCCATTCCATTTTTTTTTCTATTTTTTTTGCTTTTTCTTTACAAATTCAAAACATAAAGTACGAGTAGGATAGAAATCTATTTTCTTTTAAAAGTGATTTGATGGTTTCTTTAGTCCTAGTTAACATAGATAGCATGTGTAGTGGTTGGTAAGTATCATGTTTCTTTTGCAGATAATAATCTAAACTCACCCAAAAAAAAAAAAAAAAAATTAAGAGAGATGAATTACATATTTCAAGGTTTTTAGTATTATTCTTCTCTTTTGCCCATTATAATTCTTGCCTTTAATCATTTTTTTAACTCTTCATCCCTTCCTACTCTCCCCTCCCAACCCTCTTTT
The DNA here is from genome assembly GCA_033060915.1 of Euryodendron excelsum. Taxonomy (NCBI): domain Eukaryota; kingdom Viridiplantae; phylum Streptophyta; class Magnoliopsida; order Ericales; family Pentaphylacaceae; genus Euryodendron; species Euryodendron excelsum. Next base: position 27,434,373 of record CM065385.1, on the reverse strand, counting down.
ACTTTTTCAAATTACCGTGTGGTAAGAAGACCAGGTTTGCTAATAAAAAAACTAGTCAAGATGAAATGGCAAAAACTCATTACCCAAGAAGAGAGAGAGAGAGAGAGAGAGAGAGAGAGAGAGAGAGAGAGAGAGAGAGAGAGAGAGAGAGAGAGAGAGAGAGAGAGAGATGTTAATACAAGTCCTTTAAGCAGCTGAATTGTTTTAAGTTTGGGACCTAACTAACCTTTCGAGTTGAGCAAGAATTGGCATAAATCGACAACTAAGGCCATAATCTCCAGATTCTCCACAACATACATACCATTTGGCAATAAGCTTACTAGGTTTGCAATAGCCAGTACACTGGTCGAAATTGAGAATTGCCAACTCCAGATCTTTCCTTATGTGAATATTTGATGATACACTTACAATTATTGACACGAAGAAAATTCAAGTCATGTATGACCCGATGAATTGTTGAAGAAAATGAAGAAAAAGAGAGAGATGATAATGAATAATTCATGGACTAGAGCGCATTTCTGCATACAATTCATTGACAGTATCATTCACCCCTTCTAAAAGTTCCAAAACATGACAAGCAGAAAAGTGCAATAACACATACATGCCCTGTAAAAGCCAATATTAAGGAGATGTGATTCTCACAAGAAGTTCAAAACAAGTACAAAAAAAGGCTATAAAAGCTCAAGAAGCTATAAAGCTGCATGCCTATACATGAAGGGTGAAGTACCGGCAAGGTCACCATGAACAGCCCCTGAAGAGCTTAATTTCTAAGTTGTAATTGATGTGCTAATGTTCTAGAGATACATACATACAAATATATAGGACAAGGAATTGGATTAATCTGATTAAGAATATGTTTGTCCTGACCATGTCTGTTAAAGGGTCTTGTGAAACAGAAAGAGATTCAGAGTGTAACAAGGAGCAACAGCATTATATCCATCATATGCTGCATCTCCATCTTTGTTTATATATATAAATATATATGTAGAGCTAACCAAAAGGATGATTTTACATTTTGTAGTTGGATCTATAGCATCTCATGCCTACTAAGAAGAAATAATTGCAAACTCAGTCAAGCCTCATAACCATAGAATACAATGAGAATCCTACGCTCAATATATGGTACATATATATATATATATATATATATATCGATGTGTCAACTATTACATAATCATATGGTTGGTTGAATAACTTAAACTAGTAGGTGTAAATATTCACAATAATCATGTATATGAATATAGGAACATCAATTCATGCATTCAAGATTGTGGAAGCGTACCCATTTGTTCCATGATCTTGAATCTGAAGATAAACAATGCAGTCCTGAAATTAAATAGTATATTGACTTTACGTCTTTTTCTCTGTCTCCAAATTCCTTACGATGGATCTCTATGGGTAGAATACTGTCAGTTATGAGAAAAAATGGGACTTAGCTTATATGTATTGAACCCTAATGGGCTCTCTCATAAAATGTTCTCAAATAGGTTCTCTTAAGCTCACACTATCTGTCTAACCACATCAAATAATCAATAGGTGCACACAAGTCCAGTCCATATGGATCACCTCTTTATTGGGTCTATTCCGTATGTCTCAACTTACCTTGAGTTCAATTCATTTTATTAAAACTAAAATCAATTAATGTGTACGCTTAATTCAGAAAATTATAAAATTCTCCCACTTGAGCAAACATTAATTATAGTTATAATGTTGAAAACCTTTTTAAAAATGACTCTCGGGCTGAAAACAATAAAAATTGTATGTGGCCACATTTTGAAAAAACCAAGTAAAGTCAAGAGACCACACCTAAAATAATCCAGTCCAACAAGACAATCAATATTGAATCAAGACAGTCAATATACGATCAATTAATGTAAAACTACTCATAATCACACAAATATTAATCTTCTCATCGACATGGATCAAATGTGGTAATGTGGTAGGAAATAATACTCCTTAAGTGATCTCATAAATGTGCTACTCCTCTATCAGTCATCAAATTCTCTTTAACTGTATGCTTATTTAATAAGCAAAAGAATTTCAAAAGTTTCCAGTGGAACTAACACGTCTTGCATATATATCTCGAGAAAACTTTACGGTGCAAATACAAGACATATTCCTGAGTGCTTAAGTACACCAAACTTGAGACTTTTCTTTATACCGGAATCATGAATATATATCCATCCATATATGACATATGAAATATCAAAAAAATATATATTCATGCATATATGGCATCAAATGAAAATAATCAATAACCATCTATAATCTTTAATGACCAATGATAAACTAAAAAGGTCTCAACATGTAATAACTGTCACATAATGAAAGGAAAATAACTCCCACTAACCAAGTACATCAAAAGACTCAATAACACCCATGTTTGAAACATGACTACTAAAAATAACAAATCTAAGTCCCTTGATCAAGGGATTCGCCATTATCTGTTCTGTATCATTGTGCTCAATAATGATGTCACATTTCCTTACCAAATCTCTAACTGACAAATACTTGATCTCAATGTGCTTAGACCCACTAGAAGATTGAAGATTTGTTATTCTTGGAGCAAAACACAACTGCACTATTATCACAAAAAATTCTCAATGGTCTAGCAATGGAACTAATCACATTAAATTCTGAAATAAAGTTTTGCAACCAAACAGCCTGAGTAGCAGCCCTACAACAAGCTATGAACTCAGCATGCATAGTCGAAGAAGTTATAAGAGTCTGCTTGACACTCTTCTAAGAAATAACTCCTCCAGCAAGCATAAAAATGTATCCTGAAGTAGACTTCATGTCATCCACATATCCAACAAAGTTTGAATCTGAATAACCAACTACTTCAAGATCATCAACTCTTCTATATACAAGCATGTAATCTTTCGTTCTCTACAAGTACCGTATCACTTTCTTTATAGCTACCCAATAGTCCATGTCAGGGTTCGAAAGATACCTCCCAAGAACACCCATAACAAAAGCTATATCCAGCCTAGTACATACCTGTGCATATATGAGACTGCCAACTACACTAGCATATGGTATGTTTTGCATAGATTTTACTTCTATGTCGTTCTTAAGACTTTGATTTTTACTAAACTTGTCACCTTTGGTAACAGGAACATCCCCAGGTCTACAATCCTACATATTAAACCTCTCAAGTACATGATTGATGTATCTTTTCTGAGATAGCCACAACACACCACGAGATCTATCACAAATGATCTCAATGCCTAGAACAAAATAGGCTTCTCCAAAATTTTTCATGTCGAAGGTGTTGGATAACATCATCTTAGTCTCATGCAAAAGATTCAAATCACTGCTCACAAGTAGGATATCATCAACATAAAGAATAAAGAAAATAAATCTACTCCCACTGACCTTGAGATATATGCACTGATCAACCTTGTTCTCCACAAAACCCAAGGAAGTGTCAATCTCATCAAATTTCAAGTATCATTGGTGTGATGCTTACTTCAAGCTATAGATAGACTTCTGCAGTTTGCACACCATGTGCGCCTTGCCCTCTACCATAAAACCCTCAGGCTGCGCCATATAAATCTCCTCATCAAGACCACCATTCAAAAAAGCAGTCTTGACATCCACTTGATAAAGCTCTAACTCATAACAAGCTACTAGACCCATAATAATTCTGAATGAGTCCTTAGATGAGACAGGAGAAAATGTTTCATTATAATCAATACCTTCCTTCTGAGTGAACCCCTTAGCAACCAATCTAGCCTTGAAATTTTCAACCCACCCCTTAGATTCTTTCTTGGTTTTAAACACCCATTTGCAACCAATAGGCTTATGGCGCGCCCCAATTTTTAATCAAGTCCTTTTGGCTCGAGTAAAAGCACGAAACTCTATTATTAAAACTCATCCTCCTAGAAGGACGAGTGCGACTAAGTTTGAACTTGAAATTGGTTTGATTAAGGGCTTTTTAGAAAAAGTTTGGAGTCACCACTTAACTTGATTAAGGTGAGTTAGGTCATCTAAAATTAAATATAATCCGAAGATAAAACTTTGGGGTTTTAGAAAAAGGTTTTGGAAAAACTCCCTCAAGAGAGAGTTTTTAAAAAAGTAGGTTGTTTGGCAACCTTTGAAAAGTTTTAAGCCTTTTTTTGAAATAACTCTATTTTGGTTTTTTGAAAACAGAAATCTACTGTCCGGGGGTTGGTTACGTGTAGGGAAGATATCTTAAGATCATCACCCTACCCTTCTTTTTCGGTACCTACATGTCTAATCACATTTTGTTTACTCACTGGAATAACCAGTTACCATCATCCACTTAATATCCACTTTAGAGTATTGAAAATGGGCTTTAGTTATTACTTTTTGGATAAATGATGCATGATGCAAGTTTTGAAAGAAGTTTGAAAACGTGAAAGTTTCGAAGGAGTTTGAAATAGAAATCTTGAATGGATAAAAAGTTTTGGAAAGGAAACTTGAGTTGAAATAAAAGTTATGATCGCACCATTTCAGGTTACCTACGTATCTCATTTGGCGAGAATTAGGTCATTTGTAGTTTGAGAAAGAGCCTGATAGAGAAGTGGCACACTAGGGCCTTTGGAATGTTTGAAGACGCTTTGAGATCTTTAGAAAAGTTGGAAGACACTTTGTGGTTTTTGGAAAAAGAGAACTTGAGAGTTTAGAGAAAATGCCTTTAAAGTCTGACTCGGGATTTTTGGAAGCGTTTCTGAAATTGAATTTGAAGAAGATTTTGAATATTTTTGAAATTGATTCAAGGAAGTTTTGAAGTATTTTTTGAACAACTCGAGGGAGTTTTGGAAGTACTTTGAAACAACTCAACGGAGTTTTGGAATAACTTAAGAGAGTTTTGAAAATGTTTTGGAGTCTTGTTTTGAAAATTTTAGAGGTAGAGTTTGGATTGGAAATGGTCTTGTGAACTTGTCTTCGAAAAGCTTTTGAAAGTTGTTTTTGAATACCTTATGAAAGGTGTGTTTAATGTTTCATCACCCTTTATAAGGTTAGTCATTGAAGAACTAAATTTCTTTGGAGCTATGAATTTTGAAAACATGTTTGGAAAAGAGGGCTAGAGACTTCCCTTTGATTTTTAAAACTTTGAGGTTATGGAATCCTTTTTGAATGTCTCATTTACACTTGAACAATCCTAACCATGGAAGGATTAAGGTTGTTTCAAGAATGTAATGTTTGAAAATCATTTTTGAAAAGAGCTTTTGAAAATACTTAGGGATTTGAAACCCTAATATGGAACGCCTGGAAGGTTGTACTTAATGTATCACCTTTCCTTGGAATCCTTAACCATAACAGGGGTAGAAACACCTTAGGGTTGTGAGTTCTTGAAAATATTTTGAAAATAGTTGTTGAAAAATGTTAAGTGTCTAACCATTTTAGTTGAGATAAGTTTAAGAGAATATCTTGGAGGCATTTTTGAAGATAGCGTGTAGGGATATTTGAAAAGGTTTTGGAGTTAATTTTTGAAATCTCAAGAGCGTACAATGTTTTTGAAGGTATATTATGAAAATAGTTTTTGAGTTGAAAGATTATTTAAAAAGGGGTATTCGAATTGGAGCCTTGAAGCTTACTGACCTAGGTTGGATTGACCTAGGGTTACCTAACTTGGGTTAGGTTAGACTAGGGTTAGATTAACCTAGGGTTGACTAACTTGGGCAAGGTTAACCTAGGGTTAAGTTGACTTAGAGTTAACTAACTTGAATTAGGTTAACATAGGGTTGAAGTGACCTAGGGTAAACTAAGGTTAGGTTAACCTAGGGTTTGGTTGACTTAGGGTTAACTAACTAAAGTTAGGTTAACCTAGGGTTAACTAACTAAGGTTAGGTTAACCTAGGGTTTGGTTGAACTAAGGTTAGACTATTAAGGTCAAGTTAACCTAGAGTTTGGATGATCTAGGGTTAACTAACTAAGGTTACGTTATCCTAGTGTTTGGATGACCTAGGGTTAACTAACTAAGGTTAGGTTAACCTAGTGTTTGGTTGTCTTAGGGTCAAGTTAACCTATGGTTAAAAGATGATTTTGGACTAGGGTTTGAACCTAGTGGTTTTGGAAGGATAGTTTTATGAATGAAATTTGAAAGTATGTTTTGAAAGCCATTTTATGAAAGCCACTCAAGTGAGTGTTGGGGTCTTATGGTTGATATTTGGAAACCACTTAAGAGATGGTTGCTTTGGAGCCATTTCACCCACAAACTTAAAAGAGCAAAACTTGTGAAATCCAACATTGAATGGATAGTTTTGAAGACTTGAAAATAAAAAAGGATGACCCTTCAAAAATTGGCTTTAGGAAGGAGGTTTTCGAAAATCAATTTTAACAAGTTGAAGACCACTCTAAAGAATAAGGGCTCACATGGTTGATTTAAAGAAAATTATTCCAAGGAGGACTCCATGGGACCATTTCAATCACAATATTCAAGAGAGCGAAACTTCTAAACATCAAGGTGAAGATGATGGTTTAGGAAAATTATTTTATGCAAATTAAAGAGAGTTCAATTTTGAAAACCCTTTTTGAAGGGTGTTGTTTTGAAAATAATTTTAAAGAGAATAGAGCCAACTCTAATGAACTAGGGTTTATATGGTTAAGATAATGGGGAGACCACTCAAGATAGGGTTCCAAGGGACCATTTCAACCACAAAATTCAAGAGGGCAAAACCCTTGAAAATCAACATAGAAGTAGAGGGTTTGAAAGCCATTTTAATGAAATTTTGAAAAGTAATGAAAGGTAGGGTTGGAAAAAGAAGTCAAAGAATTTAAAGAGAGTTTTCTAAAGTGTAGAAATTGGGGGTTTAACCTAGGCTTCAAGGAAACAACTCTAAGACCATTTTTAGGAAAACATTTGAATATGAATCTTGAGAATGCCATATGGATAGGAATAATGAAAGTTTTGAAAAAATGAAAATAAAGCCAAGCATGCAAAACATGAACAAGATAATTATATACAAAAGAGTCATTAAATCATACAAAGCTAGAGACTTCATCACATAGCTAGATGCTCTAACGCCATACCATCTTAAAGTAGGTTTGTGAGAAGTTCCCTACATGGTGGCTCTTACAAACTTTCCTCTAGGCATGAACTAAGAGCTTCCTTGCTTCAAGCATGCAAGAAAGGGGGGGGGGTAGAAGATGGGGATTAAAATAGAGAATAGCCTAAGTAGGCTAGGAGAAAGAAAAGAGGAGTGGGGATTGCCAAAATGTAAAAGGAATACTATCATTTACCTTCAAACACTTTCAAACCTACATAGATGTCTTGACTTGAGCTTGAATAACCTTGAAGAGGCTTGAAGGGGTTGGAATGAGGTATTCTATGGCATTGAAGGCCATGTAGGTGTAGTGTATGGGTTAGGGGGAGGTGGAAACTAGCCTAAGTGTTTTAGGTCTGAGATGTATATAGAAATTCAAGATTCTGGAGTAGTTTTAGTAGAGCTTCACTATCAAATTCGATTCTGGAATATGTAAAGGGGGAGGCCTATATTTATAGGCAAAGTTGGAGAGAGCTGGCGCATATAGTACATGTGCCAGTACTATTCCATTAGCAGAACGCCACATGATAGTCAATGTACTGACTAAATCTTAAAAGCTAAGCGAAGTTTGATCAATCTGATCAAAGTTTGGGTGTATGTAGCATATGCTCCGTCGCCGGGAATGTTCGTTTAAACTTTGCCTCAATAATTGTGCCAATCAGGAAGGACTCAGGAAAATCGGTTGCGTTCATGGTGTCGTTCTAGCATTTTTCATGAATTTTGAATTTTTGAAAAGCTTGAAAGGTGTTTGAAAGAGTGAGATATCATCGTGGAAAGTGTGCACGAAAACACATATTTGTAGAGTGTCTGTGATACGCTTCGCGGAGGTTCAAAAGTAGTCGTTTGTGTGCTACATGATCGAGGCCTTCAGGACGTGATCTCTCCAATCAGACCATACTGATGAAAAGTGCTCTGGAAATACTTTAAAAAATTTTCTAATTTATGCATTTCTCAAGTCGTTTGACGGTGCGTTATAATCAAGGAATTGGAGAAAAAGTCAATATTGGCATAGCATCTTCAAGACACTCTGGAGGTTACTGAAAGTGGTAGTTTTCAAGCCATGCAATGAGGGGTTTCGGGAAGCAATCTATCCGATCAAGCCTTATTGATGGAAAGTCCTACTGATGAGCTTTTGGAAATTTCCTAGTTTGTGCATTTTTCAAGTCGTTTGATAATGTGTTCTAACTAGGGAATCATGAGAAAAGACAACCCTAGCGGAGCGTCTGCGAGTCATTCCAGGGACTTTTGTTGAGTCGGGAGTGTCTAGAGTTATGAGGTTCACCTTGTGTTAAATAGGGGTGTACAATAAGACCCTTCATTCAATACTCAAGGTCGGTGTAGTTTCGGGATGCATTCAGGTCTTCAAGGGTAAAATGGTCATTTTGACCAGGATTGATTAGAAAGGGTTAGGATGGATTGGAGTGGCGTGTTAAGCATGTCGGATTGTTTAGGGACTGTCCTGAAGATGTTTCGCTGTTTGGTGGGGTTTGTATTATGTTGGGGCACCTAGAGGTAAAACGGTCATTTTGACCAGAGTTGACTGGAATGGGACCGAAATTGGGCAGGATGGCGTGTTGAGTACGCCTAACTATCTAGGAACACTTTGGAAGGGTGGACTTACTGTCTTGAGGGATTTTAAACTTTCTCAAAGATGTGCTTGGAGGCCCAAGGGACAAGTTTGGTTATTAGGCCTCTATTGGGCCCTGCGGGCTCGAGAAGCGGTTGACTGATTGGATAGGGGTTTGAAAGTTGATTTGGGCTTGAATGTGCTTACAGAGTTTTGAAAAGGAGTTCGATCTGGACAGAGATTGCCAAGCGGGCAAAAATGGGATGCTTACAGCTGCCCTTCTTTTTCTGTCTTTATTTGTTAAAGGCAGAAAATGAAAAAGGAAGGATCCCATGTTGACTGCGAGGCAATCGGAGGGACTGAAGTTGAAGAATTTTGGAGAGTAAGTTATCTTGAACTGACATTCCGTCAGGTGGAATGGTACTCATCTCGGAAGGTTTAGAGCTAATATTTGGACATTGACGTTCTGTCTGGTGGAAGGGTGCATCCTCTGGGGAGATTCAAGTTGATGTTTGAAAACTAATTCTTCTTGAACTGGCATTCTGTCTCGCGGAAGGTTGCTCCTCTGGGGAGGTTCAAGGTTTATATTTGCTTTTGAAGGAGAAAGCTTGAAAACCTAATTTGTTTTTTGTAAGGAAGCTCAGAAACCCAATCTACTTTTTTGGAGGAAGCTCTGAAACCCAATCAGCTTTTTCAGAGGAAGCTCGAAAACCCAATCTACTTTTTCAGAGGAAACTCTAAAGCCCATTCTGCTTTTTCAAAGGAAGCTCGAAAACCCAATCTACTTTTTCAGAGGAAACTCTGAAGCCCATTCTGCTTTTTCAAAGGAAGCTCGAAAAGCCAATCTGCTTTTTTAGAGGAAGCTCGAAAACCTAATCTACTTTTTCGGAGGAAGTTCAGAAACTTAATCTGCTTTTTCGAATGAAGCTCTAAAACCAAATCTGCTTTTTCAGAGGAGACTCAAAAACTCAATTTGCTTTTTCAGAGGAAGCTCGAAACCCAATCTGCTTTTTTGGAGGAAGCTCAAAAACCCGATCAACTTTTTTCAGAGAAAGCTTTGAAACCCATTCTTCTTTTTTAGAAGAAGCTCGAAAACCCAATCTGCTTTTTCGAAGGAAGCTAAAAAACCTAATCCGCTTTTTCAGAGGAAGCTCAAAAACCCAATTTGCTTTTTTGGAGGAAGCTCGAAAACCTAATTTGCTTTTCGGAGGAAGCTCAGAAACCCAATCTTTGCTGATAGGAGAGATTTGCTTATAGTTCTTTTGTCTTGAATGTTAGAGAAGATGACATTTGCTGCTTCTTGGATTGAGATCTCTGGAGAGTAGTGTTTCTTTGGTGTGCTGATTGTAGACTTTTACCTTTGACTGTTATAGCAGAATTTTGGTTAATGTGCTTCCTTGGGGTTGAATGCTTTGAATTTGGTTTTGGAGGGGGTGAGGAATTTGGAAGGTCAAACAGTTTTTCTTGAATGGATCAACTGGTTTGCAATTGAATGGGAGGTGTAGGGTAGGACGTTGCCCTAATTTTTACAATTTGAAAGGTCGAGTCAAGCTAACATTAATTAGCGTGGTCGAGGGTGGGTCGTTGCCCTATTCTCTGTGGTTTTGAAAAATGTTGGATTAGGCTGTTCATGGTTGATTGGGGAGGTCAAGGGTGGGAGTTGCCACAGTCTTCATTGTTTGAAAAGGTTAGATTAAGCTGTTTAAAGTTTTCACAGAAAGTTAGAACGATGTATGTTATACTTATGGATAGATGCACATATTATACAGGAATATGAATGTACGGGCTTACACAGGAATTGAAATGAATACATGTCATACTTTTTGATGAATGCATAGGCTTATGCATAAATGGAATTGAATGCATGTCATACTTTTTTTATGAATGCTTAGAGATGGAATTTTGGATGCAGGTAATACTTTTTGATGAATGCATGAACATATAAAGTTTGTATTGGAATTGAAATGAATGCATGTAATACTTGTTGATGAATGCACATGGATGTAATTGAATGCATGTCATACTTTTTGATGAATGCATGAATGGATGTACAGGTTATACATGTCATGAATGCATGAATACAGGTTATTTACGAAGAATTCTCTAGGATTGCCCTAGGGCCCATACTCTCGGGATTCTGCTTCTTTTCCAAGATCCTACCCCTTTGGTTTTGTCTCATTCTTATCGAGGTGTGGTAGCATGTGCACCATTCTCAGGGGATCTTGACCTTTTGGGTTGCCAATTGCTATCTTATCCCTACTGTCTATGGGGTTGCTATTTAGGGATTTTCTGTCCTTACTTGGTTTTCTCTCTTAGATCTTCATATTCCACTATTGCTTAAGTGACAACTTGCCTGCCATTTGCAGAGTAATAAACAGTTTAGCTCTCAATCCGAGAAGACTTCTTTTAGGACTGTAATGTAGACTGGGTTTAAAGGTTATAAGAAATGAAAGGATATTTAGGCTAAAAGATTTTCTTTTAGTGGGTTGTTTAAACCAAAACCATCTGAGCACACCTTGGAGCATGAGGTTGCCCCTGCCTTCCTTCTCATAATTTTCTTTTACTATTTATTTTTAAATACTTGTCTTGGTATTGTTCAGACTTATTTGGACTAAGCAATTTTCTTTGATGAGAGAGGACTTTCCTTTGGACCGTAGCATAGGCTAGGTTAAGGGGTTTATGAACAAAGGGATATGAAGGCTCAAACATTATCACTTGTAAGGTTCCGAAAGACCTATGATTACCTTTAGCAATTTTAACTTCCATTTCCTTCTCCTTTCTTTCTTTCTTTCCTTTTTTGTTCTTTTGCACCTTTTTCTCCCTTCTGATTAAAACTTTTCATAGAAACTTGTTCCTATGTCGACTTTTAGAGGTACCGACGTTTTCATTCCTATTTTGGGATGACATTATCTATTTTTTTTTCGTGTCATCCGAGACTCTTCTTTACACCAAAAACTTGTTGTTATGCTTGTTCTTAGAGATGTCGCCGATGTCATATTCTCTTGGGAATCACCAGCTTCATTGCTTATTAGTTCTCATTTATGGCTTTTGCCTTAACCCAGTGTGGGCGGTGATCATCAGGTCAGTGAAATGAGCAACTGCTTCTTTCTGGAATGACAACTTATACGGGGGAGTTCTCTGCAAGCATGGGCTTTGCCCCTTCTTTCCTTTCTATGAAATGAGGGTTAAAGTAAAGAGAGAGTGAAAAACAAGGAAAAGGGAAAAGTTAGTGCTTGAATTTGTAAGTTTTTATGCAACGCATACCTTAGAGGTGCCCCTACTATTCGAGGGAGATTAAGCATGATGTGTTGGCTCACTTTTGGAGATAGAGGGATGCCCTTATATGTAGTACCATACATGTGCGAGCATGTTCATTCATTTATTCACACATTCATGCATTCATTCGATGAAAGTAGGAAGGACAGTTTTATTACATTTGATTCTTTTTTTTTTTTTTTTGTACATAAAATTGAAAGTACATTTGAAGGGGAAGGGGAACATTTTCTTTGGGACTTTCGCCTATTCTGTTTTTACATTTGAAATCCTAAACTACTCTTGAGTCTTCAGATTCGCTTTATTTGATGGAGGCTAGTAAGAGACCTTGATTTCGGATTGCCCCTTGTCTTCTTGGTAGCCCTATCTACGTGAGCAAAAAGGGATTAGGGCTCCTCTTTATGAAATGACATTGATGCATGCCATGAGTCCTTAGGGTCACTTGGTACCTTTAGGAGTTTTGGTTGGCATTAGTTGAATGAGGGTGGTTTTGGACCACTCTCTTCAGATTGATCATATGTATGAAATGCAGTGACTTGAGTTACTTTGGAACTCTTATCTTAAAATTGATAATGGATGTATGAACAGTTATGATGCTGAGAGATGCATGAATAATATGACATTTGTAGAGCAAAGGAAAATGTACAAGCAGTGTAATAGTAAGATTTTAAGCAGTTAAGCTGGACAAAAAGTAAGGGAAGGTAAAGCAGTTGCCCTTTCCTCCTTGGTTTTAAAATTAACGCGCGTGTCTTAAATTCGGCAGAGGTTCGACTATGCATGGGGTACTACATGAGCATGAAGTTGGGGGTTTACTAATACTTTCTAAAAAGCTCAATTCCCGAACCTTAAACCTCCCATGTCCACCCCCGAAAAAGTGAACTCCATCTTTTGTGACGACCTGGCTAACCAGACCGTTAAAAATTCAAAAAAATGAACAACCTCAAATCTCACAATGAACTCTCAACTTAGTAGATAAAACATAATCGTGCTTCAAAAAGGATTATTTCTTCTTCATGTCTAGGTACTCCGAGATAACAATTATAACTCCAAAAATTTGAATACGACATTCCCTCAACTACAAGTATCTTGTTATAGTAATTTTTGCTAGGCTCCATGATATTTAAAGCTCAATATAATGCCTCCAAAGTAAAGCCTTAAAGTGATACTCAACTAGCACCTTATATGCTCCTATCTAAAAAATAAAATTTAACCGGGAAGTACACAATACATGAGAGCACAAAGCTCAATGAATAAATCCGTTTGACAAAGTAATAAAATAATAATTATTTGTCAATCAAAATTATAAACAAAACATGCCAGCAACAAGTATTTCAATATTTTCATGAGGCCTGTACCCGGCCCTTCTTAGTACCATGCCAAACGCCACCTGCGCCACATAACCATTGCCACACAAAGGCATCCAGTAACCAAACTTTGCCACACCAGGGCATCCAATAACCAAACTTTGCCACACAAGGGCATCCAAGAACCAATTTTGGCCAATGGATGCATTTGGACACGTACTAATCGGTTCCATGACACATCAACTAAAACATATTCTAGACATGTTCAAAACTATAATTTTATAATTGAGGCAACGAGCATGATAAGCAAGGATGTGCCAGAGAATATCATAGAGCTAACAATAAGATAATCAAGAATTTAAGATATTGAGTAAGAATGCTCAAAAGGAAGCATATTGTATACAACCTGGTTATCTTAATCGCGTTCCACTTATCTCGCAAAGATCACCACACAATCTGAAGCATCTCTGTAAAGTTAATATAAAGAACCATTCTTAGCTTGATACTTAACCACGTTTAGAAATAATGAAATTCTCTTCAACGAGTGCTTATGAGGTTGGAAACATAGACCTAAAAACAACTCTCTTCCAACTCGAATAGGTTCTAGGCTTAAACACCAAAATTCAACACGTCGGCTAAGCTGCCAAATCTGACACAGGTTTACTAAAAGGGACAAAACTGAATATTCTCTTGTCAACCGAGTCCCAAACTTATGGAAATACCAATAGACATCCCAACGAAAATTCATACCAAATTTTATAATTAAAGGAAAAGCCTAGATATTTATTTTTCATTTTAGAAAACAAAACAGTGCTGCCGAAAGGAAGATCCTGCAGCAGTTGGTTCGAATTTCATAGTTTCTAAAAATAGGAAGATGATACTCAATTGACCTGAATTTTGGTACAAAGTCTCATCCTTACATCCAATAGATACAGTAAAACTTTTATTATGATTTTTTGAAGATTCTAACTTGGTCAAAATTGTTGTCGAAGAGAGGGGTCTCAGAACAGAGTTTTAGAATTCTACAGTGGCAGCTCGATTTTAAAAAATCACCATAATTCGGATATTAAACATTTTTGGCTGAAACCAAAGTCCAAAATTTTCTAATATCTCAAAGGTTAAGTTTACAAAAATTAAGCCTTGAATAAAAGTTTTAGATAAGCCAAACACCCTCTAAAAATGGCTATTTCTGCAGATTTTTGCAGCAGGAAATCTCTTTAAGTTTGAACATAGTTCTCTCTTTTAATTCTCAATGTTCTTATATGAATCTGGTGTCTAATTGAAGGCTTTTAAAAGTTCTATCTATCGGTGATTTTAGAATTAAAATCGGATGTCATTTGGCCATAGAAATTGAGCTCTGAAAATCACTGCGCATGGAAGAATTTCACATATTGCATTAGAAGCTTTTCCATCTCTCATAAGTACCCATTACATGCAATACCTCTAAAGCTTAAAATCAAATGATGAACAACTAATACACAATCTAATAAGAAGTTAATGCATGTAAAGCCTTATGGTAGCAGGAGAAGAATCCTTATACCTCGATCCGCTTTCCTTTCTTTGCTCTTGTTTACCGAAAACCCCTATTCTCCAATTTCTTTGCTCGGCCTGCAAACTCTTTCTCTTTCTCTTTCTCAATTTCTGATCTCTTGCACTCTCTATAATTCTCTCCAAGTATAATGGTCCACACTTGCAGCCAGGGTATATACATATAGAGGGAGCATGGGGGGGTGTCGGTTCATGGGGCAGCTCACACGCCTGCCTTGGCTCTCCATTTCTCTATCTTCTACGGCTGTTCTCTTTCTCTCTCTATCACTCTATAGTTCTCACTCTATGCCTCTCTAAAATAGCCAACATTTGGCTTGGAATGGCACCTTATTGCTAGCAAATGGGGAAGCAAGGTGGGGTTTTGTGTGATAGATTAATCCTATGTAGTATACTATAGTTTGTATGCTAATATTATACCAAGACAATAACTTTATAATATGTAAATTTGACCAAGAATGGTCCAAGTGTGCCTTGCGTTCAACACAAGGGCTACAAATGCATGGGTTCTATGTTTTGTGCATGCAACCTCCCCCACCTCTCTCTCGGTTTCCCTCTCTATCCATGCATGGCATGCATGACACTCAACCCCTCTAACTTTGCCTAGCCAATGGGGGTTCATGCTTGCTGGAAATGATAGGGGCAAGGTGCTTAAACTATACCTATTGATTTGTATATTTCATTGCAACATGTGATAGATAGATACATATAGATGTATACACCAAGCACTAGCAATATGATATTAATCTGGCTAAGTGTGTAGCCGGCAATAAATGGGTAAGGTGTTAGGATTATAATTAGAGTGTTATCCACATGCATGTGATAGTCATATTGATGTGCATGTGTATATATATACTTAATCTTGCACTAGCAATAAAATAAGGTATTAGCATGTGTTTAGATACATCTATTAATTTATTTCATGCATTACATGTATAGGTGACAGCCGGCCATGCAAAGGTGATAGGGTGCAATAATTTGACGTAAAAGAAAGTGGCCTTGGCCCGAAGCGACTGAGTTCGGGATTGCAAACCTTATTGAACGCTTATTTCGAGGCTATGGTAGAAAGTTCTTGAAAAATTGATTAAATTAGACTCAAATTTCATATGATTCCAATGAGAAATGAGGAAGAAAACTTGATCCAAATTTTCGGTAAAATCGTGTACTAATTTACCAGGTGCAGCAGTTTTCAGGGGATTTTCGAGGGACCAAAACTCTATGGAATTGAGTTCCAAGAACACGAGGGGATCGGGCTCGAAGAGTAGATAATTTTAGACACTTGATTTGCCAAAATCCGTCAAGAAACGAGAAAGAAAACCTAGTTTAAAATTAGGGCAAAAATTAGTGCGAATTTGTCGAGTATAACGTTTTTCGAAGAGACCAACTTTCCATGAAGCCAAGTTCTAAACGTTTAGCTAGATTGGGCCAAAAATGGAACTTCATTTTAGGCATATAATTCCAATGGTTTGGTTCCTCCAGTCCAACAAGAGATGTAATGCAGTCAAAGAAGTTGCGGGTATTACAGTCTTTGATTGGTGGTCTGAGCTAGGGAACTATTAAGAGACCGTAGGCTGAGAAACTGACACAGCATCCGCCCACAGTCAATATACTGTTCCCTAATCTATTTGGAAGGGTGGTAACTAGGTAATTTATACAAAATGCAAATGCAAGTGAGGGCACTAAGGGTGTGAAATTTTAAAAAATAGAGGAAAGAACCCAACAACACACATCTCATCCTGTTCATTCATTACATACATGGCAGTTAATTATGATATAAATAAAATGTGAACAAAGGTCCACCTACAAAAGAAAATACAAGGAGTTAGTAACTTTTCAAAAAACTCGATGCAAGATAAAATGGATGGTCAATGAAAGAGCATGAATGTAAGTAATGAATGCAAGTGATGACACTTATTGGAAAACCGTTTTGGAAAATAATGTTTGTTTTGAAAACTTAGAAGAATTTTAGAAAAATGGATAGAACTGGACAAGGTAACTGGAGATTCCGGATAAGTGAAAGGTGAAGAGACATGACAATGGCCTAAACTTCTAAGTGTTTCCAGTAGAGTCGCCAGCTGTCGCACCCCGGTTTTTAACTAAGTCCTTTCAGCTCGGATAAAAGTACGTAATTCTATCATTAGAACTCATTCTCTTAGAAGGACGAGTGCGACTAAGTTTGAATTTGAAATTTGTTTGATTAAGGACTTTTTAGAAAAAGTTTGGAGTTGCCACCTAACTTGATTAAGGTGAGTTAGGTTACCCAAAACTAAGTATAATTCGGAGAACAAACTTGGAGTTTTAGAAAAAGGTTTTGGAAAAACTCCCTCAAGATAGGGTTTTTAAGAAAATAGGTTGTTTGGCAACCTTTGAAAAGTGTTAAGCCCTTTTTTGAAATAACTCCATTTTGGTCTTTTGAAAACAGAAATTTATAGTCCGGGGGTTGGTTACATATAGTGAAAATATCCTAAGATCATCACTCTACCTGGCCCTTTCGGTACCTATATGTCTAATCACCATTTGTTCACTCACTAGAATAACCAGTTACCAATATCCACTTAATACCCACTTTAGAGTCTTGAAAACGGGCTTTAGTTATCACTTTTTGGATGAATGATGCATGATGCAAGTTTTGGAAGAAGTTTGAAAATGTGAAAGTTTCGAAGGAGTTTGAAATAGAAATCTTGAATGGATAAAAAGTTTTGGAAAGGGAACTTGAGTTGAAATAAGAGTTATGACCGCACCATTTCAAGTTGCTTACGTATCTCATTTGGCGAGAATTAGATCATTTGTAGTTCAGGTAAGAGCCCGATAGAGAAGTGGTACATTAGGGCCTTTGGAATATTTGAAGATGCTTTGAGGTCTTTGGAAAGCTTGGAAGACATTTTGTGGTCTTTGAAAAAAGAAAACTTGAGAGTTTAGAGAAAATGCCTTTAAAATATGACTTGGGATTTTTGGAAGGATTTTTGAACTTAGATTTGAAGATGATTTTGAATATTTTTGAAATTGACTCAAGGGAGTTTTGAAGTGTTTTTGAAACAACTCAACGGAGTTTTTGAAGTACTTTGAAACAACTTATAGGAGTTTTGGAAAGGTTTTGGAATAACTCAAGAGAGTTTTGAAAATGTTTTGGAGTGTTGTTTTGAAAATTTTGGAAGTAGAGTTTGGATTGGAAATGGTCTTATGAACTTGTCTTTGAAAAGCTTTTGAAAGTTGTTTTTGAATTCTTTATGAAAGGCGTGTTTAATGTTTCATCACCTTTTATGAGGTTAGTTATTGAAGAACTAAACTCTTTTGGGGCTATGAATTTTGAAAACATGTTTGGAAAAGAGGGCTAGAGACTTCCTTTTGGTTTTTAAAACTTTAAGGTTATAGAACCCTTTTTTAATGTCCTACTTACACTTGAACAATCCTAACCATAGAAGGATTAGGGTTGTTTCAAGGATGTGGTGTTTGAAAATCATTTTTGAAAAGAGCTTTTGAAAATACTTAGGGATTTGGAACCTTAATATGGAAGACCTTGAAGGTTGTACTTAATATATCACCTTCCCTTGGAATCCCTAACCATAAGAGGGAAGAGGGGTAGGGACACCTCAAGGTTGTGAGTTCTTAAAAACATTTTAAAAATAATTTTTGAAAAATGTTAAGTGTCTAGCTATTTTAGTTGAAACAAGTTGAAGAGAATATCTTGGAGGCATTTTTGAAGATAAAGTATAGGGATATTTGAAAAGGTTTTGAAGTTGGTTTTTGAAATCTCAAGAGAATAGGATGTTTTTTAAAGTATATCATGAAAATGGTTTTTGAGTTAAAAGATTATTTAAAAAGGGGTATTTGAATTGGAGCCTTGAAGCTTACTGACCTAGGTTGGATTGACCTAGGGTTAGCTAACTTGGGTTGGATTAACCTAAGGTTGACTAAATTGGGCTAGGTTAACCTAGGGTTAAGGTGACTCAGGGTTTACTAACTTGGATTGGGTTAACATAGGGTTGAAGTGACCTAGGGTAAACTAAGGTTAGATTAACCTAGGGTTTGGTTGACCTAGGTTTAACTAATGAAGTTTAGGTTAACCTAGGGTTAACAAACTAGGGTTAGGTTAACCTAGGGTTAAGGTGACCTAGGGTTAACTAACTAAGGTTAGGTTAACCTAGGATTTGGTAATCCTAGGGTCAAGTTAATCTAGGGTGGAAAGATGGGTTTGGACTAGGGTTTGAACCTAGTGGTTTTAGAAGGATGGTTTTATCGATGAAATTTGAAAGTATATTTTGAAAGCCATTTTATGAAAGCCACTCAAGTGAGTTTTGGGGTCCTATGGTTGATATTTGGAAACCACTCAAGAGATGGTTGCTTTGGAACCATTTCAACCACAAACTCAAGAGAGCAAAACTTATGAAATCCAACATTAAATGGATAGTTTTGAAGACTTGAAAATAAAAGGGGATGACCCTTCGAAAATTGGCTTTAGGAAGGGGGTTTTGGAAACCACTTTTAACAAGTTGAAGATCACTCTAAAGAATAATGGTCCATGTGGTTGATTTCAAGGAAATCACTCCAAGGAGGACTCCGTGGGACTATTCCCACCGCAATATTCAAGAGAGCGAAACTTCTAAAAATCAAGATGAGAATGATGGTTTAGGGAAATGATTTTATGGAAATTGAAGATAGTTTAATTTTGAAAACCCTTTTTGAAGGGAGTTGTTTTGAAAACAATTTTAAAGAGAATAGAGTCAACTCTAATGAATTAGGGTTCATATGGTCAAGATAATGGGAAGAACACTCAAGATAGGGTTCCAATGGACCATGTTAACCACAAAATTCAAGAGGGCAAAGCCCTTGAAAATCAACATAGAAGAAGGAGGTTTGAAAGCCATTTTAATGCAATTTTGAAAAGTAATGAAAGGTAGGATTGCAAAATGAAGTCAAATGACTTAAAGAGGGTTTTCTAAGGTATAGAAATTGGGGGTTTAACCTAGGCATCAAGGAACCAACTCTAGGACTACTTTTAAGAAAACATTTGAATATGGATTTTGAGAATGCCATATGGATAGGAATAGTGAAAGCTTTGGAAAAATAAAAACAAAGCCAAGCATGCAAAACATGAACAAGATAATTATATACAAATGGGTCATAAAATCATATAAGGCTAGAGGCTTCACTATATAGCAATGTGCTCTAAGACCATATCATCTTAAAGTATGTTTATGAGAAGTTCCATACACGGTGGCTCTCACAAAATTTTCTCTAAGCATGAACTAAGAGATTTTTTGTTTTAAGCATGCAAGAAATGGGGGTAAAAGATGGGGATTAAAATAGAGAATAGCCTAAGTAGGCTACGAGAGAGAAAAGAGGACTGGGGATTGCAAAAATGTAAAAGGAATACTATCTTTTGCCTTCAAACACTTTCAAACCTTCATGGATGCCTTAGGTTAGGGGGAGGTGGAAACTAGCTTAAGTGTTTGAGGTGTGGGATGTATATAGAAATTTGAGGTTCTGGAGCAGTTTTAGCAGAGCTTCGCTATCGAATTCGATTATGAAATATGCAAAAGGAGAGGCCTGTATTTATACGCAAAGTTGAAGAGACTTGGTGCATGTAGTACATGCGCCAGTACTGTTCCATTGGCAAAATGCCACATGACAGTCATTGTACTCATTTCTTAAAGGCTAAGTGAAGTTTGATCGATCTGATCAAAGTCTGGGTGCATGTAGCATATGCTCTGTCACCGGGAATGTTCGTTTAAACTTTGCCTCGATCATTGTGCCAACCAGGAAGGATTCCAAAAAATCGGTTGCGTTCATGGTGTCGTTCTAGCATTTCTGATGAACTTTGAATTTTCAAAAAGCTTGAAAGGTGTTCGAAAGAGTGAGATATCGTCTTGGGAAGTGTGCAAGAAAACACATTTTTGCAGAGCGTCTGTGATATACTTCGCAGTGGTTCAAAAGTAGTCATTTATGTGCCACATAATCGAGGCCATGGGGAAGCAATCTTTCCGATCAGACCATACTGATGGAAAGTGCTTTGGAAATATTTTCGGAAATTTCCTAATTTATGCATTTCTCAAGTCATTTGATAGTGCGTTATAATCAGGGAATTGGAGAAAAAGTCAATCTTGGCGGAGCGTTTATGAGGCGCTCCAGGGATTATTGAAAGTCGCAATTTTCAAGCCATGCGATGAGGGGCTTCGAGAAGCGATCTATCTGATTGAGCCGGATCATGGAAAGATCTATGGATGAGCTTTCGGGAATTTCCTAGTTTGCATGTTTTTGAAGTCGTTTGACGATGTGCTATAACCAGGGAATTGGGAGAAAAGACAACCCTAGCAGAGTGTCTGTGAGTTGCTCCAGGGAATTTCGTTGAGACTGGAGTGTTTAGAGTTATGAGGTTCACCTTGGGTTAAAATGGGGTGTACGATGAGACCCACCGTTCAATACTCAAGGCTGGTGTAGTTTCGGGGCGCATTCAGGTCGCCAGGGGTAAAATGGTCATTTTGATCAGGATTGGTTGGAAATGGTTAGTATGGATTGGAGTGGCATGTTAAGCGTGTTGGATTATTCATGGACTGTCTTGAAGATATTTTCACTGTTTGGTGGGGTTTATATTGTGTTGGGGCACCTAGGGGCAAAAGGGTCATTTTCACCGGAGTTGATTGAAATGGGACCGAAATTAGGTAGGATGGCGTGTTGAGTATGCCTAACTGTCTAGGAACACTTTAGAAGGGTGGACTTACCGCCTTGAGGGATTTTGAACTTTCTCAAAGACTTGCTTGGAGGCCTAAGGGGCAGGTTTGGTTATTAGGCTTTTATTGGGCCCTATGGGCCTGAGAAGTGGTTGACTAAATGGATATGGGTTTGAAAGTTGATTTAGGCTTGAATGTGCTTACAGAGTTTTGAAAAGAAGTTTGGTCAGGCCGGCGATTTCCACGCGGGCAAAAATGGGGTGCTTACAGCTTACAGTTAACTGGAATATCAACAAGTTCACATACTCCATTACGTGCCATAGATTGCATCTCATCTGTCATAACATCCACCCACATACTGGATTGCAGATTCGAGATAACACTGGCATAGGTTACTGGATCAACCACAGGACCCACATCAAAATTGCTCTCACCAAGATACACAACAAACTCATCTGAAATGGCATGTCTCCTCTGTCTCATAGATCTCCTCACAGTTATTGCTGGAACAGGCTCAGTAGGAGGATCAATAGGATCAGGAGTATTAGGTATGGCTACATTAATCCCTAATTGCTCATGATCAATAACCTCCATGGGTATAGGCACAACACTATGCTGGATAGCAGGCAAGGGAATAGACATTACCTCGTTAGGCTTATCCACATCAATGTGCGATGGTATTTCCAAATCAGCAGTATCAAGCTCCAAAAACTTAGCTATCTGAGATTCAACAATTCTAACACCCGATGTAGGAAAATAGAACCTATATCCCCTAGAATGATCTGGATACTTAATGAAATAACAACGTTTGGTTTTGGGGTCGATTTTTCTCTCAGAAGGATTATAAATCCTAACCTCTACCAGATAACCCAAACACAGAAATGATTAAGACTAGGCTTTCTACCAGTCCACAATTCAAAAAAAGTTTTAGGAACAGACTTGCTAGGAACCCTATTGAGAATATATAAGGCAGACTCAATGGCATCGCCCTAAAGATACAAAGGCAAATTACTACGACTCATCATACTTCTCATTATATCCTTAAGGGTGCGATTACGCCTTTCGGCCACACCATATTGTTCAGGACTACTAGGCATGGTATATTGGGCAACAATACCACAGTCTTGTAAGTATTTGGCAAACGGTCCCATATGCTGTCCAGTAGCATCATGTCTGCCATAATACTCACCACCACAGTTAGACCTAACAACCTTAATTTTTTTAGTCAATTGGTTCTTTACCGCTGTTTTAAAATTTTTAAACTTTTCAATTGCATCAGATTTCTCTTTAACTAGGTAAACATAACCATAACGAGAGAAATCATCGATAAAGGTCAGAAAATATTTATTTCCACAAAAGGTAGGGGAATAAGATCCACTAATATTAGTGTGTATGACCTCTAAAAGGTCACCACTCCATGTTGCACTTTTCTTCTTGGTCTTGGTCAATTTTTCACGAATACAGTCTGTACAAGTGTTTAAGTCTCTAAAATCAAGTGGTATAAGAATGTCATCTTTAATTAGCCTTTGAATTCCTTTTTTTAGAAATGTGTCCTGGACGCTTATTTCATAACATGGAAGACTGGTCTTTAATTCTATGTCTCTTGGACATATTATTTTCAACATAGAAGGAGGCATACTCATTATTTTGTTTCAATTTCAACCTGTATAATCCATTAGATAAAAACCCATAGCCAACAATTTTGAAATTATGAAATAAATTAACCATGCCATTTTGAAATTGAAAACTGTGGGGGAATAGCACACTGCCCAACCCATTTGGTGCGGCCCAATCTATAAGAATTATAGTTAAGCTGCTTGGCGGCCCAAATTCATAACTAAGGGACGGTTTGGCCTAAGCCGCCGACCTCATGCCGACCTTGGCCCAAACTGCGAAAGGCGAGCCTAAACCTCTAGCAGTCTTTGAGCATTAAATATGGAGTTGACCTGCATTAAATGCTCCAGCGGCTCCTCACGCGACGTCGACATGCACGTCCGGTCAGTCGGATTCCTCAGCGGTGGTAAGGTAGGCCCTACGCACGGTCAGACGGCAGTATGCAATGATGCCTACCCAGCAGGCCATGATGATCTGCTAGTAGGCAAGGAGCGAAACACTCCATCGATCACACAATAAATATCAAAACCCTCAAGAGCCAGGTATGGACAACTGACTCCAAGTATACACAACTTTTATTCATTCTAATCTTGATTAAGCTTGCTAACTTAATCATAGGAGTGTGATCGGCCCAAAAAGGGTGAACCTATTCTAACCTCCCTTTCTTGCAGAGAGTTTGGACTCATTAACGTGGGCTTGAGAGTTTGGCCCAGCCTTTCCTGAAAATTCCACTTACAATTGGTGCCGTTTGTGGGAAGGCTTAGAAAACCATGGGTCTGAACGATAGAAGAGGAAGAAGAGAGAACCACAATGGACGAGGTAGCAGAGCCTCCTCCAGCAAAAATCAGTCTAATTCGGTGCACTGCCAATCTACACCAGTAGATCGGCACTAAGGAAGAACATTGAGGTCGAAAATACGAACCCCTGCTAAAAGCCACCAAGAAGCACCAGACGAACTGTGGAGGAATACAAATTATGTCAAGGATAGAAAATTCCATAGAAACCACCACCGGGACCTTGCCTCATCCCCCTCTAGTGAGCGAGTCCCAAGTGAAGACACACTCCGTGCTGCAGAAAGGGAAATTCGGCTGTGCGGCGAAGAGATTTGCCTACCTCACCTCCCAAGTTCGGTTCATGAGAGAGGAAATTTCCGGAAGAGATGGCCATGGGAGAGAAAGGTCCCCCAACCACGAAAGAATTGCTGGAAGCGAAGATGATCCGGCTTCGTGAGTAAGAGGGAGCTACACCTCTAATACCGGACGCTGTTACAACAGGCGAAAAGATCGATGGAGAGGAAGGAGTAAGACCCCGCCAAATGATCAATGTGCGGAGGATGATTGGCAGAGAAAAGATTGGGATAAATGGTACAATGAAAAACTGGAAGATAGGAAGCAACAAGCTAAGGAACACATGGCCCACGACCTGGTCAAAAAGGCTTTAGACCAAATGACATCCTCACCATTCACAGAGGAGATTGAGTCCCACCCAATTCCTTAAAAAATCACCCCACCAAAGTTCACTCTATACGACGAGAAGGCTGACCCAGTTAACCATGTTCAGCATTACAAGAAGCTAATGGTGGTATGGTGCGGTAACCAAATGTTGATGTGTCGAATCTTCTCCTCTAGCCTGGGGGACGTGGCCTTATGATGGTTTGAAAAATTGCCATCTAAATCTGTGTTAAACTGGAGGCAACTTACCGAGCTGTTCACCACTTGATTCATAGCAAACAGCTTGCCGCCAAAGGAGGTTGATTTCTTACTGACCTTGCGAAAAGAAGAAGGGGAAGGATTGCGGGCATACGCACGACGCTACTGGGAGGCTTACAGAGAAATTGACTAGTGCAGCGGGCAACTGGCTGTGACTTAGTTCAAAATTTGCCTTCCCAGAGAGCATTGTTTGCGATAATCCTTGATGAAAAAAACTAGCCCTCACCATACAGGAGTTGATGCTAAGAATCGAGCGCTATGCACGATTGGATGAAGATATGCCCCAGCCAAGTTTAGCAAAGGTCGGCATTGTTGCCGACAAAACAAATAAGAAGGATGCCAAGAAACCATGATCAGAAGACAATAACCGGGGAAAAAAGGTGAATGAGGACCCTATCTATAAAATCTTGCCCTAGATCCGTGACAAGCCATTTTTCAAATGGCCACCAAAGTTAGGAGGGGACCCAGCCACCCGAGATCAGAAGAGGTTCTGTTCCTACCACCGCGAGAAGGGGCATAGAATGGAACAATGTCGGCATCTTAAAACCCATTTGGAAGATTTGGCCAAGGCTAGCCATCTCGACCAATTCATTGATTTGGACAAGATGAAAAATGAAGCCGAGCAACCGCGAGTGGAGGACACACCCAGAAGGAGATTGAAGCAAGATTGGTCCGAGTAATTAATGTGCTGCACAGTTCAGTTGAATCAGGAACCGTCAACCCATATAGATACCTGGTCGAGATACAGAAGGTTGCACACTTGAGGGAAGTAATGCAAATACAACCATTGAGTAAGAAAGTCAAGGTCGGCAACTGCCCTACATCCATTACCTTCACCGATGAAGATCTCGTGGGGGTGCAGACTCCACACAATGATGCATTGGTTGTAACATTGAGAATGGCGGACTGTGACATAAAGAGATTACTCGTTGACTAAGGAAATTCATCCGAAGTCATGTATTACAACTTGTTTAAGAAACTGGAGCTCAAGGAGTCCAACATCCAGCCATCACTCAACCCATTGGTCGAATTCATCTTATATCCGGTTTGGCCCATGGGGAAGGTAACGGTTTCAGTAACTGCCGGAGGAATTACATTGCAAACAGAATTCCTGGTAGTCAACGTGCCCTCCCCCTATAATGCCATCATGGGACGAACCTGGTTACACCTCATGAAAGCTATTCCTTCGTCCTACCATCAACTGATTAGATTTTCGACCCCCGGTGGAGTGGGGGAGATAAGGGGAGATCAAGTGGCTGCCAAACAGTGTTTCCTAACAGCAAGCACAACCAAGACAAAGGCTGAAATTGTGCAGATGATGGAGCTGCGCAAAGACACCCCCACCATCGACGATATGGGACAAACGCCTGAGAACAAAACCGTGGAAGACCTAAAGAAGATATACATTGATTGGCAGGATGATAAGTACTTTGTCATTGGCACCTCTTTGTCCAAAATGGAGGAACGTTTTTTGATCGAGTTATTAACAAGTTACATGGAAGCGTTCGCCTGGATCTCTTATGATATGCTAGGGATTGATGCCAATATTGCCTGCCATCTGCTAAATGTTGACCCAAAATGCCGACCTGTGGTCTAAAAAGGGAGAAGGGCGGCAACCCAGCATGTGGACACTGTTATTGAAGAAACGGAGAAGCTTTTGGATGCTGGGGCAATTTAGGAAATCAACTACCCAAGCTGGCTTTCGAACACAGTGGTGGTAAAAAAGAAGGACGGCAAGTGGAGGGTCTGCGTGGACTTTACTGATCTCAACAAAGCATGCCCTAAGGGGCCATTCCCCCTCCCTAAAATCGACCAGCTCGTGGATGTAACAGCTAGCTTTGGAAGGATGAGTTTTATGGATGCTTATCGGGGGTACCACCAAATTCCCCTCCATCTTAACGATCAAGAGAAGACGGCCTTCATCACTCCAAGGGGTATCTTTTGCTACAAGGTTATTCCTTTTGGTCTGAAGAACGTCGGAGCCACGTACCAGCGGTTGGTCACCAAGATGTTCAAAAAGCAACTCGGCAGTACCGTGGAGATCTACATTGATGATATGGTGTTGAAAAGCAGACTCAACAACTCTCATCTAAAGGATCTAAATGAGGTACTCCGCATCCTAAAGGAGTACAAAATAAGGCTGAATGCTTCGAAGTGCGTCTTCGGAGTTAGCTCGGGCAAATTTCTAGGGTTCTTGGTTACACATTGGGGCATTAAGGTGGATCCGCGACAAATCAGCCCAATCTAGAGCTTTCAAGCCCTGAAGAATGCCAAGGAGGTACAAAAGCTAACTGGAATGGCAGCAGCACTCAATAGGTTCATCAGCCGATCATCAGATAGGTGCCGACCATTCTTCCGGCTTTTCAAAAAACAAGAATAGTTCAAATGGACTCCAGAATGTGACCTAGCCCTCAGTGATCTGAAGAAATACTTGACCCAACCACCCTTGCTTTCCACCCCACTCCAGCATGAGGAACTTTCCTCTACCTCGCAGTGTCAGAGCATGCAATCAGTACCGTACTACTCAGGCAACAAGATCAGCAGCAGTTGCCCATTTACTATGTCAGCAAGACACTTCTCGGGACAGAGAGTAGATACTTACCCATCGAAAAATTGGCACTCGCACTGGTAGTAGCATCCCACAAGTTGGTGCACTACTTTAGAGCTTACACCATCAACGTCGTCACAGACCACCAGCTCAAACCTTTTCTCAGGAGGGCCGACTTCTCTGGAAGATTGGCAAAATAGGCTATGGAATTTGATATCAAGTTCCAACCAAGAACGGCATGAGGGTAGGTCCTTACAGATTTCTTTGCTGAATTTTCCGTTGAACTGCCACCCGAAGTTGACTAAGCAACACCGCCTGCCCAACCGCACGACGACCTCCCTTTAGATCTTTGGGAAAAAAAATGATCATTGGTAACTCTACGTCGACGGAGCCTCCAATGAGGGGGGGTAGGATCGGGTATAGTGCTCATTACACTAGACGGTCTGACCATCGAACAAGCTATCAAACTCGAGTTTGCTACATCCAACAATAAATCTGATTATGAGGCCTTACTCGCCAAACTACGCTGGGCCATCAAACTCAAAATTCCTGAGATTGTTATTTATTCAGACTCCGTACTTATTGTCAACCAGATTACTAGAGAATATGCAGCAAAGAATGACAAAATAACACAGTACCTAGCTAAAGTCAAGGAACTACTTAACAAATTCAATAGTTACAAGCTTCGGCAGATCAGCCTTGATAATAACTCTCATGCGGATGCTCTAGCAACGTTAGCAACAACCCTAAAGTCGGGGTCAAAAAGGACAATCAACGTGGAAACTCTGGCCAGGCCAAGCATCTTTCAGGAAGAAGAGCAAGCCCTGGCTGTAGAGTAGTTGGGACCATCCTGGATAGACCCAATTATCTCCTACCTCGACAAAGATGAGCTGCCAGATGATAATAATGAAGCTCAGCGAATCAAACACGTAGCCCTTAGGAATTGGCTGTCACCAACCAAGGAGCTTTACAGACGTTCCTTCACGGGTCCATACTTGCACTGTGTCCATCCAGATAAAGTGTAAGGCATGCTATTTGAAATCCACGAAGGAATATGTGGAAGCCATGTCGGCAGAAGATTGGTAGCACACCGAGCTATCTCACAGGGATACTGGTGGCCCTACATACAAAAAAATGCAGCCCAATATGTCCTAAAGTGTGACAAGTGTCAGAGGTACTCTTCCAACATCTAATCAACCAATCGAGGATCTCGTAACCATTACTAGTTCATGGCCTTTCGCTTAATGGGGACTCGATATAGTCAAGCTTTTGCCCCGAGCTCCGGGTAATAAGAGGTTCCTTATTGTGGCAATGTAAGCACCCCATTTTTAACTGCTCGGCAGTCTGCGGTCCGTCCAGACTTGTATTTAAGTCGATGTGGACATATTTCGAGTCAAATTTGTTGACTCAATGTCTTGATTTTGATGATAACAAAACTTTGTTTAGTGATCTAATAATTCTACTTAAGTGTGCAGGTTAATTATTAGATTTCTATTGTGACTTGAAGCTTATCACAATAGAGAACTTGTGATGCAAATATTAGAATAAAGGTTGATAAGCATGATGAGAGAACATATTCAGCAAAGCTAATCTTATAAGTGAATGAAGGCATTTCAAGATGATGAAAATCTTGGATTGAAGATTGATAAGCATGATGAGAGAACATATTCAGTAAAGCTAATCTTATAAGTGAATGAAGGAATTTCAAGATGATGAAAATCTTAGATTGAAGATTGATAAGCATGAAGGAATGACATATTCAACAATGGTGATCTTATAAAGAATGAAGAAATTTCAAGATGATGGATGTCAAGGAAGAAGATTGAAAATGCTCGAAACCTTGAATAAAAAGAAGAAGCCATATTTGTTGAAGAGTTCTCAAAGAACAGTTCAGATATGAAGAAGTTTAAGTCTTGGAAGCTCTCTTGAAGATCTTGAAGGAAACTTGAATCAATGGATAAAACAATGATGATTGAAGAGCTTTACAAATAATCAAAATGGATTTGATTTCATATTGAAGAATTGAAGATGTTCTTGAAGTTATCAAGCCTTGGAGAAGTCTTTTCAAGCCTTAGAAAGCTTAGTTGGATGATCCTTAAAGAGCTTGAAGATATTGAAGAAGATTGAAGAAATATTACAAAAGTTAAGGATTTTCCTAAAAGAGTCGATCCCTCAAGAAAAAGAGTCGACTCATTCGAACAGAGGCTGAAAATTCTGATGGAGATCAAAAGAGTCGACCCCTAACTCTAAAAGAGTCGACTCATTCAAACAGAGAGTTGATTTTGCTATGTCAGACAAAAAGAGTCGACCCCTGGAGAAAAAGAGTCGACTCATTTGGACAGAACCTTGAAAAATCTGTTGAAACATAAAAAGAGTCGACCCCTGCAGCAAAAGAGTTAACTCATTTACAGTAACGGCTCTATTGTTGAACATTATACTCCGCCGTTTTCGTATCAAATGGTTTCCCATCCACCACCAACGACTAGAAACAATCCATGGCTATAAATACAAGATCCCTACAGCTTCTAAACATAAGAAAGAGTGATTATACTTGCTGGATCAACATCTTGAAGCTGAAAATCTATTGTGCCCTCACTGCTATATATTTTGCTGAGTGATTAAGGTTATCTATTGAGCTATTCTTGTTCATCTACTCTTTAGGAGAATTATTCTTTGTAAAACCTTTATTCATTTCACTTGGGTGGGTTTGTAAACCTGTGAGTTTGAGTGTTCTTGGGTAAAAACACTTGTAAGTTTGAGTGAAGTTGGGACAAAATTACTTGTAAGTTTGAGAGAAGCTTGGACAAAATCTCTTGGGTTGTGAGAGCTTGGGGAAGAGTTCTTGTAAGAGTGAGCTGGGCACTTGTAGCAAAACTAGCAGCTGTGTAAGGGATTTTATATAGTGGAATACCTTCGTGAGGATCGAAGAAAAGAGGACATAGGCAAGGTTGGCCGAACCTCTATAAATCTAGTGCTCTTCTTTTCTTGCTCTATTTTGCTTATTTGCTTACTATACTTGCTTGCATTGTGTTCCATTATTTGCTTGATTGATTTATACTTAGATTAATTATTGTCGAACTACATAAATTGTTTTCAGCTACATTATTTGATATAAATTCTATAAAACCCAATTCACCCCCCTCTTGGGTTGCCTTCTTGGGCCAACAATTGATATCAGAGCTTGTGCTCTAATTTAAAGGCTTAACATCCTTAGAGTTGATCCATGATAACTATGTTTGGAAGCTCTCTCAATGAGGGTCAATCCACCAATAGACCTCCTATGTTTAATGGAACAAACTATAACTATTAGAAGAATAGAATGAGAATTTATATTCAATCTGTTGACTATGAATTATGGAGGATTATCGTTAATGGTCCTAAGATTCCCAACAAGTTTATTGAAAAGGAAGCTATCCCTAAACCTGAAAATGAATGGGATGAGAATGACTTGAAGCTTATGCAATCTAATGCTAAAGCTATGAACATTCTATATTGTGCATTAGACCCAAATGAGTTTAATAGAATTTCCACCTGTGAATTTGCCAAAGAAATTTGGGACAGACTTAAAGTGACTCATGAAGGGACTAATCAGGTCAAGTAGTCCAAGATTAACATTCTTGTGCATAATTACGAATTATTTAGAATGAAATCTGATGAGTCTATAATTGAAATGTTCACAACATTCACTGACATTGTTAATGGTTTAAAATCTCTTGGAAGAGTATATCCTAACAGTGAGCAGGTGAGAAAAATTCTAAGATCATTGCCAAAGACATGGGAAGCAAAGGTGACAGCCATACAAGAAGCTAAAGACCTCAACACTTTACCTCTTGAAGAACTTCTTGGCTCTCTCATGACCTATGAGCTGACTCGAAAACAGAATGCTCAAGAAGAAGAGGATAAGAGAAAGAAGTCAGTTGCATTCAAGTCCACCACATCAGAAAATGAATTTGGAAGTGATAAAGAAGATGAGGAAGATCTTGCCCTCATCACAAGGAAATTCAAGAGATTTATGAAAAGAAGGTGGCAAGGAGGAAAGAAGTTTGAAGCAAAAGGTGAATCAAATAACAAGGATTCAACTATTATATGCTACGAATGTAAGAAGCCAGGACACATGAAAATTGAGTGTCCTTAGCTGAAAAAGAAAGAAAAGAAAGGAAGAGGGAAGAAGGCTCTAGCTGCAACATGGACTGAAAGTGAAGATTCAAGCTCAGATGAATCTGAAACTCATGAAGTAGCCAACTTATGTCTTATGGCACATAAAGAAGAAATAGAGGTAACTAATTCTGATTTTTCATTTAATGAATTACAAAATGCTTTCGATGATTTGATTGTTGAATTTAAAAAACTAGGCATCAAAAACAATCTTCTCAAGAAGATGGTATCTACTCTCACAGAAGAAAATGAAGAGTTACAAAATGAAAATGAGATTTTGAAAGAGGAAAACTCTGCTTTGAAAGAAAAAGTCATTGATTTAGAAAAATCTTTTTCTAAATGTGTCGATGGAAGAGATAAACTTGATGCTATGCTTGGTAAACAAAATTGCTCTCTTGACAAGGCTGGAATAGGTTACAATGCTTTTAAACATAAAAAGGTTTCAAAAGCTACAATCACATGTTTTTATTGTCATAAGAGAGGTCATTTTGCAAATCAATGTTTCCTGGTACAAAAATCTCATGCAACCAAGAAAGCTTGGGTTCCAAAAGGAACATTGAAGACTAACCCCATTGGACCCAAGATGATTTGGGTACCAAAGGTCAAAGGTTGAATTGTTTATTTTGTAGGTATGTCTTCAAGGCAATTCCAAAAAGGATCAATGGTACTTGGATAGTGGCTGTTCAAGATATATGACTGGAGATGAAACTCAATTCACTTCTCTCACACCAAAGAATGGAGGATTGGTTACTTTTGTAGATAATAGCAAATGCAAGATCATCGGTATAGGTAGCATTAGTAAAAATTCTTCAACCTCTATTGATAATGTTTTACTTGTTAAAAGTCTTAAGCACAACCTATTGAGCATTAGTCAATTGTGTGACAAAGGTTGCAAAGTAGTGGTTGAATCTTCTAAATGTGATGTAGTAAACATAAATGATAACAAGATCATATTAACTGGTCATAGACAAGGCAATATTTATACTTTTAATTTAAATGAATTATCTTCTTGCAAAATCAAATGCCTTGCAGCTGTGATCAATGAGGATAGTTGGTTGTGGCATAGAAGGCTTGGTCATATTAGTATGAACATTCTTTCAAAAATTTCAAAAAATGAGTTAGTAAATGGTCTTCCCAAACTAAAATTTGAAAAAGACAAAGCTTGTGATGCATGTCAAATAGGAAAGCAAACCAGAGTTTCTTTTAAATCCACAAACATGCTCTCTACCTCTAGACCATTACAACTATTACATATGGATCTGTTTGGACCAACTAGAACTTTAAGTTTAGCTGGTAAGCAATATGCTCTTGTTATTGTTGATGATTACTCAATATTTACTTGGACATTCTTTCTAGCTCACAAAGATGAAACAATTGCTTTCTTCATCAAGTTTTGTAAAAAGATTCAAAATGAAAAGGGATTTACAATCACTGCAATTAGGACTGACCATGGTGGTGAGTTTGATTGCAAATCTTTTGAAATATATTGTGATGAAAATGGTTTTGAACATAATTTTTCAGTACCTAGAACTCCTCAACAAAATGGAGTTGTTGAAAGGAAAAACAAGACTTTAGAAGAAATGGGAAGAATAATGCCTTGTGAAAATAATTTGCCAAAATATTTTTGGGTTGAAGCTGTGAACACAGCTTGCTATGTTTTAAATAAAGTTTTGATAAGAAAACTTTTAAATAAAACCCTATATGAGCTCTGGAAAAACAAGAAACCAAATGTTTCATATTTTAGAGCTTTTGGATGTAAATGTTTTATGTTGAATAACAACAAGAACAATTTTGGTAAATTTGATGCAAAATCTAATGAAGTTGTCTTTCTAGGATATTCCTCACATAGCAAGGCCTATAAAGTTTACAATAAGAAAACCTTAGTTGTTGAAGAATCAATTTATGTTTCCTTTGATGAATTAACCTCTTTGTCTAGAAAGGTTGTGAGTGATGATGTAGATGATATGGAGGAAAGCATGGACAAGCTAAATATCAATCCAACTCAAAGTAAAGCTCCACTATAAGAGAAAGGAAACCAAGACATTCCTTCAAGTCAACAAGATGAGAATGATGGACTGCCAAAGGAATGGAAGTTTATTCACAACCATCCAACAGAGCAAATACTAGGTGATCCATCACAAGGGGCAAGAACAAGATCATCTCTTAGAAATGTATGTAATCATCTTGCTTTTCTTTCACAAATAGAACCAAAATATTTTCAAG
The DNA here is from genome assembly GCA_033060915.1 of Euryodendron excelsum. Lineage (NCBI taxonomy): Eukaryota > Viridiplantae > Streptophyta > Magnoliopsida > Ericales > Pentaphylacaceae > Euryodendron > Euryodendron excelsum. The sequence continues at coordinate 27,400,751 of CM065385.1, read as the reverse complement.
ATGCTGAAAATAATGAATCATGGATTATGGCCATGCAAGAAGAGTTAAATCAAATTGAAAGGAATGAGATATGAAATCTTGTTACTAAACCAGAAGATCATCCTGTAATTGGAACCAAATGGATATTTAAAAACAAGATGGATGAATCTGGAATTGTTGTTAGAAACAAGGCAAGACTTGTAGCTCAAGGCTATAGTCAAGAAGAATGAATTGATTTTAATGAAACTTTTGCACCTGTAGCTAGATTAGAAGCTATTAGAATGTTGCTTGCATTTTCATGTTTCAAAAATTTTAAACTTTATCAAATGGATGTGAAAAGTGCATTTTTGAATGGTTTTATATCTGAAGAGGTGTATGTTGAACAACCACCTGGTTTTGAAAATCCTTTATTTTCAAATCATGTTTTCAAACTTACTAAATCTTTATATGGTTTAAAGCAAGCCCCAAGGGCCTGGTATGAAAGGCTAAGCAAATTTTTGACAGACAATGGTTTTACAAAGGGAAAGGTTGATACAACTTTATTTATAAAGGTTAAAGATTATGATATGTTACTTGTACAAATTTATGTTGATGACATTATATTTGGCTCTACTAATGAAAAGCTTTGTAAGGAATTTGCTAAGTGTATGCAGGGTGAGTTTGAGATGAGCACGATGGGTGAGCTCAATTACTTCCTTGGACTTCAAATCAAACAATCAAAAGAAGAAATTTTTATTAACCAAGCTAAATACATCAAAGATCTACTCAAGAAGTTTGGGTTGGAAAATACAAAACCATTGAGCACCCCTATGAATACTTCAACAAAGCTTGACAGTGATGAGAAAGGTATTTCGGTAGATACTAAGCTATATAGAAGTATGATAGGCTCATTGCTTTACTTAATGTAAGCACCCCATTTTTAACCGCTCGGCAGTCTACACTCCGTCCAGACTTGTTTTCAAGTCATTGTGGGCATAATCCTATCGAAACCAATTCTCTAGGTCCAAATCCCGTCTGTTCATCGCTTCGCGGGCCTGTCAGGCCCAAATAGAGGCAAAATGACCAAAATGCCCTTAGGGGCATTGTCCTTTCTTATTCCAATTCCAATCCCACTCTCGAGACAGTTTATTCCTCGAGACGGTTCCAATCCAGGCACGTCTTTTCGAAGACGATAAGACCCCTTTCCAACCCCTCTCTCGGGACAGTTTATTCCTCAAGACGGTTCCAATCCAGGCACGTCTCCTCGGAGACGATAAGTCCCCTTTCTAACCCCTCTCTCGAGACAGTTTATTCCTCGAGACGGTTCCAATCGTAGGCACATCTTTTCGAAGATGGTAAGACCCCTTTCCAATCCCTCTCTCGGGACAATTTATTCCTCGAGACGGTTCCAATCCAGGAACGTCTCTTCGGAGACGATAAGACCCCTTTCCAATCCCTCTCTCGAGACAGTTTATTCCTCGAGACGGTTCCAATCCAGGTACGTCTTTTCAGAGACGGTAAGACCCCTTTCTAACCCCTCTCTCGAGACAGTTTATTCCTTGAGACAGTTCCAATCCAGGCGCGTCTTTTCAGAGACGGTAAGACCCCTTTCCAAACCCTCTCTCGAGACAGTTTATTCCTCGAGACGGTTCCAATCCAGGCGCGTCTCTTCGGAGACGATAAGTCCCCTTTCCAATCCCTCTCTCGCGATAGTTTATTCCTCGAGACGGTCCGAGTAGCAAAACTACTCACAAAACCGTTAGAGTAGCGAAAATATTCACAAATAGGTCGTTATAGGGAATTGCCAACAAACCCCTGTGTCACGACGACCGCCGTTAGAGTGGCGGAAACACTCAAAACCCAGGTCAACACCAATGTCTGTTAGCCTACTTCGGTGAAAAATGACCAAACTGCCCTTTAGACCTTTTCTGAGACTTTCCGGTCAAGATGACCATTTTGCCCCTAGGTATCCGAATGCCCCGGGAACCACACCGGCTCTGGGTATCAAACTGGTAACCATCTGAGATTACTTTTTATAGTGTTCTCAACCTCCTTTTACCTTTCCGGATCATTCCGAGTCAGTTCCGGCCAACCCGGTGCGAAATGACCATTTTACCCCTAGTGGGCCGGTCTCCTTCTCCGACCACGCTGGCTTTGGAAATCAAGCCGGAAACCTCTGGGAACATTCTAAATAATGTTTTCAGATCCCAAGTCTTCTTCCGGGACAGTCCGAGTTTGTCTCGGCAGTTTCTCGGCCCGATTGACCGTTTTACCCCTAAAGGCCCGGTTAACCTTTCCGACACATCTTATCTTCACTTTTCAAGTCAAATACCTCCAGGACACTATTTTAAGTGTTCCTGCTCCTTTCCGGTCTTCCTGGTCATTCCCGGCTCCTCCAAATCATTCCTGGACTTTTCGGAGCCACTCTTAGTGAAGCCAGGCTAAAAATTCCATGGTAGTCACTAGTATAGGCGCCCAAATCTAGTCAAAGATACGTTGCTTGCCGACCTTAAACATTTCCTAAATGGCTGGCGCCACTAGTAGTGGCGCCAAGCCAAAAAATGGCCTGGCGCCACTTCTAGTGGCGCCAGTGTAAACTTTGGCCTGGCGCCACTGCAACAGGCGCCAGTGTTGTCCAACCTCTATAAATACAAAGCCTCATTCAACGTGAAAAGGGTCCGCAAATTCAACCTAAAAATCATATATTTTGATATACAGAGCTCGAGCACCTCCAAAACCCTAGCTTCCCTAGGTTTTCCAAACCCTAGCCACCCTACACAAACCCTAGCCTCTTATACATCCCCATACACTCATACACTAACCTTCAACCCTCCTTCGAAGACTTGAAGAGTTGTAATCTGAAGTTTGAAGCTTGAAGATAACTCTTGAAGATTGAAGGTGAAGATCAAGACAAAGACCGAAGATCGAAGACCGAAGATCGAAGAAAGCAAGGCGCGCAAAATAAACAAGACATACGGTAGGCTCCCTATTTAAATTTCCGCACTTCCCCCCTCTCTCTTCTCTCTCCTAACCCACTTGGGTTTTCTCTATTTTAATCTCCCATCTCTTTCCCCCCCTTTCTTTGCATGCTTGAAATAAGGGGATTCCCGGTCCATGTGTAGGATTGGGCTATTGGAGAGTCACCGTGTCGGGGGCTTTCTTTTAGTCTAACCAGAGACCACGTGGGTCCGGCCCCCTTGATTATGTGGTGAAGCCTTAGCCTTGTATGTTCACGACCCCAAAATTGCATTGTGCATATCATGATCTTGCATCTTCCAAAAACCGTTTTCAAAGTTGTTTTTCAAAATCGTTTTCAAACTTGTTTTCGAAATTACATCAAAATCTCTTTTTCAAAACATGTTTTCAAAATCACAATCCTAGGGTGATTCTAGCTTTTCCATGGCTAGGATTGCTTTAGGAAAGTGTTACATTTAAAGTGACCAACACGGTCTATATTTTCAAATCTTGTTGTTTTCAAAACCGCTTTTCTAAAGTGGTTCTAGCCCTCTTATGGTTAGAATTGCTTAGGAAAGTGAGATATTTTTACACCTTCTAAAAACTCTCTTTTCAAAAAGTCTTTCTTCCTAAAAATCTCTTTTTCAACATACTTTCCTAAAACTCTCCTCTCCAAAATTGTTTTCAAAAACTCCCTCCCAAAATCTATTTTCAAAACTCCCTTTTTCAACTCCTTTCCAAAATCCTCTTCCGAAAATCCACTTTCTAAAAACGTTCCTCTACATACTTCCCAAAACACTCTCTTCAACAATCTTCTACCAAAAACCTTCCTAGAAAAACTCTCTCCAAAAATCTTTCCAAAAACTTTCTTTCCAAAATCTTTCCTCTAGAAACTCCTTTCTAGGATTTCCTTCTAAAATCTACGTTTCCAAAAACACACTTTCCAAAAATTTCTTCTCTTTAAAATCTTTTTCCAAAAACTTTATCTTCAAATTCACTTTCCAAAAACTTCTCCCTAGGATTCCCTTCTAAAAACTCGTTTCCAAAAAATGTACTTTCCAAAACTCCTCTTTCCCTAGAGCCCAAGTCAAGCCCTAGGACCCACAATTAGAAAATCCTAATTTTCTTTCCAAAAACATGGTTTTCAAACTTTGCCCCAAACCTAGGTTTTCAAACCTCTTGTTTTCACATCCAAACTATACATGTTTCCAAAACCTCTTTTCTACGTTAAAATTCCACACTTTCAAAACTAGGGGTTCTAGAATCTCCCTTTCCAAAACCGTGCCAAATCCTATCTTCCTTTTAGGAAACCAAATTAAATCTCTCCGCTTAGGAAACCAAATCCAATCCTCCGTTTTTGGAAACAAAATCAAACCTTCCCTTTTTGAAACAGAATCCAATCCCTTCCTAATCCAAATCTTTCCTAAATTCAAATCCTTCCTAAGTTTCTCCTTTCCTAAATCTTAAGTTTCCAAAACTTGAACATAAAAATGTTTCCTAATTCAACCCTTTCCTAATTCAACCCCATTTCCAAATCTTAACTTTCCAAATTCAAGTTTTCAAACTTTTCCTAAACTCAAACCTTTCCTAATCTCAAGATTTTCTGAAACTCTAAGACTTTCTAAATTTTAAACTTTCTAAATTTCAAATCTTTCCAAATTCAAAACTTTCTAAATTTGAAACTTTCTCAAGTAAAATCTTTCTAAATTTCCAAACTTTCTTAAATTCCAAACTTTCCTAATTTCAAAACTTTCCAAAAATGAAACTTTCTTAATTCGGAACTTTCCTAAGTCGAACCTTTCCTAATTCGAACCTTTCCTAAATCCAATCTTTCTTAAACTCTTGAGTCTTTCTTAAGTCTCATCTTTCTTAAGTCTAGGTTTCTTAAACCTTCTCTTTTCAAAACAAGTCCAAATCAATCTTTCCAAATCAAAGTCCAGTCTTCTCAATTTCAATTTCCAATCTCCTCTTCTAATTTCAAATCAAATTCAATTTCCAATTCAATCTTTTTCTTCCAATCCAACCTTCTATTTTTAATCGGACTCCGGTCCGAACTATGATTGACGTGATTCCCCTAAAGGGATACGTAGGCAACCTTCATAGGTGCGGTCACAGCACTTTTCAAACTTTTAATTCCACCCTCATGGGTACGGTCTCCACATTTTTCAAATCTCAAATTCCAATCTACTTTCAAAATTCTAATTTTTCTATTTTCAAATTTCTACTTTCAATTTTCAAACTTTTCAAATTCAATTCCATCTCTTCAAATCTATTTTCAAATCAAATCAATTTCAAATCAATCAATTTTCAAATTTATTTTTCAATTCTCTTAACTTGCACTTGCATATCATGCATCATATTAGTTTCTTTTCAAGCATTGTTTTTCAAAGTGGATAAGATTGGCCAATAGTTAGTTGAAGACTCTCATAGGTGAATCTAGGGTAGATTGACATGTAGGTACCGAAAGGGTGGGGTAAAGTGATAGTTTAGTGTGTCTTCTCTACACGTAACCAACCTCCGAACCTAGATCACTGTTTTCGAAATACCAAAAGGAGTTATTTTTCAAAAAGGGCTAAATATTTTTCAAAGGTTGCCAAACAACCTGTTTTCTTAAAAACCCTCTCTTGAGGAGATATTTTCAAAATCGTTTTCCAAAACCCTGAGTGTAGTTTTCGGATTATGCTTAGTTTTTAGGTGACCTAACTCACCTTAATCAAGTTAGGTGGCGACTCCGAATCTTTTTTCAAAAGCCCTTTAATCAAATCAATTTTCAATTCAAGCCTAGTCGCACTCATTCTTCTAGGAGGGTGAGTTCTAATGAGAGAGTACAGTGTTTTTCCCACTTGTATGAGTATTCCTCGAGTGTGAAAAATCTGAGCGCGACACTTAACTTCTAGTAGACCTGATATTATGTTTAGTGTATGCTTGTGTGCTCGATTTTAATCTAATCCTAAGGAATCACATGTTGTGGCTGTTAAGAGAATATTTAAATATCTTAAGCACACACCTAATCTTGGATTATAGTATCCTAGAGGCACATCTTTGAACTTAATTGGTTATTCAGATGCTGATTATGCTGGTAGTAAGGGTGATAGAAAGAGTAGTAGTGACTCTTGTTAATTTCTTGGAAAAATATGCTTGTTACCTAGTTTAGCAAGAAACAAAGCTCAGTTGCCCTTTCCACAGCTGAGGCTGAGTATATTGTAGCTAGAGGTTGTTGTGCACAAATTCTTTAGATAAAACATCAACTGGAGGATTTTGGTTTAAAATTTGAATATATTCCGATTAGATGTGATAACACAAGTGCCATCAATCTAACCAAAAATCCTATCCAACACTCTCGTATAAAGCATATTGAGATAAGACATCATTTTATACGTGATCATGTACAAAAAGGTGATATCTTGCTTAATTTTGTGAGTACTGAACATCAACTTGCTGATATCTTCACAAAACCTTTAAGTGAAGATAGATTTTGTATGATTAGAAGAGAATTGGGGATGAGCAATCCTTAACCTTGAATGCTTAGATGTATGTATGTGTTTGATAATGCATTTGTACCTTTGAAACAGATTATAAATTTGTTTGATGCATTTCATAGCTTTTAAAAATACATCTCTATATTTCTGAAGGAAAAGAGTCGACTTATGCCTTCAATGAGTCGACCTCTGGACTCTGGAATTAGCTCCAGAAGTCCTCTGATGAAAAGAGTCGACTCCTCTTGCCAAAAGAGTCGACTCATTTGAATAGAAAGCTAAAGAAAGTCTTCCTCACAAAAATGAGTCTACTCTTTTAAGCCAAGAGTCGACCCATTAGCTTCAAACTAATCTACAACTATAAAACTCCATCTCCCAAAGGAAAATGAAGACCTCTGTCTCTACATTTCATATTTTCAATTTTTGAACATTTACTTTAAATAGAGTGGCATGTCATTCTCTCAGAAATATGTAATATTTTGTGGATGATTCTCTTTGTCAAAATTTCTCAACATTTTTTATCAATAAATTATTATAAAAATGATGTGTTTTGAATCTCCTTGGTTATCATTGCTATTTTCCTTGTGACTGTTGCATGAAGTGAATGCCTTCACTAATTTGATCATTGTCTTTGTCATAACAATCATTTTATTCTACTTATTGTACTTGTTTATATTCTCCATCTATTTCTCTTTTTTATGATTTGACAAAAAGAGGGAGAGATATTCTCAAAAAGCCAAAAAGAGAGAGAAAACAGTATATTAATGAGTATATTTCATTGTCTGGTACTAAATGCTTAGCATAGAGTTATATTGTAATGAAGCATCAACAGCAAAAGAAAGGGGGAGCCTTGGTTTGATGAAAAAGAAGAAAAATGAAGCATGAATATTCTAAAGAAGCATCAAATGCAATTAATGCAGTATGAATATTTTGCATTTCTAGATGCCTACATGCCCTGAACATCTAAGTTCAAATCTGTCTTACCTTAAATCTGAAACATAATTTGGAGCATATGTTTGGTAAGAAAAGGGGAGCAAAAGCATGAATATTCTGACTTTCTAAGTGCTTATATGTTTTGAATCTCCAAGTTTGTTGACTGCTTTGATTGAATCTGAAAAATACTCTCAAACACAAAGTATAAAAGGAAGGGGGAGCAAATGCTTGGTAAGAAACTTTCATCTTCTCTACATTTTTCTGATATTGCATATTATTAAGTTTATTAGATTTTGAGCATATTAGAAATCCTTTGTTAAGAGGGAGAGCAAATAAATACGACAATAGGGGAGAAATATTTGATGACATGATATTATGGGGGAAGAATTTTTTATTGAGGAGAAAATCTAGAATATGCATGAATGTTTCTACTCTACATTTACCTTCTCCTTCTTGCTAGTCCTTTTTGATTGATTGACAAAAAGGGGGAGAAATATTCTATAAAAATATATGAAAATGTGAGAGAAATATTATGTATAAATTTCTTACAAAAAGCATGGTGCTTTAGATTCCTAATTTTCTTGATTCCTATGATTTACTTATATTGAGCTTAAATTGCATATATTTTTAAAGTTTTGTCATCATCAAAAAGGGAGAGATTGTTGACTCAATATCTTGATTTTGATGATAACAAAACTTTGTTTAGTGATCTATTAATTCTACTTAAGTGTGCAGATTAATTATTAGATTTCTATCGTGACTTGAGACTTATCACAATGGAGAACTTGTGATGCAAATATTAAAATGAAGGTTGATAAACATGATAAAAGAACATATTCAGCAAAGCTAATCTTATAAGTGAATGAAGGAATTTCAAGATGATGAAAATCTTAGATTGAAGATTGATAAGCACGATGAGAGAACATATTCAGCAAAACTAATCTTATAAGTGAATGAAGGAATTTCAAGATGATGAAAATCTTGGATTGAAGATTAATAAGCATGAAGGAATGACATATTCAACAATGATGATCTTATAAAGAATGAAAAAATTTCAAGATAATGGATGTTAAGGAAGAAGATTGAAAATGCTTAAAACCTTGAATAAAAAGAAGAAGCCATATTTGTTGAAAAGTTCTCAAAGAACAGTTGAAATATGAAGAAGCTTAAGTCTTGGAAGCTCTCTTGAAGATTTTGAAGGAAACTTGAATCAATGGATGAAACAATGATGATTGAAGAGCTCTACAAATAATCAAAATGGATTTGATTTCATATTGAAGAATTGAAGATGTTCTTGAAGTCATCAAGCCTTAGAAAAGTCTTTTCAAGCCTTAGAAAGCTTAGTTGGATGATCCTTAAAGAGCCTGAAGATATTGAAGAAGATTGAAGAAATATTGCAAAAGTTAAGGATTTTCCTAAAAGAGTCGACCCCTCAAGAAAAAGAGTCGACTCATTCAAACAGAGGCTGAAAATTCTAATGGAGATCAAAAGAGTTGACCCCTAACTCTAAAAGAGTCAACTCATTCAAACAAATATTTGTTTTGGCAATGTTAGACAAAAAGAGTCAACCCCTGGAGAAAAAGAGTCGACTCATTTGGGCAGAACCTTGAAAAATCTGCTGAAACATAAAAAGAGTCAACCCTTGGAGCAAAAGATTCGACTCATTGACAGCAACAACTTTATTTTTGAACATTATGCTCTGCCGTTTTCGTATCAAATGGTCTCCCATCCACCACCAACGGCTAGAAACAATCCATGGCTATAAATACAAGATCCATACAGCTTCTAAACATAAGAAAGAGTGATTATACTTGCTGAATCAACATCTTGAAGCTGAAAATCTGTTGTGCCCTCACTGCTACATATTTTGCTGAGTGATTAAGGTTATCTATTGAGTTATTCTTGTTCATCTACTCTTTAGGAGAGTTATTCTTTGTAAAACCTTTATTCATTTCACTTGGGTGGGTTTGTAAACATATGAGTTTGAGTGTTCTTGGATAAAAACACTTGTAAGTTTGAGTGAAGCTTGGACAAAATTACTTATAAGTTTGAGAGAAGCTTAGACAAAATCTCTTGGGTTGTGAGAGCTTGGGGAAGAGCTCTTGTAAGAGTGAGCTAGACACTTGTAGCAAAACTAGCAGTTGTGTAAGGGATTTTACATATTGGAATACTTTCGTAAGGATCGAAGAAGAGAGGACGTAGGCAAGGTTGGCTGAACCTCTATAAATCTGGTGCTCTTCTTTTCTTGCTCTATTTTGCTTATTTGCTTACTATACTTGCTTGTGTCGCGCCTCGGTTTTTGGGGTGTCCAAGGTCCTTTCGGCTCAGAGACCCTAAAGCACGGAACTCTGTTATTAGAACTCGTCCTCCTAAAAGGACAAGTGCGACTAGGTTTAAAAATTGATTTGACTAAGGGCTTTTTAGAAAAATAGGAGTCGCCACCTAACTTGATTAAGGTGAGTTAGGGCACCTAAAACTAAGCGTTAATCTGAAGATTAAACTTAGGGTTTTTGAAAAAGGTTTTTGAAATCTCCCTCAAGAGAGGGTTTTTTAGGAAAATAGGTTGTTTGGCAACCTTTTGGAATGTTTAAGCCCTTTTTGAAAATAACTCCATTTTGGTCTTTTGAAAACAAAAATCTAAGGTTCGGGGGTTGGTTACGTGTAGGGAAGATATCCTAAGATTATCATCCTACCCCGCCCTTTCGGTATCTACTTGTCTAATCACCCTTGATTCACTCATTAGAATAACCGGTTACCATTATCCACTTAATATCCACTTTAGAACTTTGAAAACGGGGTTTAATCATTTCTTTTCAGATGGAAGATGCATGATGCAAGTTTTTGAAAAAAGTTTGAAAATGATAGGAGTTTTGGAAGAGTTTAGAATAGAAACTTTGGATTGATTAGAATTTTCGACAAAGGGATTAGGGTTGACATAGAAGTTATGACCGCACCATTTTAGGTTGCCTACGTATCTCATTTGGCGAGAATCAGGCTATTCGTAGTTCGAGCAAGAGCCCGATAGAAAATAGGTGCATTAGGGCCTTTGGAAGGTTTGAAGACACTTTGGGGTCTTTGGAAGTTGAAGACTCTTTGTGGTCTTAAAAGTTTTGACTAGAAATTGAATAATGGTGTGCTTTGAAAATTTTTGGATCAATTTGAGAGAGTTTTGAAAAATGTTTTTGAATAACTCAAGAGAGTTTGAGAGTGTTTTTGAAAACCTTGGAGGTATGATTTTGGAATGTTTTGATGAATTTTTTTTTGAAAGTGGTCTTTGAAAATGGTGTGTTTGGAATCCTAACATGGACAACCTAAGAGGTTGTTCTTGATTTATCACTTGTCCTTAGAATCCCTAACCATGAGAGGGCTAGGAACACCTTAGGTTTGTGACTTTTGGAGACATCCTTGGAAAGGTCTTGAAGATGGAGTGTAGGAACATAAGAAGAGTATATGGAGTTGGATTTTTGAAATCATGGGGTAAGAGGTTTTGGAAGAATAGGTTAGGAGGGTAATTGGAAAATTTGAATCATCATTTGAAAAAGGGTTCAAGAGTTGGAACCTTGAAGTGTATTAACCTTGATTGGGTTAGCCCAGGGTTAGGGGGAACCTAAGGTTAAAAAGACTAAGGGTTAACTAACTAGGGTTAACTAACTAGGGTTAAGTTAACCTAGGGTTAGGTAACTAGGGTCAAGTTAACCTAGGGTCAAGCAACTAGGGTCAAGTTAACCTAGAGTTAGGTAACTAGGGTCAAGTTAACCTAGGGTCAAGTAACTAGGGTCAAGTAACTAGGGTCAAGTTAACCTAGGGTCAAGCAACTAGGGTCAAGTTAACCTAGGGTTGGATTGAAAGATGATTTAAAATGTAGTTTGGTGCATTTTTTGAAAAAAGTTTTGGAGAACCAAACATGTTATGCCATGGACTTTAGTATGCCATCTCTTTAAAGATCATTTCCATGAAAATTTTGACTCTAGTCAAGAGTATGGTTTGTATGGGTGGTGCTTGGAGACCATTCTAAGGAAGGTTTACTCATAGCCATTATAACTTTTATCTTGACAAGAGTGGAGGGATAAAAAGTCAATATGATGAGGACAATTTTTGAAAAATCATTTTTGATGCAAAGATGGAGAGAATGCATTTTGGAAATCATCTTTGGGGAAGGATTTTTGAAAACCATTTTTCAAGTAGACCATCCCATCAAGAGAGGGTTCATATGGCCAATATAAAGGGAGACCACTCATGAGAGGGTTTCATGGGGTCATTCCAACCACTAAACTTGAGAGAATGGAGACCATAAAAATCAAAGGATTTGAACATCATTTTTTGGGCGATCATAAGGAGAAAAGGGGACCATTCTAACAATTTAGGGGTCCTGTGGCCAATATAAAGGGAGACCACTCAAGAGAGGGTTCCATAGGGCCATTTTAACCACTAAATTTGAGAGAATGGAAACCTTGAAAATTTAGAGAGCTTGAAAGCAACTTTATGCAAGTTGAAATATAATGGTGCAAAAATATGAATTAGGGGGTTGTGAGGGATTTTCTAAGGCATGATTCCTAAAGTCTCATCCTAAACTTCAAGGGGCCAACTCTTGGAATAATTTTTGAAGGACATGTAGAACTTGAAAATGTCATGAAATTAAGGACAATGCAAGCATTGTGGGATATGGCAATAAACATAAAATGAAGCCAAGCATACAAGACATGATCAAAATAATAATATGCAAGGGGTCATGATTCACATACAACGTTTTTAGGCTTTACCATACAAATAAGGGGCTCTTAGGCCATACCATCTTAAAGTAGGCTAGTGAGAGGTCCCCCTACACGGTGGCTCTCACTTGCTTTCCTCTAGGCATGATCTAGGAGCCCTCTTGGCTCAAGTATGTAAGAAAGGGGGGTTGAAGATGGGGATTAAAATAGAGAATAGCCTAAGTAGGCTAGGAGGGAGAAGAGAAGAGTGGGGAAGAGCACAAATATAAAAGGGATACCACCTTTTGCCTTCAACACTCTTGTAATCTTCAATGGATATCTTGATTGGAGCTTGAGTGATTTCAAGAAGGCTTGAGAGGCTTGAGTGGAATGTATAAGTGTGTATGAGGCTTTGTGTATGGAGTGTATAGGCTTAGGAGAGGTAGAATCTAGCCTAAGTGTTGGAGGGGGGGAATATATATAGAGATTCGAGTTTCTGGAGTGATCTCAGCAGAGTTTCGTATCAATTTCGGACCTGGAATATGCAAGGGGGGAGGCCTCTATTTATAAGCAATCTGGCACAGACCATGCGCATGTGCTACATGCGCATGGCCAAACTTTGGCCGTGTGCATATAGGACATGCACAGGTACTGTTCCATTGCCACGATAACACGTGGCACCCTATGTACTAGTTAAATCTCGACCGTTAATCGAAAGTCGGTCGATCTGAACAAAATTTGAGCGCATGTAGCATACGCTCCACCACCGGGAAGATTCGCCCAAACTTTGCCTCGATAATTGGGCCAACTGGGAAGGTTCCAGGGGAATCGGTCGCACTTGGGATGTTCTCCTAGTGCATCCGATGAACTTTCATGTTTTCGAAGAGTTTGAATTATGTTCAGAAGCGTGGGATATCGTCTTGGGAAGTGTGCCAAAAAGGACACCTTTGCTGAGCGTCTGTGATACGCTCCATGTGTGTTTGAAAGTGGTTGTTTTCGTTTGATGTGATCGAGGCCTTTGAGAAGCGATCTATTCGATCGGACCGTTCCGATGGAAAATACTTTGGAAATACTTTCCGGAATTTCCAAATTTATGCATTTCTCAAGTCGTTTGACGGTGCGTTTTGATCAGAGAATCAGAGAAAAAGTCAACCTTGGTGGAGTGTCTGCGAGACGCTCCAGGGGTTGCTGGAAGTTATAGTTTTCACATCGTACGATGGAGGGCTTCGGGAAGCGATCTATTCGATCGAACCGTATCGATGGAAAGATCTTTGGATGAGCTTTCGAGAATTCCCTGATTTACGCATTTCTCAAGTATTTTGACAGTGCGTTATAACCAAGGAATCGGGTGAAAAGACAATTCAGGCGGAGCGTCTGCGAGACGCTCCAGGGAACTTTTATCGAGTCGTGTGAGTTTAGTGTCGTAGGGTGTTTCTTGGGTTAAACAGGGATGTGTGGTGGAACCCTCCGCTCGAAATCCCAAAGGCCGATGCTGTTTTGGGGCATTTTTGGGCTTCTAGGGGCAAAATGGTCATTTTGACCGGGGTTGGCTGGAAATGGTCAAGAATGGTCTGGTATATTATGTTAAGCGTGTAGGGCTATTCAGGGATGGTTTTAAGAGAGTCTGTCGTCGTTCAACGGGGTTTGTGCCGTGCTGAGTCGTTTAGGGGCAAAATGGTCATTTTGACCAGAGTGAGCCGAAATAGGACCGGATTTAGACCAAATGGCGTGCAAGGGACTCCTAATGGTTTGACAACATTGTGGAAGGATGGACTTATCGTTTTGAGGGATTTTGAACTTTCCCAAAACGTGCCTGGAGGCCCAAGGGGCAGGTTTGGTCATTTTTCATCGAGTCGGGCTAGCAGGGGCCGGTGTTGACCTAGGTGTTGGTTTCCGAGACCGCCCGGTCTTGGAAAACTACCTGTGCGGTGTTGGTCTCCAAGAATGCCCGTTCTTAGAGAGCTACCTGTAGGGGTGGTGTTGGTTCCTAAGAACGCTTGGTCCCAAAAAGCTACCTTGAAGTGTGGTGTTGGTCTCCGAGAACGCCCGATGAGCTACCTGGATGGCGTTGGTTTCTGAGACCGCCCAGTCCGGAAAGCTTCCTAGAATAACGATGCTGAAGGCTCCCGCGGATCCTTGTGGACCCGAGAAGCGACCAGTTGGTTGGATTGAAAATTGAAAGGCTCATCTTGAGCTTGCATGTGTTGTGATGTTGGAAACTGAATTCGGTCAGGCCGAAGATTGCCGAGCAGGCAAAAATGGGGTGCTTACAGCTTGCATTGTGTTCCATTATTTGTTTGATTGATTTATACTTAGATTAATTATTGTCGAAATACATAAATTGTTTTCAGCTTCATTATTTGATATAAATTCTATAAAATCCAATTCACCCCCCTATTGGGTTGCCTTCTTGGGCCAACAATATCAACTCTCTAAGTCTAGATCCTGTCTATTCATCGCTTCACAGGCCCACCAGGCCCAAATAGAAGCAAAATGACCAAAATGCCCGTAGGGGTTACTATCCTTTCGACTTCCAGTTCAGGCACGTCTTTCCAAAGTTGGTAAGTCCTCTTTCTAATTCCAATTCAGGCACGTTTTTCTGAAGACGGTAAATCCCCTTTCTAATTCTAATTCAGGCATGTCTTTCCAACGATGGTAAGTCCCCTTTCAAATTCTAATTCAGACACGTCTTTCCGAAGACAGTAAGTTCCCTTTCCAAAGTCCAATTCCAATTCCAATCCCTCTCTCGAGACAGTTGATTACTTTAGACAGTCCGGCACATTTTTCAAAAAAAATCTCTTCGAAGCGATAAGTCCCTTTAAACCTGTCGACCGGGACGAGACCCTAAGTCCCCTAGATTGTAGAATGGTCCACCTTTGGCGCCTGCTAGCCCGTTAATGCAGAAATGTCTGTTTAGGCACGCATTTCGAGAAAGTTGATTCTCAGGCGCTAAGTCCCTTTAGCAGCTTCCCAAGATCAGGCAGTCTCAGGAATGATCGCGAACCGTCAGATTAGCAGAAATACTCGCAAACATCACAACTGTCAGAGTAGCGAAAATACTTGCAAACAGGTCGATATAAGGAATTACCAACAAACCCCTGTATCACGCGACTGCCGTCAGAGTGGTGGAAACACTTAAAACCCAGGTCAACACCAGTGCCTGCTAGCCCACTTCGGTGAAAAATGACCAAACTGCCCCTAAGGCCATTTTTCGGCACGTTTCTCGAAAGCATACCAAAGCCCTCAGAATGGTAAGTCCACCCTTCTAAGATCATCCCAGAGATGATCCGGCATGATTAGGTGCCCTCCAGTTAGTTTCGGGTTAATTCCGAGACCTTTCGGTCAAGATAACCATTTTGTTTCTAGGCATCTGAGTGCCTTAGGAACCACACCGACCCTGGTTATCAAACCAGTAACCTCCCGAGAATTCTTCCTATAGTATTCTCAACCTTTCTTTATCTTTCCGGATCATTCCGAGTCAATTCCGACAAACCTGGTACAAAATGACCGTTTTGCCCCTGGTGGGCCGGTCGCCTTTTCTAACCATACTGGCCCTGGGCATCAAACCGGCAACCTTTGGGAACATTCTAAGTAATGTTTCCAAATCTCGAGTCTTTTTCCGGGACATTTCGGCTCCATCCCAGCAGCTTTTCGGCCTGGTTGACCTTTTTGCCCCTAATAGCCCTGTCAATCCTTCCGGCACATCCTATCCTTATTTTTCAAGTCAAGTACCTCTGGGACGCTATTCTAAGTGTTCCTACCCTTTTTCGGCTCTCCGGGTCATTCCTGGCCCCTTCAAATCATTCCCGGACTTTCCAGAGTCACTCCTAGTGAAGCCAGGCTAAAAATTGCATGGTAGTTACTAGTATAGGTGCCCAAATCTTCTCAAGATACGTTGCTTGCCGACTTACAAACTTTCCTAACTGGTTGGCGCCACTACTAGTGGCGCTAAGCCAAAAATTGGTCTAGCGCCACTCCTAGTGGTGCCAAGAGGAAATTTGGCATAGCAACATTACAACAGGCGCCAGATCTATCCCATCTCTATAAATACAGAGTCTCTTCCAGCGTGAAAGGGGTCCGCAAATTCAGTCTGAAAACCCTAATTCTCGATATATAGAGCTCGTATACTCCTAAAACCAAAACCCTAGTTTCCCTAGGTTTTCCAAACCCTAGCCTCTTATACATTCATACACACTTCCATACACTTATACACTAGTCTCTAACCCTCCATTGAAGACTTGGATTGCTACAACTCGAAGCTCTAGAAGACCAAGACAAAGCTCTCGAAGACTGAAGTGAAGACCGAAGAAAAAGAAAGAAAGCACGGCGTGCAAAGCCAAGCAAAATAAAGAAAACACAAGGTAGACTTCTTATTTAAATTTCCTCACTTCCCCCTCTCTCTTCTCTCTCCTAACCTACTTGGGTTTTCTCTATTTTAATCCCCCATCTCTTTCCCCCCTTTCTTTGCATGCTTGAAATAAGAAGACTCCCGATCCATGTGTAGGATTAGGCTATTGGAGAGTCACCATGTCGGGGGCTTTCTTTTAGTCTAACTGGAGACCACATGGGTTCGGCCCCCTTGATTATGTGGTGAAGCCTTAACCATGTATGTTCACGACTCCAAATTTGCATTGTGCATGTCACCTTCTTGCATTCTTCCAAAAGTCGTTTTCAAAATCGTTTTCAATCTCGTTTTCAAAACTTGCATTAAAACTTGTTTTCAAAATTGCATCAAAATCTCCTTTTTCAAAACTTGTTTTCAAAATCATAATCCTAGGGTGATGCTAGCCTTTCCATGGCTAAGATTGCTTTAGGAAAGTGTTACATTTAAAGTGACTTTCATGGTCCATATTTTCAAATCTTGTTATTTTCAAAACCACTATCCTAAAGTGGTTTTAGCCCTCTTATGGTTAGAATCGCTTTAGGAAAGTGAGATATTTTACATACATTCCAAAATCTCTTCTTGAAAATTTCTTTCTCTTAAAAATCTCTTTTCCAACATGCTTTCCACAAACTCTCTTTAAATTCCTTTCCAAAATTGTTTTCTAAAAACTCTCTCCAAAAATCTATTTTCCAAAACTTCTCTTTTCAAACTCCTTCCCAAAACATTCTCCTCCTAAATCTCTTTCCTAAAAAAACTCTCTTCAACAATCTCCTTTCGAAAATCTTTCTAAAAACTCTCTTTCCAAAATCTTCCTTCTAGAAACTCCTCTCTAGGATTTCCTTCCAAAAACTCGTTTCTAAAAACACACTTTCCAAAAATCCCTTTTCTTAGAGCCCAAGTCAAGTCATAGAGCTAACAATTAGTAAACCCTAATTTTCTTTTAAAAAACATGGTTTTCAAACTTGCCTTAAAACCTAGGTTTCCAAAACCTCCCGTTTTCTACGTCAAAATTATATTTCCAAAACCTATTTTCTACGTCAAAACTATACACTTTCAAATTTAGGGTTTTTAAAGCTTCCCTTTCCAAATCCTTGTCAAATCAAATCTTCCCTTGAGAAAACCAAATCCAATCTCCCGTTTAGGAAACTAGATCCAATCTTCCATTTTTGGAAACAAAATCAAACCTTCTTTTTTTTAGAAACAAAATCCAATCCCTTGTTTTAAGAAATAGGAATCTTAATCCTTCCTAGTCTAAATCTTTCCTAATTCGAATCCTTCCTAATCTTCTCCTTTCCTAAATCTTAAGTTTCCAAAACTTGAACATAAAAATCTTTCCTAAATTTTAAAACTCCATGTTCAAATCTTTCCTAATTCAACCCTTTCCTAATTCTATCCCTTTTCTAAATCTTAACTTTCCAAATCTAAGTTTTCAAATCTTCCTGAGCTCAAACCTTTTCTGAAATTAAAACTCTAAAACTTTCTAAATCTTAAACTTTCTAAATTTCAAATCTTTCTAAATCCAAAGTTTTCTAAATGCAAAACTTTCTTAAGTTAAATTTTTCTAAACTTCTAACCTTTCTAAATTCTAAACTTTCCTAAACTTGAAATCTTTCTAAATCTAAAGCGTTCTATACGCAAAACTTTCTTACTTTCAAAACTTTCTTATTTCAAAACATTCCAAATTCAAAACTTTCTTAAGTTGAAACTTTCCAAATTCTAAACCTTTGTTAAACTAAAATTTTCCTTATTCAAGACATTTCTACGTTCAAGACGTTCCAACTTTAAAACTTTCATATTTCAAAAACTTTCGTAAACCTAAAACTTTCCTAAGTTGAAATTTTCCTAAATCGACATCTTTCCTAAATCGAAATCATTCCTAAGTTGGAACTTTCCTAAAATGACACTTTCCTAATTTGAACTTTCCAAAATTCAAACCTTCTTAGATCCAATCTTCCCTAATCTTCCAAGTTCAACATTCTAGTCAAATCTTTTCTTAAAACTCTTCTAAGTCAAATATTTCCTAAGTCTCCTCTCTTTCCCAAGTCTAGGTTTTCTAAACCTCCATCTTTCTAAAACAAATCTAAATCTTTCTTCCAAGTTCTATATTTTCAAATCAAAGTCCAATCTATTCAATTTCAAAATTCTAAATTCCAATTTTCAATCTCCTATTCTAAGTTCAAATCCAATTTTTTTTTTAATCAAAATCTCTTTCTTCCAATCCAGCCTTCTATTTTCTATCGGACTCTTGTCCGAACTACAATTGACCTTATTTCTTCAAAAGGATACGTAGGCAACCTTCTTGGGTGCGGTCACAATATTTTTCAAGTTTTCAATTCCATAACTCTTTTCAAATCTCTTTTCAACTTCAATTCCGAATCTATCTCTTTAAATCTCTTTTCTAAAATCAAATCAATTTCTTTTCAATTCTTCGTTTCCAAATCTATTTTCCAACTCTTTTTCTCTTGCATTTACATATCATGCATCATGTTAGTTTCTTTTTAAAAATTATTTTCAAAGTGGATAGGATTGAATATTTGTTAGTTGAAGACTCTCATAGGTGAATTGAGGGTAAATAGACATGTAGGTACCGAAAGGGTGGGGTAGGGTGATGGCTTAGTGAGTCTTCTCTACACGTAATCAACCTCCGAACCTAGGATCACTTATTTCGAAAGACCAAAAATGGAGTTACTTTCAAAAAAGGAAAAAATGTTTTTCAAAGGTTGCTAAAAAACCTATTTTCTTAAAAACCCCCTCTTGAGGTAGTGTTTTCAAAATCATTTTCTAAACCTTAAGTATAGTCTTCGGATTATTCTTAGTTTTTAGGTGACCTAACTCACCTTAATCAAGTTAGGTGGCGACTCCAAACTTTTTTCAAAAGCCCTCAATTCAAATCTATTTTCAATTCAAACCTAGCCGCACTCATTCTTCTAGGAGGGTGAATTCTAACGAGAGAGTACAGTATTTTTTCCACTTGTGTGTGTATTCCTCAAGTGCAAAAAATCAGGGCGCGACAGGCGACTGACTACTTCACTAAATGGATAGAGGCAGAGCCTTTGTCAAGCATCAGAGAGGTCAATGCCAAAAGGTTCGCATGGAAAAGTATAGTGACAAGGTTCGGGGTCCCTCGTGCCATTATTTCAGATAACGGCACTTAGTTCGATGGCAACATGTTCACATCATTCTGTGAAGGGCTTGGGATCAAAAACTATTATTCAACACCAGCCTATCCTCAATCCAATGGGCAGACCGAGATTTCAAACAAAACTATGCTTAACGGAATTAAAAAGTGGCTAGAAAGAGCCAAAGGGAAGTGGGTGGAGGAACTACCCAGCATTCTGTGGTCCTATAGAACAACCCCAAGGAGGTCTACCGGCCAAACCCCGTTCTCTCTGGCATATGGGGTGGAAGCAGTCATACCTTTGGAGGTAGGGCTAACAACTATCAGATCAGCAGCCTTCAATATAAGGCTCAACGACCAGACTCTGGCAAAGGATTTGGATTTTACCGAAGAAAAAAGGGAAGCTGCCTTGATTAGACTTACCAAATATCAGCGACAGTTAAGACACTCTTATAACAAACGGGTTCGTCCGAGAAACTTCGCTCCAGGTGACCTAGTCTTACGAAAAGTATTGGGGCCAACTAAGAACGCAACAGTTGGAAAGCTCGGCCCCAACTAGGAAGGCCCCTACAGAGTGACATCCCAGGTCGGCGTTGGCGCATACCGATTGGAGACTGTTGAAGAGGGAAGACAGTTACCTCAACCCTATAATGTGAACAACTTGAAGAAATTCTACCAGTAGTGCAGAGTCCCATATGATGTAACAACTCAACAAATGTGTAAAGCTTTTATGAGATCAATGAAAAATGAAGTTGTTCAAACAAATCTACTCTGAGCACTTTAAGACTCCACAAAAACTAAGTGTAAAAACTTGGTCCTGTCCAAGTTAGATAGGTCGCCTAAAGAAGGCCACAAAAACCAAGTGTGAAAACTTGGTCTTGTCCAAGTTGGACAGGTCGGCTAAAGAAGGTCACAAAAACCAAGTGTAAAAACTTGGTTTTGCTCAAGTTGGACAGGTCAGCCAAAGAAGGTCACAAAAACCAAGTGTAAAAACTTGGTCCTGTCCAAATAGGATAGGTCAGCCAAAGAAGGTCATAAAAAGCAAGTGTAAAAACTTGGTCCTGTCCAAGTTGGACAGGTCGGCCAAAGAAGTTCAAAAAAACCAAGCGTAAAATATTGGTCCTGTCCAAGTAGGACAGGTCGGCCAAAGAAGGTCACAAAAACCAATTGTAAAAACTTTTCCCTCTCAAGTTGGACAGGCCGGCCAGATGAAGAAAATCATACAACATAATAAGAAATGAATTTCAAACAATCAAACAAAGTCAGGACAACCAATTAAAATGTACTAGGAGTGAGTAGTATCAAGATAAACGACGAAACAAACTTTTCATTAAAAGTAGCAGGGTTGTTTACAAAAAAAATGTTCAAAAGAAGGAAAAGCTATAATCACTATGCCGATTTCTCCCCCGGCTGCACAGATTTCTCCGTCGAGCAATCTACCGTCTTTTCTGCAACCTTAGACAGTTCGGCAGCATCTTTCTCCTTTTCAGCCTTCTCCTTTTCGGCAACAGCCTCCAAAGCAAGTTGTCTTTGATACTCGACGTTGGCCATCACCTTCTTTGGGTCTACAATGCCATCTTTAGTAGTGTCAAAGTAATCCGAACATAAGTGCCAAATATTGGAGGACTTGTCCGTCCCAACAACATGAAGGGCGCTGTTCCAGCCTTGTCGAAAGATGACATGGCTCAGATCTGTCATCTCAATGGCCAAACGATTGGCCCCCTTTCTTCACACCTCATCATTATGGCTTCTTCATCTACCTTCAGCTTGGCCACTTCGTCTTAGAGTGCCTCGATCTCCAATTTTGCATTGTACAGATCCACGGACTGCACATCAAATTTCTTTTGAAGGTCAGTCACATCCTTGTCTCTCTTCTTATGGTCTGCCTGCACCATCTTGAGTTTGACATAAGCTTGTTCGGCCTGTTTCTTGAAGGTGATCCATTCCTTGTTGGCGACGATCCGCTCCACCTTTAAACGGCCGTGTTCCTCTATGAGTTGGTGGTGCTCCTCGGCAAGTTTCTAGTAGCGGGTCATTGCCTCCAGAGAATTCAGGCAACCCTACACCAAAAAGCAAAAGTTTGTTTTAAAACAAGTATGGGTGAAATCTCCAAACAAATTTAAAAGCAATGCCGACTTACAAGAAGGGAGTCATGGAATGCCCCTATGAAGACGCCTATGTCGCTCACCACTCCCATCCTGGCAACGTCATTCCTCGGAAGAACACTCTTCATGACACTGAAAGCAACTTCGGCCTGGTCGATCATTAAGTCGGCTGTCGTCATAGGGCGCCCCAAAATATCCGGCATGATAGTAACAATCTCGCCGACTTCCTCCACCACCCCTTTCCCCCTTGGTTTCTTAGTTGTTGGGGGCGGTGTCACAACTTCAGGTGCCCTTTTCTTTTGCTACTGAGTTTCCAGCCTTTTTTGAACAGGAGCGGCTTCCACCACAGAGGCAGTCTTCAGTTCGGTAGATGGAGGATCGGTAGAAGTTGTGGCAGCCATCTTCAGTGGCTTGCCAGTTGCGGCAAACATCCTCTCCCTCAAACTCATGGTGTCTTCCTTGTCGGGGGATGGGGTGGACTCTTGTGTTCTGATCGAAACTCTAACTAGGCAGTCAAGGACCGTAAGCGGCGACGAACTCGATGCCGAATTGTTCAACTTTGAGTGGGCCTCGCGTAGTTCTTCGGCAATGTGTTCTGTGGGAGGAGCAACTGCAACTGTCACTCCAGTGGGGGCACGGACCCTTTCAACTGTGATGCCAACCGAGATATCTTCAAAGTCACCCTCGGCACCTTCCTTGACCAAGCTCACAAGGACACTTTGTGGGATCTCCGTGTCGGCTGTAAAAGTCGAGTAGCGTAGAGGGTAGTTGAGCAATATATAGGCGGTCCGAGTAACGTGCATCAGTCTGCCTTCACCCTGAAAGTCCAGAACCTTCTTCAAATCGGCGTGATTGACGAGCCAGTTTTGTATTGTCAAACGCTTCTTCGTCTCTGTAAAATATCACAATCAACTTTAGAAACACATTGGAAATAAATCGGACACACGAAATAAAAGGTCGGCAGCAAACCTATTTTGAGGGGAACTCTAGAGCATTGGAAAGCCGATCTTTCTCCCTCAAGAATATTACCGAACTCTTAGGGCCCGGTTACCTAAACCCTAACATCATCAACGTCCTTCCCGGAGGAGGGTAGACACTTTACTAACTCTTTTGACGCATCTATGACCCGCAAATACACTTTGGAGCTCTTCCCGACCTTACAAAGTGTATAACAATAATCTAGCTCGGCAAGCCCCAGGTCCACACCTAGGCACCGATTGATTTCAAGCATGCCGAAGATGATTCTATAAACATTCGACGATAATTGGGAGGGCGACACATTCTTCTTTACTATAAACTTCTAGAGTAAGGGATGAAGAGGAAACCTAAGGCCCCCTTCTACAATGGCAATGAGTGAGAATGGTACCCCCTTTTCGGTTTCCTCCGTACGGTGATCTTTAGGATCGACTAGTTCTAAGCCGATCTCGTCTGAGATCTCGAACCTAGCCCTAAAAGCGGCCATGGCCGCCGGACCCTCTAACATCCTCCTAAGACGAGATGCCATCAGGGGACAACCATCGAAGACAAGAAGGAAAGCGAAGGAAATGTGGGCTAAGGAAGACTTATAGTGTTGGGAGTCGAAACTGGAGACACACACGCTAGACAAAAAGACAAAGAAAAACCAAGTGCCTTTCACCAAACATGGCATCACCCTTTTATATACATCTAAGCCAACGGTTTGTGCACGGGAAAATGGTAGCAATCATGTCGCTCTGCCGAAACGACACATCAGCCGTCGATTCAATGGTACCCCATCAATAGAGCTTTTAAAATCCCCGCCGTCGGTGTGGCTAGGTATCCGTAGAAAAGGCCGCACACTTGAAAAGATGCCACGATTATCCATTACAGCTCTTAGCCATTTGGAAAATCAAAACGATGCAATGGCTGGGGGGCAATTGTGGGGAAATGGCACACAACCCAACCCATTTGGTGAGGCCCAATCTACATGAATTATAGTTGGGCTGCTTGGCGGCCCAAATTCAGAACTAAGGGACGGTCCGGCCCAAGTCATCAACCTTAGCCCAAATCTCAAAAGGCGAGCCCAAACCGCTAGCGGTCGTTAAGCATTAAATGCGGAGTTGACCCGCATTAAATGTGCCAGCAGCTCCCCACGCGATGTCGACATGCACGTTCGGTCAACCGGATTCCTCAGCGGTGGTAAGGCAAGCCCTACACACGGTCAGACGGCTGTATGCAATGATGCCTACCCAGCAGGCCATGATAAACTACTAGTAGGCAATGTGCGAAACACTCTATCGATCACACTATAAATATCAAAACCCTTAAGAGCCAGGTATGGACAACTGACTCCAAGTATACATAACTTTTATTCATTCTAATCTTGATTAAGCTTGCTAACTTAATCATCGGAGTGTGATCGGCTCAATAAATGTCGACCCATTCTAACCTCCCTTTCTTGTACAGAGTTTGGACTCATCAACGTGGGCTTGAGAGTTCTACCCAGTCTTCCTGAAAAATTCCACTTACAAAAACCATATCCGAATTTGTCCAAAGAAGAAATAGAAATCAAATTTTGTCTAAAAGATTGTACATAAGCAATGTTTTCAAACAAATTGAAAACCAATCTCTAAAATTAAAACAACTTCTCCTATGGACTCAATCCTAACTACTGCATCATTTCCTATTTTAAGCTTTTCTTCAGTCTCACTTGGCTTCCGTTTGCTTTTGAACCCCTGCAATGACATAGCAATATGAACAGTTGCACCACTATCAAACCACCAAAAATTTGATGGGACATTAGCTATATTGAATTCGAAACAAACTAAAGCAAGTGAGTTACCTCCTCCATATTTATTTTTATCTAACCAGGACTTGTACTTAGTGTAATTCCTCTTCATGTGGCCTTCTTTGTGATAGAAGTAACACTTGAATGCATTTTTAATGACAGTATTGGGACCTAAAGTATTTTTGGTTTGACCATTTCCCTTACCTTGCCTTTTGTTATCCTGACCCTTACGAGAAGTGTAATGAGTCTTAGATTTCTTGTGATTCTTCCTATTTCCCTTACCTTGACCAGGATGGGCCTTAGAATGGGAGACAAACAAACAGACTCAATCTTTTCCCTCTTAAGTTGCTCCTCCTCTGAGACACATTTGGCTATAAGATCATTAATGGTCTAGAATTCATTCTATGTGTTACAGGCAGTCTTAATTTGACTAAAGTTTGGTGGTAGGGTATTGAGAGCATGGTGAACTACAAGTCATTTAGGATGGTAACATTAAGACTCTTGAGTTTGGTTTAGATGAAAACAAGTTTAAGAATGTACTCCCTCACCCCCAATTGGCTATCATACTTCAGACTCGTGAGCTTATTCATTAGGGATCCAGCCTCAGTGTTACTGGATACTTGGTATCTCTGTCCTACAGCATCGAAAAATTCATTTGCATTGTTCGTCTCAGGTAAACCACTCAAGAGATGCTCAAAAATAGATCTTTTAATGACTATGAGACTCAGCTTATTAAATCTATTCGACTTTGCATGATACTTCTTCTCGACAGTCATACTAGAGGCCGTGAGAGCAGCTAGAGCAGCTTCTCTCAAAGCCAAATCCACATCTACAATCCCTAAAGCAAACTTAATGTCCTGCTTCCACTTCTTATAATTCGAGACATTCAACAACACAACCGTCGTATTATTATTGTTAACTGCAAAAGAAACTATACATGCAAACACAAAAGGCAACAAATTAGCTGAATAAGGGAAATAAACAATTCTTATATGCTTTAAAGGTAATCAAGCATAAATAATAAGGTGGCTCGATGCATCATTACCGTCTCTCCTTTGGGCAGAGAATGCAACATGCTATGAGATCCCTTTTGGCTAACCACCAAATAAAAATATCTAAGTATCTAACAAGTTAGTCCCCTTTGGGCAGACAAAACCTCTTAGAAACCAAACATTCTTGAGTTAGTCACCAAATATCATTTGTTTCATTAAAACAAAAAATAACCTCCTTTGGGCAGATGATTGCGTGCAATAATACAATGGATATAATCATATAATGTATTAGATATCAATAGATGTACTCTTTTAGGCAGTAGCATTCACATCATTCCATTCTTCCTTATTATGACATCCATTTATTAAATTTTTTCATGTTATTTCTAGCATTCTTGAATCGGATATGCTCGCAATCACATTCTTACGGGCATTTGTATAACTGAATATGCCCAGTGATCTCATAAATAACATATAGTTGCACAAACCATGCATAATAATTTCTGTTATAGAAACTCACATAAAATGACGATTTTGGCTCTCCTAGGGGTGATTATGTAAGAGAGTATAATGTACTAAAGAATACCCATGAAGAGTGCTCAACGTCATTAGGTTCATAAGGTTGAAAACAGGTTATTTATAGAAAATTACCCAAGAATTACGCACGGTTTTCAAGAAAAAGTCCAAAAAAACTCCTAAAATAAGCCTAAAAACGAACTCCGAAAAAAATTATTATTTTTTGCATCAAACTAAAGAGAGTACAATATGCCATGATGTTCAAAATGTCGAAAACATGTTACCTATAAAAAAATATCCAAAAACTGCGCACGATTTTTTAGAAAATGCAAAAAAATGCACTTTTTTGCCTTGAAAAATATCAAATAGTGCCTAAAAATTACGAAAAAAAATAATATTTGGAATCCTCAATCCAAGAGGAATATTTTCGTCTTTGGACCAACCCCAAAAAATGCCTCACGCGCTCACACACGCTATAGGCCACGAGTGGGCATTGTTCTGGCTGGTTTGGTTTTCTTCTACTTTAAACCGGGTCAAATCCAACCCAGTTTTCTGCAAACAGACCCGATTCGCTTGGCAGCTTGATTTTAGCTAAAAAAAAACCACCTTTTTGCAATAATTTTTTTGAGATCAAACACTATTTTGAAGCAAAACGAACATCAAAAAACATATTTTTGGCAATTTAGAACCCAAAAAAAGAAGTTTTAATGGGTTTTTTTAATAACTCTGTAATCATTAATGGCGGCTAAGGTTTGGAAAAATACACAAACTTACAATTTTTGGCACAATACATACTCAAACATGTTCTAATACAACTTAGAACAATCAATATATGATATTATACAAGAATCATGCATCAAATTATGAATTTTTCAAACTTTTCATTAAAATCGTCGATTTAAGACACAAAATTTTAAATCGATGGATCTCTCTCTATGGTTTGAATTAGAACGCCTGCTATATATAAAATTTTTCCTTATTCAGAGAGGAACAAAAACCCCTTATTAGTTTTCAAAAAAGAATCATCTATTTTTCGAATTAAATCATGCAAGATTTCGGGTTTAAACTTAAAAAATCAAGAACAAATATACAAAACAAAGGGTTTTGAGTCCCTTATTCATATACAATGGCTCTGATACCACATGTAAACATTCACAATAAACATGTATATGAACATAGGAATATCAATTCATGTATTCAAGATTGCGGAAGCATACTCGTTTGTTCCATGATCTTGAATCCGAAGAGAAGCAATCCAGTCCTGAAATCAAATAGTATATTAGCTTTATGTCTTCCTCTCTTTCTCCAAACTCCTTGCGACGGATCTCTATGGGTAGAATATTGTCAATTATGGGAAGAGAGGGGACTTAGCCTATATGTATTGAACCCTAATGAGCCCTTCAATAAAAAGCTCCTAAATATGTTTTCTTAATCACATCAAATAATCAATAGGCGTATACAAGCCCAGTCCATATGGATCACCTCTTTATTGAGCCTATTCCATATATCTCAACTTAACTTGGGTTCAACTCGTTTTATTAAAACTAAAATTAATTAATGTATACGCTCAATTCAGAAAATTCTAGCAGTAGGAATATATCGCAAATGGCCTGATGTCACCCGCAAGTGATTTTGGCCCAACCATGGTGTGGAACACCTTGGACCCCAAGTCCCCGACCCAGGTTGCATTTTATGGTGCCCGGCCTGGATCTTAGTGAATGCAATGTTCTTATACAAACACTTGAGATTAAGGAGGCTGAACTGATCAGGTGATAACACTCCCAAAAGAGATTGTGATGCCTAAGATCTTCAAACTCTGCAAATTTGCACCTCAGCAAAGAGGGTTTTGGCCAGGAAAATATAGGTCCCAAATCCAACATGAATTGAAACTTCAGCTAGATTACCTTTGACCAGCTGCCCTGGGAGTTGAAAAGAGTAGAATTTAAGAAGAATTTCATGTGGATCCTGCAATATTCTTAGGTGAAAACCTCAAACAGTTTTTAAAAAACTCGTGCAAGCTTTGTTGTTCTGAACCATTCAATAGGATCATGCTGCTAGAGAAGTCTTCTCTACATAAATAGCTTCCTGCCTGGCGATCTTTGTGCACAGGGTATAGTAATTATCAAATACATTGTGCTTCGCTAGTTTACACACACTGAACAAAATTACAGATACAGGCAATGAACTAACACGCTAATGTTTCCGGTTCAGTGGAACCTCATAAACACTATACGTATAGTGTCCTTGATGCCATATTGCTTGTATGTAGAGCACGTGTCATCTTTTGGCTAACTTCCTCCAGCTGAAGCTTCCTAGAGGTAGAATCTCTGAGTGAGGCAAAAATAGGACGCTACCATGCATGGAATCAGAAACAATAAGATAAAACTAATATTTAGAGTTTTAAAAGTTAATATCAGACACTGCGAACCAGCAGAAATTAGTATAACCAAACCAAAATGGTTTATTTCGCGAGGAATTGCCAATTCTCTGTCGGGGTAGTGAAAATTAAGGCCAGCACAATCACTCATGTATACATGTTCTTAGGTTTCTTCAAGAACTAGATGTTGCAATTTTGAGAGCCCTCACCAATCCCGACTAAGCTCTTCAAAAACCAGCCTTATTTGGCCTTAATGTTATACAGCATTTCATAGTCTTTTTATTTATATAATGTGTTATTCTGACTTAATCTATGAAAACTGCATGGTTGAGTTCTGACCTGTAATGGTAGAGGAGCCAAGGTTCATGTAACCATTTTCACAATGGTAGGATTGAATCCTGGCTTCTGCTATAGATCCTTGGTAAGGAGAATTTTCGAGTAGACGAAAACGACCTTTTCATGGCAATTGGCCCCTTCCCGATTGAAGAACTCTTCATCAGTCTATATATGCTTGAATTTTTACTCACCCGCTTAGCAACCATCTCTGAATTTGGTTTCTTCACTTGAACTAATTGAGTACTCGAACACCCTTCAAGTTCCACCTGAGGAATGTTAGCCACAGCAAGATAAATCCTCGAAGCAGCGGAGGCATCCATTGAAATTGATCTTCTCACAGGTTGTAGTTCTTCTTCCACTTTCTGGCGACGGTCAGCCAAGTCACTTAGTACACGGGGCTCACAATTCCTCGCATTGAAACGACACGAATCTTTCCCCAAAATCTCAGAATTTGTTCCATCTTCAATTGGCAATCCACCAAAACATTCAGCTCCGACAACCCCCATTTCATTATTCCCATCTTCTCCAACTTGATGGCTTCCCAACCCATCATAATCCTCTAAATTCTCGACCCGGGTCGCTTCCCTCGCCCCCAAATCATTCAAATTTGGCTCTGCTGCATTCAATTGAGCATTATCACAGACAATTGGAGCGCGACACAAGGGGCAATTTTTATGAGACCTCAACCAAGTGTCAATACAAGGGACGTGAAAGGCATGACTGCACTTTGGCAAAAGCCGTAGAGTCTCATCTTCTTCGAATTCACTGAGACAAACGGAACAGCCTGTTCCTTCAATCAACCCATCGTCCCTTTTGTACTGAAAAACCGCAATAGACTCGATTACTGACTGTTGGAGACCAACAGTGTTGATATACCATATGGGGTGGTCTAGAACAGGACCATGATCCTCGTCGGCAAAATCTTCATGATCATCGTCAAATGCTGGGGGATTTCTCCTCCGAAAATTGTTTGAGCACGAATAGTATAAGTTAACAAATGCGACACAGAGAAGAAGAAGAAAAGCAGAACCAACTACACAAGATACGAGGATCACAATTGATGGAAGATAATGGTTTTGCTGATCGACCCGATTCTGATTGGGCAGAGGAGAAGGAGGTGGTGGAGGAGGATCAACTGATGGAGGAGAGAGGAAACATCCAGTATAACCAGAACATCTTTGGACTACAAATACTTTTCTTCGATAAATTGACATTGTAGAAACAGAGGAGAATCAAAGTAACAAGGGATAGAGGTTAACTAATACCTTGTACATAAAGAAACAGAGAGAAGATCAAAATCAAGGAATACCATGCCTGATCTGTAGGTAATGGGCGACCTGGGTTTGATTGGTTATGCTTTGATTTGGGATGTTTGGAAGAATTGGGGAAGTTTACTTGTGGTTTCGTTTTCGTTTTGGCCTGTAGTCAGTCAAAGTCATTGCCGCGTTAACGTAATGGTAGGGGCATGACTTTGGGAAATTCTTGTGCAAGTGTTGAGTTTAGCTATTCTCTAAGTCTCTTGCTATACATTCAGTCCATTTATATCAGACTTTCTAGTTACTTAAAAGTAGATGATCTCGTCATAACTCAATAATGTTACAAGAAAGTAAATGATGTAAGTTCAATTTAATCAGATATTGTAATAGTCACGTTGGCACATTACTAAGATTTAGATCGATATAGTTTTCCTTTTTCCTTTTTTTTTTTTGTTCTTTCGAACTTATTCATTTAGAATATGATGGTCCATCTGATTCTATTGAAATTCATTCAACATGGGTAAATTTCAAATGCAGGATTAACCTATTGTAAAGGTCTTTCTGAAAAAGTAAAAAAAGATTAAAAAAATTTTTTTTTTTTGGCAGGTTACCTACTACAATCAATATAGTGGCAGCCTAAGCATGTGATGGAAAAATGTAATTGTCACCCAATTCAAGTAGACCTGTTGATTCGGCCACCCAAGTCGCTCTTTTCCACGAAGCCCTTTCGTATTTAGCGTTACACAAAAAGAGACCAGGCCCCTTTTAAATTCAACGTCAGGCATAATTGCAAAAATACTCGGTGAAAGTCACATGAATGTAATCATCACATAAGATAGTTTTAGTCACACCCATTCAACTTCACTTGCAGATTCAACACAACACCACCTCACCATGCCTCGCATCTCATTATTTTGTGTCCTTTTTTTTTACAGTTGCGGACTCAGTATTTTGATCAAGGGGGTCAAGACAAAAAAATATGTTAAAAGAAAGGTTAATGTGAATTTTTTTGAGTTTTGAAGGGTTCAATACACTATATTTTATCTTAAATGAGCAAGTTAAAAGTCATATGATGAAGCTCAAGCTTCTCCTCTTTCGCTAGATACTATAATCAAAGGTCCTTTGGCTCCTTAAAATTGAATTATCTTCTGTTTTTTCAAATTAATGAGTCAATATCCAAGAGAATTTTCTGGGATAATTTTTTTGTGCAAGGACCTATGCGTTTCTAAGGTTCTACCATCTACCACATAGTGCTAGTGGTAGTGGTCCATGCATTGGAGGGCACCTCTCACACTTGTTTGGAGGAATAGGTGCTAATATGGGAAATGACAGTGAGAAATAGAAACGTGAAAAAGTTATAAAACAGAAAACTGTAGGTGATATAAAATTAAATAAAATATCAATAAAAAAATTTACGAAAAACCTTGAAAATGATAATACAAAGTATTAAAGTACTAAGGTTACACAATTTTCATAGAAAATTACTAAAATAATTATACCTAATTTGTTAAAAAAAAGATTTGACAGTCTAAAAAAATACTAAAATTTTTAAGAAAAAGTGTTTCTATGGTGTTTCCACTTTCTACAATATTTTCAAGAATTTCTATCAATTTACTAATTATGATAGAATTAGGTTTAACACACTTATATTTTACACTAAATCATACTTTGGTTCCGCATGAGTATTTTTTGTGTTTCCACTTTCCATGCATGAATTTCAAAAGGAAATGAACTTCCATTTGTATTTAATTTAACGTTTACGGCTTTATTTTGGGTATGCGCACAAGAAAAGAATTCCCCTTTGCATTTAGACAACCCTCACCTTACGACGACGGACAGTTACAATCCAACTCACCACGAACCCCATTTCTTTCGGCAAGCGACGACGCGTCACCTCCTTTAATTTATATTAATTCCCTTGCCTTGCTTGCCTCCCAATCCAACTGCTTCCCATTTCAACGCCACCCACCCAACCAATCCTCCTTTTGCTTCCACGCCTGAAACCTCTGTTTCTTCCAAGTTCCTGATTAGCAATATTAGAGTATCTGTATCAAAAAAGCCTCAAAGGTATTCGGTTTTTGAATCAGGCCAAGTAGTTAATTACATGTCAATGATGGCCGGATGGGCGTCGAACGACCTGAAATCAAACTCCGGTGGTTTAGATGGCGATGAGATGATGATGGGGCTTGTGCTTTCCCAGAATTCTGGGCCCGAGCTCATGCAGAATTGCGATCTGCCTCCGCCGGTTAAGGTTTTTGCCGGCCCTGATAAAGCGGTTTTGTCTTCCATGTATCGGGTTTATGGCATGGTCGTTCAAGAAGACGAAAATGATGAGCTCGATGTGCCTAGAAGCCATGCTGAGAATGAGAAATTGGAGCTTTTAAAGGCTTTGCGACTGTCTCAGACACGGGCAAGGGAAGCAGAGAAGAAGGCTGCGGTTTTGGCGGAAGAGAGGGATCGTCTCCGGAATGCTTTCCTGGAAGATTCGTCGCGATTGTTCGCTTACCGCCAATGGGTGAAATTGCTTGAGCTTCAATTATCAAGGGTACAAACACGATCTTGTAGCGGTTGCTACCAATCAGATGGGACCAAAGGATCATCAAATAAGAGAGAATATAGTGAGGATGCTGGCGACATTTCATGGTTCGTCGGTTTGGCACTTTGTTTGGGCATTGCTGGTGTCGGTTTTGTATTTGGTTGCAGATATTGGTTTTGATTTATTCCTTCACTTTCAATGCATCTATGTCAAACATACAAATGTAAACATGATTCACTGCGTCCTATAAGACTACACATGTGGAAAAGGCCCGTGATTCCGAATATATGCATTTACAAATGCCCTTTTGGATGGCTGTTTGTATCGGTCACAATTCAACTAATCAACTTTAATTCTAGTAATTTAATATAGAGCATGCAATAATTGTATGTCAAAAACAAATATGCAAGCAAGACGAGATACATGATATTTTATCGTGAAAAATCTTAACTAGATAAAAAAAATCATGGAATCTAGTCTAACCAACCGAGCCTAGATACTCTTAATCTTTGAGTGCCAAATCCATGCACTTGCAGGTGTACTTTTCTTGTATTGATCGAACATCACGATCATGTATTTATCTCTTGATACGATTCTTTGATACTTGATGGAGTGTTTAGCTCCATGACACCTCTAGAATCCTCTAACAATTGAATTCAAATCCACCAGTATCCACTTCGTCAGACAAAGATCAAATACTAATACCAGCATCAACTGGTCACAAGAATCCTTACAACTAAATCCTCAATCAACTTTATGATTCTCTTGGTTGTCTCGAACTTGCTTGACTCCATTTATCACTATTATGTTTGATCATCGTACAACTCCCTTAGTATGGTTTTGTAGCCTTGAACTCCATCAAGACATTAACCAACAAAGGATGAATGTTGATTCTGCTAAGAATCTAATTGAGAGCCTCTTATAGATATATATAAAAAAAAAACCTTTAAAACACTTTTTAATGCAACTGTGCTCTCATAGAAAACCTCTGAATATAATAGAACTTCTTTAATTAGTCTCTCAGAGGCCTTAGATTTATTTGGCTTATCTTTTGGCTTTCCATAGCCTTATATTTATAGTAGAGGTATTCTAGGGTTTGTAGATTTTCAATCTAGTCAGAATGCTTGCCAACTTTCCAATTTGAAATTTTCTAGGAACTCTTTCTTGTGCGACTGCTTATTTAGAAACCAGAGCTTTCTATGGCTAGAATTTCTCATTTCGATGGAGCAAAGTCGATCAAACTAATCAGTCAAAACGCTTGCTCTTTGAATCTTCAATTGAAGGCGATCAAGATCAATTGAAATATCTAATTAACATCCTGTCTCTAAATCTTCAATCGAGGTCTATCAAGATCAATCAACAGGTATCGAAACTCTTTGATTTTCACCATTCATTGAATCTTCAATCAACAGTTATTGAATGGTATCAAAATTGAAAACTTCTTCAAGTCTTCAACTTATTCTCCCTTCCAAGCATCTCTTAGCTAATGCTTTGAACGAAGAACACTTAAGAGCACAAATTCTTGCCTTGAGCCAAATTATAAGGAATTGAAAAGATCACGAAATTTGGCAATTACGTGACTTTACAATCTCCCCCTTTAGCAATTTCGTGATAAAAAAATCTAGTTTAAAACATATTGGGTTGCATAAAAATAAAGACATTACATTTGAACCCAAACCACAAGCATCAAGAACTAGAACATGTATTCTAACATCACAAGCGCTTGCACAGATAAAAACTCAACCAAACATCAAGTGCAAGGATAATCAAGGCATAGTAAACCTCATTCTCCCCCTTTTTCGTAGTAAATTAACGAAGTAAGCCTAAGTAGAAGGAGAAACACAACCCAACACATGATTATCCAAAAATAATATCCATAAACATAAAATGCTAAAAGATATGCATTTAGAAAGCAAAAGATAATCATCCACAAGTTTAACCACTAGCCAAAAGAATAATCAAGCATCTCTTAGCTATTGCTTTGATTGAAGAATCTTTCAAACACACACCCTTGCCTTGAATGCTTTTGATAGACACCTAACAACCCATATTACAAAGAATTGAAAGGATCATGAAATTCGTCAATTACATGATTTACAATCTCCTCCTTTGATAATTTCGTAACAAAACAACCTAGTCTAAAACATATTGGGTTACATACGAATAGAGACATCACAATTGAACCCAAACCACAAGCATCAAGAACTAGGACATGCCTTCAAACATCACATACACCTGCACAAACCAAAACTAGGACATGCCTTCAAATAGGACATGCACCTGCACAAATCAAACTCACTTAACCATCAAGTGCAAGGATAAAGAAGGCATTAAACATTCTCCTCCTTTTTAGAACAAATTGACAACGTTAGTAGCAATAGAAGGAGAATTTAACAATCCACAGTAACATGATTATCCAAAGAAAATATCCACAAGCACAAAGTACTATAAGATATGCATATAGAAAGCGAAAGATAATCATCCACAATTTCAACCACTAGCCACATGTATAAACATATCAAAATAAATCTAAGGAAGAAAGCAAAAACATTGTCTAAACATCCAAAACATCAACACCCACCAATATAGCTAGGAAAAGAACTATCCATGATAACGACCTAGAAAGCTAATAAAGGTGGCCCGAAAAACAGAATGCTCCCTCTGCATCTGAGACAAACACCACACTCTTAAGATGAAATCTAACGCAATATTCAAAGAATTCCAAGAGAGAACAAAACCTAAGCCAAAGAGATAAAGTACCCAAAATTTGCACAACCTAAGGCTCAAATGAGAGAAAAAACCAAAACAAAAACGATATAAATGAGAGAATCCTTACCTACAGCACGATGAATTGGAGACAAATTGATGATTGGATCTCCTAAATGATGTTGAACCAAAGCCCTAGAATTGGTCGCTGCACTTCGTTCTAGTGAAATCAGAGATTTAAGGTAAAATAAAGCTTTCGGCCTTTTTAAAAAAAAATTTGACCGAATTCGTGTTTCACTCCCTCGATCGGTATTAGAGTTGATCGAAATAGCCTCTTTTCGCTCGATCGAAGTCGATTGAAAATACCAAAAAAGTTTAGATCAAAATTTTTTGATAAAATAATGAACTTTTCAACCTTCAGGAGTCTTAAATAGACATAACCAATCAGAGAAGAGAAAATATTAACCTATGAATATCAAAGATCAACATCAAACATGCATAAAACTACATAAAAATGATCACAATTAGCCATGTGGTGATAAAAAACATATCAATGATGATGTAGTGGTGTATGCGAGAACTTCATAGGGACTAATGAGAATTAAGATTCTAGGTGTGATCTAGAATGATGTACCATGTATAAATAACTTGCAAATCAACACCCCTAGAGGTTAAACCCGTCTCATCCAATACTCTAAATTCAAGTACTCCCCCTCAATCTTTGCAATGAAAGTCCAACCATATCTCTCCATGAATGATAACATTGTGACACAATAATATGGTGATTTTCAAGCACATGAGCAGTTATCCTTTTTATTTTGTCACTTAACAATGGTAGCTTCACTTACACTCACTAGTAGCAATTTTCATAGAAAACATAAGAGAAATGAATGAAGGAATCAACAAAAGGTCAACCTAGGCATGAGGTAATCCGCAACAATTCAATAATGGCATAGCAAGCTAAAAAGATCATAAAGATATATTCCAAATTCTAAGAAGTCTTAGTAAGTGTGCTTTAAAATAAACTTGAGTCACTAATATGAAAGAGATCAGCAAAACCAGCAACTCACATTTATGCAAGTAATCATGCAAACAAGAATCAATCCCAACTAGGCATGCACATCAATCTACTCATAAGAAAATTTTTGAACCACCAATTGAGCATGAACAATAAAAAAATCTTTTTGAATTTTTAAAATATCTATTTTTTATAATTTTCAAAAAATCAAACAAAACAAAAAAAATATAAAGTAGATCATAGCACTGGGTTCACAAGTTAAGCAAGAAGCAAGAAATATCCTAAGCTATGTCATAAATAACCCTTACTCAACAAGGTTTGCCCCTACACCTTTCTTAGGGGTTCTCAAATAATCCAAATCAAATTTTCTCACCCAAATAGCATTCATCTTAGGTTTGTCAATGATCTCATAAGGTTTGGGTGTGGTCTCAGCTCTTGCCATAGCCTTGTAGTTCCTACTTTTGCCATGATTTTTAGGAACTTACCTTGTCTTTGATGCAAATCTATTCATGTGATCAGTAAGGACTCTAATATGATTTTTTAACCTCTCAAGAGGATTCCTAGGTTTGTGATGAGTATAAGATTAAGGAACCTTATTCAACTTGCTGCAATAAGGTCTAATGTGACAAAACACACCACAGCGATGACAGACAATGTTAAACTTAGAAGACTGAATAACCTTAAGATGTTTGGGCTTCACATGAGAAGTGATGAGTTTAGAAGGTACATACTTAGTCTCCAAACTAAGGGAATGAGGCCGAATATGACCATTAACACCACAATGGTGACAAGCATGAACAAACCTAGTAGGCTTAGTCTCAACATTAAGCACAACACATATATGTGTGGTGGTGTTATCTTAGAAGTCACAACATTAGCCTTTAAATTAGGAAAATGAATCCTGATGTGCTCTTTAGTTCCACAATGAAGGCATGAGGCTATAACATTAACATGCTTATTCTCACAAGGCATATGAGACTTATCTTGAGCTTTCAAAGAATTAGGATTACTTGTAGGTTGATAAGATGACGAAGCGTTCTCTACGTATCCAATTCCAGTCATGTCTAAAGTGCTTCTTTGAGCGTTTCAAATTTCGTCAATTTTCTTTGAACCTGCATTTATCTTCTTGAAAGTATTATTAGATTTTGACAAGTCAAACTCTAATTTTGGTAGCTTTCCTTCTAAGCCCTTATTGGTCTATACACATGCATGCAACTCTTTTTGTAATGTAATGACTTTATCAAATAAAGTGGCCCTATCTGACTTTAATTTCTCAATAAGAGTAGCAGATTCATCAGTCTTTTTTTTTAAGAAAGTCTCTTTCCTTTTCAATTGACTATTTTTCCTGGTCAATTTGAGACACACCTTATATAATTTGTCATAAGTCTAATAAATGTCCTTTTCCTCACCACTCTCATGGTCGTCATTACTATCTGGTTCACTTTAATTCAACTCATGAGACTCACTAGGGTCTTTACCACTATTAGGTTTAGATGCATATGATGATGTGCCTATATTCTCATAAAGTGATGGATTGAATGTAGCAAAATATTTAGGCTCTTCATTAGATGCAATATTGGATATCCTTACAGTTTTAGATGCAGATGCAATGCATGCCATTATATTATAAAACATTTCATAAATAATGTGGGTCAAATAACTTAGAGAGCCCAGATAATAAATATGTCAGGCCTGATCTAAAAAGGATAGGCCTAGTAGGGTGAATTGAGCCCAAGGAGACAGGTCCAATGGCAAGAGTCCTAAGCCGACCTAAATTAGGACATTCAAAGATATGGCCCAACCCATCTTAAACCGACACAAAAGTGATTGACTCCTAGAAGGAGAATGAAAATTATTCCTAGAGGGAATGGGGCCTCCAAAGCCTATAAATAAACTATGCCACCCACTTGAGTTCTAGTTGGGAATTCTTTATTCAATTCATTGTGATTAAGCTTGCAAACTTAATCATCGGAGTGCCATCAACCCAAAGAAGGTCGACCCAT
Organism: Euryodendron excelsum; assembly: GCA_033060915.1. Lineage (NCBI taxonomy): Eukaryota > Viridiplantae > Streptophyta > Magnoliopsida > Ericales > Pentaphylacaceae > Euryodendron > Euryodendron excelsum. The sequence continues at coordinate 27,362,648 of CM065385.1, read as the reverse complement.
TCTCATTATCTTTTTCTGTTGCAGATTATTTGTGCTCATCAATTTGGTTCGTGTGTTGAGCCAGACCTTCTTAAAAATTCCTCTTACAATTGGCGCCATCTGTAAGAAGGTCTAAAAATGATGAATACCAGCAATCTTAAATGAGGTGTTGAGCCCACTAGTAGGGAGATTTAAGACAGCCAAGATGATTCAACAAGAAGTCTGGGAGGTCGTCTAATAAGATTAAAGATACGAGTCCCTGATGGTTATCATCAGGGAAGACGAGAGGAACTACGGCGAGCTCTACAATATATTAGAAATCCGAATCGCCGAATGAGCCATCGCAGGAACTTGAACCCCTCGCCTTCCATTGGGCGTCTACCTAGTGATATTTCACCTTGACTAGCCGAGCAAGAACTCCAACGATAGGACAAAGAGATAGCCCACCTCCGGTCTCAAGTCAAAGCTATGAAGGAGGCGATTGCTAGAAGAGATTGATGAGTCAGCGAAAGATCACCTAATTGACGTAGAAGAAGGAAGACGAATTTTAAAAGCATGAGCGCCCCTTCCACACGTCTGACTGTAAGCTACGTCTCTAGTTCTGGACACTACAAGGACAGACAGGAAGATTGGAAGCATGGGAGGAATTAGACTCCTCCCGTAAAGGATCGGACAAGAACCAATCCAGAGAAATAGGATTGGGACGGATGGCTGAATGAGTGGCTAGACAACAAGAAAAGTACTTTATTGGAAAGTGTTCACTATGTTTAACTCAAAGAATCTGGAAAGTACTTTATTATAGGTCTCAAATGGTGTTTGACAATTGTACTCAAAAAAGTGTTTCAAATATAAACTATTGCAGCAAACAAATAAGGCTTGCTTATTTTAGTAGAATTCAAAAGATGAAACATGATTTTAATGGTTAGTTTGTCAGTGGTTAATATCTTTGCTATAAGTAAGAATGACTGTTAAGTACAAAATCTACCACTATGCATGCATGCATGCTAGTAATTGTACTGACAGATTGAAATGCTCAGTAGAAGAAAAACTTGTTTGTAAGCTTTTTAATGTCGTTAATATCTCTATTAGAGGAAGACTTGCTTATTTTAATGCCACTAAGCTTTGGCACATGATAGTTAAGTAGCTTGGGCACGTGTTAGAAAACAAGCGACTTTTTTCTTCATCAATCATTAATTATCACTGGAACTAGAGAGGGTTAAACTATGGTAATCATTAGAGGATTTTTTTTCCTTCCCTTTTCATCATCTAACATAGTAGATGCTAACCGTTTTTACTTTTTGACGACATGGCATGTCACATTATCATTCCACGTCACCATAACAATGATGCCATGGCATGCCATGTAACATTTTTTTTTTTTTTAAAATATGAGAGTTAGTTGGAATAGCTAGCTAAAATCAAGAGTAGTGTTGAAGTTGCTCTTCAAAATAGAGTCTAATAGCTCATAATATTTTGGCTCTCTAAAATAGAGAGTGGTGCTGTGATTAACATGGTAGATTATTTTTCTTAATTTCTTATATAAAAGTCACCTCTCATTTGGGGTGAGAGTTTTCAATAAAAGGTGTAATTTGAAGGAGCTTTATGTCCTTTACTTTGAGATGGATGCATCTATAGTAGTATATCTTCTTGCTTATTATGTCTCTAGTATGTGCTAAAACTTTTTTTTTTTTCCTCTACTTTTTGTTTTGCAGATGACAATGGACTTATGCGTGCAGATTTTTGAACATCATTGACGATGGATTTGAACATCAATGAAGATTTTTTTTATATTCAGACTTACATTTTGTTTAAAGATTTTATATTGTTTTTAAAGATTTTGCTATATTTAGACCTTTGTAGATGTTATGTTTTTAATATGAAGTATTGATTTTTTATTTTTGTTGAAAGTGTTTGATTTAGTGTTAGTAACATGGATATATTGATAGTTACATTGTAGGTTGTCATTTAGTTTATAGGTATATATATATATTTGTACAGGAAAAAAAATGTCCAATTTATATTATTGGCAGGTTTTTAACACCAAAATACACTTTTAGCGACAAAATATTTTAGTCTCTATACATTAGAAGAACCTTTGGCAATGATTTCATCTGTCGCTGAAAGTATATTTTTGCAACTTAACAATCACTTTTAGTGATGAAATTCATTCGTCTCCACAGGGAGGCCTTTAACAACGCATTCATTTTGCGGCAAGAAACTAATTTTGGCGACGACATTTTCAAATAGTCATAGAAACTATTAATTTTTGGCGACGAAATATTTCAAAGGGTGGCAAAAAGTATATTCTTTGGCAACTATTAATTTCGTTGCAGAAAGCTACCTTTGGCAATGAACCATAAAGTGTCACGAAAGCTTTTCTATGACGAGGATTAGGCGACGACTTGGCAACCAAATGGAAATCATCACAGATTACATTTAGCGACGAGAACATTAGTTTTAGCAATGAATTTTTTGGTTGCCAAATATAACTTTTCTTGTAGTGTCCTATAGGCTCATGTATTGACTCTTTTAAGGACATTTTCAAAGTCTTGCAATCTAGATGCATGTGTCGACTCCTGTAGCTGAAGGTGTCAACTCTTTTAAGTATATTTCCAAAGTCATGCAATCTAGACACGTGTGTCGACTCTTGTACCCGACGGTGTTGACTCCTTTAACTTTGGCAAGCTTAGGTTCAAGCCACTGTCTTCAAGTGTCGATTCCTAGAGTGGATGTGTCGACACTTTTTAATTCCATAGGCTCAGGTTCAAGCCACTGTCTTCATCTATAGACTCCTAGAGTGGATGTGTTGAGTCTTGCCAATTCTATAAGCTTCATTTTGTGGGACTTCTTCAACCATCTTCAAAGTCTTCAAGCTCTTCAAAGATCATCCAAATAAGACTTCTAAGGCTTGAAATGGCTTCTTCAATGCATGTTGACTTTCAAGAATACCTTCAATATCTTCGACAAAAAGTCAACCATTTTGCTTCTTGAATCAACAAAGCTTCTTCCATTCTTTCAAGGTTTCATTAAAATCTTCAAGAGAGTTTTTCTCCTACCCAGATTGTTTGCACTCTAGAAAATAAGTGAGAAAAATACAGTACTCTCTCGTTAGAACTCATCCTCCTAGAAAGATGAGTGCGACTAGTTTTAAATTGAAAATTAATTTGAATAAGAGCTTTTGAAAAAGATTTGGAGCCGCCATCTACCTTTGTTACGATAAGTTAGGTTACCTAAAACTAAGTGCAATCCGAAGATTAAATTTAGGGTTTTTCAAAAGGTTTTGGAAAACTTCCCCAAAATAGGGTTTTTTTTTTTTTTAAGAAAATACGTTGTTTGGCAACCTTCGAAAAGATTTAAGCCCTTTTTAAAAATAACTCCATTTTTTATTTTTGAAAATAGTAATTCTAGGTTCGGAGGTTGGTTACATATAGGAAAGATGCACTAGGCTATCACCCTATCTCGTCTTTGCAGTAGCTACATGTCTTTTCATACTAGGTTCATCGATTTAGAATATTCGATTATCCAATGTTTAATTATATCCACTTTGTGAATTTTAGAAAAATGTTTGATATGATGCATGATATGTAAGTGTATGAAAAGAATTTGAAAAGGGATTTTGAAAAAGGGAATTAGAATTTTGAAAAGGGTTATGGAAATTGAAAACTTGAAAAATGTTGTGACCGCACCCATGAGGGTTGGCCACGTATCCCTTTGTTGGGAATCAAGTCAGTTGTAGTTCGAACTTGGGATCCGATTGAAAATAGATGCTTTGAGATTTGTTTGATTTGAAAAGACATTTTGAGGCTTTTGAAAAGTTTGACTTGGAAAGAGTTTGATTTGAACTTTGATTAAAAGATTTGAAATTGAACTTGAAATTGAGTTTTAAAATAGACTTTGGGATTGTTTTGAAAAGTTTGATTGAACTATGAAATCATCTTAACTTGAATTGGAGTTTGAAAACCATCTTGGTTTAGACTTGATTTTTAGAAAAGAGTTGAAACTTCTTAACTTGGTGTTAGGGTTGAACTAGGGTTTTGGCCTCCTAGGGTTTATGTAGCCTAGGGTTAAATCATGCAATTGAAATAAAAAAGTTTGATTCTAGAAAGTTTCGAATTAGGAAAGTTCCAAATTAGGAATGTTTTGAATTAGAAAAGTTTCAAATTAAGAAAGTTTCGTTTTAGGAAAGTTTTCCTCTTTATGAAAGAATTCATTTTGGAAATATTTGAATTAAGAAAGGTTTGAATATAGAGAGGTTTGAACTTAGAAAGATTTGAAAGGTTGAATTTAGGAAAGAGTTGATAGTTTGAAATTAGAAAAGATTTGATTTCTATTCCCTAAAGTTGAGGATTGGATCTTATTTTCAAAAAGAGATGATTTGATTTGGTTTCCTCTTTGAAAAAGATTTGTTTTGACATGGAATTGGAAAGTTTGAGTTTTGAAAATTTTGAATTTGCAAATCTACGATTTGGTAGAAAAAGAGTTTTGGAAACCTATGATTTGAGGCAACTAGAAAGTTATGATTTTGAGAAAAGAATTAGGCTTTCCTAATCATAGGTTCTAGGGTTTTGATTTGGACTCTCAAGACAAGGAGTTTTTGGAAAGTAGATATTTAAAAAGAGTTTTTAGGAAGTAGATTTGCAAAAGTTATTGTAGAAAGATTTGAATGCTGACTTTGGAAAGTCTCTTTGAATATCTCAATTTCCTAGAACGATTCTAATTATAAGAAAATTAGAAACATTCTAGGGTTGTGATTTTTGAAAACAACTAGGGTTTGAAACCCTAATATGTACTTTGGTATTCTCTTTAAATGTAACACTTTTCTAAAACAACCCTAATCATGGAATGGCTAGAATCACCTTACAATTGTGATTTTGAAAACAAAGTACAGTTTGAAACCCTAATATGGACCTTGATGGTCACATTGAATATAACACTTTCCTAAAACAACCCTAACCATGGAATGGTTAGAATCATCCAAGGATTGTGGTTTTGAAAACGAGTTTGACAGAAATAGGTTTTGAATACAAGTTTTGAAAGAGAACTTTGTCACAAGGTTGAAAACAACTTTGAATGCAACTTTGAATGCAATGTATGAACATGATAACTACAATGCAATAGGGTCGTGAACATATAGGGTTAGGCTTCACCACATAATCAAAGAGGGTTGAGCCCACACCATCTTAGGTTGAACTTGAATAAAGGCCCCCAGCACGGTGACCTTCAACAAGTCTTCCTAGGCATGAACCAGGAAGTCTCTTGTTTCAAACATGCAAGAAGAGGAGGTAGACGATGGAAATTAAAATAGAAAAAAACCCAAGTGGGTTAAGACAGAGAAGAGAGAAGGGGGAATTGCATAAACAAAATCGAAAACCTACCTTGTCTTTTTTTTGCTTTGATTGCTTTGTTTGCTTCACCTTGAGAGCTTACTTGGTCTTTAATGGATGTTTAGAGGCTTGTATTTGAGTGTATGGAGTATATGGAAGATAAGATTGGAGTGTATGAAGGCTAAGGAAGTTAAGGCTTGATGAAGACTCGAGAAAACTATGGTTTCAAGGCCTATTTTCAGCGAGGTAGCATTTTTGGATTGAGTTTGTGGACCCTTTTTAAGCAAGAAGAGGTTTGTATTTATAGGCAATTGGAACAAAAAATGGCGCCTGTTGCAATGGCACTGGTTAGTTTTTAAGCTTGGCGCGAAGTGGTGCCATGCCATTTTTTTGGCTTAGCACCACTAGTGGTGCTAGTCTCTTTGGGAAACTTTTGAGGCAGCAAAAAATAGATCTTTTGACCCTCCGCAAGGTAGAAGATTTGGATGCATGTCCTAGTGATTACCATGCAATTTTTAGCTGGGCTTTACTAGGAGTGACTCTGAAAAGTCCAAAAATGATTCAAAAGGCTGGGGATGGATGGGAACCTCTAAAAGAGTGTCCCGGAGGTAAATGTCTTGACAACTAGTGCCAGAATAGTTGAAAGGGGTGACTGGCCCACCAAGGGCAAAATGGTTATTTGAATTGAAAAAACACCAGGATCGACCCAAAATGATACGGGAGAAGGTTTGAAGGTTGAAAACACTATTGAGAATGTTCTGAGGGATTTCCAATTTGATACCTAGAGCTAATTTGGTTTGGAAAAGGCGACCGGCCCACCAAGGGCAAAACGATCATTTTGCTTTGCGCTTACCAAAATAGACTTGAAATAATCTAGAAAAGCATTGGAGGGTTAGGAATACTATTAGAAGCATCCACAAAAGTTAACTAGTTTGATACCCAGAGCCAGTGTAGTTTCCAGAGGCGATTGGATATCGAAAAGCAAAATAGTCATTTTAATCGAATGCTCTTGGAATTGATTCGGAAACACCTAGAAGACACTGGAATGTGCTAGATTATCTTTGAGACAATCTTGAAAGGGTGGACTTACCGCTCTGAGGACTTAGATACTTTCTCGAGAAGCGTATCAGTAGGGCCCAAGGGGCAGTTTTGTCATTTTTCACCATTGTGGGCTAGCTGGCACTGGTGTTGACCTGGATTTTGAGTGTTTCTGCCACTCTAACGATTATGATATTTGTAAGTGTTTCATCCACTCTGACAGTTACGATGTTTGTGAGTGTTTTCGCCACTCTAACGGTACACATTCATTCTAAAGATTGCCTGATCTCGAGAAGTTACTGGATGGTCTTATCATCTCGAAGCCTTAGATACTTTCTCGATTGACATGCCAAATAGCGAACATTCTATGTTGACGGGCTAGTAGGCGTTAGAAGTGAACTACTCTATCATCTTGGGGACTTGGGTCTTATCCCGGTCGACGGGTGTGAAAGGACTTATCGTTCTGAGGGATTTTATGCTTTCTCAAAAAATGTGCCGTGTTGGATGGATTTACCACCTGAGGGATTAACTTTCTCGAAATACGGGCTGGATTGAGTTTGATTGATTTAAACTGGAATTGAAGTTGAAATAGGGGCTTACCATCTTTAACAAGACGTGCGAACTAGAATTGGACTGATTAATGCTCCAAGGGCATTTTAGTCATTTCGCTTCTATTAGGCTTGGCAGGCCCACAAAGCCGTTGATCAACTTGATTAAGTCTGGAAAGCTAGTCTGAGTTTAAATGTGTCTGTGTTGGTTTGAATGTGAGTCTGGTCAGGCTGGAGATTGCCGAGTGGGCAAAAAATAGGGTGCTTACAAGTTTCCAAGTCTTATTGTAGATCTTCAATAGACCTTCATCATCTTTGAACTACTTCAATCACTTCAAGATGAGATTGTGAACATAGTCATGCTAAGAATTTCTTTATCAATCTACTAACATTCTCAACAACCTTCAACAATGCTTGATAAGATTCTCAATAAATAAGATCTTTAATGTCTTCAATATATAAAGGCTCAAGTCATGATGCTAAGAGAGATTAGTGCATAATATGATATGCACACTAAGTAGAATCATTATATCATTAATACAATATTTTGTTATCATCAAAATCAATGCATAAAATCTTGATGATGAAAAAACTTTATATTTTACTCTTCCTCTTCTTCATTTTGTTATTCTCCATCCTCTTCATTCTCTTGCACTTCAAACTTTGTTGCTTGAGGATACAAATGCTTATACTCTTCTCCAACCAATTTCTCAACATATTTGCCCAAATATTTAGTAAAGAGAGCCATGGAACTAAGCAGTTCTTTCTTCATTTTCTTGCCTTCAGAGACCAATTCTCTTTTCTTCTTTTCAGTGGCATGGAGTCTCATTGCTCCATTTTCTATCTTCCTGTCAATCTTTATGAACATCTCCTCTTGATTCATTTTCATCATATTCATCAACATTTTCATTTGCATAAAACTGTTGGTTGGCATAATGTGTCGCGCCCAGATTTTTTGCACTCGAGGAATACTCACACAAGTGGAAAAAATGTTGTACTCTCTCATTAGAACTCACCCTCCTAGAAGAATGAGTGCGACTAGATTTGAATTGAAAACAGGTTTGAATAAAGGGTTTTTGAAAAAGATTTGAAGTCGCCACTTAACTTGATTAAGGTGAGTTAGGTCACCTAAAAATTAAGAATAATCCAAAGACTACACTTAGGGTTTTGAAAACGATTTTGAAAATATCTCCTCAAGAGAGGGTTTTTAAGAAAACAGGTTATTTGGCAACCTTTGGAAAACATTTAGCCCTTTTTGGAAAAAAATAACTGCGTTTTGGTCTTTGAAAACAGTGATCTAGGTTCGGAAGTTGGTTACGTGTAGGGAAGACGCACTAAGCTATCACCCTACCCCGCCCTTTCGGTACCTACATGTCAATCTACCCCAAATTCACCTATGAGAGTCTTTAACTAACTATAGTTCAATTCTATCCATTTTAGAAAAACAATGTTTGAATAGAAACTAACATGATGCATGGTATGCAAGTGTAAGGAAAGAGAATTGAAAAATAGATTTGAAAAGAGATTTGAAAAGATAGAATTGAAATTGAAAAGTTTAAAAATTGAAAGTAGAAATTTGAAAATAGAAATTTTGAAATTGGACTTTTGAAAATAGATTGGAATTTGAGATTTGAAAAGATTTTGAAAACCACACCCATGAGGATGGAATTGAAAGTTTGAAAAGTGTTATGACCGCACCTATGAAGGTTGCCTACGTATCCCTTTGGCGGAAATCAGGTCAATCGTAGTTCGAACCAGAGTTTGATTGAAAATAGATTGATTTGAAGAGAGAGAGATTGGATTGGAAGAAAGAAATTGAATTGAAAATTGGATTTGATTTGAGATTAGAAGAGGAGATCGGAAATTGAAATTGAGAAGATTGGACTTACTTTGGAAAGATTAATTTTGGAAAGACTTGGTTTTAGGAAAGATGAAGATTTAAGAAACCTAGACTTAAGAAAGATAGGAGACCTAGGAAAGACTTGAGATTAAGAAAGATTAGATTGGAATGTTGGATTTGGAAAGATCTTGAAAGATTTGGAAACTTGGAATTTAGGAAAAATTTAGATTAGGAAAGTGTCATTTTTGGAAAGTTTGAAATTAGGAAAGTTTTAGGTTTAGGAAAGTTTTGAAATTAGGAAAGTTCTGAATTTAAGAAAGTTTGAAAATTGGAAAGTTTTGAAAATTGGGAAGTTTTGAAATTAGGAAATATTTTGAATTAGGAAATGTTTGAATTAAGAAAAGTTTCAACTTAAGAAAGTCTTGAATTAAGAAAGTTTTGAATTTAGAAAAGTTTTAGATTTGAAAGATTTTGAAATTTTGGAAAGTTTAGGATTTAGAATGATTTGAAATTTAGAAAGTTTAAGATTTAGAAAGTTTTAGGGTTTTAGGAAATCTTGAGATTAGGAAAAGTTTGAGTTCGGAAAAAGTTTGAAAACTTGAATTTGGAAAGTTAAGATTTGGAAAGGGAGGTTAAATTAGGAAAGGGTTGAATTAGGAAAGATTTGAAAGTTGAGTTTTAAAACTTAAGAAAGATTTTTATGTTCAATTTTTGGAAACTTAAAATTTAGAAAAGTGAAAGATTAGGAAGGATTTGAATTAGGAAAGAGTTGGATTTTAAAATTTAAAGAAAGATTTAAAGTTTAAATTTAGGAAACTTATGGTTTAGGAAGGAATTGAATTAAGAAAGGTTCGGATTAGGAAGGGATTGGATTTAGTTTCTAAAAGAAAAGATTTGATTTTGTTTCCAAAAATGGAGGATTGGATTTGATTTCCTAAAGGGAAGATAGGATTTGGCAAGGATTTGGAAAAGGAGATTCTAGAAACCCTAGATTTGGAAAATTATAGTTTTGACGTAGAAAATAGATTTTGGAAACATGTGCAGTTTTGATGTAGAAAACAAGAGGTTTTGGAAACCTAGGTTAGGGGCAAAGTTTGAAAACCATGTTTTTGGAAAGAAAATTAGGGTTTCCTAATTGCGAGTCCTAGAGCTTGACTTGGGCTTCTAAGGAAAGAGGACTTTTGAAAGTGCGTTTTTGGAAACGAAGGTTTTCTAGCAGGGAATCCTAGGGAGGAGTTTTTGGAAAGTGAATTTGAAGAGGGAGTTTTTGGAAAAAGATTTTAAAGAGAAGGAGTTTTGGAAAGTGTGTTTTTAGAAACGTAGATTTTAGAAGGAAATCCTAGAGAGGAAATTTCTAGAAGGAAGATTTTGGAAAGAGAGTTTTTTAGAAAGGTTTTTGGAGAGAGTTTTTAGGAAGGTGAATCTAGGGAGTGTTTTTACAAAGTGAATTTTGAGGAAAAGATTTTGGAAAGGAGTTGAAAAAGAGAGTTTTGAAAAGTAGATTTTGGAAGGGAGTTTTTTAAAACAATTTTGAAGAGGAGAGTTTTAACAAAGTATGTTAAAAAAGAGATTTTTAGGAAGAGGAATTTGGAAAAAGAGTTTTTAGAAGGTATAAAAACATCTCACTTTCCTAAAGAAATTCTAACCATAAGAGGGCTAGAACCGCTTTAGGAAAGCAGTTTTGAAAACAAGAAGATTTGAAAATATGGACCGTGTTGGTCACTTTTAATGTAACACTTTCCTAAAGTAACCCTAGCCATGGAAAGGCTAGAATCACCCTAGAATTGTGGTTTTGAAAACAAGTTTTTGAAAAAGAGATTTTGATGCAATTTTGAAAACAAGTTTGAAAACGATTTGAAAAACAACTTTGAAAACGGTTTTTGGAAGATGCAAGACTATGATATGCACAATGCAGTTTTGGGGTCGTGAACATACAAGGCTAAGGCCTCACCACATAATCAAGGGGGCCGGACCCACGTGGTCTTTGGTTAGACTAGAAGAAAGCCCCCAACACGGTGACTCTCCAATAGCCCAATCCTACACATGGACCGGGAATCCCCTTATTTCAAGCATGCAAAGAAAGGGGAGAAAAGAGATGGGAGATTAAAATAGAGAAAACCCAAGTGGGTTAGGAGAGAGAAGAGAGAGGGGGGAAGTGCGAAAATTTAAATAGAAAGCCTACCGTATGTCTTCTTTATTTTGCGCGCCTTACTTGTCTTCAATCTTCGGTCTTCGTCTTGATCTTCTTCTTCAACCTTCAAGGATTGTCTTCAAGCTTTAGATGACAGCTCTTCAAGTCTTGAAAGGATGGTTGAAGGCTATTGTACGAGTGTATGGGGGAGTGTATAAGTGTATAGGAGGCTAGGGTTTGTGTAGGGTGGCTAGGGTTTGGAAAACCTAAGGAAACTAGGGTTTTGGAGGTACTCGAGCTCTGTATATCGAAATATATAATTTTTAGGTTAAGTTTGCCGACCCTTTTCACGTTGAATGAGGCTCTGTATTTATAGAGGTTGGACAATACTGGCACCTGTTGCAGTGGCGCTAAGCCAAAATTCCTTCTGGCGCCACTAGGAGTGGCACCAGCCAATTAGAAAACTATTAAGGTCGGCAAGCAACGTATCTTTGACTAGATTTGGGCGCCTGTACTAGTGACTACCATGCAATCTTCAGCCTGACTTCACTAGAAGTGACTCCAGAAAATCCGGGAATGATTTGGAGGAGCCAGGAATTACCCGGAAGGCCGAAAAGGAGCAGGAACACTTAAAATAGTGTCTTGGAGATATTTGACTTGAGAAGTGAGGATAAGATGTGTCGGAAAGGTTGACCAGGCCTTTAGGGGCAAAACGGTCACTCGGACCGGGAAACTACCGGGACAGACTCGGATTGTCCCGGAAGAAGACTTGAGGATCTGGAAACATTACTCAGAATGTTCCCAGGAGGTTGCCAGTTTGATACCCAGAGCCGATGTGGTCGGAAAAAGGGACCGGCCCACCAGGGGAAAAACGGTCATTTCGCACTGGGTCGGCCGGAACTGACTCGGAATGATCTGGAAAGGTAAAAGGAGGTTGAGAACACTATAAAAATTAGTCTCAGGAGGTTACCGGTTTGATACCCAGAACCGATGTGGTCGAAAAAGGAGACCGGCCCACCAGGGGCAAAATGGTCATTTTACACCGGGTTGGCCGGAACTGACTCGGAATGATTCGGAAAGATAAAGGAAGGTTGAGAATACTATAAAAAGTAGTCTCAAGAGGTTACCGGTTTGATATCCAGAGCCGGTGTGGTTCCCAGGGCATTCGGATGCTTAGGGGCAAAATGGTCATCTTGACCGGAAAGTCTCGGAAACGGTCCTAAGGGCAGTTTGGTCATTTTTTACCGAAGTGGGCTAACAGACACCGGTGTTGACCTGGGTTTTGATTGTTTCCTCCACACTAACGGCGGTCATCGTGACACAGGGGTTTGTTGCCAATTCCCTATATCGACCTATTTGTGAGTATTTTCGCTACTCTAACGGTTTTGTGAGTAGTTTCGCTACTCGGACCGTCTCGAGGAATAAACTGTCTCGAGAGAGAGATTGGAAAGGGGTCTTATCGTCTCCAAAGAGACGCGCCTGGATTGTAACCGTCTCGAGGAATAAACTGTCTCAAGAGTGGGATTGGAAATGGGACTTATCGTCTCCGAAGAGATGTGCCTGGATTGGAACCGTCTCAAGGAATAAATTGTCTCGAGAGAGGGATTGGAAAGGGGTCTTATCACCTCCGAAGAGACGCGCCTGGATTGGAACTGTCTTGAGGAATAAACTATCTCGAGAGTGGGATTGGAAAGGGGACTTATCGTGCCTGGAATTGGAACCGTCTCGAGGAATAAACTGTCTCGAGAGAGGGATTGGAAAGGAAAGGACAATGCCCCTAAGGGCATTTTGGTCATTTTGCCTCTATTTGGGCCTGACAGGCCCGCGCAGCGATAGAAAGACGAAATTTGAACCTAGAGAATTGGTTTCGATAGGAATATGCCCACAATGACTTGAAAACAAGTGTGGACGAAGTGTAGACTACCGAGCGGTCAAAAATGGGGTGCTTACATAATGTTTATAGAAAAAAGTTCCCTTAGATTTATAGAGGATTCACCTTTAACAAATGTTCTTGCCATTGGAGGCTGAGGTGGAGGTTACAAGCGGTTATAAGAGGACTAATGCTTTGAATTTGGGAGGCATAGAGTGTCACACCCTGGTCTTTTTTCACTCGAGAACAGTGAAAAAAATGCACGATACTCTATCGTTAGAACTCATCCTCCTAGAAAGGCTAGTGTGACTAGATTTGAATTAGAAATTGATTTGAATAAAAGCTTTTAGAAAAAATTTGAAGTCACTACCTAATTTTGTTAAGGTGAATTATGTCACCTAAAATTAACTACAATCCGAAGATTAAGCTTAGAGTTTTTTAAAAAGGTTTCGAAAACTTTCTCAGGAGTATTATAAAACTAAAAAAACATAAAGCAGATAAAATAACTCAACACAGAGTATAGAGAATAGTTCTTCAAGAACTATCAAATATTTATCATATTAGTTATTCTGGAACTATTATGGCTAGATCTTCTAGACCACCCAAGACTTTATTGATAATATAAAACCAAAAGAATACAACATGAGCTTGAGGACTTACGTATACTTCTCTTCCTTCTATTTTCTCTCTCCTTCTTCTATTATATTTTCTCTTTACTTCTTCCTTTTCTATTTTCTATCCATTCCGGATTGTACCTCAAACTATCAACTGAGCCACTATTTATAATGATTTGAAGTCGAGGCGGCAAGACAGAATCGTATTCTAATTGAATTTGAATTCTGCAAATCGGCTTAGGCGTAAGAGGTCATCCATTACATTTGTGTGTGGATGAGGTCATCCATGATTTAACGCTCCCCCTTGGATGACCGTAATACATATTAGGGTATGTTAAAACTATCTCATTAAAACCTTGCTAGGAAAACCCCAGTGAAAAAAAACCTTAGCGAAGAAAAAAGAGTACAGTGCTTAACTCCTCCTGTTTAATAAAAACTTGTTTGCTTCATGAAAGATTTCTGATACGGTGTATACCAATGCTATGCACTAGTTTTTCAAATGTTGCAGTTGGTAGTTCTTTAGTAAATAAGTCTATCAAATTGTCACTTGAACGTATTTGCTGGACATCAATATCATCGTTTGTTTGTAGCTCATGTGTATGGAAGAACTTTGGAGAAATATGTTTCGTTTTGTCACCTTTGATGTAGCTTCCTTTAATCTGTGCAATACAAGCTGCATTACCCTTGTATAATATTGTTGAGGTAGTTTTGACTCTAGATAATCCGCAGCCTTCTTGAATATGTTGAATCATGGATCTTAGCCAAATGCACTCTAGGCTTGCTTCATGAATTGTAATTATCTCGTACTGATTTGAAGAAGTTACAGTTAATATCTACTTCACTGATTGCCAAGATATAGTAGTGTTACCATAAGTAAACACATACTCAGTTTGAGACCGAGCTATATGTGGAAACATTACCTAGAATGTTCTAGGAGGTTACCGATTTGACACCCAGAGCCGGTGTAGTTAGAAAAGTAGACCGGCCCACTTGGGGCAAAATGGTCATTTTGACCGGAGAGTCTCGAAATTGCTTCGAAACTTATTAGAAGGCACCTAATCATGTCAGATTGTCCTTGGGACAATCCTGGAAGGGTGGAGTTACCATTCTGAGGACTTAGGTACTTTCTCAAGAAACATGCTGGAAATAGCCTTAGAGGCAGTTTGGTCATTTTCACCGAAGTGGGCTAGTAGGCATTGGTGTTGACCTAGATTTTAAGTGTTTTCATCACTCTAGCGACAGTCCCGTGACACAAGAGTTTGTTGGTAATTCTCTATATCGACCTGTTTACGAGTGTTTCCATCACTCTGACGGTTGCAATGTTTACGAGTATTTCCTTTACTCTAACGGGTAGCGATCATTCCAAAGACTGCCTGATCTCAGGAAGCTGTTAGGTGGACTTATCGCCTGGGGAATCAATTTTCTTGGAAGACGTGCCAAAACGAACATTTCTTCATTGGCGGGCAAGCAGGCGTCAAAGGTGGACCGTTCTACCATCTCGGGAACTTAAGGTCTCATTCCGGTCGACAAGTTTGAAGGGACTTACCGTTTCGAAGAGTTCTCAGAAAACGTGCCAGACATGATGGACTTACCGCTTTGAGAATCAACTATCTCAAAAGGCATGCCGGAATTAATTGGAATTAAAATTAGAAAAACGGGGACTTACTGTCTTCAAAAAGATATGCCTACAGGAATTGGACCAAACAATGCCCCAACAGGCACTTTGGTCATTTTGCTTCTATTTGGGCTCAATGTGCCCGCGAAGCTATCGATTGATGGGATTATATCTAGAAAACTGGTTTGAACTAGAATATGTCCATATGTCGCGCCCAGATTTTTTGCCCTCAAGGAATACACACACAAGTGAAAAAAACACTGTACTTTCTCATTAGAACTCACCCTTCTAGAAGAATGAATGTGACTATGTTTGAATTGAAAATTGATTTGAATAAAGGGCTTTTGGAAAATATTTAGAGTCGTCACCTAACTTGATTAAGATGAGTTAGGTCACCTAAAAACTAAGCACAATCCGAGGACCACACTTAGGGTTTTGGAAAATGATTTTAAAAAAAAAATACTTCCTCAAGAGAGGGTTTTTAGGAAAACAGGTTGTTTAGCAACCTTTAGAAAATAATTAAGCCCTTTTTGAAAATAAACTCCATTTTGGTCTTTCAAAAACAGTGATCTAGGTTCGGAGATTGGTTACGTATAGGGAAGATGCACTAAACCATCACCCTACCCCACCCTTGCGGTACCTACATGTCTATTTACCCTAGATTCACCTATGAGAGTCTTCAACTAACAAATGTTCAATCATATCCACTTTAGAAAAAGAATGTTTAAAAAGACATGATGCATGATATGAAAATGCAAGAAAAGAAAATTAGAAATAGATTTGGAAATAGATTTGAAAAGAAATTGATTTGATTTAAAAAAGATTTGAAAAAATAGATTTGAAATTGAAATTAAAAAGAGATTTGAAAAGATAGATTTGATTTAATTTTGAAAATAGATTTAAGAAAAGAGGTTTGAAAAGAATTATGGAATTGGAAATTAAAAAAAAAGGTTGTGGAATTAGAAACTAGAAAAAGGTTGTAAAATTTGAGATTTGAAAGAAGTTGTGGAAATAGAAGTTTGAAAAAGGTTGTGACCGCACCCATGAGGGTTGCCTACGTATCCTTTTAGAGAAATCAGGTCAGTAGTAGTTCGGACAAGAGTCCGATAGAGAATAGAAGGTTGGATTCGAAAAAGATATTGAATTGGAATTTAGAATGGAAGATTGAAAATTAGAATTTGGAATTGTAAAGATTAGACTTTGATTTAGAACTTGGAAGAAAGATTTGGACTTATTCTTGGAAAGATTAAGGTTTAGGAAACCTAGACTTAAGAAAGATGAAACTTAGGAAAGACTCGAGAGTTTAAGTAAGATTGGACTTGACTTGGAAGAGTTTTAGAAAAGATTTGACTTGAATGTTGAACTTGGAAGATTAGGGAATAGAAAGGTTCGAATTAGGGGAGTTTCAAATTAAGGAAGTTTTGGATTAGGAAATGTCTCGAATTAGGAAAATTTTGAATTAGGAAAGTTTAGAATTTAGAAAGTTTTGAATTTAGAAAGATTTAGATTTGGAAAGATTTGAAATTTAGGAAAGTTTAGAATTTTAGAAAGATTCAAAATTTGATTTTTAGAAATTCTTGAAATTAAGAAAGGTTTTGAGTTTAAGAAGGGTTTAAAAACGTAGATTTGGAAAAGGATGAAACTAGGAAAAGATTGAATTAGGAAAGATTTGGAAGCTTGAAGTTTAAGGAAAGATTTAAAATTTTAGGTTTAGGAAACTTATGGTTTAGGAAGGTATGAGATTTTGGAAGGATTTGAATTAGGAAAGGTTTAGACTAGGAAGGATTGAGATTCCTATTTCCTAAAACAAGGGATTGGATTTTATTTCTAAAAGAAAAGGTTTGATTTTATTTCCAAAAACGGAGGATATGATCTAGTTTCCTAAATGGGAGATTGGATTTGGCATAAATTTGGAAAGATGGAGTTTTTAGAAATTCTAGTTTTGGGAAGACTATAATTTTGACGCAGAAAAGAGGTTTTGGAAATATAATTTTGATGTAGAAAACAAGAGGCTTTGGAAACCTAGGTTTTGAGGCCAAAATAAGGGATTAGAAATCATGCTTTTGAGAAGAAAAATTAAGATTTCCTAATTGTGGGTTCTAGGGTTTGACTTAGACTCTAAGGAAAGAAATTTTGGAAAGTGAATTTTTGGAAAGTAACACTTTGAGAGAGTTTTTGGAAAGGGGATTTTTGGAAAGAGATCGTTGGAAAGAGTTTTTAGGAAAGAGATTTAGGGAGAGAGTTTTCTAAGAAGGAAACCTAGGGAGTGTTTTTAGAAAGTGAATTTTAAGGAGAGTGTTTTGAAAAGGAGTTTTTAGAAAAGTGAGTTTTGTGGAGGGAATTTTTAGAAAAACAACTTTGGAAGGGAATTTTGAAAATGAGGCCGAAGAGAATTTTTAGAAAGTATGTTGAAAGAGAGGTTTTTAGAAGGAGAGATTTGAAAAGAGAGTTTTTAGAAAGTATATATAAAATATCTCACTTTCCTAAATCAACCCTAACCATGAAAAGGCTAGAATCATCTTAGGATTGTGATTTTGAAAACAAGTTTTGAAAAAAAAGAATTTGATGCAAGTTTGAAAACAATGTTAATGCAAGTTTTGAAAAACGAGTTTGAAAACGAATTTTAGAATAATGCAAGATTATGATATGCACAATGCAAATTGAAGTCGTGAACATACAAGGTTAAAGGCTTCACCACATAATCAAGGGAGCTGAACCCATATGGTCTCCGGTTAGACTAAAAGAAAGCCCCCGACACGATGGCTCTCCAATAGCCTAATCCTACACATGGACCGGGAAGTCCCTTGTTTCAAGCATGCAAAGAAAGGGGGGGAAGAAGATGGGGCATTAAAATAGAAGAAAACCCAAGTGGGTTAGGAGAGAGAAGAGAGGAGGAAGAGGTGTAAACTTAAAGAGAAAGCCTACCTTGTGTCTTCTTTATTTTGCTTAGCTTTGCACGCTTTGTTTTGCTTGCTTTGGTTCAGTCTTCGCTTCAATCTTCAAGACTTTGTCTTCGATCTTCAAAGCTTCGTAGTTGCAACAATCCAAACCTTCAATGGAGGGTTTGAGGCTAGTGTATGAGTATATGAGAGTGTCTGTGAGTGTAGAGGAGGCTAGGGTTTGTGTATGGAGGCTAGGATTTGGAAAACCTAAGGAGACTAGGGTTTAGAGAGGCAATAAGCTCTATATATCAAAAAGTAGGGTTTTAAGACTGAGTTTGCGGACCCCTTTCACGCTAGAGGAGGCTCTACATTTATAGACAAGGAGATGACCTAGCGTCATGCCATTTTTTGACTTGGCGCCACTAGTAGTGGCGCCAACCAGTTAGGAAAATTTTAAGGTCAACAAGCAACGTATTTTGAGAAGATTTGGTCGCCTGTACTAGTGACTACCATGTAATTTTTAGCCTGTCTTCACTAGAAGTGACTCCGGAAAGTCCGGGAAGCATTTAAGGGACTGGGAATGGCCTAGAAGGCCGGAAAAGGGCAGGAACCCTTAGAATAGGGTCCCGAAAGTAATGGACTTGAAAAATGATGTCAAGGTTTGTTAGAGGGATCAACCGAGCCATTAGGGGTAAAACGGCCAATCGGGCCGAGAAGCTGTCAGGAAGGACTCGGAATGTCCCGGAAGAAGACTTGAGATTTGGAAACATTATTTAGAATATTCCTAAAGGTTACCGGTTCGATACCCAGAGCTAGTGTGGTCAGAAAAGGCGACTGGCACACCAGGGGCAAAACGGTCATTTCGCATCGGGTTGCCGGAATTGACTCGGAATGATCCGAAAAGATAAAGGAAGGTTGAGAATACTATAAAAAGCATTCTCGGGAGATTACCGGTTTGATACCCAGAGCCGGTGTGGTCCCTGCGGCGTTCGGATGCCCAGGGGCAAAATGGTCATCTTAACATAAAAGCCTCAAAATTGGTCCGAAACTGACTAGAAGGCACCTAATCATGCTGGATCGTCTCTAAGATGATCTTGGAAGGGGTGGACTTACCATTCTGAGGACTTAGGTGTGTTCTCGAGAAACGTGCCTGAAAATGGCTCTAGGGGCAATTTGGTCATTTTTCACCGAAGTGGATTAGCAGGCACTGATGTTGACTTGGGTTTTGAGTGTTTCCGCCACTCTGATGGCGGTCTCGTGATACAGGGGTTTGTTGGCAATTCCCTATATCGACCTGCTTGTGAGTATTTCCGCTACTCTAACGGTTGCAATGTTTACGAGTACTTCCGTTACTCTAACTGTTCGCGATCATTCCCGAGACTGCATGATCTCGGGAAGCTACTAAAGGGACTTAGCGCCTGAGAAGTTAACTTTCTCGAAAGGCCTGCCAAAACAAACATTTCTGAATTGGCGGGCTAGCAGGCGCCAAAGGTAGACCATTCTACCATCTAGGGGACTTAGGGTCTCGTCCCGGTCAACAGGTTTAAAGGGACTTACTGTTCTGAAGAGACTTTCTTTGGAAAACGTGCCGACTTACCGTCTTGAGGAATCAGTTTTCTCGAGAGAGGGATTGGAATTGGAATCGGAAAAGGGGTTGAAAAGAAGACTTACTGTCTTCGGAAAGACATGCCTATTGGAATTGGAAAAGGGACTTACGTCTTTGGAAAGACGCGCCTATTGGAATATGGAAAGGGGACTTACCGTCTTTGAAAAGACGTGCCTATTGGAATTGGAAAGGGGACTTACCGTCTTCGGAAAGACACGCTTATTGGAATATGGAAAGGGGACTTACCGTCTTCGGAAAGACGTGCCTATTAAAATTGGAAAGGGGACTTACCGTCTTCAGAAAGACGTGCCTGTTGGAATATGAAAAGGAGACTTACCGTCTTCGGAAAGACGTGCCTGATTTGGAATTGGACCGAATAATGGCCTTAAGGGCATTTTGGTCATTTTGCCTCTATTTGGGCCTGGTGGGCCCGCGAAGCGATAAATAGATGGGATTAGATTTGGAAAATTGATTTGACACAAAATATGTCCGCATTGACTTGAATACAAGTCTAGACAGACTGTAGACCGCTGAGCGGTCAAAAATGGGGTGCTTACACCATATTGACTTGAATACAAGTCTAGACGAACTGGAGACTATTGAGCAAGCAAAAATGGGGTGCTTACAGCTACTCCTCTTTTTCTATATTTGCTGGTTGAAGATAGAAAACGATAGAGTAAGAGTCCCATGTTGACTGTGAGGCGGTAGGAGGGACGGACTTTAGAAATTTTTGAAAACGGGAGTTTGGAAATGGATATTGGGCCCAAAAGGCCTTTGAGATCGAGTTTTGGCCAAAAAAAGGATAAAAACTGCTTGGAATTGGAAACTTGCGCCACTAGCAGTGGCGCCTTTATTAAAATGGGCTTGGCACCACTAGCAAAACCAGCAAACTGTTGGTATGACGCTGCTGCGGGATTTGAAGAATTTTCAAAAAATCGAAAGGCTTTGTGAGGAAATTAACTTGGATGTTGAAAGAGTGTTTCGTAAGGACCGCGAAGGATTGCCGAAAGTAGTCACCGTCGCCAGAAAAGTCGCCGAAAGTAGTCACCGTCGCCGAAAGAGAAGATTTCGTCGGAGAACTCCAAGAGGTGAGTTTTTTATTTTACGTTGATTTTGTTGTGTAGAATTCAATTTGAGCCATGTGCACAGTGCAAATTAATGTTTTGATATGTTTTGAACACTATGGTGAAGTTATTTTTGCATTTTAGTGCTTATCTTATTGAATGTAAGTGATTTTATATGTTTATATGAAGGGCGCTTCTGCAGGAATTGGGAGTTTATTCCTACAGCTTTGGGTATTGAGTTTTTCGGCTAGATTTTTATCCTGTGTGCCTTTGAAAAATGTGTTTAACAGCCGTGTGAAGTTTTGTGATTTTTTGAAAACTCGGTGAATTTTTTATTTTTGAAAAATAGAAAAATAGGAAAAATTAAGAAAACTTAAGAAATTGATGAAATTATTAGAGTTTAAAATTTAAAAAAAAAATTGGGAATATTTTAGAAAACATTTGAAATTATTTTGAGAAATTTTAGGACAACTTTGAAAACTATTGATTTATTGAAAAATAAAACAAGTCTTTTGAAAAGCTTAGAAATTTTAAAAAGTGTGCGCGGGTATTGATGTTATGTGATTGTGACGTTGTGCGGTGCATGATTTGTGTTTTGTGTTGATGTTGTGGGTGCTGTATGGACCATTTTTAAACAGAACTCTGCCAAAAATTTTTGAAATTAGGAAAGAGTTGAAAAAGTTTTCGAATAAAATCTTTTTGGAGGAAAAAGAAAGAAAACCCTAGAGGTTTAGAAAATCCATTTTGACTCGAAGTTGGAAAATAAAAATGTGTAGGAAATTAATTTTGACTTAGAAGCGTGATTTTATAATCAAAATGTGTAGGAAATTCATTTTGACTTGAAGACTGGATTTTTGAAGACAAACGAAAATTTTGGAATTTGACAGAAATTTTGGAACAAGTGTTTTTATCGAAACCTTGACAACTTTTTTTTAAGGATGAATTTTTGGAAAATCTGGAATATTGATTGGAATAGAAACAAGATTAGAAAAGCTTTGAGATGAACTGAGGAACTTTGAGATATTAGATTTTGACTCCTAGAATGAATTTTTAGGAAGAAAATATTTTAGAATTTGACTTTCAAGAATTAATTTTGAGCTGTAAGGGAATTTAGAGAGTCTTTCGAAAATGGATTTTGAAAAAGACTCTTTGAAGGAAAGAGTTTTTTTGAAAAATTTGGAGAAAAGGGTCAGAAACCCTTTGAGAAGCTAAATTTAATAAACTTTTTGAGAATTGAGTTAAAAAAACCCTTTTGAATCGGTTAAAGTAAGATCTACTAATAGCTGCACCATTTTTTTTAATCTTTGGTTATCATTATTACTATTTTTTCCTTCTGCTTTTATTTCTTATCTGCATATACTACATATTAACACCTTTTACCTTGGCTTACCTTTTCAAGATGGCAGATGAGGGCGATGACGGTTCTAAGAGGAGACGCCGCTCTAGGAAGGCAGCTCGAAGAAATTCTGTCAGTAGTTCCAATCGATTCAGGGGTAGTCGGCGATCTGCAGGACAGGCATCTTCTAGCCAGGGTGGTCGGGGGAAGTAGACCATTAGTCGACCCCTTCCCTCCAGTTGAGGTAGCTTTCGAGGAGGAGGTAGGTGTTGATGAGGAGGTGCCAGGCCTTGGTGATCAAGTGACCGGCTACAGGAGAGCCTCCATCCGGCATAGACAGACAAACACTAAGTTAGGCGACTTGGAGGTACCAGACATTCCACCGCTGGGGATCTTACCTATCATCCCAGTGTGTATTCTAGATAATATTTGCCCCCTCCACGCGTTCACACAGCCTTTAGAGGGGCCGTCCATCAGGTGTTTGTGGCTATACAGTGGGCCGCTCCATCTTAACTGGCTTTCTTGTCCGAGATTGGGTTTGGAGTTTTCATGGGATTACAGGCTAACCGCCTGAATAGACATCTAGTGCTAGCACTTATCGAGAGATGGTTTAGAGAGACGGGGACCTTCCATTTTATTGGCTTCGAGTTGGGACCCACTCCATTAGATTGGGCAATCATCACGGGGCTTTCCATCGTCGGTCGGCGTATCACCTTGCAGTCAGTTAGCATAGCCAACGCATGCATTTTACTAAACTTGCCCCCTCCTGAGCGTTCTGCCTTCCCAGTCTCCTAGCTCAGTTGGGATGACAGTACTTTTGCTGTTGAGCCATCACCTGCCCGGCGAGACATCATGAGGCGGCGACTTGTTTTGTACATCATCTTCAGCTGCTTCTACAATAACAACAAGTCGCTCGTGCCTTTCTGGTTGGTGAGCATAGTAGCTGATCTTAAGGTTTTATCTAAGCTGGATTGGGGGTCCTTCTCCTTCGGCTGCTTCCTTCAGTCGATGCGGGTTTGGACTTCCTCCCGTTGGAGCAGCATGACTAGTTTCTGACCTTTCCGTGTCTGGTAGACCAGCGATCGAAAATCACTGATTTTGTGACGCTACGGGCGAACCTAGAGTTGATCGAGGTGAGGGACGTGACTTGGCGGCCCTTTATTAGGTCGATTCATTATAAAATGGTGCGATACTTGGTCCCGTTATCCCTATCGAGGTCTTTCTTTCTCAACGATGATTCTCGGGAGTCCTACCTAGGAGATCGACACTGGCGGCAGTTTCACGAGGAGTTTAGGTCAGCAGGAGATCCACCAGAGTATATACCTTTATCCTTGGTGGAGGGAGTTCTTATTCCTTATCAAGAGCGCCAGCCGGGTGCCGGGTTCTTGCTTCCTCTAAAGACTGACTACACCACACACTTCGGGGCTTATTCTGGGGGTCTCACTTAGTTTGAGGTAGTAGTTAGAGGATATGCTGTTGGCCAAGAGGTGGTTGACTTGTGGCGCCGCGCCGGAGGATACATGCCCTAGGTTGAATTTACCACAATGAGAGACCAAAGGGACTAGTACCAGATGGAGCGGGATCAGTACCAGGCAAAGGTGGCCTTTTTTACGGCCCGGTTAGCCCAAATGGGAGGTGGCAGGGTATGTTGTCCTTTCCCTCCTTCTTTTTGGTCTGCTGTTGTTTAGTTATTCTTTCACCTTGCTGAATCCGGTTTTGTCTTTTTTGCAGGATGTTGGTGCTTCTAGTAGTTATCCTCCTCTTCCTGTGTCAGGTTTTAGAGATTTTGATTCAGAGGATATCGATTTTGACCTTTGACAGATGCCTCTTGTTGTAGACCTGATCATCTTTTGCCCCTATCCTTGAAATGTATTTATGTTAGACAGTTTTATTTTTGTAAATTTTGTACAAAGATTGATGTTTATGATTTAGGTAGTTAAATGCATGAACAAGCAAAGATATTTATAATTTACGCAGCTAAGTATATGATCAGATGCATGTGCATGGATGATGATGTTGCATATATATTTCATGAGTTGATATTAAACTTTGTTGGTGACTCTTATTTCTACAGAGAGTTATGTCCTATGTATGCAAAGCTCATGCCGATTTTTTTTTTAAACGAAAATGCATGTACATATTAGAAATATACAGGCTAACGGAATGACAAGGGGTGCTGTCAAACTCGATATCTTTAGAATGGTAACTCCTTCCTTTTCAAGGCCTGGCCTCTCCTTTGACTCAACCTTACCTTGACTGGATGATAGCACTTCGTACCTTTCTCAACCTTTTGACCGCCTCCGGATCTCTACTTTGGGGTTAGTGTATAGGATTATTGGGGTTGAAACTCTCAACTCTTGGGGCTTCAACAACAGCTTACCTGACCTTTAGCAGAGTGATAAATGGCCAGTCTTTCAATCTGAGGAGACTTTGCTTTAGGACTGTAATGTAGGCTAGGTTATGGGGTTTTCGAAACAACGAGATATATAGGCTCAAATTTGATGTCGCTTCCAGCAAGGTTTAGATCCATACCATCCTTGACTATTTTTCCTAACAGGGTTAGCATCCTTCTTTAGCTTCGACAACGTGTCTGGCTCATTTAGATCAAGCAATCCATTTTCAATCAGAGTAGACTTCAGTAGGGTTGTAATATAGGCCATGGTTTCGGGTTTTTGCAAAAAAGGGTAAAGGCTCGAACCAAATGTTTCTACTGAGCTTCTTTATCACCTGGGATCACCTTTAAATCTTCTCCTTGCTTTTACTACATACTTCTTAGGGTGAAAATGACTCTTTTCTTTTACCCATTCTATATGTTTTTTGAGATAAACATGACTCTCTTTTCTTTTAGCCTTCTTATTATGCTTTTTAAGATGGCCCAATCCTGGTTTTCTTCAGGCCTTTAATTAGAATTTTTTTTTTTAATGGCCTCTTATCCCTTGGCAACTCTTTTCCTTTGCTTTTCTTTTTTCTTTTCATCCCTTTTCTTTCCTTTTATGAAACGAACAATTCTACAACCCTTTTTTCTTAGACCTTTTCCTTAATAATTCAATCTAAGCCATTGTGGGCGATGATCCCTAGGTTGGGATTTTCTCGAAAAGATAAATGGCTCAACGGGTTTGGCAAGTGGTGGCTTCTGACAGTATGGAAAATGAAATGAGGCCCTCCCTTCACTTTGAACTAGATTGCTTGATCCATAGAGCCTTCACTGCTGCCCTAGCATGATAGAGGATGGATATTATTCCTGGAGTTCTTGATTATTGTCTGCCCCAGTGTGGGGGGACAATCTTAAATCGGGGTTAACAAGAAACATTTCACTATTTGCGAGGCACTAGGGGCTAAGCAAAGGGGATATAAACACATTTTTTTTCCAATATGGGGAAATGAAAGATGGCTCCTCTTCACTTTGATAATCTGGCCACTCATTATTTAGCTTTAGTGTCTTACAAGTATTGCCTTTGGGTAGTTTTCTCACTCATCTTTATACTCTCTTTCTTCAAAAAACTGATCATTTGGCCAGTGGTTAACTCATGCTATCATCCCTTCAAGTCAGATCATTCCATAAGATAAACCATGCCCCTTGCATGAGAAGCATTCACCATTCATAAGAGAAAAATAAGATGACAGCAATGTAAGATAATAACATAAACTGATACTTCGCTATTAAATGAAAAACATGGAGTTCTTTTAGAATGAAAGTGCAAACATTTAACTTAAGGACACAAAGAAAAGAGATAGAAAGAAAGTGAGCGGGAACACCCCTTTCTTGTGCGCCTTTGAAAGAGGAACCGTCTAGTTGGGTTTCGGGATGATACTCATATCCTCGATGCTCCATTCATGGTTAG
Organism: Euryodendron excelsum; assembly: GCA_033060915.1. Lineage (NCBI taxonomy): Eukaryota > Viridiplantae > Streptophyta > Magnoliopsida > Ericales > Pentaphylacaceae > Euryodendron > Euryodendron excelsum. The sequence continues at coordinate 27,336,959 of CM065385.1, read as the reverse complement.
GATCCTTAGCCACTGTAAGAAAGGTAGAGGTTTCTCCTGGAGCTCTAAGTGATTTGGCAGTGATAATATAATTGTCAGCTTCTTTGACCCTTTTGCCTTCTTCTACTAGCTCCTTAGTTTCTTCAATAAACTAGTTGGGTAGCTTGTCTTCTTCCAATTTAATAGAGTTGACCTGAGCTCGGGGCTTTTTATTCTGGCGTTGGGTCATGCCCCAGTGTTCCTTAGGCGTGCATAGTGGTGAGTTCCTTTCACTGGGTTTAAATGGCTCCTAGTCAACCTTCATGGCAGATTCATCCATGTGTTCATCTTTGGAGACCGGCGCTTTATCGGGGTTACACCATCACCAGGCTTGACACTGTTCTTCATCTCCCCATTCTGTTTCCTCCCCATCCTTGTAATATATCTCTTGGCATATGACGAACCAAACCTTGTCATTACTGTCGCGCCCAGATTTTTCGCACTCGAGGAATACTCACACAAGTGGGAAAAACACTGTACTCTCTCGTTAGAACTCACCCTCCTAGAAGAATGAGTGCGACTAGGTTTGAATTGAAAAATTGATTTGAATAAAGGGCTTTTGAAAAAGATTCGGAGTCGCCACCTAACTTGATTAAGGTGAGTTAGGTCACCTAAAAACTAAGCATAGTCCGAAAACTACACTTAGGGTTTTTTGAAAAAAAAGGTTTTGAAAATATCTCCTCAATAGAAGGTTTTTAAGAAAACAGGTTGTTTGGAAACCTTTGGAAAACATTTAGCCTTTTTTGAAAAATAACTCCTTTTTGGTCTTTGAAATAAGTGATTCTAGGTTCGGAGGTTGGTTACGTGTAGGGAAAACGCACTAAGCCATCACCCTACCCCGCCCTTTCGATACCTACATGTCAATCTACCCTAGATTCACCTATGAAAGTCTTCGACTAACTATAGTTCAATCCTACCCACTTTGAAAAACAATGTTTGAAAAGAAACTAACATGATGCATGATATGCAAGTGCCATAGAAAAGAATTGAAAAATAGATTTGACAAGAGATTGATTTGATTTGAAAATAGATTTGAAGAGATGGAATTGAAATTGGAAAGTTTGAAAATTTTGAAATAGAAATTTGAAAATAGAAATTTTGAAATTGAAATTTTGAAAATAGATTGGAATTTGGGATTTGAAAATATGGAGACCGCACCCATGAGGGTGGAATTGAAAGTTTGAAAAGTATTGTGACCGCACCTATGAAGGTTGCCTACGTATCCTTTGGGGGAATCAGGTCAGTCGTAGTTCGGACCGGAGTCCAATTGAAAAGAGATTGATTTGAAAAGAGAGATTGGATTGGCAGAAAGAGATTGAATTGAAAATTGGATTTGATTTGAGATTAGAAGAGGAGATTGGAAATTGAAATTGAGAAGATTGGACTGGCTTTGGAAAGATTGATTTTGGAAAGACTCGGTTTTGAAAAGATGGAAGTTTTGGAAACCTAAACGTAGGAAAGATAGGAGACCTAGGAAAGACTTGAGATTAAGAAAATTATATTGGAATGTTGGATTTGAAAAGATCTTGGTAGATTTGGAAACTTGGAATTTAGGAAAGATTTGGATTAGGAAAGTTTTGAATTAGGAAAGTGTCATTTTTGAAAAGTTTCGAAATTAGGAAAGTTTCGATTTCAGGAAAGTTTTGAAATTAGAAAGTTTCGAGTTTAGAAAAATTTTCGAAAAAGGAAAGGTTTTCAGATTAGGAAAGTTCCCAAATTAGGAAAGTTTTCATTTTAGGAAAGTTTTTGAATTAGGGAAGTTTTGAAAAGTGGAAAATTTCATTTTAAGAAAGGTTTTGAAATTGGGAAGTGTTGAATTTAGAAATGTTTTGAATTAGGAAAGTTTAGTTTAAGAAAGACTTAGAATTTAGAAAGTTTCAAGTTAAGAAAGTTTTGAATTTTGGAAGCTTAGAATTTGGAAAGACTTGAAATTTGGAAAGTTTAAGATTTGGAGAGTTTTAGAGTTTGAGTTTTAAAAAATCTTGAAATCAGGAAAGGTTTGAAAACTTAGGTTTGAAAAGTTAAGGTTTGAAAAGAAAGTAGAATTAGGAAAGGGTTGAATTAGGAAAGATTTGAAAGTTGAATTTTAAAATTTAGGAAAGATTTTTATGTTCAAGTTTTGGAAACTTAAGGTTTAGGAAAGTAGAAGTTTAGGAAGGATTTGAATTAAGAAAAAGTTGGATTAGGAAAGGATTGGATTTTGTTTCTAAAAGGGAAGGTTTGATTTTGTTTCCAAAAACGGAGGATTGGATTTGGTTTCCTAAAGGGAAGTTAGGATTTGGCAAGGATTTGGAAAGGGAGATTCTAGAAACCCTAGATTTGAAAGTGTGGAATTTTAAAGTAGAAAAGAGGTTTTGGAAATGTGTATAGTTTGGATGTGAAAACAAGATATTTTGAAAACCTAGGTTCGGGGCAAGGTTTGAAAACCATGTTTTTGGGAAGAAAATTAGGGTTTCCTAATTGTGGGTTCTAGGGTTTGATTTGGGCTCCAAGGAAAGAGTTTTTGGAAAGTGCGTTTTTGAAAATGAAGATTTTGGAAGAAAATCCTAGAAAGGAGCTTTTGGAAAGTGTGTTTTTGGAAACATAGATTTTGGAAGGAAATCCTAAAGAGGAAGTTTCTAGAAGGAAGATTTTGGAAAGAGAGTTTTTTTAGAAAGGTTTTTGGAGAGAGTTTTTAGGAAGGTGAATCTAGGGAGTGTTTTAGAAAGTGAATTTTGAGGAGAAAGAGTTTTTGGAAAGGAGTTGAAAAATGAAGCTTTGAAAAATAGATTTTGGAGGGAGATTTTGAAAACAATTTTGGAAAGAAGAATTTTTGGGAAGTATGTTGAAAAAGAGATTTTTAGGAAGGGATTTTTAAAAAAAAAAGCTTTGTGGAAAGTATAAAAACATCACACTTTTCTAAAGCAATTCTAACCATAAGAGGGCTAAAACCACTTTAGGAAAGTGGTTTTGAAAATAACAAGAGTTGAAAATATGGACCATGAAAGTCACTTTAAATATAACACTTTCCTAAAGTAACCCTAGCCATGGAAAGGCTAAAATCACCTTAGAATTGTGGTTTTGAAAACAAGTTTTTGAAAAAGAGATTTTGATGCAATTTTGAAAACAAGTTTGAAAACGATTTTGAAAACGAATTTTGGAAGATGCAAGAATATGATATGCACAATGTAATTTGGGGTCGTGAACATACAAGGCTAAGGCTTCACCACATAATCAAGGGGGCCGGACCCACGTGGTCTCTGGTTAGACTAGAAGAAAGCCCCCCACACGGTAACTCTCCAATAGCCCAATCCTACACATGGACCGGAAATCCCCTTATTTCAAGCATGCAAAGAAAGGGGGGAAAGAGATGAGGGATTAAAATAGAGAAAACCCAAGTGGGTTAGGAGAGAGAAGAGAGAGGGGGGAAGTGCGAAAATTTAAATAGGGAGCCTACCGTATGTCTTGTTATTTTGCGTGCCTTGCTTTCTTCGGTCTTCGGTCTTCGTCTTGATCTTCACCTTCAGTCTTCAAGAGTTGTCTTCAAACTTCAAACTTCAGAATACAACTCTTCAAGTCTTCGAAGGAGGGTTGATGGTTAGTGTATGAGTGTATGGGGATGTATAGGAGGCTAGGGTTCAGTGTATAGTGGCTAGGGTTTGGAAAACCTAGAGAAGCTAGGGTTTAGGAGGTGCTCGAGCTCTGTATATCGAATTATATGATTTTTAGGTTGAATTTGCGGATCCTCTTTACGTTGGAGGAGGCTCTGTATTTATAGAGGTTGGATAATACTGGTGCCTGTTGCAGTGGCGCTAGGCTAAAATTCCTTCTGGCGCCACTAGGAGTGGCGCCAGGCCAAATATTGGCTTGGCACCACTACTAGTGGCGCCAGCCAATTAGGAAACTATTAAGGTCGGCAAGCAACGTATCTTTGACTAGATTTGGGCGCCTGTCTTAGTGACTACCGTGCAATTTTTGGCCTAGCTTCACTAGGAGTGACTCTGGAAAGTCCGGGAATGATTTAAAGAAGCCGAGAATGACCCGGAAGGCCGGAAAAGTGCAGGAACACTTAAAATAGTGTCCTGGAGGTATTTGACTTGAAAAGTGAGTATAAGATGTGTCGGAAAGGTTGACCAGGCCTTTAGGGGCAAAACGGTCAATCGGATTGGAAAGCTGCCGGGACGAACTCGGATTGTCCCGGAAAAAGACTTAGGATTTGGAAACATTATTCAGAATGTTCCCAGAGGTTGCCAGTTTGATTCCCAGAGCTAGCATGGTCGGAAAAGGAGACCGGCCCACCAGGGGCAAAACGGTCATTTTGTACCGAGTTTGCTGGAACTGACTCGGAATGATCCGGAAAGATAAAGAAAGGTTTAGAACACTATAAAAAGTATTCTCAGGAAGTTACCGGTTTGATACCTAGAGCCGGTGTGGTTCTCGGGGCGTTCGAATGCCCGGGGACAAAACGGTCATTTAGCCTCAAGTGGGCCCTACAGGCTCGAGAAGTGACTGGTGGACTAAATTCAAGTTAAAAAGGCGGGCTTAGAGTCTAAATATGCATGTGATGTGTGAAAGTGAGCTTGGTCAGCTCGGATATTGTCGAGCAGGCAAAAATGGGGTGCTTACAATTACCAAACTTTGTGACAACGTTGACGGTGTGGTGTGGTAGAGGGCCCGTGGTGGCATTCGAAGGAGGATTTACTGGTCATAAGCCGATGATCCTGTTATCTATCGGGTCTTGAACTTTATGTTTGAGGGTCCAGCAGTCTTCCATATCGTGTCCTTGGCTGCCTGAATGGTATTCACAGTACGCTTTTGGGTTAAAGTGAGGTTGTGGAGGATTAGGCCGAGGTTGAGGGGGTATAGGTTTCAAATATCCCACATCTTGGAGACCGAAGTAAGCTGTGGTTTGGGTGCAAGTGAGTTTAGTGAAAACTCGATCTTTTCCACTCATTCGCCTAAGTGTCCTAGCTATCCTTGGAGGTCGGGGATCAAGTTCTGGTGTAATAACTATTGGGCCGGTGGTTTGGGAATTGAACAGGCTTCGAGTTTTATGTTTCAAAGTGGGAAAATTTTCAGGGTCGGAGCCAAACGGATGGGACTGGTACTCATAGGATAGATTATAGGATTCAGGGGTTTGGTTAAAGGTCGGCTTGAAAGATGCCGAAATGCAGCATTCGGCCTGGGGAGGTTGTTGGTAAGCAATGGTTGGGGCATGGCCTTGGTCTTCCTTCTTCATTCTTTTTTGTCCCTCATGGGTTTGGGTTTGCGAGGTCTCTGCTTGCTCATGGGTTGTAGTTCCTGCTTACGACGAGAGTGAAGAGAGTATGCCCTCCATTTTAGTCATCCTATGTCTGAGTCCTCTTGCTTCTGCTAGTATTAGAGTTAAGGCGTCTAGTGTGAATGATTCCATGAGTGCTCCTTAGCTTTCAGCCTGTAACAACGAGGACGAGGAGAGAAACCTTGCGACTGGCAAAAGGAAAAAGTGAGTGTCTTATCTTGACAAATTTTTGTGCAATACAAGCTTTAAGGATGTCCCTCCTTAAGAGGGAAACTAAATACGATGCATTGCCTCACTCTCAGAAATAGGGGACTTGTCCCTGTATGCAAATACCTTATCGTTTGAGGGGGGAACATGCGTTCATTAAAAAATGAGGAAATATATTGGACTTTCGGAGTCTAAATACAATAGAATCAAAATACCATGAATATGGATGCAAAGAGCGTAAGGAAAGAGAATGCAATGGTAAAGTAAACGTGCATGCATGAGCAGTTAGACAAGCATTATAACAGTAAGAATACAGTCATTATAACAATATGAATAAACATGTATAAAGGAAAGTAAAGGCAGTCGCCCTTTCCTCCGTGGTTTTAAAAAAGGTACGCGTGTCTTAAATTCAGCAAAGGTTCGGCTATACATGGTGTCTATATGAGCATGAGGTTGAGGGTTTACTAATGTATTCTAAAAAGGCTCGGTCTCGGATCTTCAAACCTAGGCCCACTCCCTGAGGTGGTGCCATAATCGGTTAGTGATCCGAGCGAGAGAACTATCAAGAGGCCATAGGCGAAGAAACTGACACAGCATCTTGCCCACAACCAATATACCGTTTCCTCTTCTAACTAGAAGGGATATATCAAGGTAAAGAATGCAAGCATGCAGAATGCAAGTGCACATGCAGTGTGTGTGTGATTTTTGAAAGCAGAGGAAAGAGCCCAACAACTCACATCCATCTTGTTCATCACATTCTTGCATAGCAGTTAATAAAATGTAAACAAAAAGCCCACCTACAAAACAAAGATGCAAGAGTTAGTATGTGGATGACATTCGTAGTGCAAGATAATATGAAAATGGAATAAGTGCATGTTTTTTAAAACTACTTTGAAAATTTGATTTTAAAAATTGAAAGTGGATAAAATTGGACAAGTTAACTGAAGACTCTATATGGGTGAAGGGTAAAGAGACATGACTATGGCCTAACCCTCTAAGTGTCCCCAGTGGAGTCACCAGCTATCGCGCCCAGATTTTTTACACTCGAGAAATACACACACAAGTAGAGAAAATACTGTACTCTCTCGTTAGAACTCATCCTCCTAGAAGAATAAGTGTGACTAGTTTTGAATTAAAAATTGATTTGATTAAGGGCTTTTGAAAAACAACTTGGAGTCGCCACCTAACTTGATTAAGGTGAGTTAGGTCACCTAAAAACTAAGCACAATCCGAATATTACCCTTAGGGTTTTTGACAAACATTTTTAAAAATACTTCCTCAAGAGAGAGTTTTTAAGAAAAGAGGTTGTTTGGCAACCTTTAAAAATATTTACACCCTTTTTTGAAAATAATTCCCTTTTGGTCTTTCAAAAACAGTAATCTAGGTTTGGAGGTTGGTTACGTGTAGGGAAGACGCACTAAGCCATCACCCCACCCTGCCCTTGCGGTACCTACATGTCTATTCACCCTAAATTCAATCATTAGAGTTTTTGATTAATAAATGTCCAATACTATCCACTTTAGAAAATAATTTTTAGAAAGAAATTAACGTGATACATGATATGCCAATGCAATAGCAAGATTATGATTTTGAAACTAGATTTGAAAATAACTTGATTTGAAATCGAAAAATAGATTTTAGAAAAGATAGATTTGATTTTCAAAAAAGAGTTCTAGAAATTGAAAACAGGGATTTGAAAATAGATTTTGGAATTAGAAATTTGAAATAAATCATGGAATTGGAAGTTTAAGAAAAGCTATGAAATTGGAGATTTGAAAAAGGTTGTGAAATTAGAGATTTGAAAAAAAAGTTATGACCGCACCCATGAAGGTTGCCTACTTATCCCTTTTAAGAAACCAGGTCAGCCGTAGTTCGGACAAGAGTCTGATTGAAAATAAAAGATTTTAATTGGAAAAAGAAATTGAGTTGGAATTTGGACTGGAAGATTTAAAAAGATTGGTTTTGGAAAGCTTGGTTTTAGGAAACCTAGACTTAGGAAAGATAGAACTTAGGAAAGACTTGAGGTTTAAGAAAGATTTGACTTGACTTGGAAGGGTTTTAGAAAATATTTGACTCGAATGTTGGACTTAGAAGATTAGGGAAAGATTGGATTTAGGAAAGGTTCAAATTAGGAAAGTTTCGTTTTAGGAAAGTTTCGTTTTAGGAAAGTTTCGATTTAGGAAAAGATTCCGAATTAGGAAAGAATTAAAATTGAAAAGTTTTGAAATTGGAATGTTTTGAATTTAGAAAGTTTTGGATTTGGAAAGTTTTAAAATTTAGAAAGTTTAGAATTTTAGAAAGATTTAAAGTTAAGTTTTAGAAATACTTGAAATTAAGAAAGGTTTGAGTTTAAGAAAAATTTGAAAATTTAGATTTGGAAACTTAATGTTTAGGAAGGTATGAGATTAGGAATGATTGAATTAGGAAAGATTAAAAGGAGGTGGTTTGATTTTATTTTCAAAAATGGAGGATTGGATCTAGTTTCCTAAATGGGAGATTGGATTTGGTTTCCTAAAACGGAGGATTTGATTTGGTATGGAATTGGAAAGAAGAAGTTTTGGAAATCCTAGATTTGGAAGGCTATAGTTTGATTTAGAAAAATAGGTTTTGGAAATTTATGATTTTGATGTAAAAATGAGGTTTTGGAAACCTAAAGTTTGACGCCAAAATAGGCAATTGAAAATTATGTTTTTGGAAAGAAACTTAGGGTTTCCTAACCATAGCTCTAGGGCTCGACTTGGACTCCATGAAAAGAGATTTCGGAAAAGAAGATTTTTGGAAGGAGATCTTAGAAAGGTGTTTTTTTAGGAAGTAAACTTGAAAACAAAAAAAAAAGAGTTTTTGAAAAGGAATTTTTGGAAAGAGTTTTTAGGAAAGCGATTTTTGGAAAGAGTTGTTAGGAAAGAAACTTAGGGAGTATTTTTAGAAAATGAATTTTGAAAAGAGCTTTCTAGAAAGGGGTTTGAAAAAAGTTTTTACGAAATTATGTTTTGTGAAGGTAAATTTTAGGAAGCAATTTCGGAAAGAAGATATGAGAGAGTTTTTAGAAAGTATGTTGGAAAAGAGATTTTTGAAGAAGATTTTAAAAGAGATTTTGGAAAGTAAGTTTAAAAAGATATTTGAAAAGGATTTGAATGTGGACTTTTGCAAGCCTCCAAAAATATCTCACTTTCCTTAAACGATTCTAACCATCAGAATGTTAGAACCATTCTAGGATTGTGGTTTTGAAAACAACAAGGATTTGAAAATATGGACCATATTGGTCACTTTAAATGTAACACTTTTCTAAAGTAACCCTAATTATGAAAAGGCTAGAATCACCTTAGAATTGTGATTTTGAGAAATAAGTTTTGAAGAAGAAAATTTTAACGCAAGTTTTGAAAACAGTTTTGATGCAAGTTTTGAAAACAAGTTTGAAAACGGATTTTGTAGAGATGCATGATCATGATATGCACAATGCAAGTTGGGGTCATAAACATATAAGGTTAAAGGCTTCACCACATAATCAAGGGAGGCGAACCAACATGGTCTCTAGTTAGACTAAGAGAAAGCCCTCGACGCGGTGATTTTCAATAGCCTAATCCTACACATAAACCGGGGAGTCCCTTGTTTCAAGCATGTAAGAAAGGGGGGAGAAGATGGGGGATTAAAATAGAAAAAGACCCAAGTGGGCTAGGAGAGAGAAGAGAGAGGGAAAATTGCATAAACGTAAATAGGAAGCCTACCTTATGTCTTCTTTTATTTGTTTTGTTTTGCTCGCTTTCTTTACTTCGATCTTTGCTTAGCTTTGCATTGGTCTTCAAGAGCTTGCTTGGATCTTCGAGAGCTTCGGAGTTACAACACTTCAGTCATCAATGGAGCTTTGGAGGCTAATATATGAGTGTATGTGAGTGTATAGGGGCTAGGGTTTGGTGTACAGAGGCTAGGGTTTGGAATACCTAAAGAGAACTGGGGTTTAGAGAAGCTTCGAGCTTTGTGTATTGAAGAAAAGAGTTTTTAGACTGAGTATGCGGACCATTTTCACGCTGGAAGAGGCTCTGTATTTATAGACAGAAGATTAACCTAGTGTCTGTTGTAGTGGCACCAGGCGAAATTTCCTTACGACGCCACTAGGAGTAGTGCTAGGCCAAATTTTAGCTTGCGCCAGCCACTTAGGAAAGTTTTAAGGTTGGCAAGCAACGTATCTTCAGAAGATTTGGGTGCCTGTACTAGTGACTACCATGCAATATTTAGCCTGGCTTCACTAGGAGTGACTCCGGAAGGTCCAATAATGATTTAAGGGGTCGGGAATGGCTCGGAGGGCCAGAAAGGGACAGGAAGCCTTAGAATAGTGTCTCGAGGGTAGTAGACTTAAAAAATAATGATAAGATGTGTTGGAAGGGTTGATCGGGCCATTAGGGGCAAAACAGTCAATTAGGCAAGAAAAATTGCCTGGTTATATTCGGAATATCCCGGAAGAAGACTCGAGACTTGGAAATATTACCTAGAATGTTTCAGGAGGTTACCGGTTTGACACTTAGAGCCGATGTGGTTAGAAAAGGCCACCGGCACGCTAGAGGCAAAACGGTCATTTTGAATGGAGAGTCTTGGATTTGGTCAGAAACTGACTAGAAGGCACCTAATCATGTCGGATTATCCGTGGGACAATCCTGGAAGGGTAGACTTACCGCTTGGAGGACTTAGGTACATTCTCAAGAAACGTGCCGAAAATGGCCCTAGGGGCAGTTTGGTCATTTTTTACCGAAGTGGGCTAGCAGGCATTGGTGTTGACCTGGGTTTTGATTGTTTTCGTAAATCTGATGGCAGTCCCGTGACACAAGGGTTTGTTGGCAATTCTCTATATCGACTTGTTTATGAGTGTTTCCGTCACTCTGACGGTTACGATGTTTACGAGTATTTCTGTTACTCTAACGAGTCGCAATCATTCCAGAGACTACCTGATCTCGGGAAGCTGCTAGGTGGACTTATCACCTGATGAATCAACTTTCTTAGAAGACGTGCCGAAACAGACATTTCTTCATTAGCGGGCTAGCAAGCGCCAAAGGTGGACCGTTCTACCATCTCAGGGATTTGGGGTCTCATCCCGATCGATGGGTTTAAATGGACTTACCGTTCCGAAGAGTTCTCGAAAAACGTGCCGGACAGGATGGACTTACTGCCTTAAGGAATCAACTATCTTGAAAGGTGTGCCGAATTGGAATTGGAATTGAAATTGGAAAAATGGGGACTTACTGTCTTCAAAAAGACATGCTCACTGGAATTGGACCAAACAATTCCCCCAGGGGCACTTTGGTCATTTTGCTTCTATTTGGGCCCAATGTGCCCGTGAAGCGATCAATTGACGGAATTATATCTAGAAAACTAGTTTGAACTAGAATATGTCCATATAGACTTGAATACAAGTTTGGACGGATTGGAGACTGCTGAGCGGGCAAAAATGGGGTGCTTACAACGACTACGACCACATCCGTTACCAAGTTGGCTAACTAAGATTGCATTCACTTCAAGGAATGGAGTAGAACCAGTCGGTTGGAACTGATGATTTTTTATTAACAACTCATTATTTTGCTCAGCCATAAAAAAACATAATATCAATTCAGAATATTTTTTAAATCTATACTCTCGATATTGCTGCTATATGAGCACATTCAAGGCATGGAATATGGAGAATGTTTTTTGTAACATGTTTTTATCATAATAATTTCTCCAAATAACTTTAATCATGAGTTGATTTTAAATAACGCAAAGTTGTACTGACTAACCATTTTAAAATCTTGCAACCTCAGGTGTGTCCAATCAGATCAGACTCTTGAGAGGACTATGGTCTTCTGGTACTCATATCTCTCCTTTAAATTTTTGTATAATATCAATAGATCTTTTATCGTGAGGTATCCAGATCTCAACTCTTCATGTAAATGATAATGAAGAAAAATCATTACTTTAGCACAATCCTATTAGGATACGTCATTTTCCGCAGTTATTGTGTGCTCAAGTGCCTTCTCAGCTAGATAGATCTCAGCATCAAAGAACCATGATAAATAGTTATCCCTAGAAATGTCAAGGGCGGCGAATTCCAATTTTGTAATATTTGACATTTTTAGAGTGCTATAATAACAAAATAATAAAAGTGAATCAGGACACGACTATTACCACTACACATATATTCAGGTCACATAAAATAATAAAAGGAACACTAATTAAATAAACGGTGTGCAAGCCTTAATAAGCATTCTACAGGAATGCTTGATTACATTGTTAAAGTAATACACATAATAAATTGTAATTGTAATTGTAATTGTAATGATCATGTAAAATTTTTACTGAACTTATTATTGTTAGGTGTGTATTATGATAAACAATAACCGGCAATATACTTTGTATAATTATATAATTACTATGCAATCACTATTCATCAATAGCAATATCACTGTTTTTGTCTACATTATAACTTTCAATTCAGATATCAAAATATAGTCAAGTCACTTGTCATAGGCAAAAAATGCAAAATCTGGGAGAAATAAAGCAACAAAATTTCAAAATAAACACTATTTATTTCAATAGTTCAACTACTGTTCATACTATTCACATAAATTGAATGAATAGTAAAGAATCCAAAACAAAGATAAATTACACATAAAATGAAGTATCTTCTTGAGGTAAGGAAGAACACAGTTATATTTGTCACGAGCACTTAGAGCTTCATGCTAATAACGTGTTACAAAACTAAAAGAATATAAAGCAGATAAAATAACTCAAGACAAAGTATAGAGAATAATTCTTCAGGAACTGTCAAATACTTATCATATTAGTTTCTTTGGAATTATTAGGGCTATATCTTATAGGTCACCCAAGACTTTATTGATAATATAAAACCAAAAGAATACAACATGATTTTTAATGACTTACCTATACTTCTTTTCCTTCTATTTTCTCTCTCATTCTTCCTTTCTATTTTCCCTCTACTTCTTCCTTTTTATTTTCTATCTATTCTTGATTGTACCTTAAACTACCAACTGAGCACCTATTTATAATGATTTGAAGTCAAGGCGACAAGGCAGAATCGTATTCTAATCAAATTCAAATTCTGCAACTCAGTTGAGACTTATGAGGTCATCCATTACATTCGTGTGTGGATGAGGTCATCCATGACTTAACAAAGAAAGGGTTTTTTCAAAAACAAGTTATTTGACAACCTTTAGAAAATGTTTAAGCCCTTTTTGAAAAATGACTCTAGTTTTGGTCTCTCAAAAATAATGATCTATGGTCCAGGGGTTGGTTATGTATTGGAAAGATGCAATAGGCTATCACCTTATCCCGCTCTTACGGCACCTATATGTCTTTCTACCCTAGGTTCACTCACTTAGAATCTCTTATTAACAAATATCCAATGCTATCCCCTTTGAAAAGAATTTTGAAAAAAGATTTGATTTTGAAAATACATTCAAAAAGGGAATTTGAAGTTTGAAAAAGGTTGTGGAAATTGAAAACTTGAAAAAGGTTGTGGCCATACCCATGGGGGTTGCTTACGTATCCCTTTATTGGGAATCAAATCAGTCGTAGTTCGAACTCAGGGTCCGATTGAAAATAGACACTTTGGGATCTTAGAAAAGTTTGACTTGAAAAGGTTTGATTTTGAACTTTGATTTAAAAAGATTGAATTGAAATTTTGAAGTCATCTTGACTTAAATTGGAGTTTAAAAACCATCTTGGATTAGAAAAGAGTTGAAGCTTCCCAACTTAGGGTTAGGGGTTGAACTTGGACTTTGACATCCTAGGACTTTGGTAACCTAGAGTTGGAGCATGCAATCGAATTGAAAGGACTTGATTTGAAAAGTTTGACTTTAGAAAGTTTAATTTTAGAAAAGTCTCAAATTAGGAAAATTTTGAATTAGAAAAGTTTCATTTTAGGAAAATTCTATTTTTGGAAAGTTTTCATATTAGGAAAGAATTGATTTTGGAAAGATATAAATTTAGAAAGATCCATTTCAGGAAAGTCTTGATTTAAGAAAGGTTTGAACTTAGAAAGACTTGAAATTTAGAAATAAGATTTGAAAGCTTGAAATTAGAAAAATTAGAATTTGAAAAGATTTGAAAAGTCGAATTTTGAATGTTGAGTTTGAAAAGGTTTAACCTAGGATTGAGTTAACCTGGGATTTAAGCAATCACAAGACCTAGGATTTATGCAACGCACTTGAAAAGAATGGATTTCAATTGAAAAGGGAAAGTTTTGTTTTATTTTATTTTTTTTGAAAATTTTTGAAAATGAAAATTTTAGAATTTAGAAATATCGAAAGTAGGAAATATTTGATTTCTATTTCACTAAAAGATTGGATTTTATTTCCAAAAAATAGAGGATTTGATTTAATTTCCAAAATTGGAAGATTTGATTTGGTTTGAATTAGAAAGCTTTAGTTTTGGAAATCTTGAATTTGAAAATCTATGATTTTATATAGAAAAAGGTTTTGGAAAGTTTTGATTTAAGACAAATGGAAAGTCATGATTTTAATAAAGGAATTAGGGTTTCCTAATTATGGATTCTAGGGCTTGACTTAGACTCCAAGAGAACGAGTTTTTGGAAAGTAGACATTTGAAAAGAACTTTTTAAGAAGTGGATGTACAAAAATATTTTGGAAATGTTTGAATATATACTTTTGCAAGTCCTCTTGAATTAGCTCACTTTTCTAAAATAATTCTAACCATGAAAAGATTATAAACATTCTAGGGTAGTGATTTTGAAAACAACTAGGATTTGAAAACAAGATTTGGACTTTAATGATCCCATTGAATATAACACTTTCCTAAAGCAATCCTAACCATGGAATGACTAGAATCACTATAGAATTGTGATTTAATGAAAAACAATTTAGGGTTTGAACCCAAACTTTGGACTTTGATGGTCACTTTAAATATATCACTTTCCTAAAACGATTCTAACCATGGAATGGCTAGAATCTTCTTAGGATTTTGATTTTGAAAACAAGTTTTAAAGAAGAAGGTTTTGAATATAAGTTTTGAAAGAAAACTTTGATGCAAGTTTGAAACAAAACTTCCTAATTGACATGTTTTAAATATAAGTTTTGAAACAAAACTTTGATGCAAGTTTGCGAGTGTTTCCACCACTCTGACGGTTGCGATGTTTGTGAATGTTTTTGTCACTCTAATGATATGCGTTCATTCTAGAGACTACCTAATCTCAGAAAGTTGTTAAATGGTCTTATCATCTCGGGGCCTTAGGTACTTTTCTAATTGACGTGTCAGATAGCAGATATTCTACGTTAGCGGGCTAGCATGAGCCAAAAATGAACCGCTCTACCATCTCAGGAACTTGGGATCTATCCCAGTCAATGGGTTTGAAGGGACTTACCGTTCCAAGGAGTTTTCTCGATAAACGTGTCATATTGGATAGATTTACCGTCTGAGGGATCAACTTTCTCGAAAGACGAGCTGGATTGAGTTTGATTGACTTGGAGTGAAATTGGAAATGGGATTGAAGTTGAAATAGGGACTTACCTTCTTTAAGAAGACGTGCCAATTAGAATTGGACTGAGCAATGCCCTAAGGGCATTTGGTCATTATACTTCTATTGGGCCTGGTGGGCCCGCGAAGCTATTAATTGACTAGATTAAGTCTAAAAAGTCAGTTTGGACTTGATTGTATCTGTGTCAATTTGAATGTGAGTCCGGTCAAGCTAGAGATTTGCCAAGTGAGCAAAAATAAGGTGTTTACATAAAGATTGGAAGAGAGAATTTTTAAAGATTTGGCAGTTAGGGCAATGGTTAATCGAAAAAGAAAGAGTTTGTCTGATTTGGGCGAAAATAGGGAGTATTTATAGGTGCTGAGCAATCTTGCAAATGGGTCAACTCCTGTCTTCGAGGGGCTGACTTTTTTTCTTCCTAAATTGCTTTCTAGGCTTTTTATTAAAATGAGTAGACTCTTTTAACAAGAGGGGTCAAATCTTTTCAACAGAAGTCATCAGAAGTTATTTCCAGAATATAAGGGTCGACTCCTTGAAAGCAGGGGTCGACTCTTTTACTTATGAAATGCAAAAATGACTTATAAATAATATGCAATGTATTAACAAGCAATCAAGTATATATATAGAACATTTATACAAACAATAAAATAGACATAACATATATATGCATATTATGAAAATCTATTAAGTGAAAGAATTACACATGCTTAATATTCTTAATGGCCATAATGTAATATTATTTATGATTCGTATAAATTTTAGCACACATTACTGAAAGTCATCATATCTCTATCCTTTGGTATGAAGAGGTGAATTAAATCATATCACCAATTAAGTGCCTTAAGCATCCACTGTTCAAGTGCTAATGATATTTCTTGGATTTTACTTTAAGATATACCTACAAAAGAAACAACTCAACTTTTGACCTTTGATACCCAAATTATCTTGGATCCTTGGGAGTTAATTTTCAATGGTCCTCTTGGAACCCATGCATTCTTAGGAGCATGTGATTTTTGTATACCAAAATATTGATTTGCAAGACTGCCTCTCTTATGTCAATAAAAGCACGTAATTTGAGTTTTTCCACTAGAAGATACAAACTTTGTATTTGAAACTTTCTCTTCTTAAAAGGATTGTATCTAAGGCTAGCTTTATTAAGAGAGCATTTTTGTTTGTAAAGCATTACATCAAGTTTTTCTTTTCCATCAACACATTTTGAAAGAGATTTTTCAAAATTATTGACTTTTTTCTTTCAAAATAGAATTTTCCTTTTTCAAAATTTTATTTTCATTTTGTAAATCTTCACTTTCCGTGGTGAAAGTGGATACCATCTTTTTGAGAAGATTGTTTTTGATGCCTCTCTTTTTAAATTTAGCAATCAAGTCATCAAAAGTATCTTATAGTTCATCAAATGAAAAGTTAGATGGTTTAGATAGAACTACCTCAAGTTCTTCTTGTGCCATGAGACATAGGTTTGCAACTTCTTGATGTTTAGTTTCTTCATTAGAGCTGGAGTCTTCTTTGGTATCTGATTTTGTTCCTCTTTTCCACTTCTTTTTCATGAATCTCTTAAATTTTCTTGTAAGTTCGGCAAGTTCTTTTTCCTTCTTCTCATTACTATCTTGATCATTTTCTGAAGTTGATGATTTGAAGGCAATTATGCTCTTCTTTTTCTCAGCTTTTTCTTCCATATTTTATTTTTGGGTTAGCTCATAGGCCATGAGGGATCCAAGCAACTCTTCAAGTGGAAAAGTATTGAGATCCTTTACTTCTTGTATAGCAGTCACCTTAGCTTCCTAGGCTTTTGGCAAAGTTCTAAGAATCTTTCTCACCTGCTCACTGTTAGTATATATTTTTTCAAGAGATGTTAATCTATTAACAATATCAGTGAGTCGTGTAAACATTTCAGTAATGGATTCTCCAAATAACATTCTAAATATTTCGTAATTATGCACAAGGTTGTTAATCTTAGACTCTTTGACCTGATTCGTCCCTTCATGAGTCACTTCAAGTCTATCCCAAATTTCTTTGGCAGATTCACAAGTAAAAATTATATTGAATTCATTTGGGTCTAAGGCACAATATAAAATGTTCACAGTTTTAGCAATAGATTGCATAAGCTTCATGTCATCCTCATCCCACTCACTTTTAGGTTTGGGCACAATTACCTTTTCTATGGTCTTGGTGGAATGCTTAGGAGCATTAGCAATGATCCTCCAAGGTTTATAGTCAACTGATTTAATACAAATTCTCATCTTATTCTTTCAATAATTGTAATTAGTTCCAGTAAATATAAGAAGTCTGTTGGTGGATTAACTCTCACCTAGAGAGCTTCCAAACATGGTTGCCATAGATCTGCTCTAGGATGTTAAGCCTATAAAAAGAGTACCTGCTCTGATACCAATTGTTGGCCTAAAACAATAACCGAAGAGGGAGGGTGTCGCGCCCAGATTTTTCGCACTCAAGGAACACACACACAAGCGGAAAAAATACTGTACTCTCTCATTAAAACTCATCCTCCTAGAAGAATGAGTGCGACTAGGTTTAAATTGAAAATTGATTTGAATAAAGGGCTTTTAGAAAAGATTTGAAGTCGCCACCTAACTTGATTAAGGTGAGCTAGGTCACCTAAAAACTAAGCACAATCCGAAGACTATACTTAGGGTTTTTGGAAACAATTTTGAAAATACTTCCTCAAGAGAAGGTTTTTAAAAAAACAGGTTGTTTGGTAACCTTTGAAAAACATTTTAGCCCTTTTTTGAAAATAAACTCCATTTTGGTTTTTGAAAACAGTGATCCTAGGTTCGAAGGTTGGTTACGTGTAGGGAAGACGCACTAAGCCATCACCCTACCCCACCCTTGCGGTACCTACATGTCTATTTACCCTAAATTCACCTATAAGAGTCTGCAACTAACAAATATCCAATCCTATTTACTTTGAAAAGAATTTTAAAAAGAATGATACATGATATGTAAGTGCAAGAAAAGAAAGTTAGAAAATATATTTAAAAAGAAATTGATTTGATTTAAAAGAGATTTAAAAAGATAGATTTGAAATTGAAAAATGTTAGAAATTGGAAATAGAGATTTGAAAACAGATTTTTGGAATTGGAAACTTGAAATAGATTATGGAATTGGAGATTTGAAAAGAGTTATGGAAATAGAAGCTTGAAAAAGATTGTGAAATTTGAGATTTGAAAAAGGTTGTGACCGCACCCATGAGGGTTGCCTACGTATCCTTTTTGAGGAATCAGGTCAGTTGTAGTTCGGACAAGAGTCCGATAGAAAATAGAAGGTATGATTGGAAGAAAGAGATTTTGATTTAGAAGATTTGAAAAGATTTGATTTTGGATAGTTTGGTTTTAGAAAACCTAGACTTAGAAAAGAAAGGTTTTAGGAAGGACTTGAAATTCAGAAAGATTCGACTCAAATATTGGACTTGGAAGATTATGAAAGTTGAAATTAGGAAAGGTTTGAATTAGGAGAGTTTCGTTTTAGGAAAATTTCATTTTAGGAAAGTTTTTGTTTAGGAAAGTTTCAATTTAGGAAATACTTTGAATTAGGGAAGTTTCCATTTTAAGAAAGTTTTGAATTTTGAATGTTTTGAAATAGGGAAGTTTTGAAAATAAGAAAGTTTTGAGTTTAGGAAGCTTTAGATTTGGAAAGATTTGAAGTTTTGAATTTGGAAAGTTGAAATTTGGAAAGGGATGAAATTAGGAAAAGGTTGAATTAGGAAAGATTTGGAAGCTTAATGTTTCAGGAAAGATTTGAAAGTTTTGGGAAACTTACGGTTTAGGAAGGTATGAGATTAGGAAAGGTTTAGACTAGGAAGGATTGAGATTCCTATTTCCTAAATTGAAGGATTGGATTTTGTTCCTAAAAGATGTGTTTTGATTTTGTTTCCAAAAATGGAGGATAGGATCTAGTTTCCTAAATGGGAAGATTGGGTTTGGTTTCCTAAAAGGAAGATTGAATTTGGCATGGAAAGAAGGAGTTTTGAAAATTCTAGTTTTGGGAAGACCATAGTTTTGATGTAGAAAATAGGTTTTGGAAATATATATAGTTTTGATGTAGAAAACAAGAGGTTTTGGAAACCTAGGTTTTGAGGTCAAAATAAGGGATTGAAAATCATGCTTTTGGGAAGGAAAATTAGAGTTTCCTAATTGTTGGCTTTAGGGCTTGACTTGAGCTCCAAGGAAAGAGTTTTTAGAAACGGTGTTTTTAGAAAGTGAATTTGAGAAGAGAGAGTTTTTGGAAGGGGATTTTTGGAAAGAGTTTTTAGGAAAGAGATTTAAGAAGAGAGTTTTCTAAGAAAGAAACTTAAGGAGTGTTTTTAAGAAAGGAATTTTGAAGAAAGTGTTTTGGAAAGGAGTTGAAAAGGAGTTTTTGAAAACAATTTTTGGAGGGAGTTTTTGGAAACAACTTTGGAAAGGAGATTGGAGAGAGTTTTTAGAAAGCATGTTAGAAAAGAGATTTTTAAGAGGAGATTTTTTAGAAGAGACTTTTTAAAAAGTATATAAAATATCTCACTTTCCTAAAGCGATTCTAACAATAAAAAGGTTAGAACCACTTTAAGATAGTAGTTTTGAAAACAACAAGGATTTTAAAATATGGACCATATTGGCTACTTTAAATGTAACACTTTCCTAAAGCAACCCTAGCCATGAAAAGGCTAGAATCACCCTAGAATTGTGATTTTGAAAGTTTTGAAAAAGAAGGTTTTGATGTAAGTTTGAAAACGATGTTAATGCAAGTTTTTGAAAATAAGTTTAAAAACAAATTTTAGAGGAATGCAAGATCATGATATACACAATGCAAGTTGGGGTCGTGAACATACAAGGTTAAGACTTCACCACATAATCAAGGGGGCCGAACCCACGTGGTCTCCGGCTAGACTAAAAGAAAGCCCCCGACACGCTGACTCTTCAATAGCCTAATCCTACACATGGATGAGGAAATCTCTTGTTTCAAGCATGCAAAAAAAGGGGGAGAAGAAGATGGGGGATTAAAATAGAAGAAAACCCAAGTGGATTAGGAGAGAGAAGAGAGGGGGAAGATGCATAAACGTAAATAAGAAGCTTACCCTGCGTCTTCTTTATTTTGCTTAGCTTTGAGCGCTTTGCTTTGCTTGTCTTGCTTCGGTCTTCATTTCAGTCTTCAAGAGTTTGTCTTCAATCTTCAAAACTTTGTAGTTGTAGCAATCCAAGTCTTCAATGGAGGCTTTGAAGGCTAATGTATGAGTATAAGAGAGTGTGTATGAGTGTATATGGGTGTATAGGAGGCTAGGGTTTATATATGGTGGCTAGGGTTTGGAAAACCTAAAGGAGACTAGGGTTTTTGGAAGCTACGAGCTCTGTATATCAAAAAGTAGGGTTTTTAGAATTAGTTTGTGGACCTCTTTCACGCTGGAGGAAGCTCTGTATTTATAAACAAGGGAATGACCCGGCGCCTGTTGCAGTGGTGCCAGGCCAAAAATGCTTCTGGTGCCACTAGGAGTGGCGCCAGGCCAAATATTGGCTTAGCGCCACTACTAGTGGCGCCAGCCACTTAGGAACGTTTTAAGGTCGACAAGCAATGTATCTTCAGAAGATTTGGGTGCCTGTACTAGTGACTACCATGTAATTTTTAGCCTGGCTTTACTAGGAGTGACTCCGGAAGGTCTGGAAAGGATTTAAAGGACCGAGAATGGCCTGGAAGGCCGAAAAAGGGTAGGAACCCTTAGAATAGGGTCCCGAAGGTATTAGACTTTGAAAAAGGATGACAAAATTTGTCGGAAGGGTTGACCGAGCCATCAAAGGCAAAACGGTCAACTCGATCGGAAAACTACCGGGATGGACTCGGAATGTCCCGGAAGAAGATTCAAGGCTTGGAAACATTATTTAGAATGTCCCAGGAGGTTACCAGGTTGATACGCAAAGCAGCTGTAGTCGGAAAAGACGACCGGCCTACTAGGGGCAAAACGGTTATTTTGCACCAAGTTTACCCGAATTGACTCGGAATGATCCAAAAAGATAAAGAAAGGTCGAGAATACTATAAAAAGTATTCTCATAAGGTTACCGATTTGATACCCAAAGCCGGTATGGTCCCCGGGGCGTTCGGATGCCTAGGGGCAAAATGCTCATTTTGACTGAAAAGTCTCAGAATTGGCCCGAAACTGACTAGAAGGCATCTAATTATGCCAGATTACTTTTTAAGACAATCCTGGAAGGGTGGACTTACTGTTCTGAAGACTTAGGTATTATCTCAAGAAACGTGCCGAAAATGGCCCTAGGGGCAGTTTGGTCATTTTTCACCGAAGTGGGCTAGCAGGCACCGGCGTTGACCTAGGTTTTGAGTGCTTCCACCACTCTGACGGCGGTCCAGTGATACAGGGGTTTGTTGGTAATTTCCTATATCGAACTGTTTACGAGTATTTTCGTTACTCTGACGATTGCGATGTTTACGAGTACTTCCGCTACTCTAACAGTTCGCAATCATTTCTGAGACTACCTGATCTCGGGAAACTACTAAAGGAACTTAGCGCCTGAGAAGACAACTTTCTCGGAAGGCGTGTCGAAACGGACATTTCTACATTGGCGGGCTAGCAGGCGCCAAAGGTGGACCGTTCTACCATCTAGAGGACTTGGGGTCTCGTCCCGGTCGACAGGTTTGAAGGGACTTACCGTTTCGAAGAGACTTTCTTTAGAAAACTTGTCGGGTTGGATAGACTTACCGTCTTGAGGAATCAACTTTCTCGAGAGAGGGATTGAAATTGGAATTGGAAAAGGAATTGAAAAGGGGTCTTACCGTCTTCGGAAAGACGTGCCTGTTGGAATTGGAAAGGGGATTT
The DNA here is from genome assembly GCA_033060915.1 of Euryodendron excelsum. Lineage (NCBI taxonomy): Eukaryota > Viridiplantae > Streptophyta > Magnoliopsida > Ericales > Pentaphylacaceae > Euryodendron > Euryodendron excelsum. The sequence goes on along the minus strand of CM065385.1, from coordinate 27,315,169 downwards.
ATCATCTTCAGAAAGATGTGTCTGTTGAAAATGGAAAGGGGACTTACCGTCTTCAGAAAGACGTACCTACGGGATCAGACTGAACAACGCTCACAAGGGCATTTTGGTCACTTTGCCTCTATTTGGGCCTGGCAAGCCCGCGAAGCGATGGATAGACTAGATAAGGACTAGAATTCTAGAATATGTCCATATTGACTTGAAAGCAAGTCTGGACGGACTGTAGACTGCCGAGCGGTCAAAAATGGGGTGCTTACAGAGGGTGAATTGAGTTTTCAAAAATTAAGGCAATAAAACCAATATGCAAAATATATGAAATCAATGGAATAGTGATTCAATGCAAAATTAGAATGCAAGTAAGATAATACAATGATGTAAGCAAGATAATGTAGTGCAGAAAATAAAACAAAACAAGGAAGACACCAAGATTTTACAGAGGTTCATCATTCTTTTACCTACGTCCTCTCTTCCTTGATTCCTTCAAGGGGATCCTCCACTATGTAAAAGTTCTCTTTACACAGCTTGCTATTTCTCTAAGTGTCAACTCACTTTTTATAAGAGCTCTTCCTAAGCTCTCAAAGCCCCAAGTGATTTTATCTAAGCTTCACTCAAACTTACACCTGTTTTTGATAAGAACACTCAAACTCACAGGTTTACAAACCCACCCAAATGAAATAAATGAAGTTAATATAAAGGGTAACTCTCTCAAAGAGTAGATAGGCAAGTGTAGGTTCATCAATCAACCCCAATCACTCAACAAAATGGATGTAGCAGTTAGGGCTCAAAAAATCTCAGCTTCAATCTTTGATTCAGCATTTATGATCTTTTATTCTTATGAATAGATGTTATGGGGATCTTGTATTTATAGCCTTGCATCGATTCTAGCCATTGGTGGTAGTTGAGGAACTATTAAATGCGAAATCCGACCTTCAGAATGTTAAAAAATATAATCATTTCAGTGGCATGGGTCGACTCTTTAGTTGCATGTGTCAACTCCTTCCTGTTCTGAACATAGCTTTTTAAGCAATCTGCCTCCATGTGTCAACTCTTGATGAACAAAGTATCGACTCCTTTAAGTTTTTGTATGTATCTCTAAGGCACTGTCTCAATGTGTCAACTCCTGTAGGCTCATGTGTCGACTGTTTTAAGGACATTTTCAAAGTCATGCAATTTGGATGCATATGTCGACTCTTGTAGCTAAAGGTGTCGACTGTTTTAAGTACATTTCCAAAGTCATGCAATCTGGACGCATGTGTCGACTCCTGTACCTGAAGGTGTCGACTCCTTTAACTTTGGCAAGCTCATGTTCAAGCTACTATCTTCAAGTGTTGACTCCTTAAGTAGATGTGTCGACTCTTACCAATTCCATAGGCTCAGGTTCAAGTCACTGTCTTTATCTATCGACTCCTGGAGTGGATGTGTCAACTCTTGCCAATTCCATAGGTTTCATTTTTTAGGACTTCTTCAACTTTCTTCAAAATCTTCAAGCTCTTCAAGGATCATCAAAATAAGACTTCTAAGGCTTGAAATGGCTTCTTTAATATATGTTGATCTTCAACAACACCTTCAATATCTTCGAGATAAAGTCAACCATCTTGCTTCTTGAATCAACAAAGCTTCTTCCATTCTTTCAAGATTTCATTAAAATCTTCAAGAGAGCTTCCAAATCTTGTTGTATATCTGTAATAGACCTTCATCATCTTTGAGCTACTTCAATCACTTCAAGATGAGATTGTGAATATGGCTATGCTGAGAGGTTCTTCATCAATCTACTATCATACTCAATAACCTTCAACAATGCTTGATAAGCTTCTTAATACATAAAATCTTCAATGTCTTCAATATATGAAGCTTCGATTCATGATTCTAAGAGAGAATAATGCATAATATGATCTGCACACTTAGTAGAATCATTAGATTACTAATACAATATTGTGTTATCATCAAAATCAAGGCATGGAGTCAACATATAGCTGCGAAGTGGGACATAGCATTATAGGCTTGGAAAGCAGCCTGCAAATACAAACACATAGTATTAGATATGGAAAACTAAATAGGGGAAGGATGTAATGAAATTGGCAAATGCACTCACTGACAAACTGTTATGTACCGCTCCCATGAAGATCTTGTGGTCAGTTGCTTGCCTTAGCATTGCATGTTCCCAAGGCAAGATTGCACCTTCGACCAACCCACAGCAACAAAAAGATCGACAAGAACATAATCAAGGGTGTTTATAGGATGTGTGCCAGCCACCGATTAGATCACAATCTTAAACACCAACCTAGCATCGATCTCAACAAATGTCGACCTATCCCGCTGAGCTCTGGGCATCCCTGGTACATGCCCTTATGCTAGCCTCTTAGATGTCGACCTCTCCGTTAATGGTATGCTAGCTCCAGCTTCAGTTTCAGAGGTGGCCGGTAGCAAAGGCATGGGCGGCTGAGTTATGTTGACCCCAGATGAGGATGTCTGGGCACGTTTCACCTTCTTCCCAGCAATCACGGCCGCCAAGCTTCATGTCTGCATATCGCTCAACTCATCCTACATCTCAAAGCTTGAAGAGATTTGTTGCCTGAATCAGCAAGTCAGTTGGCGGTTTGGAACTACTTTCGGAGTGGAGGTTGATGATGATGCAGATGATGAAGTAGGGTTCAAACTAGGCTCATCCCCTTTGTCTGGGATTTTGATCAGGGAGTTTGGTGGTTGAGGCAAAGCTCGGCCAGATGAAGACGACGACTCAACAATAGCAGTTTCTTCTTCCACCTCGGTGGGTGACTTAGGTGAATTTTACTCCTACGAGAATTCAATTTAGAGATCAAAGACAAAAAAGGAATCGAGAATCAAGTAGCCAATTGTCTCTCCAGACTTAAGCACACAACTGAAGAGGCTGCCCCACTTTCTCCAATAAATGAGGTATTCTCAGATGAACAACTCTTTACTTTGTCTCGAACACAAGTTCCTTGGCACACAGATTATGTAAACTACTTGGTAAGCAAGGTGATCAATCTTGATTTTACATACCAACAAAGGAAGAAATTCTTTTTAGAGGTCAAGCACTACTATTGGGAGGAACCTTTTCTCTACAAGTGATTAGGAGATGTGTGCCCACGGAAGAGATAGAGTCGATCCTAAGACATTGCCATTCATTCGAGGTTGGTGGGCACCATGGGGTGAACAGAACAATAGCTAAAGTGCTACAATCAGGTTTTTATTGGCCCACCCTTTTTAAAGATACTTTTGCTTTTGTTTCTGCTTGCGATAAATGTCAAAGGAGTGGTAATATTTCTTGGAAAAATGAAATGCCATTAAATAATATATTTATTATTGAGCTATTTGATATTTGGGGCATAGATATCATAGGGCCATTCCTTCCTTCTTTCTCTAATCAATACATTTTGGTAGCTGTCGATTACATTTCCAAATAGGTAAAGGTTGTGGCCCCCCCTAGAAATGATTCTAAAGTTATGTTGAATTTTTTGCAGAAGCATTACACATAAGGTTTTAGCTCCATACCATCCTCAAACTGGTGGACAAGTAGAAATTTCAAACCGAGAGCTAAAATGAATATTGGAGAAAACTGTGAGCACTTCAAGGAAAGATTGATCCAAAAAATTAGACAATGCACTATGGGCATACCGGACAGCCTTCAAAACTCCAATTGGTATGTCCTCCTATCGTCTAGTTTTCGGGAAAGCCTGTTACTTACCGGTGGAGTTGGAACATAAAGCTTATTGGGCAATCAAGACTCTTAATTTTGACATGGAGGCAGCAGGTGAGAAGAGGATGTTACAACTCAAAGAGATGGATGAGTTTCGGCATGTAGCCTATGACAATGCTCGCATATACAAGGAGAGAACCAAGAGATGGCATGATAGACATATTCTCAAGGGAGACTTTGAAGTGGGCCGGAGAGTTTTATTTTATAATTCCAGGCTTTGCCTTTTCCCTGAAAAATTAAGAACCTGCTGGTCCGGACCATTCACGGTCATGAGAGTTTTCCCTTATAGTGCCATTAAGGTTTTGAATGACTCAAACAGCACATTCAAAGTTAATGGTCAACTTCTAAAGCCCTACTTCGAAAGAGATTTCAATAAGCATAAAGTCTCCATTCAAAGAAGGAAACCCTTGCATTCATGCAACATGCTTTGGAAAGTTTACTTTTATCCTTTCATCTTTTCATTATTCACATTGGGGACAATGCGTTCTTTAAGTTTGGGGATAGGGACCATTTATTAATTTATCTAAGCGTAGTTATTTATGTGCAATAAAAAATATATATATGTTCCTCTTTTTTTTTGTTTTATTTTTGGATGATGATCACAAGCCTATGATATTACCTGATTGAAATTGAGTTGTGTTTGTGGAAAATGCTAAACATGTCCTGTTTTGCGCTTAATTCTTACATTAGCTTGATTTATTTGAATTCCTTTGAATACTTGTACACAATACCATGATCAATGACTTGCTTTGTTGGCTTAGAGTATATTTATGTGAATTAGATATTTTCTAAGATCTCACCGAAGTCTAGAACCTATTTGATAATCTCTCGAGGCGAAATCCTAGGTAGCACACTACTAGAGAAATGATCTAGGCTATCTTTGGAACGTTTGAGCTTTTCTAGCCTACCCTAATTATCCATCTCTAGTCACCCCTTTGAGCCTTAAACACATTGGCCATTTTTCTTTCGTTAACCCACATTAACCACATCTTTTAACCCATATTTGCTTAGTCATTGGAGAATTGTTAAAGAGTTAGAAGAGCAAGAGCAACTTTTGTTATGCTAAAAAAAAAAACAGAGAGAGAGAGAGAGAGTTTGGGGGTTGTGCAATTGAGAAAACGAATATATATATATATATAGATGAATACATTGCTCATAAGCTGTCCTAGAAAGGAAATGTAAAACTTTTTCTCTCACGTCATTGGTGAAGCTTGTGCTGAAATTTTTTTGCTTTAAATTCCATACCATTTTTTATTTTTCCAATACCCTAAGCCGAACATTACAAGCTTTTATTAAAACCTTTTGATCTGTAGTGGTGTGTTTGTACTACTTTAGTAGAGAGTTGATTTGAAAAATAGGAATATGAAGTTGAGAAGCTTATTCTCATAGAGATCAATCATAATTCAATCGAATTTGCATAAATTGATCTGAGTTGATAGAGTAGTAAGTTGAGATTGGTTACTCACAAACACAAGGGTTTCCTTGTAAATCTAAGCATGCTCTTGAATTAATCTAAAAACTTGTTCAATGTTAGACTTTTCCTTGAATCATTTTCTTTATGCAATCCATGAGGCAATCATTGTGAGAAATCAACCTAGACTGTTTGTTTTTATTTTTTTATTTATTTTTAGTTTCTTTTTTTTTTTTTTTGGCTCAAGGACTAGCAAATCTTAAGTTTGGGGGTATTTGATGTGCCTAGTTTCTATACAAATTTTGTCATACTTTTACTTTTAATTTTATGCTAGTTTGTGGTTAATTTTCTTATTTATCAGAGTTTTTATTTAATTTTCTTATTTGTTTGTTTAGGAATAGATGAACTGAAGGATTTAGGGGAAGTGATGAGAAAACTTCCTTTTCCAAAACACCCTTCTGTAATTGGAGGATAACTTTCGCTAGAAGACTTCAAGAATTATGGTCCGACTTTGCAAAAAGTTTAGTAAACAATTATTAAGATCATAAACAAAATAGTAAATGCGAATACAAAACATTTAGTACCTTATGGTCTGACTTTGCAAGTTCCAAGAATTATCTATGAAGTGTGCGGTGATAGTCATGTATCCCTTCCTTTGATTCTCAGAAGACCACAAGTCTGTAGTGATAGAAACTCTACCCTTTTTTTTTCCAATAATCTCATTGTCTTCTCTCTTTTGAAATCATAAATTTTGAAAGGGTAAATTACACATGCCTCCCCTGAATATTTGTGAAAATATAGGGACCTCCCTCAACCATTCAATATTTACACCGTCCTCCCTTGCTTTTGAAAAGTCATTAAGACTTACTCCCTTTCATCCAGATTCTCTCTAACGATGTTAAAATCAATTGTAAAAAGACAATAATACCCATCACAATGTAAAAAGACAAAAGAATCCTCCACACATAAAATCTCTCTAAAGAGTCATACAGTCGTTTACTCTCCTCCTCCTGGTTGATCGATAGAAGATTAAGGTTCTCTCCACCCAAACCCTAATCCAATTCTCTCATTGTTCCCCTAATATTTCTTCTCTCTAAAATCAAAAGAAGACAAAAATTTTGGGGTTGAAAGAAAACCCAGTGAAGAACGAAGGAGGTTAGTCGAAGAGGGTGGTATTCTACGTTTCTGAAGTTTGACTATGAAGGTAAGCATCCGTATTAGTTTGTTGGCATGGTGTGTACCCTGATGTATACCATTTACATGCATATAGAATTTTCATCTTTTTTTGAAGGTTTAGGTTTCGATTTAGGGGTTTTACATGCATATAGGTTTTTCGTCTTCTTTTGAAGGTTAGGGTTTCAATTTGTGCAAATCTGAAAGTTATAGTTTTCGATTTGAAAAGTCCTAAATTTCTTACCATTTTTTAAAGGTTTTACATGCATATTTTGGTTTAGATTTGTGTAAATTTCAAAGATAGGGTTTTCATTTCCTCATGTCTTTTATTCTAAGTTTTTGAAATCTGAAAGTTAGGGTTTTGGTGTAAATTTCTAACTCCTTTTTAGGGGTATAATATGAAAAACACGGTGTACCCATGAATATATATTTAAATTTCACTTTCAATTTGCAGTTTCTATAGTGTTGTGTACACATGAATATATAGCATTACGTTTTACATGCATAATGTTTTCATGTGGTGTAGGTAGAGCATGTCACCATTTACCATATATGATTTTAATGTGCACTACAATAGGAAGGTATACCCTATTAAGAATTTTGATCTGGATAGGTATTCTAGGTTAGTATTGCTTGGAGATGTTTGTGATAAGGCACTTGCTGGCATGCCCTCTACTGTTGGAGTTTAAATTAAGGTTTATTACAAGTTGGGGAATCTGAAATTTGAGGTTGGAAGAGATGTTTGAGATAAGTGAAAATAATGTAATTGACATATTTGTGGAAGTAGGGTAGTGGTCAGCAAATGTTGAACACTTCGAAGTTAGACCCTCTTAAGTTACTTAAGATGGGCCCTCACAAGTTACTCAGGTTGGGCCCTCATGAGTTACATAGGTTGGGCCTTTAGTGGTAGTTCAAGATGATGAAAATGAGATGAATATACCTATAAGTAGTGATAGCGAAAGTGCAGGGTCTAAGTTAGATTTTGAGGTTCCTGATTTTGGATCACAAGATGATGGAGATGAGTTTTTTTGATTGACAGATGATGAGCAATGGGACCTAATATATGGTAGTGACAATGAAGATGGAAGTGATGAAAGTGATAGAAGTGATGGAAGTTATGAAAGTAAGGATCATGAAAGTTTGGTGCATGATGAGATGGAGCAATATGAGTATGATGACAAATTTGAAGTTGATGAAGAGTCTGGTCTTAATGCAATGCAAAGACAAAAAAAAGAAGGGAAAATTATTTATGGAACAAAAAGGGCAGAAAATAGTATTGGAGAAAGGCATGATATTTAGGTATACCATTTTAGGGATGTGCTAAAGGGTTTTATTATCCAGGAGGGCTTTAAAATTGTGAGAGACAAGAACGAAAAGAGTAGAGTAATTGCTCATTGTGGTAGTGAGGATTGCAAATGGTGTATCCATGCTTCACCTATGTCTGATGGGATTACTTACCAAATCAAGAGCTCGTTTGATGCATATAATTGTGTTTCAAATCTCAAGAATTTTGAGGTCACTTCCACTAAGATAGCCAAGAAGCTTGGTAAGAGGTTTAGAGAGAATCCTGAAATGAAATTGGTTGGGATAAAGGCTGAACTCTCAAGGAAGTTTGGTGTTAATGTTGGTTGGATGCAACTCTACAAAGCAAGGAAGAAAGCATTGGAAGAAATAGAAGAAACCTATAGAGAGAGTTATATGAAACTGCCAATGTATGCAGCAGAGGTGAGGAGGAGCAATCCTGGGAGTTGGGTAAAAATCCAATATAAAAGGGTACATGGCCAGAAATACCCATCATTTAAGAGGCTTTTTGTTTGCTATGAGGTAATGAAGACTAGATTTTTGAAAGGTTATGGACCTTTCATTGGTGTGGATGGTTGCCACTGAAAGGTCCATTTGGTGGTGTGTTGTTGTCAGCAATTGGTTTGGATGGCAATGATGGATTATTTCCAATTGCATTTATTGTAGTAGAGGGTGAGACCAAGGATAGTTGGGGTTTTTTCATGCAACATCTGTACACTTATTTGGGAAATATTGCAAAAAATAGGCCATGGACATTTATGTATAATGGCTAGAATGTATGACTTCCTTACCCCTTATGTTTATTGCTTATTGTTGCATCATAAATGAAACTGATACATTACCTTTGTGAATGGTTATAGGGCATTGAAACTGCAATATTTGCACACTTTCCAGGAGCCAGTCAAAGGCAATGTGTCAGACAATTATTCAGTAACTTCAAGGGGAGCTTCCCTGGTGTACAATTAAGGACCCATTTCTGGGCTACTACCAGGCCTTACAATGAAATTGAATTTAAGAGGCGCATGGACCAAATGAAGGTGCTTTCAAAAGCTACACATAAGTGGATGATGGATACCCCAACCCATTTATGGGCAAGACACCAGTTCAATCCTCTAGTGAGGAGTGATCACATCACCAATAACCTCACTAAATCTTTTAATCAATGGGTTGGTGATCTAAGGTCTAAGTCTATATTGACACTAGTGGATTCTTTAAGGGCTAAGATGATGTCTAGGATTCACAATGGATTTAAGGAATATGGGAGATGAAAAAGTGTTGTTACTAAGAGCACAAGGAAAAAGTTGGACAAGCTGATAGCTCAAGGCAGGCATTGTAGTGTTTTATATGCTGGTACTAACGAGTATGAGGTGACAGAAGGGCAAACTAGATATGTGGTGTTTCTAAATAGAAAGACATGCTCATGTGGGGCATGGGAAGTGATTGGCATCTGTTGTAAGCATGGGGCAGCATCCATTATGTTGAGGAGGCTAAACATTGAGGATTATTGTGATAGTTACTTCACCAAGGAAAAATACCTAGAGGCTTATGATGAGATAATTCATCCTCTACTTGATGAGTCCATGTGGAGTACAGATGTTCTTGGTGATCCTATTTAACCTCCAACACTTCGAAGGCTACCTGGTAGACCAAAGAAAAATAAGAGGAGGGAGGTGGATGAACTTGTTGGAGGGATTAGTAACTAGAGAAAGTGGCACACAATCACTTGTACAACTTGTGAGCAACATGAACATAATAAGAGAACTTGTGAGAGAGCTCCTGTTCAAGTAAGATTAAACTTGTTTGGTTTGTTGTTTATCTTGCTTAATTTCAAATTATGCTAACAAATTATTGTTTATCGGAAGAAAACAAGTGCAGGTGGCAGAGGTGCAAGTGCAAGTGGAAATGGCAGGGGTGCTAGGAGAGGATCAACTTCAGGTGGCAGAGGTACAAGTGCAAGTGGCACAGGTGCAAGTGTAGGCAGTGATGTAGGTGAAGGAAGTTCGGCAGGCAGTTTAACATTTTTTTGGTATAGTTGGATTGGTAAGGTATGTACACCAGGAATTGCCCATTTTGATTTTTGGATTATGGGCAAATGCACAATTCAGTACATGTTGTGCACGTCATTTGACATTACAAAGGGAATTAGGTGATATGATTATTTTGACTGAAATTGGATATGTAAACTGATGATACACTAAGCATCTCTTTTATATATGAAATGTATAGTTGAATTATATCACTACCTCTCTCTTTATCCTTTGTTCCATAATTAAATGTTATTGTACAGGAATCTGTAGTGTCTTTAAACAAGTGTGTTTGCACATAAACAAGTGTGCTATGAAATAAAGATTACTTGTATTAGATAGGTTCAATGAACAACAGTGCTTCCAAAATAAAGATGGGATAAGCCTAACATAAGTGCTCAATTACATGACCAGGATAAGCCTTATAAACAAATCACTTCATTGAGATGGCAAGGAGGATGATGAGCAATGTGAACCATGATATCATGAAGAACAATTTAATCATTCCTTGGCTTACCTCCAACATTTGGAGCCTTGATGAAATCCCTCTTAGTTTATCCCTTACTTCAGTATAAACACCAGTGCTCCCCTCATTGCCTAAGGGTATTTCATTGATAGTCGTTCCAGTCCACCATGTAAAAAAGTTGCACTAGCCTCCAGCACACCTAAAGTATAGCCTTCCTGGATTGTCTATTGACTTTGATATACTTACTGTTGCTTTTTTCTCACACCTACATTGACGGTTGCGAAATGTCCCCCCAGCACCACTAGCTCTTGTGCTTGTTGATGACATTGTCCTAGCATTGAGGTAAGATACCCACTCAGACATATTATCAAACACGTGGTATGCATACAAGTTTTGTATCATTATCAACCATACAATACTACTGCATGACATTTCCCACATACAACTATATAGATATAACATACTCAACATTTTCAAGATAAAAAATTTAATTAATTGAACAAAATATTTGAAACTTACATTTGTGGATGTATCCACCAAAACCCTCCAAAGTGAACTTCAGCTCTTCAATCTTGTTTGGGTCATATTTGAAAGTTGTCTCTCAATGTTGTATAATGTGCTGTGAAATTGTGTCTAACAAATTTCTCTCCGTCTAAGTTCTGCCCAACTTCATTGCTGGACCTTTGTCTGGAATCATCAATAGATAGGATGGGTTTAGTATTCTTATAGCTGTCAAGGGTAAATTTGTAATTGTACATGTATAACTTAGGACTTTTTGGGCATTTTACATGTTAACAAGGGTAAAAGAGGTATATACTATAATTATTTTACTTATGTCATTGGGTTTTCACACACTGTTAAATGGAATCTAGACAAAAAGGGATAAGTGTTAACAACTTTTCAAAAGTAAGGGAGGACGGTGTAAATACCGAAGGTTAAGGGAGGTCCCTGCATTTTCACAAATGTTCAAGGGAGGTATGTGTAATTTACCCATTTTAAAAATATCTTTTTGACAATGTTCCGGATTGGAATTTTGAACATTGGTTGAAGAGTGTTAGAATATTTTCTAAACCCGTAATGATCAATAACACTAAACAAATACTCATGTAAAGTGACCATTTCGGCAAGAGATTTCCTCCTAGACTCTTGAAAAAATTGCCAATTCTCCAATGATTTCTCGACACCAACCTTAGATATGTTGCCTTTCAATAGACATTGGTGAAAATCTTTGGACTTTTTCCTGATGCAAGGCTTCAAGTGATCAAGCAAATGGCTAGTTCCACCTTAACACCACCAGCAAGTAACTTTTTACAATGTTTACACTCGCACTTGATCTTGCCATCCACTTCTTTTCTTATGAAATCCACCCACACATATGACATATGCCTACTCATTGGTCCAAGTGTCAATGGAACGTTACTGATTGATTAATCATTAACATCGATTAGCAATTGGCTACAACTATCATTTGATGTTGCCGGAAATTGAGACACACTAGGTAGAGAAGTTGTACTTTCATTTCCTGCTTGTGCCATTGATTACTTAAAAATTAAAGTGGATGAATTGAAAAGAAAGAATTATTTATAAAAGTGCAGCAAAATTCTATGCATTGAACTAAAGAAATAAATAAATTATTTGTCATTTTCCAAGTAAATAATTCCAATTCTCTATCTTACTAGGAGCAATTCAACAAGGACCATTAAATAAATCACACAAGGAAACACAACCCCAAGCAGATCTTTACTAGGATTGCTTGAGCAGTGCTGCAAAGCATATAATGCTCAGACATAAAAGGCAGGTACATCAATGACAAGAATGAAGCACATAACATGACCAACATAATGGGGCTATTTATATAAATGCATTAGATATGGGTCCAAACTAGTTCACATCATCACATATGGATGAATTAAAAACTAGAAGGCAAAGATAGGTACAATCATGTATTGAATTTCGTATAATTTGACATTGTTTTAAAAAAACAGAAAGTGCAAATACATATGGCCAAGCAACTACTAAAGCTTCACCTAAGAATTACAATAACATAAATTAAAGGGATTTTACAGGTAAAAAGGGATTTTATAGCATCTAGCACCTAAATAGCTCAATACATGCTAAAATGGAGAAGAAAAAAAAAAGAAGAAAACGAGAAAAACAACAGAATAGGAAGGAAAAATGTCATGGTTTGGTTCAACACCACTTATAAAATCAACATGAACTTTTAGAAGTAAGTTTCTAAAGTCAGCACAATGAGTACATGCATGAAACTTCAGATAAATTTAAATATAAAAACTCAATGATTCAACCAAACAGAATCATAGACTCAATCAATTCACCTTTAAAAAAAAATCAACTACTTAAACATAGAAGAAAGGTCCCCAATATAGAACTCATAGAAGATGGCATGGCCACAAAATTAAAAGAAAAGAAATGTGTTTTTGTAAAAAGACAAACAATAAAAACCAAATGTTGTGATTAAATAAGTTCTACATTTATGCCATCACGCAAGATGCATGTATCAGACTATAGAGTTGAAGCATCTAAAATTGATAATGGTGACAACCTGGTGGCCTAAGGCGATTATGGTGTCAAGTGAAACTTTTGGTAGTTCCAAAGAATTTCACAGATTTCAATTGGTCATAGCCAGTGGTGTTGTGCTTCTTGCAATATTTGGTCAAGGTCTACAAAAGTCCAACATTTACACAGTAAAGATCTGAAATACAAAACACTCATAAAAGTCAATTTTTAAAAGAATATAAGACATGAAAAACGATGATTAACATGCAAGGAACTCTATTTCGATATCTTGGTCTTCATACAAGCTAAAATTTGCATTTAATTGAACATCAAACAACCATGACCTAATTTAGGCATGCAGACTACCAACAATTTTTCACAAATTAAAGAAAAACAAACAGTCCTAGTAAAGAAGAGAGAGAGAGAGAGAGAGAGAGAGAGAGAGAGAGAGAGAGAGAGAGAGAGAGAGAGAAACCTGGTCCTTGGAAGTAGGGGCATTGGTCCATTGGAGCTGGAGGCTTGGATGGTCAGCCTTAACCCTAAGCGAGTGATCTGGCAAAAAATCGAAACCTTTCAGATCTAAGTTCTCCAGTGAAGTTCCAATTCGAGATAAAGAAAGAGAGTAAGAGAGAACCTGGTGCCTAGAAGTGGAGGCGTTAGTCTGCTAGAGCTAGAGGATTGGATGGTCAACCCTAACCCTAAGTGAGTGATTTGGTGAATAAACGAAAACTTTGAGATCTAAGTTCTCTAGCGAAGTTCCAATTTAAGAGAGAGAGAGAGAAATAAAGACTAGTTCGCTGGAGCTGAAGGCATTGATGGTCAGTCCTAACCCTAAGCGAGTGAGTTGTTCAACCTCTACCAAAGATTAAAGGCTTTAAAAAATAAAAACCAACCTATATAAAATTATAAAAGTGAGGGAAGCGGGGAAGGCTGGGGGGGGGGGGGGGGGGGGGGGGGGGAACTTGGTCTATCCCTACCTCCATACCCATATGGATTTTTATTTTAACCCCCATCTCCACCTCCATCCCCATTTCGTATCCTTAATTCCTGTCCCAAACGGGGCAGATTCGATCAGATCTTCACTTTTTTTGGTCCATTTCCATCCCTATTCATGCTAAACAAACCCTCACTCAGAAAATTTATGTATTCAAAAATTTAGGATCTCTTGAAAACCAAATTTTAAAAAAAAAAATAGTTTTGAGTGTCTAGTTCATGCAACAATTATATGGATTTACAAAATACCCTTTTGGAGGGTTGTTTACATCGGTCACAACCCAACTAATCAATTTTAAACCTAGTTCTTTAATCTAGTTCATGTAACAATTATATGTCAAAAATAAATATAGAAGTAATCACATGCAAGACAAGACACATAATATTTTAGCATTGAAAATCCTAACTAGGTAAAAAACTACAGGACTTAGTCCAACCAATCAAGGATTATCAAGAATGAATATAAAAGAGTCAACTTATAACCTAACCCTAAATACTCTCAATCCTCGGGTGCCGAATCCACGCACTTACCATTGTGCTCTTCTTGTATTAATTGAATCCCATAATCACGTATCTATCCCTTGACACGTTTCTCCAATGTTTGATTGAGTGTCGAGTTCATTGACACCTCTAGAATCCTCTAAGAACTAAACTCAAATCCACTAGTGTCCACTTCGCAGGACAAAGATCAAACACTAATCCTAACGTCAAATGGTTACAAGAACTGTTAGAACCAAATCCCTAATCGACTCCACGATTCTCTTGGTTGCATCGAACTTGCTCGACTCTACAATTCACTATTACCATGCTTAATCATCATACAACTCCTTTAGTACAGATTTGCCACCTTAAACTCCATCAAGATATTAACTAACAAAGGATGAAGGTTGATTCTGCTAAGAATCTAGTTGAGAGCCTCTTCTAGGTATATCAAAACCTTTACTTTTCAATGTAGTTCTGCTCTTATAGAAATCCTCAAAATACAATAGAACTTCTTTAACCAGTCTCTAAGAGGTCTTAGACTTATTCGGCAAATCTTTTTGCTTCCCATAGCCTCATATTTATTGTAGAGATATTCTAGGGTTTGTAGATTTCCAATCTAGCCAGAAAATTTTTCAAAATCATGACTTTCCAATCTAGGATTTTCTAGAAACTCTTTGTAGTGCAGTTGCTCATTTAGAAACCCTAGAAGGGCTTACCAAATATAAATGAAACTCAAATTCATGCCAAAACCATAGTTTTCCAATTTGGCCAGAATTTCTCGTTTCGATGGAGCAAAGTCACTTGAACTAATTAGTCAAAACACTCCTTCTTTGAATCTTTAATCGAAGGCGATCGAGATTGATCAAAATGTTCTAATTAACATCCTATCTCTGAATCTTCAATTGAGTTTTGTCACGATCAATCGACAAGTATCGAAACTATATGATTTTCACCATTCACTGAATCTTCAATCAACAGTTATCGAATGGTATCAAAATTGAAAACTTCTTCAAGTCTTCAACTTATTTTTCCTTCCAAGCATCTCTTAATGAATGCTTTGAACAAAGAACACTTTAGAGCACAAATCCTTGCCTTGAAACCCAAATTGGAGGGAATTAAGAGGATCACAAATTTGCCAATTACATGACTTTACAATATGTACACATCAAGCATCCAAAATTGCCCCTATCCTCCTCTACATGCATGCATTTTTTTTTTTTTTTATGACCGGATATCCAAGGCAACTTGTGCCCACCATTACTAATCTTGAAACTTGTGTAATCACTCTGTTTCACACAAACTGAGTAATATCGGGTTAAAGATCCTGGGTGACCCCTAGAGTGTATATAGTCTACCATTCAAGTATATATACGTATAGGCTGGGTCAGCATATAGACACATACATATCCACATAAGTTAGTTGAACTTAATCAAGTTAATAATGGTCTGGTGTACATTTTTATTTGTAACACTTAAGCTCTTACACTTTTAATTTGTTATAATATTAACTTTTTACTAATTTTTATTTAAAAATGGACATAAATTCACATATAATTATTTTTTGAGGGGCAAAGATATAGTTTCTTTGCCCCTTTCTCTAATAATCTGTTACATAGCCTTGCAAATCCAAACGGTGATATCTCAAATTTTTAACTTTTTCAAATAAAAATAAAAGTCATAAAATAAAATTTGGTGTAAAGTGCAATAGTGCAAAACATAATTAAACCAATAATCACATGATCACATAAAAAATTATTTAATGTTGCATTTTCACACGCGTGCACACACATAAGAGTTTTTTTTTTTTTTTTCCCAATAACAAAAATCTTTGGCTGGTAGCTATCACTAAACTAAACAAAGGCCTACGGCACATCATCTAGAAAACTTATACTCTATGCTAGACCTAAGTCTAGTTTGATTTTTTAAGTTCACTAATTAGTAAAGGATTATATTAAATTGTGTTCGTCCATAGTAGCACCCACTTTGTTTTTTAGGAGATTATAGATTTAACTCATCTTCTCCTCTGTTAGAAGTTTGGTTTTCTAATATATCCACACAAAAAATTATACTAAGAATTGGATTATTTAGAAATTTAAATTTTAATATCCTTTTTTGTATTCAAATACCAAAAAGTAAAAAGTTAGTTTAATATTATAGGAGAGTGACGATAAAGGGAATATGAACAATTGATAGAGGAGTTACGTACATTCTACTAAAAAACTTTACCACACAGTTTTGGAGAAAATTCCTTAATTAACTTTTGGTTGTGGTGTTGTAAAAAAAAGTTAAAATTTAAACTAAAAGCTTTTAAAAATTAAAAAATAAATTTTGAATTGAAAAAGCTAGTTAAAAAAGTCATTAAAACTTAATCCAAACGGTGATATCTCAAATTTTTAACTTTTTCTTTCCCTCACTTTGGCATATCTATCTTCTCTCTCCACTAAAAAATTTCGTCAAATTAAATGTTGCCCATGTATTGTGTTAGCATACCCTCAAGTTACTATTCAAGCTAACAGTAGCATTCACATTCTACACAGTTCCTGTCAATGCTCACACAGGTAAGTGACATCACCCACTGTTACTTTGGCCTGTTTGATAGAACTTTTGGACTTAGCTTTTTTTTTAGTTTATAAATAAAAAAAAAGTTAATTTTTTTTACTCTTTTATTTTTTTTTTTTTTGGGACTTATTTTTAGCTTATATAAAAATAAATTTGTTTAACTTTTTGACTTATAAGTTAAAAAAAAAACAAACAAAAAAGAACTTGAAGTGACACGTCAAGTATCAATCTCAAGGCATGGTTTTTTAAAACATAAATACAGTAACAACTTTTAAAATCAAAACACATTTTTGATTAATTTCCAAAAAAATATTTGAGAAACAGAAGTTTTGTTTTGATCATTTCCGGGTCATCTAATTTTTAAAAAAATCTAAACTTATGTTGTTCTACAATTTAAAATTACAAGTTTATTTCGATTTTAAAGGTTGCCTTTGATTGTTGTAGGCATTCGCCCGACCTACGTGAACGTTGCGCAAATTAGCACTTCATTTTTAGTAACTCATCTGCAAAACCTATGTATAGACGACTCTTATCGGATTTAAAGTGAGTGGGGATGTACTATTGCAATTGACATGAAAGGTCTATGTAAGCAACTAGGTGTAGCATAGTTGGCGAGGATCTTAACTTATTACGCTTTGCTAGGATGGAAGGGAAGTGGGATAAAGAAAAGTATTAGTTAGGAGAGAAAAGAAATGAAGGAAAAGGGAATAAAAAATAAGTACTCATATCTCATTTAGATAACCAAGAAGGAAGAAAATGAGACATTCATTTTCTCTTGTTTGGTTTAACAAAAATTAATAAAAAAAAAAAGAAAAAATAATATACAATTTTACTTTATATATATATATATATATATGTGTACAAAATCCTAATATGTTTTTATCATAAATTGATGAGTATAATTGGAATTTAAAATAAAATAATAATAATTACTTCACTTCCCATTCGTTTCCTTTCAATTTTAGAGGAAAATAGAGAAAAAAAAAAATACTTAAAAAGTGAACTCTTTCACTCTTCCATCCACTTCCCATCCCCTCCTTAAAAATTACCTAATCACAATATAACTAACTTTTTCTTTCTAAATCTTTTACTTTCCCTCTCAACCCTCCAATCCAAATGAAGACTTAAGGAGGTTAAGGGTTCGATTTCTCTTCCCCTTAATCCCTTCTTGAATTAGGCAACCCCCCCCCCCCCCCCCCCCCCCCCCCCCCCCCACCGCGCGCCCCCCCCTCCTTTTTTGTTGGTGCTTGGGAATTAAAAACAACAAAGAAAAATAAATTAGGCCATCTGCTGCAGAATTCTAATCATATCCCTGCAAACAAGCACCCTAGAGATTCAAGAAGGTCTTTTAGGAAAACAAAACTTTTCATTTGGTCCACTCTTAAATTGGCAAGCTTGTCAGTACACTTGTTTTTCGAGAACTATTACTCCCACCCCCCCTAACACGGGGGGTGGGCTGATGGGACGGAAAAAAAATTTTGTTGTCCGATTTTGCCCCCATGTGCTTTGGATGCAAAGCAATAGTGTTTTGTTTTTTTTTATAGTTAAACATATATCAATTGTTTTATTTTTATTTTGTTTTGATTAATTTAATTTTTTTTAAAAATAAAAAAAAAAGAAAAAAATAAGGATCACATTAGACAAATATTTCTTATTTTTTATTAATTGTTTCATTTTTATTTTTTTGATTAATTTGAATTGTTTTAAAAAAAGAAAAAGAACAAAAAAAAATAAAGGTCACATCAGTGAGTGGGATTATCAGGAATATGAGATCAGAGATTTTTTGTTCGGATAAGATTTTCTATTCGGATATGTCTCTTTCTATACACCTGAATTTATCACTGATCAAGCAAGACTTTATTATTTTTTATTTGTTATTTTATTTTTATTTTGTTTTGATTAATTTGATTTTTTTAAAAAAATAGGAAAAGAACAAAAAAAAATATGGGTCACATCAGTGAGTGGGATTATCAAGGGATATGAGATCAGAGATTTTCTGTTCGGATAAGATTTTTTCTTTGGAGGAGATTTTCTGTTCTGATAAGATTTTCTGTTCGGATAAGATTTTCTGTTCGAATAGATTTTCTGTTCGGATAAGATTTTTTGTTTGGATAAGATTTCCTGTTTGGATAAGATTTTCTGATAAGATTTTATGTTTGGATATGCCTCCCTCTATTTATATGAAAAATATTTCTCCAGATTTTCTCATCTTCTTCATTCCTTCACTTTCTCTACTATCACTCCTTCAATTTATATCAAGATAGAGCACAATGGCTGACTCATTTTCAGATAGTTGGGCAACTGAGAGTGATCTTCCAAGTGTAGAAAGCGTCTCCCACAGAGGTCGTGACTATACACCTTAATTTACCACTAATCAGGCAAGCATTTGTTATTTTTTATTTCATCAGACTATTGTTGTTTCATCATACTATCAATTTATTAAAAGTAGACCCAATAACGTTGTACTTATGCATATTTGTTATTTTTTATTGACAGATTTTTGAAAGTAGAGACGAAATGTTAGATTGGGTGGGGAGGGTTGGTCGACAAAATGGCATCGTGATTGTTATCAAAAGGTCTGCTAATTTAAAAGGCGGCAAGCTCCCAAAGTACATTCTTGGTTGTGAAAGAGAAGGAAAGTACGAACCGCCACGGCATATTTCTGAAGGGCAATCCTTGCAAAGAAATACTAGAACAAGAAAATGCGATTACCCATTTGAACTGCGAGGTTTACCAATACCTCCAGATGGTGTCATGTGGGGTTTACTAGTTAAATGCGGCTTTCATAACCATGAAACTGCAGAATATCTTGATGGTCACGAGTACCCGTCAAGGCTCAAACCAGTAGAGAAACAATTTGTGCTGGAGATGGCTGACAGTAACAAACCTCGAGAAATTCTCAATGTCCTGAAAGAAAGAGACCCTTCAAACACTACAGGAATTCAGAGCGTTTACAACACCATCTATAAACATAAAGAAGTCAAACGTGGCGGTCTAAATCCTATCCAGTATGTTTTGGATCAATTAATTAGCAAAAGATACCTCCGTACTTTTATGACAAATCCAGAGACGAACGAAATTACAGATATTCTCTGGGTTCATCCTAAAAGCCTGGAGCTATATATCAATTTTCCCACTGTGCTGATCATTGATGCAACATACAAGACCAATGAGTATCGCATACCATTGTTGGAGGTTATGGGTATCACATCCACACTACGAACATACTCACTTATGTTCGCATATCTTGCTAATGAAAAGTCAGATCGGTTAACATGGGCCTTAGGTACCTTGAAGAACTTGATGCTTGAAAAGGGAGCATTGATGCCATCGGTGTTCATTTCAGATAGGGATTTGGCGCTTATGAAGGCCATTGATATATGTTTCCCTGCAGCACGTCACATCCTCTGTATCTGGCACATAAACCAGAACGTGGTGAAGTACTGCAGCCCTATTCTTGGTCCGGAGATGAAACGATTTCTCATGTCATGGCACTCACTAATTATGTCATCGACACCAGAGTCTTACCAATAGAAGTGGCACACCCTTCTCGGAGAGTTTAAATCCTACTCGCGTGCAACAAAATACCTCTGGGAGACATGGTTAAGGCCATACAAAGAGCAGTTCATAGCGGCGTGGATAAATACTTTCATGCACCTTGGAAGCAATTCAAGTCAAAGGTATCATGATTTCATTGCAAACTACTTTTTATAACTTTTTGATTTAAACACAGTGCACTTTTCTATTATAGGGCAAAATCTGCCCATGCTAGGCTAAAACTATATCTGGGGAACACCATGTCATCACTAGATACATCGTTTGCGAAAATTCACAAGATGTTGAGAATTCAGTTTGGCGATATTCAGAAGTCGTTCGAGAAATCTCTCAACATTCCACGCCACAAACAAATGGATTATTACATTTTCAGTGACATAATATGTCGAATTTCTTTAGAGGCGTTGGAGTTGATCGATGAACAGCTACAATACGCTGATACCGCCTCCCTATTCATGGCCGGCTATTGCGACTGTATAATCAAAGTAACGCACGGAGTGCTGTGCTTGCACGACCTTGCTAATTACCGTTCGCTTTGTATTCCAATTCCGCTAACAGATATTAATGCTCATTGGACTAGGTTATGTATGCATGCAGACCGCTCTAATGATGATGGACCACGATCTGACAGGACATCTGAGGTTCTTGAATTGTTACAGGGGATGGATCCATCTACGCGAGATAATATGATAAACAAGATTATCGATATGACAGATCCATCTCATAGTACAGTTCGAGCCTTAGTGTACAACACGGAACACAAAGGTCGACCTGCAGGTATAGATGAACAAAGTATACGCCGCATAAAGAGTATTCTAGAAGTATCTACTTCAGGATCTAGGGGGGCATCTAACTCAACTCCAGATGCACCGGTTACTCAACCGACTGCAACCTCGAGAATTCGCAACACTCAAACTCTAGCTCCACCCGTCTTCGATCCCTTCATTCAACAATTGCCTAAGGCTTATTAGGATTTTATTAGTTACACTGTTGACGTCTGAGCTGATGGTCATTATGGATTCAGGGCGATAGCTGCGCAAGTCGGGTATGCCAAAGATGATTGGGCACGGGTACAGATGGACCTGATTGAAGAGATTCAGCAAAACATGAACTTATACGATGTGCTTTATCCAGAGCACAATTATGCAAACACTCTTCTACATTCACTTATTTGGTTCCAGCCTACAGCGTCAGAGGCATATTGGATGGACTCTATGGCTTTGGGAGTTGTCATTGCATCAAGGTACAACCTTATACTACACACGTTTGACACATATCATTCGGGTTGTTTTACTCACTTACCATTGAGATCCCCCCCAGTTCCGGTCCACGAGCATTGGGAAATAGCTATTGCTCGTGTTGACAGCAATCACTTCGTCCAAGTTTTCTTACGCCTTCATTACCCAGTACCACCCACTCCAATGTGGTGGCGACAACATGTATCAACCGAAGCTAGGGGATGAGTTGATAGTTATATAGTACGAATGAATTTGTGGTCAGAAATAATGGTTGGAGGACCGGGTGAGTTCGGTGGAGACATTGATTAGAAATTATGTTTTTATGTATTGTTGAATTTACCACTGGATTGATATGTTAAAAGTTATTATTTTTTGTATGTGTTTTTATGACAAATCAAACTAGTAAAAAATGCATTATTAATTCCCAAGGATAGTCTCAAGAAATAAATCTAAATTATTTTACTTAAGTATTTTTTTATAAAAATTATATTAATTAGTTTTACATTAAATTTTATAAATAGAGAGAAATTTACAAAATTTTGACCAAAATTTCTTTCTTTTATAAAAACTGGGAGGTGGGAGTAAAAGAAATTAAAAATTTGATCATAAAAAATTTATTTATATAAAAATCCAAGAGATGAGAGTAAAAAGAAATTTAAAAATTTTGATTAAAATTTTTTTAATAAAAAATTGGGAGGTGGGAGTAAAAGAAATTATAAAATTTGATCATAACAATTTTATTTATATAAAAATCTAGTAGGTGAGAGTAAAAAGAAATTAAAAATTTTTGATCAAAAATTTTTTTAATTAAAATTTGGAAGGTGGGAGTAAAAGAAAAAAATATTATCAAAACAATTGAACTTGATGGCAATCTTGAAATAAAAGAATAAGGTTATGGACAAAATAGGAGAACCAAAAAAATTTAATGGTTACATCGGGGGGTGGGAATAGAGATTTTCTTGCTTTCCTCCCTTAAAAGTACGTTGAAGGGCACTTCTGCATTTAATAAACAAGGCTCTTGAGTCTTCGTTAAGGCTCTGTTCAGGTAGCACCTCACGTTATCACTTAAAATGAGTCTTACGGCTTCCTCTGAGTTTGACTCTAGTTTTACTTGGAACTAGACCATTCCCTTTGCAATCCCTTCCAATGCATCAAAAAAAAAAAAAAAAAAAAAAAAAAAAAAAAACGGTCTATGTAATTTTGAAATCAGGGAGGGAGATTCTTGTAAGTATAGGATACTTGAAGGAATGTGAGTGTAGTTTATAAAAGGGACCAAACTCCCCGCGCCCTTTCTGTTTCGTTTCATTGTAAAGCCTACCCATTACTCGTCTTCCATTCGGAAAGGCCAGGCGCACCAGCTCTCCCTCCGCCGGCGCCAATCCCGTTCCGGTCCTAGCTGGAGAGGAGCGAAACACGTACCACTAGCAATCTCCATTGCCATCGGCCTCATGGTCGGTCCGCTTCGCCGGCCCACGTCTGGATGTAAGCATGGCAATTGCTCGCAATCTTCCTAGATCTCAGTTCTCAAGAAAACCCTAACGTTCTCGGCTGCCTTCTCTGCGTTCAAGAACGGTCATTTCGTTGATCGCTTCGTTTTTCTTCTCCCGCGGGTTCGTCCAGACTCGTCTAAGCAATCGGGCTGCGATGTAGTCTGTTAAAGGATATTCTCCAGAGAAGCCGAGCACGTCTGCGAGAGCCGCATTTTCTTGCCCATGATCAACCTGGCGCTCTCGGCTGATAGTCGGCCCAAAGATGCCTCGGCTAAGAAGCTTGGGGCTTATCTTATCCAATCTAGTAACTTGTCAGTGCTATTCTCTCTTTTTCTGTTAAGTTGACTTGAATTTATAGGGTATATTTGACTTATGCAACGCTGAAGGTTCAAATTTTGCCCATGTGATCAGAATACACTTGTGCTAGAATCAAGGGTACATTTGTTTGTCACAGGAAGAATGTTTGGAGTTTTGTATTTGAAGTAGTATTCGGAAATTGGAAATAAAATCTTAATGTCTCACTTGGCCTTTTACACTTGAATATCCTTGATTACATTGGTAAGGAGTAACTTGGGACAGTATATGGAGGCTAAGATCAATGCATCACTGGAAATTTAGAATTAGTTAGGACTATCTATTGATGTCGTCAAGTGTGTCCATTGGTTAAGCTAATTGAATTAATGTCATAGATTGATTTTCAATACTCAATTCAATTTATGAAGCCGTTGTCCTAATTACTTTATGTAAGCTACATGGATCCATTTCCTCCAGTTGACTCTATAAGAAGATGTATCTTCAATTGAGTTTAAAGCAATCTGTCCTTTCTTATCGCTTCAACCCATATTCTCCTTGTTCTTCGTCTATTCCTTGTACCGCCCTCAATGTGGATCAAATAACTCCTCCTTAAAAGCTTGTTAGCTGGTCTACGCTGCACACCATACATTTCAAAGGGCTTTCTCTCATTTTATCTTCAATTGGTGCCACTTCTAATTTCCCCCTAATGCATTCATTCTTGTTATATATTTTTTTGTAACACCACTCATTCATCTCAGCATCTCATTTCAAAATACACTAATTTTTTGAACATGTTTCTTAACCACCCAACATTTTAAACTAAGCATCCTAGTAGGCTTATAATAGTCCTATAAAATTTTCCTTTCGACTTCGTAGAAGTCCTACTATCACTCATTGATCACACAACTTTCCTGATATACCCTCTTTTTCATCCATCCCACTCTAATTCTATGGGCCACATTGTCCTCAATCTCTCAATTTTTTTTTTTTTTTATGAATAACTTACCTATGATATCGAAATAGTCCCTCTTAAGTATCTCCCGCCCCTCAAGTTTTACTCTATCTTCATTCTTATTTCTAGTTTTACTAAAATAACACTCCATATATTGTGTCTTAGTCCTACATAAGCTAAAACCTTTAGATTCTAAAGCATCTCCCTATAATTGTAGCTTAGAGTTCACTCATTTTGTTTCTTCAACTAAAATTATATTATCCGCAAACAACATACACCAGGGATTATCCTCTTGGATGTTACTAATAAGTTCATTAATTAATAATGCAGAAAGGTAAAGACCTAAGGTTGGTCCTTGATGTAAACCTATTATTATTGGAGATTCAATCTTGTTTATCCTTACTGTTGTTACACTAGTTATCCACTGTACATGTATTTAATTACATCAATATATCTAATTGAAACTCCTCTTTTCCAAAATCTCCACATTATCTCCTTAGGAGCCCTATCATATGCTTTTTTAGGTCAATAGACACCATATGAATGCCTTTTTTCTTTCCTCTATATTTTTTTGTTAGTGTCCTACATAGAAAAGTGGATCTTTCAGGGATAAAACCTATTGATTTTCATAAACTGTTATCTCATGTCTTAATCATCACTCCATTACATTGTTCCCAAAGTTCCATTGAATAACTCATAAGTTTAATGCCATAACTAGTGCAACTTTGAATATCTAACTAGTTCTTAAATATTGGAACCAATGTACTTTTCTTTATCCGTTAGGTATGTTATAACAAGTCATGGTCTTGTTGAACAAATTATTCGGCCACACTGCCCCTTCATCACCCAAACACCCAAACTTTATTATGGATTCCAAACTTCAAAAGGAATTCCATTTGGTCCTACAACTTTTCCAATTTCCATTTTCTTCGTAACCTCCTTTACCTAGGGTACTCTAATTTTGCAAAAGACTTATAACTTATATTACTACCAGAGGTATATGTTCGCCCAACCTCATGGTTCCTAAATGGTTTCTGTTTAATAGCTTTTCAAAATAATTCCTCCATTGTTCCTTAATCTCATCTTCCTGAATTAACTCTCTCTCATCCTCACCCATAATACACTTAACAACATAGTTTAGGTCTCTACATTGTCTTTTTTCTTATCCTAGCAAGTTTGTTTATATTTTTCTCTTCATCCTTTGTATTGAATTTAAGATAAAAGAGCAGTATAAGTCTTCTACTTAGCCTAGGCTCCCTAATTACTTTCTTAGTTCCAATTTTAGTTAATCTATATCTTTCAAAATTTTTGTTATTCTTACTCATGTATAGAGCTTTGTGTCAGCCACTTATTTTTTTTAATTGCTTTTGAACCTCTAAATGACAGCCCACTTCCCTTAGATTCTGCAAGAACCTCTTCTGCTACTCTTTTAATATATGTAGCCAACTCAAACGATATGTCATTAGTTTCTTCATTTGAAATCAATTTGCCTTCCTTAGTCATTTTGTCTTATAGAGAACTAAATTTTTACCTTTTAAGTTCCACCATGTAATTTGTGTTGGTCTACTTCTCTATTTTTTTCCCATCTCCTAAAGCATGCATGTAATGCAGTATGCTGGTTTTGTTTTGTTTGTTATCAACAGATTTGTTCAATCTAGACATATTTTAGGATGTACTTTTGAAAAATTGCAATGCCATTAATGCAGCTGAATTGTGACTTTGAAGCTATCCTCCCTAGACACAGGTATGTGTGTTGCTTGTGAGTTTGTGCCCATATTCTTACTCTTACAAAATCCCAAAACTTTGGACTAATTACATGACTAATTTATCCAAAATACGTTTTTCTTGCATGCAGTATGTAGCACAAAGTACTTATAATGGGTGTTAGACGTTTGATATGGTTTCTTTATGGTATAATAGGGGAACAAACTAATAAATGCTACCATAAATACATTTTGGTGAAGTAGGAACAAGCTCTCTTCTTTCACAAGGGACAAATTGAATACAGATCCAGAATTAGGCTTTTTTAGATATATCCTATACTCTTACATTTTTCTAACATATTCATACCCATTTTGTGTCAGGAATAGCACTATATTTTCATGCAATTTAAGAAACATCAGTGGATGGAGATTCACTACCTGGGAGTTCTCTCCTTCTCTTTAATCTTCAGTCCTTAGTGGTGGGACGATTAGAAAAGCTATAAAGGAATTTTCTATGGGAGGTTTCGGGGATGAGTTCAAGTATCACTTTGTTGGCATGGGATAAAGTTTGTTTGCCTTTAAATGATGAGATCTGGTTATTCGTAACCTTCGGATTTTAATCATCCTCTTTTGGGGAGACGGCCACGAAGATATCCTATAGAGGATGGTGTCTTGTGGAAGATGATTTTCCATTGTCAATATGGATCAGAAGTTGGAGGTTGGACTTTCAGTGATGTTAGGACTTCTTATGGAGTGGGTTATGTTAAAGGGCTAGGAAGGTTTGGCAAGACTTCCTCGGCAAAGCAAAGCCAATTTTGTTCTTGGCAATGGGAAGAGAGATGTTCTAGCTTGATGTTGAAAGCCTTAGAGCGAAGAAAGCCCTTTTGTTTTCGGTTGTCCTCCGAGTCTTCCCCCCGCCCCCTCTCTGGTTGATTGGATTCCTATCCTTACATTCTCCTATGAAGCCTTCTTGGATCTTTTTTCTATTACCAGGAATAAGGATGTAATGGTGGTTGGTTGACTACGTATGGATCTTAGAGGCAGGTGTGTTTTGGGAGCCTCTTTAGACAATTCAGGATTGGGAACTAGAGATGATTGATGAGTTGTTTGAAACGTTGTACGGGTGAAGGTATTTTGGTGTTGAGTTGTAGAGGAAACAAGGGACAATTTTTTGTCAAATCTTACAATGCTTTGCTTAGCAAGGTACATTACATTTTTCCTCCTTGGAGAAATATTTGGAAAGTGGGGAGTCCACCAAATTTTCTTTCTTCATTGGTACTGTATGTCTCAAAGAGCAGAGGTAGTGTAGCAGCTTTGGTGTATGCTTTTCACTGTTTTTGGTGTTTATTGGGTTATGTCGGCCTCTATTGCTTCTTTGCTTGAATCATGTTTGAGAGGGTGCAATTCAAGGAGATTAAAGAAGCTTTGGATGCTAGCTCTGATGTGTATCATGTGATGTATAGGGACAGATCAGAATCGGAGGACATTCGATGACACTGTTACATTTCTTTTTTGGTGTTCAAGCAATTTTTATGAATCATCTTTTGTTCTTATAGGTTTTATAGAGAATCTTTTTGTGGAGCAAGGGATATAATCTTTGTATACAAACGAGTGTACAGAGGTGGCGCCCCTTTTGGCATCCTTTTGAGTAAATAAATTACTTATCAAGAAAAAGTATTTTCAACAAAAATGAATTTTATTAGAATATAATTTCTGTTGTTCAAATTGAAATGCTCTTTTTGGATGATGTTAGTATGATGTATTTTGTGCATGTTGACATTTTGGTATCTGTATTGATTGATGCTCTATTATCTGGGGGAAAATAATTCCATTATTTAAGGGGCACTCTAGATATTCAATCTCCTAAGTATGTGGAATCATTCCCTAAGGTTTGTAACGCATCCTTTGAAATGTAGTCATAGGTATAAAGAAAAATAATGATGGAATGAACCTTAGTCCCAATAAATATTATTCTATTCCTGCAACTTGGTCAACCATACAATGGTCCAAAGTTTTTGCTATGTTTCAGACTAGATTATATTCTAATTTCTGTGGATGTTGTAGTCTATTCTCTAATTAAACTTTTTCATTTTCATAAATTCTTAGTCATGTCATCGTGATAATATCTTTATGACTGGTATGCTGCACTTGTAAGTGTGTGACAGTCTGCTGGGAGCTCAGTGCTCTTTTCTGGACTGCTGCAGCTCAAAACCTGTTGTGTGTCAAATTAGCTGAGAGTATTAGGGTTAAAATTGCAAATCCATGGGTTTTTTGTTTCAAGGCTGCCAGTTTACCTGCTTTTGCATCTCTTTTTGGCTACTCCTTTTATCCTATTTAAGATCTTTCCCCCTGAAATTAAGGACACACCAGATGGTCCTGTCATGACCACACAAAAGCTGGAGCACATGGGTCCTGTCACAGAATGAGTAGCTGGTGGTTGGTAATATGCTTGTTACGGTTTCTTTATGGATCTCTGGTGATCCAGGGCAAGTTGAAACATTTGTCTTGCTTCATGCAATGCACCTATCTTTTCGACTGTTTCTCAAAATCGTAACTGCTAGTATGTTTATTAAGCGACACGACGTACTGGAATATTATCCCATAAATTCTCTCTTACCAAAACAAGCTCCACATAAAGGTGAGGACACCTCTCTACCTTGGGCGTACAAAAATTCCTAATGCTAAATGCTTTTTATGAAAGCTTTTGTTTGAGTTCTTTGCTAGACAAGGAATAGGGATCTTTCCCACAAGAAAAGTTTCCTAAAAGGAAACCAAAGAAAATTAGAAATAAAAACCCAACATTCTCCTTGTCAGACCAAATTTCATATCTCGACTCAAGAAAAAATCTCCACAAAAGTTAGCATCATTTTTGTCTTTTCAAATCTTATGTAGGCCATGATTTTATGTACTAAAATTTTGCATTGTAGAAACCAAAATAATTTTTGATATTAAATTTCTCCACTTCAACTGTATCGACAAACTTTTTAGACATCACTAAAACCAAACCTCGTGATTCAATACCATAGCCTTAAAAGTTTAGCCCTTATTCTTTAGGAATTAGGACCAATCCACAAACTTCGACAAAGTCTACAAACTGCTATTGGCCCAATACAGAATCTTGGCTCTAATACCACTTATTTTGAAATTAGGGTTGAAGCTCTAATATCATTTGTTTGTGCATGATGGAAGCAATAATATATTATCCAGGTGGGAAAGAATAATGAGGAAAATTGTAATAATCCAAATACAAAAGTTCAAAAACCAGAACTTTTACATTGATATGATATCCATAATGAAACCTTAACAAGGGAAGAGAATTAAGAAATAAATTCATCTCCAAAAGGTGCTCCCTATGAGGAGAGGGCCTTTCTTTACCTATTGTATGCCCAAATTTCTATCATTAATTCCTTTTTAGAGATCACTTAACTAAATTTCTTATTGGAAAAAAGATTCATTAGTTCCTTTTTATAGAGTATTAAACTAAATTTCTTATTTAAAAAATAGGAATCTTTCCCTGTGACAAATTCCACAAAGCAAACCCAATAAAACTATAACTTTGAGACACAATCCCGACAACAAATATATATTTTATGAGAATCCTCTCTTCGTGTTTATGGCTCTCCTTCTAGCTACTATTTTATTGATTTGATTAATTCATATGTGTTTGTATAAATAATTGGCATCAAATTCTATTGTGCAGGATTAAAATCTTTCTGATAAGAAACTTTTTTCATATTTCTCTCTAATATTTTTTAGTTATTTTCTCAAATTAAAACCACTGTAAGTTTCAGGCTTGAAACTTAATTCAACCTCAGTAGCAGATAGCCAAATTCCGGGCTTTTCCTTCCCACAAAAGTCCCTTTATTGATTTACAATGCTCTAATAAGCAATAGGAGGCTCCACAAAGTGAGACCAGATGAAGAGTAGTCAAATTCAGGAGGGAATTTCTAGTCGAGATGAGCTTAACCCTTTCTTAGAGAGAGAATACATTTGAAGATTCAACTTGAATTTCAAAGCCATTGATAGATAGGTTTGTGTGACATAGACCAACTATCGTGCTTGTAAGGAGTGATTTGATGCATCATGCATGTTGAGCGTGCTAAAAGAAGTAGAGGAAGGCTAAGGAGGACATGATTGCCTTAGCCTTAACTAAGGACATGACTTTGAATAGAGCCAACGGGAGGAAATGAATCCATGTAGCTAACCACAAGTTATTAGAACAATGGCTTATTGAGTAGTAGAGTATTAACATAGACAGGTCTATTTTGGGATTGTCAGTTTTTTTATCCCAAGTGAACACATCTTACTTAACAAACCTATTGGTACCTTTTAAAAATAGAAATGTTTTATTTGTTATCCTAGTCACAAAGTAGACTGATGGACTTAATCAAGCTTAGCAAAGGAGATCAACTTAATGAAGAAAACTTTTATGTGAAAGCTTGCCTTGTTATGAGGAATAACTCAATCAGAATGGTGGAACTTCGGATTCATGGAATCCTACATCTGACAGCAATGCAACCAACATGAGTTTTGACTTACTAGAATGCACACATGGACTTGCACGTTTATACCCACACACTCATTATCCTTTTCCTGGTCTCCATTGGGCATGGTACTGACTTTAGTTTTCTTGATTAGTCAGAGATGCTCCTATTCTTTTAGTTTTGTAGAATAAGATCAAAGCTCTCTAGTAGGTGAAGGTTTCAGCATGTTGCAGAGCTGCCTTTGTGGATTGACCTAATTCTTGTGTGTAGTTTGACTACACACACAAACACATGCTCTCGCTGTCTCTCTCTCTCTCTCTTGCATAGTATGCTTGTTTTATAGGTGTAACTTAAAATGAAACCTCATATTATCTGTATGAGTTCATAATGAAATATTTTGCTGTCTTAAAAATTAATCTCACTACAATGATTACTACTTATTGCTTTTGTTGTTCTGTTATTATGTTATGGTTGTGACTGAGAACCTTTTAGCACTGTAGCCTGGATATCTGATGGTGTGGCCAAATCATTGAGCTGGCCTACTGCATATGATATCCTTCAGGCAGCATATCTTTTTATCCACTATCTATTTGCAAGTCCAACTGCCCATGTTGGAGCTTTGTATCTTACGATGCACTTGGTGTCTAAAGTGCCTGGTCTCTTTGCAGCTCTGGCATTAACACACAATACAATTCTTTTTTGGTGTGCATACATTATAGCAGTGGTCAGACCGCAGTATATTATGGAGGTACTACCCTTTCCTTCTCTATGGAGCATGATTTTCCTTCTCTTGCTTTTGTTTGTTGCGCCATTCATATGACTTCAATTTGTAAATTCTTTAGGCAAGTCTATCATAAGAGGTTGTCTATCATTAATAGTCTCTGCACAACATATACATTTCTTAAACATGTATATATTATAGCTTAATCTTTTCTTTCCCAATAATCTAGGGCTATTGCTTGGAGCAATGGTAAAATGCTTGGGCTACCAAGTGTGAGAATATGAGTTTGAGTTTGAGAGCAGCCACTTTGTGCACTATATGCCAAAGGTTTGGTTTGTATCCAATCTATCCTCCCAGCACCCTTGATTATCAGGGCCAGCATTGTCGAATGCCATTTTTTGGGTTTGGGGGGGAGGTGTGGAGATTTTATTTTCACTTCATTAAGAATGGAACTTTGTCAGGAAATTTTGCGGAGTAAAGAACTTATGACTAAATACAAGTGGCAGAAACAAATAAGCTTGACTGAGGGATAGGGCTTAGTTATGACTGGTCATAACATGGGAAAGCGAAAATCATTCTGGACCTGTCCAAATCTTGAGTTGGGTTTGCGTCTTCTTGGGTAAAAATAAGAGGAACAAAAAAGACCATAGTGTAAAGAATATGCAACGTCATGAGTCTAACAGTGCAATTCTTCAAGGTGAGTGTATAATAGTGGAAGCATTCAAAGCAAAGCATTCAAGTTGGTTGGCAACACGTCCATTGTCCAAAAGGTGGAGGCTACTTCACAGGCTATATAACAAGGGCCCACGATCATGCAAGGCATTCAAGCTTCGTTTGACGTCACATTTTTGACTTGTATAGGATAACATATAGCATACAATCCTCTCATTTATTATAAATGTGTCGATGCTCTTGTATATAATCCTTCAGTGAATATACAACTGATCATCCTAGGAGAGTTAGTGATCATTTCCTTTAACCATTGGTGTTCAAAACCTTTCACGTAGTGTTTGAACTTATTGAATACTAACACGATTCATTCTTTATTTTGAAGAAAAAGCATTAGGTTTTCCTAAATAGAGATCTGGAAAACAAAAGAACAAAGATTTGGAACATAAAGGTATCAAGATCAAAGCAGGAATAATTTGAAATTGTAAATTCCATTCATAGGAAAGGAACTATCTTGAAGGATCTCAACTTTGCTGCCTTCAGTCTCTTTGCCTATTTTAGCATAACTTCAATCACATGTGCAGTCATCTATCTAAGAGAAAAGGAAAGACCATGATGATTGATGCGCTAACACCAGTGAGCTCAAGTGGACATCAACAATGGGTCGAAGGAGAGATGGTGTCAGGCCTCGGGTACTATAGTACTAGTAGTAGCAGAGGCTTTGAGCTGTGGGTGACCTGGGGATGGAAAACCTACATCAGAACATAACTGAGAGGTCAACCTTTGTAAAAGAGTGGGAGTATCTTATAAGCTAAAGTTTGCTTTGCACCAAAATTGGGTTTGACTTTTCCTCCCAAACCATGATCTTAGGTCAACCGTCTCAATATGGGCTTTTGAGGTTAACTATTTTCTTGGATACGCTGCCATCCCTATAGTCCTAGACTTTGTGAATGTTGGTTACCATTGCCATTATTTCTATATTCTGCCTAGGCATTTGCAAATGTGATATGCTTCAAAGGTTGTGGGGTGGGTTAGGTGATTAGAGTGTCTACTTTTGAAGCTAGGGGTTTTGGGTATTTGTCAATTTTTATTTTTTTTTTAACCAAGCTTTATTGGGTAAATAGTTGTGGAGATTTGCTATTGAAGAGTGGCATTTGTGGAAAACAGTGATTAAGAGCATATGTGGGCTAGGGGAAGGGGTTGGACTTCTAATGATGTTTGGAGTTCGTATGGACTTATCTTATGGAAGGGAATCAAGAAAGGCTGGCATGACTTCTTAAAAAATGTCAGGGTTATGTAGGAGAAGATAAGAGTTAAGTTCTGACATGATGTGTGGTGCAAGGAGTTGCCATTTTTTTGTAGCTTTCCCAGATCTTTATGCTATTGCTAGGGATAAGAGGCTTTAGTTGTGGACTGCTTGCGATTCTCAGAAGCTGGGATGGTGTGGAAACCTCATTTTTTTTTTTTTTTTTAAAGTTTTCAAGATTGGGAGGGGGGAAGGATAGGATGATTTGGGCAAGAAAGAAGGGGATGTTCATTTTCAAATCATAATGTGAATACTTGGAAAGGAACTCAGAGATCTTTTCCATGGAGAAGTATTTGGAAAATAGGTGCTCCGTCCAAGATGGTTTCCTTTATCTAGTCTGCAGCTTTGTATTCTATTCTTATTACTGATAATTTGGGTAAAAGGGGCAAAATGCTTCCCAATTGGTGTTGTAGGTATGGGAAAGTAAAGGAATCTTTGAATTGTCTTCTTATTCATTATGTCTGGGTGTTAGTGACAGTTATTTATAGGCTTCTTTGAGCTTGGTTTCATGTGACTGGCATTTTTATTTTCTCTTAGCCTGTTCAGCTGTAACTGTTTGCTCTCAGAAAATGCTTTTGAGGGAGGCTTAAGCTCAGTTTGGCCATTATTTTTGGGAATTCAGTTGACTAACGAAAAGGGTTAGTGTTAGGGTTCATCAAAAAAGCATGGTTTTCTCTGTTCTACGGGTTGACCAGTATGAGTGTTGTTGCTCAAGCCTTAAGTGAAGATACTAGTCAGATGGTCTATGTTACCTAGAATGCAAATCGTGCAAGTTCGTGGAATGAGAATAAGAATGTGGTACACTACATGCTCTAAAATGTGGAACGATGTGGGTAGACTTATATAAATTGAGCTATCAAAATTTAAGTTACTTCTAGAGCAATTTTCTTTAGCAATTAAACATTTAATAAAGTATAGTCTATTGTTTTTCAAATTTATCATCCAAAAACACATTTCTAGGAGTATTATAGTCTATTTTTTTTAATATTGTTCTGCCAAAACTCTATTCTCCCTAGATTTTCGTTTATTTTATTTGATCTCTTTCCTCGTAATGTGACCTTTTGCATATGGTTTTTTTTTTTTGGGGGGGGGGTGGGTGTTTATAAATCTTGTAGATACTTCTGTTTTCTTTGCTTTTCCACTCCATTGTGCAAAAGATGATTTACTATCACAATGCTGGAAATGTGGTGAAAGTATTAGACATGTTCTGATAAGTAGTTATTTGGCTTGATCATTATCTTTTTTTAATCCCAATGCAGAACTGTTGCATTGGAAATGGTCATTTGCATAGTTATTTCTGTACTCTTCTTGTCCTTGTTCTTCTTCTTTTCTATCTTGTTTTTATGTATTTTTTTAATTGCGTGCCAAGGATCCATGTCTCATTTTCAGTAATATCAGGTATTTGTTTCCTTTTGTTTGACAGCCAGTTATGTAAAATTATGTTACATGGACTCTTCTAAATTTATGAAGTACCTTTATAAGATGATTGACATTTGGGATAAGGGTGTGTGCTTGATTTGTCTAATTAGACATGCACCAAACTATTATGTTTTAAGTAGAAGACTGCTATGAAACTCTGAATAAGAACTCCAAAAAAGCTCTATTAAACTATGAGATTTAACTATGTCCTAGTATTCTTGGACATGAGAATGAGATGACCGGCATCTGTACCGAGTCCACGTAAAACTTCCTGACATATTTAGAGTCTTAGACTGCGCATTATGATGGCCCCTATTAATATATCACTTTGGGGATTAGTTACAACTTTCAGATGGAAGATTTTGGAGATTTATTTGATGTTAATTATACAAGTATTAACACCGGGCACTGTGATGGCCCCATGTCTATATCACAAGTCTAGTGAGGTGAAAGAGGACAAGATCTTAACTATTATACTCTACCTGATAATAAATCTATGCAACAACCTAAGGTGCAGTACCCTATTTATGAAATTATATGATGTAAGAACATGAAGAAATCCAAAAAGGGAGAGCCCAGTTTTCTAAATGACTTTATGTCTACAGCATACAAGAAAAGGACCTTAGCCTTTATTTTAATATCATAGCAGTGAATGATGTTGGCTGCGGGAAGAGGTGAATTGGCAGCTCCAAATGAGGCTCTATAAGCTAATAACTTTGTACTAGGGGAGTTCAGAATTTGAAATCAGAGGTTTGATTGATTTTATTTCAACCATGACTTAATATCATGTTTTAGTGGAATCTATTGATTTTTATGTGAATAATATATCAATGATCAAGGATAACAATAGCATGGACTTCAATGAGCATCATCAAACCTCTTCTGGGTCTTGTTTGGCAGAAATTCAGTGTGTAGAGCTCTTTGTTGACATTTGATAAGTACAGTTGTCTTGTTTGTGTGTATATATATACATTAAAATAGAGCAGTTTGTTTTCATAAACTTGTTTTTGAGAAAGAATGTACAGTTCCTAGAGTTTTTATGTGCAGTGGAATAGCTTGCTTGTCTGATGTAAATCAGCTCATAGCCAAAATCTCCTTGACACTTCTGCAGCTATGACCTTTCAATATTTTTTATATCTTCCTTTGAGATATTTAATAACTTATTTTTTCATGATTGAAAAATAGGTGAAAGACAAAGTCTTGATCAAGATTCTACTTTCCCATACTTTTCGACATAGCCTTTGGCCAGCACTCACAAAAAAAAATACAGCAAAGTAAGCAAAAAAGAAAAGCTGCCTACCATTAAGGGCTCTACACTCTACAAAGCCAATTCACCTAACCCAAACCTTTTCCTCATTTGTTGCTTTTGATTTCTTTAATTTTTCTTTGCTTTTGCATCAGTGTTGGATTCTATGCACACTTTCACAGACCCCAGGAGCTACCACAGAATAAAAAGACCACTCTCTTTCCTACTCCCTAAAGCATATGGGAACTCATGAGAAATGTTCTCTCAAGTTCCTTATCACTTCTGAAACATCTAACTCAATCACAAGGGTGGCTTTTAGTGGTCGGTTGGTCTTGGAATTCGATGTCTCTCACGTTCTCTTATGGTTAACTTTTATTTATGTAACCCTGCACAAGTTCGAGGAGAAATCGATCAAAAGCTTAGATACTCTGTAAAACAAGAGGGAGAAGAAGCATCTAACCAAACTAAGTTTCCACCCCCACTCTTCTGGAAATATGACAAGCCTCTCCATAGAAGCCATGTGATGATTGTCTGATTTCCCCATCAATCTTGATGGTGGTTCAACTTTTTAGCCATTAAGGTGTTTGCTTTGCCTTTGTGTTTTAAAATTAAAGGATCAGTAACCTTGGAAGCTCACATTTTTTCTTTCCCTGTTGTAGAATTGAATCAGCATATCAAGTAAAAACTTGTATTAAATTAGCTGCACGAATGTCTCGTTAGTGAACCCCAAATTTACCTTTCCGACCATGTCAAAATCTGATGCCTACTTTATCTTTGTGCTGCTTTATGTAGGGGGCTTTACATAAGATTATGGTCTTAATCAAAAGGATTAACAACATTGAGGCGAACCGAATTAGACCATTGGATGGCAATAGTTGTCGTGATCTTGACGTTGTGGGTCCTGATTAAGCTAGCTACCATTAGGTGAAGAAATATGAACTTCATAGTATCTGTGATTATAGATCTTGTAACCCTGATTCTTGACATGCTTAAAGTTTTGGGAGGTGTGAAATTGACGATTACGCTGGCTACCATTACGTAAAAAAAGACTTTCCATAGTAGCTGTGGTTTATAGATCTTGAAAACCCTATTCTCGACACGCGTTGAAGTTTTGAGAGGTGTGAAATCGACAGGTTCCAATTGGAAAATGAAGGTGCTTTTCTATTGTCAAAGAGGAAAAGAAAGGAAAATCAAGGTTGGCATGAAAGGGATTTTGCCTAATGATGCTTTTTTTTATTAATTTTTTGTATAGATAAATAATTTTAGTTAGTTCATGTTTTCCACATTGAAAGAGTACATTAGAATTGGGTTGAAACAGTTTGTCTATTATTCTATCACAAGTACAAGTATTCACCTTCAATTGGTTACTCTTTATACATGCCAAAGTTCTTTGGTCTACCCAAGAGGTAAAATAGATCATTGATATCAGCCTCACTCTGTTTTGGGCTTCTATACCATTGCATATGGGCGTTTGATGGGTTTGTCCCAAAGCTGCCAGTTATGGCAGTTATCACTGTCATGTGTCGCGGACTTAGATTTTAGATGCCTTAAATTTGCGCGGCTTTAGTCACTTTTTTTCGCAAGTAGCTAAGTAAGATTTAAGTTCATTCAAAAGAACACAAGAAAGTTAGGAAATGAGAGAATAAGTGAACAAAAGAGAGCATTTGAGAACTTAGAACACACTTGAATTACTTGATACTTGATAATTACAAATGGGAGCTTCTCTTCTTATTTATAGGTGGTCACCTTCTTAATGAACGGTGAGGATCAATTTGATTCAATGGTGGAGATTGTCCATCTAGAATTCTCCTATAAAATATTTTGGATATTTACAAGGCTTCTCAAAGAAGCCTTTTCCATGTCCTAGAACTTTCTACTTTATTTTTTTATATTTACATATGCGAGGAAAATTCTAGAACTCTCTAGGTAATTACAAGATATAACTTACTTTTAGCCTATTTTAGAAGTATCTACAAGCTATCCTCGTTGTGTGAAAGCTTATAGAACTTTATAATATTCCATAATTTTCTAGAATGTTCTATAACATTCTAGAATTTTCTTTAATTTTCTAGAAGCTTTCTCTCTTTCCTAGAATATTCTAGACCTTTCTAGGATATTCGAAATTATTCTAAAACATCTTGGAAGCTTTTGGAATTTTTTAGAATTTTCTAGTATTTTTTAAAATTTTTTGGAATGCCCATGTCCAGAATACTCCTCTATCCACCGTTGCCATTTTAGCATCTGAATGAGCTTCCATTATGTTTCAGTTTGGCGGGCCGTGACATTCGCTCCCACCAAATTTGGCCACGCTTTCTTCGCCGCTTGTTTCGAAATATGGCAACCATCTTGAGGAAGTTTCACAAGTTGTCTTCGTGCCACCAACATACCTTGTGCCGCGTTCTATTCTTTAGCCAAAACCGTCTCGTCCTTCTTGGGTGATGGCATTCCTTTATAAAGTTTCGCCTTTGGAGCCTGTCTTAGGCGCGTGTACCTTACTTCTCTTGGTGAGAGGTGACCCATCCTTGTGCCGAAACCATTGCGTAATCTCTTGTACCGCAATCTCTATCACAGTCTTGGCCTGAGAGATGTACTTTATGCTTTTTCATCCTCAATCTACTACGGGGTTTTGTGGTGGCCTCCGTAGTTCCTCCTCGTTTAGGGAAGCAATGAAGAGTTCTGATGAAATGATCTCCTTGTACTCTTCAAGCTCTTTTGTTGCCTCCATCGACTCATCAACCTTGGTCTTGAAGAATCTTCTTCGAGCCAACATTTCTCGGCAAACCTTGGAAGCTTAACGAAAGACCTTCTAGCACCATGGAAGGCATACCCAGGCTCCGAGGTTGCAAGGTGTGTCAGCTCTTTCTTAAGTTGTGGCCTCTCCTCATATTCTTGGATGAGCGTGACCAATTGCGCCCTTTTTGGGCAGTCTCGAGCCCAATGAAACTCACCACATAGGAAGCAATTATTTCTAGGCTTGAACGTGTCCCTTTTATCCTTATTTTTGCCCTCGTCCAAGTGAGTTTTGAATTTTATAAGTCTCTCCAACACTTTAGCTTGATAGGATGAATTCTCCTACTGCCCCTCGTGCCCCACAGATTTGACAGTAGCTAGCATGTCGCTTCTCAGTTCCCCAAGCTTGTCCTTGAGGTCCCCTACCTCATACTTCATGTTTTGCTCCCCAATGTCAAGTCGCTCTCCCAAGTCGGCCACGACCACTTCCACCCGTGTGAGCCGCGTCTTTATGGCACTAGCAGCATCTTGAGACTTATCATTTTTTTCCTTACCAATATTGGTCTTCATTCCACAAACTTGCTCACTAGTGATACCTTCATTGGAGCAAAATCATCCCGCTGGGGCGAAACGTAGAGCCCTTACCTATTCCCATATCGCGCTTGGGAAAGTGGTCTCGGATTAAGTCAACCACTTGTCTCCGTAATCCGATGGAAAAGGTAGCCATCTCAGTTGAAGACATGGTGTCTTCTCTTCCTTACCTGCGAGCTTTCTCGAACCTACTCTGATACCAACTATGACAGGCTTAGATATTGGACGCCTTAAACCCGGGCAACTTTAGTCACTTTCCCTTGCAAGTGGCTAAGAAAGTCTTAAGTTCACTCAAAAGAACACAAGAAAGCTAGGAAATGAGAAAATAAGTGAACAAGAAAGTGTACTTAAGAATTTGAAACACACTTAAATTACTTGATACTTGATGATTACAAATGAGAGTTCCTTCCCCTATTTACAGGTGGCTACCTTCTCAATGAACAGTGAGGATCAATTTGATCTAAGGGTGGAGATTGCCTCTCTAGAACTCTCTTATAAAATATTTTGAATACTTACAAGGCTTATCAAAGAAGTCTCTTCCATGTTCTAGAACTTTCTATTCTCTTTTTTTATATTTACACATGTGAAGAAAATTCTAAAACTCTCTAAATAATTACAAGATATAACGTACTTCTATCATATTCTAGAAGTATCTACATGCTACCCTCGTTGTATGGAAAGTTCTGGAACCTTACAATATTCTATAACCTTCTAGAATATTCTATTACATTCTAGAATCTTTTCCAATTTTGTAGAAGCTTCTCTCCTTTTCTGAAATATTCTTAGACCTTTTTAAAATATTCTAAATTGTTCTAAAACATCTTGAAAACTTCTAGAATCTTTTAGAATCCTCTAGTATTCTTCAAAATTTTTTGAAATGCCCATATCCAAAATGGTTTGCTATCTACCATTGCTATTTTGGTATCTGAATGGCCTTTATTGTGTTCTAATTTGGCAGGCCGTGACACATTATATTGGGAACTACCGATCATTGTGTCAAGGCATCTTTTGTAGGCTTCTTCAATGAGAAAACATTACCCAAATCAACAAGTTTACGCGCTTTTCAAAGTTTCCATTCCATATATCTGCTTATTATGTATAGCTATATCTGTATACGTATGTATGTGACTTCATGGAAAAAGGATGAAGTCCAAAATGGTTTGCAGAAAAGCTTGTGCAAGTCAGCGGCACCAATTAATATGTCCCATACTTCGATCACAATTGCAGCCATAATACCCTTCTCTGCCCCCATACCCATTTTCTTTATTGGGTTCGCATCGTCTACAGCTCAGCACCATGAGCTTGCCCTATAGGTTAAAACATGTGCAATTGATTTGCAAAAACACCCACAACACTAAAAACAGTAGTTTGCGTTTTCACAGCACCTTTATGGTATAGCCGGTGCTATGAAATTAGGTTCAGGGTTCATAACAGCTTCAAGATCAACCTTTTCTTTTTCTTTGGGTCGTTCTTCATCTTCTGCTTTCCTAGATACCAAACAAGCACTTTGTTCAATGTTAATGAACTTCCCCTTTTTCTTTTTCTCTTGTGATGAATGGAAGTAGAACCACCACATGCTCACAACTGATGAGTCCCCTTTCCTGTGGGGTTCTGTTGAAACTTGGGAACCCCAACTCACACGTGTTGTCCACATTGGAGCATGTGTTTGGGCCCCACACTTTTCTTTTTTTGGCTCGATTTTGGGTCCCACCTTACATAGCAGCAACTGATTATCAATCCTTGTGGGCTCTCTGATCAATGATGAGTCCCAATACTACAGCTTGAAAACCCACGTGCTTGCATATCAGGGTTTGGGAAAAGCCAAAATGCCTTGCAGCATTACTATCCAGTAACTGTTGGAATAGGATGGTCTCTTGTAATAGTGACCATGCAAAGGCTTTGTTTGTTAAAAACTCGTCAGAACTTAAATTCTTTTCTTCCGGACCATCCTAGTGAGTAAATTTCTTCTAGAAGTTGACGAGCACTCATAATCTATCAGTTTTGAATAAGGCTCGAATTACATAAATAGACAGTTATCCTCAAAATGATTAACATTAGTGTAGTGATTTTTCACAAAAAAAATGCTTTATGTAATGCAGAGGTCTTGAACTCGAGTAGTGTCGATATTGTATAAGTGGTGCATTCATAATTCACACTTTTTAATTGAGAAAATTTGGGTGAGTTTTACACAGTTGCCTAAAATTAAGAATTTAACATTCTTGACAGTGCTAAGAGTAGTTCTCTCGAACTGCCAAAAAAAAGGAGAGGTTTTAGTCAACTTAACTGGTCCAATTGGTTTAGAACTCATATACCACCCCAACCGGCAGGCAAATGGGTCAGCATGCTAGAGTTGGTAGTGAAAAAAATGTAGCATGGTCCCATCCTTTTTCTGCCTGTTTTGCAGGGAAGTCCTTTGATGTGTATGGAACAATGCCTAGCATTGAATTTGAATCATCCTCTATTATCTTAACAACTATTAACTCAGCCAAATTAGATAAGCTTTATGATTCTAGACAAGTGTACCTTTTAATTTCTTGTGACCAAGTATCATATGGCAATATCTGTGGAGCAAAAATGGAGTCATTTGCCATCTTCATAGTATGTAAGCCCATCAACTTACCATTGACACAATCGATGAGTTTAAGACATTTGATTTTGGTTAAACCTTTTTACCTATCTAATGCACATTTTGTGATTGCATGCATTATAAGGGTTAGTTTGGACTCAAATTCGCGCAGAAATGAGATTCAGTCAGCCTTTTGCCACACTCCTAAATATATCAAACGAAATAAGAATTTGATTTTGTACATTTTTAGAGCGTGACTGAATTCCATTTTTCACCACTGAATTTAACTTTTAGCAAAAAAAAAAAATTTAAAAGAAGAAGCAAGTGTGTGCATTATTTTCAAGTCTTTTTCTCTCCCTAACATTTCTCCCAAAGAAATATTTTTGAACAAAATTTGGAGGAGAAAAGATGGTGATGGCTTTGCTTTACCAAACGGATCATGTATTGCCAATTTGCCACGCCGTCACGATTACTTGGGGAAATCAATTACCCCGTGTAATCGCGATTCCTCGCACCGACCGCGCCGTAGTGACAACCGGGATACGCTGACGCTATCCAAATCTTCAATTAGCTCGGCTCCAGCCGAGCTGCAATGAGCCAAGCCGTATCACCCTTTCACTTATCGCAGCCATAGCTTATACCTCCCCTCCGTCCATACCCAAAAATATCTCTCCGAAGACGGTTTCAAAACCGGCCATAACCGGTGGACAGGAATTGCATTTGGATTGCAATTTGGGTTCATTTCATTTGCCA
Organism: Euryodendron excelsum; assembly: GCA_033060915.1. Taxonomy (NCBI): domain Eukaryota; kingdom Viridiplantae; phylum Streptophyta; class Magnoliopsida; order Ericales; family Pentaphylacaceae; genus Euryodendron; species Euryodendron excelsum. Next base: position 27,272,809 of record CM065385.1, on the reverse strand, counting down.
AAATTCAGTGTACCTAACCCCAGTCGAATTCTAACCCTGTATCTGACCCAAGTTGGGTTTATTTAAAGAGTGTGTGTGTGAAGGCCTGCTGGGTTGTGAACTGGTTTACTGATCTCCCTCTTCCCACTCCCATTCTCTCCCCTCCTCCCTCTAGCCGTCTTTCCTTTTGTAGATGAACAATCAGAGACTAGTTTCTTCAAACTTATAGCTCTTTAAATTGAATTGATTGAGTAATGATGTAGAGAGAGAAAGTCAGAGTTGTGGAGAGAGAGAGAGTGTGTGTGTATATTTCATAACTTATAATTCTGGGTTTGGTTTTTTTGGCTTGATTGTCTTGTGGGTTGGTTTCCTTGGGTTGCTTACTTCGTTATCTTTTTGATGGGTTCAAAGGGAGAAGAAGTATTGTTAAAGGAGAAAGATGGGGTACCCAAGAGAGAGAAGTGGCTGCTCACAGACTCAATTTGTATATTCCGCTGTACAAATTGGGCTTGTTGCTTCCGTGTGCTCTTCCAAGTGAAAAACTTGGTTTAACAGCTCTTTGAGTTCTCTCTCTCTCTCTCTCTCTCTCTCTGTGTACATTTAACTCAACAAAATAAAAAGCAAAAGTAAGCAAAGGGGTGGTCTGTTCTTAATAGATCTGTTTTTAAGAGAGTACCTTAACCTACAGTCATGAAGAGACTTGGCAGCTCAGATTCTTTGGGTGCTTTGATGTCCATCTGTCCGCCACCCACAGGTTCTAACAAATTATTCCCTTATTAGATACACTTGTAATGGTTTGATTTCCCAATATTCAAACATACCCTTGTCATGTTTTCTTGTCTCTAACCTTTTCCATGATCAATCACCAATTGTGAATTCTTTTTACACGTATTTATGATTGATTTCTGTTAAATCAGCACAACTTCTTTCTTGTTTTGGAAATTTTCATGCTTTTACACTCCTTTTTCTCTTCTGGGTTCTCCCTTTCTAGTCTGAATTTTTGTTTCATTGGATTCAGAAGAGCATAGCCAAGGAAACAACCATGTCTATGGTAGGGAGTTTCAGTCCATGTTGGAAGGACTTGATGAAGAAGGCTGTGTGGAAGAGTCCGGCCATATCGCCGAGAAGAAAAGGCGATTGAGCGTCGATCAAGTCAAGGCATTGGAGAAGAATTTCGAAGTCGAGAACAAGCTTGAACCAGAGAGAAAGGTGAAGCTAGCCCAAGAACTTGGTTTACAACCCAGACAAGTCGCTGTATGGTTCCAGAACCGCCGCGCAAGGTGGAAGACCAAGCAATTGGAGAGAGACTACGGCGTTCTCAAAGCCAATTACGAAGCGCTCAAGCATAATTGTGATGCTCTCCACCACGACAATGAAGCTCTACTCAAAGAGGTAGTCTCTCTTTAATATTATGCATACATACAAATATATATATATATGTATGTATGTCTTATGTTTAGAATTGTTGGTGACGATGTTCTTGTTGTTTTAGATACGAGAACTGAAATCAAAGTTGGAAGAGAACACTGAAAGCAATGTTTCGGTGAAAGAAGAGCTAATTGGATCTGACTCTGATGACAAAGTCATGGAACAGAGTACAAAACCACCCGTGGCTTCTCTTGCTGGATCTGACCATGCCGGAGCAGACCTGAACTACGAGAGCTTCAACAACGGCGATGGCGTAGAAGGGACCTCAGTCTTCCCGGACTTCAAAGACGGGTCGTCCGACAGCGATTCGAGCGCCATATTGAACGAAGACAACAGCCCAAATGCCGCCATCTCCTCGACCGGAGGGTCTCTCCTTCAGAACCACCAGTTCATGGTGTCGCCGAGTTCGTCGATGCTCAAATTCAACTGTAGTTCTACGATGAATTACTACCAATTCTCGGACTCGAAAGCGATTCTGGGGGGTGCCCAGAAGGCTTATCAGCCGCAGTTTGTGAAGGTGGAGGAGCACAATTTTTTCAGTGGGGACGAGGCTTGTAATTTCTTCTCGGAAGACCAAGCTCCGACCCTTCAATGGTATTGCCCTGATCAGTGGAACTAGAGGAAACTTAGATCAAAGAACAATGAAAATAAGAGAGAGAGAGAGAGAGAGAGAGAGAGAGACCCAGAAGCTACCTACACAGATGAAAGATGTGGAGTTTGTAGTTAATTTGGTGTGGCCTTTGTACAAAAAAGAAGTGCACATAGAGGCAGAGAGAAGATCACGTGGGGTTGGATGGTGGCGGTGGCGCTGAAAGGTGACGCCGGGGGTTAGTCTTAAGGGCATGCGGGAATGATTAGATCGTAATTGAACTCTTTTTCAGTCTGCCGTTGGAAAAGAGTGAACTGAACGGAAAAAGGCTTGGAACTCCGTGAGGGGTTTATAAAATGTCTGTAATGGTGAAATAATAATCATTTGGCTCCCATTCTCTATCATCTTTCTTTCATAATGGTCCACATGCACAAATTAATTCTGGTTTGAACAGTTTTGAATGCATCAGCAAGACTTTCAATTCTCTGTTTTTGGAAGGTTTTGAGGAAAAAATCCAATTTACCAGCAGCGCCGGCACGATGTTCAAACCATAGTTAGCATTAACAAATGCATGTCACTCATTTACTTGCGATTATGTGAAATAGTTTGAAAAATTAATTTATGTATTAATTTTTTTTTTTTTTGATAAAATATTTTGATAATGTTTTGAATACTTATGATTCACGTTATGGAAATTTTAAAGAAAGGGAAACTAGTAAAAAAAATTTAAGAAAATTATTTAAAAACTTGAAGTTTATTTTTATATATGTTAATTTTTAAAAAAAAAATTTATTTGAGCATGCATTATATTTTAACGAGAGTATCTCTTCATCCACAGAACTAAAGTTTTCTAAGTAGTGCAAAAGTTTTCTTCTAAAATTCCTATTAAGCTTCTCATTCGATTTTTACTCATTTTTTGTTATAACTATGGTTCAAACTATATTTATCAAAACATGAAGTCAAATGATATGGGACACGAAACCTGGAAATGCAACCAGAATATAAGCGAAACAAGAAGCGAAAAATAATAAAACTTTGAATTGGAAATCTAATAAAAATCTTAATAGAATTTTGGAAAACAAACAGGAAGTCGTTTTAAAAAAAAAAAAAAGTTTTGCAAAAACTAATAAAGAAAATTTTATAAATCATGATGAATGTTCAATTGGAACCTAACGACAACAAATAACTAAGAGAATTCTTGTGTGTAATTATAAGAAGCATATTGGAAACCAAAAAAAAAAAAAAAAACTATTAGTTTTTCCAAATTCAATTAAAGAACTCCAAAAATTTTAAATTTAATAGTACCAATATTGAGTTTTATACCGTATTTGGTGAATAGAACTTTGGAGATCTTTTATGAGAGTACATTCCGCTTATTTTTTATATATTTGTACTTATTCCAATGACTAATATTATTGTGGACATTATTTTGGTTTTGCTAAAGTAATGCACCGTAAAGTAATACTGAAATGTACATTGATCAAAATACTAGTTATTTAGTGAAATCACTTATACTTTTATAATAATGCTAACATATTCAAGTGATTTTAAAAACAACTATTACGTATTTTGAGAATACATTAAATTGATATCCAAATTTTTTTAGTCCACCACTTACACTAATGTAGTTATTTAAAAGAGTGATGACGCTTTATATGCTTATATATACTAATAATTACTTGTATTCATTGATATATGCAATCACTTCTTTAAATAGTTAGGCAGGTAGTGCAGGGACAAGGCCTTATTGTTGTAAGTGGCTCTACCATGTTAACATTCTCCTTCCTCCTTGTATTATAACTTGGTGTTAACAATATTTATTACAGGTGCTCTAATTCTTAAATGTGTGTTTTTCAATAGACGTTGCAATAGTTTTCAGGATTGGATTGCTTTTAAGACTTTAAAATTATTGTGATTCTTTCTTTCTTTCTTTCTTTTTTTTGGTGTTTTAATTCAACATATCAAATTTTGAAGTTTTTTATTTTTATTTTTTCCAAAACTTTAAAATAATTATTATTTTCTTTTTTTTGGGTGTTTTAATTCAACATATATAGTTAATCCTGGAAAGCTATTGGCTTGATTGGATGAGCTAGCAATATCTTATTCAATTTAAATTGAATATCTCATGCCATATAAGATTTTCAAAATTAGAATTTTTAACTAATTCAAAAGTGATATCCAAATCCAATATTTTTTTATTTTATGCAAATTTTGATATTCGTTTCTTTTAATTTAGGATATTTGGCAGAATAATTTTTTGTTCAACCAAATGTCTAACTAGTTTAACCAAAATAAAATAAAATAAAATAAAATTTTACCTTGAAATTTGAATCCAAATTATTTTAATTTTTTTTAAGTTTGACTTTTTTTTTACCCTTTTTTTTTTTTTTTTTTTTTTGGTTTAGAAACTTTGGTTAGTTCAAGTTTGGCTATTGTGTCCTATACAATATTGCCCAAATTTTGGAAAACTATGATGCCATATGAGTTATTTTAATTATAAAACTAATTAGAAATGAAGGTTGTTTCTATTATTAAAGCAAATGTGACTTTTACTAAAGGGAGCTGTTTTTTTTTTTTTTTTCACAGTTCATTTCTCCTCTTTCACTCCCTCCCACTCTCATGATGTGTAAATAATAATTTTTTTTCCCAAACAATAAAATTGGCTGAAACAAATAGTACTAGTGCACTAGTACACTTTTTTTTTTGGTTATAAGATGTCCGAGTCTTTAACTGACTATTTCATCAAATTTATACGGGATTACCACCTACACAACTAGATAAACTTTATGTAACTAACTTCAAAAAAATATAACTAATAATTAAACTTAAAATTTTATACTTAGACAAAAAGTCAACTGATGACTAGATCACTCTGGTACACTCCAAACCTAGAATACCTCACTACTCACTAGTCCAGACTACTCATAAATCATCAATCATCAATCATCAATATAGACCATTAATCAAAAACCAACGGTGGTAGGAAAAAGATAAAGACAAATAAATGGTTAAAGAGACCCGATAAAAAAAAAAGGTGCCCCATAATTGGTTTCCACACAAGCTGCGCTAAACACATAAAATTTTATTTTAATTACCTAAAATTAAAGAGTCGATAGAAAAAAAAAATACAATGCAATAATAATATCACACTATTTTGATTGATGCATTTATTATTTGATTCACTTGTAATATCATGTAAGTAAATATATAATATTATTATTATATTAAATATTTTTTCAGTAGAGACATTTTCACCATATTACTTATAGTTATTAAAATTTTACAGTAAAAGTCAGTATTTTAAAAGAAAGATTGAGTTTCGTATAACGATTAAAGTACGATTAATATCAATCAGTCAAAACCGCCAGTACAACACGGTAGCGGGCATTTCTAGGTCACATCGAAATTTGTTAATTTATTTTAAAATAATTTATTTTTCCTTTTGTTTTAAAAAAAAAATTGCACCTCTCCCTACTTATCATCCTACCAATATGACATATTAACATCACTCTTGAAAAATAACACTTGGAAAAAGAAGCCTATTAGGGAACACCCACCAATGCATTGAAGCTGCCACGTATCTCTTCATATCATGTCCCTATAAAGCAAACAGTCTTTTTCTTTTCCCTACAGCTGTTTTTTTTTTGTTTTTGTTTTTGGGTGTACGGTTTTTGGCAATATGCAGTTCTGATATCACTGGCAGAGGTGCACATGGCGCTCACGTCAACTTCTGATTTTATTTTTGTTGTTCCAAAGCCGTTTGTAGGGTTTTCTTGCCTTAGCTCTTTTTTAATTTATAAATAGAAAATTCAGTTTTTTAGTTTTTTAAAAATTAAAAATTAAAAATTCTTATAGCATTTTAATTTATAAGTCAAAAAAATCAAATAAAAAAAATTAAAATAAACTTTACTCTAAGAACCGTCTCTCTAGTGTGAGACCACAGCTTGTTGGATATGAGGTAGTCATGTAGTTCTATATTAATTTAAAATTTATAAAGTGATGTATCAGTGGTAGTGTTATAATTAAAAGTTATTAAGGTGCGTGTTTGTTTTGGAATGAAAGACTCACATTAAGACACATTATTTTTTATAAAACTTTTGTATAAATTTTTTATTTGTATAGCATTACCCTATTCAAAATAACCAATGGATCTTCCTCCCAAATTCTTCACAGAGCATGAGAATTTAAAAATACTGTTTACCAACACTATGGAGCAGCCATCTATACCACAATTTGGGCTATGGGGCCTGTGGGGACAAGGCGCAACAACCCTTTCCAACTTGGACCTGCCCTCTTTGTAAATATATATTTATTTTTTTATATGTACATATTTTATTAAAATATGATGATTGTGATTTTTTCTTTATTTTTATGATTTTGTCTCTTACTTTATCTATGAGATATTTAAAAAAAATCACTATCATAAAGGAGGCGGGACGTGTTTGAGGAGAGGTTAAGTGGGGCAGGCCAGGTATGAGAGGAGAGGTTACTATGGCGAGATGGGAATGTAATTGTTGACTGCATGCCTTGATTTTGATGATAACAAAATCTAGAATCTGGCCCCTTCCCTCAAACACGGACACACAGCGGGTAATAAGCCAGTACATACAACCAGAGGGTGAAGCTTACCACGTTTCGAAGCACCGGCAACGATTTCCGAAGCAAACCGGCGGTGAAACTAAGAGAATAGCACCCTTTGGCTGCCTGAAAATGACAGAGATGATAGTGGGGGTGTAGGCAACGGCGACGGCAAAGTGAGTTGGGTTTCTCTCTCTTTTTCTGCGTATTTGGTAAAAAGCAATGAGGCCGAAATTGGGGGCAACTGCCTTACAAAATTCCCCCCACACCTTTGAAATCAACGGCCCAGATGGCCCTCGATGACGGGACATCAACGGTCGAGATGCGACATGTCTTTTCGACTTCTGACAACTAATCCCTGGCTGCCACGTGGGGGCAGGCGAAACGACGGGACAACGCCTACCATAATTGCGCCGCCCTTGCTACAAATGCACTTCGTGTTCCGTGGTCGGACCGTTCGATGAAATTCCTTTGACCCCGAACAGAGGGCCAGATGAATTGGGGGCATCTGGTGATGAGGATTCCCCGACCCGACTGGGAACGACGCCTGATTCACCCGATCGTTCCATAACCGGGTCCTCCTCTTGATCGTCCTCGCCTTGCAAAGCCGAGTGGATGCTCAGAACTACTCTCTAGTCGGTTTGGCGCCCGACCAACCCGTGGGGGCCCCCTTCTGACATCGGCCGCCTTGACACGCATCAAGGGTATGGGCATGTACTTGCAACCAATCCCCACCCCCCTGACACAGCTCTAACACACGCCATCTTGAAGTGTGGGGATGGTCCACTCAAGTGCTCTGACACTGGTCTGGTCTTCCAACTAGGAGCCGTCACATGGAAGGACCACCTACCCCCACCATGCAAGCATACAAGGGAAAAACTTCGGTCCCTTCGCAGGTACGCAAGACACACAGACCTTGAAAGTTTTCCCTCTCCCACGTTTGAACCCCCTTGAATCTAACTTGAACACCGGAGGGCCATCGGCTCTCATCGCACAGATGAATTTTAGTGCAGGAGACCACCGGCCGACCCAAGAGCAGTTCATCCCGGACCTGGGGGCAAGCCAACACGAGATTGCTGCATCATCATATGGTAACTCCTAAATCGTGCATATAGTTTGCAACATTATATGAACACCCCACACACTAAATAGTTCTACATTTCTTATTATAAGAAAAACATTGATCTCCACCAGTCAATCATCTGATATATTCATAAATCTAGACATACCTGAAGACAAACAGCTAGAATCATGGTATTACGTTTGGTATCGGAAAGTTTAATATGCCATTCCAATGAAATATTTGTAAAAAAAATATGTGGTGATCTTACATTCTTATTTTTACAGGAAAAATGAAAACCAAGAACAACTACAAGATGTGCAATAAGAAGATAGAACCTCCTCTACACAACAATTGAGCACCATTAAAGAAATATTAAGATCCTCAGATATGATTTTTACACAATTGATACTATTTCCTTCTTTCAATTTGTAATATTATAACTCAACCATTGATGTAATATACTTACCAGCTCTCATGTTATTTGTCAGTTTCTAACATAATGCATAAAAGCATCAGTTATAAGCATATTACCACAAGACCAATATTGGTATATATGAGTTGCAATGCTTGGTATAGGAAAACACAAAAAAGTTTTGGAGCAAACTTTACGTGTGAATATTGTCATAGGACCAAGGTCACAGAAGAACCCTGGTAAGAAATGATAATCCAATGTCAATGCTTTACAGTAAGTTTGTCTTTAGGTGCTAATTTTTTAAATTTTACGTGTTGCATACATGTTGAGGAAGGAGACTCCATAGGTAATATATTGACAACTCTTTTTGGTAAGCGTGCAGAAAAAAAACCTTTTGTGCGAAGCAACAACATTAATGAATCTCAACATAGAGGTAAATCAATGAAGAGTATTTCCAACTACGTTAGTTTTGCATCTACAATAATAGCTGAGATGCTAATATCTTTTGTATTACAATGCCAGGAACAATTGGATTTTGTTAGAAAAATGGATGACTGGATCCACCCATATCGCATACATTTTTTCGGTGAATTTGGCACAAATGAGAAACACGATGCAATTAAAGATAATGGCAATTGATGATATCGAGTGATTTCACCACCGACATGGCCTGGAATTTTGATAGACAAATTGTGTTTGCCTAGTGTTTATGGCAATCCTTTCTTCTACTGTATATAGAGTAACTTCATATTTTGTTTCTATATATGTGCGAATAGTTGCTTAATGGTTGTGGTAAACAGTTTGCTACTTGGACCTCTTTATGGTTGTGGTTCAGAAAGTATTAGCTTTATTTTCCTTATTGTTGGATTCATATTTTCCTCTACTGATTCCATAATACAGCTGAAAACACTTGGTAATATTTGGCCTTTCTATTTCATACCCTTTTGATGATGAGGTCGATTTGAACTGTTAAAGAAGTGAAGGTACGAAACTGATGTAGCAAAGTTATGCTACTGATGTGGTGGTTCATGAATTAATATGCTGACATTGAAACTGTACGAGACATATTCTTGATTTTATTCGTCTATTCCATAAATGAAATACTAGTATTCATCATTAGCTGGATAACTGCGTCTTTTGAACTTTTTCTCTATTGATCATATGTCTGTTTTTTACTTCCCTTTTTTATTTGAATGCAATCAATGTGGTCGGCACGTGATATATAAATAGATATATGTAGTTTCAATATAAGGAATGAAGTAAATATTGTCCACTAAAAAGTTTTTTAGGACAATTTTGACCAGAGTTCATTGCTCTTATTGTAGGGCTATTCTAGTCCTCAAATCACCATTTTTTAGTCATACTACTACTTTTTGTTACTTTTCTCGATGAAAGTATAACATAAGGGATTAATTGAAAAAAAAATTATACTTGAGAAATTTAATTGCAGACTTTTCTAGATGGAGTTATAATAATATTGAATTATAATTTAATTTGTTATTTTATATTTAAAAATATAATTAAATAATAGATGCATACAAAAATAGTGTTACAAACATAGTGTAACTTCCTCATCAAAAGAGTAATAATTTATAAACCTTCTTATCACTTTTGCTTTCTAACGTGTTAGTTTTGGTTTTCAAAACAAAAAAAAAAGAAAAAAAGAAACGTAGTGTGATCCCACGTAAGTGGGTTCCTTTTTTTTTTTTTTTTTTTAATCTCTTTTTAAACTGATCATCAAATAAATAGAGTAGGTGGGGCATGTGAGGTGGGTCCCATGATGTATCAAACTAAGACGTCATCATATGGGTCATAGTCACAGAGGAAAAAGAAATTACAGGGATGGAGCACAAAGGAATAGGGATTGGGAATGCTTACAGTTCCTTGTGTACGCTCACCCTGGATTGGTGACAGCTCATCTACTGGAATTGTAGACTTGTATTGTAGAATAGACTAGAAATTTTCATATTCTAATTTTGACCAATCACACACTGCCACAGTGCACTGCAGCCTATAATTCAAAATAGCACATTTATTTAATTTTTCTTAGCCAATTGTCTAAACAGCCCTCTTCGTGTGATGTGAGCAGCTGTGCTTCCTTCGTAGTCTTCTACAAAAAGCTCGGACCAGCTTATAATATAAGCTGATTTATTTAAGCCGCGTATGGTTGTAAAATAAAACCTCCTTAAAGAAAGTAAAAAAAATTAAATTTTGTTACAAAATAGTAAAGAATAAAAAGAAAAACTAGTCAGATATTATCTTACATGAGCCTTGAAGTACTCGTGCTGGACTTTTTAAATTTAGATAAGTGTATGAATACGTGTCTGATGCATCTAATTAGACATATATTGACAACTATATATAAATTATTGAGATTACTATATCATTATACAAAAAAAAAAATATTTTATAATTAAAATGATCTATTTTAATTTATAAACATCGTTTTACTCTAAATACATAATGAAAAAACATTTCACAAATATAAAAAATCTAGTCGTATATTAGTATTTTTAGACATTAAAAATAGATAAATAAGACAATTAGACACATACCCTCACCAACACTAATACCAAAATCTATATATAAGTTAATAAGTTGATAAATAATGTAATCCAAACAAGCTCTAAGCCACGCTTGTAGAGAATATAACTAACTTGTAAGCTGGCGTGGTGTCACGGGGCGGCACTTGTGAGCAAGTTGTAGGTCACAATGCCCCGTGTGGCGCCAACCAAGCTCCCTTGACAAGCCCGCCAAGCTCAAGTCTTCACCGGTTGATTACAAGCAAAACAATTTGATGGCACAATACAAACATTTACATTGGAAATTGATGAAAAGAAATACACAAGAAATTAACAAAAGAGTACATTTTCATTGCTAAGAAGGTATTTACAATGCTTAGAAGATGAAAAACAAGTGTTTGGTTGATTACAAGAAAAGTGGTGGGGGAGGTTGTTGACATACATACCCCCCTTATTGTAGTATTTTTAGCCATTTACAAACTGACAAGTGAAAACATAGTGTGTACCCGAGGAGTCATAACGGACTCTCATTAATTCTACACTTGTCCAAAAATCCTAAACTCTAGGAATGGAAAAATACATCATAAACGCTATGTACGTAAAAAAACCTAGCTTGATTTGCCCTCCGGAGCTAGGGGAAATACTATGCCAAAGATGCACAAAAAAGGTGTACTATGTGTAAATTTGGCATTGGCCCTTCATTGTCGCCACGGAGAGAATTACATCAAAGGACTTGCTAGGACTTAAACTCCTACATATTTACAAGGGTTTGGACTTTAGGTTGTGCGGCAAAATGTAGCCAGAACGTCCCTCAAATGCGAATACGCCACTGCTGCCCGCTGCCTTGCCTGCTGCCTTGGCTGGCTGGTGCCTTGGCTACCAGCTTGCTGCCATGGCTGCCATGTGGGGCATTTGGTGGCTGTCTTGGCTGTCATGTGGGGCATTTTTGGGGCTACCTTGGGGCATCTCATGAGGCATAAATGGAGCTGTTTTGAGGCTATTTTGAACAATGTTTGGGCATTGTTTTGGTTATCAAATGAGCATCATTTGACCCGTCTTTGAAGCATATTGCCTTGGGCATTGGTTGAGCACCCCTTGGCCTATTGTTGGAGCACCTTGGCACAATATTGGGCATCCGTCCTCCATCATTTTTGATACATCTTGAGACTTTAAGACAAGTGCGAAGGCACTTGCGTGAGATGTCATGGGACGTAAGAAAACGAACCGTGACACATGGACAAACAATAGAATCGCTTCGTTTCTCACCTTCAGTACTTTATATTAACTTATTTTAACAATGTTCTCGGGCTCCACTTCTATGCAATTACTTAAAAATTCCTACTTTTCTACAAGTTTTTAATGCTCGACGAGTTCACTTTCTCTAATTAATTTGATGATTTCGAGGCAGCTGGCATATAAGGTGGCATGCTCCACTTTGTCCACTCAATGCTTAGTTTGGGCATTTTGTACAATACCAAAAGCACTTCAGTTTTGGTCTTTTACTTCTCCTTTTTTCCTGTTTTCTTTTCATGGATTTCTTTTAAAATGCATTTATATACTCTTTACATTCTGTACACCTTAGCAGGCATGTATGTAAAAAAAAAAAAAAATTCTCATTTATTAGCATAAGATACAGGGGCGGGCACAGGAATGTTGAGGGGATTAAGGTAAAAGTTTTCAAATTTTGTAGGGTTAAGATAAACACCAATACCACAATTTTTTTTTTAGAGTAAAAGCATAAAAATTCATAGAGCCTAAATAGAATCTTAAAAACTCAAGGTTTCCAGCCCCTTGGTCTAACTGTATGTCCGTCATTGATAAGAGAATTAGAGTTGAAAAATCAATTACATAATAATTATAAGCAACATTAATTTATCGATAGTATCTGATATAGTGCATTTTTTTTTTTTTTTGTGGTGAAATTGGCTTACTATTTTAAAAAAATATTTGTGCATGTTTTATTTGTATATGTTATTAAAATCATGCTTATATGACCATTTTTTGTCTGAAAATCATAGAGAAACTTGATATTTATTAATTCTACTAGTTAATATTTTGTTATTCTTCCAAAACTACTAATTGTTAAAGGACCTATTGTTTTTTTATGAAGAAGAAAGTAAGCTTGCTTTAATGACAAGGATAGTGAGCGTATGGGCATCCCAAGATATGCCCTAAAGACTAGCTCAGCCTTTAACTTTGTGGGTTATGAGCTTTAAGGCCTTTAATTTGTCCACATTTTAGCTTCTAGATGTAATGGTTAGTTGCACTCGTCATGCTCCCATGCACATGTACAAGAGTCTTATTTTTATAGTTTTTAATTTCATTTTTGTATAGTTTACAAGATTGAGATCTTCTTAGCATTAAAATAAGTTTGCGTTTGTTGTCGAGAAAGAGATGAGACAGAAATTATATTATTATTAATAGTTATGGTTATTATTATAATTTAGAGATACAAGATTATATGCTTTGAGTCAGAGCCAAATATTCTTTCAGTGTTTACTATACATGTTTTAAATCAAATTAAATGATTTTTTTTCCTAATTCTATATACATTAAAATAAGCATGTTTAATTCCACACACAATATACAAATTATAAAAAATAAAAAATAAAAAGAAAAAACCCAAAAAATTAGCTGAAGTTACGGTCCTGAAAATTACAAGTAATTTCAGTATACTAATTATACATCGGACAAGAGGATACTCTCCAACCACAAGAGTTTTTTTTGTCAAAAAAAAAAAAAAAAAAGAATACCTAACCATCAATTAGGTATGATTTTTGGAGAAAAAAAAAAAAGACTCAAAAACTATAATAGGAAAAGTGAAAGTTGCAATGTGTGCAGTATTTGATGCATTAATACAGAGCTACAGCTTTTCATAATACTTAAAATCGCGAATTTTCAGACTGAAAATACAAAAGATTCATGAAACTCGTGAAATTGGGGAGGTACGGCCAAACGAAATCGAACGGTCAGCTTTCGGCCAGAGTAGCGTGGAAGGACTAACAACGTTTGATAGCGACAGTAAGGCTGACAAATTCGGAAAAGATGAATACGACGTCGCCGAGCACGACAAACGCAACCAAAGCAGGGTAGCGATAGAGTTTTAAAATGGGTAAATTACACCTACCTCCTCTAAACATTTGTAAAAATACATGGACCTCTCTCAATCATTCGGTATTTACATAGTTCTCCTTTACTTTTGAAAAGTCATTAACACTTACCTCCTTTGGTTCAGATTCCATCTGACGGTATTAAAATTAGTTGTAAAACAACAATAATACCCGTCATAATGTGAAAAGACTAAATAATTCTCTACATATAAAATCTCTCTAGAGAGTCATATAGTTGTTTACTCTCCTCCTCCTTGTTGATCGACAGAGGATTAGGGTTTTCTCCACCCAAACCCTAACCCAGTTCTCTCATTGTTCCCTTAATATTTCTTCTTTCTAGAATTAAAAGAAAACAAAAATTTTGGGGTTAAAAGAAAACCCAGTGAAAAACGGAGGAGGTTAGTTGAAGAGGGTGGTATTCTACATTTCCGAAGTCTGACTACGAAGGTAAGCATCCATATTAGTTTGTTGGTATGGTGTGTACCCCGATGTATACCATTTTACATGCATATAGGGTTTTCGTCTTTTTTTGAAGGTTAGGGTTTCGATTTGTGGAAATTTGAAAGTTAGGGTTTTCAATTTGAAAAAAAAAACCCTAAATTTCTTACCCCTTTTTGGGGGTTTTACATGCATGTAGGTTTTTCGTCTTCTTTTGAAGGTTAAAGTCTCAATTTGTGCAAATTTGAAAGTTATAATTTTCGATTTGAAAAAGTCCTAAATTTCTTATCCTTTTTTAAAGGTTTTACATGCATATTTTGGTTTGGATTTGGGCAAATTTCAAAGATAAGGTTTTTGTTTTCTCATGTTTTCGATTCTAAATTTTTGAAATTTGAAACATAGGGTTTCTGTGTAAATTTATGACTTTTTTTTAGGGGTATGATTTGCATACACTGTGTACACATGAATATATGTTTAAATTTCACTTTTAGTTTGCAGTTTTTGTAGTTTGTGTACACATGAATATATGTAATTACATTTTACATGCATATTGTTCTCATGTGGTGTAAGCAGAGCATGGCACCATTTGGCATATATGATTTTAATATGTACTACAATGGGAAGGTATAACCCACTAAGAATGTTGATCCGGATATATATTCTAGGTTAGCATTGTGATTGCGTTCACAAAGTACAAGTATAACACTCTAACGTGTGCTTTGTTGGCCCAAAAGGTAACCCAAAATTGGGGTAAATTGAGTTTTTCAAAAATTAATGGCAATTAGGATTAATTGAAATTAATCTAATCAATGTAACAGTGATCAATTTATATATAATGTGATGTAATCAAAAGAAGAATGGAAAACAGAGCAATAGAAAGAATACAAAGAATTATCGAGGTTCAACCACAATTCGTGGTCTACGTTCTCATCCCAAGATCCCCTTGAAGTCTTCCTCCACTATGTAATCTCCAATTACAAATGGATGCTGATTGACCAATTACTCAGTTCACTATTTATGCAAGAATTTCGTCCAAAGTTCTTCAGCCATCAAGTGATTTTGTCCAAGATCCACTCAAACTTACAAGAGTTTTTCTTTCATAAGAGAACTCTCAAACTCTCACTTACAGGTGTATAAAGATATACAAACGATTTTGCAAACTTTCTAACAAGAGTGGATTGTACAATAAAAGCTCACATAGTGAAGACAATGAGAATGTTTAGGTTTTTCAGTTTAATCAGTCAGTGGATGTTTGTTTCTTGTGTCTCTCTTTTTATAAATGCAGTTGGAAGCTTGTATATAAATTCCTGTATTGATTTCATTCATTGGAGGTTGTTGGGGCTTATTTAATGTAAGTCCAGTCAATCATAACGTTAGAAAAACTAGTCGTTATTTCCCAGGGGTCGACACTAGGCTTAATATGTCGACTCATCTGGTCTACATTTTCCAGATGTTCTCTATTGTCTTCATGGGTCGACTCTTCATTTTCATGAGTCGACTCGTTGATCATTCTATCTTCAAGTTAATTTGTTTTTGTCTTTATGGGTCGACTCTTCATTTCCATGAGTCTACTCTTTACACAGAAATCTTGCTTCTGTCTTTATGAGTCGATTCTTTATATTCATGGGTCGACTCATTGATCATTTGGTCTTCAAGTTTTTGCTTCTGTATTCATGAGTCGACTCTTTATTTTCATGAGTCGGCACATTGCCCAGAAATCTTCATTCTGTCTTCTATTCAATTTAGATTGAATCGATCATTTGATATTCATCTTTTCTTGACTTTCAAACTAATAGAGCTTCATTCAATCAATGTTGATCTCTTCTTCTCTATTCCTGAGCTTTCTCTTTCATTTTAGAGTTTTCTCTTTCAATGCCAAGTTTTCTCTTTTATGTAGAGCTTCAAAATACTTCATTGTCAATTTCTTCTCTTTGCTAGTAATTCTTCTTTCTTCTACAGAATCACTTCAATGAGACTTTTGTAAGTTTGATAAAGTCTATTCAAACATATTGTCTTCATTGATTCTTTACATCTTAGAAGAATTCTTCATTTTAGATTCCATATAGAGATCATGTAAACAAGATGAATTCTTTTCTCAAGCATCTTCCATCAAATTATCTTGAATTTGATCTTTGCACACTTAATGAAGTCTTCTTTTGAACTGATTCAATTTCTTCACAATCAAATCATCTTCAACTGATCTTTGCACACTCTGATGAAGTCTCTAGTCTTTTTGAGTGCAAGTCAACTTCATTGAGTCTATGCATACTTGATGAAGGCCTTATTTAAACACCCTCAATATTTTCAAATGCAAATCATTTGTTTGAAATAGAAATAAGCGTCAATGCTCTGTTTCGTTCATTTCATAACCTTTAGAGTCCATTGCTTTATACTGAGCTTGTTGTGCATTCACTTTGATATGTATTAGACTTAAGGTTGAATTTTAAGTCTAAAATATAAACTTTATTAATCTGCACATTAAGTAAATGCATTAGTAAAATAACATTAGATTTAGTTATTATCAAAATCAACATGGAGATCAACCTTGAGTCAACATGCTTTGTTACCTTTAGTGTAGGAGAGTAAATACCATTTTAACTATATTTTAAGTACTAACTAACTTTAATCTTATTTATACAGGGAATGGAGCTCAAAGCACTACTGGAAGCAATAGGTGACTGAGCCCATTATCCAGACGTCGTTTGGACGTCTGCTGTAGTATTAAGATTCAGAGAGCAGATTGTCGTACCTGAACTGATCATTCGGACGCCGTTCGAACGATAGGTCGAGATACAGATAGATGATTGTGGACCTGTAATGGGCATCCGAATGCTGTTCGGACGTAGAAGCTTGATTGTTCGGACGCCGTTCGGATGTTTTGTGAAGAAATTCTAGGAGAGAAGATCTCACCATTCGAACAACCAAAATTGAACTAAAATCATCGTTTGGACGACGACCCCAGACCTGCTTCGAAATTTGTCGTTTCCTGTTAGGATTAGGATTCTAGCTTGAGTATATATATTTGTTCTTATCCCCAGGGGAAGGGGTTCGACTTTGAGAGTATTTTTTAGTGTTTTTCGTAGGTTTTAGTCTAGAGTAACATAAATTCAATTACTCTTTACAATCATTGTCATTAGAATTCAATAAAAATCAATCTCAATTCAAGTTCATGTTCGTTTTTCATATTAGCTCTAGATTTTCAATATTATGACTATTACTTCAAGTTTTTCCATACATAGAGATGAGTAGCTAAATCCCTTCATCTTGCGATCAAGAATGAAGTTCAATTGACGATCTTGGATACACGAAGGAGGTACGTTCTTGATTTCAAAGTTAAATTTTCTAGTAATCTTTTCTTCTTCTTCTTCTTCGTTCTAGAAAATTTTGAAAACCTGGACGTTTGATTATATTTGGTAACGTTTATACGTGAATCTATATTCAGTTTATGCATTATGTGAATCGATGATACTCGTCCTTGATTTTAACAACCTGATTTATTCTAGAAATTAAAGTCTTGAAGAACCCTTGTTTTTATCGTTAAATCTTCCGAATTCAAGACTCGCGAAGTAGTCGAAAGATTTGAGTCATCAAATTATCTGCTTTGAAATTCCAAGAGAAGCAATTAATTGGATCAATTGGTCCGAGGACTCTTCTTTTTTATTTCAAAACCCAAAATTTTTAAGCTAGTCTTTTTTGTTCTCGAATTAGTTTAGATAAACAAACATTTCCAAAACGATCAAATTCTTATTTTCTTTTTAGAAGCAAGTCGTTAGGATTTTTGTGAGCAATTGAGAGAATTGTCTTAGTTCTTATGATTCTGTATAACCTGCTTCCCTATAGATCGATCTCAGACTTCCGAGTTTATACTGCTTCACAACCGAACACTAGCAAATATCAATCGCAATATTTTGAAGTGATCACATTACTTGGAGATGTTTGTGATAAGGCACTTGCTGGCATGCCCTCCACTATTGGAGTTTAAATTAAGGTTTATTACAAGTTGGGGAATCTAAAAATTGAGGTTAGAAGTGATGAAGATGTATTGGATATGTTTGAGATAAGTGGAAATAGTGTAATTAACATATTTGTTAAAGTAAGGCAGTGGTCAGCAAATGTTGAACCCTCAAAAGTTGGACCCTCACGAGTTACTCAAGTTGGGCCTTCAGTAGTAGTTCAAGATGATGAAAATGGGATGAATATACATACAGATAATGATGGAGAAAGTGCAGGGTCTGAGTTAGATTTTTAGGTTCCTGATTTTGGATCACAAAATTATGAAGATGAGTATTTTTGGTTGACAGATAATGAGCAATGGGACCCAAGATATGGTAGTGACAGTGAAGATGGAAGTGATGAAAGTGATGGAAGTTATAAAAGTAAGAATCATAAAAGTTTGGTGAATGATGAGATGGAACAATATGAGTTTGATGACAAATTTGAAGTTGATAAAGAGTCAGGTCTCGATGCTCATGCAAAGACAAAAAAAAAAAAAAAAAAAAAAAAAAGGGAAAAGTATTTGTGGAACTAAAAGGGCAGAAAATAGTATTGGAGAAAGACATGATATTTGGGGATGTATACCATTTTACGGATGTGCTAAAGGATTATGTTATCCACGAGGGCTTTAAAATTGTGAGAGACAAGAATGAAAAGAGTAGAGTAACTGCTCATTGTGGCAAGGAGGATGATGAGCAATGTGAACCAGGATATAATGAGGAACAATTTAACCATTCCTTGGCTTGCCTCCAACATTTGGACCCTTGATGAAATCCCTCTTAGTTTATCCTTTACTTCAGTATAAACATTAGTGCTCCCCCCATTACCCAAGGGTATTTCATCGATAGCCGTACCAGTCCACCATGCAAAAAAGTTGCACTGGCCTCCAACACACCTGAAGTATAGCCTTCTTGGATTGTCTACTGACTCTGATATACCCACTGCTACTTTTTTCCCACACCTACGTTGACGGTTGAGAAACATCCCCCAACACCACTAGCTCTTATGCTTGTTGATGACATTGTCCTAACATTAAGGTAAGTTACCCACTTAGACATATTATCAAACATGTGGTATGCATAAAAGTTTTGTATCCTTATCAACCATACAATGCTTTTGTATGACATTTTTCACATACAACTATATAGATACAACATACTCAACATTTTTAAGATAAAAAATTTAACTGATTCAACAAAATATTTGAAACTTACCTTTGTGGATGTAGCCACCAAAACCCTCCAAAGTGAACTTCAGTTTTTCAATCTTGTTCGGGTCACCTTTGAAAGTGGTTTCTCAATGCTGTATAATGGGATGTGAAATTGTGTTTAACAAATTTTTCTCCATCTAAGTTTTGCCCAGCTTCATTGCTGAACCTTTGTTTAGAATCGTCAATAGGTGGGATGGGTTTAGTAGCCTTATAGGTGCTAAGGGTAAAATTATAATTAAACACATATAACTTAGGACTTTTGGGCATCTTACATGTTAACAAAGGTAAAAGAGATATATACTATAATTATTTTACTCAAGTCATTGAATTTTCGTACACTATAAGACGGAATCTAGATAGAAGGGGTTAAGTGTTAATGACTTTTCAAAAATAAGGGAGGACGGTATAAATACTGAATGGTTGAAAGAGATCTCTGTATTTTCACAGGGAGGTTTGTGTAATTTTTCTTTTTAAAATTTAGCATGGGTACCGTGCACAAGGTCACACTCACACCATCCGCTTATGGGACCCACTTGAGAGTTGGATTCCCGAAATGTCCTATATTTGACACGTGCCAGATCACAGCTTCAGACGGTGCAGCTGCATCTAGAACTTCCATGTCGACTCATGGGCCCACTTGAGCTTGGCCTCCACTGGCGTAGACGGTGTAAATGCAAGTGGCTGCGTTTGCTGCCGAAGAGAGGGACCTAACTCTGCATGATGAAAGTGAGGTTGTTGAAACAGATCGCTAATATATATATATATATATATTTATTTATTTTACAACAAGTGGATATGTAGGTGAGTTATTCTATATATTTGTCAAAAAGTTTGATTCTTAATTTTACACAATTATTGACGGAAAATCCCGCAACATTTACGTCGAGAATTTCAAGAGTAAAACTTAGGTCTCATCATTAAAGAGTAAGCTTAGTTCAATTGATTAGGTCTCATTATTAAAGAGTAAGTTTAATTCAATAATTATAGAGACTCGAAATTAATTATTACACAAGTAACTCAATTATTATACCTATTCATAGTCTTTTAATTCTCGCTTAAAGTATGAATTTCTTTTGTCTCAAAAAAACGTTAACGAGAGAACCAATAAGAGTGCATATATCTACAGCGAATCCACCATGTGCCCAGACAGCACTTCCTTTTCAAATTTTAAAAATTATACTTTTAGTTATATTTTTTAAAATTCTTTTCATTTTAACCCTTAAAATTTTAAAAATGTTCCCCTTTAATTTTTAAATATTTTATTTTTATCTATAATTTTAAGAAACTTAGTTATTTTTCTCCTCTAAAATTTTACAAATGCCCTCTCAAGTTTTTAAATATTCATTTCACCTATAATTATAGAAATATTTTTAATTTTTGTCACTAAAACTTTATAAATGCTCTCTTAAATAGTTATTTTACTTTAAAGACCCATATATATATATATATATATATAGTAGTATACATTATACACATGTGTATTAGTGTCAAGTGTTTTATTATTAATTACAAAAATATAAAATAAAAATATATTATGATTGATAGTTGCCCGTGAACTAAATTTTTGGCCCGTCATTGCATATATCTAACCCCCTCCGGATACAAAAGTGATAACTTTGGTAGGAGTCTTATACACTAACTTGCCTACTTTCTAGAGGAATCAAGGCCATTAATAACATGTGCTCACTATAGATTCCTTCTCGTTTCCAAAGAAACCCAAGTTCTTTTCCCTTCGGTCAAAAAAATTTAAAAAGTAATTTTTTTGGAGTAATTCTGTCAAACACGTTTCATGTGTAGATTTTATTTTATGTTGTTTTCAACATGGACATTTTCCTTTATAGAAAAGATTTCAAACTTTCCAGTTGCTTTCTCTTATACCTAGCTAATAGATGCCAAGGGTTTCCAACAAGACGGAGCTTTTGTGAAAAATAAATATACATACATAATGCTCATTTTCTTTACTATAAATCTCAAAAAGATTATATATGTGTATATATAAATATATTCATATATGTATATATATATGGCCCTCTAGAGCAAAGACACTGAAGGGTATAAGGAATTACTAGAGGATATGGGCTAATTGTTGTGAGGATTTGTACCCCCCAATTCATTATATTTAGGCTATGTAAATTAAGGATTTGGTGATGACAAAGAAAAGTGAAAAAGAAAAAGTGATGAAAAAAGAGAATAAAAATACTCTTTTATTTTGTTCTCTTTTCCTCACCTTTTCATTTTTCTTTGTTTTTCCTTAATAAATAAGAGTTTCAAATACAGTATTAAGTAATTCCTTGAGAAAATAGCCATTTAGGCCCCAAATTAGACAATTATACTGTTCATGAGAACACCCTATATGAATAATTTGTTATTTGAGGAAAATTTTGATAAAAAAATCTTAAATTCTTCCTCAGGAGTAGCATTACTCTTTCAGGGGGAAAAAAAAAAAAAAGCATATAGCATGTACCCAATGAGTTGAATCTCAAACCACCCTAGGACAGTATTTTCACTATCATATGATGAGAACAGGTTACAGTTAAAACAAAAAACAGAAGGAAAAATCATGGTTCTTTCTTTGAGAATTCATGGTTCTTTCTTTGAGAATTGAGGAGGCTATTTGAGTTTGCCTCTTCCACCACCATAACCCTGCATGCTATAAGCATGTCTCGTAACTTATATCATGAATAAAGAGAATCAAGCAATTGATATGCTTGCATAAGCAACCATGAAAGCCGCTGCAGAAAAATCCAAAGATTTGAAGAACCATGCTGAATTCATGTGGTTTGGGGGGTTGAAAAAAAACAAAAACTATTTTTCGTACATTCTTTTGTCATGCATATGCAAGTTGGCAAGGAGATTGCAACATTAATACTAACATAAACACACACTTAATGAAGAAAGTGAAGCGGCATAGCATGACGAAAGTGAAGCGGCATAGCATGACGAAAACCTTAACAACTTGTAATTGGTGAAAATTAGAAATTTTATCAAATTAATCGCTCTCGGAAATACATATTTAAACTTAGAAGTTTAATCATTTTTTTTTAAAACCCAGAACACTAGTCTGACCCAAACTCGGAGACCCGGAGAGAACTGGCCAAACTGGGAAGGATGGGCCCCCTCAGCCCCCACACCCTCAAGTAAATAGCGAGACTTTCAAACATAACTTGCAGGGTTCGAACTCGAAATCATACGATCAAGCCGCCTACCTCCTTCTTCTTATTTTCGATTAGTAAACAGATCTTTCCAAAATGACTTATGTGGTGGTGAGGATTATCCTCAGAGGGTCCTCCTTAATTGAAATATTAGGGGAGGGGGCCTCTCCATTTCAAATTTTTTAGAAATTTCAGTTTTGCATTTGTCCCATTTGCAAAATGGGAACATGACATTGAAAAGCTACGCGAACGAAAACTTTATATTAATTGAGATATATTATAGTTTAATTAAAAAATTAATATAATTTCTAAAGATGAAAGCAACACTTTGGTCTCTATCCATGCTGTCAGACATCTACTTAGCCATGCGCTCAATGGGATTCGGCTAAGCGCCCATTTAAGCCGATGTTTAGACTTTAAAACACTGTTTGAAAATCATGAGATTCTTATTCTTTTGTAGAAAAACAGAGTATGTGTTGGTTGGAAAGAATCTTAGTTCATTTCAAGGAAAAACAAAGAAAGCTACTAGTGCTAACACCAACTTTTTTTTTTTTTTTTTTATTGGATTTCCCCATTACTTAAAAGAAATAAAACTGTCAATGTTTTGATCTATTTTACGACTTATTATCGGGGATTCTGCAATAATGTGAAAGCTTACTGTTCACACATGTTTTTATCATGGATTTTTAAGAGAGAATCATAGACTTATTCATCGTCTTAGAGCCATTTGCAGCGTCCGGGCTATAATGGCGGTATTAGCTTATTGCGTCTTAAGTCTCGGAATTTTTAACCCACACGAATAATCGTACAATAAAACACGTATAGCTGTAATGGAAACGCAACATTTCATACACTTATGGCTTTAAAATCTATTGAATTTTTAATTTCTGTGGCAGTACTGTAATGCTTATCCTCTATTTATTTATTTCTCTTTTCAGTAAGAAATAGATTTTGTGTATTGTTCTCAGACAAACAAATATATTTTTCCTAGGTTAGTTCTCAGCAATTTCATCAGTGCTCCAAACTTGAACACCTATTTGAATAATCAGCACCTTGTCAGTATTTGTGATTAATTTATGTTAAGATTCTTAATTAGGGTTTGAATTTTTCTTCATCTTTGATATAAGTAGAGAAGTATATAATAATGATGTTGAGCCTTGTGCCTTAATATTAAAGGTTTTTACTACTAATTTCTGTTCCTTTGGCAAACTACAACCCAAAAAGTATTCTTAAAATTGTTCATAATCCGTTACTCAATATAGAAATGATCAACTAATTGATTCGTGGCATCCTAAATGGAGGTTAGGGGTTTGACTCTTGCTAAGTGTAAGAGGTTCTCTCAAAGCTTTTGATCTGGTAATTACTTGATTTGTATGGAACAGAGAGATTACATAGACTCCAGAATTAGTTAAGCGTGCACAAGCTAGTCCAAATAAGCAAAAAAAAAAAAAAAAAACAGTTTAACATACATAGTATAACCCAGGAAATTTTATTTACACATTATCAAAATAGAATTCTATCATATATGCAGACATGTTATGCTATATATGGGAAATCAACTCACACTATAAAATCTTGTGTTTTGTCCAGTTAGTGATTTAAAGATCACCAGTGGAGAGAAGTATTTTGTCTCATTTCTGTTCATTAGAGTTAACAATAGACAAATTTTCAATTAATATTCTAAGACAAACACATCTGATCAGTGCCTCGCGGCAGCTGATCCAAGGTTTATTCTTTGAAATTTAATGAAATACAGCCCTATGTGAACTTCGAATTTGAAACCCCCATTACACTGAAATACCTAATATGTGGGTATTCTTTGAAAAAGAAATGGTAATAGTTTTAAGTCTAGATTCCAAAACTTGGTTTTATTATTTTTGTTTCGCCATCTTGGGCAGTGGATACAACTAGTACAGTACATATATTACTACATAATAGTAGCTTGAGCTTTGTGCCTTGGTTTCTTTTCTCATTATTATTGCATATCATATAACTAATCTCAAAACCCGACAAGTACTTTCATAATCTCGTCGCTCTTTTGTTTATTTAACCATAGCTGGGGATTCAATCCCAGAGAGAGAATAAATCTTTCGACTGTAAATTCAAGATGATCTTATCACGCAGTGATATTAAATCCCGCGTCCATTGTTCGGTCATGTACCAAAAATTTAAACTAATCCATTCCTTTATGGCATGTTCTAAGATGAGCAAATACAATCTACTAGAACATTGACAGCTACCTACTGGTAGTGACATTTTCTCAAGATTCCGATCGGGCTATGATAGAGTCAATTCTCTTATATATTTTTTTTTATCCGACTGGGGCTCTTTTCGAACGTTCGATCGAGCACCGACAAAGCCAATCTCCTTGACCCTTGAATAGACCAAGCGTGCTTCTCGTGCCGTCTCTCCTTTTCGTTACATCGGTGGGAGTCAACTGAAATTGGACACAGTAGCATACTCTCGACGCAAGGACGTAGAGTGTAAAAGGGACAACCACTCGCACTGTTGACACCGTTCTGACATAAACCAGGCACGGAGTGAGACAACAACCCTCTTAAGTATCCTGCTACAGAACTGACCCCTCAATAAAGTACCGCAACGTGAAAAGGTCATTTTTTCCACTATCAACCGACATACAACTACTCCCATGCATGCATACAAAAGGAAAACAAAGGTCTTCTTCACCAAGTATGCTAAAGAAAAACTCTACAAAATATACTCTGAATAACAGCATTTTTTAAAATCTAATTTCACCATCGAAGGATTCTTGGCAAACACCATACCGGTGTATTTAGAGCAGGGATCGCGTGCTTACAAGAGAGAGCTCGTCGAAGACCTGAGGGCAAGACTTGCGAGTTTGCTACACCATCACCTACAAAGATTACTATTAGCAATTAATGACTAAAATTAACAATTACATTTTAAGGATGATGACTTCAATGTTGACCCTTTTATCTATTTTTGGGCAACCAAGAAAGACCGTCGTTGGAGAAGAATTTAACAACATAATAATTAACCCATTAGATTTGATCATGATGTTATTAGGGTAGCAAAAACATTGAAATACGTATATATATATATATATATATGTATATGTATAATAATTTTTAAGGGACTAAAGCATAGTTTATGGATGTTACCATCTTTTGTATGTGAGAGGGGAAGAGAAATAGGGCGAGAATTGAGGGGCATGAGAGAGACAGAGGCTAATGGTGACAGCGTTGGCAGTGTGTTGTGGTGGTTCGGAAGACATGGACCCCAGGATTTTTCTTCGGGCTGGGCCAGACCTGGGCTACCACCCAAAAACCATCTCTGGAAGAGAGGAAAAAAGGGACTTTAAGTGGGACCTACAAAAGAGAGCTTTCCTAGGTGGGGTCCACAGGCCCGTATACACTCCCAAGAGGCAGCGGACAATGTGGCCCAGTGAAAGGGACTGCTAGCAAAGGTCTTTTGGCAAAACAAGAGGCCTTCGGACACGTAAGTTTGAGCGCGTGCGGAACACCTCCCAGTCCTAAAATGAACTATGGCTGCAGTCTTTAACTCACTGTTTATCAAAAGACAGAAAATTAAAATAAAATATTTATCATAATAACTTTTAAATACAAAATTACAATTATCACATTATTTTGATAAAAATTCTTGTACAAATTTTTTTGTATAGGAGAATATCATTTTCCTTTACGAAATCTTGATAAATGAGTTTGGAGTGTTGATGCATCAAATCAAATTCAATAGGTTTCTTTTTCTTATTTTTTTTCTTTTATTTTTCCTTTAAATAGCTGTTTAATACGTTCTACTACATCTTTTTAGATGACAGGAAGAAAGTAGGTCATGTCTGGTATTGTTTTTAAATTTTAAATTTTTATTTTTTTATGATTTCATAAACAAAAATAATAAAAAGTTTAAAACACCATTGAATATGTATCATTTACATACGGCTTTGGGAAACTGTGTTTCTTGAAATTAAGGCATTTTCAAAAAAATATAATTTTAGAATTAAAAAGTAAAAAGAAAGTAGAGGAGCGTGAAGTTGGCACAAAGCTTGGATGAAACTTGGTCCCACAAGGCTCACGTGGTTGGTATGAAGTAGACCCCACCCATCCACCCCAATCACATCAAGATGGAACTTACATCTGGCAGAGAAGAATAGTTACAGAAACAGTATCGGCTTTTGGTTTTGGTTTTGGTTTTGGTTTTCGTTTTCGTTTGCAGATTCATTATAGTTTAAGAGTACTGAAGGCTGAAAGTAAAAGAAAAGAGAGAGACGCGAAAAAAAAAGGTGGAAATTTTGAATGCAAAAGGCTGCAACAAGGGTATGAATTGGACTTGTATAGTCTCATAGCCACAGTTTCAGTCACACTCTCTCTCTCTCTCTCTCTCTCTCTCTCTAAGCCTCTCGCAATCAGAGCTGGCCCCATCTTTACTAACTTTCTCTCTCTCCGTCACCCATGTTTGACTCTCTGGTCTCTTTGATCAGTTCACATTACTCTCTCTCTCTCTCTCCAACAAAGCGCAGATCCCTATGAATCATCTGAGCCATCCCCTGATTTCTGTGCCCTTTGTTTTTGTTTTGGGTCATTCGTGTCATGATTTTGTTTGGTGCCCCAGGCCACCGCAAAAGGATCCTGAGCAGTGGCCTGAGCCGAGGAGGACCCACCGCTCATTCCAGCGGAGACGTGCTTATACATTCATATCCCCCTCCTCGATCTGTATTATACAGAGAGTAAAATTTTTAAAAAAATAGTAATTATACTTTATTTTAATTTAAATCAAAATTAGATAATTTTTTATAATTTAAAAGTAAATACATGACTCTTTATAATTTAAATTTTTTTATAAAATGAATAAAACTTATTAAATTTAATAAAAATTATGTTATAAAGATATTTTTGTTATTTTATCTTTTTAAATTAAAACATTAAAAATGTAATTTGATCTTTTTATGTTAAAATAAAGGCTTATCTGTTAAGTTTTTTTTTTTTGTTATTTTATCAAATTATTTTTTTGATGTTTTAATTTAGAGAGAAAAAATAATAAAAATACTTATATATAAAAATTTTTGTTAAATTTAATAATTTTTATTCATTTTGTAAATAAATTCTAACAGTAAAAAATTATATATTTACTTTTAAATTATAAAAGTCATTTAATTTTGATTTAAATCACAAATGGTAAGATGTAATTCCTCCTTAAAAAATTTCTAAACAAAGGAGTTGGAAGACACCAAACGGCAAACAATTTTATTGGCTATATATACACATATATATATTGGATCTATCTATGTAAGTTGTCTTGCTTTCATTCCAACCAACCTTCTCTCTCTCTCTGTCTCTCTCGCGACACAAAAATTTCAACTCTGCAATTTAAAATCAACTCCATTGTTACCTATGAGAGAGGGAGAGAGAGATCTTGCATTTAATTCCATGGCAACTTGGCAGGATCAAACACTGTGATTGATATGGCCTAGACGTCACAGGGGGTGTCCGTGTCGAAATCGCATCAATATGAAAAGAAAACCATTAACCCTTTCATTTTCTTTCTCCATCTTTATTTTGTGTTTATGTAGCTTCTACAACCTGCTAACCATTTTCTAAAAGTCCAAACCCTTTACCTCATAAAAAAAAATGGGTCCGTCCCATCATATTCTAGACACAGTAGTAAATGGTGAGGTTAACATCGCAAGCGTAGGGATGGACTTGGACCCAAGACTCTCCATTTCTTGAGAATTATAGGGACACCCCCACCCTACATATACAGATTGAAAACTCCCAGTGCCAGTGCCAGTGCCAGAGAAACCCCCCGACTTATAATTAATTGCTTTGATCGCTTAGCTGATAGGACAATTGAGCTACCTCATTTATGTAAAGCTGAGACACGAAAGACCCCACTTCAACAGCATTATTCTTGGGCAAAGTAATGTTATAACACTCAACAATACATACATAATGTGGTAATCCCATTATGATAATTTTTAATGATAAAAATATTATTACGATATCAATTTTGTATAAAATTAAAATTTTTGTACAATTTTTCTGCAACAAGTAAAATGCTATACTTACAAAAATTTTATGTAAAATGTCACACAAAGTAACAATGGCATTTTTGCAGCTAAGGATGGCGATGAAGGGTTTTCAGTTATTCAATAAATAGAAGTAGATATACCATCTCATTATGTATATATCAATTCTATTTATTTGACATTACCATGGAAAATATGCTCCATCCATGGATAATATTTTGTGACGGGATAAATAATTATTTTATCCCTCTAACTTTACCATAAATTTTAATGTCATTTTTGAATTTTGATTTTTTCTATTTAAACTGTTTAACTATTAAAAGAAAGTCAATGTAATCCAACATTTTAAAGTAGGTTAGAAATATTAAAAATTAATTATACTTTGACCCTTTCAACTATAATTCAGTTTCATTTTATCCGCTAATCTAAAATGCGTTACAATTTTATCAGTAAACTATTAGAAATAAAGTTCATATTGATACTATTAACTACAAAAATAAATTTAACACTTGTAGTATTTCTTATCGTATACAATATAAGATTTTTGTCTCGGATTAATAAATGTGTAGTTTCAAATATCTTTTTAATATTGGCAGGATCAGTAATTGGTGGTCCACAAAATAAGATTTTAATTAATCTAATATTTTAATAATTGATGGTCCACAAAAGCATGATTTCCCTTGGATTTGGATTCTCTCAATTGATTGAGGTGTGAACACGTCAGCTAATATAAAAATAAAGAGTTCAGATGAATTGACTTAAAATTTATTTAAAAATAAATGATTTTATACTATAAACAAGAAAAGAAATTTTAATACAAAATGAAGTAGTTTTAGTAAGAGATGTGATAAGATTACATATAGTCCATTGATTATGAAATGGAGATCTCCATTCCATTCCATGATTTCGAATGGAGAGAATCCAAATCTATTTCTTTCTACATATCTATAAAATGATTATTTTTTAAACCAGTTTGTCAATATTTATTTTTAATTAATTTGAGACAAAAGCAAGATTTTAATTAATCCAAGATTTTAATAATTGATGGTCCACAAAAGTAAGATTTCTTTTTATATATCAGTTTTTATAAAGTTTAAAACTATTTTGAAATGGTTCATAACATTTCATAGCCATGAAATTATTTTTTTCTTTGCTTCAGAGATTAGTATAGAGTTTTGACCAAACAAATCCCTAATTTTAAATTTTATGATGATGAAAATGTAATTATTTTTAGTTCAATGGAGATAAAGTAACATTAAGTTATAGTTTAGAGAGTCAAAATATAATTAATTTTTAATTTCGTTACTTATTTTGAAAAGTTGAACTACATTGACTTTCTTTTTAAAGTTAGAGGGCTTAAATAGAACAAATCCAAATTCAGAGTTGATATTTAAATATGAGACAAAGTTTGGGGACAAAATAAGTGTTTTCCCTTTGTGATATTAATTTACCCAGGAAACTCAAGGAACATGCATGCCGACCCGAATAGTTTCTTAGACTTATAGCCTGTTTGAAACTTAGGGGAGAGAATGTAAGGGAAAGGAAAATTTTAAGAATTTTCTCTTTTCTTGTTTGATTTTACCTAGGAGAGAGAGAGAGAGAGAAAAAAAAAAAAAAAGGAAAAAAAACACATACTCTATCTTCTTTCTTTTTCAATTTTCCTCAATTTTTTTTTACAAAATCAAACAAGGAATGAAAAATAATTTTTCTTCTTTTTTTTTTTCTTCACTCTTCTAAGTTTCAAACGTGCTATTAATCTAATGTGTTAACCACAGTTGTTTCCAAAGGAGGTTATTACTCACTCTGTCTTATCAAGGCGTATGTTGTTAACTTCAAGCATCGATAGCTTATACTGTGGAAGATCGACGATGCTGCCAAATTAACTCTTAAATGGGCCAGAGAGCTTTCTTCAGAGACCGTAGTACTAGGGGTAGGAAGCTCCAGATCAAGCAGGGTCCATCAATGGGTTAGAGGTTGAGACTCAGAAATTCAGATGGTGGGGGAGAAGGTGGAACATGCCACGACCCACGATAGTGGCCATCTAGAGGGAAAGTTTGTCAAAATGTACTTAAATTGTGGGGCCATCTAAAGGTAGTGGGCAGACTCAAGATTTGTATTGAGACGGATTAAGAGAAATTTTTTTAAATTTTGTAAGAACTTTGCAAAAATATTTTAAACTTTGAAGGGCTAATATATTATATTTGATTATAAATACCCAATATTGTGTAGGAGGTATACAGAGTTTAAATAATTTTGGGGGCCCGGTCAGCCAATGTTTAGAGACAAACCTCCTCAAGGCGGGGTTCTTTGAATCCACTCATGCAAGAGTAAACTCCGAATACTTGTAATTACCTGCAAAACATATCATAATTTCTATTAACTGCAGAACATTTTTTGGCCTGAAAGGCAAGATAAAATGAATTACGTGTGGGTGTTGAAACTCATTTCTGTTTTAAGAGAATTCATCATTAAATGAATGGCAAGAAGATCTAAGACATTGAAGATGAAATAAATGTTTAGAGCTCAATGCAAACTGTACTCCATCCGATTGAAGAGCAACCGGCCGGATGGCCAACATTAGTCCAAGTTCCCGCAACAGCACCATTTTCAGCCCTTTGAAGCTTCGAGATAATTGAATAGAAAGAGTCCATCTGAACATTGTTTCACCTTATAGTTAATGGGGGGACTCATATACGGATCATAAATTACCAAACTTTCATAATTCATCCTACAGCTATATATCCTTGTCAAACTAATAACGAATTTGAGATTTAGCAATTTTTCAGCTATGAATTTTTTTTAATTAAAGAGTTATTCCAAAAATACCCTATATAATTCAAAAAGAAATTTAAGACCAATTTTTTGAATAAGAAAGCAACATTTATATGCTTGGAAACTCAAAAATGCGAGTTCTACTATAACTATTCTTAATAAACAGTGAATTTTAGGAAAAATGCTGAAATTATATTTGCAAATTATTAGAAAATTATTGAAATATGATTGATACATTCGGGCATGGGGGTTTGTTTGTTGAATGAATGCATCAGAATAAATTCAAGAGATGTTAACAAAAATTAAAGAATTTTCCATTAAGCTGGTGGGCTGAAATTGCAAGAGCTAAGTCTTGAACACTGTCAAAAGCGTGCAAGGCCGAAGCTGATAGCGTTCACGGTTGAATGGGCTATTCTGGGAAAAGCCTAGCCCAATTTCGAATCTGAAGGAAATCACGATTTTGGAGCCGTTAATGGCCCATGGCCCATTTACTGTTAGGGCTTTGTTTGGATTCTTCGGAACGCATTAGCGACCAGTTCAGCTTACACTCCTACTCTGCTTTGCTAAACCCTCTCTCTGCCTGTGCGTGGAGGCTTGAATCCGGTAACTCTCTCTCTCTCTCTCTCTCTGATATGTATATAGAGACACATGTATAAGTAAGTTGTTGAGCAACATTTGATTTCGAGGTTAGTGAATGTTGATGTTTTGTGTATAGTAGTTGAGCTTGTTTGCTCATAACTCCGTTTTTTTTTTTTTTTTTTCTGCAAATCAAATTATTAGCTAACGGAGGATGATTTTTTTTGGTATATCATACACAAATGAGGTTTTTGTTGGTGTCAATTCATTTCCTGTATTTAACCATGAAATCGTTGATATGTAACAAGGACTGAGCATGCTCTTCACTAAATTGTTACTCCTGTTCCATCTTGATGATGGGGCTGTGTTATTTGGGTAATCATTTACCAAACCTATATGTATTTACTCAGTTCTGTTCCGGATTATAATCTGTAATGAAAAATATAGCTCCTTGATTTCCTCACCGTCCAACAGCACAAACTCAAAAACACCCAAAAAGATAGACAACTCCATTAAGGAAGGATTCAATCTCATATTATGCCTACCCAAAGGCTTTACCTGTTGGTACCTCAAATCGTGTATGTTCTTTATTTATTAAACCCAAGTTGGTCCACTATGGAATACCTGCTCATTTTTATGATTGTTTCCGTTGCATTTGAATCATGATGCAGTTGTGCAATACAGGATAGTGTGTGTATATGCATGAGTGTTGAAGTTGTTGGGTTTAATTGTCTAATGTGAATATTGGTCTAGTGTTATTGATGAAAAAAAAAGAAGAAAGGAAAGTGAGGAGCCTATAGATTCACACTGTTTCTATGCAATATGTGCACCTGTGCATGTTTATGTTATTATGAACTCTGAACTCAAATATAATTTTTGCTGCAACCTTATCCCGTTTTGCAACATACACAAGTCCTTCTGTAATCGATTTCCTATGCAGTACCTATGGACTGCAAACTATTTCCCTTTGATTCTGTAAGCCGTGTACAACCCCAAGTGAGTTCATTTATTTATCTGCACCCTAGGGAAAAAAAAAGTGCCTCTGGGGCTAATCTTAGGTCTAGGAAGGGCAATGAGAAGAAAGAGAACATCATCACTTGACATTCTCTCTTCAAAGCGGGGGCCACGGGATTACTACAAGGGGAAGAACTGCAAGCCAACTGGTTTCCATACACGAAAAGGTTTGGTTGCTCACTCCAACTAATATTTTAATCTAGTGTTTTAGTTTCATTAGTTCATTGAAAGTTCTGAGTGTTTCCACGTAAGGCCTTTTACCATAAGATATGTTTATATATAAAATATTTGTAACATTCCACACAACCCCCGCCCCCTCCCCCCCCCCCTCTCCTTTTCTTCTTCTCTTTTCTTCCAGGGCACGGAGCCATCCCTTGTTTTTTGGGGTCCCAAATTTGAGTTTTGAACGTATATCAGAGAATAGGTGGGCTATCTTCTTAAGGAAGAGGGGCCGTTGTTTTATAATCAAAATTGGTGTGTAAACTACAAGAACTTGCACCCTTATTGGAAGGGAAAACTGAAAAACACTATTGTGCTTAAAACCAAAGTCAAACATGAAAGAAGCAAAGAAAAACACAATCACACATGGGGGAATATGAATTTTTGTGGTTTCGCAGGTCTCCTAGGGCCACAAAGGAGAGGGATGTTGAAAAGACTACCAACCATGAACCAGGTTTATAAGTTTCTAATAAAGCCTTCCATCTACAATCTTACTATCATTTCTCTATGTTCTATAAAACAAACATGCTCTATGGGACTACTTTTGTTAGCTAAATTGGTTGTATGGAACCTAAGAAACGTAGACACAGACACAACATGACACAAACACTCTGACATCGCAAAATTATATATTTTATGTATTTTTTATATATCATATAAGAAAAATTTTGCTCAAAGGTAATGAAAAAATGCAGAATAACACTACTTAAAATAAAAAATCATGTCTTTTATAGTTTAAATTTTAAATTATAAATAACATTACATTGCTTTTATTTTACAATTAGATTTCAATTTATTTTTTTCAAACTTGCAATATGTTTTATATGTCTAAGTGATGGATACGAGTGTCCAAATGATGGACACGCTTGTCCCCAAAGTATTTGAAGTATGTCTGTTTGTAAAAAAAAATAAAATGGTAGGACATGTTTGGACATGTGTCCAACATGTGTTGGGTGAGTATCCGACCAATGTGTTCGACAAGGTGCTCGATACGGACATGACACCTTCTTAGAAGTGTCTGTGCTTCTTAGTTATGGAACAGTACCCCAATTACAAATTTGGGTAGAGGTGAATCCTGTGGTCACTCGTTATCAGGCCCAAAATAAAAGGGATCCCCCTGCAAGGTACCTACTCGTACGACATAACCCTAAGGCCTAAGCACATATATTATAAGACATCTCACAAGGAAACTTGCTACAATCATGGCCAACTCCTTTGTTGTGCTGGTTCCGAAATCCCACTTTCTTCTTTCAATACCAATCTTCTTTTTAGTAAAAAGGAATGCTCAAATCAGCTTAATGTAGTTTTGAATAAGGATAATTACAATAACCCCTGAACTATGACTCAATATCACTAATCTCCCCTAAACTTTAATATGTAACACATTGACCCTTTGAACTACAATTTGTATTAATCAACACCTTCTATTAGCAATCCATTAAAAAAATGGATGAAAAATTGTTATGAGACTCGCACATGTTCACAAAAGTATGATTTCACACCTAAATTGATCTTCCTTGATATAATAATTGTCTAATGACTGCTAGTAAAATTTTCATGTACCTTGATATCATATGCAAGTCATATGATAATTTTTTATCTACTTTTCTAACAAATTGCTAATATATTGCTAATAGAAGGTGTTGAATAATAGAAATTGGTAGTTCAAGGGGTCAATGTGTTACATATTAAAGTTTAGGGAGGTTTAGTGATACTGAGTCATAGTTTAAGAGGGTGGTGTTGTAATTAGCCCTTTTGAATATGACCAACATAAATTTCTATCATTTCTTACTTTGAGTAAGCTATTTCTTTATGCAATATTGCTTAGGGCGAATCAGTAAATGTGTCTCCTCTACATTCTTGGACGTATCAACGAATGTTTAGGGCACTATATGTGTTTAACATAAATAGAAGACAATTATACATTTGGAAAATGAAACATTCCTGAAATGGTAGTGACCTAAAAGGTTAGACAATTCTATTATAGCAACTTGAATCCGCATCACACGCCATCTAATTGATTTCCTTCCCACGGGCTTCACATCCTTAATATTGGGCTTTACATGACAATAATCTATCAGTGCTCATATTGGTGACCTTGGAGAGTTTTAATAGGAATATTCATTATCTTTTTATTTTATTTAAGGGATTGGGTGTTGAGGGAGAATTTAAACACAGACATTACAAACAACCTTCTGCCTCTTGTTTGTTATGTAACGAAAGACAGAAGGGGAAACTGTTTGTTCACAGCTTTTGTACTTCACTAGTGGTAAACCTGCGTGATGCACTGGAAAAATGATTTTCTTTTATTTATATAGAAAAAAGTTTATTGTGTACTCTCGTAGAATTAAACTATGAAAGAGGCAGAGTTGGGCATAATTTTATAATCTTAAAGTTTCATCCTTTAGGCTTTATTAGGCTAAGTTGGCCCTACCCAAATTGGATAGGGTAAGTTTCTGGAAACTAAGATTGTATCCATGAAGAAAACCGTAAAAAAACTATAAACAAAACATGAACTTATTTGCATAATATGATTAAACATCACTCAAATTTACTTAAGCTACTCTGGTTGAATATGCCACCTATACTATAATGATTAATCTTTAATAAAATATCAATTGATCATTATAATGGCTAATAAGATTGTCCCATAATTTAAGAAGTCATTTATTTAGCATATTAGAAGTATATTAGAGCATAAATCTTTGAGAGAAATGATAAATTGAATGTTTTTAAACTCGAATCAAGACTTGAAATGTTTGTTTAACTTAATCCCCTAACCTTCAAATGCATTACATGACATAATGTAATTAGGATTTATTTTTAAAAAATTTTCACCTTACATTATCTCAGTCATGTTTTTATTTTCATTTTTGATCATTGAGAAAAGCTAATTATAAATAATGATTAGCATTGAGACAGAGAGAGAGAGAGAGATGACATGGGGATATAATTTGATGAGAGAAAATGGTTTATCAATGGAAGGAGTTCAAAGGTTCAAAAACATCATTGAATAAGGAGAGATGAAATAGAGAGGAAATAATGCTTACCTAATATGTTACATAAAATTTAAAACACTTAAAATCTGAGCAGGACATGGGGTAAAAATCTGGGTATTCTATTGAACTCAGAAAGGATGGGTGCATTATTTCCACTTCAAGATAGAATTTCCAGCCGTAAAAGTGACAGCATTTTCAGGCCCCTTTTCCCTAGATGCTATTGTTCTTTTCATAAAATTTCAATATTTCCAATAAAATGGTGTTGGAAACTTTAGACAGCTCTAATAGCCCAATATATATACATATATATATGTACATGTATGTGTATATATACTTTTGTGTGAAGATTTTAAAGAACTACTTTATCTGTTGTCCAGCTACTGACCATCCTTATGTAGAGAACACTTTACAAAAGGATGTGAAAATTTGTGATTTTTTTGGTTTGTCTTATGTTTGTGTTTTTTCTTCTCTTGTCCTTGTACTTTCATTTTTTTTTTTCTTATTGCTTATTATTTAATCATTTGGGAAAAGAGAAAAGAGAGAGAAAAGAGAGAGAGAGAGAGAGAGAGAGAGAGAGAGAGAGGGTTTGTGGGGTTTTGGTGGGGTGGGGGTGGGGGTGGGGTGGGGGTGGGGTGTGTGTTGCTAATTGGATCAAGTTATGTGCACTTCTAGGAAAATTTGATTTGAACTTGAAAATTCTGGAGTATACAAAGTTATTGCAATTCTGTTCTCTTAGTACTTATCATTTGGTTGCTTATATTGCAATTATGATACTGGTGCAGGTGGATATGTTTTGGTGAATGAAAAACTACCAAATTATGTTGTCCGTGATTTAACTGACTTCAAGGTACTCATTTGCCACCACTAAAGAATAATGATAGATTTGTTTTCCAATGAACCTAAAGGGTTGGCCATTTAAGTAGTGTAGCTTCACATGGTGCATCTAGTGTAGCCTTAGGTTGAACCCTTTAGGTTCAACCCTTATTGACCTGGACAACACTAGATGGAAGTTGGGTTGGCCATTTAAGTAGTAGTTGCACAATAAAACCTGACATCCATGTTAGTCACCAAACATAAAAAATGAAACCTGACATCCATGTTGCTTTCAGTTTATTAGGTTCCTGCTCACGAGACACTGTTGTTTCCTAAATCTACTTCCTCACAATTTTCATTTCGGTTGTCCTAGATAATGGAAAGGAAATATCAAGCTCGATGGTGTGTCCTGAATGGTTAATGCCACCAAATTCTCACTGCTGGCTGATTTTTCTTTGGAACATAGAATAAAATGATTCTGTAAGGCCTTGGACTATTTTGTCTAACTGGTATATATAAAAAACAAATGGTGACTGAAGTTTTATGGGTCCAGAAGCCATTTGTAGGTGGCGACAGTGGTTGGTTTAAGATGATAGTATGGTTGGCCATGCAGCATGCACCAAAAGTTTGATGATGTTTTATTGGTTTAAGTGTTTACAGCTGGATTCTATTTTTAAACTTACGACTGTCTGAAATTGTCTATTCTGTTCGACCCAGTATCATGGAATGCTGAGATGGGACAAGAACCAAGTTTGCTTGGCAGATAGAAACAGTTGATTTGTTATTTATTTTGCCTGAGTGGTTGAGACAAAGGCTTGTTGAGTTGAGTTGAGTTAAAAGATATTACTTCAAAATTTCATGTCCCTAGTTAGGTATGAAGCAATCATGTTTTATTGCCTCAACCTATTTTCTCCTTAGTTTTCCTCTATTTCTTTTGCCACCCTCAACGAGTATCAAACCATTTTCCTTACAAACACGTTAGTTGGTCTTTGCATATGACCCTATCATCTCAAGGGACTTTCTTCATTTTTGAGTCTTATCAAAAGCATGCTCTACTTTCCTGGCATCCATGTCTATACATAAGTGAGTTACCATGTGGACTATTTCAAGATTACTCAACCAAGTCTTATGTTTGTCTTATAATGATGCATATATAATTGCACATAAGCATAAATTGTTACGTGTATCCTTTTAACGCTGCTAAGTGTGTGTTTCCGTGCCTACACTCTTGAAGGTGCTTTAGTTGTTAGCACTCTATTTTATGTCTTGACTTCCATCACCTTTTTGTAACCAGAAGAATTTGCATGGTGTCAAATATTTTCTCTGAAACATAAGAGCAGAGCAATGCCTTCTCAAGTAGGACATTGCCATTTGATATTTTGTGTGTGTGTATGTGTGCCCGCATTTCATGTGGGTTCATAGTGATAGAGGAGAGAAGGACTGAGAAAGAAAGCTTATGTTAGTTGCTGGAATTTGCTAGGACAAGCTGAGTTTTGTATGTCCATTTGAGACATGGTTAGTGTAACTCGTTTCATGCTTCTGAGCGGTTGCAAGAAATAAGGTCGATTTCCCTTCATAAAAAACATGAAAAGTGATCTTCCTTCCCTCAGGATTGGTGATAGCTTCCCAGCTTTATAGGATGTTAGTTCCCCAAATCTTGTTTTTTGTGTGTTTAATTGATCAACCTATGAGGGTGGAAGAAGAGTACCCTTCTCACTTATTTCTTGAAATAGGTTCTTGATTGGCTTTTTTTTTTATTATTAATGTTCTTTTTTAATAGGGATATTGTTGAGTCAAGGTTGATCCTTGTTGACTCAAGGTTAATTCCCATGTTAATTTTGATAATAACTAAACTTTGTTTTATTTTACTAATGAATCTACTTAGTGTGCAGATTAACAAAATTCATAACTTAGACTTAAAGTTAAATCTTAAGTCTAATACATGTCAAAGAGTATGCACAACAAGTTCAAGAAGCAAGCAATAAATTCAAAGAGCTATGTAATGAACTAAACAGAAGATTGTCGCCTATCTCTACTTCAAACATATGTTCCACACTCGAAGAGATTGAAGGTATTCAATTAAAGCCTCTTTCAAGTATGCATAGTTTCAATGAAGACTGATTTGCACCAGACTAAAAACTTCATCAGAATGTGCAAAGATCGGTTGAGGAGGTGCAATGCTCAGTTAAAGATGTATTGTCTGTTGAAGAGATTGTAAATGCCTTAAGAGATGATTACATCTAGTATGCAAAGATCAATTTCAGATTATGTGATTGAAGTTGCTCACAATAAATATTTGATCTCTACATGAAATTTAAGTGAAGAATTCTTTTACAGTGTAAAGAATCAATGAAGATTAGATATGTAAAGAGATTTCAACAAGTCTGCAAAAGTCTCATTGAAGTGATCTTTAATAAAGAATAAAGAATTACTAACTAAGAGAGGAAATCAGAAATAAAGCATTGTAAAGCTCTACGTAGTTAAGGAAGCTTTGGAAATAAAGAAGAAGAGATGAATATTGATCTAATAAAGCTTTGACTGTTTGAGATTCAAGAAGAAGATCAATATCCAATGATTGATTCAATTCAAATTAAATAAAAGTTAACTCTGATGAGTTAAAAAGATTTGATTGATCATCATACCCCAAAGACATACTCCTTGAAGATCTTATACCTATGCTAAGATGATCTGAATCATTGGAAGATAGAATACTGAATTATGGGCAATGAGGGGACTCATGGAAATGAGGAGTCACCTCCTGATCACAGACGTAAAAGGTCTGAAGACAAAATGAGCAATGAGGGGACTCATGAAAGTAAGGTGTCGTCTCTTGCACACAGAAGTAAAAAGGCATGAAGACAAACTGGACAATGAGGGGACTCATGGAAATGAAGTGTCGCCTTTTGAACACAGAAGCAGAAGTCTGGAAATCAAATAGATAATGAGTGGACTCATTATCATGAAATGTTGCCTCATGGAGTCAGAAGTAAAAGACTTGAAGATGAAATGAACAAGGAGCGGACACATAAAGACAAAGAGTCGCCTCTTGACAGCAGAAGTAAAAGGCTTGTAGATAATATGATCAATGAGCAGACACCTGAAGATGAAGTGTCACCTCATGACAACAGAAGCTGAAAATGTGAAGACAGAATGAACAGAGAGTCGCCTCATCGACATGAAGAGGGGTCTCATGAACTCAATGAACATCGTCTAGTAAATGCAGAAGCAGGAAGTGTCGACTCTACAGACCTGGAGCTAACTCCCTCTAATATAACGGCTATTTTTCTTAACATTATAACGGACTAGACGTGCATTTAAAATACCCAACCACCTCCAACGAATGGAATTAATGCAAGAGTATATATGCTAGCCTCCAACTGCATTTATATACAAGAATCAAGAGAAAGAAACAACAAGAGACAAGAATCACTGATCAACCTGATATTCCTGAACATTCTTCATGTTTCATTCTTAAGTGAGCTTTGATTGTAAATCTACTCTTGCTAGAGAGTTTGTTTGTTACTTGTATATTCATATACATTTGTAATTGAGAGTTTAGAGAGTTCTCTTGTGTGAAGCAAAACTCTTGTAAATTTTAGTGGAGCTTGGACAAAACCACTTGGAGATTGAAGAGCTCGGTGAGGAGTTCTTTGTAGAGTGAGCTGAGGACTTTGTCAATCAGCAGCCCATCTTGTAATAGGTGATTATATTGTGGAAGAAAATTTTAAGGAAGTCTTGAGGTGAGGACGTAGATCACGGTTTGTGGTTGAACCTTGTTAAATCTGTGTTTCTCTTCTATTGCTCTGTTTTCTTTGCTTCCATTGTTAACATTGCTTTGCACATAGATTAATCACTATTATAATTGTTTAGGTTAATTTTAATTAATCTTAACTTGTATTAATTTTCAAAAAATTTAATTCATCCCCCCTCTTGAGTTACCTATTGGACCAACAGATATAATTTCCTTTGCAGCTATGGAGTCTCAATAAATTTTCATTCCCTGAATTATTAATTGCAAGTAGTATGTTCGGTTTCCCAATTAACACCACCACTTGATCTTTTCTCCTCGTTTTATAAATGTATGCTTGTACTCTTTGTATAAACTAACGCATGTTATTTCTTGCAATTATGCAGCTAAAGCCATACGTCTCTCAATGCCCAACGGAAGTTACAACTGCTGAGGCTGCTGATTCTGCCAAATAAGCCAAATACATGCGTCTTCCGCCTTCCTCTTTCCCTTTTTGGGAATGGTGAAGATTTTTTTTTTTTTCAGAACCATTGAAACACATATGTATGTGATTTCCAATTTTAGGTGCCTTTTTTATTTTTTACATTTAGTTATTTGAATCATTGAAGAACACATGAATGCTACTTCGAAATTTGAATAGAAGTAAAATTCGACTTCCAGTCTTGCTATTCATCCATTCTGTTTTCCTTTTCCAACAAATTCTTACTTCTATTTGATAGAAGAAAATTACTGGAATGTTGGATTTAATCTGCTGGGCGTATTGTGTTACCTATACAATTACATCGCGTATGTACATAGACTTGAAAATTAGGAAAACAATTCGGCCATATGATAAGAATTTAATTAGATATTAAACACAAATGCCCTTTATCACGCTTTTAACTAGAAATTTAGGGGGAGAATTTTCAGGTCCCTTCATCAGGCTAATACAGCTTCTGAAAACGCTGCATTCTAACCTCGCTCGTACAATTGAAGCTATGTTCTTCTTCTAGCATTGTTCTTGGTGAATGTTCCTGATCGACAAGCTCCCGAAAAGGAGGAGCATTTGCTTGACAGGGAAGGCCACGGGGTTGGTGGATTTCAGGGATATGTTCTGTTAATTTTCATTGGAATTGGCAAGACTGCTTCATTATTTTGGGGGTTCCCATTTACTCAATTGTCCTAAGAAACTAAATGAACTTCCATGGAAGCCGTTTCTAGAGTTTCGACTTTGGGATGTGGGAGTCTTGGTAATCCCAGAGCTGAAGCCACCAAAAAAAACCCTAGGTTCTGCTTTCCTATACTCTGCGACAAGCTTAGAAGAAGTCTCCCTTTTTTTCTACAGCATAAAATGGAAGTTTCAGCAGACCAGAGAAGGATCCTAGGGGAAAGTAGCCGATTATCACTACAAATGGCTCAATTGGCTGTAGTTCTATAATCTTACTATAGCTAATGAGAGCCCTAACACTGAAAGAATCCTAGTAGATGTATAAGCATGGAAAAACAAAAAAAAAATTATAACGGAAGTTGGTATCTAAAAACCATATTACTAGTGTTCGTTTTTTTTTTTCATGGACCATGAGGATAATAGCATGCCATGATGTTTTTTTTTTTTTTTTGGGTACTAAGTCTTGAAGTTTGC
The DNA here is from genome assembly GCA_033060915.1 of Euryodendron excelsum. Taxonomy (NCBI): domain Eukaryota; kingdom Viridiplantae; phylum Streptophyta; class Magnoliopsida; order Ericales; family Pentaphylacaceae; genus Euryodendron; species Euryodendron excelsum. The sequence continues at coordinate 27,230,548 of CM065385.1, read as the reverse complement.
AAGTGCATTGCATCTGAATTAAGATCTGGAACTGCAATGAATGAACTATCCCTGGACCACTTCTATAGAATAGCCTATATACATGGGACAAGAATGAATTCATCGAGGAATATTTTGGGTATTTGTGGACGTCACCACTGTCCTCTTCCTTAATGAGTCCGATTCCAAGGATAAGAGGTCACCATTGTCCTCCTGGGTGGCCTAGTAGTTGGCTAACCTTGATGCTAAGCATTAAATTTCATGTTTAATCTTTTTTCACGTTCTCTTGTGACTAGCAATTATTCATGTAATGTATAAAATTTACATAGTTAGTGTGAATAATGATTATGTATAAACTTAAGAAAGTAGTTTTTTATGTATAAAATTTATATGATTCGTGCGGACGATAGTCTTATATGAGCTTGAGAAAATAGTCAGTGAACAGCTTGGACCCCTTATAGCATTGTATGAGAGAGTGAGAGAAAGAGAGTAGTCGATCGACAGTCTAAACATTGTATAGAAAAAAAAAAAAAAAAAAAGAAAAAGAAGAAGAGGGTAATAGATGTGCAAATTACAGTAGCAAGGGCATTTATCAGTTCAAGTAAAAAAAAATTAAAATTAAGCTCAAACTTTTTGTAACAAAGGTAATAATGTGAAATGTATCCACTAGATCTTTTTATTACCTAATATAAATGGAAAAAAATTATAAGATTAATAGTTTTTTTTGGCTATTACTCATTCAAGGTAAGTCCCGTTTAAACGAGAGAAAAGGATGTGCTTACAATCTTTTAAGTTGCGAATTTAACCATTTTAAAGTATAATATCTCTATACAGAAAGCATTAATTTTTAATGTATATATTTCTATCAAAAAATTCTATTGTTGTAGTATGCATAAAAAATCTAATAATTATATGATAGGTGTATTTATTTTAAAATTAAGAACTAAAAAAATTCATGTTTTAAGTTTAAAAGGAAAAGATCATAAATAGTCACTATCTATAAAATTGAAAAATAAAAATTTATAAACCATTTATATTTTCTCGTTCCTATCCCATTCCAAAGAATTCATTGTTGATGCCCCGACGAACATTAGTAGTGCTCTCTGAAGTCTCTAGTGTTAAACAATGAGGGTGAAAACCCACTACTGCCAGTACATCGATCCGGCTGATCTTGGTCGTCCGTTTAGACGACAATCCCACGTGCGTTGCGTATTATAATACATTAATTGCAAGGAACACAATCTCACAATCTCCAACGTGGCTTCAGACATGTTAACAGCCTTGGAACTTAGGAGGAGAAAGTAGACGAGGAGAAATAAAAAATAAAGAAAAAAAAAAGGAGAAAAAATTTAAAATTAATTTTTTAAATTTTTTTTTATTTTTTTATAAAACTAAACAAGAAAATGATAGTAATTAGTATTTTTTTTTTCTTCTTTTCCAAGTTCTAAACAAGTTGTAAAATTCTTTGCATGTGACACAACAAAGAAAAAATATTCAAGGCCTATTTTGTATATTTTTTTAAAATTTTTTTTATTTTACTTTTTTGACTTATAAATAAAAAATTTATTGTACTTTTTTGGCTTATAAACAAAAAACGGTTAGATTTTTTCAACTTTTTAGCTTTTTTAATTTAGACAAAATAAGACAAATAAAAAAGCAAAAAGTTTCAAAATTATTTTTTTTATTTATAAGCAAAAAATAAAACCAAAAAAATTTAAAAAAATCCAACCAAACAAACCCACAATGTAACAGTGTCACGTCATTTTACTAACTAACGTAGTATAGTAAATTAATAAAATTATGTCAAATAAAATGTTAAAATCTTGATTACCGTTGTATTAGATATTATCTCATGAAGAAAAATACCTCCACTCCCCAATAAATTATTCAATAAGGTCGAAAGACCACATTTGCGAAATGTGATGTTCTTGGGTTATTAAAATGGTCATTATATATATTTTTATTAATACAACTAATATATTTGAACATCTCATTATTTTTTGAACATTGAAAACGATAATAATAAATAAATAAATAAGAAAGAGCATGGCCACTTGCGCCTCCCGCTCAGCAACCCGTGTTCGAGGCCGACCCCTCCCTCGATAAACTAAATAAATAATATATATATATATATGTGGCACTTGGTTACTAGTCAACACAACACGTGTTTCGCATCTATTCGATGATTTCTTCAGTTTCCCACCCAACAAACCCGCCACGTAGGCCTCTGAGAAACTTAGTGGGCCCACCTCAAGCTTTACTTCCACTCCGACCCTAACCGTTCATCAACCGACTCTTGAACTTTTAAAACTCTTTTAAAAAAGAGAAGTACATTACATACATAAATTAAAAAATTGAGGATACCACCAATGGGTTTCTTCTCTTCCTGATTGGAGTAATGCTCTATAGGATTTTCATATAAAATAACGTGATTATATTTTTATCAAAAGACTCATAATTTTTAAAACATTATTGTCAAATCATTTTAAATGAAATTTCTATATAAAATTTTTAACTTTGTACCATTTTATTACTACATTATCCCATTTTTGGTTCACGAGAAGCAACTAGGTGTATTGTATGCGCCCTTCCCTCTATGTAACAATAAATTTAGCAACCACCCAATGGTTGGTTCAAGGGGTTAAAATTTAAACTTTTTTTTGCTTTATGCTTGGGTTCGAGTCTTTATAGTTATTTAGTGGAGCTAAATTTACTCTTTAACACAGTATGCGATGAGACTTAAGTTTCGATTCCAAGTGTGATGAAATCTCCACAGATAGCTATGTTTTCTAACAGATATGTGGAATAACCTATCTGTATTCGATTTTAAACACCTTAACAATAAATTTAGCAAATTACTCCCTTTCTCCCGATGCCCCCTTCAAAAAAGGTGGCAATTCTTTAATTTTTGTTTTAACCAACCACAAAACTCTAGTTATTCCGGAATTAGAATAATGTTATACAATGAGGAATTTTGTACAAGTATAAAATGATGTGATTAAGTGAGTTCTTTTCACATTAAAAAAAAAAAAAACTCCATCATAATAACTATAAAAATGTTATAACTATCAATTTTGTTTATCGAATTTTTATTACGAATAGATACAAGTAAGTAAATTTCATATGTATTAGATAATGTGAACCTTATCACCTTTTTTCTATCCATGATAAAAATATATTAATACCTATATATTAATTCTAAAAATATCATTGCCACCTTATTTTAAAAATTTTCTAAACAAAAACCATTTTACTATAATGAAACCAAACCGGGTAGAGACACCTATGCGGTCCCAGCCCGCAGTGAACGCTAGAATGATTACAAAATCGTAGGGAAACACGTCCACGGTCTTTGTCTTGCTTTGAGACTATCCACACGCTCCCCATTTATGTACATGTATATGTACATATATAGGTATATATATATATGATGATTGTTAACTTTAACCCTGAATGGCTGGCTACGTGTAGACAGTGGAAGAAAACAGAGTGTGTGAAAAATCAAAGCTAAATCAGAAAGTGTTGGTGTCCAAATGGATTGCTATGAACCAGAGTTTGGATCCTGCAAGAAACACCCAAACCACCGGCAACAAGCGGGGGTTTGCTCGGCTTGTCTCAGAGAGAGACTCTCAAAGCTCGCAGGTATACGTTCTTCTTTTTCTTCTTCATGCAGTTACAACGGGACAGCAATGGAGGCGGAGGCGGAGGCGGCGGCGGCGGCGTCTTCATGCTCTTCTTCTCTGATATCTCCCTCTCCACCTTACTCTTCTGGTTCCTCTTCCACCTACTACGCTTCTCCGGGACATCGCCGGATAGCTTCAGAAGTGATGGGTTCCGTCTCTTCCATGATCATTAGTGGAAGCACTACTGCTAGTGGGCTCAGTAAGAGCAGGTCGGTAGCATTCCCGGCGAAAACCCAAGTCGGAGACGACGTGGGAATTAGGAACAATAACAAAGGAGGGTTTTGGTCGAAGCTGATTCGTTCGACGGGCAAGAGAACGAAAGTGGTCTTGCTGGGGCATTCCAGGAGTATGAATTATTCAGGACGAAAGTTTTAAAGATGACAACAACAACAACAATTAGCTAGGTTTGTGTTGAATAAATAAATGTTTAGCAGAGGAATAAATGCCAATCATGTGGGGTTTTGTTTTGCTGTCTGTACATATAGCTTTCTGCGATCGGAGCTTAAGATTGTGGATGAACATGTTAAGCAGCTAATTTCCATCCTATGTTAGCAGCTTTTACCAAGGATATAGGGTCTTCCTATGCTATCTTGGTTCAAAGTTTAGCTTGTTTATGTTGAATCTTGACTATGTCAATGTAATTTTGATGCGTCGTATGCATTAAAATAGGTGATTTCATATATTTTTTGTACAAATTTTCTAGTAAATTAGCCTTTTCCATGATATATGGCAAGTTTATGTTGAACTCTTGACCATTTAAATGTCATTTTCATGCGTTTATAAGCATTACAACTTGGTGAAGTGATGAACCAACCATTAATGCTGAATCTGGAACCATTTAAATGTCATTTTCGTGCGTTGTAAGCATTACAATATGGCGAGCCTATATCAAAATAATAGTAACTTTGGTGAGCCGATCTGATTTATACCGCTGCCTGTAGACTTTTTAAGGTAGACTTTGTGCATTTTGGGACATTCTAGCTTGAACATGAATCTGCAATTAATTACTCACACATGGAAGACAAACTTCATCATACCCCCTTCTATACACCACAAGAGACAACTTCGTCAATGAGAACATACCTTGGAACCATTTGTTTTGCTACCTGAAACAGTAGGTGCAATTGAGAATTTGGTCCTACCTTAATTCAAATGCCACACGCCCAACCTATTACAAAGTGTACCGTAATAGCAAACCAAAGACAATTTATGTTTACACAAATATACTCACAAACACAATCCATATACACACGTATAATATACACATTATATACGGCATAATAGTATTTTGTTAGTACAAATTTTTTTTTCCTTGGAGAACATCACAAATTCCCCACCCCCCGTATATCATTTTCCTTCATATTGTGGAACTCATTTCATTTTTTTTCTTTCCTGTATTCAAGGAGTTTCAATCAGTTCTAGGTAAATCGTATGTACTATTCAGGGTAGATGAACTTCCCCCACAAGCTAAAAGTTAATTATACTAGGAGAATCACTACCAAAAGAATTGGTAAGAATTTTCCGGCAACCGTTCAACAGGACCTGCACATCTCGGGGGCTTACTCCCATTCCCAATCTATACCACAGCAACAAGTAACCTATGCAGATCTTGGATATCATATTCTGGGCCCTGAACTCCTGATTTCAGTTCCATCTTCATCCTCATCACTACGGTTCCCATGTTCTGAAGTTGGTTTCAATCTCCGAAATATTTCATCAAGTGATTCAGATGAAGAAGCACGAGAGAGAAGTTTGTTGTCCTCAAGTTGGCGCAAGGGATGGAATTTTTTAGCCTCTATGTTAGCCTTAAAACTTCGAAGACCTGACTTCATGGATGCCCATGTTGAAGCTAAGCCTGAAGATGGCACACCTGTTGTGTTACCAGACTTGGAGTTGCATGCTTCTAGCAAGGAGACCTTAGTGGAGGCAAATCCGTTCACTGCCTTCATCTTGGATGCTTGTCTGCTCTGATCCCTAAAGGCAGCATATTTGTTGCTGATGGCTTCTCGGCTCCCACTGTATCTACTAACCTCATCTTTCAAAGGTTTTGATGAACTTCCCTTCACATCCTCCTTAATTAAACTGGTTGTTGTCTTCAGTTCAGCATTGTTCCTATCCTGAACATTTACGTTGAAATTAAGAAATAAACTATTATGAAGTTATCTGGATGAACAGAACAAAAAGTTATAGAGAAGGATACAAAAGCTATGAGAGCTTTCAATCAACACACTGATGAATAGGAGAATTCGAAGTCCTCATTTAGCGAAATTGTGTCCTTCGGTCGTGTAATTCAAAATGCATTTCAATCAAAGCATTTGTGTCATAACAACAATACAAAGCTTGTGCTCTTATCGTTCAAGTGATGTTTGCATACCATGCTGTTGCCACCAGACTCTACATCAATGCTTGTACTGTTGAAATTCCTTGCTAATGGGATAACATGCTCACCAACTTTGCGCCCTTGTTCAAGCCAAGTTCGTTCTGGGAGAGAGGGATAAAAGTACAAATTTTTAGCATAGTTGTATCGCCTTAAATCAGCAAGTTGCCTTTGATGCTGAGGGATCAATGGAAACTTGCTTATGGGTATTATTTATACCAGGGGAACAAAGATGTAGGTCCCATATTGTTAAAATATTTGCAATCGGTCTGGACCATATAGAAGATTAAAATAAATATGCAATACGTTTGGACTAGAGTTGACTAAATCGTGAGATGCTGACCTTTCTGCAAGATAATTAATCCTGATGGATCAAAACCATCCATATCATCTGCATCTGTTTGGAGCCTAAAGATCTTCCAGTTGCCAAAAAAATTTACTACCCGGTCAAAGAAATTACTGACAACCAACAAAGTGTATATAACCATAATAAGAGGATAGATTTTGTTAAAGCCTCTCCCGAAGAAAGGGACAGCATCATCAATGTTCCCCATTCTCTGCAATAAGAAGTCATTACAAGTCAATCCTATGGTGGAAGAAAAGTTAGACGACAAAACTTCCTTGCATCAAATAATACGCCACAGCACATCTGAAGGATGTGAAGAAACAGAATTCACCTCCTCAAAAATAGTTCTCTTCCCATCCAGACTAATGAGATTGAGATAATTGTACGAAATTGGAGGAGCATAACGAGCAACCATCCTGGCAGAGATGTTCGAATACACTAATGGTAAGATTCAGTTTAAGGAAATATCACGAGAAGTTCAGTTTATGCCAAGCAGCAAAAACTTACGAGCATATCATAAGCAAGTTGACTGAGCTGGTTTGTCTTGGTGTTAGTGAGTAAAACATCAGCATGCCAACTTTGAGCAATGAAAAGTATGTGCAGACACACATATACATAAGAGGAACAAAAGCAAATACCTGAAAATTTTTTAAAGAAAAAGAATTAAGACGTTGAACCAACCAATCAAAAGTGAAGAATTTGAGTCACTACTACAGATCTGTAAGTCTCAGGAGAAAATGAAAACAAATAGCCGATAACCACGAGGCAAATGTAATGAATTCATTATTCACATAATACAATTTCATAGGACATTTTAGCCAGAACAACGCACAGGTGTCTTCCACTGGAGATAAAACGAATGTAAACCATCTTAGCCTTTTTATCTCCTTGACAAAAGCCAATAGATGCACCAGCGAGAAAGATTGACCCCATACACAATGAAGGAATGCTAGCGGAAGGGGAAGATTAGAACATTTATTCCAACATAGTCTCAATTAGTTTAGTCTTTTCATCTCCCCGAGAAAGTTCACTTTTTATGGAAACAATCGTTGTCCAAGGAGAAAATTGGGATATTAATCCAACAGAAAGAAATGAGCTATGGAAGTAACACCAATTGGAGATGAAATGAATGAAAATAGATTAAGATGGTTTTGTCCAGTGCAACAAATTCAATAAATGAACCAGCGAGGAAGAGTGACCCCATACAGAATGAAGGACATGCTAGAGCGAGGGGAGGACTTGAAGATGGTAATGAGTGATTTACCTGAACTCATTGACCCTAACAAAGCAGAGTGGTGAAACAGGGTTCATATAGCCAACCAGAAATCGATTGGACCAGACTTTGTTTAGTCAAGCAGAATAACCACAGTTTTTCTTTTGTATTCATTTACCTATCCTTGATGTTACGTTGTTATTATGTACATGTCCCTTCCATTATAACAATTTGAAGGGGTTCGATGGCCAGATATATGAAAACATAATAATATAGGAGCCAATTTCGTATAAAACAATTAAGAGAGATAATTCCACCAAATCATCAACACAATCAATATACAGAACCACCACCAAAAGTGGCAGCAGCAGCAACAGAGAAGAAACCCATTGCTCTCTCTCTCTCTCAGCTGCTGCTCTTCTGTGGCATCAACATCACCCCTTCTCTTCCTCACAGCCTAGTATCTGTCTTCTCATTGAGACAAAGAAAGTTTGGTTTTTCTTTCCACTTCTTTTTTTTTTTTTTTTTTTTTCTGGGATGGGCAGATATATGAAACATAATAATCTAGTATCATGTTCTATTTTCTGAAACATGATAACAAATATGAGGAAAGACCCTTTTGCCCTCTCAAAAACAAAAAAAAAAAATCTACTACTTACTATAACAAAGCTAGTAAGCAACCTTTCTTTCTATAGCTTCAAAGCTGCCCCCTACCCTATCATAAAGAAGAAGAACTATTGGGTTTACAGTGGGATGATCATTATAGTAAAAATACCAATGTCTTTCTGTCACATGTTTTCCTTAAAAAGAATAATCTGGTGTTTCACATGGCAGAATAATACTCCAGTACAAAGGGTGTTTTCAATGGATGATGACATACATCTGTTCAACAGACGAAGTCATACATTTCCAAACCTGTGTCAACAGGGACACTAGTGTCAACAAGTATCGATATGCAGCAGGCCTATAGTTCAGCCATGTCCCCTTATCAGAGATGATATGGGCATACACAAGGAAAAAGTACACATTCATTCAAATACGTAAGCAAATTGAAACTCTGGTAATTCTTGTTTTGTTTGAAAACCTGGCTCGATATTAAAATGACAAAAGATGAAGTCAATGAAATTATCATCATCAAAAGCAAGATATCCACATGATTGAAAAAGAACAGAAATAAAGATTTCCAGAACCCACCTGCACAAGCATCTCTTGCATTCCTACAGATTTTATTAGAATTGAGAAAAGAGATAAATCAACCCCACTGGGCAGTAGTGTTGCCTCTGCTAGAAGGATTGCAGCTGACATGCAACCAAGAAGGATGGCCAACAGCTTCTCAAGTTGCTTTCTAAGGATACATCGCCAGATTAATTCTGCAAGCAGCCAAGAATCTTGGGCAGTCGTACAGAGGTAGAGGTTTAATTATCAACAGAATTAAACCCTTAAAGAAAATCCATGTTACAAAGCCCAAATAGTAGAAATGATGCAGTGTTGGTAAAAGATAAATAATGAAAATTTGTCCAGTGAGCCCACACACACATGGACACAACATAAACAAAGAGAAAAGGAAAACAAATCTAAATACACATGCATTACATTCACAACACAGAAAAGCATAGGCTTTTCAGCACTTAGCATCCAACATAGACACTAGCCAACATAGGCAACATAGAGGACATGAAGCATTATTTCTGCACTGATATTTTCTTGAGGGAAAAGTAAAAAGCCCTATAGGTCCTCCACGAAACAAGCATGATCAAATTACTACTTTAGCTCACTGTATGTAGAGTGGTGTGAGGGGTGAGTGGTCAAACCTGTAGAGGGTGACCCTCTAAGAAGTTAACGGTAGGCGCTGTCTTAGGCAAAGGACTAGCGGAGGGGTAGAAGAGAGAGAGTCGAGGCGGTCCTAGAAAGTGAGAGGGTGGCAGTGTCCCAAATGAACTTGGAGAGATTAAGAGAGATTCTCAAGGGTTGGTGGTGAGCATTCAATGTGGAATGAATGTCTTGTCAATAGAAAATAAAAGTTCCCTTTATATAGGTGAGAAAGGTACTTTATGATTGGTTCTTCAATTGTCAAAACTTTCGATGATTGGCTCTTCAGACTTAAGACGGAACCCTTTGTTGATTGGCTCCTCAATCTGAGGTTTCTCCAAGACCGACATTTTAAATGTCAATTCTGTAACTCTATAGGCGACAGTGATTCAGTGATTTAGATGGTTCAAGCATTAAATGCACTTTGTTGTTTGCTTGGAGGTCCCTCTCTCTCCAAAACTGGCCGGAGGAGCAGGCCTCACGGCGAGCCCTCAACTCTAGCCTCCAATTTACTTGTTTCCTGACGATCCCGCGCAGAATTTCTTAGGTCCTGCTCCCAACCTAAGTTATGGAGATACGCTTAGTTATGAAAAATTATGCTAAGTATGGAGATGCACTCGGCGAAGAGGTTCCATGACCGAGCCAAGAGGTGCCGAGTGCGAAGCCATGAGCAGACGTCGCGCAGGAGGTGTCCCAATGTCACTAGTAGGCGAAGACCTCTCCATGTCTTAGCTCGGAGACATGAGGTCGTTGGAGCCTGACTTCGAAATTCTATAGTATCCATTTTTGTTTGCCTCTTTGACCACGAAGGGACCCTCCCATTTTGGGGAGAATTTAGGAGCTGAGGTACCTCTCATGACATGTTGGACAACTTGCAAGACTAGGTCTCCTTCTTGGCATTGCCAAGGGCGCACAAGAGCATCATTGGCTTTGGATATATGGATCTGACATGTTTGGAGGTTGGCTCAAGCTTGATCTCTCCGCTTATCCAACGCCTCGAGCTCTACTGACTTGAAGTCGTTAAGGACCTTGCTTCTGAGGGACATTCGAGCCAAGAGGACCGCTATCTCCACTGATAGTACAACCTCGATGCCATAGACCAATGAGAACGGAATCATCTGGGTAGGTCTTCTTTTGGAGGTCTGATAAGCTCAAAGTGCCATGGGGAGGGCGTGGGCCCAATCTTTCTGAAAATCTTCTAGTGTTCGACTCAGAATTTTGATGAAAGTTTTATTGGTGGCTTCAGCCTGGCCATTGCTTTGAGGGTAGTAGGGTGTCGACTTGTGGTGACTAACCTCGTAGAAGGCTAGAAGTTGCCCCAAGTGTCGATTGACAAAGGGTGAGCAATTGTCGAAGAAGATGACCTTGGGAATACCGAATCGGCAGATAATACTTTCTCGAGTGAAGTTTAAAACTGCTGCTCCGGTAGTCCTTTTAAGAAGGATGGCTTGCACCCACTTGGTGTAAAGTTTGGTGGCGGTAATTATCCATATGTATCCCCGAGAGGGTGGGACAATGGGCCCTATGAGATCCATGGCCCAAGTGTGGAATGACCATGGTGTGCCAAGGGCGCAGGGGTCGACTGCTGAAGCGTAGATGAGGTTGTCATGCACTTGGCAAACTCGGCATCGCTTTGCATGGGTGAGGGCGTCAGCCTCCATTGTCGGCTAGTAGTAATCGAGGTGAATGAGTTGCTAATATAGCTTGGTCCCCCCTGGTGTTCAATTTCATGAGTTCGTTTCAGAACTTCCTAGATATCTTTTCTATTTAGGTAGCGGAGGGATTTTCCGTTAAAACTTCGGCAATAAAGGGACCCCTCATGGATGAAAAAGCAAGGGACTCTCTTTTTTACTTGGCTGAATCGGCGAGGTTGGCGAGGAGGGATCCTTCTTGGAGATAGTCCATGTAGGGTTGACGCCAACCAGCGAAGGCTTCTACAAAGCTACATTCGACTTTGAAGGGTTGTTGCTCTTGGCACGCTAGGCATTTGCTTTGGGCCTCAGTGGCATCTTTTGACATGGAGGGCCAATAGTAGCCTTGGCATTGCAGGCGACGGTAGAGACTCACTTTGCCAGTACTGCAAGACTTTTTATGTATGAGATGGAGCTTGATTTTCGCTTCCTCAACGTCTACGTATCGAGCCAGGATTCTTCCTGGTCCACGGTAGTAGAGCACCCCTTGGTATATGGTGAAGTGCTTGAGCTCGTGAAGGGGAATTTTTTCTTGAGGACTCTAGAATTCTGCTATAATTGGTGCTCGCCAATTTTGAGGATCAGATTCAGGGAGTATCATGACAACTGAACATGGTAAAGTTCTTTTAAGCACTTCAATTTTTGTAAGTTCTTCACCTACCTCTACTTTGGAGGCGAGGGTGGCGATGACGTCAAGATGACGATTGTTGGACCTTGGAGCGTATTCGATACGAATGACGTCGAACTTGTTCATCAGCCTCTGGATTATGGTCCGATAGGAGGCGAGGGCCGGTTCCTTGATGACGTAATCTCCACTGGTCTGTTTGACCACCAGCTTGAAATCGCCTTTGATGCACAGATGTATTGCTCCAAGGTTGAATGCGGCGAGGAGGCCGAGTATGAGTGCTTCATATTCAACCTCATTGTTAGAGCACGTGAATTTAAGTTTCTAGGAAAAGTTGACCTCGGCCCCTTATGGCGAAGTTAGGACGATTCCTGCACCTCCTCCTTCGGAGGTAGAGGATCCGTCGAAACTGAGAGCCCATTGTCCTTCGGAGGAGGCCATTGTTGTTTGAAAGTCATCTCTTGGGAGTTCTTCAGATGGGAGCTCATATTCTCTGCTAGGGAAGTGGGCTAGGAGGTCAGTTAGGGCTTGACTCTTTACTGCCTTCGGTGCTTTGCAAATGATGTCGTAGTTGGCAAGAGATAGCAACCATCTTCCTGGCCGTCCGGCGAGTGTTGGACGGGTGAGTAGGAAACGAATAAGGTCCCATTTAATGATGAGGTGCACGGTGTAGGTGGGAAGGTAATGGCGCAGTTTTTGAGCCGCGAAGACGAGGGTGAGGCAATGGCGTTCATTCGGGGAGTAACGTGCCTTGGCACCCTGAATGACTCAGCTAATATAGTACACAAGGAACTCGATCCCATCTACTTTCTGAGCCAAGAGTGCACCAATGGAATGGGGTGCAGAAGTGATGTAAAGGAGCAAGGGCTTGCATTGTTGAGGTGGAGTCATGATGAGTGGGGAAGTCAAGGTCATCTTTCACAGGCTCCTTGGTACTCCTCCTTCCAAACAAACTTGGTATCCTTCTTGAGGAGAGAGCTGAAGGGTTAGGTGATTTCTGCCATGGCTGGTATGAACCTTCGGAGGTAAGATGCTCGATCGAGGAAAGTTCGGAGCTCATCAGGGTTCGTTGGCCGAGGCATTTCCTTGATAGCGGCCAGCTTTCAAGGTCGATAATGTGGTGATACACCACACAGCCGCGGGAAAATAACACCAAATGCACACTTAAGGGGGTTCATCCTTAGGTGGTAACGCTGACATCTTTTAAAAACTCGTTGAAGGTCCTTGAGGTGGTCGATTTCGTCCTTAGATTTGACTACGAGGTCATCAATGTAGCATTCAAAGACTTCGTGGAACATATCGTGAAAGATGGCTGTCATCACTCGCTAATAAGTTGTCTCGGCATTCTTAAGACCAAATGACATTACTGTGTAAAAGAAGTTGCCCATTAGAGTTTAAAAGGCTGTTTTCAGGGAGTCTTTAGGGGCCATCTTGATCTAGTTGTAACCGCTGAAACCGTCCATAAACGAGAACATGTGGTGACCCACGGTCGAATCGACAAGTATGTTGATATTAGGAATGGGAATTCGTCCTTGGGACAGAACTTGTTTAAATCTCGAAAATCGACGCACACTCGAATCTGGCCGTTCTTCTTCACCACGGGCACAATGCTTGACAGGCATATGGGGTGCTGGACATATTTGATAAATCCTGCATCGAGGAGCTTGACCACCTCATCTTTGATTTTAAGTTCGACCTCGGGCTTGTAAAAACGAATCGCCTATTTCACGGGCCAAGCCGAGGGGAGGACATTGAAGCAATGCACTGTAACCGAGGGATCCAGTCCTGACATTTCCTCATAGTTCCGTGCGAACACATCTGAGTACTAGCGGATCAAGACAACGAGATAGGCTCTTTGTTTAGAGGGGAGGTCTTTGCAAATAAAAATTGGCCGAGGAGCCTCATTTGCCAAGACAAGGTTAAGCTCCACGAGTTCTTATTTTTGAGGCCGATGGCCGTCTTAAAGGCACTCGGGGGCTATCTTTACTTCTTGGAGTTCGGGAGCCACTTGCTTTGGTGGGGGTATGGGAACCCTTTTCTTCCTCTTTGAAAACTTTCTTTTTTCACTTAGGCTGAGCTTCCTCGAGGCAGCCTTTTTGACTGGTTCCGAGAGGGCAAGCATTTGTGGTAGTGCTGGTCAGAGACTAGAGGATGATCTTCGATGAGCAAACATCTTTCTCGTGGGGGGCTAACTTCTGTGTCAAGCGAGGCCTCCCCCGCACACCGTCACAAGCGATACACAATCTTGCCCTCAGCTTGCTAGTAGCGAATAACTCGGGAAACCTTTCAGTTTGTGCGAGGAGGGTTGTCTTGGCATGGGCATTTTCCGGATGTGAAGGGTTGTGATTGCTCTTGCTTAGAGATATCCCTCCATTTGGGGATGACGATACCTCAAAGGGATGAAGGCTGAGGTTCATCTTCTAGGTAATCATAAAAGATGGCGTCAGCCATATGAGATTCTTCAGAGCAAAATGGCTTGTCTGATCCCCTGATGGTGACAACCTCGTTTTTTCAAATGGCTTTAACACATTGATGGTAGGTAGATGGGATGACTCCATAGAGATGGAGCCATGTGCGCTCGAGGAGAACGAGGTAGATGATGTCTGCATCTATGATATGAAATTTGGCAGCCGAGTGAATCGATCCTACCATAAGGTCGAATCTAACGTATCCCAGTGTCTGATGCTGACGGTTACCAAAGCTAGTGATATTGATAGGTTCTCGCAGCAACTGCTTCTCAGGTATCCCAGCCTCTCAAAGTGTGGAGTACGGGATTATGTTAAGCGAGGCTCCTCCATCCATAAAACCTCGTTGAAACTCGATCCCATTTATTAGGATCAGGACATAAAGAGGGCGGTTGTGGGTAAACAGTACTTGGCGATCTGCTTCGGTGAAGGTGATGACAAGAGCGTTGTCTCTGAGAGTTCGACAAACGAAGCCGCTAACGGCCATGCATTGCTCGCCGTTATCCTCAGTTAAGCAGAGTATGGCCTTGGTAGCTTCGAACCGAGTGGCGTTGGAGAGGCCAAAGTTGTCGAAGAAATGTTTGAACTTGGTGGAGTTTTGGAGGATGGTAGCTCTTCGGATCTCGAAAGCCGGGCAAGTTTGTTGAGAGGGCTCGGTGGTTTCAACAATGGCAACTACTTCGAGTTCTTCATAATGAGACAGCATCATGACCGCTTTGCCATTGTCTTTGTGACGCGAAAGGGGATCTTTGTGGACGCCCTTTTGGGAGAGGTTGATTGCGTCATTTTTTATCTGGGCCTAGATGAGGTCTCTGAAAGCCCAACAGTTTTTGGTAGGATGACGCAATGTCCTGTGATAAGAGCAATAGTTTGGTTGGAACCGGTCCTTTTGTAAGGGGGGGCATCTGACTTCAGGCAGTTGAACTACCCCATCAGCTATCCAAGCGTCCAGTAATGCGATGGCTTCTTCCATGACATGGGAAAAAGCGGTTGTGCTTCGCAATCTCTTCGTTTCCCATTGTACTCCGAGTGTCTTAAAGATCCCTCAACAGCCTAGGCCTGGCTCCTTCTTAGAGGGGACCTCCATGAAGAGATTGCCAGCGAGCGATCTCGTCTCGAAGGCGGCCTCCACAAGAAATTCGTTGTTCACCGAGGGGAGGCTTGGGGAGGATAGGATGCTCGGACCATCTCGCTCAAATTTCTTGCCACAAGACTGAGGCTAGAAAAGTCTTCAAACTTGTGGTTCACTACATGCATCTTGTAGTGAGGGGGCATTCCTTCAATACAGATTTCAGCTATCTGTTTTTCTGTGAAAGAATCTTATAACTCAATGGCTTTCTCTCTGAATTGTTTGACATAAACGAGAACGTCCTCTCTGAAGCATTGGACGACTCGCCTAAGGTGAAAAGAGATGAGGCGTTCCTCGGCGTAGAAAAACTTTTCATAGAACTTCTACACCACGTCCTCCCAAAATGAAATGGAGCTAGGGAGAAGGTTGGCATACCACGAGTACGCCCTGTCCATGAGAGACTTTGAGAATTCTTTGAGGCGAAGATTTTTGTTGGCTTAGTAAGGTCCCAAAGTTTCGGTGAAGCGGATCACATGCTCCTTGGCATTACCCTCTCATTCATCGAAACGGGTGAATTTAGGAGCAACGTACGCAGCAGGGTATGGCGATTCAGCGGCCTCAGCGGAATATGGTGGCCGGAAGTCGAGGTCCAGCATGACGGCAGACTTGGAGCGCGCTTGTTCGAAGAGGGTTTGGAACTGCACCTTAACTTGATCCATAGTTACGAGGTGTTGAAGGGGGAGTGTTTAAGTTGGCGCGGGGTCACCGCAAAAGCCGTCCCCGTAGCTGGGGAAGCTGTGGAAGTCGCGCCAAGAATTGTTGCTAGGAGAGGAGCCATAGGACTCCTATTGAGGAGATCCGAATGAGTCTCGAATCCTTCCTGTTGACTTAGAAGGTTGCCCAAGTCGGCTGGCGCTAAGGGGACCACGAGCTGAGGTGGACAGGAGGGACTACCCCTCTGTATTGACAATAAAGTATAGAGCATGAGCTGCTGGGCTTGTTGCATCGAGGTGATGCTCTCAATAAGGGCTCCAAGTTTGTTGGCACCCATGGAGATGATTGGATGGGTCGAATCGTCGAGTTGCTCTTTGGGAGGAGTAGGGTCAAGGTCGTACTGGGACAAATCCTCGACCCCTAGGGCGTTTTGCAAGGACACTTGCGTATTCTTTTTTAGTGTCATAGATAGCGAGTACCGCTCTTTCCCAATGGAGTATTGTATGTAGAGTGGCCTGTAGAGGGTGACCCTCTGGGAAGTTAACGGCAGGCGTAGGTGAAGGACCACCAGAGGAGGAGGAGAGAGAGTCGAGGCAGTCCTAGAAAGAGAGAGGGTGGCAGTGTCCCAAACGAACTTGGAGAGACTAAGAAAGATTCTCAAGAGTTGGTGGTGAGTATTCAATGTGGAATGAATGTCTTGTTAATAAAAAATGAATGTTCCCTTTATATAGGTGAGGGAGGTACTTCATGATTGGTTCTTTAGTTGTCGAGATTTTCGGTGATTGACTCCTCAGACCTAAGACGGAACCCTTTATTGATTGGCTTCTCAGTCTGAGACTTCTCGAAGACCGACATTCTAAATGTCAACTCTGTAACTCTGTAAGCAACAATGATTCAGTGATTCAGACGGTTCAGGCATTAAATGCGCTTTGTCGTTTGCTTGGAGGTCCCTCTCTCTCTAAGACCAGTCGGAGGGGCAGGCCCTTCGGCGAGCCCCCAACTCTAGCCTCCAATCCACTTGTCTTTTGATGATCCCGCGCGGAGTTTCCTAGGTCCTGCTTCCAACTTAGGTTATAGAGATATGTTTAGTTATAGAGAATTATGCTAAGTATGGAGATGCGCTCGACGGAGAGGTTCCATGGCCGAGCTAGGAGGTACCGAGTGCGAAGCCATAAACAGACATCGCGGAGGAGGTGTCCCGAGGTCACCTGTAGGCGAGAGCCTCTTGATGTCTTAACTCGGAGGTGGCACTCTTCGCACTATCCTCGGTGGGTGAGTTGACTTGGTGCACACGTCGCCTCGGTGGGCTACCACGTGGAGCCAAGCATGAGAGGAGGAGCGGTACGGAAGAGTGGTGAGTTGCCTAAGTGTCCTTGTACGGAGCGGAGTTGGACACTTGTACCTACACTCACCACGTAGATAAAAATAACTTTTAAGCTTCAGAAAAACTAATAAATTACCACTCCATATCCTTTGTTTTTCTCTTGAAATGAGAAAAGGAACTTATTTAGTGAATAATGCGTGAATTCAAACAAGCAAATTAGTCACCAGAACCAATAATTACCCATTGTATCAAAAAGATTCCCTAATTGGCCAGTTCGATCAGGTCTGATGGTTGAAATGAATTTCCTGCAATGATAGAATATGGATTTTTAGATCAAGAGTCAAGCATGGGAATAAAATAAAATAATACAGTAGAAATGGACATTCAAACAAAGAGAAATCAGGGTCAACATGATGATGTATGTACCAGGAAACTGTTGCAGGGTATCTAAGCATGGCATTTCAATTGATAAGATAATTAGCATAAGCCTTAAACAGAACTGCATACAAGAAGGCAACCAAAAAAACCAGGACAGAAAGCTAAGAAGAGTTTATTAAAGAACCATCTGGTAATTACACATAAACCACGAAATTTGTGGAGAGAGTCTCCATTCCAATGAAAAAGTTTGACATAATGTTGTCAATCAGGAAAAGCATGAAAATCATGATAGCATAGATCATTTATCAGACCCTAAAATTTTTAAATCAGATCAATCTCTGTCCAACACTTACCGATTTTTTCAGTAATCTGAAATTTTTGTGGAAAATCTGTTTAGAGAAAGACCATAGCTGTTAATGCCTGAGAATCGGGTGAGCAGGTTTAAACAATAAGCTTAAACCAATTAATTTAGATTACATCCAAGTTAAAAGCTTAATTTTTTAAGAACAAATGTCGGTGAAAACAGAATAAATTAATCTGTATTACATTTCAGCTCAGGTTTTTGAAAATGCCTCTCACATACAGTTTGATCCAATGGTTCAAAGTTGTTTTGGCTACCACCTAACGGCTGAGATCATTTTTACCTCATCTTTCATCTCTACTCTCCTGCTTCGAAAGATCAAAATCAGTGACTTTCCACGGCTCTTATCTTTCTCTTTCTTCATTTTCAAACCCTTTTTGAGCCGTTGGATGAAATCTGTTTGTGTGAGAAACAAAAAAGCAGGTTAACGTGCAAGCAAGGAGTACGTTAAATGCTCATATGGTTCTGTGCCACAATTTTCTTCATCTGCCCCTCTCAGCTAGAGATTTCTCCACCTCTAATCCAATCTTCACCAACCGAAGCAAAGCACACCCATTGGTTCTCTCTCTGCTTGCTCTGCTTATGCTCTGAAAATGCAAACCCTAGCCATTTCTCACCATTTGTCTCCCTCAAGTCAACAGATGTCTCCATTTCCAGCAGAAGCCCCAACTCTCTTCAATGAGTCCGCACTTGCATTATTGCTCTCTAATGTCCAGCTCCAGGTATCTCTCGCTCTTTCTGTCCATGGCTCTTTCTGTCTTTGTGTGTTTGTGTTAAGAGCTTTGGGTTAAACTCTTTCCATTTGACTATTATTAGGTGGTACGAATCAGCCTATGAGGAACTGCTGTTGCGCCATTGAAGGAATGAATCTACTGGTTTTATTTTGAGAAATTTCAGAATGATGCTGAATTTTTTTGTAACAAATTTTGTTGAGTTTGCTTTTGATTTTGGTGAGACTATGTAAAAATAAACTGAGTTTTTGTTAATTTATGATGCTATATAATGGAGTTTGACTTTAATAGGGGGAGGTTTTTACAGATAATGGACTGGTGGTTGGGATTTTGGTGTCTTATGTTGACCAAAAAGAAAACCTTTAACTTGAGGGGTTGTAGCCACTGAGTATTAAGTTTTTCAAAAATCTATTTGCAGATACCCAGCCTCTTGGTATTAGTTGACATTATTGTTAGTATAGGGCATGTGATGTTTTATCTACACAAGGTATGCATATAAGACAACTATGAATCCTTAGTATATTAATTTTATAGTCAGTTCTTTTTGTTTGTGCTTTTTTTTTTCTAATTTTTTATCTGTTTGTTTAATATGTTGGAGTTAATGGTTAATGTGGTTAGTACTTAGTATACTAAAAAGTGCTCAAACATTTTGTGTGACAACTCTTGGCTTTACTACCAGATCATATTATATGTTTGTCAGCATTGTTATTATGCTATGCATTTATCATTTCCTTCGTATTTTGGAGTTCGGTTTGACTCCATTTCTTTAATAGAGATATTAGGGGTTTTGTCTTCCCTTATCTAAAGTTTTCTTTTCTATTGTTGCAGAAATTTTTGTGCCAAACTGAATTTAATCTTCAAATTAGCCAAAGTTAGGAAATGGAGTTTCTGAATATTCCTTGATTTAGTTACAGGTTTAGTTGATCTTAAGAGCCCACTTAAGAAGATCGGTCATTTTTAGGTGGGTCTCACCCTAAAAAGAAAACTTAGCTTTATGAATGTCTGGTTAAAAAATTTGTGACTTGTAATGGGAATCTCTCTGTCATGAAGTTCCCAGGATTGATCAGCCCTTGGGCAATGGGCAGGCCAAAGGTGAAAGACTGGCTTCTTCAGTTGAATGCATACTACATCAGCATATGCTTATCGCTCACTTTTAAGCATCAGATATACTGCTTCACTCATTGAAATCTAGAATATCTTGACCTGATGAAAAAGGGTCAGCAATATGATTTGTTTTATTTTCCTCGAACACAAAAACTGCTCATGCAAATTATGTCTTTGCTTTAATGCTGTGTATTATTTCAACTTGACTACTTGAGTTGTTGTTCAAAAATCTTATATGCCATGTGCTCATCTGTAATATCTTATTCCAGCACAATGTGTATTTAAACTATGCGAGTGTGATTTGATGCAGCGTATCCAATATGCAAAAACTCAGTCAAATTGTGTCGCTAAAGCAGATGGTACCTATATCCCAAGAGATACGAAAAAGAAGCAAGAGGAAAAAAGAGAGAAGTCATTTTGTAGTTTTGTTCTGCCAGTTTTCTTTTTCTTTCCTTCTTTTCTCCATGTTTTTTATTAGATGTTCACATCTGGTTGGGATATGAGCTTGGAGATGTGGCATTAGAATATTTGAAAGTTATGTTTCTTTTAATTGATTCATGCATAGCAAGTTTCATGACAAATATTTGATTGGTTTATCTTAAGATGTGTTTCTGGGAAGACCGCAATGTCAGTCCTTTTGCTGATCTCTAAAAATTGGGCTTCGTGGATCTTCTTTTTCTTCCTTTTTTTCTTTATGGATTTTAAACATACGTTCACATTTGGTTAAGATATGAGCCTAGAGCTGTGATATTAGACTATCTGAAAGTTATGTTTTTTTCAACCAATTCCTTCCTATTAAGTTTCATGATGAATAAATGATTGGTTTATCTTAGAGATTAGCATCATTTTTATTTCTTTTCTAATTTTATGGAGTTTGTCATGATGTGAAGTAGTAGTTTAATTTTACCTCTCTTCTTTTTTATTCCATGTGGGGTCTGCCGCTAAGTCTAGCAAGTATAATTTGTACCTATAAGCTTTTTTCGTATTAGTATAGAGGACACTGTGGTATACATCAAAATCTATTGTCTGTGAACTCAAATGGGATCAACTATCTAATGCGTGCAAGTTTAGATTTTGTTGGGAGTGTAGTAGGGACAGGTTATCCCTAGTACAGACCATATTATGGCTCGAAAAAATAGAACAGGTGTTTGAGTACCAAAAATAAACCCGGAAACGGGACTAGAGGACAGAGAGTTCAACCTTAATTTTCAGATTTGCAGCCGCTAATTGATTTGAATGTTTAAAAAAATAGTGACAAGTTACAAACTAGACAAGCTTAGCAAAAAATAACAAGAAAGAAAGAAAGCAAGAAAGGTAAAAGAACTTTTAAAAAAGAACAACACTCCAAAAATGAAATAAAATAAAAAATTAAAAAAAAAAGAATGGCAATGCTAATTTTACACTTATTTTCTCAAGCAGAATACAGTATGTGTAAGACTTGTCCAGTGTAGTAAATCCTACCACTGAATGGACCCAGACAACGAAAATGCCAAGGCTGTGATGAATAATGCAAACCATCTGATTTGAAGGCTTCCTCTAGTTCTATTCAAAAGCATCAAGCATTTAAAAAAGAAGATACAAAAATTAGATCTGCAAAATTACTTCTACTTTTTCTCTCTTATTATTTCATTTTTTTTCTTGTGGTTATCTCAAAGTGTGTTACCATAATACTCTACTACCCTAGCAAATTACGTTTTCAAAACGGCGTTCTAAAGCATGGTACTCTAGCGTTCTAAAACAGTGAATTTAGCGATCCAAAGCAATCCTAAACTTTTTGTTTTCTATTTATATCTTTAAAGATCACCTAACGAAGGAAAAAAAATCAATTATAATGAACAAAAATATAGGAAAAATAGAATTTTGGTACAACAATATGTAAGAAAATGGGCCATAATACTCCTAGAATATGTTTTTAGATGATTAATTTGAAAAAACATATATTATGTTTTATTAAATGTATGATTATTAAAGAAAATTCTTTACTTTAATTCTCTGGTATACTTTATAGAAGTCTACCCTAACGTACTATATTTTAAAACATATGGCGTGCCATGTTCTCGTTCCCGTTCCACGTACCGGAACGATCCGCGTTCCAGGTAGCATAGTCTCAAACCAATTGCAACTCGAGACTAATTCCTAAACATGAACGAAATCATCTGCCAACCATTCACATCAAGCAACTAGAGGAAATTCGAACCCGAGACGTCCAATTCCTGAGCTGGTCATCTCACCCAACTCATACACTTGTGCTGGTTGTGTAAACTTATTTCATTCTAAAATTTTCCCCATAGTGACCATAAAAGGAAAATATAAAACTAGAAGACAAATAAAGGTGGAAGAGAGAACCAATATGGTAGTTAATAACAAACCACCAAGAGAATTATCTTAAAAACAACTAGAATTCTAATTCTCATTAAAATACAGGTCAGGCAAAAGGTTGACATGGACAAGATTCCCACATATCCACCCAAGTCTAGGAGAACTTACTCTACTAAGGAAAACAATAGAAGTTTATACTTCTACAATATGAAGCAAGCATTAGAACAGGCAATATAATATCACATATCAAACTGCTTCCTTATTTGATTCAACACATCCGCTTTGTAATTTGGGTAATGTGGATGGTTAGAGATGAATACAATGGTCAAGGAAGCCTTATGTGAAGAGTATGATAGGCACCATGTTGATGGGCTGGGTGAGAGCTAAAGCGGCCTTAAGAAGAAAAAGGAGGGGGGGGGGGGGGGGGGAGGGGGATTGTGAGAGAGAGAGAGAGGGAGAGGCAGCGATGGTCCAGATGGAGGTGGGGAGATGAACCAGTCACTCCAAACTACTAGAGGAGTATATGGAAACAAAGGAAGGCGGCCACTATATATAGAGGAGCCAGGCTATAGAGATCACACATGCCGAGGATGCATGTTCGAGGGACAGGCAGCTGGATCCACCTAGTCTGACACCACGTTAGTGACATAATCCACTTTGATAGCGGAGTCAGAATTCTCAAGTTGCAAGGCAGGGTGTGCTCTTCAGCTATAAAAAGGTATGTAGCACATCATGTTTCTTTATGTTCATCTGAAGTTGTCTTCTTGTGGAGTTCTCCTCTCTCTCTCGCTCTCTCACTAGCCAAGATACCAATCCCCGAACAAAGGATGGGACAAGTACATTGGTGAACTCTCAACTCTAGCTAAGCTGCATGAATCTAAAGATCCCGCACAGAGATTACAGGGTGACGCTTGGGCGCCCCAAGACGGCAAACCAACCTTGAGGGGGTTTCTTGTGCCTTACCCCCAACCTAGGCTGACATGAGAGCATCAGTATAACATTGGAGATAAGAGAATACCAGGCATAAGAGAGGGACATTTGGATAAAGAACCACTCGGCTTAGTTGAGAGAGCAAAGTGAATTATTGCGAGGAGAGAGAGGACACACTCAGATAGAAAACCGCCCAACTGAGTTAACAGAGACCCGAGCAAGTCCAGTTGAGAGTACCAAGGATTCCTCTGAGCATTTAGGTTTAAGGGTATGGCACTGAATAAGTTACCCTCAACTGGCATGGCTCAACTTTGTAGGGAGCAACCAAAACACAAGGCAATATCCAATTGATCAACATTTCACCTGAGGCTCAGGAGACCGACGCTTGGATCAGAACCAAGTGACGGAAACAGCATGGCAGTCACCACCACATGGCATTGTAGAACCATGTACCCACACATAAAAAATAAGATTTATTCAATTTGGGCCTATGGACCCAACAGGATGTTAAGGGAAGATTTCAATTATCCCGTGTACCTTGAATTTATATATTGTCAAATATTCTTTCATTACTCTTATTTTAAAAAGAAATTATTAGTTACCCAAGTAGGGTTCAGATTCACCCTCAATTAATTCATTGAATTTAGTTTGAACAGCTCCTAGCATAAAACCAAGCTTGATCCATTCCAAATCCATTAAGCATTTAGCATCCCATTCATGTAACTATAATCATGCATTGAAAACATGTAAAACTGTAGATTGGCAATCATATACACAAATATGCAATAAAGAATTTATTCAAGTACTAGAGGGGTGTCATGTGTGACGCACATGGTGCACATGCATGCACTTCATCAGAACTCTATGGATAAAAGAGAGAGATTTACTGTATCTGAATGTAGAGAGGGTTGTGAAAGAAGTTGGTAAATAAAAGAGTTTTGTGAGACGTTAGGCAAATATTAGTGCGGATGGAGGTTTGCACTTGCAGTCCAAAATAAGTCATTCTTACCCTTCAATTGATAGATGGGATAGCGTTAAGCAGGTTGTGAAATATTAACTTTTTTAAGAACATTTTTGGAAGTAAAAAAATTGACACCACTTCATTTCGGGGAACACCTACTTGTGTTATCAGTGCATTAATGGAAGATAGAGTAACTCTTACATAAGATATAAGAAATGTAGGGTAACATTGAATAAAGAGAAGGAAAACTTTTTAAGTTAAAAGCAAACCATCCAGTAGCACTGCGGCGTTCATAGTTCTTTATTGTATCTTCTAGTTCAAGGGCCTCCATGACATATTTCATATACTCACTGCATACCAACAACTAATTAGATACAATAATGCAAACTTATAAAAATAAACAGTGAACATAAGCCAGATAGTTGTCAAACACTTTGAGAATGTGATACAGAATATTGTGGCATACATTGA
The DNA here is from genome assembly GCA_033060915.1 of Euryodendron excelsum. Taxonomy (NCBI): domain Eukaryota; kingdom Viridiplantae; phylum Streptophyta; class Magnoliopsida; order Ericales; family Pentaphylacaceae; genus Euryodendron; species Euryodendron excelsum. The sequence goes on along the minus strand of CM065385.1, from coordinate 27,205,998 downwards.
TATTTACTGTCAAATGACAAAGCCCAGAAGTGTCTACATTGATGACTTCAATCAAATAAGAATAGCTCTATACATGCAAGATGTAAAGGCCAAGAAAGACCAAGCTTTTCTTATCAATAAAAATAAAAGGCCTTTTGCATAATTATAATTTTATAGGCTCTTAGGTCGCTTTTGCACATATGGATTCAAATTTGACCCCGAAATATAAATCTGCTGTTTAGAGAAGAGCTTAGTTCTTGCATTTGGTTTCCATTGAAATGCTTTATAGGAGTTTAAGAGGTGAAAGTGAAATCAGACTTCAAATAATATCGGGGAGATGGTATTTTAAATCCATCCTACCACTAATTGCATGACTAATCATAAACATTACACAACTTGTTAAGAGCTATGAAACACAGACACGTCCCAAGAGGTGCTATGTCAGCCTTAAACACTATCAGACAGAAGGTGTTGTACATGGCCGGAACACATGCAGGACACACAAAGCATATCTCCAGAATTTTAAATTAAACTTTTACACAAGACACAGCCTACATACACCCAGGGCATGCACCAGGCAGGGCAGTAACACCATCAAGCAAGAGGAGGATAACAGCATGTTAAATTGAATCCATAAATAAAACAGCAGTTGGAAACATTATAATAAAATCAAAAATTCAGATGACATAAAAATGAAAAAAAATTAAATGGCACAGCAAGCATAAGAAGCCGTACAAGTAAAGTTCTATACCAATGAAACTGCAACAAACATTTTACTTCATTTTTTGGTGGTTTACCTTTTATATCGATAATACTCTTCTCTAGCTCCTCTTAGATGATGCCTAAGTGTTGCCATTGATTTCTCATCTGTATCGTAGTCCATATCATTTTCCCCTAATTGGCCCCCTTGGGGTTTGAAGGATGGATCTTCCCTGAACTGGTGGATTAAAAATTGAAGTTAACATGTATGCAAAAACCTTGTTGGAACTATTGGTTTGTGAAAATATACAAGAAGCAGAAATACCATTTGAACTAACATATTATCAATAACATCCATGTAAGGTCTCAAGGGATCACGCTTGGACATCTGCTTGGAAGTTGCCTGAGCCACCTAACAAAGTATACCATTATAGACAATTGAGTAAATAAGTAATGGGCAAGCAATCAAATAGAACAAAATTCAAATATGCTATAGGCATATGCAACCGTCATAAATTTCCCTGGTTAACATAGCAAAAAGCAAATCAAGAAAGAATATTTAACAAGATGAAGCAGACTATTCTGTCAACAGATTATTGTTAAATAGCAATTTAGACCTACAATATATTTTGATTTATATTTTCAAGTAACATGTGGTAGGAGCCTAACAAGTTGTGCTATCGAGGAACAACCAAGCCTCCAAGAGGTTTTTTGAATGAAGTATAGGCAATGGTTGAATGATTGGTGATCAGCAAAAGAGAAGGATTATCCAGCTTGGCTGGAAAACCTTTGATTTCGTGAAAGAATACAATGGAAACAGGGAGGGTCTGCATCTTTTGGGGCCAGGCAAAGGGGTTCAGAGGGAGATCACACTATGGGGGTATGAGATCTGCTAGGTGGGGGAAATGTTGTGAAAGGCTAGATTTAAAGGACTGTGTAATGTATTTTTGGCCAGTCTCCAGGGAGTGTTAGGGTTGTGGAATGTCATCTTCGGATTTAACAGGGAAAGGCGATTTTTTGAGATTATTATTCGGGGTTTGGGAAGAGGAGAACTGATTAGGGTTCCGGAGCTACAATCTATGAGGGGATGGGGAACTATGGCTAATATCCTTAAAGATTTTGAGGTCTCTTCTTCGCCAAGTTGACACAGGGGGACAAATCTTTCAGCACAACTTGTTAGGCTTGGTTGTTCCATTGAAAGACGATTTGAAGGAGTGCGAAGTCGAGGTGGATCCATTATCGTGTCTGGAAACTGCGGATTCACTGAAAAGATGTTTGATTGGGAGGTTGGTAGGGTTCAATGAAGCAGTTCCAGATGCGAAGTCAATCCAAGAATGGGTTGATAGGCTGTGGGGAAGAGAGGCAGGAGTTACGCTTTATGATTCTGCTGGGGCTTTTTACTTGCTTCTTTTCCATTCCTTTCATCACACAAAGCTCAAATTGGGTAAAGTGTGGTATTTCGATGGACATCCTCTGGCCTTGGAGGTGTGGAAGTCTAGTGCTTGCTGCTTCAGCAGATCAAATACCCCAAAGGAAATATGGATTCGGATTTTGGGGTTTCCTCTTCAATTATGGGACCTCTCAATTTTCAAGGCCATTGGAGATTTTTGTGGGGGGGTTATCGAGGTGGATGCAGAGACGGCAGAGCAGTATCATGCCCGATGGGTAAGGGTACAGATTAAAGGAAATGGCAGCTCTATTCTGGCGAGGATCTCGGTAGCAATGGGAGAAGGGGTACTCCTTGGACATATGGGTTGAGCCTGGTCTGAGATTGCTGCACAAAGGGGATTTTCAGAATCTTGTACGATAGCAAGAGGTGCCGGAGACAAGGCAGTCGGAAGAGCATGTGGATGAAGCTGCCGAGGAGTGTCATGGCAGATGGATTCCTAATCTGAATTGGGGGCAACGTGGAGGGCGTAACATATGGGATACCGTTTTGAGAAGGCAGTGGAGGACAGCTAGTATTCAGGCCGAAAGGGAGGTGGAGAACATGCCACGTAGTGTTTTGCGGGGTGTGAATTCGAAGTGGCCTAATTTGGAGGTGGATGCTGGGCAGAATAAGCGATGGGTTGCTAAAGGGAAATGGGCTACTGACTTGCAAGGTGAGCTCAACTCAAGGTGGAGAAGCCCAAAGCCAGATTTTTTAAAACACGGGTGTGAGGCCCAATCTGCTCCCTTGAAACTTTCTATTATTCCTTTTCGGGCTGGGTCTTCGGGTGTTATTTCATCTCAAGGCCTTTTAAGCCCATCTTCTTCTCTTTCTTGTCCATCTATGGTGTATCAGAGGAGTAAAGGGATTCAGGGGAAGGAGTTACAGCAGATGGGCAACCAGAAGGAAAAGAGGGTGTTTCTGTGGAGAGGGTTTGTGACTTTAGTGATGAGGGTACAGTAAACCGAGCTACAATGCATTATATAGAGAAGGAAAATGAGGACTTCGATGATGACAAGAGTTTCACAGAGGGGATTAACAGTAAAAATAGATGGTGGTACTTTTCAAATAGCGAGGGAGAGGCACAAACAGAGGGTGTTAGAGAAACTTTTAGGTCAGTGTTTCCAGTTTTTGGGGACAAAGAGAATCCGAATATAGTTATTAACTGCTTACCGCTGACTGTTCTAGGTCCAGGGGAATCAATGATTACCAGTGATGAGATTTTGAGATTGCTCAGGATTGCTCAGATTGGATTGCAGATAAATTGGAAAGGTTTAGTACCTTCTTGGGTTTTTCCTGCGAAGGTTTTGAGAATGGAGCTTTTAAATTCCTGTCTTCTATAGAACATAGATGGAGAGAGCAAACGAAGATGGCAAAGTGCAAACAAAGAGGGGGTACGACATCCAAAAAGGACAGGGAACTGAAGAAACTGCAGTGCTCTGTTAATTATGATGGTTTGTGGGAAGTAGGTAGGGCAGGTGAATGGGCAGGTAGGAGAAGTAGGGACACTGTTTTGTTATCTTATTGTAGTTAAAAATTTTAAGCTGGAATGTGAGGGGTGTCAATGATCCGGAGAAAAGGAAGATTATTAAAGCTATGATGTTAAAGTGGAAGGTGGACCTGATGCGTCTGCAAGGAAGCTAAAATGGAATCCATGTCTTTAGAAGTGGTGTGTTCGTGGTGGAAAGGGAGGTTCGTGGATTGGTCTTCTTTGGATTCTTTAGGGGGCTGCTGGAGGGATTGGGATTTTGTGGGTTAACCGTTTGTGGCGAAAAAGGGATGCAGTAATAGATGCTCATTCAGTATTTACTCATTCAGTATCTGTTCTTTTTGAAGTTGTGGGAGATGGTTTTTTGTGGAGTTTCTCAGGAGTTTACCGTCCTAATTCTGATTCTGTAAGAAGAGCACTCTGGGAGGAATTGATCTCAGTTAAGCACAGATGGCTTTGCCTGTGGTGTATAGGAGGTGATTTTAATGTTGTCAGGTTCCCTGGGGAGAGGAAAGGGTGTCGGCAGATATCTGCAGCTATGCGTGAATTCTCTGATTTTATTGAAGGTAATGGACTGATGGATTTACCTATGGAAGGTGCCAGATTCACCTTTTGCAACAACAGAGATATGCCTGCTCTATCTAGGATTGATAGGTTCTTGATATCAGCGGATTGGGAGGAGCATTTTTCGTTAGTTCTGCAGTCTGCTTACCCCGTCCAATGTCAGACCATATTCCAATTGTTTTGGACTGTGAAGATCTTCAGTGGAAAAAGTCCTTTTCGGTTCAAAAAATATGTGGTTAAAGGAGCAAGGTTTTATTGATTTAGTGCAGCAGTGGTGGAGATCTTGTCAGGTGTCAGGTTATCCAGGTTTTGTGGTGGCAAAGAAACATAAAATGGTTAAGGAGGATCTAAACAAGTGCAATTTGGAAGTGTTTGGAAGAGTTAATGTCAGAAAGGGTAGATGTTTGCAAGCTATAAAGGAGATGGACGCTATGGAAGGGGTTAGGCACCTATCAGATGCGGAAATCCTTCAACAGGAAGAGGCTAAATGTGAATTGGGGCGACTTGTTATGATGGAGGAAGTTAGTTGGACACAAAAGGCCAGATTGTTGTGGCTGAAAGAGGGAGACAATAACACAACCTTTTTTCATAGAACGGCAAATGCTCACTGTCGAAACAATCATATTGGGTGCTTGCAAGTTGATGGGGAAGAGCTAAGAAGAGAGGAGGAGATTAGAGGCAAAGTGGTGGGCTTTTATAATCACTTGCATTTGAAAACTTGTAACCGTAGACCTAGAATGGATGGTTTGGAGTTCTCTAAGCTATTGGAGGAAGACAGTGGTATGTTGGAGGTTCCTTTCAGCAAGGAGGAAGTATTATCAGCTTTGAAGGATTGCAATGGGAATACAGCACCCGGTCCTGATGGTTTTTCCATTATTTTTTTGTTAGCTCGATGGTATGTTGTTAGAGAAGATATTATGGCTATGATGCAATATTTTTATGATCATGGTTCTTTTGAGAAAAGCTTTAATGTAACTTTCATTATCCTTATTCCTAAGATGGGTGGGGCTATGGAGCTTAAGGACTTTCGTCCGATTAGCCTTGTGGGCAGTATATACAAGCTAGTGGCAAAGGTTTTGGCTCTCTGGCTTAAGAAAGTGATTAGTAGTGTGATTTCTCATTCTCAAGATGCTTTTGTGGTCGTCAAATTTTGGATGCAATTCTTGTTGCTAATGAGGCAGTGGATTCGAGATTGAAGAGTGGGGTTCCAAGGCTAGCTTGTAAGCTAGATATTGAGAAGACGTATGATCATGTTTCTTGGGATTTCTTTTTTTACTTGATGGAGAGAATGGGGTTTGGAATCCAATGGAGGAAGTGGATTTCTTTTTGTGTTTCTTCAATCAAATTTTTGTTTAGTGAATGGTGTCCCAACAGGCTTCATAGCTATAGGGGTTTGAGGGAAGGGGATCTCTTATCCCCCTATTTATTTATAATTGTTATGGAAGCTTTTAGCATAATGATGAAGAAAGCTGTGGATGGGGTATGATTAGATCTTTTGAGGTGGGCAGGTATGGGGCGGCAGGGTTTTTGTCTTGTATTTACTTTTTGCCGATGGCACCCTTCTTTTCTGTGATGCTAGTGAGGAGCAGCTTAGATATCTTTGATGTGTCCTTATTTGTTTTGAAGTTGTTTCCGGTTTAAAAGTGAGTGTAGTCATAAGTGAATTGATTCATGTGGGTGATGTGGGGAATATAGGGGCTTTAACAGACTGTTTGGGGTTCAAAGTGGGAAATCTTCCTTCGGTTTATTTGGGGCTGCCTTTGGGTTCTTCGTTTAAAAATAAGGGAGCTTGGGATGGTGTTATTGAGCAGACAGAAAGAAGGCTTGTTGCTTGGAAGCATCGATACCTATCTAAAGGAGGCGAGTTGACTTTGATCAAGAGCACTTTGTCTAGCTTGCCCACATATTTTATGTCTCTCTTCACTATTCCTGTATCGATGGCAGATAGGTTGGAGAAGCTACAACGAGATTTTCTATGGGGTGGTATGGGAGACGAATTTAAGCATAATCCTGTGGCTTGGGATAAAATTTGTTCTCCTTTGAACTAAGGTGGTCTGGGTGTGAGAAAGCTTCCAATTTTTAATCAAGCTCTGTTGAGCAGTTGTGGCGATTCGTGATTTAGGATGGGCTTCTGTGGAAATTGGTGATTCATAGCAAATATGGGTTAGGAGCAGGTGGGTGGATGTCAATTTAGAATCAAGATTCCTATGGGTGTAGTTTGTGGAAGGGAATTAGGAGAGGTTGGAGGGAATTCTTTTGGCACATCAGGTTTGGTGTAGGATATGGTAGTTGTGTAAAGTTTTGGAGTGACTACGGTGTACGGACGTGCCGCTTTCGGTGGCCTTTCCTAATCTATATTCTATTGCAAGAGATAAAAATGCATTTGCGGCAGATTATATAAAGATTACCAATGAGATTGTTGCATGGGAACTGGTGTTTATAAGGGAAGTGCAGGATTGGGAGTTAGAGGAGGTTGCTATTTTTTTGGTGCATTATATGAGTCGAGGATTGCTTGGCAAGGTATGGATCATATGATCTGGGATGATAAAAAAGGACAACTTTCCATGCGTTCTTTTTATTCTGTGCTATGTAATGGGTCTGTCAAACCTTTTCCATGGTAGGCTATTTGGAAATCAAAGCCCCAATTAAAGTAGCGTTCTTTGTACAGACAACAGCTTTAGATGCTATTCTTACTATTGATAATGTGGGGAAGAGGGGGAAGGTGTCCAAAGCCGAAAAAACAGTTGATCATTTGTTGATTCATTATGATGTGGCATGGAAACTTTGGAGCATGTTATTTTCAATGTTTGGTATCTGTTGGGTTATGCCTATTTCAGTTGCTGCTTTATGTGACACTTGGCCATCAGGCTGTAAGGATCATTTTAAAAAGAAGGTATGGAAGGTGGCTCCTTTGTGTGTTATGTGGTGCATATGGAAAGAACGGAATAGAAGAACTTTTGAGAATTTGGTTTTACCCGTTCATAGGACAAAGGCATCATTATTGCATATTTTTGCTTCTTGGCAATCAGGGAAGTTTTGTGACTCTTCTTTCGCTTTGGAAGATTTTACAAGGGATCTTGATTTGAAGGGGAGGTGTTAGTTTTGGGTATACTTCTTGTGTACATTTGGTGTTTGGTTCAATAAACTTTTTTTACTTATCAAAAAAAAAATATATATATATATATATATATATATTTCACTTTCCACAAGTAACAAACCTATAAAAATACATGAAATCTTTATCATATATTCATCACACAGCTTACACAATTATGAAAAATTAATTTTGCTGACACTGATCTCCAATAACTTAGCAAGCATTATTACCTATCCAAAGAGAACATAGAAAACGTGTCCATTTTTTCATGTAAACACTTGTTCACAAGCGTAAGTGTCAGAAGTTAATTGCATAGCCATAGTTTCACAGCATCTTCTTGCACTTTTTGAGGCAGTAAAAGGTTTTACATGTCTTAACCTAACATCTCTAATCTCTGTTGCAAAAAAGTTTTTTTCTCAATGATAAGTAAAGATATACATTAATCAAAAGGCACCAAGGGGGTGCACTCTACCCATGTACAATAAAATCGAGAGCCAAAATAAAGACCAATAGAATCTATACATCCATCTACTTAAGGGATTCTACCAAAACCAACAACTAGTTAAAGGATTGAAGCACTTTGCCCAAAAGACCTAACTATAGAAAAGTGACAAAAATCTCCTCTCAAATCTAAAAATAGGTACCCCCCCCCCCCCCCCCCCCCCCCCCCCCCCCCCCCCCCCCCCCCCAAAAAAAAAAAAAAAAAAAAAAACTATAAAAAGATCTTCGTTTTCCTTCACCCCCAAATAATCCACATCAAGGCCAAAGGCAAAAAACCAGGCCACTTTCCTTATCTTTTCCACTCTAGCCCCTCTCTAGGAATGAACGAGCTATGACACATTCCTTGGGAACATCCATTTTAAGCCAAACATTGAAAGAGCCAAAGAACAAAAATCTCCAGGCACAATGAATGGGAGGATGGATTGATTGATTTCCCATCATGCTTGAACATACAACACCAATTAACATGATTTGCCACCTTCTAATTAAGTTGTCAATAGTCAGAATCTTGCCCCATTGTCTTCCATGCTATCTCATCCAGTTCCCTTGTTTAGCTAGACAAACTCCAAGTAAAATTAAAATGCTTGTTTTATCAAGATATTTGAGAACTCTAGAAGGTAAAGAATGATACAATCACACAACATACCTTTCGTAGTTAAATGGGGAAAATATATTTTCATACAATGAAAAGCACTTACTACGATAGCATTTGATAGTTCCTGATGGGCTTCATCAAGTTTCACAGCCATTTTGGAAAGTTTATGAGAAAGAACCTTCTGCCGAGTGGTCCAATCAGAATTTCTCCAAGTGCTCTTTGGAATTTCACTCAAACCAAAACCAAGAAGAAATGCACCAGTAACAAGTCCGAAAGTATTAGAGCATGCCATGGCTAAACCCAATAGATCTCCACTCCTGTCAACAAAGATATCAAGCAATAAGACATGACAAAGCAATCCATCAAATATAAAAGTAGAAAACAAAAGGATACCAAACCAATTATGCTTGTTAGCTCCTCGCATTGCATAGGACCATGATTTTGAGACAACCAAATAAGCTTAGAATCCACACACAAAAATGGCAATTCTATCACTACCAACTGATGTATATCCTACTTCTGTCTGGTTACCACATTTTCTCACCATCAGTTACATCTACCATGACCGAGTTCAATCACTGCATCACGCCAGACTCAAGGAAAATACAATGATCTCAAACATGATCTAAACTAGCTGCCCTTTTTTGGCAAAGATGCAACTTACATATTGTTCATTTAGGGACCCAACTAATATCCACTTCAACAAACAATTCAATTGAGATCTGCTCTCATGAATTGGACCTAATACCATAAGCAAGAGAGTACATTTTTTTAATGCTAAAAGCGTAGTTGGTATGGAGAAAAGGAAGAAATGACTTTACAGGGAACTGAAGTATCTAAAATTGCCCCAATTCCGAGACAGCTCTCTTTCCAAAAGAGCAGATGGTGGAAGTTAAATTTAATTCATACCCCAGGAAAGGGATTCCATTGCTAAACTAGCTTTAGAAAGATGATGAACTCCCCAAATGCATATTACCCATCCAATATTTTCTTCCACAACAGAAGCCAAACGGAAGCCAAAGAACTACAGGATGAATTTAACTTTTAAATTCACTGCAAATTCCTATTATATTATTTACGAGAGCAAAGGTATTGAATAATTTGCCAAAAACAAATGGGTTTCTAGGAAAGATGAAAAACTAGCAAGGCTTCAAAAAAAGGAACACCAAAATGTCGTGCTCTCTCTATATAATATGGTCGAGATTATGAGAAAGCAATACAAAAGGTTCCCAAACAGTTCCCCAACACTCCTGCAACAGCAAGTTGGCATGGATTGCACAAGAAGCTACATCAAATCAAGCTTCATAAAATCTACAAGAGCACAATGCCAAATTAGAAGCCTTTAACAAGGAAGAATACTACATGCAACAGCACCCAATCATTCTGAATAAGGTAAAAGGAACTCCTTTAATTGAAGTTGATGTAGGTAGGCAGAGAGAATAAAGGCTACAATCAATTATGGTCATAAAACAAGAAAACCTGATTTTAGGTCAGATTTATTTGACTTCCAGCAAGAAAAGCTTAAAATCCATAAGCTATGGGCTTAAAAGTTGAGTCCTAAGAAGAAGAGGGTGTCAAAGATAAGGGTGGGGGTCTTGTGTGTCTGGGATGTCATAAAAAACCATGCAAAAGGCTGACTAAGAGTTTGGATCAGACAAGAACGAAAGACCGAGAGGGAGAGAGAGAAGAAAGATAGCAGTGGGCCCAAGGTAAAAAAGAGTTTGGATCAGATAAGAGAAGGAAGACCGAGAGGGAGAGAGAAAGGGAGATAGCAGTGGTTACAAGCTATGTTACCTGGATTCGGGTACAATTGCCAGGTATAGGTATGTGTCCAAGAATTGGATTCATCTAATTCTAATGACCAAGGTCACTCAGGCACAGCTAGATTTCATATTTCTTAAATATTTTTTTTGCTTTTTTTACAGTAAAATTGTATTTACAAACTAAAATACAACATTTCATACATAAAATGAAAGTCCTGTACTTAGTTTTGTAGCAAACTCAATTATTTATACATACGTGTTAAATGTATACCCAACTAGCCATATCAAACACATATCCCATAACCTAATCCAAGTGTCGAGTATCCGACACATGTATTTCACAAATTTAGAAAAGTCCAAGTAACATAAGTCCCAAGAACACAAATTGCAATTAGAGGGTGCTCAAAATTGAAAAAATGATCAGAAAATTAAAATGAATTTCTTGACTTTACATAGCAGTCCCAAGGATGGCAGTCAAGTTGGACTACAAAGCTCAAGGCTAGTCACAATGCAGCAGGGGCCATTAGCCTACAGGGCTAGCTATCACCAGACCCGCCTGGATACTGCCATCTGTACACAAATACATTGTTAAGACATCAAACATGCACCACCTCTCCTGAAGACAAAGTCGGCACTCCCTCCCTACCAAAGCACCCAAGACACATACACCACAACCCCAAAGTGGATCAAGGATTGGGGACCACCTCAGCCAGAGCTTGGTTCCAAAGTCAGTCATAGTTTCAACAAGCTTCGGGTTCCTCAGGCCCTAGGGCCCTACTCCCCACTTAGGCAAGCGTTGAGTAGCAACAGTTGAGCATCATGGTGCATTGGAAAATAGGGACAAGTGACAACATCAAAGGCACATGGCCTTAGCAAGCACTAAGGCCTTGCCCCACACCACAAGGCATCTCGTGGACCGCCACATGGGGCTTACCAATCAGTCCATGTGGTGTGTCATCAGTAATCAGTTTACAAATGTCAACAAAGTGACAGTAAAGAAAATTGTCACATCGAAAAACTTATTCTCCAAAAAGCTACCCATCAACCCTCCATTACAGCTAGGGATGGCAACAGGGCAGGAATGGAAAAGGTGAACCCCCCTCTCCCTACCCCTGAAGGAGTTCTCCCTAACCCTGGTGCCTTTCCCTAACGCCTCACCCTACCTTGGGCAGGAAAATAAATATCACAAGAAAATTATATACTGGTTTCAATTATGGGAAGATTAAGACTAGAAACATTGTCAGAAATCAAATAACAATCAAGAAATTATACAATAGATTCGGAAAAAAATTAAGATATAACTTCCTTCATCACTTCTAACATCGATCATCACAGGCGGCTATATGCATATATAAGTGTATATATAGACATGTTTTGATGTCAATGAATACACCAAACTTGAGGTAACAAAGAGGGAATGGTGGCAACACCGGTGGTACTTCATGATGTTGGCATTCATGATGTAGCTGCAGCAGATATGAAATGGCACGAGAGAGTGTTCTCATTGTAACAAAACCCTAAAGCTTAAGTCCTTTTTATGTGGGGTATGCGAGAGAATTATATCCTAGCAATTTTGTATGTGAAGGGGCGGATTCAGGTCGGGACTGCCCTATTCCCACCCTGGCCCTGAGGCAGAACAGGTTTTTGTTTCCTAACCCCAAACCTACCCCAACATTAATTAGACTCACCCCATACCCATCTCAATAGGGGCAGGGCAAGGTGAGGACGCAAATGCCCAGTTATTAGGTTATTCCTAATTCCAGCAAATACATGTGGACCTTCAGATTAAACCAGAGCTCAATACATACCATACTAAATAAAAATAAAAATTGCCCAGCTTCAATTTTGATAAACTCCACTTAACTTTTAACCGCTGAAATTTTATTTAATAACCACAGCCCATCAGCTCCAGCCCATAAAATGAACCACCAAATTTAGGGCTTGATTGAAAAACCCCAACCATGTAAAAGTTAATAAATAAATTTAAAAAAAACCAATATCTGAAATAAACGGCAAAACTGGTGACCCCTAAGACATTAGAATATTGGTTTCCTTTCTAAAGTGCAAGCAACTGCACTCCAAACCAAAAGCAACTTTTCTTTCTTCATCATAAGAAGCCTGAAAGTAAATCTACATTTAAATTCTCTCTTCTGTAGAAGGACTGCTTCCTAGACATTGTCAATGCCGTCAACATATATAAATCATAAGTGCGTATGTAATGTTCAATAAACAGCCAACAGGAATCAATCACGCCTAGAAATGTGAGGATGAACTGTTTTTATTCACAATCACGTTTCTCAAGTAAGAATAAGTTGTACATAAAATACAATAAGGATCTTGTAATGAAACTGATTAAACAATTTAGGCCATTTGAGAACAAGTAAGATGGAATGCAGATAAATTATTCCATGATCATCATGTGAGTTCACTTCATATCGTTGACTTATGCAGAGGTTGCAAGAGGGTACCAATACTTCTTCTTTTTGTAGCTAAGGTTTGTCTTCCTTCACTGCACCGGAAAAAAAAAAAAGTGAAGAAAATATTCTAATTTTGTCTTCTAGTGCTATACATTGCTTTCTTGAGAAACATTGGATGTAAATGAGCTTTGCCCTATCATTCCATTATAAAAATTTTGTATCACACATCTGAAAGAAATTGCAGTGGATGTGCATGGAATAACAGGACACGCAGTTATTGATTGTCTTCTAGAAATGCACAATTGCAAAGAAGAGAAAAATTGCAAGATCTTCTGTAGATATTATAAAAAACTTGGGCCCAAATTTGACAAAGAAAAGTGTCATAAAATAGGGTTTCAATAGTTGCACGAGGAGGAAACTAGTAAATACCAATAACAGTTTAGGATCATATGATAAATTATGCATATAGGAGAAGAAAAGGTGAATATCTACAACCGGTTTTTAAGAATTTTGAAATTCCTACATGCCCCCGTCGAGTTGAAAGTGACCCATGTCAGTTCATTAAACATAGCTGGCAAACAACCAAATGCAATCAATACGTAGAGCACATATTGACACAGTCTGATTAGGTAACCAGTTTCCAAGCTAAAAATTATGCAAAAACATTTAACACCACACTAGGCAAATTTACAACATACTGGAATTTACACTCCAAAAATGTGAACCATATAATACAAAAGAAGTAATTGGGAATTGCAACAAAGAAGAACGAGTTTAGGAGGATGAGAAACCAACCAATTTTTGCGCATAATGATGAGGAGAATAAGGCCAAAAAGACCAACAGATCCCACAATTAAATAGAACACCAAATTTACATGTATGCTACTCTTCAACCTTTCTGACACAGTAAAGTCTCCAGCATCTTCAAAACCCTGAATAAGGGGCACCACAATCCTGCTTAGAAGAATAACATGGTTTAACTATATGAGGATATGTACAACTATGGACTGTGAAACCATTACAAAGTTTCTAAGAGCACATAACAAATACCAACTTACATAGGCAACAATAGCATAAGTGCACACAATCATATGCTCTGTGGTCACACCACAAAAAACCTAAAACTACGCACTAGCATATTTATGACTTCAACATTGGCGTTAATACATCAGCACACAACTAAATCCAGTCCAGAAAAAGATGATAACATAAAATGCATAGGTGCAGACAAATTAATTCAGGGCAACACATATAGCCAAAGAGAAACAAATGAATCTTATACAAACAGTAAATACGCATGGAAACCAGGACACAAATAATGATACCTAAGAAGATCACAAGATTTTTGCAGCGAAGGAGGAAAAAAAATGACATAGACGTGAAGATCCAGCTCAAACAGATACATTTTAAATACCAAACAAGCAAGGTGATAGTCACTGTTCTGCAATACAATAAATAAACCTCGAAGAGAGTCACTAGGATCATATTCAACATAGTGAATCATTACCTAAATAGAGGAGTTAAATAACTATAGGAGTAGTCCACAAGGATGTACGTGACATACCAAGTAAGCAAAAATGTACTCCAATATGACCAGCTCCAAAAGAAAGCAATGCCTCCATTCTGAGAACCAATAACTGTCTGTACAACAACAGAGTTGTTACTAATGTCAATATAACTAATTGATGTGATACAAATAGGGGAAGAGTGTGGCAAATCAAAACAATAAAAGCTAATAGGTTCGGATATTACTGGCCAATAGACAGCTGAACATAAAACAGATGGTTCTCATACAAATGATTTATAGGAATGTTTCACCCAAATTTAGAACTAGCAAGCCAGACTTTACAAAAGGATCAGGATTCAAAATTACGATTCCTTAAGACCCAGATACAATAATCGACCCAAATCCCTCCTCATAAAACGCCGCAATGTTGTCACATACAGTTTACTAGCATGAGACAAGCGCCTTTACTTTCATAAACTAAGTTTTCGAAGATTTGTACAACACATATGAACCAAACAAACATTACGAACTTCAGACAAATGCTTAGGTCTATGCCACACCAAGCCAAGAGACGATACCTAATAAAGTTAATCACTCTGAAGGTTCTATTAGATTATTAAATTGAACTAAAGACAAAAACAAATAGGGGGAAAGAACGAAGGAATTGAGATTGTACCGTCCAAATGTCAGCAGGGACGAGGATGATGATGGAGAGAGAACAGAACCAGGCGTATCCGACGGTGAAGAGTACGTAGCGAGGTACTTCTGGACCAGCAAAGTACCTCAACGTGAATATCACCATGCCCACTGTCAACGGAAGCGAAATCAGATAAAACACCCACATCTCTCTGCCTTTTCTCTCTCTCTCCAAAACTCTCTCTCTCTCTCTCTCTCTCTCTCTCTCTCTGGGTATAGCTTGGGGGCTCGGCTAAAGTTTTGAGGGAAGAGTGAACAAGTCGAGCGACCCGATCACAGGCATTCAAAGGAGAGAACGCCGTCCATCTCCCTCCCCAATCGATCGCTGCTGATTTGTTTCTTCTCTTTCATTTTTTTTCTTCTCTCTTCTTCCTCCTCCAAAAGTTTCAGCTAGCGTGCGCCACGTCTTGCGTTACTTGCGCCCAGGTGGTGGAGTTATTTTACGTTGCGCGCAGTGCGTCCTACGGGTGCTCTCGCTGTGTAGACTGTTTTTTTTTTTTTGGGGGCAATATAGCTAGGTAAAATAAAATATTTTGCATGTCAAATACTTTACTTGGAAAATCATTGCTTTAATCACATTTTGTGTTTGGCTGCTAATTCAATAAAAAATATATTCTCCTCAAAAGATGTTCAGCATGTCACCGGTAACAATGACAAAATAACCCGACATCTCGCATCTCCGTCTCGTCTCTACCCTAATAAAACGAGTACGGAGTGATATTATTTGGAGTCGAGTCGGGTTTTGGGACAAGATACAATAACCAATCCTGTTTATACATATATATTTGATTACTTATTTGTTTTAATATAAAAGTATTATATTAGAAAATAATTAGTATATTTAATATAAAAATATTTGATTACTTCTTCTTTTCTTGTTTTGGGACAGTGCAAAGGAAGGTCAAGAAAATTTTACCTTCATATTCCCAACGCCTTATTTGATTGCAGTTCTTTTTCCTTTTTTTTTTTTTGTATTATTGGAATAAAAAAATGAAAAAATCTAATTTTTCGTATTTTCATAAACAAAAAAATTGGACCATTCAAAACACCATTGTTTTTATGTCAGCTTCATTTTCATATGAAAATAATTCTAAAAACTAAAAAAAACATATTTTTTGGTTCTTAAAATTTAAGTGTTTTTGAAAAATTCTTCAAACATAAGTTCTAGAATCATTTTACCAAATGCAAATTCGGCAAAAACAGTTTTAGAACGATAAATTTAAAGAAAAGAGAAAAAAATAAAAGCAAAAAAGAACCAAAACCGTAACAAAATGAGTTTACTCTCGCGCTCCATATAAGATTAATTAACTATAGGCTTAGTCATGGATGATCACCCAATTTGTTTCTACCAAAAAAATGTGTGATGGTTCCGTGATGATGATATATCCTCTCCAATCCACATATGTTTCTAGCTTTGAGTTACAATCATATATCGTCTATTATTTTATTTCTTCTATTTTACTTTGTTTTTCAAAAAAAGACATCAATAAAGATATGTTACACTATACAGCACTCTACCAGTTACACTGAAACTATGTATCTTAAAAATAATTTGAGATGTTATAAAATTAAATGAAATGTAAAACATACAAATGTAACTCAACATAAGATATAATAAAGTTATTTCTTCGGTAGCAGTAAAATATTTCTCAAATTAGTTCTTTTAGAACTATTCAGAGTTGATCTTCTTGATCACCTAAAATTTTATTATATAAAAGAAAATATAAATACAGCTTCTCTCAATATTTGTTTAGAGCCTTTGCTCTATCTATCTTCTCTCTTCTTCTGTGTTCTTCTTTTTTCCTTCATCTCGTGCTCTGACTTGTGTCTCTTTATATAGACGAGAAGAGCCACGTGTCATCCATCATATAAATAATAGGATGGTGAAACCATCTTATCTTTATACATGGTGAGTGGTGGGAATCCACTATGCACCAAGTTCATAACACTCCAGCTTAGATGACCACCACACAAGATATATGCCTCATTAAAATTTTGCTAAGAAAAACCCTGTGCGAAATATCCTTAGCCAAGGAAAAAGAGTACAATATTCTTGTGTAGCATCGAATGATGTAGGTACGTTAAAATTGCCTCGTTAATACTTTACCAAGGAAAACCCTGTGAGAAAAAACTATTGGCGAAGAAAAAAGAGTATAGTATGCAACTTTCCCTCATGAATACGTCCAGTAAAAAATTGATAGAATCAATTATTCAACATAAAGGATTTTTGAAACGACACATACCAATATTATGCACCAATTTCTCGGATGTCACAATTGGTAGTGCTTTAGTCAATAATTTTGCCCAATTATTGCTTGAATGTATCTGCTGGATATTAATATCACTACTCTTCTAGAGCTCATGTGTATAAAAGGACTTTGGCGATATATGCTCGTTTTGTCACCTTTGATGTAGTCTTTCTTAATTTGTATAATCATTATCTTCATATAATATCATCGAGATATCTTTGATCAAATCTTTTTTAAATATGTTGGATCACAGAATTCAGCCAAATGTACTCTTAACTTGCTTCATGAGTATTTCAAAGTAGTAATTTGAAGAAGTTGCCGTTAATAGTTGTTTTACAGATCGCCAAGATATAGTAGCATTGTCATCAGCAAACAAATACACCATGTGACAGAGTTTTATGTGGATAAGAAAGATAGTTATCATCTGCATAGCCAACTAACTCTGATATTGACTCCTTGGCATAGAATAACCTCATATTTGTTGTTCTTCGAAGATAACACAATATGTGTTTTACTTCATTCCACTGTTTTGGAGTTGGTGCAGAACTTTATCTTGTTAACAGCTTGACAAAAAAATATAATATCAGGTCTTGTGCATTTTGCAAAATACATAAGAACTCCAATAGTACCATAACATGGTGTTTCATGACCAAAAATTTTTTCACCATCTTCTTGAAGATGAAAATAACATTTCTGTATATCAAGTAATCAAATAACTATTGAAAAATTTCATGAATAAGTTTTATCAATATAAAATCTTTTTTATATATGTCAACTAATGAATAAAAATTCTTTCTGATAAATGCTAGATTTGTAAAATAAAATAATAATTTGTTCTCCCAAGCTATTTAATTTCAAAGTTATTCTTTAAATAACTAGTAACTTTGTAATCTCTTCAGAAGTACCAATAATATTCAAAAGTATAAACATATATTGCAATAATAATAAATCCAAATTCTAGTAAACATGTATGGACAAATTGTATTGTTTACATATTTATTGTGATAATTATACAGAGCTTGATACAAATATCTTCAAGGCGAAGTGTTATGTATGAATGGATTCCCACCATTGGAATCTAATATATTAGATTCCAACAATATTTCCAATGAACATTGGATTCCAACAATGCTTTCAATGAGCATTAGATTCTAATGCGTTGAAAGGTGCTACTTCTCCTATAAAAAAGAGAAGTGAGAGTAGCTAAAAAGGTACACAAAAGAAAAAGAAGAGGAGAAGAAAAGAGATAGAAAGAAGAGAGAAGAGAAAAGAGCGTAAAGGATGTAGGTAAAATATTCAAGTTCAAGTTGTGTTTTATATTTTGTCTTATGATAAAAATAAAATCTTGAGTGATCAAGAAGATCTATTTCTAATAGTTCTAGAAGAACTATCTAATTATTATTTGACAGTTCCAGAAGAACTAATTTTATTATATACTGTGTTTGGTTATTTTGTTTGCTTTATATTTCTTTAGATTTATAACATGTTATCGGCACAAAACTCTAAATATTTGTGGTTATTATATTTATGGTGTTAATACATTAGTTCTACAACTATGGTAAAAAACATTTACAAATCTTACATTTAAAAAAAATATAAAGGATAAATAAACTAGTAGTTATTGTTCTTATCAGTATATATCGGATATGTATATATTGTTGGGCTGTTCCCTATGTGCAGTTATTAAAGAGCACAATTAGTTGGACAATAATAGAGTACTTTTTACATGATGAAAGTAAATATAATTTATTTAAACGTCTGCATCTGTATGTAATTAAATATAATTTATTTGAATGTCTATATATATATATATATATATGTATAAGCGTATAACATATATAAATTGACCAAATCAAATGTAGACCAAAAACTGATCAAATCAAATTGTGGAACAGTAAATAGATAATCGGAGAGGGAATCTAAGGAAGTCTAAGAAGGAAATAACCTTTTTCATTCTAAGGCACAACGCAGTTAAGCCGTTTGTTTTAAACACTCACATTATTTTTAAATACCACTTCAAAAGGAGGGAGACACGAAACTAATGTTTTCCCTTTATATATTAGTATAGATGTCTTTCACCCCAATATACAACTCCTTTTGAGGATTTATTAAGGTCTTATTTTTCATTAAAAAAAATACTCTCACAAGTGAACCAGAAACTAGTGAACTCTATGCAAATGTCAAAATAAAAATAAAATAAATAGAGAAAGAGGTGGAGAAGTCTTTGATATGTATGGCTTTTGATTAAAATAATAGTACGTCGAAGCATGATGTTTATTATTTAATGGTGAGTATATTCGAATTATGGGAGGATGGATAGATAAACGAGTTGTTTAATTGTTACTAGATTTATATTTATCAATATATATTCTTGTTCTTAATAGATCTCCCCTATGAGAACATTATTTGACTGAAATTCTATAGTATGTCTTCTTTATATTATTTTCGTATTATCATGATTCAGATCCTAAAACTTTGTTATATTTTGGGTGTAACTTTCTGAAAATGCCCAACCTCGTAAAGCTAGAATTTACTACTCTTAATATTTCGGACAAAAAATATTTATCCTGGGTAGTTAATGGTGAGATCTATTTGTATACAAAGGACCTTGGAAATACTATAAAAGAAGAAAATGAAGAATCCCAGCAGAAACGTGCAAAAACAATGATTTTTTTTCGCCATAATATTCACGAAAAATTGAAAACTGAATACCTTACGGTAAAAGACTCACTGATACTATGACAAAATTTAAAGTAGAGATATGAGTACCAGATGACTATGTTTCTCCTTAGAGCTAGCTATGATTGGATGCACCTAAGGTTGCAAGATTTTAAAGCTATTAATGAGTACAATTCTGCATTATTTAAAATCAACTTACAATTGAAATTATGTGAGCAAAATATTATTAATGAAGATATATTAAAAAAAAACATACTTCACATTTCATGCTTCGAATATGCTCTTGCAGCAACAATATTGAGAGCGGAGTTTTAAGAAATATTCAGAATTGATATCATGTATTCTTCTGGCTGAACAAATTAATGAGCTTTTGATGAAAAACCACCAATCTCACCCGACCGGCTTTACACCGTTCTTTGAAATGAATGTGTTCTTATTTTATGGACGTGGTCGTGGACATGGCCGCAAACGTTGCCATGGCAGAAATAATTTTTTATCATCATAGGGGTTACCGTGGAGGTAAAAATTATCATGTTTCAAGTTTTCAAATTAAGAATACCACATCACAGCACCAGTAGGGGAATCAATCTGAAACAAAAAAAGAAAAGGGAAAAAGGTTTACAAATAAACCCCCTTAAAATTATGAAAATGTTTGTTATAAGTGTGGTATGAAAGGACATTAGTCACATACTTGTCGTATTTCCAAACTATTAGTGGATCTTTACTGAACATCAACAAAAGATAAAAGAAAAAAGAGAAAAATAAATTTTACGGACTTTGATGGCTCAGTAAACGTCACTCAACTTAATGTTTTAGATTTCTTTACAGATCCTAATGGGAAAATAGATCACTTAATTGGTGCTAGAAATGTCCGCACTAACTAATTTTTATTTTCTTGTTCCTTATAGTTTGTTATCTTTCTAGTATCATGTTTTCTAGTATGTTTCTCTTTAATGAAGTAATGATTTTCTAGTATATTTAATTTTTGTAAACAATTTTTATATTTTGTGTATAAATGCATGAAACGTACCAATACATTAATTACTTTTAAGATAAATAATGGAGATATATGCCTAGTAGACAGTGCAACAACTCATATAATTCTTCAAAAGAAAAAATATTTTATAAATTTAACATTAGCTGAAAATAATGTTAAGACAATATCTAGCACTACAAAATTAATTGAAGGTTCCAGAAGAGCCAATATATTATTGCCAAAAGAAACAAAACTCTATATTGATAATACTATGTATTCAACTAGAGTTACAATGAATTTTCTCAGTTTTAAAGATATACGTAGTAATAGGTATTATATAGAGACAATAAATGAAGATAATAAAAAATATCTTTACATTACTTCTACTATTTCATGCTATAAGCATATATTAGAAAAACTTGCTACCTTCTTCTCTAGATTATATTATACAATTATAAGAATTATAAGATCACCTGAAATGAAGCACTAAAAGTGTTTTAACCCAAAGAATTTTATACTTTGGTATGGTCATCTTGATCATCCGGGATCAACGATGATGCGTCGAATAATTGAGAACTCTCAGAGGCATTTGCTAAAGAACTAGAAGATTCTTTTATCAAGTGATTATACATGTTTTGCTTATTCACAAGGAAAATTAATTGTGAGACCATTCCTTTCAAAAGTAGTAGTTGAATTTTTAACATTTTTACAAAAAATTCAGGGGAATATATGTGAACCGATACACTCATCATGTGGACCATTTCGTTATTTTATGGTTTTAATAGATGCATCCATACGATGGTCACATGTTTGTTTACTTTCTACTTATAACGTTGCATTTGCTAGGCTTCTTGCTCAAATCATCAGATTATGAACATAGTTTCTAAATTACTCGATTAAGTTAATATGACTGGATAATACTGGTGAATTTACATTTCAAGATTTTAATGATTATTGCACGTCTATAGGGATTGATGTTGAACATCCTATTGCACATACACACACACAAAATGGTTTAGCTGAATCTTTTATCAAATGTCTTTAGCTGATAGCTCGACCTTTATTTATAAGAACAAAATTACCTATTTCTGCTTGGGGACATGCTATATTGCATGTTGCATCATTGGCCCGTGTCCGACCTATTGCTTACCATGAATATTCATCATTATAGCTTGTTTTTTGTCAATAACCAAATATTTCTCATTTAAGGGTTTTTAGTTGTGCTGTATATGTACTAATTGCGCCCCCACAACGTACTAAGATGGGTCCCTAACATTGATTTAGAATTTATATTGGTTTTGATTCTCCATTTATTATTAAATACTTTGAACATTTAACCGGAGATGTATTCACGACACATTTTGCAGATTGTCATTTTGATGAGACACTTTTTCGATTATTAGGGGGAGATAAGACGCAACTAGAAAAATAATATGAGATCACTTGAAATGCTTCTACGGTATCTCATCTTGATCCCTAAACAAATTAACGTGAATCAAAAGTTCACAGGATTATTTATTTACAAAAAATTGCAAATCAATTACCTGATGTGTTTAATGATACAAAGAAGATAACCAAATCGTATATACCAGCTTCTTATACCCTAACACGTATTGATGTCCCTGTAAGACAATCTGCTAATATGGTAGCAAATGAGTCTAAAACACGTCTGAAACGTGGGAGACTTGTCGGTACAAAAGACATAATTCCTAGAAGGAGGAAGGCACAGGTACATAAGCAAGTTAGTATTCTTGAAAAAATCAGAATATCTAAACCTCTTGAAGAAAGAACTCCTGTAAAAGAATTTTCAGAAGAGAAGCCTCCTAAAGAGATATCCCCTACAGAGAGACATACTCTCCTGTAATGGATGCAATTACGTTAAGATTTTTTATTAGTTTGTCAGTCTCAGAAGGACTGGATATGCGTCTGATGGAAGTAATAACAACATACTTATATGGTAAATTAGATAATGATATATATATATATATATATATGAAAATTCCTAAAGGATTTAAAATGCTTGAAGCAAAAATTTCAAAACCTCAAAGTTTATATTCTGTCAAGCTTCAAAGATCTTTATATGAGTTAAAACAATCTAGACGCATGTGGTATAATCATCTCAGTGAATATATATTGAAAAACGAATATGTGAATAATACAATTTGTCCATGCATTTTTATTAAGAAATTAGAATCTGAATTTGCTGTTGTTGTAGTCTATATTGATGATTTGAATTTTGTTAGAACTCCTGAAGAGCTTATAACAACTGTTAATTATTAAAAAAAGGAGTTGGACATGAAAGATCTTGGAAAAATGAAATTTTTTCTTGGACTACAAATTGAGCACTTAGAAAATGGAATTCTCATCCATCAATTTACATATACAAAAAAGGTTCTGAATCGATTTTATTTGGATAAAGCTCATCCATTGAGTTCTCCCATGATTGTCCAATCACTAGATGTACAAAAAGATCCTTTTCGTCCTCAAGAAGACGGTGAAGAACTCATTGGTCTTGAAGTACCATACCTCAGTGCTATTAGGGCTCTTATGTATCTTGCAAATTGTACAAGACTTGATATTTCATTTTCTATAAATTTACTGGTAAGATATAGTTCTGTGCTAACTCAGAGACATTGGAAAGGGGTGAAACACATATTTCGTTACCTTCGAGGAATAATAGATCTGGGTTTGTTTTATTCAAAGGGATCCAAATCAGAGTTAGTTGGCTATGTAGATTCTGGTAACCTCTCTGATTCACATAAAGCACGGTCACAAATCGGGTACATATTTACCATGGTAACGTTACTATATCTTGGCGATCTATGAAGCAGATACTAACTGTAACTTCTTCAAATTATTCTGAAATCATCGTAATTTATGAAGCAAGTCGAAAGTGCATTTGGTTGAAATCTATAATCTAACATATTAAAAAAGGTTGCGAATTATCCTCAATCAAAGATACCTTAACAATATTATATAAAGATAACGTAGCATGTATTGCATAAATTAAAGGAGGCTACATCAAAGGTGATAGAACCAAACATATATTGCCAAAGTTCTTTTATACATATAAGTTTAAAAAAAATGGTGATATTGATGTCTAGTAGAAACGTTCAAGTGACAACTTAGCAAACCTATTTACAAAGGCACTTCTAACTGTAATATTTGAGAAACTGGTACACAATATTGGCATGTGTTATTTCAAAGATCTTTCATACTAAACAAGTGAAGTAATCAACATTTATCGGGCATGTTCATGAGGGAAAGTTGCATACTATACTCTTTTTTCCTTCGTTAAAGGTTTTTCTCCCACAGGGTTTTCCTTGACAAAGGTTTTAATAAGACCGTATTATCCTATCCAACTTTATTCTCCGAGGCACAAGAATATTGTACTCTTTTCCCTTTGTTAAAATTTTTTTACTAGGTTTTTCCTAGCAAGGTTTTAATGAGGCATATTTTTGTGTGGTCGTCATCCAAGGGGGAGTGTTATGTATGAGTGG
The DNA here is from genome assembly GCA_033060915.1 of Euryodendron excelsum. Classification (NCBI taxonomy): domain Eukaryota; kingdom Viridiplantae; phylum Streptophyta; class Magnoliopsida; order Ericales; family Pentaphylacaceae; genus Euryodendron; species Euryodendron excelsum. Next base: position 27,181,858 of record CM065385.1, on the reverse strand, counting down.
ATTCTCATCATTGGAATCCAATGATTTCAATGAGCATTGGATTCCAATGTATTGAAAGGTGCTGCTTCTCCTATAAAAGGAGAAGTGAGAGCGGTTAAAGAGGTGCACAAAAGAAAAATAAGAAGAGAAGAAAAGAGATAGAAAGAAGATGAGAGAAAAAATAGAGAAGAGAAAAGAAAACAAATGGTGTAAGTAAAATATTCAAGTTCAAGTTGTATTTTATATTTTGTCTTATGATAAAAATAAAGTCTTGGGTGATCAAGAAGATCTATTCCTAATAGTTCCAGAAGAACTATCTAATTATTATTTGACATTTTCAGAAGAATTAATTTTATTATATACTGTGTTTGGTTATTTTGACTTACTTTATATTCATTGACAAACTAATTAATAATATGAACGTAATTGCATCCTTATAGGATAGAATTTCTCATTATAGTCAATACCAAGTTTCTGCGAGAAACCATCTGGTGCGAGTCGTGTTTTATATTATACTATTCTATTTTCTCATTGCTCAAATACTCAGTTGTATTAAACTGGTTTTATATCTTCAGGTGGGTGGACTACTGGTTCAATACTTTACATCTTTTGGTATTTAGACTACAGGTCTGACATCTGTTGGTATTTGAACGACAAGTTCAGATATTTTACATTATGCTAAGGAGTTTAATTCTAATTCAGTAATTTCTTTTAACTTTGATCAATCATATCAATATTGACATTTGTTGATTGTCTGTGATTCAGTCTCTTCATTACTTCTAGTAATTGCAAGAGTCATTTTAAATAAAAATATATTATTGATAGTAATATCATTTCTATTCCATCATTCTCCTGTATTCACATTATTATTCATTAAGATCTCATTGCTTTTCAGGTACTATTTCCTTTGCAGGGAATATCTTTTCAAGAGGTTCCTCTTCTAGGGATTCTGTTACAGGAGCTTTTTCAGGTAGTTTAGATGATGGTAATTTCTTTTATAGAGGTTCATTTCCTTTTTCAGGAATTTAAAAATTATGATATCCTATCTCTTCAAGATATTGCTCTTCAAGAGTTCATTCTTTAAGAAGTTTAGATATTATAGTTTCTTCAAAAATACCAATTTGCTCATTTTGTTGTACTTTTTTCTTTCTGAGGGTTTTGACATTTGCACCGACAAGCCTCTCACGTTTCAAGAGCTTTGAAATCATGTGCTATTATATTAACAAATTATTCTATAGGGACATCAACATATTATCCTATAGGGGCATTAATATGTGCTAGAGCATCAACAGTTGGTATCAATATGATTTGATTATCGTCTTTGTGTCGGTGAATATTTTAGGCAATTGATTTGTAATTGTCTACAAATAAAGAATTTTGTGAATTTGAGAATTAAAAAGATATAGTTTCACAATATTCCATTGCAATGAGATAGTTTCACAACATTTTAATTGATCATATCTTTCCCTAATGGAGGGAAAACTGACTCATCAAAATGACTCATTAAAATAGTATACATAGTAAATATATTAGTCTCAAAGAGCATGCATTATGCGAATAATTACTTGACAAAATGAATCTTCTAGTTCTTTAACGAATGTCCATGTAAATTTTAATTATTCAACGCTTCATCATGGATCCTGGATGACAAAGACGATCATGTAAAATATAAAAATCCTTGAGTTAATGCACTTCAGATGCATCATTTCAGGTGCAACACGTCAGGTACATTACTTCAGGTGATCTCATAATATAAAAATTTGTGAGTTGACATATATCTGAGGTATGATTTCACGTGATCTAACACTAGGAGTGGTTGTCTCCGAATGCACTCGCTTGCCCTTTACCTTCTGCCAAACTATGCAAATATTTATATAAAAGACTCGTAATTGGCTCACATACACTGGCTGACAAACCCCATATAATTTTAATCTATTGATCCAACATGGCATTTTGCTTTCGGCTATCACACGTATTGCAAAAATTAATAGTGATGACTATTAAAGATTTGTAAGCCTAAATTAATTCTTCACAATCATGGCTAGTCAAATAAGTTAGGTGAAGAAAGCATTAAATATGAATGGCCCATGACCTACAATGTATTTAGATTAGCACTTTGGTGTATCAAGTCTTTACATAAAATGTTTTTTCTTGATAGTCGTATAATATATGATTCACAAAAGTAACAAGATTCTTTATTATATACTTTTGGCAAGAAAATATGAATAATATAAAGATACTTTGCAAATGGAGCAAATGTCTTGTAATTTTAGTAAAGGAAAAAGTATTATCAATATAGAGTTTTGTTACTTTTAGCAACATTAGTTTAGCTCTTCTGAAGCTTAACTCTTCTAGAGTTTAGTTCGTTTGGAGCCTTCAATTAATTTTGTAATGTCTGATATTGTTTTAACATTAATTTCAACTAATGTTAAGTTTATGACATATTGAAGAATTTTGTGCGCTCTAGCATTGTCTGCTAGATATATATTTTCCCCATTCATATTTGTAATAATTGAAGCATCGATATGACCCATGTCTTCATATGCAAAATATATATAATATTTTATTGTCAAAATATTTCTACCATAGAAATTTATTAAATATTTAATCATCGTACTACAAGTACGTGATCAATGAGACATATTCATGATTCTTGAAAGGTTTATTTAGCAAACTGTTCACATTTTATTTTGCTCACATTATTCCACTTCTGGTGGTATTTACAAACTACAACTTTTAGGGTATCTCTATAATTTAAATATTATTACATCACGATTAGATATGCGATAATATCCACGACCATCAAATAAAATTACATTCACTTCAGATAATGATATAAAATTGGTCAAATGTATCAGCTAATTATAGCACTCGATTTAGTGAGCTGCACCACGCTAGATCCATATCTTTCACTCATCTCTTTTGGAATTAATATCTATTATAAAATTGCATTCTTCTTTTGCCTTATTTAACATGCGAGTAAAATTCAAAAGAATAAATAAACCAAACCAATCAAGCTACCGTGCATCGATTGTACATGTCAACTCGAGTGATGATTTTTATTAAAAATTTATTATTTTATCTGACTATATGAATACAATATTTCAAAATATTTTTCTTGAATTAATGCTCTCATATTGCTATTGCAAGAGCACATTCGAGATATAAAATGTGAAATATGTTTTTATAATATATTTTCGTAAGGAAGATTTCTTCCAAATAATTTTTGTTGTGGATAGATTTGAATAATAAAAACTATACTCATTATCACTTGTAAAATATTGCAACTCTAGGTGCATTAAATTATAACCTTGTAACTTCAGATGCATTCAATTATAATTTTGCAACTCCAAGTGCATTTAAACTTTGAAGAAGATTACAATTTTTTGGTACTCGTATATTTCTTTATAGAAAAATTTAATGATAATACTATGCTAAACAAATAAGCATCAACCATAATAAGCATAGTTAAATAATAGCAACAACATAAACTAAAATGACAAGAATTAAAAGAGTACTAGGCGGCAAACCAACCTTATAAAGCAAATAATAATTAAATAAGCAGCGTGCGGGCTTTAATAAACATTTAATTATATTTTCAAAGTCATATCTAAAATGATCTTGACATAAAATATTTAAAGCAATATATATAATAAAATATAATTACAATAATATGCTTTGACAACAATAAATCACGTGAAACTTTCATCTCGTATAATAATTTTATGCAACTAACCTAGAAAGGAGAGCACCGACTGAAATTAAAGAGTATTGTACAATGTAATATTTATTTAATATTTTATTATATAATTACTATTTATCATTAGTACTTTTACTATTTATAAATAGTATTCATTACTATAGCATTCATCCGGTATATATATATATATATATATATAATATCACTGTTTGATAAGATCTAGATCACTCAGAAAAAATTCAAACTGTTTCGATTGTAGTTTTTGTCTGAATTTAAATTGTCTATAACTTTCAATCCAGACATCAAAATATAGTCAAGTCACATATCTATAGAAAGATATTGAAACAAGGATTTCAGATCTATAAATATCATAGGCCAAAAATTCAAGATCTGTGAAAAATAAATAACAAAGTTTTGAATTTTAAAATTTCTTTTTTAGATCTATGTCAAACGGGAATGAGTTTTCTTATGAAATTTCACCGATTAAATCATGTTGTTATAGGCTATAACATACTAAAAATTTTTTTGGAGATAGTTTGGCCAAACTACCAATAAAACTCAACCAAATCTTCGTGGAGAAAATAGTGTACACAAGCACGAAAGCCTAAGGTTATCAATAGAATACTCAACAGAATTAAACTAACAATGAGCTTACCTTGGATCTAGTGTAAACCCAAATGAAATTTTATGTGCTATCTCCACAGATCATTTGACATGGTGAAGAACATAAAAGAAACAAATTTTGCAAGCACTTAGAGTCTCGTACTGATAACGTGTTATAAAACTAAAGAAAATGTAAAGCATATAAATATAACTCAATATAAGATATAATAAAATTAGTTCTTCGGGAACAGTAAAATATTTCTTAGATTAGTTCTTCTAGAACTATTTGGGGTTGATCTTCTTGATCACCCAAAATTTCATTATATAAAAGAAAATATAAATACAGCTATTCTCTCAATATTTGTCCAAAGCCTTTGCTCTGTCTATCTTCTCTCTTCTTCTGCATTCTTCTTTTTTCCTTCATCCTGTGCTCTCACATGTGTCTTTTTATATAGAAGAGAAGAGCCACATACAATTGCAATAATGGATTTGTGTGTCATCCATCACATAAATAATAGGATGGTGGAACCATCTTATCTTTATACATGGGGGTGGTGGAATCCACTATGCACCAAATTCATAACATGAGATATATAGGCAGAACACTCAATTCTCTGTATATAATGTTCCTCACATTCTCATCATAACCAAATAAAAAACACATATATCTTGCACAAGAATAATTTCTTAAACCCTGAACCGTACGCACATTACACAAAAATGCACTCTAGGCTAGTCTTAGTTTACACCTGCGCACAGGTGCCCCGTCAACATCGAGGTTAAAACTTGGGGCCTTGAGAATAGTTACATGAGCCATGTCTCTCTCTCACTGTGGATCCAATTGTTGGCTTAAGGTTGATCCCCATATTGATTTTGATGGTAACAAAACCATATGGTTGTTATTTAATAATTTCAATTGAGTGTGCAGATTAGAATCATTTGATAATAAGAAAATTATTGAGCTTATTAGTATCCAACAAAAAGATTACTTAGGTAATCTTATTTTTGAAGATATAGAAGATGCTTAAGAAGTTCAACAAGCATTGAAAAGAAGAATGCAAGCTGTGAAATTCTATCATGATGATTAGTTGACTTTGTGAAAACATGAAGATTGATAGAAGAGCTGGAAGATTGATGAAGGAACATTAATTCTACTTCAAAGAACCTGAAGATCTTGTGAGGATTCAAGAAGTTATTCAAAGAATCAAAGCATTAAAGTAAGATCATTTGAAAAAGCTTCTAGATGATTTGGAATCAATTCTTAAAGACTGAAATGCAGACAAAAGTGCTGACGCTTGTATAGATGGTTGCTACTCTGAGTCTTAGTGCAAGAACTCTCTTGAAGATCTGGAAGAAATTGTCAACACTCTATCTGATTGCTAACACTTAACTGAAGTGCAAATAGGAATGCCGACATCATGACTGGTCAGTAAAATAGAAGATCTTGTTAGCACATCATAAAAGTGCCAACAATGTAAAGGGCACATAAGAAGATTGTGAAAGGTCAAGTCAAAGCTATTGGTACCAAAACCTCAATCAGATTGGTGACACCTGAAGAAGAGAATAAGTCTGGATATGCATGTGGTTGACAACATCCATAGACAACTTATTTCACGATGAAGACCTTCGATCCTCATGATTATATCAATCCATTAAAGAAGCATGTAACTTGAACATGCTGTTTTTGAAGCATTGTGAAGGAAGCTCAAAAGATAAGTCTATCGAGATTGACGACAGTATAACAGATTGATGATACCTGATGATTTGACTAAGTGAAAGACTTCACCAGCATAAGAAGATTTCTGATGCCGCAATGGATTGGTAGACAAAGAAATACCAAGGGTTAAATGTGAGATTCAGAAAGCCATCAAGGAAGTAAAAAATGGCTTAGATATATTTCAATCATCAAAGACTGATTTACAGAATGATTGAAAGATGTCTAATGGAGAACAGTAACTAAAACAAAGAACCAAATTGCTGACACTAACCAAGATTGCTGACAATTTGGTGAAAGAGCAAACGGCAAAAGAAACAGAAAAGGCAGATTGGTAGCACAAGATAAAGATTGCTGACAATCTTGTTGAAGAGCAACGTCAAAAGAAGTGGCAAGTTAGAATTGGCAGCACCAGTAGAAGATTGTTAACAATCTCGGTCAACGCCATAGCGAAAGAATGAGGAATCCAGATTGGCAGCACTATCAAAAGATTGCTGACAATCTTGGTGACGTCGAGAATTCGCTCTAATGGTCAGATTTTTGAATCTGTCTTATGCACCCACGCTGTCAGTGCTCTTCTAACGGATCCAATGGCTATATTTGAAGGAGGGCTATAAATAGAAGACTCCTAACTCATTTTAGAGGTGGAAGAACACAAGATCAAGTGCTAGAAGTTGAAGATTCATCACTTCCATATCATACTCTATTTTTACACATTTGGGGACTTCTTGTGTGAGCTGAAATTTGTTTTATTTACTCTTTGGAGAGTTTATCCCTTGTATCAAATCTTTGTATTACACTTGGGGAAAGGTTGTAAACCTTGTGAGCTTGAGCGTAGCTTAGGTAATATACTTGTAAGATTGAGTGATCTTGGACAACATCACTTGGAATTGAGAGTTTGGTGTAAGCTCTTGTATAAGAGTAAGCTGGGCACTTGGAGCAAAATCAGCATCTGTGTAAGGGGCTTTACATAGTGGAATATCTTCAAGAGGATCGAGAAAGAGAGGACGTAGGCAAGGTTGGCCGAATCTTTGTAAAATCTATATGTCTCCCACTCTTTATTTTCTGCTCTGTTTTTTATTCACTGCATATTCATAAGCTGCCTGCATATATATATCTTGTATTGTGTTGATTGTTTTATTAGTGCATTTTATTAATCTGTGATTATTGATTAAAGTTTTAAAAACCCAATTCACCCCCCTCTTATTTAGCTATTTCGGGCCAACACCAGTGCATAACAATTTCTCCAGTTCTACAAGCAATATCTCCTAGGTAAAGTCTCGAGGGTGTTATAAAGCAAAGAACAAGCATGTAATGTATTTATCACCATGTCCACACTCTAAAGCATCACCTACACCATTAATTATCATAACATTGCCATGCATGACCAGTATGCATGCTGTAAGCACTCCATTTTTGGCCGCTCGATAATCTCTGGCCCAACCAGACTCACATTCAAACTGACATAGACACATTCAAGCCCAAACCAGTTTTTCAGACTCAATCCAGTCAATCAATCACTTTACAGGCCCGCTGGGCCTAATAAAGGCAAAATGACCAAAATGCCCTAGGGGCATTGCTCGGTCCAATTTTAGTTGGCACATTTTCCTAGAGACGGTATGTTTTTATTTCAACCTCAATTCCAATTTCAATTCCAATCCAAGTCAATCAAACTCAATCCGGCATATTTTTTGAGAAAGTTGATCTCTCAGGTGGTAAGTCCATCCAGTTCGGCACGTTTTCTAAGAAAACTCCTCGGAACGATAAGTCCTTTCAAACCTGTCGACCAGGACAGAATGCAAGTTCCCAAGATGGTAGAATAGTTCACTTCTGGCACCTGCTAGCTTGCTAATTTAGAATGTCTGTGATCCAGCACATCTTTTAAAAAAGTTAATCCCTCAGATGATAAGACCATCCAGTAGCTTCTTGATATTAGGCAGTCTTTAGAATGAACGCACACCGTTAGAGTGATGGAAACACTCACAAACATCGCAATTGTTAGAGTGGTAGAAACACTCGCAAACAGTTCGACATTGGAAATTGCCAACAAAACCCTTATTTCACGAGACTGGACATGCCTCTTGGTCATGGCACGTTTACTGAAGGATGGGATACCGTTGGAAACCAATCATCACACACCGTTAGAATGATGGAAAAACTCAAAACCAAGGTCAACACCGATGCCTGCTAGCCTAAGTCCACCCTTCCAAGATTGTTCCAAAGACAATCCGGTATGTCCAATTGCCTTCTAGTTGGTTCCAGATCAATTCTGAGACCATTCAGTGAAAATGACCATTTTGCCCCTAGGCATCCGATCACCTCCAAGAACCACACCAGCTCTGGGTATCAAACTGGTAACCTCCAGAGAATGCTTCTAATAGTATTCTCAATCTTCCAATACCTTTTCGGATTATTTCAAGTCCATTTCAGTGAGCCTTATGCAAAATGACCATTTCAGTGAGCCTTTTCCAACCATACCGGCTCTGCGTATCAAACTGGTAATCCCTTGGAATACTCTCAATAGTGTTTCCAACCTTCAAGCCTTCTCACGGGTCACTCCAGGTCCATTCAGGTATTTTCTCGGTTCAAATAATCGTTTTGCTCTTGGTGGGCCGGTCACCCTTTTTAAATATTCCAGCATTATTTCTTAAGTCCGTTACCTCTGGAATACTCTTTCAAGGGTTCCTATCTATCCCCGATATTTCGGATCATTCTTGGACTTTTTGGAGTCACTCTTAGTGGAGCTAAGCCAAAAATTTCATGGTTGCCACTAGAATAAAGTGCCCAAATCTTTTACCTTGCATCCCAAGAGTCAAAAGATATGTTTCTTGTCGTCTTAAAACTTTCCCAAGTGGCTGGCGCCATTAGTAGTGGTGCTAAGCCAATAAATGGCTAGCGCCATTGCAATAGGCGCCAAGGTCATTTCAATTGCCTATAAATAAATACCTTCCTCCTGCGTAAAAAAGGTCTGCAAATTCAGTCTAGAAACTCTGTCTCTCTGAAAACAGAGCTTGAATTCTCTCTAAACCCTTATTCTCTCAAGCCTCTTCAAGTCCTAGCCTCCATACACTCAAAACCTATACACCTTATACATTCAAACACAAGCTTCAAAACATCCATTAGAGATCAAGTTCTGCATCTTCAAAGCTTTTAAAGTTCGAGTCAAGTAAAGCAAACCAAGCATTCAAAGCAAGAAAAATATGAGGTTGGTTTTCTATTTCCTTTTATGTAATCCCCCTCTCTCTTTTCTCTCCTAACCCACTTGGGTTTTCTTCTATTTTAATCCCCCTCTTCTACCTTCTCTTCTTGCATGCTTGAAATAAGGGACTTCCCGATTCATGCCTAGAGAGGACTGTTGAATGTCACCATGTTAGGGGCTTTCTTCTAGTTCAACCTTTGAGGGTGTGGGCTCAACCCCCTAATTATATGGTGAAGGCTAGCCTTGTATGTTCACGACCCTATTGCATTGTGGTTATCATGTTCATACATTACATTCAAAATTGAGTTCAAAGTTGTTTTCAAACTTGCATCAAAGTTCTCTTTCAAAACTTATATTCAAAGTCTTCTTTTTTCAAACTTATTTTCAAAATCGCACTCCTAGAATGATTTTAGCCATTCCATGATTAGAGTTGTTTTAAGAAAGTGTTACATTTAATGTGACCATCAAGGTTCAAATTTTGGGTTCGAACCCTAAATTGTTTTTATCAAAACCACAATCTTAAGATGATTCTAGTCATTCCATGGTTAAGGTTGTTTTAAGAAAGTGTTACATTCAATGTGATTATTATGGTCTATATTTCAATTGTAGTTGTTAAAATCACAACCCTAGAATGGTTCTAATATTTTCATGGTTAGAATCGCTTTAGAAAAGTGAGATATTCAAGAGATTTGTAAAAGTCTATATTCAAACCTCTTTCCAAATTATTTTTGTAAATCTACTTCCTAAAAACTCTTTTCAAAGATCTACTTTCTAAAAACTCTTTGTCTTGAAGTCCAAGTCAAGCTCTAGAATTCATGATTAGGAAACCCTAATTCCTTTCATAAAATCATGACTTCCTATTTTGCCTCAAATCATAGGTTTTCAAAACTATTTTCTACATTAAATCATAGATTTCTAAAACTTCTTTTTCTACACCAAATCTTAGATCTCCAAATCCAAGATTTTTAAAATTTAATCTTTCCAATTCTATGTCAAATCAAATCTTTCAATTTAGGAAATCAAATCAAATCCTCCAATTTTGGGAACAAAATCAAATCATCTATTTTTGAAAACAAAATTCAATCTTCTACTTTAGGAAATAGAAATCAAATCTTTCCTAATTTCAAACCTTTCCAAATCCTGACTTTCTAAAAATCAAACTATCAAATCTTTTCTAATTATAATCTTTCATAATTTCAATCTTTCTTAAATCCAAACTTTCAAACCTTTCTTAATTTCAAACTTTCAAGTTTTTCTAAATTTTAAATCTTTCTAAATTCAAAACTTTCCAAATTAAAATCTTTCCAAAATCAAGATTTTCCTAAAATGAAACTTTCCTATTTTGAAGCTTTCTTAATTCAAAGCTTTTCAAAATCCAATCTTTTCTAAACCCTAACTTTCTAAATTCTTTCAAATCAAATAATCATGTCAAATCTTTACAAGTCTTTTCAAGTCAAGTGTTTCTAAATCAAATTAAATCCTTTTCAATTCAAATATTTTTCAAAGTTAAAAGTTTCCTACAACGGAACTTTCCTAAAATCCAACTTTCTAAAATCAAATCTTTCAAGTCTAAATCAAGTTTTTCCAATTCAATTGCATGCTTCAAACCCTAGGTTAACAAATCCCTTGGATGCCCAAGTTCAACCCCCTAACTCTAGGTTAGGAAGCTTTAACTATTTTCCCAAAACTCAAAGTCCAAACTAAGATGGTTTTCCAACTCGAATTCAAGTCCAAATTCTATTTCAAAGCCCAACTCAATATTTCCAAATCAAGTCCAAGTTCTACTTCAAAGTTCCATTTCAAATCCTCAAGTTCAAATCCTCAAGTTCAATTTCAAATCAAAGTCAATTTCGAGTTCAATTTCAAATCTTTCAATCAAAGTTAAAATCAAACCTTTTCAATTCAAACTTTCCAAGGGCCTTAAAGTGTCTATTTTCAATCGGACCCTGTGCTCGAATTACGATTGACTTGATTCTCAACAAAGGGATACGTAGGCAACCCTTGTGGGTGTGGTCATAACCTTTTTCAAATTTTCAATTCCACAACCTTTTTCAAGTTTTCAATTCCCACGATCTCTTTCAAACTTCAAATCTTCTCTTCAAATCTTTTTCTTGCACTTGTATTTCATGTATCATATCAAACCTTTTTTCAAAATTATTTTCAAAGTGGATATAATTGGACATTGGACAATTGAAGATTCTAAATGAGTGAACCTAGGGTGAATAGACACGTAGGTACCATAAGGGCGGGATAGTAGCCCAGTGCATCTTTCCTATATGTAACTAACCTCCGAATCTAGAATCACTGTTTTCAAGAGACAAAAAATGGAGTTATTTTCGAAAAGAGCTTAAATCTTTCCAAGAGTTGCCAAATAATCTGTTTTCTCTAAAAAATCTCTTTTAAGGAAGTTTTTCAAAACCTTTTTAAAAACCCTAAGTTTAATCTTTGGATTGTACTTAGTTTTAGGTGACCTAACTCACCTTGACAAAGTTAGGTGGCGACTCTAAACTTCTTCCAAAAGCCCTTATTCAAATCAATTTCCAATTCAAACCTAGTTACACTCATCCTTCTAGGATGTCGCACTCGTCCTTCTAGGAGGATAAATTGAGACGCGACACATCCTTTTAGGAAGTCGCACTTGTGTTTTGCTCACTTGTATCTTCTCTTGTGGGAAAAATTGAGATGCGACACATGCTAGTATCAAAACACCAGGCATGCACCACAATAAAGTACTTAAATAATTAAGTAAATGAGATGAAGAAGAAGAAACAATATTAATGCTCACACATTGTTGTTAGACCTGCCATGATAACTGATGAAGTAGACAACTTCTAGGTGTTAACCAAAGAGGGATCCTATTGAAAGAGTATGTATGAGAGAAAGGGTACATGCAAAGAACCTCCGATGCCTAAATTAGAGAATATTAGGGGTGGCATAAATCTAGAGAGTATATAGAGGGTTCAGTGTGTGTATATATTATGAATGCGAACTCCTCTCCTTATAGTGTTTAAGATTTTTAGTATTGGCTAATATATAAACTCATTGCTTGTATCTTATTTCAAGTTGTATTTGGGTCAAATAAGTCTAAGATTCAAGTTCAAGTTGCTAGAGTACAAACAATTCAAGTTGCAATACAAGCCATTAAAGCATATAGAGCTGAAACTTTGGAATGTCATATCTCTATGCTCAGGTGTTCGTTCAAGCTCTATAATATATGAATTTCATGTAACTTTTGAGAGAAATTTGAATATGCAAAGAAACATGGCTCGAGCGAACTATACATGGCTCAAGCGATATGTGGACAGTTTACAGAATTAGAGATCTAGAATGCATTGCTGAAACTTGGCTTGAGCGATACACCAAAGTCAAGTCCGAATTGAACCCTAATCTCATCTAAATCAGTCCAAAATTGAGGACTCCCAAGCCGGGCATTCTTAACCAATCAGAAGGTAGTTCCAACTTACTTTTTATAGAGTCTAAGAGATGGTACAAACGCTTAGGGAATTGTACGTATTCCACATCTCTGAAAATTAGAAAATATTGACACAAGAGAGAATGATAGAGTGTGGAGAATATAATTCAGATCTTGGTGAAGTAATCATAAATGAGTGGCTGAGCCCATATAGTCTCTTCACTAGAGTATTAAACAGAAGAACACAGTTGTGACATCGTCTTGGTAGATTTTGAGGACAAGGAAGAACACCATGATGATTTGGTATTAAAGTCAAAGCCAAAGAGAATAGAAACTCGAGAAGTTGAGCAAGTAATCTTAAATAGAAGTTCATGGTCATTCAGATGGCAATTGTGAATATTCAATTGTTATGGTTGTAAGTTGTACTTGTATAATCTGTTCATTATAGTGGTTGCCTATTGGACATGTTTTTTTCCCAAGTTGGGTTTTCACGAGAAAACTTGTGTCTCTTTACTTTGTCACTTGATATTACTACTGTGTGATGTATGCATGTGAATGATCACCTACGTAAAGAGAACAAGATAAGATTTCTTAGGCAAATATGTGGTCATACATCTTAATCCGTGAAACTAGAATTTTCAATTGGTATTAGAGTGAGTCACTCATAAATTTTTATTCGAGTATGATCCTAATATTCTGAATTCATAGATTTATAACGAGAGAATGCCTCACTTGAAATTCTGATTTTTGATGGCTTAAATTATGAGTATTGAAAGCCACGCATGATAGTATTTTTGAAATCCATTAATGAACATCTTTGGCTCTCTATTGTGCATGGTTGGAGTCCCCCTAAGATTACTGTACGCACTGAGATTATCCCAAAACCTCAAGAATAATGGGATAACCATGAATTAGAAAAGTTCATGTGGAATATTAAGACTCCAATTCTATCTTTAATAGTGTCATAACTGAAGAATTTGATTATATATCTATGTGTGAAACTGCTAAAAAAGCTTGAGATACTCTTGAAATTGCATATGAAAAGTCTTATAATGTCATATCTTGCATATCATATGCACATGAACACATAAGCACATCTTCCCATGATAATATTAATGACTTGAGTGATTCTCATGAGTCAAATCAAAGTGACTCTGATAGTAATGATGAGAATATTCATCAGAAGTTTAATCAGTTACTTAAAGTGTGTCTTAAAGCCAAAAAGGCCAATAAAAGCTTGCATAAAGAAAGAGACACTATGACAAAACAATTTGATGAATCTATTGTTCTCGTCAATAAATTGAAGTCTAATGAGGTCACTTCATTAGAAAAGGTCTCTATGTTAAAAAAGGAATTACATGCTTCTATTGAGACCAATAAGAGTCTAGAGGGGAAGGTATTTACACTTGAGTCTGATCTTGCTAAAGCTAATAATACTCTCAAGAAGATGATTGTAAGTTCCAATAAGATCAATGAAATCTAGAACGCTCAAAGAAGCACTTTTGATATGACTGGAATAGAGTATACATAAAAAGCTTATTCATCTTCCTAACTGGTAAGTAAGTGAAATTTGGTTAAAACTCAATGTAAGTCCCTTAAAGTCCATACTGCTAAGTTTGTACCCACGTGCCACCATTGTCGTATCAAGGGTCATACCAGGACTTATTGTCCTAGCTTGAAGATCAAACGCGTGTCTCATAAACCCAACACCACACATGCACCTGTGAAGCATAATTTTAAGGCTAAACCTACTAGATTTGTTTCTACATGATATTATTTTGGTGTTAAAGGTCACATTAAGCCACATTGCCACAAATTGTGGAAGGCTTCTAGGACACATAATTATGATCAACCTAGGAAACCAATTAGGAGGGTCGATAATTAGATTCGTGCCCTTGTTAATAAGTCTAGACTTTTAATTGATGAATTGAATAGACTTAGACTATGGTCAACGCCAAGGCTAGTTCCTAAAAAATTTGAAGAAAGGAGGAACCTCAATGCCAAGGCTAAATATGGCACACAACCCAACATCCATGAAACAGTTGAAAAAATTAAGACTGTGGCTATTTGGGCTAGAAAGTTTGATTTGGAGATTCTGAGATCCCCTAAGAAATTTGAAGGGGAAAGACTTGCTAAATGAAGGCAATTTTTGTCATAAGCTAGGATGTTGTAAGTGGGATTTTTAAAGGAGGCCGTTCAATGCGCGAACGAAATTGACGAGTCGAACTATCTGCAAGAGAAGAAGACAATGAGAATGCGTCGCCCCTCTTTGAGCCGAAGGCACTCCGATGATTAAGTTAGCAAGCTTAACCACAATGAATCAAATAAAGTATTGAGAGCTAGAACTTAAGTGAATGTACATTGCCTCCTTAGTGGCATGACTTATTTATAGACTTCGGAGTGCCATATTCCCACTTGGAATTGGAATCAATTTCCCCCTAGGAATCTCCACTTTTTGGGTCAATTTTAATAAGGTGGACTAATTCTTTATTTATCTTAGTTCAGGTTGGCCTAGGATTCCGTGTCCTTTGGACCTATCTTTTTGGGCTTAGTTAACCCTACCAAGCCTGCCTTCTTAGAATCGGGCCTAATATATTTACTATTTGGCCCTCTTGTGTTATTTGGCCCATAATTGCCCCCAACCCTTATGCCCTGTTTGGCTGAACTCGGGGGGTAAGGGTTGTATTTGCACACCTTCCCACTAATGATCATGAGCCATTTATCTGACATTTCTTCACAGTCCTTACTCCACGTGGTGCTCCCTCATTTGCTTAGCTGACGAGGAGTGTCTCTTCATTAAATGCTAAGGCGACTTTCCAGTTTGGGAATAATGATGCGGTTGTTCCTAGGGTTTTGAAATGACGGCAAGCGCTGCTATAAGAACCCCTTCCTTAAGAAGACTGGTTCATCTTGCTTCGAAGAGAATTGCTGAGAGAGAGTACCAAACTGACTTCTGTAAGTTCCTAGACTTTATCCAACTCTTGTCTTTGTGCTTCTATACTACCAAGCACGTAACAATGGCTGCACGACTTAAAAAAATTCTTAGTACCCCAAGGGCCGTTGCTACTTTTAAGGCAAGGTATCGATTCCCACGGGGAGTTGATATTAAGTTGGCTGACAGTGACGAGTTCTGTATGTATGAGATAGGAAAGAGGATGCATTTTCCTCTAATAGCTATAGTTTAAGGAGGCGTTAGATTTCCCCTCCATCCATTTTTACTTCAGTTTCTTCACCATTACTCCCTTTGCCCAGCTGAGTTAGAGTCCAATGTCTTTAGGATAGTAATGGGTATAGTAGAACTCAATCACGTTCTCAGGGTGAAAATCGGTCTTCATTAGTTCGCGTTCTGCTTTACACTTATGAAAATCGGTAATGATTATAGAAAATACTACTTTCGCTCCAAGCATAAGAATAGGGAAATTGTCCAAGTCCTTTTTAATGCATGAAAGGGGGTGGATGATGTCATGGTGTGGATCTCGGGCCCCTAGGAGGACAGGGATGCCCTCAAGGCTGAGCAACCCATTTGGCGCTGCCCTATCCAGGTCTATGCTCAGACCCCTTTAGTCCTTTCTTTTACCATTTTCTTATTTTCTATTGATCTACTTTTCTGCTCTTTCTTCTTTGCTCCCAGGTGAACATACCAAGCCAAAGAAGCAATATGAGCATCTCGGAGTTGACTTGCCGTTGCTGAAGAGAATTTGGGCTTACAAAGGCATGGGATGTCGTGCCCCGATTTCTGCACTCGAGAATAGTGGAAAAGATGCACAATACTCTGTCGTTAGAACTCATTCTCCTAGAAGGACGAGAACGACTATATTTAAATTAGAAATTGATTTGATTAAGGGCTTTTGGAAAATGATTTAGAGTCATCACCTAACTTAATTAAGCTGAGTTAGGTCACCTAAACTAAGGAGAATCGAAAGACTAAACTTAGGGTTTTTGAAAACTTCCTTTAGAGAGGATTTTTTTTAGAAAAACAGGTTGTTTGATAGCCTTTGAGAAATGTTTAAGTCTTTTTTAGAAAATGACTCCAATTTTGGTCTTTCAAAAACAGTGATCTAAGTTTGGGAGTTGTTTATGTATAGGGAAGATGCACTAGGCTATCACCCTATCCTGCCCTTTCGGTACTTACATGTCATTTAAAATCTCCAATTAGCAAATGTCCAATACTATCCACTTTGAAAAGAATTTTAAGAAAAAGGTTTGATATGATTCATGACATGAAAGTGCAAGAAAAGAATTTGATTTTAAAAATAAATTTGAAAAGGGGATTTAAGGTTTGAAAAAGGTTGTGATCGCACCCATGAGGATTATCTATGTTTCCTTTTGTTAGGAATTAGGTCAGTCATAGTTTAGACTCGAGGTCTGATTGAAATAGACACTTTGAGGTCTTTGAAAAGTTTGATTTGAAAAGATTTGATTTGAAAAGATTTGATTTGAACCTTGATTGGAAGATTTGAAATTGAACTCTGATTTGAAATTAAACTTGAAGTTGACGTTGCAATAAAACTTAAACTTGAAATTGAATTTTAAAATAGACCTTGGACTTGTTTTGGAAAGTTTGAATTATATTTTGAAGTCATTTTGATTTGAATTGAGGTTTGAAAATTATCTTGATTTAGACTTAAGATTTAGAAAAGGGGTGAAGTTTCTTAACTCAGGGTTAGGGTTGAACTAAGGCTTAGGTATTCTAGGGTTCAGACAACCTAGGGTTGAAGCATGCAATTGAATGGGAAAGACTTGATTATGACTTGAAAGGTTTGATTTTAGAAAGTTTTGATTTAGGGAAAACAGGATTTAAGAAAGATTAGAAAGAATTTAGAAAGTTAGAGTTTGGAAATATTAGATTTTGGAAAGCTTTGAATTAGAAAAGTTCCAAATTAGTAAAGTTCTATTTTAGAAAAGTTTTGTTTTTAGGAAAGAATTGATTTTGAAAAGATTTGAATTTGGAAAGTTTTGAATTTTTGATTTGGAAAGGTTTAACTTTTGGAAAGATTTGATTTAGGAAATGTTTGAATTTAGAAAGGTTTGAAACTTTGAAAATTTAGAAAGATTTGATTTCTATTTTCTAAAATAGAATATTAGATTTTGTTTCCAAAAATATAGGATTTGATTTGGTTTCCTATTTAGAAAAGATTTGATTTGACCTGAAATTGAAAAGCTTTAGTTTTGGAAATCTTGAATTTGGAAATCTATAATTTTATGTAGAAAAAGGGTTTTGAAAATCTATGACTTGAGGCAAATAAAAAGTCATGATTTTAAAAAAGGAATTAGGGTTTCCTAATCATGGATTCTAGGATTTTGACTTGGACTCTTAAGACAAGGAGTTTTTGGTAAGTAGATCTTTGAAAAGAGTTTTTAGGAAGTGGATTTGTAAAAACTATTTTAAAGAGATTTGAATATAGACTTTTGCAAGTCTCTTGAATATCTCACTTTCCTAAGACGATTCTAACCATGAAAAGATTAGAACCATTCTAGGGTTAATTTTTAAAATAACTAGGGGTTAAAATATGGACTATAATGATCACATTGAATGTAACACTTTCCTAAAACAACCCTAACTATGGAGTAGTTAGAATCATCTTAGGAGTTGTGATTTATTGAAAAATAATTCAGGATTTGAACCCAAAATTTGGACCTTGATGGTCACATTGAATGTAACACTTTGCTAAAACGACCCTAACCATGGAATGACTAGAATCATCTTAGGATTGTGATTTTAAAAACAAGTTTGAAAGAAAAAAGTTTTGAATGTAAGCTTTGAAAGGGAACTTTAACGCAAGTTTCAAAACAACTTTGAAAGCATGATATTGAATGCAATGATGCAATAGGGTCATGAACATGCAAGGTTAAGTTTCACCACATAACCAAGGGGCTGGACCCACACCATCTTGGGTTGAACTTGAAGAAAGCTCCTGACACGGTGACCTTCAACAACTCTTCCAAGGCATGAATCGAGAAGTCCCTTATTTCAAGTATCCAAGAAAGGGTGATAGATGATAGGGATTAAAATAGAAGAAAACCCACGTGGGTTATGAGAGAGAAGAGAGAAGGGGGGGGATTGCATAAACTTAATTGAAACTTACCATGTCTTCTCTTTGCTTTGTTTGCTTTGTTTGCTTTACCTTGAGAGTTTGAATACGCAACACTTGATCTTCAATGGATGAATCAAGACTTGGATTTGAGTATATAGAGTGTATGGAAGCTGGGGTTTGAGTGTATAAATTGAAGGGAGGGTAGGGTTTGAAGGAGACTTGAGAAAACTAGGGTTTCGAGGCTTGTTTTCAGTGAGGCAGCATTTATAGAGTAAATTTAGATCCTTTTTACGCAGGTGGTGGTCTGTATTATAGGCAATCGAAATTGGTTTTGGCGCCTATAGTAGTGGCGTTAGGCCATTTTTTTTGGCTTGGTGCCACTAGTAGTGGTGCGAACCACTTAGGAAAGTTTTAAGGCTGCAAGAAATAGATCTTTTGACCCTTGGGACGTAAGGTAGAAGATTTGGGCGCTTATCCTAGTGACTACCATACAATTTTTAGCCTAACTCCACTAGGAGTGACTTTAGAAAGTCCGCGAATGATTCAGAAGGCCCGAGATGGATGGGAACCCCCCAAAAGAGTGTCCCAGAGGTAGTTAGAGTGATAACTAGAGCCGGTGTGGTTGGAAAGGGTGAACAGACCATCAGGGGCAAAATGAACTGACTGGAAGGCACTTGAATGTACCTGATTGTCATTGGGACAATCTTGAAAGGGTGAAATTACCGCTCTGAGGACTTAGGTACTTTCTTGAGAAGTGTGTTGGTAGGGTCCAAGGGGAAGTTTGGTCATTTTTTATCAGAGTGGGTTAGCAGGCATTGGTGTTGACCTAGGTTTTGAGTGTTTCTGCCACTCTAACAGTGTGTGACAAGTTGGTTTCCAAAGGTATCCCATCCTTCGGTAAATGTACTATGGCCAAGAGGCATGTTCAATCCCGTACAATAGGGGGTTCGTTGGCAATTCCCAATGTCGACCTGTTTATGAGTATTTCTGCCACTTTGATGGTTGCGATATTTGTGAGTGTTTCTGTCACTCTGATAGCGCGTGTTCATTCTGGAGACTACTTGATCTTGAAAAGCTATTGAGTGGTCTTATCGTCTTGGGGCCTTTGGTACTTTCTAGATCAATGCACAGAATAGCGGATATTCTACGTTGGAGGGCTAGCAAGAGCCAGAAGTGAATCGCTTTACCATGTCGGGGACTTGGGTTCCGTCCCGGTTGAAAGGTTTTAAGGGACTTATCGTTTTGAGGATTTTCCTTGGTAAACATGCTTTGCTAGATGTATTTACCATTTGAGGGATCAACTTTCTCCAAAGACAGGCCGGATTGAGT
Source organism: Euryodendron excelsum (assembly GCA_033060915.1). NCBI lineage: Eukaryota > Viridiplantae > Streptophyta > Magnoliopsida > Ericales > Pentaphylacaceae > Euryodendron > Euryodendron excelsum. Next base: position 27,161,887 of record CM065385.1, on the reverse strand, counting down.
TTGATTGATTTGGGTTAGAATTGGAATTGGAATTGAGGGTGAAATACGGACTTAACATCTTTAAGGAGACGTTCCAATTGGAATTGGATCAAGTAATACTCTAAGGGTATTTCGGATATTTTGCTTTTGTTGGGCCTAGCTGGCCCGCAAAACGGTTAAGAAGACGTTCCAACTGGAATTGGACCAAGTAATACTCTAAGGGTAGTTTGGATATTTTGCTTTTATTGGGCCTAGCTAGCTCGCGAAGCGGTTGATTGACTGGATTGAGTCTAAAAAATTGGTCTAAGCTTGAATGTGTTTGTAATGGTTTAAATGTGAGTCCAGTCGGGCCAAAGATTATCGAGCCGGCAAAAATAGGGAGTTTACATGGGACCACAGAGCGGAGTCGGTAGAGCTGCTCATATCCTTCTGTGGTATCCGATTCGGTATTAGTCTTTCTTGATAACTGAAGGTGTCTTGACGAACGTTGTTGCGACATTGAAGGTGCAGGGGGAAGTCGGTGATTTTGAAAACATACCAAAGGGCATCACCATCCCGTATATCCATAATTCTAGTTGAGTGACTATTGCTTCTATTGCTGAGTCTCTGTCTTTATCCAAACGAGCTTATCCACTAAATTTCGCTTCAAAATACAAAACGAGGAGGACGAGCCGAGTTCAAGCTCTTCTTCATCATCCGCATCGTCTTCGACTTTAACTCTGAAAGTAGTTCTCAATTGTTAGCATGTTCACCGATTCAGATAGCACGTCTCTTCAAGTTTTGAGATAGAGGATGATATGCAGACATGGAGCTTGGTTGTGGGGTTAGCTGAGAAGAAGAAGGCGCAACGTGTGCATACATCCTTTTTTGAAGTCCACACAACTCAACCACCCGTGCCCCTCCTACCAGCTACTTCTAATGCAGATGCTGAGACTAGTGCATAGGCCACGAAGAGGTCGGCATCTAAGGGGCCGACAGAGGGGAGTGTACCGAGGACACCTAGAGCTTAGCGGGCTAGGTCGGCGTCACTCAAGCTAAAGATTAGGCCAATGTTGAAGATTGTAATTCAACTAGTGGTTGAGACACAACCAATAACTAACCTTGACTCTAGTCTGGCAGACCTGTCTGTTGTAGTGGGGCTGGTTGAAGGAGCCATTTTGCCCCGTGACAGAGAGATGCTGGGGCTAACAATTAATTAGAAGATCTTTATGGGGGTGGTGCATAAAAGTCTGTCAGTGAGTGTGCCTGCCGATCTTGTTTTATTCTTTCCCTTTTTAACCTTCCATATCTGATACTATGTAATTATATTTGCAAGCTGCTTTCTAGGCCTACAATGCCATATCCCGCTTTGCTACAATGGACAAAGACTTAAATAAGATGAAACAATAGCATGACATCCTGAAGTTAGAAGCATATGCTGATAAAAAAGTTGGCTTGATGTAAAGGCTGAGCTGAAGAAGAGTGAGGAGGCCATGGCCGCTACTTTGGCTGAGTTGTCTGAACAAAATCAGTAGCTCAGTACGACCAAAGAAGAATTTGCAAAGATGAAAGTCGAGCACCTGTTAGTCAAGGAAGCAAGCTTCAAGGAGTTCGAGAAAGCTGGAGACGACTATACACAACAGATCCTTGGGATGACAAATTCAATCTTTTAGGATGGACGGGTGGCTACTCTCTATTCAATGAAGGTCTCACTAGCGGATCCTTAGTGGAAAAACATTCCCTAGTTGCTCCTTGATGAGGCCATTCTGTAAGATAATGACATCAACCCTTACGAAAGTGAGCAAGTCGAGGGCACTGGAGCTGCCAATGTTGCTAGCAACATTGGAGTTGGTAATGCTGCTAGGGCTGCTGGTGATGCCCAAGTTGGTAATGCTGTTGGGACTGCTGACACTAGTACTGTTCCTTCGGTTTCAACGATTACTGTTGACACTACTGGAGTTGATGTTGGCAATGTCATCCTACTTACTGTAGAGGTTATTGAAATAGCTGATGTAGCGACACTTACCGATCCAGCTTTACAATCCTAGGGTGTCTTCATCCTTTTCTTTGTATTTTAGTTCCTTCGTACTTTTATATGTAACCTAGTTGTATAGACGTTTCTTTATAAATGGAAACTCTTTTTGTACTTCAGCTGTTTTTTATGAATGTGCACTTATTCAATGCCAACTCTAAAAACTGTGATATGATTAAGTATAAATTACTTTAGGGTTTGCTGTTCTTAGGTCGTCATAGTAAATTAAGGTTTTATGCTTGTTTTTATTTTGTACTTTGGCCTTTACTGACCGACTTGCCTAACTTAGGTAGTACTAAGTTTTCATGCTTGGTTTTTATTAAGGCATTCATTAGCCGACCTGCCTAACTTGGACAGGACCAAGACTTTACCCCTAGTTTTCATTAGGGCCTTCATTGGCCTACTTGCCTAACTTGGGTAAGACTAAGGTTTTACCCCAGGTATTCTTTAGGGCCTTTATTGGCTGACCTGTTCAACTTGGGCAGGACCAAGGTTTTACCCTGGTTTTTGTTAAGGCCTTCATTGGCTGACCTTTCCAACTTGGGCAAGGCTAAGGTTTTATCCCTTGTTTTTTTTTGTTTCAATTTCATTAATTCTTCTATATTAGCATAGCTTCAAATATCAGAGTCGCTGAATAAAGACTACTTCATTAAAAATGCACTACTTGTGCGAATAGAGGAGACATCAAAGTCAGCTTTTTACTGATAGAATTTCTTCTTTGTTGCCCCTAGTACCTTTCTAAGTACTAGGTCTTCGGGGACAAAAGTTCTTGGCTAAACCCTCTTATTGTAGGATCGTCTAAGCTTTGATTGTATCCATTGAGCTTGAGTAGGGCAGCCTCACTTTTTTCTTTGATGAGGTCTAGGTCTCTTACCAAGGTCTGATCATTACGCCCTATGTCAAATACTGTCGATTTGATTGTTGGGAGTCGAACCTCCAAGGGTATAGCTGCTTCAACCCCGTATCATTGAGAATGTAGTTTCACCAGTAGACCTCCTCAGAGTGGTTCTATAGGACCATAGGACACTGGGCAACTCTTCTACCCATCTTCCCTTAGCTTTTTCTAGCCTCTTTTTGATTCCGTTCAGCATTGTTTTGTTAAATATTTTGGCTTGTCCGTTGCACTATGGATAGGCTAGTGTCAAATAATAATTTCTGATTCTGAGTGCGTCACAGAATCCTCTAAATATATTTTAGTCGAACTAGGTGCAGTTGTTCGAGACTAGTGCGTGTGATATGCCGAACCTTATAATTATGTTCCTCCAAGTAAATATCTTCGCATCTATTTCCTTGATCGTTGATAAGGGTTATGCTTCCACCCATTTGGTGAAGTAATCTATTGCGACGATGAGAATCCTCTTATTTCCTGGAGCTTGGGGTAGAAGGCTAGGGGCCGGTAATAGTTGTGAGTTTCTCGGCTAGTTAGTGGATTAGTGTTGAGAACTTCTGACATTTCTCACACTTTAGTATGTACTGGGCTACATCCTTCTGTATATAGGGCCACCAATAGTCCTGTGAGATAGCTCGGTGGGCGAGCGGCTACCAGAGATTCCGTCATGAATTTTAAACAAAATGCCTTGCATTTTGTCTGGGTGAACACAATATAAATAGAGGACTGTGAAAGATCTTCTGTATAGCTCTTTGTTGGGTGATAGCCAGTACTTCAAGGATTTGTGCTTTATTCTTTTGGCTTCATTCTTGTCCTCGGGAAATTCATCTCTGTCGAGGTGGGCAATGATTGGATCCATCCAAGATGGTGCTAGCTCTTCTATGACCAGTGCCTGCTTCTCTTCTAGAAAGATGCTCAGACTTCAATGCTGCTGCGAGTGTTGCCAGGGCATCGGCATGTGCGTTGCTGTTGTAACCGATTTGATACAGCTTGTACTTGCTAAAGTTTCTTAGTAATTCTTGAGCCTTAGCCATATACTGTGCCATCCTGTCATTCTTTGCTGCGTATTCTCCACTGATTTGGTTAATTTAAGTATCCTATTTTTGCCTGTTCGGCAATCTCCAGCCCGACCAAGCTCACATCCAAACTGACACATGCATATTTAAGCCCAAACTTGGTTTCTAGACTCAATCCAGTTAATCAACTGCTTTGTAGGCCCGTTAGGCCCAATAGAGGCAAAATAACTAAAATGCCCTTGGGGCATTGTTCGGTCCAATTCTAGTTGGTATGTCTTCTTAAAGATGGTGAGTCCATATTTCAACCACAAATCCAGTTTCAATTCCAGTCCAGACCAGTTAAATTCAATTTGACATGTCTTTTGAGAAAGTTAATCCCTTAGACGGCAAGTCCATGGCATATTTATCGAGAAATCCCTTGGAACGATAAGTCTTTTCACACCTATCGATCGAGACGAGACCCAAGTCCCAAAGATGGTAGAGCGGTTCACTTCTGGCACTTGCTAGCCCACCAACGTAGAATGTCCACTATTTGGCATATCTTTTGAGAAAATTTATCCTTTAGATGGTAAGACCATCCAGTAGCTTTCTAAGATAAGACAGTCTTCAGAATGAATACACACCGTTAGAGTGACGAAAACATTCACAAACATTGCAATCGTTATAGTGATGAAAACACTAGTAAACAGGTCGACATCGAGAATTCCAACAAACCTCCTATGTCACAGAACCAAACACGCCTTTTGGTCGTGACACGTTTATTGAAGGATGGGATACCTTTGGAAACCAACTCTTCACACACCGTCAGAGTGATGAAAACACTTAAAACTCGGGTCAACACCAGTGCATGCAAGCCCATTCTGGTGAAGAATGACCAAACTGCCCCCTGGACCGTATTGACATGCTTCTCGAGAAAGTACCTAAGACCTTAGAGCTATAAGTCCACCTCGTCAAGATTGTCTTAGAGATAATCTAGCATGTTCTAGCGCCCTCCAGTCACTTCCAGATTGATTTTGAGAGCATTCGGTCAAAATGACCATTTTGCCTCTAGGCATTCGATCGTCTTCAGGAATCACACCAGCTCTGGGTATCAAACTAGTTATCTTTCGAGGATGCTTCTAATAGTATTCCCAACCATCCAGTACCTTTCCAAACCATTCTAGGTCTATTTTGGTAAATTCAATGTGAAATGATCGTTTTGCCCCCGGTGGGCTAGGTGCCTTGTTCAACCACACTGATTCTGGGTATCAAACCAAAAATCTCTTCAAATACTCTCAATAGTGTTTCCAACTTTCAAGTCTTCTCACAGATTACTCTAGGTCGATGTCACACCTCTATTTTTTGCACTCGAGGAAAATACACACAAGTGGGAAAAACACGGTATTCTCTCGTTAGAACTTATTCTCCTAGAAGGATGAGTGCGATTAGATTTGAATTAGAAATTGATTTGATTAAGGGCTTTTGGAAAAAGGTTTAGAGTCACCACCTAACTTGATTAAGGTGAGTTAAGTCACCTAAAACTAAGCACAATTCGAATATTATACTTAGAATTTTTGAAAAGGATTTTAAAAACTTTCTCAAGAGAGAGTTTTTAAGAAAATAGGTTGTTTGGCAAGTTTTGAAAATATTTATGCCATTTTCGAAAATAACTCTATTTGGTCTTTGAAAACAGTGATAGTAAGTTCGGAGGTTGGTTACATATAGGGAAGATGCACTAAGCCATCCCCCTACCCCGCCCTTGTAGTACCTACATGTCTATTCACCTTAGGTTCACTCATTTAAAGTCTTTGATTAATAAATGTTCAATTATATCCACTTTAAAAAAGTATTGCATATGATGCATGATATGTAAGTGTGAGACAAAGATTTTGATTTTGGAAATAGATTTCAAAGAAAGACTTGATTTAAAATTGGAAAAAAGGTTTTAGAAATTCGAATTGGAGATTTGGAAACAGATTTTAGAATTAGAAACTTGAAATAGATCATGGAATTGGAAGTTTGAAAAAGGTTGTGACCACACCCATGAGGGTTGCCTACGTATCTCTTTTTGGGAATCAGGTCAGTCGTAGTTTAGACAAAAGTCCGATTGAAAATAGACACTTTTAGGTTTTTAAAGAGTTTGATTTGGAAAGATTTAATTTTTATTTGAAAATGATTTAATTTGAACTTGGAATAGAGGATTTGAAATTGGACTTTGAATTGACTTTGAACCTAGACTTAGAAATGAGCTTTAAAAAGGGTTTGAACTTTGAAAGAGAACTTAAACTTGATTTTGGAAAGAAGGAGTTGAGTTTTGAAAATATTTTGACTTAGATTAAAATTAGAAAACCATCTTGGTTTAGGACGGAGTTTTAGAAAGGAGTTAGAGCCTCCTAACTTCAGGGTTAGGGTTGAACTAGGTTTAGGTATCCTAGGGCTGAGGTAACCTAAGATTGGAGCATGTAATTGAATTAGGAAGGTTTGATTTAGGCTTGAGAGGTTTGATTTTAGAAAGTTAGATTTAGGAAATGTTCGAATTAGGAAAGGTTCGAATTAAAAAAGATTTGAAAAGAGATTTGATTTGATTTGAACACAATTGACTTGGAATGATTTGAAAAGTTAGGGTTTAGAAAAGGTTGGACTTTGGAAAGCTTTGAATTAGGAATGTTTCAAAATAGGAAAGTTTTATTTTTAGGAAAGTGCCAAATTAAGAAAGTTTCATTTTAGGAAAGTTTTGAATTTAGAAAGTTTGAACTTAGAGAAATTTTGAATTTAGAAAGATGTGAACTTAGGAAAGGTTTGATTTAAGAAAGATTTGATGCTTGTTTTTAGAAATAAAAGATTAGATTTATTTCCAAAAAGAGATGATTTGATTTGATTTCTAAAATTGGAGGATTTGATCTAATTTTCTAATTTGGAAGATTTGATCTAGTTTCCTAATTTGAACGATCGGATTTGACATGGAATTGGAAAGGTTGAATTTTGAAAATCTTGGATTTGGAAAGCTAATGATTTGGTGTGGAAAAAGAGAATTTGAAAATCTAGGATTTGACGTAGAATATAGTTTTAGAAACCTATGATTTGAAGCAAAAGAGGAAGTCATATTTTTAGAAACGAAACTAGGGTTTCCTAACCATGAATCTTGGGCTTGACTTGGACTCCAAGAAAAGAGTTTTTGAAAAGTAGAACTTTTGAAGAGAGTTTCTAGGAAAGAAACTTAAAGAGAGTTTATAGAAAGAATATTTTTGGAAGGAGGTTTAAAAATAGTTTTTAGAACGTTAACTTTTGAAGAGAGTTTTTAAACAGTGAATTTTATAAGAGAGCTTTTGGAAAGCAGTTTGAAAAGAGTTTTTGGAAAATAGACTTTTGAAGAGAGTTTTTTGAAAAGCAATTTGGATAATGATTTAAATATGGATTTTTTTGAAATCTTTTGAAGGTCTCACTTTCCTAAAACGATTCTAACCATAAAGAGATTAGAACCATTCTAAGTTAGTGGTTTTGAAAATAATATGGACTTGAAATATGGACCAATATAATTCCATTGAATATCATACTTTCCTAAAATAACTCTAACCCTGAAATGGCTAGAATCATCTTAAGATGGTGATTATGATGAAAAACGATTTTAGGGTTTACACTTAATATATGGACCTTGATGGTCACAATGAATATAACACTTTCTTAAAATAACCATAGCCATGGAATGACTAGAATCACTTTGAGATTGTGATTATGAAATCAAGATTTGAAAAAGAGATTTTGAATGCAAGTTTGAAAGATGATTTTGATGCAAGTTTTGAAAACCACTTTGAAAATTTTTTTTGAAGGAATGTATGAATATGACATGCATAATGCAAGTAAGGTCGTGAACATATAAGGTTAGCTTCACCACATAATTAAGGGGGCCGAATCTACATGGTCTAAGATTGAACTAAAAGAAAACCCCCAACACGGTGACTTTCAATAGTCCTTCCTACACATGAATCGAGGAGTCCTTTGTTCTAAGCATGCAAGAAAGGGGAGAGAAGATAGGGGATTAAAATAGAAGAAACCCAAGTGGATTAGAAGGAAGAAGAGAGAAGGAGGAAGTACATAAAGATAAAGAGAAAGCCTACCTTGTTTTCTTCTTGTTTTACTTTCCTTGCTTGCTTTGCTTTGCTTGATCCTTGAAAGCTTCCAAGTTGCAGCACTTTGAGTCTTCAATGGAGGCTTGTGTATGAGTGTATAGAGTGTATATCGGGGTTAGGGTTAAGTATATGGAGGCTAGGGTTTGGAGAGACTAGAGTGGCTAGGGTTTTGGAGAGACTTCGAGCTTTGTAACTCAAAAAGCAGAGTTTTTGGATTGAGTTTGCAGACCCTCTTCATACAGGGGGAGGCTCTGTATTTATAAACATAAGACTAGCTTGGCGCCAGGGCAAATTGCCTACTGGCGCCACTAGGAGTGACGCTAGACCAATTTTTGGCTTGGCACCACTAGTAAGGAAAGTCCTTAGGGCAGCAATCAACGTATCTTTCAACCCTTGATACGTAAGGCAAAAGATTTGGGCGCATGTATTAGTGACTACCATGTAATTTTTGGCTTGGCTTAACTAGGAGTGACTTCGAAAGGTTCAGGAATGTTCTGAAAGGCCGGGAATAGTATAGAAGGCTAAAAATGGGTCGAAACCCTTAAAATAGTGTCTCAGGGGTAACGGGCTTGAAAAGCAATGTCGAGATGGTCGACCGAGCAATTAGGGGCAAAATAATCAACTAGACCGGAACACCACCAGAATAGACTTGGGATGACTCATGAGAAGACTTGAAGGTGGAAATAATATCTAAAGTTTTCCAAGGGATTGTCAGTTTGATACCCAGAGCTGGTGTGGTTGGAAAAGGCAATCAGGCTACGAGGGGCAAAACGATCATTTTGTCACGGGTTTGTTAGAATAGACTCAAAATGATTTGGAAAGATGATGGAAGGTTAGGAATACTATTAGAAGCATCCTTGGGAGGTTACCGGTTTGATACCCAGAGCTGGTGTGATTCCCGGAGGCACTCGGATGCCTAGGGGCAAAATGGTTATTTTGACCGGATGGTCTCGGAATTGGTCTGAAACTGACTAGAAGGTACCTAAACATGTTGGATCATCTTTGGGACGATCTTGGAAGGGTGGACTTACTACTCTAAGGACTTAGGTACTTTCTCAAAAAGAGTGACGAAAAAGACCAAAGGGGCAGTTTGGTCATTTTTCACCGGAGTGGGCTAGCAGGCATTGGTGTTGACCTAGGTTTTGAGTATTTCCGTCACTCTGAAGGTCTATGAAGAGTTAGTTTCCAAAGGTATCTCATCCTTTGGTAAACATGTCATGGCTAAGAGGCGAATTCGATCCTGTGACATAGAGGTTTTGTTGGCAATTTCCAATGTCAACCTGTTTGCGAGTGTTTTTGCCACTCTGATGGTTCGTGTTCATTCCAGAGACTGCTTGATCTCAGGAAGCTGCTAGGTGGACTTATCGTCTGAGGAATTAACTTTTTCAAAAGACGTGCCGAATAATGGACATTCTTTATTTGTTGGCTAGCGGGCACCAAAGGTGGACTACTCTACTCTCTCGAGGACTTGGATTCCATCCCAATCGACGGGTGTGAAGGGACTTACCGTTTCAAAGAGTTTCTGAAAAAATGTGCCGGATTGGATGGACTTACCGCCTAAGGGATCAAATTTCTTGAAAGGCATACCGGATTTGATTTGAATTGGAACTGGATTTGAAATTGAAATAGGGACTTACCTTCTCTAGGAAGACATGCCAACTGGAATAAGACCGAGCAATGCCACAGGGGCATTTTGGTCATTTTGCTTTTGTGGGGCCCACGAAGTGATTGATTGATTGGATTGAGTCTAGAAAGCTAGTTTTGACTTGAATGTGTTTATGTTAGTTTGAATGTGCGTCCGGTCAGACCGAAAATTGTTGAGCAAGCAAAAATGGGGTGCTTACTGTTGATCATAGTATTTTTTTGGTTTAAATGATTGTTTTGCCCCTAGTGGGCTGATTACCCTTTTCAACTACTTCGGCTCTAGTTATTAAGCCTTTTACCTCCAGGACACTCTTTTAGAGGTTTTTTGTCCATTCTCGGCCAATTCTGGTTACTCGAGACCCTTTGGATCATTCTCGAACTTTTTGGAGTCACTCCTAGTGAAGCCAGGCTAAAAATTGCATGGTAATCACTAGGACAGGCGCCCAAATCTTTTACCTTGTATCATTAGGTCAAAGATTTGTTTCTTGCCACCCAAAAAATTTTTCTAATAAGCTGTCACCACTAGTAGTGGTGCGTAAGCCAAAAAATGGCCTGACACCACTTTAACAGGCGCCAATCCTTGTTTTGCATGCCTATAAATATAGGTCAACCCCTGCGTATTCTGGGTCTGCAAAATCACTACAAAAACTCTGTCTCTCTGAAAACAAAGCTCGAATTCCCTCAAAACCCTAATTCTCTCAAGCCCCCTCAAACCTTAGCCTCCATACATCAAAGCAAAGTCCACCATCAAAGCATCAAAGAAAAAAAGAAGAAAATGTAGGGTTCTATTTGCTTTTATGCAATGCGTCTCTCTCTTCTCCCTCTTAGCCGACTTGGGTCTTTTTTTATTTTAATTCTCATCTTCTATCTCCTCTTCTTGCATGCTTGAAACAACGGACCTCCCGATTCATGCCTAGGAAGGCCTTGGAGGGAATCATCGTGCCGGGGATTCTCTTTGAGTTCCACCTAAAACGGTGTGGGTCTGGCGTCCTTGGTTATGTGGTGTAGCCCAATCTTGTATGTTCATGTCCTTATTGCAATGTTACTATCATGATTATGTATGCAAAGGGTTTTCAAACTTGTATTAAAGGTTGCTTTCCAAACTTGCATTCAAAACATTTTTCTTCAAAGTTGTATTCAAAACCACAACCTTAAGATGATTCTAGCCATTCCATGGTTAGGGTCATTTTAAGAAAGCGTTATATTCAATGTGACCATCAAGTTTAAATTTGAGTTCAAGTCTTAATTTGTTTTGCAAGAAATCACAACTCTAAGATAATTCTAGCCATTTCATAGTTAGGGTCATTTTGGGAAAGTGTTACATTCAATGAGACCATCAAAGTTCATGTCAGGGTTTCAAACCCTAATTATTGTCAAAATCACAACCCTAGAATAGTTCTAATCTTTTCATTGCTAGAATTGTTTTAAGAAAGTGAAATATTCAAGAGACTTGCAAAAGTCTACATTCAAATCTTTTTAAAATAGTTTTCTTAAATTCCTTTCCTAAAATTCTTCTCAAAGCTTTACTTTCTAAAAACTGTTTGTCTTTAAGCCCAGGTCAAAAGCCTAGAATTCATGTTTAGGAAATCCTAGTTTCCTCATATAAAATCCTGGTTTTCTATTTGCATTAAATCATAGATTTCTGAAATCATTTTCTACATAAAATCATAAATTTCATAATTCAAAAGTCACATAAAATGATAGATTTTCAAAACTAAAGCTTTCCAATTTCATGTCAAATAAAATCTTTCCTAATTTCAAAACCTTCCTTTTTCGAAAACTTTCCAAAAACAAAACTTTCCTTTTTCAATTGAAATCCAATCTTTTCAATTCAAATGCATTGCATAAATCCTAGATTCTAGGATTGCTTAAACTCCAAGTTACCTTAAACCTAGGTCAAACCTTCTTCAAACTTAACTTTTCAAATTTAATTCTTCTTAAATCAAATCTTTCCAAATTTCAACTTTCCAAATTCTAAATTCAAACATTTCCAAATTGAAACATTTATTAATTTTAACCTTTTCCAAAATCAAACCTTTCTTAATTCAAATCTTTCAAAAATCAAATCTTTTCTAATTTGAAACTTTTCTAATTCGAAACTTTTCTAAAATCCAACTTCCTAAAATCAAACCTTTCTATTTCAAGTGCTTAATTAAACCCTAGGTTATATAGACTTTAATAGGCCAAATTCCAGGTTCAACTCTTAACCTTAAGTTAGGAAACTTCCACTCTTTTCTAAACCAAGATGGTTTTCAAATTCCAATTGAAGTCAGGATGATTTCAAAGTTCAATATCAAATTCAATTTTTATTACAAAGTTAACTTCAAAATGCAATTCAACCTTTCCAAAATAAATCGAAGTTCTATTTTGAAGTTTGATTTCAAATTAACGTCAATTTCAAATCACAATTTAACTTCCAATTTTCCAATCAAAGTTCAAATCTAACCCTTTTCAAGTCAAAGTTTTCAAAGGTCCCAAACTGTCTTTTCAAATCAAACAAGACCCTGAAATGTCTATTTTCAATCCGACTTTGAGTCCAAACTACGATTGACCTGATTCCCAGCAAAGGGTTACGTAGGCAACCCTCGTGGGTGCAGTCACAACTATTTTCAAAATTTCTTTCCAAGTTCAAATTTTTCTCATGCACTTGCATATCATGCATCACATCATCCCTAAATTGATGGCTCAAAGTTCTTTCCAAAATTCTTAAAGTGGATATAATCTGACATTGGATAATTGAAGATTCTAAATGAGTGAGCCTAGGGTAAAAAAATATGTAGGTATCGCAAGGGCAAGAAGGGTGATAGTCTAGTGCATCTTCCCTATACGTAACCAACCTTCGAACCTATAATCACTGTTTTCAAAAGACCAAAATGGAGTTTCTTCAAAAAGGGCTTAAATCTTTCCAAGGGTTGTCAAACAACCTATTTTCTCCAAAAAAACCCCTTTCTTGAGGAAGTTTTCTAAAACATTTTCAAAAACCCTAAGTTTAATCTTCAAATTGCACTTAACTTTAGTTGACCTAACTCACCTTAACAAAGTTAAATGGTGACTCCAAATCTTTTGTAAAAGCCCTTATTCAAATAAAATTTCAATTCAAACCTAGTCGCATTCGTCCTTCTAGGAGAATGAGTTCTAACGAGAAAGTACCGTGTGTTTCCCACATATCATCTTGATGGTGCAAAAAATTAGGGCGCGATAACTGGTGACTTCGTTGGGGACGTTTAGAGGGTTAGGTCATTATCATGTCTTTTCACCCTTCACTCGTTTAGAATCTTCTATTTATTTGTTCAATTCTATCCACTTTAAATTTTTTAAAATCAAACTTTTCAAAGTTGTTTTAAAAAAAAATGCCACCACTTGCATTCAATTCATATTCAATTATTCTATCTTGCATTAAGTTTGTTATCAAGGTACTGACTTTTCGCATTTTATTTTGTAGGTGGACTATGTTCACATTTATTTCTATTATCTATATAAACTGCCATGAATGACAGGATGGAATGGACAAGATGGGTGAAAATTGTTGGGTCATTTTCTTTGCTTTTCAAAATTTCAGACACACTGCACGTGCACTCGCATTTGCATATTTGCATTCTCTACCTGATTATGTCTCTTCTAGTTATAAGGGGAAATAGTATATTGGTTGTGGGTGGATGTTGTGTCGTAATCTTAGCCTACGGCCCTCTTGATGGTTCCCTCGCTCGGATCACCAACAGATAATGGCATCACCTTGAGGAGTGGGCCTAGGTTTGAAGATTCAAGAACTGAGCCTTCTTAGGAAGCATAAGTAAATCCTCAACCTCATGCTCATATAGAATCCTTTGCATAACTGAACCTCTGCCGAATTTAAGACATCCATGTCAATTTCAAAACCATGGAGGAAAGGGCGATTGCTTTACTTTCCTTTATTCTTGTCTATTCCTACTGTTATAATGCTTTTATAATGTTCATGCATGCATACTTGCTTTACTATGACACTCGCTCTCCTTATACTCTTGCAATCATATAGATGCATTCAATAAATTATTTCAAGACAAGAGTTCCAAAGTAATTCAAGTCACTGCATTCTCATGCATATGATTAACCCATAGACAGTGACACAAAGCTCATTCTCTCTTGCATAAAACCTACAAAAATACTAAGGGTTCCCCTTAAGCACTCATGACATGCATTTTAAGTCATCCCATAAAGAGGGGCCTCAATCCTTTTTTGCTCATGGAGATAGGGATGTCAAGGAGACAAGAGGCAAATTCGAAAGCAAGATCTCTCACTGGTCTTCATTAAAGAAGACGAATCCGAAGACTCAAGAGTAGTTTAGGTTTTCAAATGTAAAAGTAGATAGGCAGAAGTCCCAAGGAAAGTGTTCCCTCTCGCCCTACTACAAGGTCTTCAGTTACATGTATTCAAGCTCGAATTCAATGAATAGGTTACTACCTTTTCTTCATTTCCATGGATGAATGTATGAATGATTCCAGACATAAGTATGGCATTTGCATACAGGGGCAGCCCCTTATATTTAAAAAGTGAGCCAAAAAAGCATTATGCTTAGTCTCCCCCTCAAAGAGTAGGGGCACCCCTAGGACATACATTGCAAAAAAACTTTCAAATGAAGACACTAACTAATCTTTTGTTTATTATCTTTTATCCTCCCCCTCATCTCCAAGTACAAAGAAAATCAAAGGCAAAAGTAAGATAAGAAGGAGGTTTTCTAAACCATTCATTTGCTTTTATCGTGCTACTCACATATTCACTTACATTATGCTCATGAATCCATATCTACTCTAGGACAAAAGTTTCAAAAAACTCAAGTCATTGTATTCTTATGCATTTAATCAATCGTAGAGAGAAAAGAGCAATTCAATCTTATGTTAATCGAACCTATCAAAACTCCTAAGGGTTTCTCAACCCTAAAGATTCATGGCATGCGTCGAACCATATCTCAAGAGAGGCCCAAATCTCTCTCTATTTATGGAAGTGGGATTACCTAAACAAAGAGGCATCAATCGGCCCATGCTGAAGAGGTATTGTATTGCATATAGGGGTAGAACCCTGCCTCCAAAATGGACTTAACATTATGCCTAGGTTCCCTAAAAAAAGAAACTTCCATAGGGCATGCATTGCTTAAAACCTTCAAATCCACATGCTAATTGCATTTTATTTTTCTTTTTCGTCTTCTAGGCTCGAGAGCATAGCCAAACTTATGAGACCCTTCTACGTCACATCCAGTTCAAAACTCATGAGAATCTCAACTTGTAGAAGGGATTGACTGTTCATTAGCAAAGTGTTGCCTCTCAAACAGTAACCTCAGTACCGTGTCATGATCTACAAAGCTTCATCAGCATGCTATCTGAAAAAAAGCCCATCCTAGCCGCTTGACAGAAGGTGCCAACCCAAGAAAGAACTAGGGGCATGGGTACAGAGCAGTTCTCATACGAAAGATTCAACGAATCATCAGACTACCATTTGGCCTAGATCATTGATTGATAAACCATTCTAAAGAATCATTATTGAAGCTTGTTCCATGAAGAGGATTCTTTAATCCTAGGCATTGGTCCTCTTATAGGCTCCATCAATCTAGCATCATTAAGATAAGCAGTTGGTCGATCAAACAATCTATCAAAGTCCCCAGACCTTGGAGGCCTTGGTAAAGCTCACAGGAGGAACCTCTTAATTTTATCTTATCAAAGTATCATGTAAATATCAATTACATAACATGCTAATCTGAAATAAAAGGCTCTTGATCATGAAATGCTTTCTTTGTCTTGCTAAACTTTTTTTTCAAAAAAATATAACTTGCAGAGTATCCAAAGCTTGACGTCTTTTAGCCCTAAAGAATTCTAAAGGTCATCTACAAATTTGGCCTCCCTAAGTCCCTCATCATAGATAATGCAAATAACCCCAACAACGACACGATGGTAAAGCTTTGCCAAACTTTAAAAGATTAATCACCACAACTCAGCAACCTATCTCCCACAAACAAAGGAAGCCGTAGAAACAATGGGGCAAAAACTTCAAGAAGATCTTTCATAATATACTCAGCTACAAAGTGTTGCGTGAACAGTTGCCCTACCACATACAAAATCACAGTCACAGTCTCGACTGGGACAACACCACTGGCTTACTACAACGAGGCAGTTCTTCTAGCCAAAGTAGAACTCCCTCTCTCTATCTTTGGGGAAACTCAAATCACCAGAGCGGTATGACCAGCCTTGAGAGCGGAAGCCATCCACCATCTACGGATACTTTAGCAGAAAAGTTAAGCCTTGTCACTTCCAACCTAGCAGAAAACTAGAAGCAAAATTCGACACCAACTATAAAGGTCCATCATGAGTTCACAAATTAGTGACAAAAGGAGCTTTGATCCCAGCACAGACAGACAGAGAGGTCTTCCCAGTACCCATCAACTCAGATTTGGTAAAGCATTACTATGTATAATAAAAATTTTTGACAAAGCAATGATAACAATGCTTGAAATAAAGAAAGACCCTCAATTCCTCTACCATACAATTAAAATCATCCCCTTGCAAAACCCAGTAGAGCCAATTACTTTCCTTTGAAAAACCTGACCTAGCGATCACTGCCCACAATGGGTCAAGAAAAAGTAAAGAGGGAAAGGGAAATAAGGAGCGGATATATGTTTAAGGCGTGCTAAAAAATCTCAAACTCTTCATTGCTTAAAATAAGAGAGTCAACACTATAGCAGAGAGAATACTGACCTTCATAGGAATGATAGAAAATAATCATAAATAGTATGACCTTGAGGACACAATGAAAATCCGAAAAGATATTATGGGTAAAAAGGTAGAGGCATGACAAGGACAAGATACAAAGACTATTGACCTGGTAAAAATTCATAAGAACACCATGGTGTAAAAGTAATAGATCAAGGATAAAAAAAAAAAAGATGGCATTAGGAAACACAAGAGTCGGGATAGGTTTAAATCTATAAATAGAAGGGGAGAGTGCAAAAACAACAAGGGGGAAAGAGAGTGAGTAGTAACAAAAAAGAGAGAAAGGGAAAGGCGAGCTATTAAAGGTGATTATAGGTTTTAAAAGCCTAGTACAAGTAAAATATTTTGAGCTTTTATCCCTTCTTTTCAAATACCCCATAACCAAGTCCACATTATGGTAAAAAATAAAGACCTTTCGGATCAGCCATTGCTATCATTACTCTTGAAAGGAAGATGATTACATTAGAAGATGCTCTATCTATTAGAAATTCCAACTCAGCTTTAGGCTCAATGTTAAAAATAACATCAACAATCTTCAACCAAAGTAGCGACTTTGGTAAGCAATAGATTTCATCATCAATTGTTCTTCCAAATCAAAGCACTCAACACTCCTGTTCTCATTGAGCAAAGAGTCGTCTTCTTCGGCATGAATGAGAGAAATCAAAAGAAAAAGTATAGCCTGAGGACATAGCGAAAACCCTTCGGGGCGCTATGGATACAAAGAGTAGGGTCATGGCAAGATACAAAACTACCGACGCAGTGAAAACCCAAAAACAGACATTGACATGCAAAAATGGTAGAACCGGCATTCGCAAAAACCTGTAAGGGCACTGATGGCAAAAATGGTTTAAATGAGAGAAAAAAAAGAAAAAAGAAAGCAAAGAAAAGAGCCAATTCTCCCGATCAGCAGTCCAAGCAGCACTAACAAGATAGCCTCAACAAAGTAGTAAAATCTCATGCCTCGACAATGGGCTAAGAGATGTCAATCTGTGGGAAACTTGTATTGGTAACAAACTTCTAAACTCAACATAACAAAGAAATTATCATGAATATCATAAGTCATTTATTAATATTAGTCTGTTACATCTAGATATTGCTAACAAAATATTGAGATAGGTACAAGTTCAAGGGGTATTTCTCTATGCTTTCTTAGGTCCCGAGGTATCTTCAAGCCCAACATCTTGATGTTGCAACCCGACAAAATTCAATACCTAGCCATCCAGGGTATTCAACTATCCAAAGCATCTAGCTATTCAAAACATGTTGTGATTCAGAACATTCAGTTATCCATAGATATTCAGCTATCTAGAGCATCCATTCATCCAAAGTCCAACCCAACTGGGACAGATTAAGAGCCCAAAAACCTTCAGCACAGCTTAACTCACAACAAATCTATTTTGACAAACCACATCAACCAGTCATCATCAAATCAATTATTTGACTCCATGAGGCGTGCTCCCGTGCACTACATAACTTAGTAATCATAATATTTTAGTCTTTTGATCTTTAGCATAGTGCCAGAGCCTTTTACAAATCAACCTGAGGCAACTAACTTCAACTCAGGCAACAAGTCAGCCAGTTTCTAGATAAGAGCCTAAACTATCTACAACCATCCTGGATAAGAGATTAAACTATCTGTCCTGCTCATAAACTACTTCCCTCAGCCAATGGAGCTGGCTCCAACAACCTGAGCCATGATTGTGCCCTCCATAGCCGACAAGAAATAAAAAATGGGGCAACGACTCACCCTCGACCTCCCTAATCAACTTTGAATGCCTAATTTAACTTTCTCAAATCATAAAAATTGGAGCCATATCCCACCCTACACCTCCAATTCAATTTCAAACTAGTTGATCGATTCAAGAAGAATCGATCAAAGATGTTCGACCTCCTAGATACCTTAAAATTTTTAAAAAGAGACCTCACCAACCTCCAAAAATAAACTCAAAATGTTCGACTTCAAAGAAGCATAACCCTTCAGAAGAAATGTCAACAAGAATCCTACCATGCTGAGCGAAAGTGAAACTCAATAACCAAGCACCAAGCATTCCAATCTCTATATATCTTAGTCCAAGAGGCTACAAATGTTTCCTCCTCCAACAAGCATGAGAAACCTCTCATGATTCCCCAGTCTCAAATCATCTCCAAAGCCTCTCGACAAAGCAAATGTATCATTGTTATCAAATCAAATCAAATCAAAATCTTTCAAAAGCGAAAGCTAGTGCTTTCTTTCAAATTTCAAAATTTTAAAAAAAGTTTTCGAACCTTTTATTTATCATGAGTTTTCATTCCAAATTCAAAATCCATTTCAAAATGGAGGCTTTGGCTTTCTTTCAAATTCAAAAGCATTTTCAAGTTCAAATGTTTTCATATCTTCTGTACGAAAAGTTTCAGGTTCAATTTCAATTTCAAAATCAATTTTAAAGTTGAAATCTCTAGCTTCCTGTCAATTTCAAAAAACATTTCTCAAAATTTCAAAAAGTTTTTAAAGTTTTTCTACAAAAAGTTTTTTAACTTTCAAATTCAAAAGATCAAAAATCTTGCTTTCTTTCAAATTCAAAATTAATTTTCAAAAGTCAAATAAGTTTTTCTCAAATTTCTCGTCAAAAAGTTTCAAATTTCAAGTCAAAATTAATTTTTTAAACGTTTAACTTTAAAAAAATCCAACAATTTTAAGTCAAAATGAATTTTCTAAACATTTTACTTCCAAGAGTTCCCAAGTTTTGAGTCAAAACAAGTTTTCTACCCCTCATCTTAAAAAAAATGGGAGTTTTTAATTTTCGAGTTCAAATGAATCCCCTTCATATGGTTTCCCTCTTTTTAGATTTTTAAACTTTTTCCTTTAAAAAATTTGATCTCAGAAATACCTTCAAGGTTTTCCTAAATTTTTCCTTCAAAATGTTCGATTTCAAAAATACCCTTCTAGGTTTTCCTAACTTTTCCTTCAAAAAAAGTTTGATTTCAGAAATACATTCTAGGTTTTTCTAACTTTTTCCTTCAAAAAGTGTTTGATTTCAAAAATACCTTCTAGGTTTTCCGAACTTTTTCCTTCAAAAAAGTTTGATTTCAAAAATTCCTAACTTTCCTTCAAAAATTTTAACTTCAAACATATTCTAACTTTTTCCTTCAAAATGTTTGATTTAAAAAATACCTTCTATGTTTTCCTAACCTTTTCGTTCACAAAAGTTTGATTTCAAAAATATCTTTCTAGGTTTTCCTAATTTTTTTTCAAAAAGTTTAACGTCAAACATATTCTAACTTTTTCCTTCAAAAAAGTTTGATTTAAAAAATACTTTTCTAGGTTTTCCTAACTTTTTTCTTCAAAAAATTTAACTTCAAACATATTCTAACTTTTTCCTTCAAAAAGTTTGATTTGAAAAATACCTTTCTAGGTTTTCAAACTTTTTCCTTCAATAAGTTTCGTTTCAAAAGCATTTTTCTTGGTTACCTGAGCTTTTTCCTTTAAAAGCCTCGTTTTCAAAACAAGCTTCTAGGTTTTGAAGCTTTTGCATCAAAAAGCCTTTGTTAAAAAAAATTTGGGTTTTCATGCTTTCGCCTCAAAAAGCCTTATTTTTAAAATTTTGGGCTTTCAAGTTTTCTCTTTAAAAGTTTTGTTCCAAGTTTCAAAGGTTTTTCAAACCCTTCCAAATCAAATCCACATCCATCCATTACAGAAAGCCATTTCAAAATCATTTCAAAAATCATCTTCAATTTCAAAACCCTGAATCTCCCCAAAGGAGTGCCGATTCACTAGTTGGAATGTCAGTTCAAGAAAAATCAATTTCAACAACTTTCAAAAGAATTAATTTTCAATTTTAAAGTATCAATTTCGAATCCCTGAATCTCCTCAAAGGAGTGTCATTCCATTGGTCGAACTATCAATTCTGGAAGAAATTAATTTCAAAATCATTTCAAGATCAAGTTTTCAAAATTTAGAATGTTAAAAATCCAAACAAACCATTTTTCAGACTCAAAATTTCAAATTCCAACTACTCCTCCGATTGCCTCGCGGTCAACATGAGACCTTTACTTTATCGCTTCTACCTTTGACAAGCGAAGACAGAAAAAGAGGGGCAACTTTAAGCCTACCATTTTTGCTCGCTCGGCAATCATCAGCCTAATCGGACTCACATCCTAATTGACACTGGCATAGAGGCAAAATGTTCAAAATGGCTTTGAGGTATTGTTTAGTCCAATTCCAATTGACACGTCTTCTTAAAGATAATAAGTCCATATTTCAACCTTAAATCTAGTTTCAATTCTAGTCTTGACTAGTCAAATTCAATTCGGCACGTCTTTCAAAAAAGTTAATCCCTCAAATGGTAAGTTTATCAAGCACAACACGTTTATCGAGAAATCTCTCAAAACGATAAGTCCCTTCACACCTGCTGACTGGGAGGAGACCCAAGTTCCCGAGATGGTAGAGCAGTTTACTTCTGGCGCCTGCTAGCTGACCAACATAGAATGTCTACTATCTGACACGTTTTTTGAGAAAGTTAATCCCTCATGCGGTAAGACCATCCAATAGCTTCCTGAGATTAGGCAATCTCCGGAATGAATGCACACCATCAAAGTGACAGAAACACTCACAAACATCGTAACCGTTACAGTGATGAAAACACTTGCAAACAGGTCGATATTGAGAATGCCAACAAAACTCCCATGTCACGGGACTGAACACGCCTCTTGGCTGTAACACGTTTACTGGAGGACGGGATATCTTTGGAAACTAACTCGTCACATGCCATCAGAGTGATGGAAACACTAAAAACTTGGGTCAACACTAATGCTTGCTAGCCCATTCTGGTGAAAAATGACCAAACTGTCCCTCAGGCCTCATCGGCATGCTTCTCGAGAAAGTACCTAAAACCTTAGAGTAGTAAGTCCACCATTTTAATATTATCCCGAGATAATCTAGCACGTTCTTGTGTCTTCCAGCTGCTTCCAGAGCAATTCCAAGAACATCTGGTCAAAATAACTATTTTGCCCCTAGGCATCCGATCGCCTCCGGGAACTACACTGGCTCTGGGTATCAAATCGATTACCTTTGGAGGATGTTTCTAATAGTATTCCCAACCTTCTAGTACCTTTTCAGACCATTCTGGGTCCATTTCGGCAAACCCAATGTGAAATGACCGTTTTGCCCCTTGTGATTTCAAAGTTTAATTTCAAATTCAAGTTTTATTAAGTCAGCTTCAAAGTTCAATTCAAGCTTTCCAAAATAAGCCCAAGTTCTATTTCAAAGTTTGATTTCAAATTAAGGTCAATTTCAAATCAAAGTTCAACTTTCAATTTTTCAATTAAAGTTCAAATCAAACTTTCCAAAGGCCCCAAACTGTCTTTTCAAATCAAACAAGACTCCAAAGTGTCTATTTTCAATCAGACCCTGAGTTTGAACTACGACTGACCTGATTCCCAACAAAGGGTTACGTAGGCAACCCTCGTGGGTGCAGTCACAACCATTTTCAAAATTTCAATTTCCTTTTTCAAAATTTCTTTCCAAGTTCAAATTTTTCTCATGCACTTTAATATTATGCATCACATCATCCCTAAACTGATGGTTCAAACTTCTTTCTAAAATTCTTAAAGTGGATAAAATCAGACATTGGATAATCGAAAATTCTAAATGAGTGACCCTAGGGTGAAAAGACATGTAGGTACCGCAATGGTGGGGTAAGGTGATAGCCTAGTGCATCTTCCCTATACGTAACCAACCTCCAAACCTATAGTAACTGTTTTAGAAAGATCAAAATGGAGTTATTTTCAAAAAAGGCATAAATCTTTCCAAAGGTTGCCAAACAACCTATTTTCTTTAAAAAAAAAAAAAAAAAAAAAAAAACCCTCTCATGAGGAAGTTTTCTAAAATCTTTTCAAAAATCCTAAGTTTAATCTTCAGATTGCACTTAGTTTTAGGTGACCTAACTCACCTCAACAAAGTTAGGTGGTGACTCCAAATCTTTTCTAAAAACCCTTAGTCAAATTAATTTTCAATTAAAAAATAGTTGCACTTGTCCTCTTGGGAGGATGAGTTCTAACGAGAGAGGGCTTTGCATTTCCCACATATAATCTCGATAGTGCAAAAAATTGGGGCACGACACTTCACTACCAGCTATGAGTCTGAGCAGATGCTTATCTCGATAATTTTTGGCTTTATAGCTCAGCGTAGGGTTGTGAGTAGAGCCTCATATTCTAACTCGTTGTTTGAGGTAGTGAACTCCAGTTTAATAGCTTGTTCAATTGCCATACCATCTGGTGTGGTAAGAACTATGCCCAACCCTACCCCCTGTCGTTGGATGCTTCGTCTACGAATAGCTTCTAATGATCAGTAGTCTCCTATAGCTCTAAGGTGAGACTGTTTTCTAGTAGCTCGGTAGTAGGCATTGGACTGGCTTCTTATGGTAGTTCAACAGAAGATTCAGCAATGAAATCAGTAAGCACTTGACCTTTCACCGCCGATCTAGGTTGATACTTGATGTCAAACTTGCCTAACTCCACTGCCCATTTCGCTATTACGCCTAAGAAATCACCTCTTCGAAGGAGTGGTTTTAACTAGTGATCCATAAAGACGATGATAGTATGGGCTCTGAAATAATGCACTAGCTTGCGTGATGCCATCACTAACGCGAGAGCCAATTTTTCTAACAGTAGATTTCTTGTTTCTACCCATAGGAGAGTTTTGCTGACATAATAAACTGGCTTCTGTCATCTGTCTTGCTACCGAAGTATAACAGGGCTGACATCATACTCTAAGACATCCAAATATAGATAAAGCTCTTCATGCTTGAGCACAGTGGAAAGGAGTGGTGGTTGAGTCAAATAACTCTTTAGATTAGCAAGGGCTTGATCATACTCTGATCCCCAGTTAAACCATTCTTTTTTCTTCAAGAGTTGGAAGAATGGTCAACACTTATTTGAAGATCGGCTGATGAACCTGTTAAGGGCCACTGCCATCCTAGTTAACTTCTAAATCTCTTTAATGTATTTTGAGGCCTGAATGTTCTTGATTGCATTGATTTATTGTGGGTTTGCTTCAATTATTTGGGGTGTAACCAAGAATCCTAAGAATTTTTTGAACTCACCCCGAACACACATTTAGAGGCATTAAGCCTCAATTTGTGCTTCTTTAAGATGTCGAACACTCCTTTTAAGTTGCCAAGGTAGAGCCCGCCAACCTTGCTTTTGACCACCATATCATCAATGTATACTATAACCATACTGTTGATGTGCTCTTTGAACATTTTTGTGACCAATCTTTGGTAAGTAGCACCTACGTTCTTTAGCCCAAATGACATGACTCTATAGCAAAAAAATACCCCTCGGGTCATAAAGGCCGTCTTCTTTTGGTTGTCTTCTTGGAGTGGTATTTGACGATGCCCACGATAGGCATCGAGAAAGCTCATTCTTTCATATCGAGCTGTTGCATCCACGAGCTAGTCAATCTTTGGTAGAGGGAAATGGTCCTTGGGGCATGCCTTGTTTAGGTCTGTGAAGTCCACACATACCCTTCATTTGTTGTTCTTCTTTTTTACCATAACTGTGTTGGACAATCATCGTGGGTAGAAGACTTCTCTAGTTGCCCCTGCTTTAAGGAGCCTTTCAACCTTCTCAATTACTGCATCCATATGCTTTGTAGCTTTCCTCCTTCCTCTCTAAATCATAAGTTGGCATTGTGGATCAATGTTGAGTCTATGGCAGGCTACCTCTGGGTCGATTCCTGGCATATCATAAGGGGTCCAAGCGAAGATTTTGATGTAACGCATCAGTAATTCAATCAGCAACTTTTCTTCATTTTTGGATAGGGATGTGTCGATCATAGAATACTTCTTTTTGTCACACCAATCTATTTCTATTCTCTTTAGATCTTCGACGGCCTTCTTTTCAGGTGTCTGCCTGACATCATTAATATTGGGCATGTCCTCATGGAGCTCCATCACGTGGACCTTGTCCACTTTTTCTTTGGAGGCACAAGCCATCAGAAAATACTACTTGGCCGC
Organism: Euryodendron excelsum; assembly: GCA_033060915.1. Taxonomy (NCBI): domain Eukaryota; kingdom Viridiplantae; phylum Streptophyta; class Magnoliopsida; order Ericales; family Pentaphylacaceae; genus Euryodendron; species Euryodendron excelsum. The sequence goes on along the minus strand of CM065385.1, from coordinate 27,137,514 downwards.
CACTTGGTCTCCTCGAATTTCCTTTATCCCTTATTAGGTTGGGAAGCAAATTAGTTGCTGGTAGGTGGATGGTGTGACTTTCATGAGGTGCAACCATATCTGACCCATGATTGCATTATAGAGTGACGGCACGTCAACAACTAGGAACTCCATTTGAAGCGTAATTACTCCTGCGGCTACAAGTATTGTCACCTTTCCTAGTGGCCATACTGGGTTTGAACTGAAGTCGATCAGAGGGTTGAGGGAAGGCTGTAAGTTGGAGCCCTTTAGCTCCAATTTCTTGAAAAGGTCATAGTAAATAACTTCAGATGAGCTCCCTTGATCGATCAAAATTCTCTTGAGGTCACAATCCCTAGTCGCAATGTCACCACCAATGCATCATTATGGGGTGTCTGAACTCTCACTAGATTATCGTTAATAAAGGTTATGGTCTCTGCACTGCTGCCAACTTTGATTTTATTGGCTGGAGGCTCTACTTGCATTATTTGCTTTAGGTATGCTGCTTTCTGAATCTCGACTCTGTACTTCTGAGGTTCTATCTCTATTGAACATGTCGATCCATACAATACTACAATTACCTAGGTTGGCTCTGCCCATGCTTCCTTTTTTGGGGCACTATCTTGCTTGCTTTGCTCCGCCTCCTGTTTAATCTTTTCTTAGTCAATGTACTAGTCAAGGTGGTTAGCTTTGGCTAGTTCTTTTAAGTGACTTTTGAGGTGCCTGCAATGCCCTGTTTGGTGCCCTTTTTCCCTATGGTAGGTGCAAAACTTTCTTTAGTCCCGAGCTGCGGGGTCTCGTGCCAACTTTGGTGGCCATTTAAAAAAGGGTTTATCTTAAAACTTGGGTAGAATCTTATAAATTGGGTCTTTAAAGACCGTATTAACTCATCCAATCATTTTTGTACCCGATTATTGTTCTTTTCTCATTGGGGCTTCTTGTTCTCCCTTCTATCCTTCTTTTCTGACTTTTTGTTGACCTTCTCTTAGATCGGTTGTAAGACATCTTCTTCTACTCAGGCGTACTGCTCAATCCTTGACATCAGGTCCTGTATCCCAATAGTTAGTTTCTTCATTAGCGATTGTCTAAGTCAGTGCTCCCTGGGAAGGCTGTTCTTGAATTGTGCAATAGCTAACTGCTCGCTGCACTCCTCAATTTCGTTGTAGGCCTCCTAGTAGCATCTTGCACAGGGTCATAACCCTTCCTCGTCCTTTTTTTGTAAAGTTAGCAAGTAGTCTACCTCCTTAGGCTGTTTGCTATTTGCGATGAAACAAAGGTGAACAGTTTGGCGAGTTATCTCCAACCTGTAACTAATTTGTATGGCAATTTGTCAAACCATTGTAAAGCTACCTCGCCAAGGCTTGATGGAAAAACTCAGCACATCAGGGACTCATTACTACTCCATAGAGCCATCATTTGTTTGAAGTGTCGAATGTGACTGACTGGATCTGACTTTCCATCATAAGGTGTAAACTTTGGTGGAGTGAACTTTCTTGGAGGTCGGTGGGCCTCAATCTCTTTTATAAAGGGTGTGGATAAGATCTGATCAAGGGCTCTTTTGGTTATATCATGGGTTATTCATCCCCTACAGTGTTTATCCCGATTGTCTAGTTGTTCATTCAACCATCGGTCCCAGTGTTGCTGTTTTGGATCGGCTCTTGCCAGATCTCTTGTTGGTGTTCGATTTCTCCCGTGCTGCTGATCTTCCCGTCTATCTTTGTAGTGTCCAGTTTGGAGGCATAGCTTACAGTCAAACATGCCGCAGGGGGGCTCATACTTCTTGAATTCGTCCTCCTTCTTCTACGTCGATCTAGAGATCTATCGGAGTTTTGTCTATATCTTTTAGCAATCGCCTCTTTCATAGCTTTAACTGTTGACTTGAGGTGGGCAATCTCTTCATCTCGCTGTCAAAGTTCCTGCTCAGCTGCTCTGGGTGATAAGTTACTAGGCACACGTCCACTGAAGGGCGAACGGTTCGAGTCCATGTGATAGCTTCTTCAACGATTAAGATTTTTTGATATATTGTGGAACCCACTGTAGTTCCTCTTGTCTTTCCTGACAATTACCTCCAAGGACTCGTACCTATGATCTAATCAGACGACCTCCTGAAGTTCATGTTGAATCATCGTGACGACTTAACAGGTAAGTGTTGTCATGATTACGAACATCATAGCTATCTTGAACTTCCCTCCTGGTGGGCTTGACTCCTCCTTTGAGAAAAATGGTACTCGTCATTGCGTAGACCTTCCTACAAACGACGCCAATTGTAGGTGGGATTTTTAAGGAAGGCTTGGTTCAATGCACGAACCAAATTGATGAGTATAAACTATCTATAAGAGAAAAAGACAATGAGAATGCATCCACCCTCTTTGGGTCGAAGGCACGCCGATGATTAAGTTAATAAGCTTAATCACAATGAATTGAATAAAGTATTGAGAGCTAGAACTCAAGTAAACGTACCTTGCCTCCTTAGTGGCATGACTTATTTATAGGCTTTGGAGTTCCATATTCCCACTTGGAATTGGAATCAATTTCCTCCTAGAAATCTCCTCTTTTTGGATCGATTTTAATAAGGTGGACTTATTCTTTATTTGTCCTAGTCAATGTCATCCTACGATTCCATGCCCTTTTGACTTGTCTTCTTGGGCTTGTCGCACCCCAATTTTCGCACTTAAGAAAATATAAGTGAGAAAAATACAGTACTCTCTCGTTAGAACTCATCCTCCTAGAAGGACGAGTGCGACTAGGTTTGAACTTGAAATTGATTTGATTAAGGACTTTTGAAAAAAGATTTGGAGTTGCCACTTAACTTTGTTAAAGTGAGTTAGGCCACCTAAAACTAAGTGCAATTAGAAGATTAAACTTAGGGTTTTTTGAAAAGGTTTTGGAAAAATTCCTCAAGAGAGGGTTTTTTGGAAAACAAGTTGTTTAGCAACCTTTTGAAAGATTTAAGCCCTTTTTGAAAAATAACTTCGTTTTTGGTTTTTGAAAATAGTAATTCTAGGTTCGGAGGTTGTTTATGTATAAGGAAGATATTCTAAGATCATCACCCTATCCTGCCCCTGCAGTACCTACATGTCTATTCACCCTAGATTCACTCATTTAGAATATTTGATTATTCAATGTCCAATACCATCCACCTTGAAAAGAACTTTAGAAAGAAGTTTGATATGATGCAAGACATGAAATTACAAGAAAAAGATTTGATTTTGAAAATAGATTTGAAACTTTGAAAAAGGTTACAGAAATTGGAAACTTGGAATAGATTATGGAATTGAAAATTTGAAAAAGGTTGTGAAAATTGGAGATTTGAAAGAGGTTGTGACCGCACCCATAAGGGTTGCTTACGTATCCCTTTGTTGGGAATCAGGTTAGTCATAGTTCGGACTCGGGGTCCGATTGAAAATAGACACTTTAAGGTCTTTGAAAAGCTTGATTTGAAAAAGGTTTTATTTGAAAAGGGTTTGATTTGAACTTTAAATAAAATTGGAAACTGAACATTGATTTGAAATCGAACTTGGATTTAAAATTGAACATAGAATTGACTTTGATTTGAAATTGAACGTGAGGATTTTGAAATTGATTTTGATTTGAAAAGATTAAATTTTGAAGAAGAACTTGGACTTGATTTGGGAAGATTGAATTGTGTTTTGAACACATCTTGACTTGAATTGATGTTTGAAAGCCATCTTGATTTAGAAAAGAGTTGAAGCTTCCTAACTTTAGGGTTAGAGTTGAACTAGGGTTTAGGTATCCTAAGACTTAGGTAACCTAGGGATGAAACATGTAATTGAGTTGGAAAGATTTGATTTGATCTTGAAAAGTGGATTAAGGAACATTTAATTTTGGGAAAGTTTTGATTCTAAAAAACTTAGAATTAGGAAAGATGGGATTTAAAAAAGATTGGAAAGGATTTGATTTGATTTATAAACACCTTACATGGAATGGTTACAAAAGATTTGACTCAAATATTTGACTTGAAAAAATTTAGAAAGTTAGGGTTTAGGAAAGAATGGATTTTATAAAGTTTTGAATGAGGAAAGTTCCAAAATAGGAAAGCTCTATTTTAGGAAAGTGCCAAATTAAGAAAGTTTCAAATTAAGAAAGTTCCATTTTAGGAAAGTTTTCAAATTAGAAAAGAATTGGTTTTGGAAAGAATTGAATTTGAAAAGTTTTGAATTTAAAAGATTTGAACTTTGGAAAGATTTGGAAGTTTGGAAATAGAAAATTGAAACTTGGAAAAGTTTAAAATTAGGAAAGATTTGATATCTATTTCCTAAAACAAAAGATTAGATTTTATTTCCAAAAATAGATAATTTGATTTTATTTAAAAAATTGGAGGATTTGATTTGGTTTCCCAAATTGAAAGATTTGATTTGACATGGAATTAGAAAGGTTGAGTTTTGAAAATCTTGAATTTGGAAGTCTATGATTTGGTGTAGAAAAAGAGATTTAGAAATTTATAACTTGATGTAGAAAATAGTTTTTGAAACCTATGATTTGAGGCAAAATAGAAAATTATAATTTTAAGAAAAGGAACTAGAGTTTCCTAATCATGTATTCTAGGGCTTTACTTGGAGTTCAAAACAAAGAGTTTTTGAAAAAGAGATCTTTGAAAAGAGTTTTTATAAGGTAGATTTTTGAAAAGAGTTTTTAGAAAGAGATTTGCAAACTATTTGGAAAGAGATTTGAATATGGACTTTTACAAATATCTCACTTTCCTAAAATGATTTTAACCATAAGAAGATTAGAATCATTCTAGAGTTGTGATTTTGAAAGCAACAAGGATTTGAAATATGGACCATAATAATCATATTGAATATAACACTTTCCTAAAACAACCCTAACCATAGAATGGCTAGAATCATCTTAAGATTGTGATTTTGATAAAAACAATTTTAGGATTTAGACTCAAAATTGGGACGTTGATAGTCACATTGAATATAACACTTTCCTAAAACAACCATGTAAGCACCCCATTTTTTACCGCTCGGCAGTTTACAGTCTATCCAGACTTGATTTCAAGTCAATATGGATATATTCTAGAATTCTAGTCCTAATCCCATCTATCCATCGCTTCATGGGCCCACCAGGCCTAAATAGAGGCAAAATGACCAAAATGCCCTCAGGGGCATTATTCGGTCAAATTCCAAATTAGGCACGTCTTTCCGAAGACGGTAAGTCCCCTTTCTAAATTCTAATAGGCTTGTCTTTCTAAAGATGGTAAGTCCCCTTTCTAATTCCAATAGGCACGTCTTTCTAAAGATGGTAAGTCTCATTTTCATATTCCAACAAGCACGTCTTTCTGAAGACGGTTAAACCCCTTTCCAATTCCTTTTCCAATTCCAATTCCAATTCTAATCCCTTTCTCGAGAAAGTTGATTCCTCAAGACGGTAAGTCTATCCTTTTCGGCACGTTTTTTGGAGAGAGTTTCTTCAAAATGATAAGTCCCTTCAAACCTGTCGACTGGGACGAGACCCCAAGTTCCCGAGATGGTAGAACGGTCCACCTTTGGCGCCTGCTAGCCTGCTAATGCAGAAGTGTTCGTTTCGGCACACCTTCTGAGAAGGTTGACTTCTCAGGCGCTAAGTCCCTTTAGCAGCTTTCCGAGATCAGGCAGTCTCGGGAATGATCGCGAACCGTTAGAGTATCGGAAGTACTCGTAAACATCACAACCGTCAGAGTAACGAAAATACTCGCAAACAGGTTGATATAGGGAATTGCCAACAAACTTGTGTATCACGAGACCGCCTTCAGAGTGGCGGAAACACTCAAAACCTAAGTCAACACCGGTGCCTGCTAGCCCACTTCGGTGAAAAATGACCAAACTGCCCCTAGGGCTATTTGCAGGCACGTTTCTCGAAATAATACCCAAGTCCTCAGAATGGTAAGTCCACCCCTTCCAAGATCGTCTTAGAGATGATCCGGGATGATTAGGTGCCTGCTAGTCAGTTTTGAGCCAATTCCGAGACTGTTCGGTCAAAATTACTATTTTGCCCTTAGGTATTCGAACGCCTTGGGGACCACACCGGCTCTGGGTATCAAATCGGTAACCTCCCGAGAATACTTTTTATAGTATTCCCCATCTTCCTTTATCTTTCCAGATCATTCTGAGTCAGTTCCGGTAAACCCGGTGCAAAATGACCGTTTTGCCCCTGGTGGGCCGGTCGCCTTTTTCGACCACACCAGCTTTGGGTATCGAACCGGTAGCCTTTGGGAACATTCTAAATAATGTTTCTAAATCTCGAGTCTTCTTCCGGGACATTCTGAGTCCGTCCTGGCAGCTTTCTGATCCAGTTGACCGTTTTGCCCCTAATGGCTCGGTCAACCCTTTCGACAATTCTTGTCATTCTTTTTCAAGTCCATTACCCCCGGGACCCTATTATAAGCGTTCCTGCCCTTTTTCGGCCTTCTAGGCCATTCTCGGTCCCTTAAATGCTTCCCGGACCTTCCAAAGTCACTCCTAGTGAAGCTAGGCTAAAAATTACATGGTAGTCACTAGTACAGGCGCCCAAATCTTCTCAAGATACGTTGCTTGCTGACCTTAAAACTTTTCTAACTGGTTGTGGCGCTAGAAGCATTTTTGGCCTGGCGCCATTGCAACAAGTGCCAGGTCATTCCCTTGTTTATAAATACAGAGCCTCCTCCAGCATGAGGGAGGTCTGCAAACTCAGTCTAAAAACCCTACTTTTTGATATACAAAGCTCGTAGCCTCTCTAAACCCTAGTCTCCTTAGGTTTTCCAAATCCTAGCCTCCTATACACTCATATACACTTCTATACACTCATACACTAGCCTCCAAAGCCTCCTTTGAAGACTTGAAGTGCTACAATCTGAAGCTTTGAAGATTGAAGACAAACTCTTGAAGACTGAAGTAAAGACCGAAGCAAGACAAGCAAAGCAAAGCACGCAAAGCTAAGCAAAATAAAGAAGACACAAGGTAGGCTTCTTATTTACGTTTACGCATCTTCCCCCCTCTCTTCTCTCTTTGAACCCACTTGGGTTTTCTTTTATTTTAATCCCCCATCTTCTTCCCCTCCTTCTTGCATGTTGAAACAAGGGAATTCCTAGTCTATGTGTAGGATTAGGCTACTGGAGAATCACCGTGTCAGAGGCTTTTTTTTAGTCTAACTGGAGACCACGTGGGTTCAGTCCCCTTGATTATGTGGTGAAGCCTTTAACCTTGTATGTTCACGACCCTTTTTGCATTGTGCATATCATGATCTTGCATTCTTCCAAAATTCGTTTTCAAAACTTGCATTAACATTGCTTTCAAACTTGCATCAAAACCTTCTTTTTCAAAACTTGTTTTCAAAATCATAATCCTAAGGTGATTCCAGCCTTTTCATGGTTAAGGTTGCTTTAGGAAAGTGTTACATTTAAAGTGACCAATATAGTCCATATATTCAAAACATTGTTGTTTTCAAAACCACTATTTTAAAGTAGTTCTAATCTTCTTGTGGTTAGAATCGCTTTAGGAAAGTGAGATATTTTATATACTTTCTAAAAACTCTCTTTTTAAATCTCTCCTTCTAAAAACCTCTCTTTCAACATACTTTCTAAAATTTCTCTCCAATATTCTTTCCAAAATTGTTTTCAAAAACTCTCTCCAAAAATCTATTTTTCAAAACTTCCTAAAAACTCCTTTCCAAAACACTCTCCTCAAAATTCACTTTCTAAAAGTGCTCCCTAGGTCTCCTTCCTAGAAAAACTCTTTCCAAAAACGTCTTCCCTAAAAGCTCCCTTCCAAAAATGCTTTCTTCAAATTTCACTCACCAAAAACGCTCTTTACGTTTCCTTCCTAAACAACTCTTCCCAAAGATCTCTTTCCTAAAAACTCTTTTCAACAATCTTCTGCCAAAAATCTTTCCAAAAACTCCCTTTTCAAGTTTACTTTCCAAAAACTCCTCTCTACGATTTCCTTCCTAAAATCTCCCTTTCTAAAAAACCCACTTTCCAAAAATCCTCTTTCTTGGTTTCTAAGTTAAATCCTAAAACCCACGTTTAGGAAACCTTAATTTTTCTTCCCAAAAACATGATTTCCAATCCCTTACTTTGGCCTCAAAACCTACGTTTCCAAAACCTCTTGTTTTCTACATCAAAACTATAGTCTTCCCAAAACTGGAATTTTCAAAACTCCATCTTTCCAAATCCATACCAAATCCAATCTTCCCTTTAGGAAATCAAACCCAATCTTCCCTTGAGGAAACTAGATCCAATCCTCCATTTTTGGAAACAAAATCAAAACATCTCTTTTTAGAAACAAAATCCAATCCTTTGTTTTAGGAAATAGGAATCTCAATCCTTCCTAGTCTAAACCTTTCTTAATTTCAAGAATTTTCAAAATTCAAACTTTGAATCTTTCTAAAATTTTAAACTTCCCTAAACTTCAAATTTTTCCAAATCTAAAACTTTCTAAATTCTGAACTTTCCAACTTTCAAAACTTCTTTATTTCAAAACATTCCAAATTCAAAACTTTCTTAAAAGGAAATGTTTCCTAGTTCAAAACTTTCTTAATCCAACACTTTCCTAAATTGAAACTTTCTTAAAATGAAACTTTTCTAATTCAAAAACTTTCCAAAAATGACACTTTCCTATTTTGAAACTTTTCTAAATCGGACCTTTCCTAATTCAAATCATTTCTAAATCCAATCTTTCTTCGATCTTCCAAGTCCAACATTCGAGTCATGTCTTTTTGAATCTCGAGTCCTTTCTAAATCCTATCTTCCTAGGTCTAGGGTCTCTATTCTTTCATTTCAAATTCCAATCTTCTATTCTAAATTCAAATCAAATCCAAATTCCAATTCAATCTCTTTCCTCCAATCATACCTTCTATTTTCTATTGGACTCTTGTCCGAACTACGACTGACCTGATTCCTCCAAAACGATACGTAGGCAACCGTCATCGGTGCAGTCACAACCTTTTTCAAATTTCCAATTTCCAATTCCACAACTTCTTTCAAATCTCCAATTCCATAATCTTTTTCCAAAGATCTATTTTCAATCCTCAATTTCAATTTTTAAACTTTCTTTCCAATTTCAGACTTCAATTCTTCTTTTCCAAATCTAGTTTCTAATTCTCTTTTTCTTGCACTTACATCTCATGCATCATTCTTTTCAACATTCTTTTTCTAACGTGGATAGGATTGAACATTTGTTAGTTGAAGACTCTCATAGGTGAATCTAAGGTAAATAGACATGTAGGTACCGCAAGGGGTAGGATGATGGCTTAGTGCATCTTCCCTACACGTAACCAACCTCCGAACCTAGATCACTGTTTTCGAAAGACCAAAATGAAGTTTATTTTCAAAAAGGGCTTAATTATTTTCTAAAGGTTGCCAAACAACCTGCTTTCCTAAAAACCCTCTCTTGAGGAAGTATTTTCAAAAACCCTAAATATGATCCTCGGATTGTGCTTAGTTTTTTAGGTGACCTAACTCGCCTTAATCAAGTTATGTGACGACTCCAATTATTTTCCAAAAGCCCTTTATTCAAATCTATTTTCAATTCAAACCTAATCGCACTCATTCTTTTAGGAGGATGAGTTCTAACGAGAGAGTACATTGTTTTTCCCGCTTGTGTGTGTATTCCTCGAGTGCGAAAAATCTGGGCGCGACAAACCCTAACTATGGAATGGCTAGAATCACTTTAGGATTGTGATTTTGAAAACTAATTTAAAAAAGAAGATTTTGAATGTAAGTTTTGAAAACAACTTTGATGCAAGTTTGAAAACAATTTGGAAAGTAATTTTTTTGAATGGATGTATGAATATGACATGCATAATGCAAAAAGGTCGTGAACATACAAGGTTAGACTTCACCACATAATCTAGGGGACTAAACCCACACCATCAAGGGTTGAACTAGAAGAAAGGCCCCAGTACGGTGACCTTTAACAATCCTTTCTAGGCATGAACTGGGAAGTCCTTTGTTTCAAGCATACAAGAAGAGGAGGTAGAAGATGGGAATTAAAATAGAAGAAAACCCATGTAGGTTCGGAGGGGGAAGAGAGAAGGGGAATTACATAAAAGTAAATCAAAAGCCTACCTTATCTTCTTCTTGCTTTGCTTACTTGAACATTGAGAGCTTTTAAGTTGCAGCACTTGAGTCTTCAATGGCTGTTTGGAGGCTTATGTTTGAGAGTAGAAGGTGTATAGAGGCTAAGGTTTAAGTGTATGGAGGCTAGGGCTTGGAAAGACTTGAGAGGGCTAGGGTTTGGAAAGACTTTGAGCTCTAATTTTAGAGAGATAAAGTTTCTGGACTGTATTTTTGGACCCTTTTTATGCATGGGGAGGGTCTGTATTTATAGGGAATCAAAACCACCTTGGCGCTTGTTGTAGTGATGCCAGGGCAAAAATACTATTGGTGCTACTAGGAGTGGCGCTAAGCCATTTACTGGCTTGGTGCCACTAGCAGTGGTGCCAACCACTTAGGAAAGTTTTAGGGTGGCAAGAAACATAATTTTCGACCCTTTGGACACAAGGCAAAAGATTTAGGCGCCTGTCCTAGTGACTACCATGCAATTTTTGGCTTGGCTCCACTAGAAGTGACTCCGAAAAGTCCAGAAATGATCCGAAAGGTTCTGAGTAACCAGACTCAGCCGAGAATGGACGAAAACCCTCGGGAGAGTGTCCCAAAGCTAATTGGCTTGAAAAACAACACTAAAATAGTTGAAAAGGTTGACCGGCCTGCTAGGAACAAAACAGTCAATTGAACCGAAAAAACATCAGAATGGACCCAGAGTGATCCATGAGAAGGCTTGAAGGTTGAAAACACTATTAAGAATGTTCCAAAGGGTTACCAATTTGATACCCAGAGCTGGTATGGTTGGAAAAGGTGATCAGCCTACTAGGGGTAAAACAGTTATTTTATATTGGGATTGCCGGAACAGACTCAAAATGATCTGAAAAGGTGTTGGAAGGTTGAGAATACTATTAGAAGCATCCGTAGAAGATAACTGGTTTGATACTCAGAGCCGGTGTGGTTCCTAGAGGCGATCAGATGCTTAGGAGCAAAATGGTCATTTTGATCAGATGCTCTCAGAATCGATCCGGAAATGACTGGAAGGCACTTGAACATGCCAGATTGTCTTTGGGACAACCTTGGAAAGTGGAATTATCGCTCTCAGGACTTAGGTACTTTTTTGAGAAGCGTGCTGGAAAGGCTCAAGGGGCAGTTTGGTCATTTTTCACCGGAGTGGGCAAGCAGGCACTGGTGTTGACTCGGGTTTTAAGTGTTTCCGTCACTCTGATAGTGTGTGACGAGTTGGTTTCCAAAGGTATCCCGTCTATTGGTAAACGTGTCACGGCTAAGAGGCTTATTCGGTCTCGTGACATAGGGGGTTTGTTAGCAATTTCCAATGTCGACTTGTTTGCGAGGGTTTCCGCCACTCTAACGGTTGCTATGTTTGCGAGTGTTTTTGCTACTCTGATGGTGTGCATTCATTCCAGAGACTACTAGATCTCGGGAAGCTGCTAAATGGACTTATTATCTAAGGAATTAACTTTCTTGAAAGATGTGCTGAATAACAGATATTTTACATTGGCGGTCTAGCAAGCACCAAAAGTGAACTGTTCTATCATTTCGGGGACTTGGGTTGCGTCTTGGTCAATAGGTTTGAAGGGACTTACCGTTCCGATGAGTTTTCTCGGTAAACACGCCAGACTGGATGGACTTTTCGTCTGAGGCATTAACTTTCTTAAAAGACATATTTGTTTGAGTTTGATTGATTTGGTTTGGAATTGAAACTAGAATGGAGGTTGAAATAGGGACTTATCGTCTTTAGGAAGACGTGCCAACTGGAAATGGACTGAGCAATGCCCCAAGGGCATTTTGGTCATTTTGCCTCTATTGGGCCCGGTGGGCTTGCGAATCAAATGATTGATTGGATTGAGTCTGGAAAGTCTGTGTCGGTTTGAATTTGAGTTCGGTCAGACTGGATATTACCGAGCAGACAAAAATGGGGTGCTTACAGCTATCCCTCTTTTTTTTTCTTTGCTTGTTGAAGGCAGAAAACGATAAAGTAAGATTTTCATGCTGATTGCGAGGTGATCAGAGGGATGAAATTTGAAATTTTTTTAGAGACTAGAGCTTAAAAATGGCAATTTGGCCTAAGGTGCATTTGAAATCGGGTTTTGGCAGGGAAAAGGTTAAAGTTGCCTAGAATTTGACTTTGGCGCCACTAGTAGTGGTGCCAGGCCTGAGATTAAAACAAGTTTTGATTTGAAGTTCAAGGCTTTGTTCGAGTTGTAGAGAGTTTCAGGGAGATTTCGAGTGTTTTGCAAGAAGGGAGTCTCGAGCATTGAAGGGGCGACTTTGGAAGACGCTGGAAAGTTGCTGGAAGTTGTCACCGTCGACGGAGAACTCCAAAAGGTAAGTTTTTGTTTTGTGCTGATTTTGTTGTGTAGAACTTCGTTCGAGTCGTGTAGATAGTCAAAATTGATATTTTGATGTGTTTTGAACACTGGTGATGTTGTTTCTACTTTTTGATGCTTGTTTGATTGAGTTTGGATAGTTTTGTATGCTTATGTAAGGGGGTTTCTGTAGGAATTGAAAATTTGCTCCTATAGCCATGAGTATTGGTTTTTTGGCTAGATTTTTGTACCATGTGCCTTAGAAAAATGTGTTGAACAGCCGTACGAAATTTCATGATTTTCTTAAAACATTTTGGATTTTGGATTTTTTAAAAAATAGGAAAATGTTTGAAAAACAAGAAAAATTGAGAAATTGATGGAAATGTTTGAATTTGACCCTAGAAAAATATGAGAATGTTTTAGAAAGCCCTTAAAATTTTTTAAAAATAGAACAAATGTTTGAAAATTTAAAAATTTTAGGAAAGGGCATAGATTGTTTTATATGTGTTGGTGCTATGTGATTGTGATGTCGTGGGGTGCACGGCTTGTGTGTTATTGCCACGTCTTGGGCGTTGTAGGGGCTATTTATAAATGAGACTCTGCCAAAAGTTTTTGAAATTATGGAAGGACTTAGGAAATTTTTGAAATAAAATCTTTTTGAATGAGAAAGATGTAAAACTTTTGAGTGTGGGGTCTTTTTGGTAGAGAAGGCCTTGAGAAACTCGGGGGGTCTTAGAATAAACTATTGAAAGAAAAACTTAAGAAAATTTTTTAAAATGGAATTTTGAATAAAACTTTGGAAGGAAATATTTAGGAAATTTTTGAAAACAGATTTTGAATTTAGAAACTTTGAAATTGATAAACACCTTGGAAGGAAGAGTTTTTGAGAATTGAAACCTTGAAAATTTTTTGGGATAGATTTTGAACGTGAATTTTTGAAGGAAAAAGTTTTTAAAAAACCTTGAAGCTTGATTAGAATAGAAATCTTTTGAAGAAGAGGCTTAGAAAAGTTTTGAGATGGATTTTGATTGAAACCTTTTAAGATTTAATTTTGACATGAACTTCAGGTTTTGATTTTGAAATAACTTTGGAAAGGAAAGATTAAAAAACTTAGGAATTGATTTTGAGATAAACTTTGCGGAGGAAAAAGTTTAGAAACTCTTTTGATTTGAAACTTGGACAAAATATGTAGAAAATTTGTTTTGACTTAAAACTGTGAACGCTTGAAGGCAAAATGTTTAGAAAATTCATTTTGACTGTTTGAATATTTTTTTTAAGACAGAATATGTAAAAAATTTATTTTGCCTTAAAACTTGAATTTTTGAAGACAAAATGTCTAGAAAATTCATTTTGACTCAAAACTTGAAATCTTTTGAAGAGAAAATGTGTAGGAAATTTATTTTGACTTGAAATTTGAAATTTTTTGAAAGGGAAGGTTTAGAAAAATCATTTGAAATTGAAAGTTGAAACTTTTTAAAAAAATAGTGTAGAAAATTCATTTCAACTTGAAACTTGAGATTCTTTTCATCTTTTTTTTCTTTTTTTTCTATTTTTTTGCGTCTTGTTTTCCTGTCTTTTCTCTTTTTTTTTACATACCTCTTGTCCTTTTGAATTGTGCATACCATATCTTGATGTTCTCACCTTGATTTGACTTTCAGGATGGCTGATATGGGTGATGATAGTTCTGAGAGGAAGCGACGGTTTGGAAAGGGGGCTTGTACTGATTTTCTTGGTAATTCCAGCCATTCTAGAGGCAGTTGCAAGTTGGCTGATCGGACATCTTCTAGTCAGAGCGGGATGGGGAGTATGCCTCCAGTTGAGCAGGCTTTTTAAGGAGAGATGGATGCCGAGGAGGAGGCAATGTGCCTTGGAGACTGTGTGACCGGCTACGAAAGGTAGGTAAATGGACGCTGATTTGGGGGATCTGGAGATACCAGACATTCCTCCATTAGGGGACCTTGCTTACCACCCCAGCATATATTCTTGACAACACTTGCCCCCTCCCTGAGTACATACATCTTTTGAAGGAGCCGTCCATCAGGCTTTCAGCACCATGTAGCGGGCTGCTCCATCCTATCGTGCCTTCTTGACGGAGATCAGGTCTAGGGCATTCATGGGATTATAGGCTAACTGCCTAAACCGTCATTTGATACTGGCATTGATCGAGAGGTGGTTTGGCGAGACGGGTACCTTCCATTTTGTGGGTTTTGAGTTGGGTCCTACTCCATTAGATTGGGCTATGTCGCGCCCCGATTTTTCGCACTCGAGGAAAATACACACAAGTGAGGAAAACACGGTACTCTCTTGTTAGAACTTATCCTCCTAGAAGGACGAGTGCGACTAGGTCAAAATTGAAAATTGATTTTGAATAAGGGCTTTTAGAAAAGATTTGGAGTCGCTACCTAACTTGATTAAGGTGAGTTAGGTCACCTAAAACTAAATACAATCCGCAGATTATACTTAGGGTTTTTTGAAAAAGTTTTGAAAACTTCCTCAAGACAGAGTTTTTAAGAAAATAGGTTGTTTGGCAACCTTTGAAAAAATGTAAGCCCTTTTTGAAAATAACTCTATTTTGGTCTTTGAAAACAGTAATTCTAGGTTTGGAGGTCGGTTATGTGTAGGGAAGACGCACTAAGCCATCACCCTACACAGTCCTTGTGGTACCTATATGACTATTCACCCTAGGTTCACTCATTTAGAATTTTTGATTAATAAATGTCCAACACTATCCACTTTGAAAAGAATTTATATGACGCATGATATGTAAGTGTAAGAAAAATGTTTGATTTTGAAGAAAAGATTTGAAGTTTGAAAATAGACTTGAAAAGAAGATTTGATTTTGGAAAGTATATTTGAAAAAAAGATTTGAGGTTTGAAAGAAGGTTTTAGAAATTAGAAACTTAAAATAGATTGTGAAATTGAAAATTTGAAAAAGGTTGTGACCGCACCCACGAGGGTTATCTACATATCCCTTTTTAGGAATTAAGTTAGTCGTAGCTTGGACAAAGTCCAACTGAAAATAGACATTTTGAGGTTTTTAAAAAAGTGTGATTTGAAAATATTTAATTTGAAAAGAGTTTGATTTGAATTTTGAATGGATGATTTGAAATAAAACTTGATTTTGAAATTGATTTAGATTTGAAAAGATTGAACTTGGAAAAAGAACTTAGACTAGATTTGGAAAGATTAAAATTTTGAAAATATCTTGACTTAGATTGAAATTTGAAAACCATCTTGGTTTAGAAAAAAAAATTAGAAAAGAGTTGAAGCTTCCTAACTCAGGATTAGGGTTGAACTAGGGGTTAGGTAACCTAAGATTGGAACATGTAGTTGAATTATGAAGGTTTGATTTAAACTTGAAAGGTTTGATTTTAGAAAGTTGGTTCGAGAAAATGTTCGAATTAGGAAAGGTAAATTTAAGGAAGATTTAGAAAGAGATTTGATTTGATTTAGAAAGATTTTAATTGATCATTTGATTTGAGTGAATTTAGAAAGTTAGGTTTAGGAAAGACTAGATTTTAGGAGTTTTTAAATTTAGGAAAGTTTCAAAATAGGAAAGTTTCGTTTTAGGAAAGTGCCAAATTAGAAAAGTTTTTGAATTAGGAAAGATTTAAATTTGGAAAGTTTTTAGAATTTAGAAAGCTTTAGAATTTGGAAAGATTGAAGTTCAGAAAGGATTGAAATTATAAAAGGTTATAATTAGGAAAGGTTGGAATTAAGAAATGTTTGAATTAAGAAAGATTTGATTTCAATTTCTTAAAGTAGAAGATTAGATTTTATTTCTAAAAATAGATAATTTGATTTGGTTTCTAAAATTGGAGGATTTGATTTAGTTTTCTAAGTTGGAAGATTTGATTTAGTTTCCTAATTTGAAAGATTGGATTTGACATGGAATTGGAAATGTTGAATTTTGAAAATCTTGGATTTGGGAAGTTATAATTTTGGTGTAGAAAAAGAAATTTTGAAAATCTAAGATTTGATGTAGAAGATAGTTTTTGAAAACCTATGATTTGAGGCAAAAGAGGAAGTCATGGTTTTAGAAAAGAGAACTAGGATTTCCCTAACATTGATTCTAGGGTTTAACTTAGACTCTAAGAACAAAGAGTTTTTGGAAAGGAGATCTTTGAAAAGAGCTTTTAGGAAAGAAGTTTGAAGAGAGTTTTTAGAAAGAGAGTTTTTGGAAGGAAGTTTAAAAAGAGTTTTTAGGAAGTAGATTTTTGAAGAGAGTTTTTGAAAAGGAACTTGAAATGCAATTTTGGAAAGGGGCTTAAATATGGACTTTAAAATCTTTTGAATGTCTCACTCTCCTAAAACGATTCTAACCATGAAAAGATTAGAACCATTCTAGGTCGGTGATTTTAAAAACAACATGAATTTGAAATATGGACTACTACAATCCCATTGAATATCACACTTTCCTACTACAACCCTAACTATAGGATGGCTAGAATCATCTTAAGATTGTGGTTTTGGTGAAAAATAATTTAGGGTTTACACCCAAAATATGGACGTTGATAGTCACAATAAATATAACGCTTTCCTAAAACAACTCTAACCATGGAATAGGTAGAATCACTTTAAGATTGTGATTTTGAAAACAAAATTTTGAATGCAAGTTTTGAAAATAACTTTTGAAAACAATTTTGAATGGATGAATGAATATGACATGCATAATGCTAGTAAGGTCGTGAACATACAAGGTTAGACTTCACTACATAATCAAGGGGGCCGAATCCACACGGTCTAAGGTTGAACTAGAAGAAAGCCCCCGACACGGTGACTTTCAGCAGTTCTTCCTAGGTATGAATCAAGGAATCCTTTATTTCAAGCATGTAAGAAAGGGAAGTAGAAGATGAGGGATTAAAATAGAAAAAAACCCAAGTGGTTAGGAGGAAGAAGAGAGAGGGGGGGGGGGGATTATGTAAACATAAATTGAAAGCCTACCTTGTCTTTTTCTTGCTTTGCTTGCTTTGTTTGCTTTACTTTGCTTTACTTGGACTTTGAGAACCTTGGAATTGCAGTACCTTGTGTCTTCAATGGAGGCTTTGGTGGCTTGTGTATGAGTGTATCGAGTGTGTATAAGCTAGGGTTAGAATGTATGGCGGCTAGGGCTTGAAGAGACTTGAAGGAATTAGGGTTTGGAGAGGATTCGAGCTCTGTTTTCAAAGAGGCAGCATTTCTAGATTGAGATTGTGGACGCTTTTATGCAGGGGGGAGGGTCTGTACTTATTGGCAACTTTAACCGACCTCACACCTATTGAAGTGGCGCCAGGCTTAACTTTACATAGGCGTCACTCCTAGGGGCGCCAAGCCAATTTGTGGCTTGTAGTGGTGCCAAACACTATGGGAAGTTTTTAGGGCGACAAGAAACATATCTTTGACCCCTGGTACGCAAGGCAGAAGATTTGGGCACCTGTCCTAATGACTACCATGCAATTTTTAGCTTGGTTTTACTAGGAGTGACTCCGAAAGGTTTGGGAATGTTCCGGGAGCCCGGGAATGATTTGAAAGGCCGAAAATGGGTAGAAATCCTTGAAATAGTGTCCCAGGGGCAACGGGGTTAAAACACAATATCAGAATTGCCGAAATGGTCAATCGAACCATTAGGGGTAAAACAGTTAACTAGATTGGAAAACCACCGGAATGGACATAGAACGTCCCATGAGAAGGGTTGAAGGTTGGAAACACTATCTAGAATGTTCAGAGGGATTGCTGGTTGGATACCCAGAGCTGGTGTGGTTGGAAAAGGTGACTGGCCTATTAGGAACAAAATGGTCATTTTGCATTACGTTTATCAAAATGGACTCGGAATGGTTCAAAAAGGTTGTGAGTACTATTAGAAGCTTCCCTAGAAGGTAATCGGTTTGGTACCCAGAGCTGTTGTGATCCTCGAAGGCAATTGGATGCGTAGGGGCAAAATGATCATTTTGACCGCATGCTCCCGGAATTGGTCCAGGAGCGATTGGAAAACACTAGAACGTGCTAGATTATCTCTGGGACAATCTTCAAAGGGTGATTTTACCGCTCTAAGGTCCTAGGTACTTTTCAAGAAGCATGCCAGATTAAATTAGACTAGGATAAAGCCTTAGGGGCATTTTGGTCATTTAGCTTCCAATGGGCTCGACGGGCCCGGGAAGTGACCTATGGACTAGATTGGAGTTTGGAGAGCGGGCTGAAGTCTGAACATGCATGTGATATTTGAAAGTGAGTGGTGTGCTATCTTGGGCACCCAAAAATAAAACCTATACCCCAAAAACAAATATGTAATAGTGCGAGTAAGGATCGTTTCCATGGAGAGTGCCTAGCCTAGCTTTATGCTATGTGAACCAAGATGGGGGGGGGGGGGGGGGTTGGATATATTGAAAAGTATTTTAATAATAACTAAGAAACAAATCAGATTAAAATGTTGAAATCAATCAAAAGAACAAAACTTGGCCTAGGTCAACATTCACCATCGGAATTTATAACTGATCATTGATGCAAGCATATCAATTCACACATTGAATATTTACAGTCAGAAGTATTTTCCTATCTCGCCTTAATCGTAGTTAATTAGAAAACAAACGATCTCATTAACCCTAACTATTAAATAACCCAGGATAAGCACTCAAGGTTTAATCTAGTAGCAGCCTTAAGAATTAGAGAGATCGATGAAACTAAACAACACAAGCACAAGCGGTTGCATTTAATTTAGTCGAACGTCCTTCCTAAGATCTAATAATTCCTGACGCAGCAATTTATTAAATCTCAATTGCTTCGCAAATTAGAGGAATCAAACAATTACGGATTTGATATCTAATCCAACATAGATTGTAACAAATAATAAACTAGTAGGCCTTCTAGTGATTAAACAAAACAATCATGAAAATAGGCACAGAAGAACATCTGATACTCAAAACATAAATTGAATAATGAAAACAAATTAGATCTCATAGTTTATTTTTAATTCTGAGGCTTCCGTTTCCTTCAACCAAGATTCAAAGTTTAGCCATGCAAGGCCATAAAGAAAACTCAAAGAATAAGCTAGAATAATATGAAAAATGCCAACCCTAAAAACAAAATAGTCCCAGCTTTTATAGGCTTTTGAAAATCTGTAGCTGCGTTAAGCCGTTCCAATGCCCTTACCACTGTTCGAACGCATCGGATAATCGTTCGAACAGTGCGTCGAACGCACTTCGAACGGGAAAAATGCTCTCTATATATTTTGAACGCACTTCGAATATGAATTTGGCGTGAACCTGTTTGACATACCGTTCAAATGCATATGCAACCGTTCGAATGCCTCTTGGACTGTTCGAATGCTCCTTCGAATGCTTTTCCAATTTAGCACGAATTCATCCCTTTTAAGCTAGGATTCTCTTCCTTGGCATTCCATAGCACCCTAAATCAAAATAGAAGAATAATTAGTATATTTAGGCACCAAATAAGTATAAAAGATTAAACATTAAGGGAGAAAAATATGACATTTACATTCGGATCAGTGAGCTCAGTCAGACCGAAGATTGCCGAGTGGGCAAAAATGGGGTGTTTACAGCTGCCCCTCTTTTTCTGTCTTTGCTTGTCGAAGACAAAAAACGATAAAGTAAGAGTTCCATGTTGACCACAAGGCAATCAGAGGGATTGAAATATTTGGAATCTAAAAAATAGTTACCTTGAGCCGATGGTTGATGTTTGAAGCTTCGCCTGGCAGATTGATGCGCATTTGGGGAAATTGATTTTTCTTGAAGTGGTGCTCTGTCTGGCAAAATAATACTCTTTTGAAAAAAAAATTTGATTCTTCATGAATTAGAGTGTTGCCTGGTGGAAGGATACCCCTCTGGGGAAACTGATGCTTTGTTTGGCGAGATGACACTCCTCTGGGAAAACTAATTCTTGAACCGGTGCTCCGTCCGGCATAAGGATACTCCTTTGGGGAAATTGATGCTCCATCTGGCGGGATGAAACTCCTTTAGGGAAACTGATTCTTCTTGAACCAATGCTCCGTCTAGCAGAAGGATATTCCTTTGGGGAAATTGATGCTTTGTCTAGCGGGATGAAACTCCTATAGGGAAATTGATTCTTCTTGAATCAACACTTCGTCTGGCAGAACGATGCTCCTCTAGAGAAGTCCAAGGATGAAGTGTTGAAACTGTTACTTTTTGAACCAACACTTTGTCTGGCAGAACGATGCACCTCTGGGGAAGTCTAAGGTTGATTAGGGAGGTCGAGAGTGGGACATTGCCCCATTCTCTGTTTTTTGCCGGCTATGGAAGTCTGAGCTTTTTAAGGTGTGTGCCGATGTTAGAGATGTTTGAGGTTACTTGGTTGCGGGGTGGCTTTAACTTCTTTTTTGTGCTTTGCCCCATTCCTTGTTTCTTATCTGTGAGAGAGAGAGAGAGAGAGAGAGAGAGAGAGAGAGAGACATCGAGTAAGTTTTTGTGTAAAAATAGTTTATTTATGCCAATTCTAAAAATGCACGGATAATTAAATTGAATGCATATCATACTTTTTGATAAATGCACCTATAAGAATAAAATTGAATACATGTCATATTTTTAATGAATGCACATGCAAAAAATGAACATGTAGGATTGGAATTGAGTGCATGTCAAACTTTTCGATGAATGCACATACAAGAATGGAATTGAATGCATGTCATACTTTTTGATGAATGCATACATTTTACATATGGATGAGAATGGATGCATGCCTTTTGGGTTTGTCCCAGGGTTCATATTTAGCTATGAGTATTGTATCCTAGAATTAGGCAGCCTTTTGAACTTTAGTTTTTCTTTGGGGATTCTCCTTTTTAATTTCGTCCTTTTTCTTATCAGGATATGATAGTACCTGCACCATTCTTCGAGATTCAACCCATTAACTCGTTTTCCCCCCTTCTCTCTTGTTGGAAGGAAAAACTCTCTTTAGTGAACCTCTCAGTTTCTTCTAAGACTCCTCTTTAGATTAGTGGCTCTCGAGAGAGATAGCCGACATTGCCCTTTGGCAACGCAACGGGTAGCTTCCTCTCTCAATTTTAGAAAACCTTGAAAGTTATTGAGAAGTGCAGGCCAGTCCAATTTTTTTATAGAATTATTGAACTTTTCAAATTATAAGGACCTTATAAAGACATGATTAATCAATGACGGGCAAATATAGATTTACGAATATCAAGATGCAACTTAGCTTGAAAATATCAACATCAAACATGCATGAAACCACATAAAATAAGCATAATTGGTCGTGAGATTATTAAGACCATATCGGTGACAATGTAGTGGTGTAAGTATGAACTTCCTTGAGACTAATGAGATTACAGAACCTAGGCATGATCTAAGATGGCATACCATGTTTAATAGCTCGCGGATTAACACACCTAGAAGTCAAACCTGTCTTATCCCATGATCTCAATTTTTTTTTTCTTTGATGGAATTCCCGCCCTATCTCTCTAATAATGGAAGCATTAAAACATAAAAATATGGTGGCTTTCACACACATGAGTAGGTAGCCTTCTCCTCTTGTCACATAATAATGGTAGCTGTACTCACACTCACTGGTAACCCTTTCCATAAGTGATGAGAGAGGGAATTAACAAAAGGTCAATCTAGGTGTGTGATAATCCGCAAATATTTAACAATGGAGGAACCATTTAAAATAGATAATAAAGGTGGGTTCCATATTCTAAGAAGTCTCAAGAAGATTTTATTAAGATGAACATGAAACACCAATATGATAAAGATCATTAAAATTATTGACTTATATTTATGCAAGTGATCATGCATGCAAGATTTAACCTCAAACAAGCATGCACATCAATCTGTTCATAATTGAATATTTGCCCCAGCGATTGTGCACGTGTAGGACAAACATTATCAAAAGTTATTTTTTTTTTATAAAAAAAAAAGCTTTAACCACCCCAGGCTTGCCAATTTGCATTAATCTTCCTCTTGAGGGTATAGCTACTTGCCTCTTTGCCAGGACGTCCTTCGGCGGTTACTCTTTCAACTTCAACGAGATATGTGATCGACCTTCATCTCTTACCCTTCTACATTTTTCCTCTCTCTGCACTTTCCTTTTTGCTTTCCCCTCTTTTTAGAGTTAGAAATTATTTCTACTAAATGTGGTGCTTGTGCTATCATTCCCTTCAAGTCGAGGGCATCACAAATCCAATCTATCCACAAGCGTATGAAACAAAGGTGATAAACCAGAAATCACTACTTAGTCCATTTTGAATCTATTTATATGACATGAAAGCTCTTGATTCAAGGCAAAAATGACAAGCAAAACGGGATACAAAATAATAAAGGATAAAAAGAAAATGGATGACTATAGGAAACATCCTTTTTCATTTTGGAACCTCTTAAACTTCTTCTATGCTCCATTCGCGTGATTCATCTCCTGGGTGCCAATGACCTTAGCGTCTATCAAATCTTGGATCTTATGTTTCAAGATGAGATAGTGTTCAGTATCATGCCCCTATCTTCTGGAATGGTACTCACAAACAAGAGCCAGGTTGAAGGTTGGGGCAAAGGATTTAGTAATGATGGGGGAGGTATGGGGGTCAGAAGGTTAGCTTGTAGGAGGTCATGGTAGGCCTTTGTTTGGGGCCAGGCTAGGGGGGAAAATGAATGAGGTTAGCGGGCCTGCCTTTTGGGGTTGAGATATTATTGGACTGCCATTGGCCTGAGAGCTGGTGCTTTAATAGCCACGGGGGTCTGCGATTAGTATTCGGGGTGATATTACGGTGGTCGAATAGGCAAGATAGCAGATACTTCTCCCTCTTTTTGACCTATTTCCCATACAGTGGGTACCTTCTTTGTTAAGCTTGCAGAGAGTTCTTCAGTTTTAGTATAGGGGTTAATGATCCTCCCAGTTTGTAGGCCATTTTCTATCATCTCCCCTTACATAATCAACTCTGAGAAGTTCATCCCTATGCTTGAACAGAGTTTTTCATAGTATATGCCTTGGAAGGTATGCACGAATAGTTGCACATAATCCTTCTCTTCTAAAGGGGGATTGACTTGTGGTGTTGCTTCTCTCCACCTAAGGATGAGCTTTTGAAGCTTTCTTTATCTCCTTTACTTATTGTCATCAGGGACCAACGGTCAGAAGTGACGTCTATGTTGTGATGATATTAGGCCTTGAATGCATTAACCAGCTCGATCCAGGTTGTGATCTTCCTCAGATCAAGTCGAGCAAACAATTATAGAGCGGACCCAGTAAGGCTATGTTGGAAGAGTTGCGTGAGAAGTTTTGGGTCATGCACATGGCCACTTAATGGCCTAGCATAAAGGCGAAGGTAGGCAATGGGGTTTATGGTGCCATTATACTTCTGAAAATCGGGCATTTCAAACTTGGCAGGTCTTAGATGATTCGGGAAGAAGCACAGCTCATCATAAGATGCAAGCCCAAAGGTGTCGTGGCCATGGAGGCTTCCCAGTGAGTCTTCCAACCCTTGAATTTTCAGACTGAGAGGTGTTGAGTCAATGCCTTGATTTTGATGATAACAAAATATGGTTAAATGATCTAATAATTCTACTTAGTGTGCAGATGAATTATTAATTAGATCTTGACTTGAAACTTATCATAATAGAGGATTTATGATGCAAAAATTTGAATAAAGAATGAAAAGTATAATGAGATTGAAGACTTTGAGGATTTGAAGATATCTTGCAAGAATGAAAAAGAAGAGACCAACTCAAAAATATAAAAGTTTTCTTGAAAGATTTGAAGATGTCTTGAAGACATGGAAGGAATCACAAGAGTAGAAAAGCCTTCTTGGAAGAGTGGTTGAAGTCCATGGAGAAGCCATGTTGATTGAAGAAATGAAGATTCTAAGTCATGGAAGCTCTCTTGAAGATCTTGAAGAAGACTTGAATCAATGGATGAAGCTATGATAATGGAAGAGCTCTACAAGTGATGAAAATGAAGAAAATTCACCTTGAATGGATTGAAGATGTTCTTGGAGTCATCTAATCTTGAAGAAGTGTTTGCAAGCTTTAAAAAGCCTATTTAGATGGTCCTTGAAGAGATTGGAAGCTTTGAAAAAGAATGAAGACAAGTTGCAAAAATATGGGTTTTTGGAAAAAGGGTCGACCCCTCAAGCAAAAAGAGTCGACTCATTCGAACAGAGCCTTGGAATTCTGCTGGAAGCTTAAAAGAGTCGACTCCTGGCCAAAAAGAGTCGACTCATTGCAACAGAGAACAAACAATTCTGCAGACTGCTGAAAAGAGTCGACTCCTGGGACAAAAGAGTCGACTCATTTGGACAGTAACTTGAAAAATCTGCTGAAATGCAAAAAGAGTCGACTCATTATGAAAAGAGTCGACCCCTAGACCGTAACGGCTAGTTTTCTGACAGACGGTATAGGCAAAAATGCAACCAAATCTTCTCCCATACTTCTCCAACGACTAGAATCGATCCATACCTATATATATGAAATACATACAGCTTCAAACAAGGAGAGAAGAGCAATCATACCATTCATATCAAGTGCTTGAAGTTGAAAATCACCTGTACCTAACTGCCACATATTTTTGCTGAGTGTTTAAAGTTATCCATTGAGTTGTATTCATTCATATACTCACTAGGAGAGTCACTCTTTGTATAATCTTCATTCATTCTCGTTTGGGTGGGTTTATAACCTTGTAAGTTTGAGTGTTCTTGGAAAAACACTTGTAAGTTTAAGAGAAGCTTGGACAAAATCTCTTGGGTTTTGAAAGCTTGGAAAGAAGCTTTTGTAAGAGTGAGCTGGGCACTCGTGGCACAACCAGCAGCTGTGTAAGGAGTATTACATAGTGGAATTCCTTCGAAAGGATCGAAGAAGAGAGGACGTAGGCAAGGTTGGCCGAACCTCTATAAATCTGGTGCACTTCTTTTCTGCCTCTGTTTTGTTTATTTGCTCACTATACATGTTTGCATAAATATATATTGATGTATACTCCACTTGCTTGATATATATATTTTGATTAATTGTTGTTAAAATACATAAACAAGTTTTAGTTGAAATTCTTGTTAAAAATTCTATAAAACCCAATTCACCCCCCCTCTTGGGTTGCCTACTTGGGCCAACAATTGGTATCAGAGCTAGTGCTCTAGTTTAAAGGCTTAACATCCTTAGAGTTGATCCATGGCAACCATGTTTGGAAGCTCTCTAGGTGAGGGTCAATCCACTAATAGACCTCCAATGTTTAATGGTACAAACTACAACTATTGGAAGAATAGAATGAGAATTTATATTCAATCTGTTGATTATGAGTTATGGATGATTATCGTCAATGGTCCTAAAACTCCCAGCAAAGTTATTGAAAGAGAAGTTATCCCTAAACTTGAAAATGAATGGGATGAGAATGACATGAAGCTTATGCAATCTAATGCTAAGGCTATGAATATCTTATATTGTTCATTAGATCCAAATGAGTTCAATAGAATTTCTACCTGTGAATCTGCCAAAGAAATTTGGGACATACTTGAAGTAACTCATGAAGGAACAAATCAGGTCAAGGAGTCAAAAATTAACATTCTTGTGCATAATTATGAATTATTTAGAATGAAATTTGATGAGTCTATAACTGAGATGTTCACTAGATTCACTGACATTGTAAATGACTTAAAGTCTCTTGGAAAAGTGTATCCTAACGGTGAACAGGTGAGGAAAATCTTAAGATCACTGCCAAAGACATGGGAAGCAAAGGTGACAGCCATTCAAGAAGCTAAAGACCTCAACACTCTACCTCTTGAAGAACTTCTTGGCTCTCTTATGACTTATGAGCTAACCCGAAAACAGAATGCTCAAGAAGAAGAGGACAAGAAAAAGAAGTCTGTTGCATTCAAGACCACCACATTAGAAAATGAATCTAGAAGTGAAGAAGAAGATGAGGAAGATCTTGCTCTTATCACAAGAAAATTCAAGAGATTCATGAGAAGAAGGTGGAAGGGAGGAAAGAAGATTGAAGCAAAGGGTGAATCCAACAACAAGGATTCTACCATCATATGCTACGAATGCAAAAAGCTAGGACACATGAGAAATGAGTGTCCCCAGCTGAAAAAGAAAGGAAAGAAAGAAAGAGGGAAGAAGGCTCTAGCTGCAACATGGAGTGACAGTGAGGATTCAAGCTTAGATGAATCTGAAACTCATGAAGTAGCCAACCTATGTCTTATGGCACATGAAGAAGAAACAGAGGTAACTAATTCTGATTTTTCTTTTAATGAATTGCAAGATGCTTTTGATGATTTGATAGTTGAATTTAAAAAGCTAAGCATCAAAAACAATCTTCTCAAGAATATGGTATTCACTCTCACAGAAGAAAGTGAAGAGTTACAAAATGAAAATGACATTTTGAAAAATGAAAACTTTGCTTTAAAAGAAAAAGTCACTGATTTAGAAAAATCTCTCTCTAAATGTGTCAATGGAAGAGATAAACTTGATGTTATGCTTGGAAAACGAAATTGCTCTCTTGACAAGGCTAGAATAGGTTACATTGTTTTTAAACATAAAAAGTTTTCAAAAGCACCAATCACATGCTTCTATTGTCATAAGAGAGGTCACTTTACAAATCAATGTTTCCTTATACAACAATCTCATGCTGTCAAGAAAGCTTGGGTTCCAAAAGGAACATTGAAGACTAACTCCACTGGACCCAAGATGATTTGGGTACCAAAGGTCAAATGTTAAGTTGCTTGTTTTGTAGGTGTGTCTTCAAGCCAATTCCAAAAAGGATCAATGGTACTTGGACAGTGGCTGTTCAAGACATATGACTGGAGATGAAACTCAATTCACTTCTCTCACACCAAAAAATGGAGGATTGGTCACTTTTGGAGATAATAGCAAAGGCAAGATCATCGGTATAAGTAGTATTGGTAAAAATTCTTCAACTTCTATTGAGAATGTTCTACTTGTTAAAGGACTTAAACACAACCTGTTAAGCATTAGTCAATTGTGTGACAAAGGTTGCAAAGTAGTGTTTGAATCATCTAAATGTAATGTAGTAAACATAAATGATAACAAGATCATATTGACTGGTCATAGACAAGGCAATATTTACACTTTCAACTTAAATGAATTATCTTCTTGTAAGATCAAATGCCTTGCTGCTATGAGCAAAGAGGATAGTTGGTTGTGGCATAGAAGGCTTGGCCATATTAGTATGAGCATTATTTCAAAAATTTCGAAAAATGAGTTAGTAAATGGTCTTCCCAAACTCAATTTTGAAAAAGACAAAACTTGTGATGCATGTCAAATGGGAAAACAAACCAGAGTATCTTTTAAATCTACCATCATGCTCTCTACTTCTAGACCACTTCAACTATTGCATATGGATTTGTTTGGACCAACTAGAACTCTAAGCTTAGCTGGTAAACAATATGCTCTTGTCATTGTTGATGATTACTCAAGGTTTACATGGACATTCTTTCTAGCTCACAAAGATGAAACAATTGCTTTCTTTACCAAATTTTGTAAAAGGGTTCAAAACGAAAAAGGATTTACAATCACAGCAATTAGGACTGACCATGGTGGTGAGTTTGATTGCAAACCTTTTGAAACATATTGTGATGAAAATGGTTTTGAACATAACTTTTCAGCACCTAGAACTCCACAACAAAATGGAGTTGTTGAGAGGAAAAACAGGACTTTGGAAGAAATGGGGAGAACAATGCTTTGTGAAAACAATTTGCCAAAATATTTTTGGGCTGAAGCTGTTAACACAGCTTGCTATGTGTTAAACAGAGTTTTGGTAAGAAAATTTTTAAATAAAACCCCATACGAGCTTTGGAAAAACAAGAAACCAAATGTTTCATATTTTAGAGCTTTTGGATGTAAATGCTTTGTGTTGAATAATAATAAGGACAACCTTGGTAAATTTGATGCAAAATCTGATGAAGCTATCTTTCTAGGATATTCCTCACATAGCAAGGCTTATAGAGTTTACAATAAGAAAACCTTAGTTGTTGAAGAATCAATTCATGTTACTTTTGATGAACTAAACTCTTTGTCTAGAAAGGCTGTGAATGATGATATAGATGATGTGGAGAAGAACTTGGATAAGATGAACATTGATCAAACTCAAAATGAAGCTTCACCACATGACAAAGGAAATCAAGATGACTCCTCAAGCCAACAAAATGAGAATGATGGATTGCCAAAGGAGTGGAAATTTGTCCACAACCATCCAACAGAGCAAATACTAGGTGATCCATCACAAGGGGTAAGAACAAGATCATCTCTTAGAAATGTGTGTAATCATCTTGCTTTTCTTTCACAAATGGAACCAAAATGTTTTCAAGATGCTGAAAATGATGAGTCATGAATTATGGCCATGCAAGAAGAATTAAACCAATTTGAAAGGAATAAGGTTTGGAATCTTGTTCCTAGACCTAAAGATCATCCTGTAATTGGAACCAAATGGGTGTTCAGAAACAAGATGGATGAATCTGGAACCATTATTAGAAACAAGGCTAGACTTGTAGCTCAAGGCTATAGTCAAGAAGAAGGTATTGATTTTGATGAGACATATGCACCTGTAGCTAGATTAGAAGCCATTAGAATGTTGCTTGCATTCTCATGTTTCAAGAATTTCAAACTTTATCAAATGGATGTGAAGAGTGCATTCTTGAATGGTTTTATATCTGAAGAGGTGTATGTTGAACAACCTCCTGGTTTTGAAAATCCTATATTTCCAGAACATGTTTTCAAACTTACTAAAGCCTTATATGGTTTAAAGCAAGCCCCAAGGGCCTGGTATGAAAGGCTAAGCAAATTTTTAACCGAAAATGATTTTACGAGAGGAAAGGTTGATATAACTCTTTTTATAAAGGTTAAAAATCATGACATGTTGCTTGTGCAAATTTATGTTGATGACATTATATTTGGCTCTACTAATGAAAAGCTTTGCAAAGAATTTGCTAAGTGTATGCAGGGTGAGTTTGAGATGAGCATGATGGGTGAGCTCAATTACTTCCTTGGACTTCAAATCAAACAATCAAGGGAAGGAATTTTCATTAACCAAGCTAAGTACATCAAAGATCTACTCAAGAAGTTTGGGCTGGAAAATGCGAAACCATTGGGCACTCCTATGAATACTTCAACAAAACTTGACAGTGATGAGAAAGGTATTTCGGTAGATACCAAGCTATATAGAAGCATGATAGGCTCATTGCTCTACTTGACTGCTAGTAGGCCTGATATTATGTTTAGTGTATGTTTGTGTGCTCGATTTCAATCTAATCCAAAGGAATCACATGTTGTTGCTGTTAAACGAATATTTAGATACCTTAAGCACACACCTAATCTTGGATTGTGGTATCCTAAAAACACATCTTTGAACTTAATTGGTTATTCAGATGCTGATTATGCTGGTAGCAAAGTTGATAGAAAAAGCACTAGTGGATCTTGTCAATTTCTTGGAAATATGCTTGTTTCATGGTCTAGTAAGAAACAAAACTCTGTTGCACTTTCTACAGCCAAGGCTGAGTATATTGCAGCCGGAAGTTGTTGTGCACAAGTGCTTTGGATAAAACATCAATTAGAGGACTTTGGTCTAACATTTGAACATATTCCAGTTAGATGTGATAACACAAGTGCCATCAATCTGACTAAAAACCTTATCCAACACTCTCGCACAAAGCACATTGAGATTAGACATCATTTTATACGTGATCATGTGCAAAAAGGTGACATCTTGCTTGATTTTGTGAGTACTGAACATCAACTTGCAGATATATTCACAAAACCCTTAAATGAAGATAGGTTTTGTATGATTAGGAGAGAATTGGGAATGAGCAACCCTTTATCTTGAATGCTTAGATGTCTATATATGTTTGATGAATGCATAAGTATCCTTGAAATTGATTACAAACTTGTTTGATGCATTTCATGGTTTTTTAAAAAAAAAAACACATCTTTGCATTTCTGGAGAAAAAGAGTCAACTCATGCCCCAAAAGAGTCGACTCCTGGACTCTGGAATCAGCCCCAGATGTCCTCTGTTGAAAAGAGTCGACTCCTCCTGTCAAAAGAGTCGACTCATTTGAACAGAGAGCTCAGGAAGCTTTCTTCGCTCAAAAGAGTCGACCCTTTTTAACCATGAGTCGACTCATTTAAGTTAAAATTACTTTAAAACTGTAACACCCCTGTTTTATTCAAATCATTTCACAGTTTCTAATTTCTCTCTTCTTTCACGATCAACCGCCACCTCCACTTCCAACCACCGAAAAACTCTCCCTCAATCCTTACCCAACCAATATTTGATCATCCTAAAACCTTCCTAACCTCCTCCAACCGCCATTCTCAACCTTCCATGGCTCCTAAATCTACTCCATCGAAGAAAGGCAAGAAAGCCCTAAAAGAGCCGACTCCCATATCCAAAAGAGGAACGAAGAGGAAGACAAAAGGGGACTCTTCTAGGCTTTCAAAAAGAAGAAAAGGGAAGCAAATTGAAGAGGAGGAAGATGTATTTCTCGACAACACCATTTACTTTGAGAAGAAATCAAATCGAGATAAGTATGAGAAAATCTTCTCTTCTAGAGTCATTTTAAATGGAAGATGGATAGATTATGCTTTCTTTGCTAAAGAGAAGTTTGCATTTGAACCAAAATTTGAAGCCCTTGGTTGGAAATCCATTACTTTGTTAAAGGATGATGTATATCCTGAAATTGTGGGACAATTCTATGCCCATGTAGAAAAGGAAACTGGAGAAGTAATTGTGATTAGTTATGTGAAGGGTGAAACCATTACCCTCACTAAAGGAGTGATTTGTCAAATTTTAAAAATTGGTAGTGGTGGGCAAATGGACAAGAAAGATGTTAGTAGAAAGACTGCTTTATCTGCTTTACTAGGAAAGGAAATTACTAATGATTCATTTCAACCCATGGCCAATGAGTTGCCTTTGGAACTGAGATTGGTGCATCACTTTATCTGTCACATTCTCATTCCTAAAGGTGGAAAGTTTGACTACATCACTGAAAGGGAATTGTTTTTCCTCTGGGCCTATTTGACAGACACCAAAATTGATTTGCCTGAGTTTATTTTAGAACACATTGTCAAGGCATCAAGAACCAAAGTTAGCCTACCCTATGGGATCCTCTTGACCAAAATTTTTAAACACTTCAAGATAGACTTAAGGGGTGAAAAGCACAGAACTCCTGATTCTAATTCAGATGAGTATAATCAGAAAACTTTGTCAAGGATGGGCTATCACTTCAACCCACAGAGCAAGACCTGGACCCCTAGAAAAGAGAAACACATTGACAGTGGGACTCCTGGAATTGAATCCACTGAAAGAGGAGAACCTTCCAGTGCCATACCAGAAACTGGTGAACCCTCTAGACCTGCCTCTTCTCCTACTCCAAGGGAACTTTTTCCAATGAGCATTGTTCTAGGTGGCCAATCAGTGGATATGAGTATTTTGATGAGCATGGTAAGAGACTTGAAAAGGCATCAAGAAGAGATGTTCACCAAATTGGATAAGAAAATTGATAATGGGGCAACTAGATTATTCTTTGTTGAAAAGAAGGTAAGAGAATTGAGCAAGACCTTTGTGTCTGAAGGAACCAAAATCAGAGAGAAAGTTGCCAATGACATTGCTCTTTCCACTAAGCACATTGGCAAATATATGAAGAAGCTGGTGGGAGACCAATACCAGCCTCTTTTCCCTTCAGCAGCAGAATTTGCAGCAGAGGACTCAAGTACAGATGAGTTGGAAGGATCCAGTGGAAGGGAGCATACCTCTTCTCAGCCATCACCTGCAGACCCCTCTGATCCCCTTGACCAAACTCCTCTAAAGTCTTCTGTTGCTCCTCACAAATATGGCCTGAGACAAAGACCTTCAAGCAGCAAATTTTCAAACACTGCTGATAATCCAGTTGATCTCTCTCAAACCCCTTCTCCCAAAAGAAAATGAAGACCTCTGCCTCTGAACTCTCTATTTTCTGTTTTTGAACAAGACATTTTCTAAAGCATAATGTAATATTTTTGTGGATGGTTCTTTTTGTTAAACTCTTTCAATGTTTCTTTATGAATGAATGGTGTGTTTTGGATCTCATTATTTTAACATTGCTATCATATTTGTGTTTGTTGAATGAGTGACTCCTTTAACAATGCTGAATGAATTTGCTTTAACATTGTTGAATTTGCTAAATGAATGATTGCTTTAGTCAATGATCTTCACATAAACATCATTATATTTTTTTTGCTATTGTACCTGTCTATTTTTCTCCATCTATTCCTCCTCTTTTTGAGGATTTGACAAAAAGGGGGAGAAATTTTTTAAAGAGATAAGAAACACTCCTCAGGTATAAGAAACCCATTCCTTTTTGATCTTCATCTCTATTTTCTGATACTAGCTAACTGCAATGAATTGCTCTATAGTACTAAATAAATGCAAAAGAATTGTATTGCAATAAGGCATCAACTCCAAAAGAAAGGGGGAGCCTTTGTTTGCTGTGAAAGGCGAGCATGAATCTGATGCAGTGGAGCAAAAGTACTGAAGCATCCAAAGACATGAATGAAGCATCCATGTTATGAACTTTCAACATGAATCTGATTCAGTGGATCTTAAGCAATAAAACTCTCAAACACCAAGTACAAAAGCAAGGGGGAGCAAATGATTGGTATAAAAATCTCACTTTCTCTACATTTTTCTGCTATTGCCAGTTATTAAGCCTCTTAGAATTTTGAGCATACTGTCTATACTCTTAAATTTTTTTTTTTAAGCCATTTCAAAGAAAACTCCTTCATTAAGGGGGAGACATTTCCTTATCTGGAGTATGACTCCACCATTTCATTCCACATTTGCATACCTTTTTGATTGATTAACAAAAAGGGGGAGAAATACTTGTGAAAAATATATTGAAATGGGAAGAAAACTGAGGACTTGAAGATATCTTGCAAGAATCAAAGTCTCATACTTCTCATACATATTAATCCTCATGTTTCATGTTGAAATTAATTGCATATACTTTTAATGTTTTGTCATCATCAAAAAGGGGGAGATTGTTGAGTCAATGCCTTGATTTTGATGATAACAAAACATGGTTAAATGATCTAACAATTCTACTTAGTGTACAGATGAATTATTAATTAGATCTTGACTTGAAACTTATCATAATAGAGGATTTATGATGCAAAAATTTGAATAAAGAATGAAAAGTATAATGAGATTGAAGACTTTGAGGACTTGAAGATATCTTGCAAGAATGAAAAAGAAGAGACCAACTCAAAAATATAAAAGTTTTCTTGAAAGATTTGAAGATGTCTTGAAGACATGGAAGGAATCACAAGAGTAGAAAAGCCTTCTTGGAAGAGTGGTTGAAGTCCATGGAGAAGCCATGTTGATTGAAGAAATGAAGATTCTAAGTCATGGAAGCTCTCTTGAAGATCTTGAAGAAGACTTGAATCAATGGATGAAGCTATGATAATGGAAGAGCTCTACAAGTGATGAAAATGAAGAAAATTCACCTTGAATGGATTGAAGATGTTCTTGGAGTCATCTAATCTTGAAGAAGTGTTTGCAAGCTTTAAAAAGCCTATTTAGATGGTCCTTGAAGAGATTGGAAGCTTTGAAAAAGAATGAAGACAAGTTGCAAAAATATGGGTTTTTGGAAAAAGGGTCGACCCCTCAAGCAAAAAGAGTCGACTCATTCGAACAGAGCCTTGGAATTCTGCTGGAAGCTTAAAAGAGTCGACTCCTGGCCAAAAAGAGTCGATTCATTGCAACAGAGAACAAACAATTCTACAGACTGCTGAAAAGAGTCGACTCCTGGGACAAAAGAGTCGACTCATTTGGACAGTAACTTGAAAAATCTGCTGAAATGCAAAAAGAGTCGACTCATTGTGAAAAGAGTCGACCCCTAGACCGTAACGGCTAGTTTTCTGACAGACGGTATGGGCAAAAATGCAACCAAATCTTCTCCCATACTTCTCCAACTGCTAGAATCGATCCGTACCTATATATATGAGATACATACAGCTTCAAACAAGGAGAGAAGAGCAATCATACCATTCATATCAAGTGCTTGAAATTGAAAATCACCTGTACCTAACTGCCACATATTTTTGCTGAGTGTTTAAAGTTATCCATTGAGTTGTATTCAGTCATATACTCACTAGGAGAGTCACTCTTTGTATAATCTTCATTCATTCTCGTTTGGGTGGGTTTATAACCTTGTAAGTTTGAGTGTTCTTGGAAAAACACTTGTAAGTTTAAGAGAAGCTTGGACAAAATCTCTTGGGTTTTGAAAGCTTGAGAAGAAGCTTTTGTAAGAGTGAGCTGGGCACTCGTGGCACAACCAGCAGTTGTGTAAGGAGTATTACATAGTGGAATTCCTTCGAAAGGATCGAAGAAGAGAGGACATAGGCAAGGTTGGCCGAACCTCTATAAATCTGGTGCACTTCTTTTCTGCCTCTGTTTTGTTTATTTGCTCACTATACATGTTTGCATAAATATATATTGATGTATACTCCACTTGCTTGATATATATATTTTGATTAATTGTTGTTAAAATACATAAACAAGTTTTAGTTGAAATTCTTGTTAAAAATTCTATAAAACCCAATTCACCCTCCCTCTTGGGTTGCCTATTTGGGCCAACAAGAGGGTCTAAGGGAGTTCCTTTTACAGCAGGTGAGAGCAGTATAGTTTCCCATTCGTCAGTGTTAGCCCCCTTGGCATTCTCCTTGGTAGTATTAGATTAAAACACAATCCTTGGGTTGGCAAGTTCAGAGTCCTTAGAAAAAACCATGGATGATGATGGGGCTGCAGCAGCATCTTTCACAGCCATGGCTTGGATGATCTTAAACATCTCATCGATCTTGGTTCTCATTTCATTGACCTCTTCACGAGAGACCGAGAATGACTCGTTAGGATTGGCAACCATTAGTGTAGCTCTCTATCGGGTAATTATGGAGTCTCTAGGTGGATGCCAATCTTTCTTAGTAGCAATGGTGGCTTTCTATGGAGTAGTCTCTATGAAAGAAAAAGAGAAAGAAAAGAAAAACAAGAACACAAGCCATAAGTTAGTTTTTAGTATTTAGAGAGCTTTATGTGATGCATGCCCTAGGGATGTTCCTTTTTAAGGGGGAGACTAAACATAATGGATTCGGTTCACTTCTTAGAGATAAGGGATTTGCCCATGTATGCAGATATCTTACCGTTTGAGTGGGAACATTCATTCATTCATGAAAAATAAAGAAGTACATTAAACTTTGGAGTTTAAATACAACGGAATTGAAATACATTTTAATAGGGGGAGAAGGAACAATTTCTTTGGGACTTCCATCTATCTACTTTTACATTTGAGATCCTAACTACTCTTAACTCTTTGAATTTGCCTTTTTTGAGCTTGATGTTGAGAAGGTTGTTGAGAGACCTTGTTGTTTGATTTCCCTATGTCTTATTGGCAATCCTATCTCCGTGAGCATAGAGGGATTGGGGCCCCTCTTATGGAATGACTTGAAATACATACAATGAGTCCTTAGGGTTATGTGGGAACCCTTAAGGTTTTGGCAGGTTTAATGCAAGGGGGAGTTAACTTATTGTCACTCTCTTTGGATTGATCATATGCATGAAGATGCAATAATTTGATTTTTTTGAAACTCTTGTCTTGACATAGAATATTAAATGCATAAATATGTATGCATAGAGTAAAGAGAGAGAGAGTGCAATTCTAAAGTAAACTTATATGCATGAGCAGTTATATAGGCATTATAACAGTAGGAATAGACAAGAAAAATAAAGAAAAGTAAAGCAATAGCCCTTTCCTCTATGGTTTTTAAATTGACATGTGTGTCTTAAATCTGGCAGAGGTTCGCTTATGCATGGTGTCTACATGAGCATGAGATTGAGGGTTTACTAATGCTTCTTAAGAAGGCTTGGTTTCTATATCTTCAAATCTAGGCCCACTCCCCGAGGTGGTGCCATTATCGATTAGTGATCTGAGTGGGGAAACCGTCATGAGGCCGTAGGCTAAGAAACTGATACAGCATCTTGCCTACAACCAATATACCATTTCCCCTTCTAACTAGAAGAGACATATTTAGGTAGAGAATGCAATTATGCAAATGCTTGTGCACAATGCAATGTGCGTGTGAAATTTTGAAAAACGGAGGAAAGGGCCCAACAACTAATATCCATGCAGTCCATTCCATCCTATTCATTCATGACATACATGGCAGTTAACATGACATAAAACAAAAAGTGTGAACCAAGGTCCAACTACAAAAGTAAAGATGCAAAAAGTTAGTATTTGAATGACAAACTTAATGCAAAATAGAATGATTGAACATGAATAGAATGCATGCAATGACATATTTTTGAAAACAACATTGAAAATTTTTATTTTGAAAATTTGAAGTGGATAGAATTGGACAAATTAATCAAAGACTCTAGATGGGTGAGGGTGAAAAGACATGACAATGGCCTAACCCTCTAAGCTTCCCCGGTGAAGTTGCCAGCTGTCGTGCCCTTATTTTTCGCACTCGATGAAAATACACACAAGTGGAAAAAACACCATACTCTCTCATTAAAACTCATCCTCCTAGAAGGACAAATGCGACTAGATTTAAATTGGAAATTGATTTTGAATAAGAACTTTTGGAAAAGATTTGGAGTCGTCACCTAACTTAATTAAGGTAAGTTAAGTCACCTAAAACCAAGCACAATCCGAAGATTACACTTAGGGTTTTTGAAAAGATTTTGAAAATTTCCTCAAGAGAGGATTTTTAAGAAAACAGGTTGTTTGACAACCTTTGGAAAGATGTAAGCTATTTTTTAAAATAACTCCATTTTGGTCTTTGAAAACAGTGATTCTAATTTTGGAGATTGGTTATGCATAAGGAAGACACACTAAGCCATTACCTTACCCCACCCTTGCGGTACCTACATGTCAATTCACTTTGAAAAGAATTTATATGACGCATGATATGTAAGTGCAAGAAAAAAGTTTGATTTTGAAAAAAAAGATTTGAAGTTTGAAAATAGACTTGAAAAGAAGATTTGATTTTGGAAAGTAGATTTAAAAAGAAGATTTGATGTTTGAAAAAAGGTTTTAGAAATTAGAAACTTGAAATAGATTGTGGATTTGGAAACTTGAAAAAGGTTGTGACCGCACCCATGAGGGTTGCCTACGTATCCCTTTTTGGAAATCAGGTGAGTCATAGTTTGGACAAAAATTCGATTGAAAATAGACATTTTGAGGTTTTTAAAAAAGTTTGATTCGAAAAGATTTAATTTGAAAAGAGTTCAATTTGAAATTTGAATGAAAGATTTGAAATTGAACTTGGAATTGACTTTGATTTGAAATAAAACTTGATGATTTTGAAATTGATTTGGTTTTGAAAAGATTGACCTTGAAAAAAGAACTTGGACTAGATTTGAAAAGATTAAGATTTTGAAAACATCTTGACTTAGATTGAAATTGAAAAACTATTTTGGTTTAGAAAAAAAATTTAGAAAAGAGTTGAACCTTCCTAACTTAGGATTAAGGTTGAACTAGGGTTTAGATAACCTAAGATTGGAACATGTAGTTAAATTATGAATGTTTGATTTAGACGTAAAAGGTTTGATTTTAGAAAGTTGGATTGAGGAAAAGTTTAAATTAGGAAAAATTGATTTAAGAAATATTTAGAAAGAGATCTAATTTGATTTAGAAAGATTTGAATTGATCATTTGATTTGAGTGAACTTAGAAAGTTAGGTTTAGGAAAGACTAGATTTTAGAAATCTTTGAATTTAGGAAAGTTTTAAAATAAAAATGTTCCGTTTTAGGAAAGTGCCAAATTAGGAAATATTTGAATTTAAGAAAGTTTCATTTTAGGAAAGATTTGAATTTGGAAAGTTTTTATAATTTAGAAAACTTTAGAATTTTGAAAGATTGAAGTTTAGAAAGGTTTGAAATTAGAAAATGTTAGAATTAAGAAGGTTGGAATTAAGAAATGTGTGAATTAAGAAAGATTTGATTCTTATTTCTTAAAGTAGAAGATTAGATTTTATTTCTAAAAATAGATAATTTGATTTGGTTTCTAAAATTGGTGGATTTGATTAAGTTTCCTAAGTTGGAAGATTTGATCTAGTTTCCTAATTTGAATTATTGGATTTGACATCGAATTGGAAAGGTTGAACTTTGAAAATCTTGGATTTGGAAAGTTATGATTTTGGTGTAGAAAAAAGATTTTGCAAATCTAAGATTTGATGTAGAAGATAGTTTTTGGAAACCTATGATTTGAGACAAAAGAGGAAGTCATGCTTTTAGGAAAGAGAACTAGGATTTCCCTAATATGGATTTTAGGGCTTGACTTAGGCTTCAAGAAAAAGAGTTTTTGGAAAGGGGATATTTGAAAAGAGTTTTTAGGAAAGAAGTTTGAAGAGAGTTTTGGTGTGTTATTGCGGGCACCCAAAAATAAAACCGATACCCCAAAAACAAATATGTAGTAGTGTGAGTAAGGATCGTTCCCACGAAGAGTGTTTAGTCTAGTTTTATTCTATGTGACTTTGATAGGGGGTTTTGGATATAATAAAAACTATTTTAATAATAACTAACTACAGAACAATTCAGATTAAAGTATTGAAATTAATCAAAAGAATAAACCTTGGTATAGGTCAACATCCACCATCGGAATTTACAATTGATCATCGATGCAAGTATATCAATTCACACATTGAATATTTACCGTCGGAATTGTTTTCCTATATCTCCTTAGTCGTAGTTAATTAGAAACAAGCAATCTCATTAACCCTAACTATTAAACAACCCAGGATAAGCACTCAAGGTATAATCTAGTAGTAGTCTTAAGAATTAGAAAAATCGATGAAACTAAACAACACAAGCACAAGCGGTTGCATTTAATTTAGCTGAATGTCCTTCCTAAGATATAATAATTCTTGATGCAGCAATCATTAAATCTCAGTTGCTTCACAAATCAGAGAAATCAAATAATTACGGATTTGATATCTAATCTAGCAGTAGATTGTAATGAATAATAAACTAGTAGGCCTCCTAGCGATTAAACAAGACAATCATGAAAATAGGCACAGAAGAACATCTGGTACTCAAAGCATAAATTGAATAATGAAAACAAATTAAATCTCACAGTTTTTTTATTAATTCTGAGGCTTCTATTTTCTTTGACCAAGATTCAAAGTTTAGTCACGCAGGGCCATGAAAACAACTCAAATAATAATCTAGAATAATCTGGAAAACGCCAACAACCCAAAAAACAAAACAGTCCAAGCTTTTATAGGCTTCTAAAAATCTTCAGCTACACACAACCGTTCGAACGCCCTTATTACTGTTTAAACTCATCAGACCATCGTTCGAACGGTGCGTCAAACACACTTCGAACATGAAAAATGCTCTCTGTATATTTCGAACGCTCTTCAAAGCTAAAATTGACCTGAATCCATTTGATGTACTGTTCAAACGCATATGCCACTGTTCGACCGCTTCTTAGGACCGTTCGAATGCTCCTTCAAACGCTTCTTGTATTTTAGCTTAAATTCGTCCCTTTTCAGTCAAGATTCTCTTTCTTGGCATTCCATAGTAACCTAAATCAAAATATAAGAATAATGAGTATCTTTAGGCACCAACTAAGGATAAAAGATTAAACGTTAAGGGAGAAATATATGACATTTGCATTCTCATCAAATTCCCCCACACTTAACCTTTGCTTGTCCTTAGGCAAAACTCAAACTCACTTTCCCAAAATATCAAAATTGTAACAAAGAACAACCAAACTCTTCAAAACTCATAACATATCATGAACAACATTCTTAAACAACTCACAATCACTTAGCAAGTATTTCCACTTAAAGATGGAGTAAACTGAATATGTAGACCCTCACAGAAATAAACACTCGACTCTCATGTGTTTAAAAGGGTATGTGCATCTCTCAAATTCATTCCAATGGAAATAATCTACCACAGGCTTGCATATCTTCTCATTGTCCACCACTAGGATCACATACATAACACGAATCATAAGGACTTGTTAAGGGTTATAAAGGGGTTTAGAATCAAGGTGGGAAATATTTGGGAATGTAGCTCAAAACCATCGAAACTAGTGGAGTATAAATGAATCAACTCAAGGTCGAATATATAAGACACGTAAAACCAATCACTCCATTCAAGGGCTTCTGTCTTGTATATATCCCATATAAACAGACCCATTCTTTAGAATTTTAGGAGGGATTATGAATATAGACAGTTTGTAACATTAAAAGCAATTTCTTCCATCACTTCCCATCTCTTTTTCTCTTTCTTCGTTCTGTTTTTTCTTTCTCTTTTTTTTTTTTCAAATTACATCAACAATGGAACTCGCGAGTTGAGAATGAAAACATGTTCCTTTTCACCAACCGTAGCTCTACCACAATTCCGGACACTCCCACATTTATTTCTTGCACCCATACGTATCATAATGATGAACAATGCTCCACTAGCTCTACGGCTTGGGTAAAGAAATTATTTTTTTTGGGTTTAAAGCTTGTAATATGGGTTCACAATGAGAAAAAAACAACATATAAAGCTCAAAGGGGTTCACAAAGGGAAAAATTGATTACAAGGCAGGCTATTTGGCTCATGTAGCTTATAACAAAGATGACCTTAATCATGTTCATGCATGCATGTGTCAATATGACCTTGAAGAGAATCAAGACAAGTTCTAGAGAAACAAATCCATAGAAGAATATCTCACATGAAAGAAAATAGTGACTGATATGGAAGTGTCAGTCTGAAGGCTCAAAATCTCACCGGTTTTTGTCTATCAAATTTAGTCACTCCAATCTCAAGGAAAATAACTAGATTAATTAATTCTAAGTTGGAAAATCACTTATTCAATCATGTTATGAATTCTTCAAGCTTAATTGAATCTCGTTATTATTATTTTTTCAAATTTCAAATAAATAAAAACACAAAAACACTACCTAAATCCCCTCCCCACACTTAAAACTTACAATGTCCTAATGTAAAAATGCAAAGAAAGGGCAGAGATTACTAATATATAAATGCAAAAATAAGAAAAGAAAAATGAACTTCCCTTAGGTTGTCTCTTAAGCAGCGCCTTTATTTATTGTTGTGGGCTCGACTCAATGCTTCCTTCTTTATAGGTCATCCCACACATAGTATTTGGCATCACTCTTGATGTTATCTCTTCGAGCCAAGGTAATATCTGCAATTGTCCAACCAATAGCCGTCTTATACTCTTTTAGGACCTGCACAAGTTTTTCTTTTTGCAACTCACAAAGTTTACTAGAGATGATCACTAATAATGTTTCTCCGTCTCCCAGGAACACATACTTGAAGTGACTGGGGAGAGGCTTCAAATCTGGAGTAGGGGCCTGCAAAACAGAGGGTAAAGGCCTCTTGTTAGAAACCAATAATGTAACATAAGGTACGTTACCTGACTGCTGTAGCTTCGAAAAATCATTCAATGCTGCAATAGTTTCTTGCAACTTAGCACTCAAGGCTAACTCTCCATTTTCTTCCTCAAGATGCTTACTGATTGCAACTTCCAATACATCTTGTCCATCAAGTTCAAAAACTTTCTGTGCCAGAGAATCAATCACATCAATAGAATAAATAGGATTATCATTACAAGGGTATCTCATGGCATCATAAATATTAAACTTAACAATTTTACCATCAAATTCCATGGTAAGTGTGCCACTATGAACATCCATCTTAGTCTTAGATGTCTTTAAAAATGGTCTTCCTAACAAAATAGGAGTATTTTGGTCGCCATTTTCCATATCAAGCACATAAAAATCAGCAGGGAAAACCAGATCATTAACATGCACAAGAACATCCTCAACTACACTCTTAGGATAGGCATTAGATCTATCACCTAATTGAATCACAACACTAGTTTTATTCAAAGGTCCAAGTTTCAAAGAAGTGTATATAGAATATGGCATGACATTAATAGAAGCTCCTAAATCGATCATGGCCTTCTCAAATCTAGTGTTACCTATCGTACAAGAGATAGTAAACATACCTGGCTCCTTGCACTTCGCAGGGAGTTTCCTTTGAATAACTGCAGAAACATTCTACCTTACTCTCACCTTCTCACATCCTTTAAGTTTTTGTTTCCTCTTAATTGTACACAATTCTTTAAGGAATTTAGCATAACGAGGTACTTGCTTAATAGCATCCAAAACTGGAATATTTACCTTGCATCTACGAAAAGTCTCATAGAAATCTTTATTTTGCTCATGTTTTCTAGATTCTGCTAAAGCCTGAGGAAAGGAGGTACAGGTTTATAATCAGAAAGAGGTAGAAACTTACGTTTAAGTACATCATTGTCATTGGGAACATTCCTGTCTGCTATGACGTTTTTCTCCTTTTTTTGATTCGACGACGCAGGGGTTGCCTTTATTGGAACCTTAACCTCTTTACCACTTCTCAAGACGATTGCACTTGCTTTTTCTCTTAGATTTACTACCGTTTGAGAGGGTAATTTTCCCGAACTTTGGGCTTCTAGCCGACTAACTGCGGTTGCCATTTGGCTCATCTGATTATCCAGACTTTGAATATTGGCTTTCGCCTCTTGTTGAAATTGTTTTGCTCCTGTTGGAATTGCAAAGTATTAGTGGCAAGAGACTTAACAATATCTTCTAAAGACATACCAGAATTAGAAGTTTGGCCCAGTTGTTGTCTAGGGGGGTATGGTTACTTATATTGCTAGTAACTTGGGCAGCTTTGAATCACGTGCTAATTCACTTGTGGATTCCCATAGCTAAGATTCGGGTGATCTCTCCATCCCGAGTTATATGTGCTGGAATATGGGTCATACTTTCTTTGTGGTTGGCCAGGGAAATCACTTGCTGCATTCACTTGCTCCATGGGCTCCTCCTGAAGAGTTGAACACATATCGGTTGGATGCCCTGTTATTGAACAAATTCTATAAGCCTTTGCCATTTGCATATTACTTACAGCCATTTGACGAACAAGGGAAGTTAGACTCGCAATTTATTGTTCAATGGAGGAAATATTTACCTCATTGACATGCTTAGGTGAATGGTCAAGTCTAGTGCCAAATTGTTGAGAATTGGCCGCCATATTCGCAATCAGATTTCTCGCGGCATCGGGAGTTTTATCCACCAAAGCTCCTCCACTAGCAGCATCAATCATGCTCCTATTAGTGGGCAACAGGCCCTCATAGAAATACTAAATAAGAAGTTGCTCACTAATTTGATGATGGGGATAGCTTGCACATAATTTCTTGAAATGCTCTCAGTATTCGTGTAGGGACTCTCTGTTGTGCTGTCTTACACCATAAATTTCTTTTCAAATGTTGGCCACCCTTGGGAAATATTTCTCTAAAAATATCTTTTCATCTCATTCCATGTGGTAATACTTCCGGAGGGTAGATAATAGAGCCAATACTTAGCCGAACTCTTCAAAGGAAACGGAAAAGCTCTTAATTTAATTTGCGTTTCAGTCACCCCCGTGGGTTTTATACTCGTGCATACTACATGAAACTCCTTTAGATGTTTGTGGGGATCTTCACCTGCAAGACCATGAAAAGTGGGCAAGAGATGTATTAATCCATATTTTAATTTAAAGTTAGTAGGAACATCTAAAGTAGGGAATGTTATGCATAAGGGTTATTGATTCAGATCAGGGGCCGCAAGCTTTTTCAAAGTTTGATTTCCAACCATGACTTCCTCTTCTCCTAAATCAGAATCGCTAGCAAATAGGGAATCAAGAGCTGGATCATTCTCTACAGAATTTCTCCGAGCTTGCCTTCTTAACCTGTGTAAAGTTCTCTCTATTTCTGGATTGCACTACAAATCACCTTGATTAGAAGATCGAGTTACACTCATAAACATTCAAGAAAACTCTAACCAACCCTGAAAAAAATTCAGGAAAAAAAAATCTAGAGTAATGAAAATAATCAATTTTTTTTGAAATAAAAATCACAAGAAGCACAAAAAATAAACAAGAATCACTCCTCGGCAGTGACGCCAAAATTTGGTGTGCTGTTGCGGGCACCTAAAAATAAAACCGATACCCCAAAAACAAATATGTAGTAGTGTGAGTAAGGATCGTTCCCACGAAGAGTGTTTGGCCTAGTTTTATGCTATGTGACTTTGATGGGGGGTTTTGGATATAATGAAAACTATTTTAATAATAACTAACTACGGAACAATTCAGATTAAAGTATTGGAATCAATCAAAAGAACAAACCTTGGTCTAGGTCAACATCCACCATCGGAATTTACAATTGATCATCGATGCAAGTATATCAATTCATACATTGAATATTTACCGTCGAAATTATTTTCCTATCTCTCCTTAG
Organism: Euryodendron excelsum; assembly: GCA_033060915.1. Taxonomy (NCBI): domain Eukaryota; kingdom Viridiplantae; phylum Streptophyta; class Magnoliopsida; order Ericales; family Pentaphylacaceae; genus Euryodendron; species Euryodendron excelsum. Next base: position 27,092,905 of record CM065385.1, on the reverse strand, counting down.
TCGTAGTTAATTAGAAACAAGCAATCTTATTAACCCTAACTATTAAACAACCCAGGATAAGCGCTTGAGCTTTAATCTAGTAGCAGCCTTAAGAATTAGAGAAATCAATAAAACTAAACAACACAAGAACAAGCGGTTGCATTTAATTTAGTCGAATATCCTTCTTAAGATATAATAATTCTTGACTCAGCAATCATTAAATCTTAGTTGCTTTACAAATCAGAGGGATCAAACAATTACGGATTTGATATCTAATCCAGCAGTAGATTGCAACGAATAATAAACTAGTAGGCCTCCTAGCGGTTAAACAAGACAATAATGAAAATAGGGACAAAAGAACATCTAATACTCAAAGCATAAATCGAATAATGAAAACAAATTGGATCTCACAGTTTATTATTAATTCCGAGGCTTCTATTTTCTTCGACCAAGATTCAAAGTTTAGTCACGCAAGGCCATGAAAACAACTCAAATAATAATCTAGAATAATCTGGAAAATGCCAACAACCCTAAACACAAAACAGTCCTAGCTTTTATAGGCTTCTAAAAATCTGTAGCTGTGCACAACCGTTTGAACGCCTTTACTACCGTTCGAACGCATCGGACCACCGTTTGAACAATGCGTAAAACGCACTTCGAATGGGAAAAATGCTCTCTGTATATTTTGAATGCCCTTCAAACTAGAAATAGACGTGAATCTGTTTAACATACCGTTCGAACATATATGCTACCGTTCGAACGCTTCTTGGGACTGTTCGAACGCTCCTTCGAACGCTTCTTGCATTTTAGCTCGAATTCGTCCCTCTTAAGCTAGGATTCTGTTCCTTGGCATTCTATAGCAATCTAAATCAAAATATAAGAATAATGAGTATCTTTAGGCACCAACTAAGTATAAAAGATTAAACATTATGGGAGAGAAATATGACATTTGCATTCTCATCAAGTTTTTAGAAAGAGCTTTTTTGGAAGGAAGTTTAAAAAGAGTTTAATAAAAAGTAGATTTTTGAAGAGAGTTTTTGGAAAAGAACTTAAAATGCAATTTTGGAAAGGGGCTTAAATATGGACTTTTGAAATCTTTTGAATGTCTCACTCTCCCAAAACGATTCTAACCATGAAAAGATTAGAACCATTCTAAGTCGGTGATTTTGAAAACAACATGGATTGAAAATATGGACCAATATGATTTTATTGAATATCACACTTTCCTAAAACAACCCTAACCATGGAATGGCTAGAATCATCTTAAGATTGTGGTTTTGGTGAAAAATAATTTTATGGTTTACACCCAAAATATGGACCTCTATGGTCACAATGAATATAATACTTTTCTAAAACAACCGTAACCATGGAATGGCTAGAATCATGTTAAGATTGTGATTTTGAAAACAAGATTTTGAAAGCAAGTTCTGAAAGAGAGTTTTGATGCAAGTTTTAAAAAACACTTTTGAAATGAATTTTGAATGGATGAATGCATATGACATGCATAATGCAAGTAAGGTTGTGGATATACAAGGTTAGGCTTCACCACATAATCAAGGGGGCCGAATCCACACGGTCTAAGGTTGAACTAGAAGAAAGCCCCCAACATGGTGAATTTCAGCAATTCTTCCTAGGTATGAATCAAAAAAGCCCTTCTTTCAAGCATGTAAGAAAGGTGTTGGGTCAAAGATAATCCCAAGAAGGGGGGGCGGGGTGGAATTGGGACCTTTAAAATATTGCAGGATTTTTCGGTAAATCAAAATCAATCCTTATTTAAATAATGACAAACATTAAGTGACACAAATACGGACTAAGATTGCTGACAAGTAAAGATAACATGCATAATCATTTAGTGGTTAACACACACACATACGTAATTAGTAGTAAGCAGAGAATAAGAGATTTATAGATGTTCGGCTTAATCCTTGCCTACGTCCTCTCTTCCTTGATCCCCTTGAGGGTGTTTTACTACGTAATCTTCTCTTTACAAAGTTGCGAGTTTCTTCAAGTGCCCAGCTCACTATTACATCCAAGGATTTACACCCAATCTTTGCTACCGAGAAGCTTCAACCAAGCTCTCGATTTTTTAAGAGTGTTGTTGTAAGCATCCCATTTTTGCCCGCTCGGCAATCTCTGGCCTGACCGAACTCCCTTTCAAAACTCTTTAAGCACATTCCAGCCAAATCAACTTTAAAATCCCTATCCAATCAATCAACTGCTTCTCGGGCCCGCTGGGCCCAATAGAAGCCTAATAACCAAACCTGCCCCTTGGGCCTCTAGGCACGTCTTAAGAAAGTTCAAAATCCCTTAAGATGGTAAGTCCACCTTTCCAAAGTGTTGTTAAACAGTTAGGCATACTTAATACGCTATTCTATCCAACTCCGGTCCCATTTTGGCTAACTCCGATCAAAATGACCATTTTACCCCTAGACGTCCTAGCATAGCACAAATCCCGCCAAACAATGAAAAAATCTTCCGGGATCATTCCTAAATGACCCGGCATGCTTAACATAACACTCCAGCCCATTCTTGACCTTTTTCAACTAAACCCAATCAAAATGACCATTTTACCCTTGGTGACCTAAGTGTGCTTCGAAACAACACCGGTCCTAGAATATTGAACGGCGGGTCTTGTCATACACCCCTGTTTAACCAAAGGAGGACCTTACGGTACTAAACACTCCTAACTCAATGAAAGCCCCCTGGAGTGTCTTGCAGACACTCCGCCAAGATTGCCTTTCCCATCGATTCACCAGTAATGACTCACCGTCAAACGACTTGAGAAATGCGTAAATCGGAGAATTCTCAAAAGCTTATTCATAGGTCTTTCCATCGATACGACTCGATCGAATAGATCGCTTCCCGAAGCTCCTCATCACATGGCTTGAAAACTACTACTTTCGGTAACCCCTGGAGCGTCTTACAAACGCTCCGCCAAGGTTGACTTTTTCTCCAATTCCTTTATTAAAACGTACCGCCAAATGACTTGAGAAATGCTTAAATTAGGAAATTCCTGAAATTATTTTCAGAGTACTTTCCATCAGTACGGTCCGATCGGAAAGGTTGCTTCCCGAAGGCCTCAATCATATAACACAAAAATAGCTACTTTCGAACCCCCGCGGAGCATATCACAGATGCTCTGCAGAAATGCCATTTTATGCACACTTTCCGAGATGATATCTCACACTTCCAAACACAATTTGAACTTTTTAAAAATATAAAAGTTCACAATAAACCCTAGGAGAACATCGTGGGTGCAACCGATTCCTCCGAAACCTTTCCGGTTGGCTCAATTATCGAGAAAAAGTTTAAACGAACACTCCCAGTGACAGAGCGTATGCTACATGCGCCCAGATTTTGATCAAATTGACCAAAGCTCGATCAACTATCAGGATTTAGCCAATACAATGGGTGCCACGTGGCATTCTGCCAGTGGAACAGTACCGGTGCATATAATACATGCGCCAGTGTCCAAAAATTTTGCCTATAAATATAGGTCTCCCTCTTTGTATATTTCAGAACCAAAATTGATGCGAAGCTCTGCTAAAACTGCTCCAGAACCCCGAATCTCTACATACATTCCACTCCTCCAACACTTAGGCTAGATACCACCTCCCTCTAACCCATACACTTCACTTGCATAGCCCTATACACCATTAATCATCACCTTCCAGCCCCTCAAGCCTATTTGAAGCCATTCAAGTTCAAGCCAAGGCATCCATAGAAGTCTACAAGTGTGTTGAAGGCTAAAGGTGGTATTTGTTTTACATTTTTGTCTTTCCCCACTCTTCTCTTCTCCCTCCTAGCCTACTTAGGCTATTCTCTATTTTAATCCCCATCTTCAACCCCCCTTTCTTGTATGCTTGAGCCAAGAGGGCTCTTAGTTCATGTCTAGAGGAAAGCTAGTGAGAGCCACCATGTAGAGGGATCTCTCACTAGCCTACTTTAAGATGGTATGACCTAGGAGCCCCCTGATTATGTGGTGTAGCCTAAAAGCCTTGTATGTATTCATGACCCCCTTGCATTTTGCTAACTTGATCATATCTTGGGTGCTTGGCTTCATTTTCATGTTTCTAACCATGTGTTACAAAGCTTGCATTACTCTTATTTCCGTGTTATTGTCAAAGTTCAATATTCTTCTCAAAATGGTTCCAAGAGTTGGCTCCTTGAAGTTTAGGGTGAGACCTTAGAAATCATGCCTTAAAAAGTCTCCCACTAACCCCCTAGCTCACCCCTTGGCATCTTTGCATTCCAACTTATATAAAAATGGCTTTCAAGCTCTCTAATCCCCAAAGATTCTATTCTCGCAAATTTGGTGGTTGGAATGGCCCCCATGGTACCCTCTCTTGTTGGCCATATGAGCCCTTAAATTGCTAGAATGGTTTCCTTCTCTTTTTCTGGCACGAAAATGATTTTCTAACTCTTTGATCCTTAGGGTTTTTATTTTCTCACGTTTAGTGGTTAGGATGGCCCATGGAACCCTCTCTTGAGTGGTCTCCCTTTTATATTGACCATAGAAACTCTAACTTGTTAGAATAATTCCTTTCAAAAATGGTTCTCAAAATCCTTTTCCCAAAAATGGTTGTCAAAAAAAATTCATTATCTCTATCTTTACATTAACAATGATTTTTCAAAAGTTGTCATGGCCATATTGATTCTTGAACCCCCATACTCTTGTCAAGATAATGGTTATAATGGTCATAAGGAAACCTTTTTTGGAATGGTCTCTAAACATCAACCGTATAAGCCATACTCTTGGCTAAAGTTACATTTTCATAGAAATGATCTTCAAAAATGATGATTACCAAAGTCCTTTGCATAACATGAATTGTTTTTTCAAAGCTCTTTCCAAAAAGTGCATTAAACCACATTTCAAAACCAATTTTCAACCCAATCCTAGGTTAACTTGACCCTAGTTATCCAACCCTATGTTAACTTGACCCTAGTTATTCAACCCTAGGTCAACTTGACCCTAGTTGTCCAACCTTAGGTTAACTTGACTCTAGTTATCCAACCTTAGGTTAACTTGACCCTAGTTATCCAACCCTAAGTTAACTGAACCCATAGTTAGTTAACCCTAATTCACTTTAACCCTAGGTTAACCTAACCCGAATTAGTTAATCTTAGGTCACTCCTAACCTTAGACCAACCCAACTTAGGTTAGTATACTTCAAGGTTCCAACTCATGGACCTCTTTTCAAGATTCTCCGTATTTAAAACTATTCTCATAACCCATTCTTCCAAAACCTACTACATTCCATATTTAAAAATGCCTTCAAGAATTCCCAACCCTAAGGTATCCCTATCCTTCTCATGCCTAGGGATTCCAAGGAAAGGTGATATATCAAGAACAACCTCTAAGGTTGTCTGTAAGCACCCCATTTTTGACCGCTCGGCAGTCTACGGTTCATCTAGACTTGTACTCAAGTCAATATGGATGTATTTTAATCGAAATCAACTCTCTAAGTCTAATCCTTTCTATTCATCGCTTCGCAGGCCCCACCAGGCCCAAACAGAGGTAAAATGACTAAAATGCCCTTAGGGGCATTGTTCCTTTCCAATTCCAAACCAGGCGCGTCTTTCTGAAGACGGTAAGTTCCCTTTCCATATTTCAAATTAGGCGCGTCTTTTTGAAAACGGTAAGTCCCCTTTCCAATTCCAAATCAGGCATGTCTTTTCGAAGATGGTAAGTCCCCTTTCAATTCCAAATCAGGCATGTCTTTCCAAAGACGATTAGTCCCCTTTCCAATTCCAATTCCAATTCTAATCTCTCTTTCTCAAGACAGTTGATTCCTCGAGATGGTAATTCTATCCAATCCGGCGTGTTTTTTTGAAGGATAATCTCTTCAGAACGGTAAGTCCTTTTAAACCTGTCAACCGGGACGAGACTCCAAGTCCCCTAAATGGTAGAATGGTCCACCTTTGGCCCCTGCTAGCCCGCTAATGCAGAAATGTCCGTTTAGGCACGCCTTCCAAGAAATTTGATTCTCAGGCGCTAAGTCCCTTTAGCAGCTTCCCGAGATCAGGCAGTTTCAGGAATGATCGCGAACCGTCAGGTAGCGGAAATACTCGCAAACATCGCAACCGTTAGAATAGCAAAAATACTCGCAAACAAGTCGATATAGGAAATTGCCAACAAACCCCTGTATCAGGAGACCGCCGTCAGAGTGGTGGAAAGACTCAAAACCCGGATCAACACCAGTGCCTGCTAGCTTACTTCGGTGAAAAATGACCAAATTGCCCCTAGGGCCTTTTTCTGTCACGTTTCTTAAGAGCACACCTAAGCCCTTAGAACGATAATTCCACCCTTCTAGATCATTCCAGGGATGATCCGGCATGATTAGGTGCCCTCTACTTAGTTTCGGGTCAATTTCGAGACTTTTTGGTCAAGATGACCATTTTGCCCCTAGGCGTCCGAACGCCCCGGGAACCACACCGGTAACTCCTCGAGAATGCCCCCTATAGTATTCTCAACCTTTCTTTACCTTTCCGGATCATTCCGAGTTAGTTCCGGCAAACCCAGTGCAAAATGACCGTTTTGCCCCTAGGGGGCCGGTCGCCTTTTCCGACCACATTGGCTCTGGGTATCAAACTGGCAACCTTTGGAAATATTCTAAATAATGTTTCCATATCTCAAGTCTTTTTCCAGGACATTCCGGGTTTGTCCCAACAGCTTTCCGACCCGATTGACCATTTTGCCTCTAATGACTCGGTCAATCCTTCCGACACATCCTATCTTTATTTTTCAAGTTCAATACCTCTGGGACACTGTTCTAAGTGTTCCTGCCCTTTCCTGACCTTCTGGGCCAATCCCGATCCCTTAAATTATTCCCAGACTTTCCGGAGTCACTCCTAGTAAAGCTAGGCTAAAAATTGCATGGTAGTCACTAGTACAGGCGCCCAAATCTTCCCAAGATACGTTGTTTGCCGACTTACAAAGTTTCCTAACTGGCTGGCGCCATTAGCAGTGGCACCAAGCCAAGAAATGGCCTGGTGCCACTCCTAGTGGTGCCAAGAGGTAATTTGGCCTGGCGCCACTGCAAAAGGCGCCATGTCTATCTCATCTCTATAAATACAGAGTCTCTTCCAGCGTGAAAGAAGTTTGCAAACTCAGTCTAAAAGCCCTAATATTCGATATACAGAGCTCATAGCCTCCCAAAACCCTAGCTTCTCTAGGTATTCCAAACCCTAGCCACCATACACAAACCCTAGCCTCCTATACACTCATACACACCTATACACTTATACACTAGCCTCCAACCCTCCATTGAAGACTTGGATTGCTGCAACTCGAAGCTCTCGAAGACTAAGACAAAACTCTCGAAGACTAAAGCGAAAACCGAAGAAAAAGCAAGAAGAGCTAGGCGCGCAAAACCAAGCAAAATAAACAAGACATACGGTAGGCTTTCTCTTTAAGTTTCTGCACTTCCCCCCCACTCTTCTCTCTCCTAACGCACTTGAGTTTTCTCTATTTTAATCCCCCATCTTCTTCCCCCCTTTCTTTGCATGGTTGAAACAAGGGGATTTCCGGTCCATGTGTAGGATTAGACTATTGGAGGGTCACCGTGTCGGGGCTTTCTTTTAGTCTAACTGGAGACCACGTGGGTTCGGCCCCCTTGATTATGTGGTAAAGCCTTAACCTTGTATGTTCACGACCTCAAATTTGCATTGTGCATATCATGATCTTGCATTCTTCCATAAATCGTTTTCAAACTCGTTTTCAAAACTTGCATTAAACTTGTTTTCAAAATTACATCAAAATCTCCTTTTTCAAAACTTGTTTTCAAAATCACAATCCCAGGGTGATTCTAGCCTTTCCATGGCTAGGATTGCTTTAAGAAAGTGTTACATTTAAAGTGATTTTCATGGTCCATATTTTCAAATCTTGTTATTTTCAAAACCACTATAAGAGGGCTAGAACCACTTTAGGAAAGTGAGATATTTTATATACTTTCTAAAAAATCTTTTCTCGAAAATCTCCTCTTAAAAATTTCTTTTCCAACATGCTTTCCATAAACTCTCTTTTTAAATTCCTTTCCAAAATTGTTTTCAAAAAACTCCCTCCAAAAATCTATTTTCCAAAACTTCTCTTTTCAAAATCCTTTCTAAAACACTCTCCTCAAAATCCATTTTCTAAAAACGCTCCCTAAATCTCTTTCTTAAAAACTCTTTTCAACAATTTCCTTCTAAAAATCTTTCCAAAAACTCTCTTCAAAACTCACCTTCTAGAAATTCCTTCCTAGGATTTCCTTCCAAAAACTTGCTTCCAAAAAACACACTTTCCAAAAACTTTTTTCTTAGAGCCCAAATCAAGCCCTAGAGCTAACAATTAGGAAATCCTATTTTTCTTTTAAAAAACATGGCTTTCAAACTTGCCTTAAAACCTAGGTTTCCAAAATCTCTTGTTTTCTACATATTTCCAAAACATATTTTCTACGTCAAAACTATAGTCTTACAAAACTAGGGTTTCTAAAACTTCCCTTTCCAAATCCTTGTTAAATCAAATCTTCCCTTTAGAAAACCAAATCTAATCTTCCTATTTAGAAAACTAGATCCAATCCTCCGTTTTTGGAAATAAAATCAAACCTTCTCTTTTAGAAACAAAATCCAATCCCTTCCTAATCCAAAATTTTCTAATTCAACTCCTTCCTAATCTTCTACTTCCTAAATCTTAAGTTTCCAAAACTTGAACATAAAATCTTTCCTAAATTTTAAAACTCAAAATCCAAATCTTTCCTAATTCAACCCTTTTCTAATTCTACCCCTTTTCAAATCTTAACTTTCCAAATCTAAGTTTTCAAATCTTTCTTAAACTCAAACCTTTCCTAATCTCAAGATTTTCTAAAATTCAAACTCTAAAACTCTTAAACTTTCTAAATTTCAAATCTTTCTAAATCTAAAGCATTCTAAATTTGAACTTTCTTAAGTTAAATCTTTCTAAATTTCCAAACTTTCTAAATTTAAAACTTTCTTATTTTCAAAACTTCCTTATTTCAAAATATTCCAAATTCAAACTTTCCTAATTTTGAAAACTTTCTAAATTTGAAAACTTTTTCTAAGTCAAAACCTTCCTAAGATGAAACTTTCCTAAACCAAAATTTTCATAAAATGAAACTTTCCTAAAATGACACTTTCCTAATTTGAACTTTTCCTAATTCGAACATTTCCTAAATCCAATCTTTCCAAATCTTCCAAGTCCAACATTCGAGTCAAATCTTTTCTAAAATCTTTCCAAGTCAAGTCCAATCCTTCTTTTTTTTTCAAGTTTCTAAGTCTAGGTTTCCTAAAACCAAATCTTTCAAAACCAATCTTTTCAAATCTTCTAATCAAAGTCCAAATTTCCTACGTTTCCAATTCCAATTCGAATTCCAACTCCAATTCTCTTCCAAATCAACTTTTCTATTTTTAATTGGACTCTTGTCTGAACTACTACTGGCCTGATTCCTCTAAAAGGATACGTAGGCAACCCTCATGGGTGCAGTCACAACATTTTTCAAATTTTTATTTCCACAACCTTTTTCAAATCTCAAATTCTGCAACATTTTTCAAGTTTCTAATTCTACAAAATCTTTTCAAATCTCCAATTTATTTTCAAACTTCCAATTCCAAATTTCTATTTCCAAATCTCTATTTTCATTTTCCAAAACCTTCTTTCCAAATTCAAACTTCTATCTCTTCCTTTTCAAATCAAATCAATTTCTTTGCAAATCTATTTTTCAATTCTCTTTTCTTGCACTTGCACATCATGCATCATGCTAGTGTCTTTTAAACATTCCTTTTTTCTAAAGTGGATAGGATTGGTTATTTGTTAGTTAAAGACTCTCATAGGTGAATCTAAGGTAAATAGACATGTAGGTACCGCAAGGGCGAGGTAGGGTGATAGCTTAGTTCATCTTCCCTACACGTAACTAATCTCTGAACCTAGATCACTGTTTTCGAAAGATCAAAATGGAATTATTTTTTAAAAAGGGCTTAAATGTTTTCCACAGGTTGCCAAACAACCTGTTTTCTTAAAAATCCTCTCTTGAGGAGATATTTTCAAAATCGTTTTCCAAAAACCCTAAGTGTTAGTCTTCGGATTATGCTTAGTTTTTAGGTAACATAACTCACCTTAATCAAGTTAGGTGGCGACTCCAAATCTTTTCTAAAAGCCCTTTATTCAAACCAATTTTCAATTCAAACCTAGTCACACTCATTCTTCTAAGAGGGTGAGTTCTAACGAGAGAGTACAGTATTTTTCCTGCTTGTGTGTGTATTCCTCGAGTGCGAAAAATCTGGGCGCGACATTGTCCATATTAGGGTTCCAAAGTCCTAAGCATTTTCAAAAACCACTTTCAAACACTTTTCGAAGATCTATTTACTAAAACACTCCCAAAATCATACCTCCAAAGTTTGCAAAGCATGACTACAAAACCTTTCCAAAACTCCTTTGAAGTTGTTCCAAGAGCATTTCAAAACACTTCAAAATCCCCTTTCAAGATTTCAAGGTTCCATCTCAAAACACTCCACTACCCGATTTCAAATCAAAACTTTCAAGTTCTCTTTTTCCAAAGACCACAATGCGTCTTCAAACTTTTTCAATGACCCCAAAGTGTCTTCAAATTTTCCAAAGACCTCAATGTGTCTTCAAAACATTCCAAAGGCTTTAATGCGCCTATTTTCCATCGGGCTGTTGCCTGAACTATAATTGACCTAATTCTCGCCAAGTAAGATACGTTGGCAACCTAAAATGGTGCGGTCTTAACTTCCATTTCAACTCCAATCTCGTTTTCAAACATTCTAATCAATTCAAAGTTTCTATTTTAAACTCTTTCAAAAACTCCCATATTTTCAAACTTCTTCTAAAACTTGCATCATACATCATTCATCTGCAAAGTGATGACTAAACCCCCTTCTTAGAATTCTAAAGTGGATATTAAGTGGATAATGGTAATCGGTTATTCTAATTAGTGAATAAAATGGTGATTAGACATGTAGGTACCGAAAGGGCAGGGTAGGGTGATGATTTTAAGATATCTTCCCTACACGTAACCAACCCCCAGACTATAGATTTCTATTTTTGAAAGACCAAAATGGAGTTATTTTTCAAAGGAGCTTAAATCTTTTCAAAGGTTGCCAAACAATCTATTTTCTTAAAAACCCTCTATCGAGGGATTTTTCAAAATCTTCTCTAAAAACCCTAAGTTTAATCTTCGGATTAACACTTAGTTTTGGGTGCCCTAGCTCATCTTAATCAAGTTAGGTGGTGACTGCTATTTTTCTAAAAAGCCCTTAATCAAACCAATCTTCAATTCAAACCTAGTCGCACTTGCCTTTCTAGGAGGACGAGTTCTAGTGACAGAGTTCTGTGTTTTTGTCTCCAAGCCGAAAGGACCTTGGACCTAAAAAATCAAGGTGCGACAGTTGTCAAGCTACACTCAAGCTCTTAGGGGTTACAACAACCTTTTCGGAAGTAATGAAATTACAATATAATCAGTGTCACTCTTAGAAGTGAAGATAATGCAAGTTATAGCTCAATAATTCCTCTCGGGTAATGCAAGTTTAGGGCTTTTGGATTTTTGCACTTTTAAGATCCTTGTCTCTTGCTCATAAATGAGTTTAAACTCATATATTTATAGTCTGTCACGAGAAATAGCCATTAAAGCCATTAGAGGTGCATTAAATGCGTGAATAGCTAAGACAGTTTTGAAAAATCCGACCATTGGAGCAAATTTTTGAATTCTCGTTGCCGGTTAAGATTTTCAGCTATCTTCTACTGGTGCTGCCAATCTGGCTCCTAGTTTCTTTTGATGTAATTGTTTATCAAGATTGTCAGCAATCATTTTTCTAGTGTCACCAATCTCGGCTTGCCTTTGCATTTGACGTTGCTCTTCAACGATGTTGTTAATGAACTTCACTTCATGCTTCCAATCTTTATCTCTGCTTCTTTTATAGTTCGTTCTTCCACATGTTTGTCAACAATCTTTAACTTGTGCTGCTAATTTGTCTCCCTGTTTCTTTTGCCATTTGCCTTTTATCAAGATTGTCAGCAATCTTGGTTGGTGTCAGCAATCTGGTTCTCTACTGCAGTTATTGTTGCTTTTCACAAACCTTAACATATCCCCTTTGTCAATCTGTCTTCGATGGTGTGAACATATTTGGGCTTTACTGATTCTCTTTAAGGCTTTGTAAACTTCTTAAATACTTTTTACCATTTTGTGGTTCTTGGTTTATCAAGCCATTTGAAGTCAACAATCTGCTTATGCAGTGAAGTCTTTTCACTCTGTCAGGTGTTGCCAATCCTCAGCATTGTCATCAATCTCGACATACTTCTCGTTTGAGCTTCCTTCGCAATACTTTCAAGGATGGCATGTCCAAGCTTCATACTTCTTTTAGTGAAACAAATATGAGAATCGAAGGTCTTTATTGTGAGTGAATAAGTTATGTATGTTGTCAACCATTTCCAAATCTTAAATCTTCTTCAGCAGGTGTCATCAATCTGATTGAGATTCTGGTACTAACGGAATTGGCTTGATGTTAGCACTCTTATGAGGTGCTGACAAGATCTTCTATGATGCTTCATAGTTCATGATTGCCCATGAATCTGAACCAATTTTGATTAAACTAAGCTGCACACTTAAGTTAAACACATTAGATCATAATGACTGGATTTTTTTTATCATCAAAATCAATTACCAGCTATGGAGATCGCCCCTTGGGTCAACAAAAGGGAGATAGAAGATGGGGGATTAAAATAGAAGAAAACCTAAGTGGGTTAGGAGGAAGAAGAGAGAGGGAGAATTACATAAACATAAATCGAAAGCCTGCCTTGTCTTCTTCTTGCTTTGCTTGCTTTGTTTGCTTTGTTTTACTTAGACTTTGACAACCTTAGAATTGTAGCACCTTGAGTCTTCAATGGACGCTTTGGAGGCTTGTGTATGAGTGTATGGAGTGTGTATAAGCTAGGGTTAGAATGTATGGAGGCTAGGGCTTGAAAAGCCTTGAAGGAATTAGGGTTTGGAGAGGATTAGAGCTCTGTTTTTAGAGAGGTAGCATTTTTTGACTGAGATTGTGGACCCTTTTACGCAGGGGGAAGGGTCTGTATTTATAGGCAACTTAAACTGACCTGGCGCCTGTTGCAGTGGTGCCAGGCTTAACTTTACATAGGCACCACTCCTAGGGGTGCTAGGCTAATTTGTGGCTTGGCGTCACTACTAGTGGCGCCAAACATTTAGGGAAGTTTTTAGGGCTGCAAGAAACATATCTTTGACCCTTGGTATACAAGGCAAAAGATTTGTGCGACTGTCCTAGTGACTATCATGTAATTTTTAGCTTGGCTCTACTAAGAGTGACTCTGGAAGGCTCTAGGAGGCTGGGAATGATCCGAAAGGCTGAAAATTGATAGAAACCCTTGAAATAATGTCCCGGGGGTAACGGGCTTGAAAAATAATATCCGGATTGCTGAAATGGTCGATCGAGCCATTAGAGGCAAAATGGTTAACTAGATCAGAAAATCACTGCAATGGACTTGGAACGTCCCATGAGAAGGCTTGAAGATTGGAAACACTATCTAGAATGTTCAGAGGGATTACCGGTATGATACCGAGAGCCAGTGTGGTTGGAAAATGTGACCGGCCCACTAGAGGCAAAACGATCATTTTACACTAGGTTTATTAGAATGGACTCAGAATGGTCCTAAAAGGTTGGGAATACTATTAGATGCATCCCTAGAAGATAATCGGTTTAATATCCAGAGCCGGTGTGATCCCTAGAGGCAATTGGATGCCTAGGGGCAAAATGGTCATTTTGACTGGATGCTCTGGGAATCGGTTCGGGAGTGACTAGAAGACACTAGAACGTGCTAGAAATCTCTGGGACAATCTTGGAAGGGTGATTTTACCTCTCTAAGTTCCTAGGTACTTTTCAAGAAGCGTACCAGATTGAATTAGACTAGGATAATGCCTTAGGAGCATTTTAGTCATTTAGCTTCCAGCAGGCCCAACGGGCTAGGGAAACGACCTGTGCACTAGATTGGAGTTTGGAGAGTGGGTTGGAGTCTGAATGTACATGTGATGTTTGAAAGTGAGCTCGGTCAGACCGGAGATCGCCGAGTGGACAAAAATGGGGTGCTTACAGCTGCCCCTCTTTTTCTGTCTTTATTTATCGAAGACAAAAAACAATAATGTAAGAGTCCCATGTTGACCACGAGGTGATTAGAGGGATTGGAAGAGTTAGAATCTAAAGAATAGTTACCTCGAGCCGATGGTCGATGTCTGAAGTTTCATCTAGCAGAATGATGCTCATTTAGGAAAATTGATTCTTCTTGAAGTGGCGCTTCGTCTGGTGGAATGATACTCCTCTGAAATAAATTGATTCTTCATGAATTGGAGCTTTGCCGGGTAGAAGGATACTCCTATGGGGAAATTGATGCTCCGTCTGGCGAGATGACACTCCTTTGGGGAAACTAATGCTTCCTAAATCGGTGTTTTTTCTGGTGGAAGGATACTCCTCTTTAAGGAAATTGATGCTTCATCTGGCAAGATGAAACTCCTCTGGGGAAATTGATTCTTCTTGAACCAACGCTCCATCTAGCGGAAGGATACTCCTTTGGGGAAATTGATGCTCTATCTGGCAGGATGAAACTCCTATGGGGAAAATGATTCTTCTTGAACCAACACTTCGTCTGGCAGAACGATGCTCCTCTAAGGAAGTCCAAGGCTGATGTCTTAAAACTGTTACTACTTGAACCAACACTCCATCTGGCAGAACGATGCACCTTTAGGTAAGTCCAAGGTTGATGTCTTGAAACTACTACTTCTTGAACTAACATTCTGTCTGGTGGAACGATACTCCTCTGGGGAAGTCCAAGGTTGGTGTCTTGAAACTTCTACTTCTGGAACCAACACTCCATCTGACAAAACAATGCTCCTTTGGGGAAGTTCAAGGTTGATGTCTTGAAATTGCTACTTCTTGAACCAACACTCTGACTGGCGGAACGATGCTCCTCTAAGGAAGTCCAAGGTTGATTAGGGAGGTCGACGGTGGGCTATTGCCCCATTCTCTATTTTTTGCCGGCTATGGAAGTTTGAGCTTTCTAAGTTGTGTACTGGTGTTGGAGATGTTTGAGGTTACTTGGTCGCGGGGTGGCTTTAGCTTCTTTTTTGTGCTTTGCCCCATTCTTTATTTCTTATCAGAGAGAGAGAGAGAGAGAGAGAGAGAGAGAGAGAGAGAGAGAGAGAGTAAGTTTTTGTGTAAAAATAGTTTATTTATGCCAATTCTAAAAATGTACGGGTAATTGAATTGAATGCATATCATACTTTTTGATAAATGCACTTACAATAATAAAATTGAATGCATGTTGCACATGCAGGGTTGGAATTAGGTGCATGTCAAACTTTTTAATGAATGCACATAAAAGAATGAAATTGAATGCATGTCATACTTTTTTATGAATGCATACATTTTACATATGGATGAGAATGGATGCATGCCCCTTGGGTTTGCCCCAGGGTTTATGTTTAGCTATGAGTGTTGTATCCTAGAATTAGGCAGCCTTTTGAACTTTAGTTTTTCTTTTGGGATTCTCCTTTTTAATTTCGTCCTTTTCTTGTCAGGATGTGATAGTACTTGTACCACTCTCCGAGATTTAACCCATTGACTCGTTTTGTTTTTGGAAGAGAAAACTCTTTTTAGTGAACCTCTCGATTTCATCTAAGACTCTTCTTTGGATCAGCGGGCTCTCTCGAATGGCAGCCGGCATTGCCCTTTGGCAAAATAACTGGTAGCTTAGTTTTTTATAGAACTTTTAAACTTTTCAAATTATAGGGACCCTATAAAGACGTGATAAATCAATGACGGGAAAATATAGATTTATGAATATCAAGATGCAGCTTAGCTTGAAAGATTAACATCAAATATTCAAAAAACCACATAAAATGAGCACAATTGATTGTAAGATAATCAAGAACATATTGGTGACAATGTAGTGGTGTAAGCATGAACTTCATTGAGAATAATAAGAATACAAACCCTAGGTGTGATCTTGGATGGCATACCATGTTTAATAACTCGCGGATTAACACACCTAGAAGTCAAACCTGTCTCATCCTGTGATCTCGATTTTTTTTTTCTTTGATGGAATTCCAGCCCTATCTCTCCAATGATGGAAACATTAAAACAAAAAGATATGGCGACTTTCACACACGTGAGTAGATAGCCTTCTCCTCTTGTCACATAACAATGGTAGCTACACTCACACTCACTGGTAGCCCTTTCCATAAGTGATGGGAGAGGGAATCAACAAAAGGTCAATCTATGTGTGTGATAATCTGTAAATATTTAATAATGGAGGAACCATTTAAAATAGATCATAAAGGCGGATTCCATATTCTAAGAAGTCTTGAGAAGTGTGTATTAAGATGAATATGAAACACCAATATTTTAAAGATCATCAAAACTATTGATTCATATTTATACAAATGATCAAGCGCGCAAGATTTAACCTCAAACAAGCATGCACATCTATCTATTCATAATTGAATATTTGGCCCAGTGATTGTGCACGTGTAGGACAAACACTATCAAAAGTTCTTTCTTTTTTTTTTAAAAGCTTGAATCACCCTAGGCTTGCCAATATGCGTTAATCTTCCTTTTGAGGGTATAACCACTTGCCTCTTTGCCAGGACGTCCTTCAGCGGTCACTCTTTTGGCTTTAACGAGATATGTGATCGACCCTCATCTCTCACCCTTTTGTATTTCTCCTTTCTCTACACTTTCTATTTTGCTCTCCCCTCTTTTTGGAGTCGAAGATTGTTTCTACTGAATGTGGTGTTTATGTTATCATTCTCTTCAAGTCAAGGGCATCACAAATCCAATATATCCACAAGGGTATGAAACAAAGGGGATAAACTAGAAATCACTACTTAGTCCATTTTGAATCTATTTATATGACATGAAAGCTTTTGATTCAAGGCAAAAATGACAAGCAAAACTGGAAGCAAAATAATAGAGGATAAAAAGAAAATGGACGAATATAGGAAACATCCCTTTTCATTTTGGAACCTCTCAAACTTGTTCTATGCTCCATTCGCGTGATTCATCTCCTGGGTGCCAATGACCTTAGCGCCTATCAAATCTTGGATCTTATGTTTCTGGATGAGACAATGTTCAGTATCATGCCCCTATCTTCTGGAATGGTACTCACAAACAAGAGCCGGGTTGAAGGTAGGGGGTAAAGGATTTGGTAATGGTGGGGTAGGTATGGGGGTCAGAAGGTTTGCTTTTAGGAGGTCATAGTAGGCCTTTGTTTGGGGCCAGGCTAGGGGGGAAAATGCTCGAGGTCGCTGGGCCTGCCTTTTAGGGTTGAGATGTTGTTGGACTGCCATTGGCCCGGGAACAGGTGTTTGAATAGCCATAGGGGTCTGAGATTGGTATTGGGGGTGATATTGTGGTGGCCAAACAGGCAAGATGGCAGATACTTCTCCCTCCTTTTGGCCTATTTCCCATGCAGTGGGTACCTTCTTTGTTAAGCTTGCAGAAAGTTCTTCAGTTTTAGTATAGGGGTCAATTATCCTCCCAGTTTTTAGGCCATTCTCTATCATCTCCTCTTGCATGATCAACTCTGAGAAACTCCTCCCTATGCTTGTACAAAGCTTTTCATAGTATATGCCTTGGAAGGTATGCACGAATAGTTGCACATTCTCCTTCTCCTCTAAAGGGGGATTGACTTGTGCTGTTACTTCTCTCCACCTAAGGGCATAGCTATTAAAACTTTCTTTATCTCCTTTGCTCATTGTCATCAAGGACCAAGGGTCAGAAGTGAGGTCTACGTTGTGGCGATATTGGGCTTTGAATGCATTAACCAGCTCGATCCAGGTCATGATCTTCCTCAGGTCAAGTTGAGCAAACCATTGTAAAGTGGACCCAGTAAGACTATGTTGGAAGAGTTGCATGAGAAGTTTTGAGTCATGCCCATGGGCCTTTAATGCCTCAGCATACAGGCAAAGGTGGGCAATGGGTTTTCTCGTGCCATCATACTTCTAAAAATCGAGCATTTTGAACTTGGCAGGTCTTGGATGATCCAAGAAGAAGCACAGTTCATCATAGGATGAAAGCCCAAAGGTGTCGTGGCCATGGAGGCTTTACAATGAGTCTTCCAACCCTTGAATTTTTAGATTGAGAGGGTCTAAGGAAGTTCCGTTTACAGCAAGCAAGAGCAGTATAGTTTCCCCTTCTTTAATGTTAGCCCCCTTGGCATTCTCTTTGGTAGTATCAGATTGAAGCACAGTCCTTGGGTTGGCAGGTTCAGAGTCCTTAGGAAAAACTATGGATGATGATGGGGTTGCAGTAGCATCTTTCAAAGCCATGGCTTAGATGATCTTAAATATCTCATTGATCTTGGTTCTCATTTCATTGACCTTTTCACGAGAGATTGAGGATGATTCGTTAGGATTGGCAACCATTAGTACAGCTCTCTGTTCGGTAATGATGGAATGTCTAAGTGGATGTCAATCTTTCTTAGTAGCAATGGTGGCTTTCTATGGAGTAGTGTTTGTGAAAGAAAAAGTGAACGAAAAGAAAAACAAGGACACAAGCCACAAGTTAGTTTTTAGTATTTAGAGAGCATTATACGATGCATGCCCTAGGGATGTCCCTTTTTGAGAGGGAGACTAAACATGATGGATTTGGCTGACTTCTTAGAAATAAGGGGTTTGCCCATGTATGCAGATATCTCACCGTTTATGTGGGAACATTCATTCATTCATTTATGAAAAATAAAGAAGTATATTGAACTTTGGAGTTTAAATACAATGGAATTAAAATACATTTTAATAGGGGGAGAAGGAACAATTTTCTTGGGACTTCCACCTATCTACTTTTACATTTGAGATCCTAAACAACTCTTGAGTCTTCGGATTCGCCTTTTTTGAGCTTAATGTTGAGAAGGTCGTTGAGAGACCTTGTTGTTTGATTGCCCCTTATCTTCTTGGCAATCCTATCTCTGCGAGCATAGAGGGATTAGGGCCCCTCTTATGGAATGACTTCAAATACATACAATGAGTCTTTAGGGTTAAGTGGGAAGCCTTAAGGTTTTGGCAGGTTTAATGCAAGGGAGAGTTAACTTGTTGTCACTCTCTTTGGGTTTATCATATACATGAAGATACAGTGACTTGAGTTACTTTGGAACTCTTGTCTTGACATGGAATATTAAATGCATGAATATGTATGCATAGAGTAAAGAGAGAGAGAATGCAATTGTAAAGTAAACATGTATACATGAGCAATTATACAGGCATTATAACAACAAGAATAGAAAGAAAAATAAAGGAAAGTAAAGCAGTCACCCTTTCCTCTGTAGTTTTGAAATTGACGTGCGTGTCTTAAATCCGGCTAAGGTTTGGCTATGCATGGTGTCTACATGAGCATGAGGTTGAGAGCTTACTAATGCTTCCTAAGAAGGCTCAGCTCCTATATCTTCAAACTTAGGCCCACTCCCCGAGGTGGTGCCATAGCAGTTAATGATCCAAGCGGGAAAACCATCAAGAGGCCGTAGGCTAAGAAACTGACACAGCATCTTGCCCACAACCAATATACCGCTCTCCTTTCTAACTAGAAGGGACATATTCAAGTAGAGAATGCAAGTATGCAAATGCTTGCGCACAATGCAGTGTGCATGTGAAATTTTGAAAAGCAGAGGAAAGGGCCCAACAACTAATATCCATCAAGAGGCTTTAGGCTAAGAAACTGACACAACATCTTGCCCAGAACCAATATACCGTTCCCCCTTCTAACTAGAAGAGACATATTCAAGTAAAGAATGCAAGTATGCAAATGCTTGTGTACAATGCAGTGTGCGTGTGAAATTTTAAAAAGCAGAGGAAAAGGCCCAACAACTAATATCCATCCTGTCCATTCCATCCTATTCATTTATGACATACATGGCAGTTAACATGACATAAAACAAAAAGTGTGAACCAAGGTCCACCTACAAAAGTAAAAATGCAAAAAGTCAGTATTTGAATGATAAACTTAATACAAAATAGAATGATTCAGCATGAATAGAATGCATGCAATGACATGTTTTTGAAAACGACATTGGAAATTTTGATTTTGAAAATTTGAAGTGGATATAATTTGACAAATTAATCAAAGACTCTAGATGAGTGAGGGTAAAGAGGCATGGCAATGGCCTAACCCTCTAAGCTTCCCCTATGGAGTAGACAGCTGTTGCGCCCCAATTTTTTGCACTCTAGGAAAATACACACAAATGGAAAAAACACGGTACTCTCTCATTAGAATTCATCCTCCTAGAAGAATGATTGTGACTAGGTTTGAATTTGAAATTGATTTTGAATAAGGGCTTTTGGAAAAGATTTGGAGTCACCACCTAACTTGATTAAGGTGAGTTAGGTAACCTAAAACTAAGCACAATCCGAAGATTACACTTAGGGTTTTTAAAAAGCTTTTGAAAACTTCCTCAAGAGAGGATTTTTAAGAAAACAAGTTATTTGGAAACCTTTGGAAAGATGTAAGCCCTTTTTGAAAATAACTCCATTTTGGTCTTTGAAAACAATGATTCTAGGTTTGGAGATTGGTGACGTATAGGGAAGACGCACTAAGCCATCACCCTACCCTACCATTGCAGTACCTACATGTCTATTCATCCTAATTTCTCTCATTTAAAATTTTTGATTAATAAATGTTTAACACTATCCACTTTGAAAAGAATTTATATGACGCATGATATGTAAGTGCAAGAAAAATGTTTGATTTTGAAGAAAAAATTTGAAGTTTGAAAGTAGACTTGAAAGAAGATTTGATTTGGAAAATAGATTTGAAAAAAATATTTGAGGTTTTGAAAGAACGTTTTAGAAATTAGAAACTTGAAATAGATTGTGGAATTGAAAACTTGAAAAAGGTTGTGACTGCACCTATGAGAGTTGCCTACGTATCCCTTTTTGGGAATCAGGTGAGTCGTAGTTCGGACAAAAGTCCAATTGAAATAGACATTTTGAGATTTTTAAAAAAAGTTTGATTTGAAAATATTTAGTTTGAAAAGAGTTTGATTTGACTTTGATTTGAAATATAACTTAATGATTTTGAAATTGATTTGGATTTGAAAAGATTGACCATGGAAAAATAACTTGGACTAGATTTGTAAAGATTAAGATTTTAAAAACATTATGACTTAGATTGAAATCAAAAAACCATCTTGGTTTAGAAAAATTTTTTTAAAAAGAGTTGAAGATTCCTAACTTAGGATTAAGGTTGAACTAAGGTTTAGGTATCTTAGGGTTTAGGTAACCTAAGATTAGAACATGTAGTTGAATTATGAAGGTTTGATTTAGACTAGAGAGGTTTGATTTTATAAAGTTGGATTGAGGAAATGTTTGAATTAGGAAGGGTAGATTTAAGAAAGATTTAGAAAGAGATCTGATTTGATTTAGAAAGATTTGAATTGATCATTTGATTTGAGTGAATTTAGAAAGTTAGGTTCAGGAAAGACTAGATTTTAGAAATCTTTGAATTTAAGAAAGTTTCAAAATAATAAAGTTCTGTTTTAGGAAAGTCCTAAATTAGGAAATTTTTCGAATTAGGAAATATTTGAATTTAAGAAAGTTTCATCTTAGGAAAGATTTGAATTTGGAAAGTTTTTATAATTTAGAAAGCTTTAGAATTTTGAAAGATTGAAGTTTAGAAAGGTTTGAAATTAGAAAATGTTAGAATTAGGAAAGGCTGAAATTAAGAAATGTTTGAATTAAGAAATATTTGATTCCTATTTCTTAAAGTAGAAAATTAGATTTTATTTCCAAAAATAGATGATTTGATTTGGTTTCTAAAATTAGAGGATTTGATTTAGTTTCCTAAGTTGGAAGATTTGATCTAGTTTCCTAATTTGAAAGATTGGATTTGACATGGAATTGGAAAGGTTGAATTTTGAAAATCTTGGATTTAGAAAGCTATGATTTTGGTGTAGAAAAAGGGATTTTGGAAACCTAAGATTTGATGTAGAATATAGTTTTTGGAAACCTATGATTTGAGGCAAAAGAAGAAGTCATGCTTTTAGAAAAAAGAACTAGGATTTCCCTAACATGGATTTTAGGGCTTGACTTAGACTCCAAAAAAAAGAGTTTTTGGAAAGAAGATCTTTGAAAAGAGTGTTTAGGAAAAAGTTTGAAGAGTGGTTTTAGAAAGAGAGATTTTGGAAGTTTAAAAAGAGTTTTTAGAAAGTAGATTTTCGAAGAAAGTTTTTGTAAAGGAACTTGAAATCAATTTTGGAGAGGGGCTTGAATATGGACTTTTGAAATCTTTTGAATGTCTCACTCTCTTAAAATTATTGTAACCATAAAAAGATTAGAACCATTCTAAGTTGGTGATTTTTAAAACAACATGGATTTGAAATATGGATCAATATGATCCCATTGAATATCACACTTTCCTAAAATAACCTTAACCATAGAATAGTTAGAATCATCTTAAGATTGTGGTTTTGGTTAAAAACAATTTAGGGTTTACATCCAAAATATGGATCTTGGTGGTCACAATGAATATAACATTTTCCTAAAATAACCTAAACATGGAATGGCTAGAATGACTTTAAGATTGTGATTTTCAAAACAAGATTTTGAATGCAAGTTTTGAAAGAGAGTTTTGATGCAAGTTTTGTAAACAACTTTTGAAAACAATTTTGAATGGATGAATGAATCTGACATGCATGATGCAAGTAAGGTCGTGAACATACAAGGTTAGGTTTCACCACATAATCAAGGGGGCCAATTCCACATGGTCTAAGGTTAAACTAGAAGAAAGCCCTCGACATGGTGACTTTCAACAGTTCTTCGTAGGCATGAATAGGGGAATCCCTTGTTTTAAGTATGCAAGAAAGGGAGGTAGAAGATGGGGAATTAAAATAGAAGAAAACCTAAATGAGGTAGGAGGAAGAAGAGAGAGGGGGAATAACCTAAACATAAATCGAAAGCCTACCTTGTCTTCTTCTTGCTTTGCTTGCTTTGTTTTCTTTACTTTACTTGGACTTTGAGAACCTTGGAATTGCAGCACCTTGAGTCTTTAATAGAGGCTTTAGAGGCTTGTGTATTAGCTAGGGTTAGAATGTATGGAGGATAGGACTTGAGGAGACTTGAAGGAATTAGGGTTTGGAGGGGATTTGAGTTTTGTTTTTAGAGAGACAGTGTTTCTGGATTGAGATTGGGGACCTTTTTATGTAGGGGGAGGGTCTATATTTATAGGCAACTTAAATCGACCTAGCACCTATTGTAGTCGCGCTATGCTTAACTTTACTCTAGTGGCGCTAGACACTTAAGGAAGTTTTTAGGGTGGGAAGAAACATATCTTTGACCCTTGGTACGCAAGGCAGAAGATTTAGGCACCTGTCCTAGGAGCTACCATGCAATTTTTAGCTTGGTTCTACTAGGAGTGACTTTGGAAGGTTTGGGAATGTTCCGGGAGGCCGGGAATGATCTGAAAGGCTGGAAATGGGTAGAAATCCTTGAAATAGTGTCCCGGGGGTGATGGGCTTGAAAAACAATGTCGGGATTGCCAAAATGTTTAACCAAGCCATTAGGGTAAAACAGTAAACTAGACCCGAAAACCACCGAAATGGGCTTGGAACATCCCATGAGAAGGCCTGAAGGTTGGAAACACTATCTAGAATGTTCCAAGGGATTATCGATTTAATACCCAGAGCCAGCGTGGTTGGAAAAGGTGACTGGCCCACCATGGGTAAAATAATCATTTTATGCTAGGTCTATTAGAATGGACTCGGAATGGTTGAGAAAGGTTGGGAATACTATTAGAAGCATCCCTAGAAGGTAACTGGTTTGATACCTAGAGCCGGTGTGGTCCCTAGAGGTGATTGGATGCCTAAGGGCAAAATGATCATTTTGACTGGATGCTCTTGAAATCGGTCTGGGAGCGACTGGAAGACACTAGAACATGCTAGATTATCTCTAGCACAATCTTGGAAGGGTGAGTTTACCACTCTAAGGTCCTAGGTACTTTTCAAGAAGCATGCCAGATTGAATTAGACTGGGATAATGCCTTAGGGGCATTTTGGTCATTTAGCTTCCAGAGGGCTCGAGAAGCGACCCGTGGACTAGATTGGAGTTTAGAGAACAGGTTGGAGTCTAAATGTGCATGTGATGTTTCAAAGTGAGCTCGGTCAGACCGGAGATCGCCGAGTGGGCAAAAATAGGGTGCTTACAGGCCATTATTACGAGACTTTCTTTTATCAACTGTCAGATCGCCTTACAACCAGTTAGTAGAGCAGATGCTTGTGCTCTGTTGGACTTGCCACCTCCCGACCATTCAACGTTTCCAGTTTCTTGGCTTAGTTAGGATGAGAGCACCTTTTCTGTTGAGCCACCCCCCGCATGGTGAGCTATTATGAGGCAACGACTGGTTCTGTACATTATTTTTGGCTGTATTTGCAATGACAACAAGTCGATCGTTCCTTTCCAATTATTGAGTGTGGTAGCTGACTTTGGAGCCTTGTCAAAGCTGGACTGGGGATCTTTCTCCTTTGGTTGCTTCCTCAGATCCATGCAAGTCAGGACTTCTTCCCGCTGGGGTAGTGCGACTAGATTTTGGCCCTTTCTGGTTTGGTGGAGCTACAAGTACTTTGCGGTTTGCCATCTAGAGCTAGTAGAGGTTGACCTTCATCCCCAGGCCTTGAGATGGGCTTATGATCATGTGGCCCACCGATTTGAGATCATCGACTTTGTGACGCTACGGGCGAACCTGGAGTTGATAGAGGTGAGAGATGTGACGTGGCAGCCCTTTGTTGGATTAGTTCATTATAAGGCGGCCAGATATCTGGTCCCGTTATCCTTGTCGAGGATTTCCTTTCTGAGTGATGAGTCTTAGGAGTCTTATCTGCGTGACCAGCATTGGCGCTAGTTTCATGAGGAGTTTCAGTCGGCTGTGGATCCACCTGAGTACATGTTCAGAGCTTTGGTCGAGGGAGTTCCTATTTCATACCATAAGCGTCAGCCGAGTGCTGATTTTTTGCTTCCTCTAGAGATTGACTACGCCACACACTTTGGGGCCCACTCCGTAGGTGCCTTTACCCAGTTCGAGGTGATGGTCGGAGGTTACGTCGTTGATCAAAAGGTGGTCGACTTGTGGCGTCGAGTAGGAGGATATGTGCCCCAGACCGAGTTTGCTGCCGTGAGGGATCAGAGAGACCGGTACCATATTGAGAGGGACCAATTCTAGATGGCGAGGGACCAGTTCTAGGCCAAGGCAGCTATTTTGGTTGCACGGTTGGCTCAGATGGGAGGCAGCGGGGTATATTGTCTTTTCTCTCTTTTCATTCTAGTGTTGCTTAGTTATTCATTTGCTTCGCTAATTCAGGCTCTTCTTTGTAGGATGTTGGTGCTTCTAGTAGTCACCCACCTCCTCTTAAACCAGGTTTTGGAGATTTTAACCCAAACATTGATTTTGACCTTTAATGGATGCCCCTTGTCGCAGGCCCAACTTATCTTCTACACCATGTCCTAGACATTCATTTGTTTTGTTAGATAGTTTATTTTTAATTTTTTAATGGAATGGATATTTATGATACAGATAGTGAGATGTATTTATTAATATATGAGCCGAGATGAATGTTTATGATTTACATAGCTAGATATATTGACAGATGCATGAACAGGGACAATGTTGATAATATATTTATTATATATCTTAGATATGCTATTGAATTGCCTTATTGACTTCTGTTTCTACAGGGAGCTATTTCCTATGTATGCTGAGCTTATGCCAAAATTTTATAAAAATACAGGCATATGTGAGGAATACACCAATTAGTAACATGAGTGGGGTGTTGTCAAACTCTACATTCTTAAAATGGCAACTGCTTCCTTTCTATGGGTTCGATCTCTCTTTTGGCTCAACTTTACTTTGAGTGGATGATAGCACTTCGTATCTTTCACATCCTTTTGATCGACTTCGACTTTCTATTTTGGGTTAGTGTCTGGGATCATTTGGCTTGAACTTTCAACTCTCGAGGCTTAGGCAACAACTTACCTAACTTTAGCAGAGCAATAAGCAGCCAGTCTTTTAATCTGAGGAGACCTTATTTTAAGAACGTAATGTGGGCTAAGTTATGGGATTTTTGAGTCAAATGGATATGCAAGCTCAAATTTGATGTTGCTTTCAGTAGGGTTTAGATCCATACCATCGTTGATTAGTCTCCCAATGGGGTTTTGGTCCCTTACTATCCTTCCTTTACCTTAGCAACATATCTGGCTCATTTAGATCAAGTAATCTCCTTTCAATCCAAGTGGACTTTAATAGGGTTGTAATGTAGGCCATGGTTTCAGGTTTTTCGCAAGAAATGGTAAAGGCTCGAACCTATTGCTTCTACTGGGCTTCTTTATCACCTAGGATCACCTTTAGATTTCTTTTCTTGCCTCGACTATATACTCTTTAAGATGGCATAAAATAACCTCTTCTCCCTTCTCTTTTTTTTTAGGACAACTTGCCCCTTGATAACTCTTTTATTTTGTGAGGTGGACACTTCTACAACTCCTTTCTCTTAGATATTTTTCTTAGTATTTCATTCTAACCCATTGTGGACAGTGATCCCTAGGTTGGTGCTTTCTCGAAAAGAAATACAACCGGCTTCAAGGGTTTGACAATGGTTGTTTTTGACTGTATGGGAAATGAAATGAGGGTTTCTCTTCATTTTGAACTAGATTGCTTGATCCATAGAGCCTTCTCATTACTTCAGCTTGATGAAGGATGAGTGACATTCTTTGTGGAGACCTTAGTCATTTGTCTGCCCCAGTGTGGGGGGATAATTTTAGATCAAGGTTGATAAAGAAACTTTTGCTTTTTGTGAGGCACTAGTGGGTTGAGCAAAGGGATTTACACTTTTTTTTTATGCGAAAATGAAAGATGGCTCCTCTTCCTTTTGATAGTCTGGCCACATATCGCTTAGCTGTAGTGTCTTATAAGTGCTGCTTTTGAGTGGTTTCCTCATTCAACCTTGTCCTCTCTCTTCTTAGAAATTTGATCATTTGGCGAGTGGTTAACTCATGCTATCACACCCTTCAAGTCAGGTCCTCCATAAGATAGAATGCACCCTTTGTTTAGGAAGCATTCACCATTCACAAGAATATGAGACAATAACAATTGCATGAAAAACTATCTTTTTATTATTGTAGTGAACATCATATAGTTCTTTAGAAGAATGGAAACACAAACATCAATTTAAAGATAGAAAATAAAAGGAATAGAAAGAAAGTGGGTGAAAACACCCCTCTCTTGTACGCTTTTGAAGAGAATCCCTTTCAGTAGGGTTTTTTGACGATGCCCACATTTCTAATGCTCCACCCATCATTGCGATCTTCGGACCATGCAAGGTAGGCGGGTGTTTCTTTTGAGGTTCTAGGTGAGTTGATAGTGATAGTGCAGTTGTTAGCTTCATTGAACTCCTTATTATTTTCCGTGACCTTCTCAGTTTCTTTAATAAATAGGTTGGCTAGCTCGCCTCCCTCTAGTTCGAACAACTCTACTGGTGCTTTTGGCTCTTTCAATTCCTAGCTCATGTCTTCGTAGTTAAACTCAGTCGTGGGCTAAGGATTTTCCATTAGGTGGCGCTCGGTTACGACATACCTAAGGTGTAGAAACTCATCACCCCAACCGTCAACGGCCATGTCTTTGGCAGGGTCCTCCTCCACAAGTATTGGCTTTTCAATCGACCAATCCGCAAGATCATATACTTTATTGGAATTATAGAGATAGATTAGGCATGGTGGGAATTCCTCCTCCCAGTCACTTTTTTTGTTAGTCTCCCAATTCCTTTCATAATCTTTGACCATGATTACATCCAATTCACCCTTCTTCTCTATTTCCTCTAGTATCAGATTGACGGTATGGTTCGGTAGAGGATTCGTGGTTACATTAGGGGTAGGAGTAGGGTTCACCGGTTGTAGGTCAATGCTCTTATTTTCTATCAGGTCTTGAATTTTATGTTTGAGGGAGAAGCAACTTTCGGTGTCATGCCCTTGGCCGCCTGAATGATACATGCAAGTGAGGGCGCCATTAAAGGTTAGAGGTTAGAGGTAGAGGGCTTGGCAATGGACAAGGCAGTATGGGCTTTAAGATGTTGTTCTTCACAAGGTTATGGTAGGCCTCTATTTGGGTGCAGGCTATGGTATCAAAGTTACGGATGCGTCGGGCCGACTTATTGAAGTTAGGTCGTGCCCAAGTAGGCCAAAGTTGGGTGCTTGTGCAGTTAGAGTGGGCATGGGTGGGATAGGGTGAGACTGAAGTGGTTGATGGTATTGCAGTGGTTGAACAGGTAAGATGGCAGACACCTCACTCTCCTTCTTGATTACTCCCCTTGTAGTAGCCGCCTTTTTGGCTATGTTGGCAGAACTTTCTCTAGTTTTTGTAAAGGAATTTGTAATCCTCCCATCTTGAGACCATTCTTTATCATTTCTCCATGCATGATGAGCTTGGAGAAGCTGTTTCCTACGCTAGTGTAGAGCTTTTCATAGTATATGCCTTAGAAAGTGTGTACGAACAATTGCAGATACTCCTTCTCTTCTAGCGGGGGATTGACTTGTGTAGTTGCTTCTCTCCACCTAAAGGCATAGCTTTTAAAGCTTTCTTTATCTCCTTTACTCATTGTCATTGAGGACCACTGGTCGGAAGTGAGGTCTATGTTGTGGTGGTATTGGGCTTTGAATGCATTGACCAGATCGATCCAAGTCGTGATCTTCCTTAGGTCGAGTTGGGCGAATCATTGCAAAGCGGATCCAATGAGACTATGTTGGAATAGTTGCATGAGAAGCTCTGGATAGTTTCCATGACCGCTCAATGCCCCAACATAAAGGCGAAGATGGGCAATGGGGTTACCGGTGCCATCATATTTCTGAAAATCGGGCATTTTGAACTTGGCAGGTCTTGGATGATTTGGGAAGAAGCACAACTTGCCATAGGATGCAAACCCAAATGTGTTATGGCCATAGAGGCTTCACAACGAGTCTTCCAACCCTTGGATTTTCAGGTTGAGAGGGTCTAGGGAAGTTCTTTTCATAACAGGCGAGAGTAGTATGAATTTCTCTTCTTCAATGTTAGCCCCCTTGGCATCCTTTTTTTTTTTTTCCCATAGTATTAGATTGAAGCACAGTCTTTGGGTTGGTAGGTTCAGATTCCTTGGGAAAAACCACGACTGATGATGGGGCTACAACAACATCTTTCATAGCCATGGCTTGGATGAGCTTAAATATCTCATCAATCTTGGTTCTCATTTCATTGAACTCTTTTTGAGAGACCAAGGATGACTCATCTAGATTGACAGCCATTAGTGCAGCCCTCTGTCAGGTAATGATGGAGTCTCTAGGTGGATGCCGATCTTTCTTAGGAGCAATGGTGGTCTTCTATGGTGTAGTCTCTGTGAAAGAAAAAGAAAGATAAAAAAAAAAAAAACAAAGATACAAGCCTCAAGTTAGTTTTTGGTATTTAGAGAACTTTATACAATGCATGCCCTAAAGATGTCCTTTATTAAAAGAAAAACTAAACATGATGTATTTGACTCACTTTTTGAAGATACGGAGTTTGTCCCTATATGCAAATATCTTACTATCGAGTGAGAATATTCATTCATTCATTCACTGATTTTAAAAAAGTAGAGGAGTACATTGAACTTTGAATTTAAAACACAAGAAAATCTATATACATTTTAATATGGGGAAATGGAACATTTTCCTTAGGACTTCCACCTATTCTACTTTTACATTTTGAAATCCTAAACTACACTTGAGTCTTCGGATTCGCCTTCTTTGAACTTGATGTTAAGGAGGTCATTGAGAGACCTTGCTATTTAATTGTCCGTCGTCTTCTTGGCAACCCATCTCTGTGAGCATAGAGGAATTAGGGCCCCTCTTTATGGAATGATTTGAAATGCATGCCATGAGTTTTTAGAGTTACGTGGGAACCCTTAGGATTTTGGTAGGTTTAATGCAAGGGAGAGTGAACTTGGTGTTACTCTCTTTGGGTTGATCATATGCATGAAGATGTAGTGACTTGAGTTACTTTGGAACTCTTATCTTGACATGGAACATTGAATGTATGAACATGTATGCATAAAGTAGAGAGAGAGAATGCAATCGTAAAGTAAACATATATGCATGAGCAGATATACAAGCATTATAACAATAGGAATAGGCAAGAATAAAGGAAAGTAAAGCAGTCACCCTTTCCTCCATGGTTTTGAAATTAATATGCGTGTCCTAAATCCGGCAGAAGTTCTACCATGCATGGTTTCTATGTAAACATGAGGTTGAAGGTTTACTAATGCTTCCTAAGAAGGCTCAGTTCCCAAATCTTCAAACCTAGGCCCACTCCCCGAGGTGGTGCCATTATAGGTTGGTGATCCGAGAAAGGGAACCATCAAGAGGTCGTAGGCTAAAAAACTTACACAGCATCTACCCACAACCAATATATCATTTTCCCTTCTAACTAGAAGGGACACATTCATGTAGAGAATGCAAGTATGCAAATGCTCGTGCGCGTGCAATGTGTGTGTGTGTGAAATTTTGAAAAGTAGAGGAAATGGCCCAACAACTCCCTTCTATCTTGTCCATTCCATCATATTCATTCATAACATACATAGCAGTTAATATGACATAAAATAAAATGTGAACAAAGGTGCACCTACAAAAATAAAGATGCAAAAAGTCAGTACATGAATGACAAAATTAATGCAAGATAGAACGATTAAATGTAATTGAATACAAACAATGACATGTTTTTGAAAGCAGCTTTGAGAAGTTTGATTTGAAAGTTTTGAAGTGGATAGAATTGGACAAATTAATCAAAGATTTTAGATGAGTGAAGGTGAAAAGACATGACAATAGCCTAAC
The DNA here is from genome assembly GCA_033060915.1 of Euryodendron excelsum. Classification (NCBI taxonomy): domain Eukaryota; kingdom Viridiplantae; phylum Streptophyta; class Magnoliopsida; order Ericales; family Pentaphylacaceae; genus Euryodendron; species Euryodendron excelsum. The sequence goes on along the minus strand of CM065385.1, from coordinate 27,062,054 downwards.
CCTCTAAGTATTCCCGACGGAGTCGCTAGTTGTCGCACCCCAATTTTTCGCACTCAAGAAAATATGAGTGAGAAAAACACAGTACTCTCTCGTTAGAACTCATCCTCCTAGAAAGACGAGTGCGACTAGGTTTGAACTTGAATTTGATTTGATTAAAGGCTTTTAGAAAAAGATTTGGAGTCGCCACCTAACTTTGTTAAGGTGAGTTAGGCTACCTAAAACTAAGTGCAATTAGAAGATTAAAATTAGGGTTTTTTGAAAAGGTTTTGGAAAACTTCCTTAAGAAAGGGTTTTTTTTGGAAAACAGGTTGTTCGGCTATCTTTCAAAATATTTAAGCCCTTTTTGAAAAATAACTCCATTTTTTGTGTTTGAAAATAGTGATTATAGGTTCGGAGGTTGGTTACATATAGGAAAGATATCATAAGATGATCATCCTATCCCGCCCTTGGCGGTACCTACATGTTTGTTCACCCTAGGTTCAATCATTTAGAATTTTTGATTATGCAATGTCTAATACCATCCACTTTGAAAAGAACTTTAGAAAGAAGTTTAATATGATGCATGACATGCAATTCTAAGAAAAAGATTTGATTTTAAAAATAGATTTGAAGCTCTGAAAAAGGTTACCGAAATTGGAAACTTGGAATAGATTGTGGAATTGAAAATTTGAAAAAGGTTGTGAAAATTGGAGATTTGAAAAAGGTTGTGACTGCACCTATGAGGGTTGCCTATCTTTATTGAAAATTTGGCCAGTCGTAGTTTGGACTCAAGGTCCGATTGAAAATAAACACTTTAAGGACTTTGAAAAGTTTGATTTGAAAATATTTGATTTTAACTTTAAATAGAATATTGGAAATTGAACATTGATTTGAAATCGAACTTGGATTTAAATTTGAACTTAGAATTGACCTGGATTTAAAATTGAACTTGTAATTGACTTTGATTTGAAATTGAACTTGAGGATTTTGAAATTGATTTTGATTTGAAAAGATTGAATTTTGAAGAAGAACTTGGACTTGATTTGGGAAGATTGAATTGAGTTTTGAAAACATCTTGAATTGAATTGAAGTTTGAAAACCATCTTAGTTTAAAAAAGAGTTGAAGCTTCCTAACTTTAGGGTTAGAGTTGAAATAAGGTTTAGGTATCGTAAGATTCAGGTAACCTAGGGTTGAAATATGCAAATGAGTTGGAAAGATTTGATTTGATCTCGAAAAGTGGATTTAGGAACGTTTGATTTTAGGAAAGTTTTGATTCTAAAAAACTTAGAATTAGGAAAGATGGGATTTAGAAAAGATTAGAAATGATTTGATTTTATTTAGAAACACCTAACTTGGAATGGTTGCAAAAGATTTAACTCAAATATTTGACTTGAAAAAATTTAGAAAGTTTGGGTTTAGAAAAGATTGAATTTTAGAAAGTTTTGAATGAGGAAAATTCTAAAATAGAAAAGCTCCATTTTACGAAAATACCAAATTAAGAAAGATTCAAATTAGGAAAGTTCCATTTTAGAAAAGTTTTCAAATTAGAAAAGAATTGGTTTTGGAAAGTTTTGAATTTAAAAAGATTTAAACTTTGGAAAGATTTGGAAGTTTGAAATTAGAAAGTTGAGTTTTGGAAAAGTTTGAAATTAGGAAAGATTTGATCTTTATTTCCTAAAACAAAAGATTGGGTTTTATTTCCAAAAATAGATAATTTGATTTTGCTTCTAAAATTAGAGGATTTGATTTGGTTTTCTAAATTGAAGGAATTGATTTGATATAGAATTGGAAAGGTTGAGTTTTGAAAATCTTGGATTTGGAAGTCTATGATTTGGTGTAGAAAAAGATATTTTAGAAATCTATGACTTGATGTGGAAAATAGTTTTGGAAACCTAAAATTTGAGGCAAAATAGGAAGTCATGATTTTAAGAAAAGGAACTAGAGTTTCCTAATCATGGATTCTCAGGCTTGACTTGGACTTCAAGACAAAGAGTTTTTGGAAGGGAGATCTTTGAAAAGTGTTTTTAGAAGGTAGATTTTTTAAAAGAGTTTTTAGGAAGTAGATTTCTTAAAAGAGTTTTTGGAAAGAGATTTGCAAAACAATTTGAAAAGAGGTTTGAATATGGACTTTTACAAATATCTCACTTTTCTAAAATGATTTTAACCATAAGAATATTAGAATCATTCTAGAGTTGTGATTTTGAAAACAACAAGTATTTGAAATATGGACCACAATGATCATATTGAATATAACACTTTCCTGAAACAACCTTAACCATAGAATGGCTAAAATCATTCTAGGATTGTGATTTTTAAAACCAATTTGAAAAAGAAGATTTTGAATGTAAATTTTGAAAACAACTTTGATACAAGTTTGAAAAACATTTTGAAAGCAATTTTTTTGAATCGATGTATGAATATGACATGCATAATGCAAAAGGGTCGTAAACTTACAAGGTTAGGTTTCACCATATAATCAAGGGGGCCGAACCCACACCATCAAGGGTTGAACTAGAAGAAAGCCCCCAGTACGGTGACCTTCAACAGTCTTGCCTTGGCATGAACCAGGAAGTCCCTTATTTCAAGCATGTAAGAAGAGGAGGTAGAAGATGAAGATTAAAATAGAAACAAACCCAAGTGGGTTTGGAGGGAGAAGAAAGAGGGAGAAATTACGTAAAAGTAAATAGAAAGCCCAAGTTGTCCTATTCTTGCTTTGCTTGCTTTATTTGATTTGCTTGCTTGAACCTTGAGAGCTTTTAAGTTGTAGCACTTTAGTCTTTAATGGCTATTTGGAGGCTTATGTTCGAGTGTAGAAGGTGTATAGAGGCTAGGGCTTGGAGAGGCTTGAGAGCGCTAGGGTTTAGAAAGACTTCGGGCTCTGATTTTGGAGACACAGAGTTTTTGGACTGTATTTTTGGACCTTTTTTTCGCAGGGGAAGGGTTTGTATTTATAGGCAATCAAAACCACCTTGGCTCCAAGGCAAAAATCCTATTGGCGCCACTCCTAGTGGTGCCAAACCATTTATTGGCAGTGGCGCCAACCACTTAGGAAAGTTTTTATGGCGGCAAGAAACTTATTTTTCGACCCTTGGGAGGCAAGACAAAAGATTTGGGCGTCTGTCCTAGTAACTACCATGCAATTTTTGACTTGGCTCCACTAAGAGTGACTTCGGAAAGTCCGGGAATGATCCGAAAGGTTCTGAGTAACCAGACTTGGCCGGGAATGGATGAAAACCCTCAGGAGAGTGTCGCAGAGATAATTAGCTTGAAAAAAACACTAAAATAGTTGAAAAGGTTGATCGGCCAGCCAGAGGCAAAGTAGTAAATTAACCCAAGAAAATACCAGAATGGACCCGGAGTGATCTATGAGAAGGCTTGAAGGTTGGAACCACTATTGAGAGTGTTCTAAGGGATTACCAGTTTGATACCACGAGCTGGTATGGTTAGGAAAGGTGACCAACCCATCAGGGGCAAAACGGTTATTTTGTACCGAGATTGCCAGAATAGACTTAGAATGATGCAGAAAGGTGTTGAAAGGTTGAGAATACTATTAGAAGCATCCCTGAAAGATAATCGGTTTGATACCTAGAGCTGGTGTGGTTCCTAAAGGATTTTGGACGCTTAGGGGTAAAATGGTCATTTTGACTAGATGCTTTCAGAATCGATCCGAAAACGCTTGGAAGGCACTTGAACATGCCAAATTATCTTTGGGACAATCTTAGAAAGGTGGACTTATCGCTCTGAGGACTTAGGTACTTTCTCGAGAAGCGTGCTAAAAAAGGCCCAGGGGGCAGTTTGGTCATTTTTTACCAGAGTGGGCTACTAAGCACTGGTGTTGACCCGAGTTTTGAGTGTTTCCGTCACTCTGACTACATGTGACGAGTTAGTTTCCAAAGGTATCCCACCCTTCGGTAAACATGTCATAACTAAGAGGCGTGTTTGGTCCCGTGACATATGGGGGTTAATTGGCAATTCCCAATATCGACATGTTTACGAGTATTTTTACCACTCTGACAGTTACGATATTTGCGAGTGTTTCCATTATTCTGATGGTGTGCGTTCATTCTAGAGACTACCTGATCTCGAAAAGTTGCTAGATGGACTTATAGTTTAAGAAATCAACTTTCTCAAAAGACGTGCCGAATAATAAACATTCTACATTAGTGGGCTAGCAAGCATCAAAAGTGAACCGTTATACCATTTTGAGGACTTGGGTTCCGTCCGAGTCAATAGGTTTGAAGGGACTTACCGTTCTGAAGAGTTTTCTCGGTAAACGGGCCAAATTGGATGGACTTACCGTCTAAAGGATCAGCTTTCTAAAAGACTTGCCTGTTCAAGTTTGATTGACCTGGATTGGAATTGGAACTGGAATTGGAATTAAGGTTGAAATAGGAACTTACCGTCTTTAGGAAGACGTGTGTAAGCACCCCATTTTTGACCGCTCGGCAGTCCACGCTCCGTCCAGACTTGTACTCAACTCAATATGGACATATTCCAATCAAAACCAACTCTTTAAGCATAAATCTTGTCTGTCCATTGCTTTGTGGGCGCACCAGGCTCAAATAGAGGCAAAATGACCAAAATGCCCTTAGGGGCATTGTCTTTTCCAATTCCAATCCCTCTCTCGAGACAGTTGATTCCTTGAGATGGTAAATCTACTCCAATCAGGCACGTCTTTTCGAAGATGATAAGACCCCTTTCCAATTCCAATCCCTCTCTCGAGACAGTTGATTCCTCAAAACAGTAAATCTACTCCAATCAGACGTGTCTTTCCGAAGACGATAAAACCCCTTTCCAATTCCAATCCCTCTCTCGAGACAGTTTATTCCTCGGGACAGTTCGACACTTTTTTCGAAGAAAACCTCTTCGGAACGGTAAGTCCCTTTAAACCTATCGACCAAGATAAGACCCCAAGTCCCCTAGATGGTAGAACGGTCCACCTTTGGCGCCTGCTAGCCTGCCAATGCAGAAATGTTGGTTTAGGCACGCCTTTCGAGAAAGTTGACTTCTCAGGTGCTAAGTTCTCTTTAGCAGCTTCCCGAGATCAGGCAGTCTCGGGAATGATCGCGAACCGTCAAAGTAGCGAAAATACTCGCAAACATCGCAACCATCAAAGTAGCGAAAATACTAGCAAACAGGTCGATATAGGGAATTGCCAACAAACCCCTGTATCACATGACCGCCGTCAGAGTGGCGGAAACACTCAAAACCCAGGTCAACACCAATGCCTGCTAGCCCACTACGGTGAAAAACGACTAAACTGCCCCTTGGGCCTTTTCCAATACGTTTCTCAAGAACACACCATGAGTCCTCAGAACGGTGAGTCCAGCCGTCTAAGATTGTCTTAAAAGCAGTCTGGCATGATTAGGTGCCATCTAGTAAGTTTCGGGCCAATTTCAAGACTTTCCAATTAAGATGACCATTTTGCCTCTAGGCATCCGAATGCCCCGGGAACCACATCGGCTCTGGGTATCAAACCGGTAACCTTCTGAGATTGCTTCTTGTAGTATTCTCAACCTTCCTTTACCTTTCCAGATCATTCCGAGTCAATTTCGGCAAACTCGGTACAAAATGATCGTTTTGCCCCTGGTGGGCCGGTCTCATTTTCTGACCATACCGGCTCTGGGTATCAAACCGGTAACTTACCGAGATTGCTTCTTATAGTATTCTCAACCTTCCTCTATCTTCTAGGATCATTCCGAGTCAATTCCGGCAAACCCGGTGCAAAATCACCGCTTTGCCCCTAGAGGGCCGGTTGCCTTTTCCGACCACACCGGCTCTGGGTATCAAACCGACAACCTTTGGGAATGTTCTAAATAATGTCCCTAAGTCTCGAGTCTATTTTCGGGACACTCCAGGTCCGTCCCGGTAGCTTTCCAACCCGATTGACTGTTTTACCCCTAACGGCCCGGTCAATCCTTCCAACACATCCTATCTTCATTTTTCAAGTCAAATACCTCTGGGACACTGTTTTAAGTGTTCCTGCCCTTTTTTGGCCTTCCGGGCCAATCCTGGTCCCTTAAATCATTCCTGGACTTTTCGGAGTCATTCTTAGTAAAGCTAGGCTAAAAATTGCATGGTAATCACTAGTACAGGCGTCCAAATCTAGTCAAAGATACGTTGCTTGCCGACCTTAATAGTTTCCTAATTAGCTAGCGCCACTAGTAGTGGCGCCAAGCCAATATTTGGCCTGGCACCACTCCTAGTGGCGCCAAAAGCATTTTTGGCCTGGCGCCACTGCAACAGGCGCCAGGTCTATCCCATCTCCATAAATACAGAGCCTCCTTCAGCGTGAAAGAGGTCCACAAACTTAGCCTAAGAACCCTAATTTTTGATATACAGAGCTCGTACACTCCCAAAGCCCTAGCTTCCCTAGGTTTTCCAGACCCTAGCCACCATACACAAACCCTAAGCCTCATATACACTCATACACACCCTTACACACTAATACACTAGCCTCCAACCCTCCGTTGAAGACTTGGATTGCTACAACTACGAAGATTTGAACACCGAAGATGAGCCCTCGAAGATCAAGACTGAAGTGAAGCGAAGACCGAAGAAAAGCAAGAGGCGCAAAATAAAGAAGACACAAGGTAGGCTTTCGTTTTACGTTTCTGCACTTCCCCCTTTCTCTTCTCTCTCCTAACCCACTTGGGTTTTCTCTATTTTAATCCCCTATCTCTTTCCCCCCCTTTCTTTGCATGCTTGAAACAAGGGGACTCCCGATCCATGTGTAGGATTAGACTATTGAAGAGTCACCATGTCGGGGGCTTTCCTTTAGGCTAGCTGTCGCGCCCAGATTTTTCGCACTCGAGGAATACTCACACAAGCGGGAAAAATGTTGTACTCTCTCGTTAGAACTTACCCTCCTAAAAGAATGAGTGCGACTAGGTTTGAATTGAAAAATTGGTTTGAATAAAGGGCTTTTTGAAAAAGATCGGAGTCGCCACCTAACTTGATTAAGGTGAGTTAGGTCACCTAAAAACTAAGAATAATCCGAAGACTACACTTAGGGTTTTTGGAAAACATCTCCTCAAGAGAGGGTTTTTAGGAAAACAGGTTGTTTGGCAACCTTTGGAAAACATTTAGCCCTTTTTTAGAAAAATAACTCCGTTTGGTCTTTGAAAACAGTGATCTAGGTTCGGAGGTTGGTTACGTGTAGGGAAGACGCACTAAGCTATCACCCTACCCCGCCCTTTCGGTGCCTACATGTCAATCTACCCTAGATTCACCTATGAGAGTCTTTAATTAACTATGGTTCAATCCTATTCATTTTAGAAAAACAATGTTTGAAAAATATGATGCATGATATGCAAGTACAATAGAAAAGAATTGAAAAATAGATTTAAAAAGAGATTAATTTGATTTGAAAATAGAGTTGAAGAGATGGAACTGAAATTGGAAAGTTTGAAAATTTGGTAATAGAAATTTGAAATTGGAAGTTTGAAAGTAGATTGGAATTTGAGATTTGAAAAGATTTTGAAAACCACACCCATGAGGGTGAAATTGAAAGTTTGAAAAATGTTGTGACCGCACCTATGAAGGTTGCCTACGTATCCCTTTGGGAGAATCAGGTCAGCCGTAGTTCGGACCGGAGTCCGATTGAAAATAGAAGAGTTGATTTGAAGAAAAAGATTGAATTGGAAGAAAGAAACTGAATTAAAAATTGGATTTGGTTTGAAATTAGAAGAGGAGATTGGAAATTGAAATTTTGGAAAAGATTGGACTTGGATTTGAAAAGATAGATTTGGACTTGTTTTAGAAAAGAGAAGGTTTAAGAAAACCTTGACTTAGGAAAAAGAAGAGACCTAGGAAAGATTTGACTTGGCTTGGAAGATTTGGAAGGATTGGATTTTAGGAAATGTTCGAATTAGGAAAGGTCCGATTTAGGAAAGTTTCGAATTAGGAAAGTTTCATTTTTGGAAAGTTTTTGAATTAGGAAAGTTTTGAATTTAGGAAAGTTTTAGGTTTAGGAAAGTTTTGAATTTAAGAAAGTTTTGAAATAGGAAAGTTTTGAATTTAAGAAAGTTTAGAAATTGGAAAGTTTGAAAATTGGAAAGTTTTGAATTTAGAAAGTTTTGAAATAGGGAAGTTTTGAAAGTAGGAAAGTTTCGTTTTAGGAAAAGTTTGAAAAAGGAAAGTTTTCAATTTAGAAAATGTTTGAATTAAGAAAGTTTCAACTTAAGAAAGTCTTAAATTAAGAAAGTTTTGAGTTTAGAAAAGTCTTAGATTTGGAAAGATTTGAAGTTTAAGAGAGTTTAGAATTTAGAAAGTTTTTAGGTTTAGAAATATTTAACTTAAGAAAGTTTCAAATTTAGAAAGTTTTGAATTTGGAAAGATTTGAAATTTAGAAAGTTTAAGATTTAGAAAGTTTTAGAGTTTTAGAAAATCTTGAGATTAGGAAAGGTTTGAGTTTAAGAAAGATTTGAAAGCTTGGATTTGAAGGGGTAGAATTAGGAAATGGTTGAACTAGGAAAAATGTGAAAGTTGAGTCTTAAAGTTTAGGAAAGATTTTTATGTTTAAGTTTTGGAAACTTAAGATTTAGGAAAGTAGAAGTTTAGGAAGGATTTGAATTTAGGAAAGAATTGAATTTTGAAACTTAAGAAAAGGTTTAAAGTTTAGGTTTAGGAAACTTATGGTTTAGGAAGGAATTGAATTAGGAAAGGTTTGGATTAGGAAGAGATTGGATTTGGTTTCTAAAAGAAAAGATTTGATTTTGTTTCTAAAAACGAAGGACGGGATCTAGTTTCCTAAAGGGGAGATTTGATTTGGTTTCCTAAAGGGAAGATAGGATTTGGCAAGGATTTGGAAAGGGAGATTCTAGAAACCCTAGTTTTGAAAGTGTAGAAATTTAACGTAGAAAATAGGTTTTGGAAACATGTATAGTTTTGATGTAGAAAACAAGAGGTTTTGGAAACCAAGGTTTGGGGCAAAGTTTGAAAACCATGTTTTTGGAAAGAAAATTAGGGTTTTCTAATTGGGAGTTCTAAGGAAAGAGTTTTTAGAAAGTGCGTTTTTGGAAACGAAGGTTTTCTAGAAGGGAAATCCTAGGGAGGAGTTTTTGGAAAATGTGTTTTTGGAAACGAAGGTTTTGGAAGGAAAACCTAGAGAGGAATTTCTAGAAGGAAGATTTTGGAAAGAGAGTTTTTGGAAAGATTTTTGGGGAACGTTTTTAGAAAGTGGATTTTGGGAAGAGGATTTTGAAAAGGAGTTAAAAAAGGGAGTTTTGAAAAGCAGATTTTGGAAGGGAGTTTTTGAAAACAACTTTGGAGAAGAGAGTTTTAGGAAAGTATGTTGAAAAAGAGATTTTTTAGGAAGAGATTTTTTGAAGAGAGATTTTTTAGAAAGTATGAAAATGTCTCACTTTCCTAAAGCGATTCTAGCCATAAGAGGGCTAGAACCACTTTAAGAAAGTGGTTTTGGAAAACAATAAGATTTGAAAATATAGACCAAAAAGGTCACCTTTAATGTAACACTTTCCTAAAACAACCCTAGCCATGGAAAGGCTAGAATCACCCTAGGATTGTGGTTTTGAAAACAAGTTTTTGAAAAAGAGATTTTGATGCAATTTTGAAAACAAGTTTGAAAACGATTTGAAAAACGACTTTGAAAACGGTTTTTGGAAGATGCGAGACTATGATATGCACAATGCAATTTGGGGTCATGAACATACAAGGTTAAGGCTTTACCACATAATCAAGGGGGCCGGACCCACGTGGTCTTTGGTTAGACTAGAAGAAAGCCCCAGACACGGTGACTCTCCAATAGCCCAATCCTACACATGGACCGGGAATCCCCTTGTTTCAAGTATGCAAAGAAGGGGGGGGGAAAGAGATGGGGGATTAAAATAGAGAAAACCCAAGTGGGTTAGAGAGAGAAGAGAAAGGGGGGAAGTGCAGAAAATTAAAGAGAAAACCTACCGTATGTCTTCTTTATTTTGCGCACCGCGCTGTCTTCGGTCTTCGGTCTTTGTCTTGATCTTCACCTTCAGTCTTCAAGAGTTGTCTTCAAGCTTTGGATGGCAGCTCTTCAAGTCTTCAAAGGATGGTTGAAGGCTAGTGTATGAGTGGATGGGGGAGTGTATGAGTGTATAGGAGGCTAGGGTTTGGGAAAACCTAGGGAGGCTAGGGTTTTGAAGGTGCTCGAGCTCTATATATCGAAATATAGGATTTTTAGGTTAAGTTTTCAGACCCTTTTCATGTTGAATGAGGCTATGTATTTATAGAAGTTGGACAAACCTGGTGCTTGTTGCAGTGGCGCCAGGGCAAACTTTACACTGGCGCCACTCCAGGCCATTTTTTGGCTTGGCGCCACTACTAGTGGCGCCAGCCAATTAGGAAAGGTTTAAGGTCGTCAAGCAATGTATCTTTGACTAGATTTGGGCCCCTGTACTAGTGACTACCATGTAACTTTTAGCCTGGCTTCACTAGGAGTGACTCCGAAAAGTCCGAGAATGATTTGGAGGAGCCGGGAATGACCCGGAAGGCCGGAAAGAAGCAGGAACACTTAAAATAGTGTCCTCGAGGTATTTGACTTGAAAAGCGAGGACAAAATGGGTCGGCAAGGTTGACCGGGCCCTTAGGGGCAAAACGGTCAATTGGACCAGGAAACTGCCGGGACAAACTTGGACTGTCCCAAGAGAAGACTTGGGATCTGCAAACATTATTTAGAATGTTCCCAGAGGTTTCCGGTTTGATTCCCAGAGCCGGCGTGGTCGGAAAAGGAGACCGGCCCACCAGGGGCAAAACGATCATTTTGTACCGAGTTTGCCGGGACTAACTCGGAATGATCCGAAAAGGTAAAGGGGAGTTGAGATTACTATAAAAAGTAGTCTCAGGAGGTTACCGGTTTGATACCCAGAGTCAATGTGGTCGAAAAAGGAGACCGGCCCTCTAGGGGCAAAACGGTCATTTTGTGCCAGGTTGGCCGGAACTGACTCGGAATGATCCGGAAAGGTAAAGGAAGGTTGAGAATACTATAAAAAGTATTCTCGGGACATTACCGGTTTGATACCCAGAGCCGGTGTGGTTCCCGGAGCGTTCGGATGCTTAGGGGCAAAATGGTCATCTTGACCGGAAAGTTTCGAAAAAGGTCCTAAGGGCAGTTTGGACATTTTTCACCAAAGTGGGCTAACAGACACTGGTGTTGACCTAGACTTTGAGTGTTTCCGCCACTCTAACGGTGTGAGTATTTCCGCTACTCGGACAGGGTTGATAATTTGTGAGTATTTCCGCTACTCGGACGGGGTTGATGATTTAGGAGTATTTCCGCTACTCGGACGGGGTTGATGATTTGTGAGTATTTCCGCTGCTCTAACGGCTTTGTGAGTATTTTCGCTACTCTAACGGTTTGGTGAGTAGTTTCGCTACTCGGACCGTCTCGAGGAATAAACTGTCTCGAGAGAGAGATTGGAAAGGGGTCTTACCGTCTTCGAAAAGACGTGCCTGGATTGGAACCGTCTCGAGGAATAAACTGTCTCGAGAGTGGGATTGAAAAGGGGTCTTACCGTCTCCGAGGAGACGTGCCTGGATTGTGAGTGTTTTCGCCACTCTAACGGTTTTGTGAGTAGTTTTGCTACTCGGACCGTCTCGAGGAATAAACTGTCTCGAGAGAGGGATTGGAATTGGAATAAGAAAGAACAATGCCCTCTAAGGGCATTTTGATCATTTTGCCTCTATTTGGGCCTGACAAGCCCGCGAAGCGATGGAAAGACGAAATTTGGACCTAGAGAATTGGTTTCGATAGGAATATGCCCACAATGACTTGAAAACAAGTCTGGACAGAGTGTAGACTGCTGAGTGGTCAAAAATGGGGTGCTTACACTAACCGGAGACCACGTGAGTTCGACCCTCTTGATTATGTGGTTAGGCCTTAACCTTGTATGTTCACGACCCTAAATTTGCATTGTGCATATCATTATCTTCCATCTCTCCAAAATTGTTTTCAAACTCGTTTTCAAAATTTGCATTAAACTTGTTTTTAAAATTGCATCAAAATCTCCTTTTCAAAAACTTGTTTTTAAAATCACAATCCTAGGGTGATTCTAGCCTTTTCATGGCTAGGATTGCTTTAGGAAAGTGTTACATTTAAAATGACTTTTATGGTCCACATTTTCAAATCTTGTTGTTTTCAAAACCGCTTTCCTAAAGTGGTTCTAGTCCTCTTATGGTTAGAATCACTTTAGGAAAGTGCGACATTTTTATACCTTCTAAAAACTCTCTTTTCAAAAGTCTCTTTTCCCAAAAATCTCTTTTTCAACATACTTTCCTAAAACTCTCATTTCCAAAGTTGTTTTCAAAAACTCCCTCCAAAAATTTATTTTTCAAAACTCCCTTTTTCAACTCCTCTCCAAAATACTCTCCCCAAAATCCACTTTCCAAAAACGTTCCCTAGGTCTTCTTCGTAGAAAAACTCTTTCCAAAAACTCTCTCAAAGTTCTACTTTCCAAAAACTTCCTTCCTAACATTCTTTTCAAAATACGCTTTCTAAAAAACTCCTCTTTAGAATCTTCCTCCAAAATCTTCGTTTCCAAAAACATACTTTCCAAAAACTCCTTTTTAAAATCTCTTTCCAAAAAACTCTATCTTCAAATTCACTTTTCAAAAATTCCTCTCTAGGTTTGCCTTCTAAACATCTTTGTTTCCAAAAATGAACTTTCCAAAAATCCCTTTTCTTGATGCCCAAATCAAGCCCTAGAACTCACGATTAGGAAATCCTAATTTTCTTCCCAAAAACATGGTTTTCAAACTTGCCTTAAAACCTAGGTTTCCAAAATCCCCTATTTCCTACATCAAAATTACATATTTTCAAAAATCTAATTTCTACGTCAAAACTATAGCCTTCCAAATCTAGGGTTTCTAAAACTTTCCATTTTCAAATCCTTGTCAAATCAAATCTTCCCTTTAGGAAACCAAATCAAATCCTCCCATTTAGGAAACTAGATCCTATCCTCTGTTTTTGGAAACAAAATCAAACCATCCCTTTTAGAAACAAAATCCAATCCCTTCCTAATCCAATCTTTCCTAGTTCAAATCCTTCCTAATCTTCTACTTTCCTAAATCTTAAGTTTACAAAACTTGAACATGAAAATCTTTCCTAAATTTTAAAATTCAACTTTCACATCTTTCTCAATTCACCATTTTCCTAATTCTACCCCTTTGTAAATCTTAAATTTCCAAATCTAAGTTTTATAATCTTCCCTAAACTTAAATCTTTCATAATCTCGAGATTTTCTAAAACTCAAACTTTAAAACTTTCTAAATCCTCAACTTTTTAAATTCCAAATCTTTTCAAATCCAAAGCTTCCCAAGTTCAAAACTTTCTTAAGTTAAGACTTTCTAAGCCTAAATCTTTCTAAATTTTAAACTTTCTAAATTTCAAATCTTTCTAAATCCAAAGCTTTCTAAACTCAAAACTTTCTTAATTCAAATCCTTCTTAAATTGAAACTTTCTTAGTTCAAACATTTTCTCAATCTTTCCTAATTTAAAATCTTTCTAAAATTCTAAGCTTTCCAAATTCAAAACTTTCTTAACTTGAAACTTTCCAAATTCTAAACCCTTTTTAAACTAAACTTTTCCTAATTTGAAACATTTTGAAATTCAACACTTTCTTATTTCAAAACCTTTCTTAAAACAAAACTTTCCTAATGTGAAAACTTTCCTAAACCTAAAACATTCCAAATTCAAAACTTTCCTAAGTCAAAGCTTTCCTAAGTTGAAACTTTCTAAATTCAAAACTTTCCAATTTCAAAACCTTCTTAAAATGAAATGTTTCCTATTTCAAAACTTTCTTAATCCAACACTTTCCTAACTCCAAAAACTTTTCCCAATTCAAAGTCTTTCCTAAATTCCAAGCTTTCCTAATCTTCCAAATCCAATATTCAAGTCGATTCTTTTCCAAAATCTTTTCAAGTCAAATCCAATCCTTCTTTTCGAAGTCCTTAAGTCTAGGTTTCCTAAAACCAAGTTTTCCAAAGTCAAGTCTTTTCAATCAAATTTCAATCTCTCAATCTTCTAATCCAATTTCTAATTCAATCTCTTTCTTTTAAATCAACTCTTCTATTTTCAATCGGATTGTTGTCCAAACTACGACTGACCTGATTCCTCCAAAAGGATACGTAAGCAACCCTCATGGGTGTGGTCACAACCTTTTTCAAATTTCAAATTCCACAACATTTTTTAAATCTCAAATTCTACAACATTTTTCAAATTTCTATTTTTACAACTTCTTTCAAATTTCCCTCCATATTTTCCAAATCTCAAATTTCACAATCTTTTCAAATCTCTAATCTATTTTCAAACTTCCAATTTCAAATTTCTATTTTCAAATCTCTATTTCTAATTTTTCAAACTTTCCAATTTCAATTCTTTCTCTTCAAGTCTCTTTTAAATCAGATCAATTTCTTTTCAAATTTATTTTCAAATCTCCTTTCTTGCACTTGCATATCATGCATCATGTTAATTTCTTTTCAAACATTGTTTTTCAAAGTAGATAGGATTGGATAATAGTTAGTTGAAGACTCTCATAGGTGAATCTAGGGTAGACTGACATATAGGTACCGAAAGGGCGGGGTAGGGTGATGGCTTAGTGCGTCTTCCCTACACGTAACCAACCTCCGAACCTAGAATCACTGATTTCAAAGACCAAAAACGGAGTTATTTTCTAAAAAGGGCTAAATATTTTCCAAAGGTTGCCAAACAACCTGTTTTTCTTAAAAACCCTCCCTTGAAGAGATATTTTCAAAATCGTTTTCCAAAAACCCTAAGTGTAGTCTTCGGATTATTCTTAGTTTTTAGGTGACCTAACTTACCTTAATCAAGTTAGGTGGCGACTCCAAACTTTTTCTAAAAGCCCTTTATTCAAAATCAATTTTCAATTCAAACTTAGTCGCACTCATTCTTCTAGGAGGGTGAGTTTTAAAGAGAGACTACATCATTTTTCCCGCTTGTGTGTGTATTCCTCGAGTGCGAAAAATCTGGGCGCGACAACATGCCAACTGGAAATGGATCGAGCAATGCCCCAAGGGCATTTTGATCATTTTGCCTCCATTGCGCCTGATGGGTGTAAGCACCCCATTTTTGACCGCTCGGCAGTCTACACTCCGTCCAGACTTGTTTTCAGGTCATTTCAGGCATATTCCTATTGAATCCAATTCCCTAGGTCTAAATTCCACCTTTCCATCGCTTCGCGGGCCTGTCAAGCCCAAATAGAGGCAAAATGACCAAAATGCCTTTAGGGGCATTGTCCTTTCTTATTCCAATTTCAATCCCTCTCTCGAGACAGTTTATTCCTCGAAACGGTCTGAGTAGCAAAACTACTCGCAAAACCGTCGGAGTGGCGGAAACACTCACAAAACCGTCAGAGTGGCGGAAACACTCACAAAACCGTCAGAGTGGCGGAAACACTCACAAAACCGTTGGAGTGGCGGAAACACTCACAAAACCGTTAGGGTGACGGAAACACTCACAAAACCGTCAGAGTGGCGGAAATACTCAAAACCTAGGCACGTCTCTTCGGAGTCGGTAAGACCCCTTTCCAATCCCTCTCTCGAGACAGTTTATTCCTCGAGACGGTTCCAATCTAGGCACGTCTCTTCGGAGACGATAAGACCCCTTTCCAATCCCTCTCTCGAGACAGTTTATTCCTCGAGACGGTCCGAGTAGCAAAACTACTCACACAACCGTTAGAGTAGCGGAAATACTCCACCGTTAGAGTAGCGGAAATACTCATAGACCCGTTAGAGTAGCGGAAATACTCACAGATCCGTCCGAGTAGCGGAAATACTCAACCGTTAGAGTAGCGGAAGTACTCACAGAGCCGTCTGAGTAGCGGAAATACTCACAGAACCGTTAGAGTAGCGGAAATACTCACAGAGCCGTCCAAGTACCGGAAATACTCAACCGTTAGAGTAGCGGAAGTACTCACAGAACCGTTAGAGTAGCAGAAATACTCACAGAACCGTTAGAGTAGCGGAAGTACTCTCAAATCGTCAACCCCGTCCGAGTAGCGGAAATACTCACACCGTTAGAGTGGCGGAAACACTCAAAACCCAGGTCAACACCAGTGTCTGTTATCTCACTTCGGTGAAAAATGACCAAACTACCCTTAGGACCTTTTCCGAGACTTTCCGATCAAGATGACCATTTTGCCCCTAGGCATCTGAACGCCCCGGGAACCACACCGGCTCTGGGTATCAAACCGGTAAGGACCCGGGAACACTTTTTATAGTATTCTCAATCTTCCTTTACCTTTCTGGACCATTCCGAGTCAGTTCCGGCAAACCCGGTGCAAAATGACCTTTTTGCCCCTGATGGGCCGGTCTCCTTTTCCGACCACACCGGCTCTGGGAATCAAACCGGCAACCTCTGGGAACATTCTAAATAATGTTTCCAGATCCCAAGTCTTCTTCTGGGACAGTCTGAGTCTGTCCCGACAGTTTTCTGGTCCGGTTGACCGTTTTGCCCCTAAAGGCCCGGTCGACCTTTCCGACACATCTTACCCTCACTTTTCAAGTCAAATACCTCTAGGACACTATTTTAAGTGTTCCTACTCCTTTCCGGTCTTCCGGGTCACTCCTGGCTCCTTCAAATCATTCCCGGACTTTTCGGAGTCACTCCTAGTGAAGCCAGGCCAAAGTTTACATGGTAGTCACTAGTACAGGCGCCCAAATCTAGTCAAAGATATGTTGCTTGTCGACCTTAATTGTTTCCTAAATGGTTGGCGCCACTAGCAGTGGCGCCAAACCAAAAAATGGCTTGGCGCCATTACTAGTGGCGTCAGTGTAAATTTTGCCCTGGCGCCACTACAACAAGCGCTAGGCTTGTCTTCCCTCTATAAATACAGAGCCTCGATCAACGTGAAAGGGGTCTGCAAACTTAACCTAAGAATCTCATATTTCAATACACAGAGCTCGAGCACCTCCAAACCTTAGCCTCCCTAGGTTTTTCCAAACCCTAGCCACTATACACAAACCCTAGCCTCCTATACACTCATACACTCCTCTATACACTCATACCCTAACCTTCAACCATCCTGGGAAGACTTGAAGAGCTGCCATCTAAAGCTTGAAGACAACCCTTGAAGACTGAAGAAGAAGACCAAGACGAAGACCGAAGACCAAAGACTGCACGGCGCGCAAAATAAACAAGAAACAAGGTGGGCTCCCTATTTAAATTTCCGCATTCCCCCTCTCTCTTCTCTCTCCAACCCACTTGGGTTTTCTCTATTTTAATCCCCCATCTCTTTCCCCCCCTTTCTTTGCATGCTTGAAACAAGGGGATTCCCGGTCCATGTGTAGGATTGGACTATTGGAGAGTCACCGTGTCGGGGGCTTTCTTATAGTCTAACCAAAGACCACGTGGGTCCGACCCCCTTGATTATGTGGTGAAGCCTTAACCTTGTATGTTCACGACCCCAAATTGCATTGTGCATATCATAGTCTTGCATCTTCCAAAACTCGTTTTCAAAGTTGTTTTTCAAAAAATCGTTTTCAAACTTGTTTTCAAAATTGCATCAAAATCTCTTTTTCAAAAACTTGTTTTCAAAACCACAATTCTAGGGTGATTCTAGCCTTTCCATGGCTAGGGTTGCTTTAGGAAAGTGTTATATTAAAAGTGGCTTTTTGGCCTATATTTTCAAACTTTGTTTTCAAAATCACTTTCTTAAAGTGGTTCTAGCCCTCTTATGGCTAGAATCGCTTTAGGAAAGTGAGATGTTTTTTGTACTTTCCAAAAACTCTCTCTCTCTCTCCAAGAATTTCCTCCTAAAAATTCCTTTTTCAATATACTTTCCTAAAACTCTCCTCTTCAAAATTATTTTCAAAAACTCCCTTCCAAAATCTATTTTTCAAAACTCTCTTTTTTCCACTCCTCTCCAAAATCTTTTCCTCAAAATCCACTTTCTAAAAACTCTCTCCAAAAATCTTTCCAAAAACTCTCTTTCTAAAATCTTCTTTCTAGAAATTCCCCTCTAGGATTTCCCTTCCAAAATCTACGTTTCTAAAAACACACCTTCCAAAACTCCTTCTCTTTAAAATCTTTTCCAAAAACTCTCTTTCTAAATTCACTTTCCAAAAACTCCTCCCTAGGATTCCTTTCTAGAAAAACCTTCGTTTCTAAAAACACACTTTCCAAAAACTCTTTCCTTAGAGCCCCAAATCAAGCCCTAGAACCCACAATTAGGAAACCCTAATTTTCTTTCCAAAAACACAATTTTCAAACTTTGCCCTAAACCTAGGTTTCCAAAATCTTTTGTTTTCTACATCAAAACTATACATGTTTCCAAAACCTATTTTCTATGTCGAAACTACAATTTTTCAAAACTAGGGTTTCTAAAATTTCCCTCTCCAAATTCTTGTCAAATCCTATCTTCTCTTTAAGAAACCAAATCCAATCTCCCCGTTTAGGAAACTAGATCCCGTCCTCTGTTTTAGGAAACAAAATCCAACCTTTCTCTTTTAGAAACCAAATCCAATCCCTTCCTAATCCAAATCTTTCCTAATTCCAATCCTTCCTAATCTTCCACTTTCCTAAATCTTAAGTTTCCAAAACTTGAACATAAAAATCTTTCCTAAATTTTAAAAACTCAACTTTCAAATCTTTCCTAATTCAACCATTTCCTAATTCTACCCTCTTTTCAAATCTTAACTTCTTAAACCTAAGTTTTCAAACCTTTCCTAAACTCAAGCCTTTTCCTAATTTCAAGACTTTCTAAAATTTAAACCTAAAACTTTCTAAATCCTAAATTTTCTAAGTTTCAAATCTTTCTAAAATTCTAAGCTTCCTAAATTTGAAACTTTCTTAAGTTAAATATTTCTAAACCCAAATCTTTCCAAATTCTAAACTTTCCAAAACTTCAAAATCTTTTCAAATCTAAAACTTTTCTAAATTCAAAACTTTCTTAATTCAAGACTTTCTTAAGTTGAAAACTTTCTTAATTCAAACATTTCCTAAACTGAAAACTTTCCTTTTTCAAACCTTTCCCAAAACGAAACTTTCGTATTTTCAAAACTTCCTTGTTTTCAAAACTTTCCAAAATCAAAACTTCCCTTTTTCGAACATTTCTAAATTCAAAATTTTCTTAATTCAAAACTTTCTAATTTCAAAACTTTCTTAATTTCAAAACTCTCCTAATTTGAAAACTTTCCTAATTCAAAGCTTTCCTAACTCGAAAACTTTCCAAAAATGAAACTTTTCTAATTCGAAAACTTTCCAAAATGAAACTTTCCTAATTCTAAACTTTCCTAAATCGAACATTTCCTAAATCCAACCTTTTCTTAATCTCCTAAACCTTCCAAGTCGAGTCAAGCCTTTCCTAAGTCTAGGTTTCCTAAACCTCCATCTTTCCAAAACAAAATCTTTCCAAAAATCAATCTTTTCAAATCAAAGTCCAATCTTCTTCTCAATTTCAATTTCCAATCCTCTCTTCTAAGTTCAAATCAAATCCAAATTCCAATTCAATCTCTCTCTTCCAATCAACTCTTCTCTTTTCAATCGGACTCCAGTCCGAACTACGACTGACCTGATTCCCCCAAAGGGATACGTAGGCAACCTTCATAGGTGCGGTCACAATACCTTTCAAACTTTCAATTCCATCCTCATGGGTGCGGTTTTCAAAATCTTTTCAAATCTCAAATTCCCATCTACTTTCAAACTTCCTATTTCCAAATTTCTACTTCCAAAATTTTAAACTTTTC
Organism: Euryodendron excelsum; assembly: GCA_033060915.1. NCBI lineage: Eukaryota > Viridiplantae > Streptophyta > Magnoliopsida > Ericales > Pentaphylacaceae > Euryodendron > Euryodendron excelsum. The sequence continues at coordinate 27,042,379 of CM065385.1, read as the reverse complement.
AATTTCAATTCTATCTCTTCAAACCTCTTTTCAAATCTATTTTTCAAGTCTCTTTCCTTACACTTGCATACCATGCATCATGCTAAATTGGTTTTCAAACATTGTTTTTTCTAAAGTGAATAGGATTGAACTATAGTTAGTCGAAGACTCTCATAGCTGAATCTAGGGTAGATTGACATGTAGGTACCAAAAGGGCGGGATAGGATGATAGCTTAGTGCGTCTTCCCTACACGTAACCAACCTCCGAACTTAGAATCACTGTTTTCAAAGACCAAAAAAGAGTTATTTTCAAAAAAAGGGCTAAATATTTTCCAAAGGTTGCCAAACAACCCGTTTTCCTAAAAAACCCTCTCTTGAGGATGTTTTCCAAAATTGTTTTTCAAAAACCCTAAGTGTAGTTTTCGGATTATGCTAAGTTTTAGGTGACCTAACTCACCTTAATCAAGTTAGCTGGCGACTCTGAATCTTTTTCAAAAGCCCTTTATTCAAACCTGTTTTCAATTCAAACCTAGTCGCACTCATTCTTTTAGGAGGATGAGTTCTAACGAGAGAGTACAGCATTTTTCCCGCTTGGGTGAGTATTCCTCGAGTGCCAAAAATCTGGGCGCGACAATGGGCCCGTGAAGCGATTGATTGACAGGATTGAGTCTGGAAAATTGGTTTTGACTTGAATATGTCTGTGTCAGTTTGAATGTGAGTCCGGTTAGACCAGAGATTGTCGAGCGGGCAAAAATGCGGTGCTTACAAGGCTTATTTAATCATATCAGGCCTACCTTCTTAGGATCTGGCCTAATATATTTACTGTCTGGGCCTCTCGTGTTATTTAGCCCACAGATGTGTATCTTGTTTATCTTTTAATGCTAGTGTTGACTTCATGCCTTGATTTTGATGATTAAAAAACATGTGTTTGTTATCTAATGGTCCTACTTAGTATGTAGATTATGTAGTGTCTGAATCTCAAAAAGATTATGACTTCAAACTTGTCACTTTGGAAGATATTAAAAGAGTTGTGTGTTGCAAACATACCAAGTATTGTTGAAGGTTGGTGAGCATAATGGGTTGACACATTCATTGAAGACCTCCCAACAAGATTATGAGTGATAATTACTTAGAATTGAAGAGATGGACTTGAAAAGGAGATCGGTATAAATGACAAGAAGATCGGTATTAATTATAAGGAGATCGACACAAACGAAAAGTAGATCAGCATGAAGCGTGATCATAAGCACCCTATTTTTTACTCGGTCGGCAATCTTTGGCCCGACTGGACTCACATTTAAATCGGCACAGACTCATTCAAGCCTAAACCAGCTTTCTAGACTCAATCCAGTCAATTAACCACTTCGCGGACCTGCTGAGCCTAATAAAGGCAAAACAACCAAAATCTAGCCAAGAAACCCAATACTCAAAGCTGTAGAACCAATTTTTTAATTCTTGTACAAACTCTTTTTTACATAAACATGCCAAACTACTCAAACTCAATCAAACAGGCACTAAAACGTAGAATCAATATCACTAGAGTGTTCAAAGCACATCAAACTATCAATTTCGACTGCTTACACAACTCAAACGGAGTTCTACACAACAAAATCAACACAAAACAAAAACAAATCACCTTTTGGAGTTCTCTGGTGAAATCTTTCTTTCTGGCAACAATTCCGACAATGGTGACTACTTCCAGCAACTCTCCAGGGTCCCCCAAACTTACTCCTTCAATGCTCAAGGGTCATTCCTTGCGAAAACTAAGAAAAAACTCTCAAACTTCCAAAAGCTCGAACAAAACCGCGGTCTTTGAATTAGAAATTTTTTTGGTTTTAATCCTCAAGCCTAGCGCCACCAATAGTGGCACCAAGGCATTTTTATGCCTAGCGCCACAGTAAAATTCTTGGCAACTTCACCCTTTTTCCCTCTAAAATCCAATTTCAAATGCCCCCTTAGGTCAATCTGCCATTTACAAGCTCTATTCTTCAAAAATTTCCAAAACTCCATCCCTCTGATCGCCTCGCGATCAATATAGGACCCTTACTTTATCGTTTTCAACTTTCGACAAGCAAAGAAAGAAAAAAAGGAGCAGTTGTGAGCACCCTATTTTTTGTTCGCTCGGCAATCTTTGGCCCGACCAGACTCATATTCAAATCGACAGAGACTCAAGCTCAAACTGACTTTCTAAACTTAATCCAGTCAATCAACTACTTCGCGGGCTTGCCAAGCCCAATAAAGGCAAAACAACAAAAATGCCCTTAGGGCACTGCTTAGTCCAATTCCAAAGGGTACGTCTTCTTAAATACAGTAAGTCCCTATTTCAATCTCAGTTTTAATTCCAATTCCAGTCTAAGTTCAAACTTAATATAGCACGTCTTTCGAGAAAGTTGATCTCTAAGACAGTAAGTCCATCTAGTCCAGTACGTTTTTTGAGAAAATTTCTTAGAACAATAAGTCCCTTCAAACCTGTCAATCGGGATAGAACCCAAGTCCTCAAGATGGTAGAACGGTCCACTTCTGACCTTTGCTGGCCCGCCAATGTAGAATGTTCGCTATCCTTCACATCTTTCAAAAACATTGATCTCACAGCCGATAAGACCATCCAGCAGCTTTCTGAAATTAGGAAATCTCCAGAATGAACGCACACTATCAGAGCGATGGAAACACTTACAAACATTGCAATCGTCAGAGTGGTAGAAACACTTGTAAACAAGTCGACATTGGAATTTGCCAACAAAACCATTATGTCACGGGACCGAACATGCCTCTTGGCCCTGGCACATTTACCGAAGGATGGGATACCTTTAGAAACCAACTTGTCACACACTGTTAGAGTGATAGAAACACTCAAAACCTAGGTCAACACCAGTGCCTGCTAGCCTACTCCGATAAAAAATTACCAAACTACCCCTTGAGTCCTTTCAGCACGCTTCTCAAAAAAGTACCTATGTCCTCAAAGCGGTAAGCCCACCCTTCCAAGATTGTCCCAAAGACAATCCAGTATGTTTAGATACCTTCCAGTCAGTTCTAAATTAATTCCGAGATCATCCGGTAAAAATAATCATTTTGCCCCTAGGCATCCAATCGTCTTCGAAAACCACACTGGCTTTCGGTATCAAACCAATAATCTCATAAGGATGCTTTTAATAGTACTCCTAACCTTCTAGCACCTTTTCGGATCATTCCGAGTCTATTCCAACAAGCTCGGTGTAAAATAACCACTTTGCCCCTAATGGGCTGGTCGCCTTTTCTAACCACACCGGCTCTAGGTATCAAACTAGAAATCCCTCAGAACATTCTCGATAGTGTTTCCAACCTTCAAGCCTTCTCACGGGTCACTCCGAGTCCATTTCGATGTTTTTTCGGTCCAATTAATCGTTTTGCCCCTAGTGGGCCTGTGAGACCCTAACTTGCTTAGCATCATACTTAGCTTAATAGCATGCAACTCGATAGCTCGTGCTCGGCCGTGCTGGCCATGGTCTTGCTCAGCCATGGTTTGGTCGGCCGTGCTCGCCATGGTCTAGTTGGTTGTGGTCGGCCATGGGCTGCTCGGTCGTGATTGGCCATGGTCTAGTCGGTCATGGTCTGCTCGACCATAGGGAGATATCGGCAGGTCAGGCATGGTCTGCTCATTGTTGGAGGTCCTGATCAGGATTGGTGAGCTTAATTCATGATTAATTAGCTTGATTAATCTTCAGGCTTAGTTTATGTTAATTATGTGGATTAGAGGTGGATTAAGGAAGCAAGGAGGTGCTAGGTGGGGGTTTAACCCTAAGATACCTAGGTGTGTGCTTCACGTGTGAGAGGTGTGTGTTTCACGAATTTTGCTAGCAAGGGTGTGTGTGTGTGTGACATGTGTTGATAATAGATACACATTGTACCTATTTTGTGTCTGGTAAGATAAGAGAGAGAAGCTGGGTTCTATGATGGTCGGGAGAGAAAGAAGAAGAAAAATAAAAGAGAGAAAAGAAAAGGAGGAAGAAGAATTCAAGAGAGAAAGTTTTGTGTTTATTACTTGAGGTGAGAAATATATATTAATACTTGTTGGGGCGTTAGAATGGTGAAAATGTTTTCACGTCTTTGGTTACATTAGGGAAGGGTTTAACACCCTATTGAGTTCTGATGCATTATGATATTCTCAATCATATATTTAAAGAGTATAAGCTATAATTATGCATTGGTTGTGAATTATAGCATCTATTTCATCATGTTTGATGTGGTGGTGTTTGGTAGGTTCGGAAGCGGATCATACTATTCCTGTTCAACCGAAAGAGTAGCTCAACTTGAGAGTAAGCGGTATCAGGTGAGGATATTAATGATCTTATTCATATTGAACTGAATGCATTGTTATGAATAGTGGTGATTGCTTGATTATGAGGTGATAATTGCATACAATTCATACATTGTGTGCACACTTTGCATTGCATAGAGGAGGTATTGCCGAGTGGGGGCTAACCTAAGGTTTAGCCGATGTGGGGCTAACCTAAAGGGTGTCGATGTGGGGCATCCTTGATAACAAGCCATCGATATATTGGGTCAATGTTATCAAAATAGCGTGCACATATGTGGTGAATCATATATTGCATCACAAGAGGCATTTGGTTTATTGTTGATGATGTATTATCTATTGATAATTAATTCAGTAGATGTTTATCATTTGTCTTTATGAGTTTGATTATCTTGTGAGCACGTTAATATATAGCTCACACCCACACAGGTTATTTTGCAGGAACGTGGAAGAATGTCCAGTCCACTGTTGGTGTTCAGTCGGGGAGCTTCGAGAAGCTCTGTAGTTGAGTTAGTTGTCATGTATATTGTTGTACTTGTACTAAAGTCTTGTTGGAGTTTGGTTTATTATGTGGTTTTGTAATATTCATAAGTATGGATTAATAGTTCCCTTAATGATGTATGTTGGAGGATTATGAGATGGTTTTACTTATTTAATATGATGTTATTTATTCCTAAAAGATTTCTATCTTTGGGACTATGTTGAGGTTTCACTTACAGGTAGGTGACCTGTGTGATCACGTTCATCCTAAAACGGCGTTAATGACGCTTGATTAGGACCGGGCGCGACAAGGCCGGTCAACCTTTACAAATATTTCGGCATTTTTTCTGAAGTTCGTTACCTCTGGGACACTCTTTCAAGGGGTTCCTTTCCATCCATGGCCTTCCGAATCATTTCCGGAACTTCCGGAGTTACTCCTAGTGGAGCCAAGCCAAAAATTGCATGGTAGTCACTGGGAAAGGCACCCAAATCTTTTGCCTTGCATCACAAGTGTCAAAAGATACATTTCTTACCACCTTAAAACTTTTCTAAGTGACTGGCGCCACTACTAGTGACACCAAGCCAATAAATGGCCTGGGGCCAAGGTTAAATTTCACTGGCGCCACTGCAATAGGCACTAGTTCCTATTTCAATTGCCTATAAATACGGACCTTTCTCCTGCATAAAAAGGTTTTGCAAACTCTGTCTCTTTGAAAACAGAACTACAAGTCCCCCAAAACCCCAATTCTCTCAAGCCTCTTCAAGCCTTAGCCTCCATACACTCAAACCCTAGCCTCTACACATCTTATATACTCAAACACAAGCATCCAAGCATCCATTGAAGGTCAAGTGTTGCATCTTCAAAGCTGTCAAAGTTCAAGTCAAGTAAAGCTAACGAAGCAATCAAAGCAAGAAGACTATGAGATTGGTTTTCTATTTACTTTTGTGTAATCCCCCTCTCTCTTCTCTCTCCTAATCCACTTAGGCTTTCTTCTATTTTAATCCTCATCTTCTATTTCTTCTTCTTGCATGCTTGAAACAAGAGACTCCCCGATTCATGCCTAGGAAGGACTGTTGAAGGTCACCGTGTTGGAGGCTTTATTCTAATTCAACCTTAGATGGTATGGGTTCAGCCCCCTTGATTATATGGTGAAGCCTAACCTTATATGTTGACAACTCTATTGCATCGTGGTTATCATGTTATACATTGCATTCAAAGTGCATTCAAAGTTGTTTTCAAACTTGTACCAAAATTCTCTTTCAAAACTTGCATTTAAAATCTCATTCTTTTAAACTTGTTTTCAAAATCACACTCCTAGGATGATTTTAGTCATTTCATGGTTAGAGTTGTTTTAGGAAAGTGTTATATTCAATGTGACCATCAAGGTCTAAATTTTGGGTGTAAACCCTAAATTGTTTTCATTAAAACCATAATCTTATAATGATTTTAGCCATTCTATGTTTAGGATTGTTCTAGGAAAGTGTTACATTCAATGAGATCATCAAGGTCCAAATCTTGTTTTCAAACCCTAGTTGTTGTCAAAATTACAACCCTAGAATGGTTCTAATCTTCCCATGATCATAATCATTTTAGGAAAGTGAGATATTCAAGAGACTTATAAAAGTCTATATTCAAACCTTTTTCCAAACAGTTTGCAAGTCTAATTCCTAAAAACTCTTTTTAAAGATCTACTTTCCAAAAACTCTTTATCTTGAAGTCCAAGTCGAGCCCTAGAATCCATGATTAGGAAAACCTAATTCCTTTCTTAAAATCATGACTTCCTATTTTGACTCAAATCATAGATTTCCAAAACTCTTTTTTTACACCAAATCATAGATTTCCAAATCCAAGATTTCCAAAACTTAACCTTTCCAATTCCATGTCAAATCAAATCTTCCAATTTAAGAAACCAAATCAAATCCTCTAATTTTGGAAAGAAAATCAATTCATCTATTTTTAGAAATACAATCCAATCTTCTTCTTTAGGAAATAGAAATTAAATCTTTTTTAATTCCAATCTTTTCTAATTTCAAACCATTCTAAACACCGACTTTCTAAATTTCAAACTATCAACTCTTTCCTAATTCTAATCTTTCCTAATTTCAATCTTTCTTAAATTTAAACTTTCAAAGCTTTCTTAATTTTAAACTTTTAAGTCTTTCTAAATTTCAAATCTTTCTAAATTCAAAACTTTCCAAATTCAAATCTTTCCAAAATCAATATTTTTCTAAAATGAAATTTTCCTAATTTGGCACTTTTCTAAAATGGAACTTTCTTATTTTGAAACTTTCCTAATTCAAAACTTTTCAAAATCCAATCTTTCCTAAACCCTAACTTTCTAAATTCTTTCAAATCAAATATCAAGTCAAATCTTTTCCAAGTATTCCAATTCAAGTGTTTTTAAATCAAATCAAATTGTTTCTAATCTTTCTTAAATCCTATCTTTCCTAGATTGGAACTTTCTAAAATCAAACATTCCTATTTCAATTGTATTCTTCAACCCTAGATTACCAAGGTCCTAAGATGTCTAAATCTTAGTTCGACCCTAACCTTAAAGTTAGGAAGCCTCAACTTTTTTCTAAAACTCAAATCCAAAGCCAAGATGGATTTCAAAATTCAATTCAAATCCAGATAATTTCAAAGTTCAACCCAATCTTTGCAAATCAAGTCTAAAGTCAATTTCAAATCATCAAGTTCTATTTCAAATCAAAGTCATTTCCAAGTTCAATTTCAAATCTTCTATTCAAAGTTCAAATCCAACCTTTTAAAGTCAAACCTTTCAAAGGCCCAAAGTGTCTTTCAAATCAAACAAGACCTCAAAGTGTCTGTTTTCAATCGGACCCCGAGTCTGAACTACGACTGACCTGATTCCTAATAAAGGGATACGTAGGCAACCCTCATGGGTGCAGTCACAACCTTTTTCAAGTTTTCAATTTCCACAACATTTTTCAATCTTCAAACTTTTTCTTCAAATCTATTTTGAAATTTAATTTCTTTCTTGCACTTGCATGTCATGCATTATATCAAACTTCTTTCTAAAATTTTCTCAAAGTAGATATACTTGGACATTGGATAATTGAAAATTCTAATTGAGTGAATCTAGGGTGAAAAGACATATAGGTACCTGAAGGGCGGGATAGGGTGATAGCTTCGTATGTCTTCCTTATACGTAACCAATCTCCGAACCTAGAATCACTATTTTCAAGAGACCAAAAGTGGAGTTATTTTTAAAAAGGGCCTAAATCTTTTTAAAGGTTGCCAAATAACCTTTTTTTCAAAAAACCTTCTCTTGAGGAAGTTTTCAAAACCAATTCAAAAATCCTATCTTTAATCTTTGGATTGCATTTAGTTTTAGGTGACCTAACTCACCTTAACAAAGTTAGGTGGGGACTCCAAATCTTTTCCCAAAAGTTCTTATTTAAATCAATTTCTAATTCAAACCTAGTAGCACTTACCTTTTTAGGAGGATAAGTTATAACGAGAGAGTACCGTGTTTTTCTCACTTGTGTGTTTTCTTGAGTGTGAAAAATTAAAGCACGACAGCGATGAGATCGGCATCAATTGAAAAGAAGATATTTCAAAAGCTATAAGCTTTTTTGGAAGATTTGAATATGTCTCGAAAGCATGGAAGAAAATATCATAAGACTTGGAAGCTATCTTGAAGAAGTCTTGGATTAATGGATGAAGCTATATTGATTAAAGAACTCTATAAGATATCAAATTGTTTAAATTTATCTTGAAGAGATTGATGGTGTTCTTGGAGATCAACTTGCTTTGAAGAAATTATTTCAAGCCTTAGAAGCTTCATTTGGATGATTATTGAAGAGCTTGAAGACTTTGAAGTTATTTGAAGAAGACTTGCAATAGATTTGGAATTATTGGAAAAAAGGGTCGACTCATGAATTCTCAAGCGTTGACTTATTCTGATAGTGGACTAGTTAAAAAGGATTTTGATGAAAAGGGTTGACCCCTCCTAACTTAGGAGTCGACTCCTCAGTCCAGAATGCAAAGTGTTGAAGAATGTCCAAAAAGGGTTAATTCCTTATTTCTCAAGGGTTGACACCTTTGGACATAGCCTTGATGAAGTTTGGTCTGAAGCTAAAAGAGTCAATCCCTCATTCTTAGGAGTCGACACATTTAAACATAGCCTTAATGAAGTTTGGACAAAAGTTAAAAGAGTCAACCCCTCATTCTTCAAGAGTCTACACATTTGGACAGAGCCATGGTAAAGTCAGACAAAACTCTAAAAGAGTTGACCCCTATTTCTCAGGAGTCGACACATTGGAACAAAGAGCTAAGGAAGATGATAACAGAACAAAAAGGGTGGACCCCTTCAGAAAAAGAGTTGACCCGTAAACTGTAACTAGTTTTTCAAATGGTCTCTTGGCTTGATCTCGCATTAAATGCACTCCTAACCACCACCAACGGCTAGAATCAATTCAAGGCCATTTATACAAGACCCCCCATAACATATATGCACAAGAATGTGAGGATTTAAGTGATATACAACAGATTGAAAGCTAATTCTCTACACCAAACTGCAACATTCTCTTTGTGGAGTATTTTTTGCACTTCCATTTGTTTATACACTCTTTGAGAGAGTTACCCATTGTATACTCTTTATATATTTCTCTTGGGAGGGTTTGTATACCTGAGAGTTTGAGTGTTCTTGTTAAAAACACTTGTAAGTTTAAGTAAAACTTGAACAAAATCACTGGGGCTTTGAGAGATTCGAAAGAGCTCTTGTAAAAAGTGAGTTAGGCACTTGAGCAACTAGCACCTGCTGTGTAAAGGAGTTTTTGCATAGTGGAAGACTTTCAAGGGGATCTTAGCAGTGAGGGCATAGATCACACGTTGTGATCAAACCTCAGTAAATCTGGTGTTCTTCATTGCGCTTTGTTTTTCTTCTTTACTCATATCACTTGCTTGCATTACGTCTTATTGTTTGCTTGCTTGGTTTATAATTTGATTAACCACTGTTACATTGCTTAACTAGTTTTTAATTGCATTGTTTGTGATTATATTTGAAAAACCCAATTGACCCCCCTCTTAGGTTGCCTACTTAGGCTAACACCTAGTTCTATGATGTCTTTTTTTTTTTTTTGTGATTTTGTTTATTTATTTTTATAAAATAAAATAATACAAAAATATTTTTATAACTTTGTAAATTTAAAGATTTCATGGCATTCATGTTAAATATTATATGATGATAATCATGTAAAGTATTTTGTTAAACTGAACTAGTGTACACCTTGGGTCTAATTCTCTATTTTTTGTTTGAGTGATGATTTTCATAACTATGAACCTAGTGTAACTTGAGCACACTTGATGTGTTGATGTTGTTTGTTCGCATATGTGATCACATATTTCTATGGGCCTTTCTTGATTATAATGATTGTCATATCATGGATTGACATATGATTAGCTTCCCATAATCAATGTAGGTGGTTCTTTTCACATCTTTCGTTACCATTGATTCTACTAACATTGAAGCTCCCTCTTGAAAACAAAATAATCTCAATGCACTTAAATCTTGGACAGGGCAACCTTTGAGTTTGTGTAAAGCTACTATTGACTATAATTAAACCAATAATTTTATGAATCAATAGAAAGAGATGCCTACTCATTTATGTAAAAGCCACCATTGTTGTCTTTTAAAGTGCACATTGAAGAGATAGGGTGAAAAAATGATATGATATTGAGAGGGAGTTTTTATTGCTATCCATTTTCATATCCATTAAACATATATGGGAGCTAATTGGTTTGACTTCTAGTTGTGTGATGGCCTTTAGAATTCAAATGTGGTGCAGCCATTTAGATCACAATTAGGAGTTGAACAAGTATTGATATTCATTGAGTCTACTTTATATACACTTGGAAATTTTCATGAACTTCATCATCTTGGAATAAATTATTTTGAATTTACTTTAGTTCCTGCACTTAGTTCTTGTTTAATATTTATGAATATGATTTGATTCAAATGACTTTGTGCATTAATATCATTAAAGTTCTGATAATTTGTATAGTTAACTTTTTAAGCTTTTGTTGGCTTTATTAGGGGAGTACTATTTTTTTAAAATATTTTTTTAGGTTTGTACACTTCTCGAGCAGAGCATCCCATTTTCATATTCATATTTGAATTCTTCTCTTCTGTGATTACTTTGTGTTTAATTTTGCATTTGCCAATGCATGACAAAAAGGGAGAGAGAGAATATGATAAGTTGTGTTGATGGGGAATATATTGACTCAATAGGGAGAATTGTGATATTGCATGTGTTTGCAGTTACTACAGTTTTATATATGTTTTTCACACATGTATTTCACAAGGTTGTATTGTTTTTTAATGTGCAGATAGAACATCTTAATCTTTTCACAATCCTTTGAAAACATGTTTGAGTTTATTACTTTCTACAACCATATGTTTTACTTTGTTAAAGTACTTGGGTTGTGATTGTAATGAGAATTTGTTAGGTTGAGTTTTGTCACAGAATTGTTAAGGGAGAGATTGTTAGAATTTTTAGTATTGGCTAATCTTATAGATATAAACGCATTGCTTGTATCTTGTTTCAAGTGGTAGTTGGGTTGAATAAGTATAAGATTCAAGTTTAAGCTGCTAGAGTATAAGCTATCCAAGCTGGAGTACAAGCCTTTAAAGCATGCAGAGCTAAAATTTTGGAAGGTCATATTTCTATGCTCAGGTGTCCGTTCAAGCTCCATTATATATGGATTTCAAGTAACTTTTTGAGAGCAATATGAATATGTAGATAAACATGGCTCGCACGAACTATACATGGCTCAAGAGAACCATACATGGCTCGAGCGATATGTGGACAGTCTTCAGAATTAGAGATCCAGAATGCATCGCTCAAACTTCGTTGGTGATACGCCGAAGTCATGTCCAAATTAAACTCTAATCTCATCTAACTCAGTCCATAATTGAGGACTCTCAAGCCAGGGGTTCTTAACCAATCAAAAGATAGTTCCAGCATACCTTTTGTGGGGTTTAAGAAATACTACATAAGTTCATGGAATTGTATGTGTTCCTTATCTCTAAAATTTAGAAAAGATTGACACAAGAGAGAATAATAGAGTGTGGGAAATACAATTCAAATTTTGGTGAAGTAATTATAGATGAGTTGCTAAGCATATAGAGTTTCTTCACTAGAGTATTAAACATAACAACACAATTGCGAGATTGTGTTAGTGGATTTCGAGGACGAGGAAGAACACCATGGTGATTCGGCGTTAAGGTCGATGCCAGGGAGAACAAAAACTTGAGGAGTTAAGCAAGTAATCTTAAACCAGAGTTCGTGGGTATTTGGATGGCAATTGTGGAGATTTAATTGTTATTGTTGTAAGTCATACTTGTGTAACCTGTTCATTATAATACTTGGCTTGCTGGATGTCGTTTTTTTTCAATTTGAGTTTCCACGAAAAACACTCATGTCTCTTTACTTTATCGCTGGATATTATTGTTGTGTGATGCATGCATGTAAATGATGACTTAGGTAAAGAGAACTAAATAAGATTTCTTAAGTAAATAGGTGGTCATAAGTCTTAATCCGTAAAACTAAAATTTTCAGTGTTTATGAGGAGTGAACAATGAGTAAGGCTAATAATTGAATCCAGTAACTCGAGTTTGGCTGGAGTTCATTCGTGAAAAAGCTTGTTTATATTCGTTTAATAAAAGAATCGAGCCAGGCTTAATCACGATTTTTGTTTCGCTCTAAAATTGAGCCAAGCTCAAGCAACCACGTGATCATTCGAACTTTGCATGCTTCTGTTGTACATACTGTTGTACAAATATCAAAAGGATGAAACACTATAGGTAGCTGTAAAATCACACCCAATAAATATTGATTGGCTAAGCAACAAGGCTGACACCTTTTAAATTGTTAGTTTCATATAAAATATGACGGCCAATTTTGTTATCATTACTCGTTAGAAGCACGAGGCAACCTTATTCACGTCACGTCACATTAATAAAGTAAAAATAATGAACTTGTTATATAATAAAATAACTCATGGCATTGTATAAAGAATAATTCTTCAGGAATTATCAAATATTTATCATATTAGTTCTTCTGAAACAATTAGGAATAGATCGTTTGGACCACTCAAGACTTTATTGACAATACAGAACCAAAAAAATACAACATGGTCTTTGAAGATTTACCTATACTTCACTGCATTTACTTTCTCTTTGCTTCTTTCTTTATATTTTCTTTCTATTCTGGGTTGTACCTCAAATTATTACTCGAGCCCCTATTTATAGTGTTCGGAGTCAAGGTAGTAAGCTACATCCTTTGTCCGCAAGGCTTTGATCAAGTCAACAAACTTATATTTGGCAAATAGCATTCAATGCTCTCGGAACTTGATGTTATGGATGAGGTCATCCATTATGAATTCTTTGCAAGAATTATAGGGACTCAAGAATTACCTTTGAAGGAGATGCTCTGACAATTAATTTTATTTGTGAATATGCAGCACTTGTATAATCATTTGACAAAAATATCTTCTGATTCTTTAGTGAATATCCATGTGACTCTTCAATAATTCGATGCATCATTGTTGATCTTGGATGATCCAAACGATCATGCCATAATACAAAATTCTTTGAGTCAAAGCACTTATGATGCATCGCTACAGGTGATTCCTCAGCTGTTATAGAAGCATAATACAATTCAAAAGACAATGCAGCAAGTTTTTCTAATATATATTTATTTCTTAAAATATAAGAAATAATATAGAGTTATTCTACATTATCTTCATTCGTCGTCACAATATGATATCCATTACGACGTATATCTTTAAAATTGATCAAATTCATTATAGATTTAGTAGAGTACAGTACATTATCAATACATAATTTTGTTCCTCTTGGCAATATTATATTGACCCTTCTAGAGCCTTCAATTAATTTTGTTGTGTCAGAGATTGTATTGATATTAGCTTTAAGTAATGTCAAGTGTAAGAAATATTTTTTCTCTTGAAAAATTGTGTGTGTTGTTTCACTGTCTACCAAACGTGTGCCTTCACCATTCATTTTAGAAATAATCAACGCGTTGGTACGATTCATGCATCTATATAGAAAATATTTAAATTGTTTATTTAAAATAAGATAATTTATTGAAAGAAAAGGCATATGAAGGAAACATTACAAAAGATGATAATAAACTACATAGACTAAAAAAACTAGAAAATAACGGTAATTAGTGTGGACATCCCCATCACCAATTAAATGGTCTATTTTTCTATTTGCATCTTCAAAGAAATCTGAAACATCCAAATGAGAAATATCGATCGAGCTATCAAAATCTATAAAATGCATTTCTGCATTTTTCTCTTTATCTTTAATTGAGGCTTGGTAAAGCTCTCTCAAATATTTAGGCATATAACAGGTACGTAACCAATGTCCTTTTATTCCACACTTGTAATAATATCTTCATAATTCTTGAGAGGTTTACTCTATAAACCTTTTCATTTTTTAGAGTTATTCCACTACTAGTAGTATAGTGTGGTATTTTTAAACTTCATATGATAAGTGTTACTTATACGATAATTTTTACGAGTTCGAAAATTATTCTTGCCACTACCACGACCACGTCTGCAACCACGTTTGCTAAATGAGATTTCATTCACTTCAGGGAATGGTGCAGAACTAGTAGGTCAGGACTGATGATTTTTCATTAGCAACTTATTATTTTGTTCAATCACAAGAAGACATGATATCAATTTAAATTATTTTTTAGATCTATGTTCTCGATATTGCTGTTGTAGGAGCACATTCGAGGTATGAAATGTGGATAATATTTTTTCTAACATGTCTTTATCAGTAATAATTTTTTCACATAACTTTTATCATGAGTTGATTTTAAATAACACAAAGTTGTACTCACTAACCATTTTAAAATTTTGCAATCTCAGGTGCATTCAATCAGATCGGGCTCTTGGGAGGATTACGGTCTTCTGGTGCTCGTACCTCTCCTTTAAATTTTTTTATAATATCAATAGATCTTTTATCGTGAAATACTCATATTTCAATTCTTCATAAAAATAGTGATGAAAAAAAAATCATTACTTTAGAGCAATCCTGCTGGAATGCGTCATTTTTCTCAGTTATTGTTTGTTCAAGTGCCTTCACAACCAGATGAATCTCAGTATTAAGGATTCATGATAAATAGTTATCTCCAAAAATATCATGGGCGGTGAATTCCAATTTTATAAGATTCAACATTTTCAAAATGCTATATTAACAAAACAATAAAATTAAATCAGGACAAGATTATTAAGACTACAGATATATTTAGGCCACATAAAATAATAAAAGGAACACTACAAAGTAACATTTGTCAACGTGAATATTAAATAATCATGATATTCTAAAATTTTACACTTCGTAAAAGTCATCAAGCATTAAAAGCTATGAGACGTATACGTATATGTGTATTCAGAGTTTCATGCTGATAACGTGTTATAAAATTAAAAAAATATAATGCAGATAAAATAACTCAAGATAAAGTATAGAGAATAGTTCTTTAGGAACTATCAAATATTTATCATATTAGTTCTTCTGAAACAATTAGTGATAGATCTTGTGGACCACCCAAGACTTCATTGATAATATAGAACCAAAAAAAATACAACATAATCTTTAAGGATTTATCTATACTTCATTTCTTTCTATTTTCTCTCTACTTCTTACTTTTTATTTTCTCTCTATTCTTAGTTGTACTTTAAACTATTACTCGAACCCTTATTTATAGCGGTCCAGGGTCGAGGCGGTAAGCTGCATCCATCGTCCCTAAGGCTTTGATCAAGTCAGCGAGCCTATATTTGACAAATAACATTTAATGCTCTCAGAACTCGATGAAAGAGTTCATCCATTATGTCATAACAGAACTAACAATATTACCCTCACACATATCTCATGAAGTGACTTAAAAGTCATAGCATTTGAACTCCACATTCCATTGCACATTAGTTGAACCGAGTTGAACTTGAACACTAATGACTAATTTTGTATGGAGCTCGAGCCGATCTCGAGTTAGACTCAAATGACAAATATTTAGCTTGGATCGGCTTGGCTCGCTGGGCTCAATTTCAGCCCTAATCATGCAGGGTGATCCAATGTTATTGCCTTCGGCCAAGCACAGGTGGACTATGTTTAAGGGGCAGATGGAGAAATGTGATTGGTGCTGCCGTCCGAGAGGAATGCAATTCCCAGAGCGAGATCCTGTCCTACTAGGTTGCCCGCTCAGTTGTATCTCGGTCTAGATTCGCCCAATTTACCAGCAACATCTTGTTATTACCAGAATGGTAAAAAGTAATGACGATGATGATCTTCGCTATTAAATTATCACGACCTCAACAAGCTAGAAATGTAAAGAGAATGAACGTCATTGAACTGCAAACACTACCTTTGCATGTAATTTGGCTATCCAGGAGTTCAACAAGGATTTAGTCACCAACCACCCTCATCAAATAGATGAAGGTCCCTAATAGTAAATGTACCTTGAGATATCATTGTTCGAATGTAAGTTTCAAGTTCTGCGAAAGGGCAACTGGAGCCTAGTTATAAAGGCAAATAGATAGAGCTTATACCATAGTTTATTATTATAGATTATTATTAGAGTTAGTGGATGACTCATATTCATAAGGTTCAAGTGCTAAAGTTAGCCCATGGAAGGAGCGAAAAGATGTGAAGCGAAATAGGCAAAAACGTTTTGCCTACACTGTTGCTTTGCTCTGTATAGGTTAATTCCGTTGTCTTACTCTATATTGTAGTATTATTTGTGGAAGAGATTGTCCGTGTGAAAACAACCACAAACGTTGTGTTGAAGCACGTAAATCCTATGTTCTTTCCGTGTGTTCTTATTTGTACATTATTGTGTAAATTCTGTTATTGTTGTCTATGCAACTGCCATAATTAATTAGGTAATTCTATAGGTACAGAAAATTTATAAAGAATTTATCATCAGCATTATAAGGTTGGATAAGAGTCATTCACTTAAAAATAAAACACCTATCATGATAACTCTTAATTCAATAATGTCACTGTCACATTATTCTAGTAAAACTTTCTCTACAAAATTTTTTAGAAGAATGACATTTTTCTAATAACAATCCATGACATTGTATTAATGCAAGGGTACCTGATAGTTGGCCCATATTTTTGTTCCCATGGTCTAGATTAACATGGCTGCTCTTAATGATGATCGTTGTTGCATTAATTGAGCCATTTGGCCCAGCATGGGATATTTGGAATTGGAGTAATTGGGCTTAGCTCGGGCTAGAAAGCTTTCGAGAATGAGTTTATCCTTAAACTCAGCCTAATCTCACGAGATTACGTGATTTTCGATCTTGATCACACCAATCGACCAAAGTAGCACTTTTCTATCTTATAAAATACGTTACTTGCAAATATGGCCGACTAGCTTATTGAGAAAAATACATTACGTGCAAGTTAAGTCTTGTCGCAAACGAGAGTTTAAGTAAGGTTTTGATTCTAATTAAGAATCTGAACCCAACAAGCCTTATTATAACTTTACCACATCAAACTCACTTTTTTGTCCCCTAAACTTTAGCAAAACCAAAGGGATACACTGCATATATACATACTAACATGCAAGAATTCAGTGAAGAAAAATGTTATTCTTCTAAAATTTTTGTACAAAATTTTGAACCAGAATGATGTAACAGTGGCAGTTTTGTAATTAAAATGCATCTTGATGAGTTTTTTGTTTTAAAGTGTCCAAGCCACATCATTCTGAAAATATATTCTGGATAACGTTAAAATGAACTGTCCAAGAAAAAATGAAAATAAGTGATGCAGAACAAACCCACCACCAACTTCCGTGACTTCTGAGGTAGTGCCCACAGTTTCCCAAAAGCCTACCTTTTTTTGCATCCACCCTGCACCGCCTTCAATGTGAATACTTCATTTTATAGCGACAGGTTGAACGTCCTAATCGTGTTCTCACTACACTCGAGTCCTATTCCGGCCTAACGTTACATTTGGTAAAAAAAAATAATAATAAAATAATTATTCTTATTTTTATTTTTATTTTTTTATTTGATATCACAATTTAAAATTAAAATGGTAATTTCCTATAAATGATCATTTTCACATTTTGTGAAAATGATCATTTCCTCTTTTGAAAGTAGAAATTGCCATTCCACTTTCTTATGGAAAGAGAATATAATACAAAACTTGAAAACATTTTTCTTTTTTTATCAAATTTTTGGAAAAAAAAATGTTTGATGAATTGATTTTAGTTTTAATTTTAAATTTTTAAAAAGTTGAAAAAATAAAAAAAAATACTGTGTTTAATTTTAAAACAAGTCTTTCGCCCTTTCCATCCACTACCACCACCATCACCACCACTCATTGTCGCCACCACTGTTGCCACTCGTAGCCATCATTGCTACTACCACCACCGCCAACTACCGTTGCCGCTACCATTGTAGCCGCCCCTCCCCCGCCCACTATCGCCACAACCACCACTCATTGTTACCACCGCCACGTGGGCAATTCATTCTGTGTTATTTTAGAGGGTGATGATAATTAATTTCAGCATGATTTGCAATTTGCTTTTGCTAGCTCTTCCATTACCGCCTCATCCTGTGACTCAAAGTTTGCAACAAGGTGATTATAATCTTTCATCTCAACTCCACCACTGGCAATACAAGAGCAACAGAAGTCTATTGCTTGCCTGAACTGTTCTCATTACATAAATTTTTTTTTGCCAACACACAGTCATATGAAGCCAAGGATGAATCTTCTTTAATTTTTGTATTTGTCACAACTAAGACTTCCACCGCCGCGGCCAACACCACTACAACTCGCCGACGCCGTTGCATTATCAAACGTCCAATGTTATTTAATAAATAATATGTAATATTCTAATACCCAATACGTAATATAATATCAAATGTTTATATTATATATTAAAATATCATTTCATTTTGTTATACCATTATTAATTTGTTTATCAAACAAGAGAATGAGAATAACTATTTCATTCTATTCTCATTCTCATCCATTCTCTTTCTTGTTCTCATTTCATTCCATTTTCTTGTACCAAACATAGTCCAAAAGTAATCGGGTTCAGGTTGAGACTAGTTAACTGTATAATATCTCAAAATAAAAATAATTCTTTAAAAATAAAAATAAACAAATTACGTAGACATAAAAGCAATAAAAGATTGAGAAAAATGTAGGCTAAATCCCAAAAAGTAAAAATAATATTAGAATCCTTACCTTTGTTTTCATATATAAAGGTTATTTTGTAGGATTAAAATATGGTTAGAATATTTAGAGTATTTCACAATATAATCGGGACGAGGCCGGGGTAGAATAACCTAAACTTTATCCCACCCCAAACCTTTAATCCGTTTATTTATACTTCAAACTCAAACCATAAGCTAGAGGTGGAGTAAAGGGGTTTAGATTTTTCGAGCCAAATTGTCATCTCTAATTTCTTGACCTGTTTGCCTAGTTAGGCATGTGTAGCCACGTCTGTTTGCAGACTAAGAAAATAGAAATAAGTAATACTATAAGATAAAAAAAGTGATAGTATATAATAAGTAATGCCATAATGTGATGAGAGAATTACTCCTACTATATATGTTTGGCTAGGATGTGATAATTAATATGATATTATTATATTATCATATTATTTATTACAAAATTAATATTAATAATATATTTTAGATTGTAATATACTTATATAATATAATATTAATCTATTATAAAATAATTGAAAAGGTAAAAATGAGATTTCTATTTTATCTCAAGAAAGGGATATATAATACTACTTCTCTCATAATATTACATATTCCTATTTTGAGAGATTACATGTCCGGAGAAAAATATAATTCGATATCATATTTTTGTACCAAACATAAGTTTTGTGGGCGTCAGGGAATATCATCTTCCATTCTCTATCCCTTGTCCTTCAAATGAACATGGCCAAAGTAATTCTTACAGTATGACTCAACTCGATGCACTCGCAAATACATGTATATAGCTCAGGACACAAGTTTGGACTTGGAATTCCATGGCCCTTTCATGGGAAGGACTGTCACCTAACCCATTTGTTTGTATATATCCGTAAAGTTTCCACCTCCAACCAATACCTTTCAATCTGTGTCAATGTCCTACTGCAAATGTCTCGAAAGCAAACACATTGGGCCATACCAATGGAACCTCAAAGCACCATCACCCACACAAAACTGTCAAATTTTGAAGCTTCTTTCCCTCCCTTTCATCATTAGGGTGCCCTTTTCTTCATTAGCTTTCCAATTTCCATCACTTCTTCCCTCTTTTGACTCTTAAATGGGGGTTGATGCTTTAGAAGATTCTGATAGGGAGAGAGAGAGAGAGAGAGAGAGAGAGAGAGAAAAGACTCAGAAAAGCTTTGCACTTCCTTTGGTGGTCATTGGTCTCCTTTTGATGCCTTTGTAACACACATGGGATGGCTCTTAACTTTACCCCCTTTCCCAAAGCTACTCAAATGTTATTAACTATTTTCCCAGTAGTGGTGATCATATTCATACCACACGTGGCTAACAGAAACATTTACAAAAAGAATGGGTTGCAATGGAGCCCAAAACTTAATTGCATTATTAAAAAAGAATTTAAATTTTGCTACTTACTTTGTTTTTTATTTTATTAATTACGAATTATGACTCAGTATTGTTATATTATTTTAAATTTTAGAACATAATAAGTTAACTCAATGAACTATTAATTTGTATCAATCAAGCCCTCGTGTTAACAATTTGTTAGAAAAATATATGAAAAATTGTTATTTGATTTGTACATATTAACAAAAGTATAATTTTATACCTAAATTAATCTTCTTTGGTTAAAATAATTGTCTAATGACTGAATTGTCCCTTTAATTGATATGTAAATATAGAGACAAAATAAGAGGTATTTTAGTTATTAGACAATTATTACAAAAAGAAAATGTAATTAAGCCATAAAATAAACTTTTGTGAATATGTACAAGTTACATGATAACTTTTTATCTACTCTCTTACATGATTACTAATATATTTCTAATAGAATGGGTTGATTGATACAATTTGATAGTTCAGGGAGTCAATTTTTTATGTTTAAAAGTTTAGGGGAACATAGTAATATTGTGTCATAGTTTAGAGAGTGTGCTTGTAATTAATTCTTTTTATTTTTGGTATTGTAGTCAAGAGTTCCCGGATTAGCTTATATATACCTCGACTAACCTTTTTTGAATCCTGTCAAAGGCAACCATACGACAAGACTAGAGTATTTACAATAAATAAATCTCTTACAGCTTGACTCCAAGAGTTAAAACTTCGGTTGGCCAACACAGGGAGCACACCATTTTATCATTAGGTCACATGTATGCATCCTTAACTTGCATGCAGAGCTTATTTTATTATTTTAG
Source organism: Euryodendron excelsum (assembly GCA_033060915.1). Lineage (NCBI taxonomy): Eukaryota > Viridiplantae > Streptophyta > Magnoliopsida > Ericales > Pentaphylacaceae > Euryodendron > Euryodendron excelsum. Next base: position 27,021,192 of record CM065385.1, on the reverse strand, counting down.
ACCTGTAATGTTGATACCGCTATGAAGTAATTTTACGCTTGTGCAAAGACTCGGCCTCATATATATATATATATATATATAAAATAAAACGCTTGTATGTTACTCTTTTTTGCCTTAATAGGGGGAATACTTGTTACTTAAGCATATAATTAATTAGGGCAGAGCAAGGCACATGAATTGTTTTGAAGGAAACCTATGGAGGGGGGAATGATTTAATAGGGTTTTTGATGATCCTATAGTTGCTTTTGGCACAAATTGCAAACTCTATAGAGTATTTTTATTATGTTATTGAAATTACGTTAAATGGATTTTTTTGCAAATACATACTCAATTTTATTTTCATTTTCCTAACTTAACTAAACAAAAAAAAAGGTTTATTTCACTCCATTTCCTTTTCTTATGTTTTCTGTTTTTTTTTTTTTTTTGTCCACAAATCTACGATCCAAACTATAGTTACTAAGAAGCTTTGTTCAAGTGAGAAAAGTGCTTCCGCATAAATGCATTTATTATCTGTAATTCTTTTGACAATTTTTGTGCAATGTTTTAGATATGCATTTCTATTATTGGTGTATGTAATTCTTTTGACAATTTTGTGATTAGATATATTTAAGCTGTTGAACGAAAATGCAAAAGAAAATAAGATGAAACTGGCAAAAAAAAAAAATTCTAGGGAAACTATAAGGAATTGAAAGTATTAATCTTTTCTTTTTCTATATTTTTTTCCTGATTTTTTCTATTTTTATTTCCATATCATTTTTCACTTTCGCATTCACTTCCTATTCTACTAACTATGATACAAGCATAAAAGAATTTTTTTTCCATTCCCAATAACTCAAGCCCATAAAAAAAAAGCATTATTTAGACCCTTTGCCATTGTAAGCAAGAAGATTCAATCTCACCGTCACATTTTTGTAAGGATCCCTCGAAATCTAAAGCTTTATCTTTTGCAAGAAACAAACTACCAAAGGCATTCTAGCCCAAAAAGAAGCAAAAAAAGATGCAAGGCCAAGGAACGACGAGTTATGTTAGAGACAATGCTTTCACCTAATAAAGCAGAGGAAAAGGACTTTCATTGAAAATTGGAAAAAGTGATAAAGCATATGAAGACTAAAGACAGGAACTGTATCGTTATGCATGTCAAAAAAATAATATAAATACATATATATATATATATATATATATATCTATATATTGACATATTTGAGTGCAAGGTAACACAAATGAGATGGACAATCGACATCCAACTACCCCCTATACTTTTGAGTAAACAAAAAAATAGTTAAAAGTGTCAAGAATGAAAATTCCCTTGAAAACAAACACCATATTTTGCTTGAAAATTTTCTCACGTAGTGGTTCACAAAAACCCAAAAATCACGATTGGTTGTTGATAGAACATAGTGATTATAAGAAGAAAAAAAAAGAGAGAAAACAAGACCTTATTTGACATTCCTTAAATTCATGCTTTTATCATGTAAATTGAGAACAAAATTATCATTTATATTTCAGAGGAAAGAATTGAAAGTAGGCTTAGTAACCAAGCTCATGTAACATGTTTAAACTTGCATATGACTTGTTTGAATTGAGAACAGAAATCGTTATTGGTTGCTGATAGACCATACTAATTTTTGCATATATTTTCGTTTGGTTTTTGCTAAAAGCCGCAAAGTCTAAATTGAAAACTCATAAAACGAGAAAACAATTCAATTCATTTAAAATAAAAAGATAGGCAAAAAGAGGAAAAAAACTAGTTAAAAAATTCATAAAAAGTTAATTCAAATGAGATAAAAAATATTGTGAACATCTCAAAGTTCATGATTACCACTAGCTTTATGTTTTAGGTGGTATCGGATTAGTCTTAACTTTGACATCAAGATCCAAGTCCTCTTTTTATATTGTTACGGTAAAAGCATAAAAAATGGAAATGAACAAACAATAGGCAAAATAATAACACCAATAAGAAGGAGGAACAAATTATGCTTCAATTGCACGGTTTTTATCAGCCTTATAATGGGTTGCATAGCAAACCCATTTTTGGTTTTAGAAAATGATTTTCTATTTGTTTGGACATTAATCCCAAAAACTAAAGACATCAAATTCTGGAAGTGCTTCATCAAAGACAATACTATGGTTACAATATCTTGCTGATTTTACTCATGACATTAGTTGAGTGTTATGGCGTGTGATAACAACAGAAATGTACACAAACAAGGAATTTTTCATTTTGCAAGAAACCCAATTGGGATCCTTACTTATTTGGTTGTGGTTCCGTCTTTGTATTCATTTTTGTTTTTTGTGTTATCAAAATCAGCAAAATTAAGTTGAGAGCTTTTCATTTCTTCTGTTCTTACAAAGAAAAAAAAAATAAGACCATAAAAAACACTATTATTTTCAGAAGATATCATTGCTCCAGTAACTCATAAAATACTTTGAGTATAGTATCTAAAATGATAGTATTTTATAAAATAAAAAAAAATTCTGAAAAATAAGTCCCAGTACCAGTTTGCAAAATGCAATTTTAATAAATTTTAGAAAACAAAAACAAAAAAAACTGAAATTGTAATAGATTTAGCATGAGACAAGTCAATTGCATGTCACCTTCAGAGATTGTACAGCCTTCATTGTGCCTTTAGTGAAAGTCCAACCTTTGCACCTAATGTGTAGTAAGGAATCCAATAATTGACTAATGGACTCCATATTGAAAGTATGAAAGAAATTTCTTAATAGAATACACACACTAAATCCTGATTTTCCTAGCTTTTGGTTTTCAAGTACTGCAACAGAAACAAAATCTTTGTATATGCTTTCATCTTCCTTTTCTCTTTTTGTTTTCTGCAGATTAAGAAGAAAATTTTCTTTTTTATTTGGTGCGTGGTAATGTATGTAGTGCCATGGTTTTTTTTGCCTTTCTTTTTTTTTTGTGTGGGGTGAATATAAAAGATAACCTTAACATATAAATTTAAAATTACATGTTAATTATAAGTTTGGAAATGAGAGGGATGGGAGTAATGCCATTGTTGTTTGCAACAAAAACGGGGCAATACAATGTGCCTAAAAATGATAAACTTCTTTCCTTTGTAAAATTAGTTCTTTCACTAAATCGAGTTTTACCTTATTTACTTTTTGTTAAAAAAAAAAAACTTTGATATATGGACCGCTACTAATGAAGTGAATAAATGCTCATAAAGGTCTTTTTCTGTGTCCATAATTTTGATCACCATAGTGGGTGAAAAGAATATCCACAACGAAGATTTCAGATGGAGACATGGAGGCCAATTAAATGAAACTTGGGCAAATGGTACCGACCTTTTTTTTTGTGGTGTAAAACTAACTTACGAGGTGCATGACCGCGATTCCATTAGAATGATAAATTCTAATCTTAGAGACAAATTATAGAAAAAAATAAGAATGACATGACGGTGGCTTTTTTTTAATTAAGGGTTATATTTTGTTTTAAAATAATACTTTAATTTAATCATATTATTTTATATATAATTTTATATAAATTTTTTATTTGTATAACATTACTATTTTATTGATCTTAACTTATAAGTCTCTTATGGGCGCTTAGGGCCAATTTTTAAGTGTTTGTATTAGAGAATACAACCATCAAGGCTGTCATTCACTAGTGACAAATTAGGAATGATACCAACTCCAAGTTAAACAATAATAAATAAATAAATAAATAAAAACAGAGCCAAAACAAATGGGGGTTTCACTTCGTTTATGTTGGCATTACATATAATACCTCATAACGTATTATGTGCTGGAAACAATACCAAACAGCCTATTTAGTGTACTTTATATGGAACTGTTATACTACCAAAATCATAATATTATTATGTTGTTACAATTAAGGGTAAATAATTATTTTGTTTCTCTAATTTTTTCTTAAATTTTAATATCATTCCTTAACTTTAATTTTTTCTATTTAAATTCTCAAACTTTAAAAAAGAAATTAATATGGTCAAACTCTTCAAAATAGGCAAAAAAGAACTAAAGATTTTGATTTTGTGGACCACCAATTATTGACCCTACCACTATCAAGGAGATTTTTGAAGCTACATTTGTTAACCCAAAATGAAAAATATTATATTGGAACAAATCACAAAAATGCTACTACTGTTAATTTATTTCTTCTGTTGATAGTATCAATACGAATTTAAATTCTAACAGTTTAGGGATAAAAATGTAGCGAATTTTAGTTTAACAAGTAAAGTGAAACTGAATTATAATTGAGAGAGTTAGAATGTAATTAATTTTTAATTTTTGTAACCTATTTTAAAAATGTTGGATCACATTAACTTCTTTTTAAAAGTTGGAGGGCTTAACTAGAAAAAATAAAAATTACGAAATGACATTGAAATCTGAGGTAAAGTTGGAAGGACAAAATAATGAGATCGACTCCCATCCAAATTTTAATATCCAGACTCCTTATCTAACTACACCCCGTGTTGATAAATGAAATCCAATAGATAATATTGTTTTCCAATTCGAATCCACATTCTTATTTTGCTACTTTTTTTTTAGCATTAACTAAAATCGTGAGTTTAAATAAGATAATATTATTTGCGTGACTTACACGTGACGTAATAAGATAAAAGTCTGAAAGATTTTAAATATTAAAGTTTGGAGGGAAGTCAAATCCCAAAATAATTGTTTATCCTATAATTAAATATTCCGTCGTGGGAGTGAATACGCTAATATTGATGAAGTTGAGAATGATTAAGTCAAATTGCCATTTCCAGCCAAGTTTGCACCTTAATTAGGCGACTATAGTCCTAATGTAGGTTGACATGCTTATAATTAACTTGAATGGGCACTACTTTTTGAATTTATTTTTTGAATTTATCCTATTGTAGGTTATTGTCTATGCTTCGAAACCATGAAATTTTCTTTAGTTTCCTATTTATCTGTAATCATTATCTAATTAATCAAACATGATTTTTGTACTTGAAAGAATAGAGTTTTTATATTCATTTTCTTGCTCAAAAAAGAAAAAAAAAAAAGAAGTATTATATATTAAAAAAAAATTAGCATCAGCCACGACTGATGCTCAATCACTAGCTAATACTTGACACATCAATTAAGACCTATAAACTGATGAGTTTTTATTGATGTGTACAACATTAACCATCGATTAAGGATCAACCATGCTAGACGTTTTCTTATATATTAGAACTAGTCAAACTTTTTAGCATTTCATAATAGATTATACAAACACAAGTGATCATAGGACAAATTTTCGGTCCGAAAAATCATGGGTACAATGATCAAACCTAATAATTTTTTCAGCAGCACGAATACTTGTTTGAATTTAGAAATTTTTTTAATGTTGCACCTTTTTCTCCGCGGACACCATTTTTCTCTTGTACTTATCCGCCACTGTCAATTGAAACCCAACGACATTTCTTATAAAATATAAAGTATTAAAATACAATCAATGTTAAGATGAAATTATGAAAGGAAATGGTTATATTGCATTTGGAATCCCTTAGTCAACAATTGAATAAATATATCATATGCCCTCACCGCCCATTACCGTCCATATTATTATTATTTTTTTAATAGAGTGTCTGGCCGTATGCACACAACTTGATTAATTTTGGAATCTGTGTAATCCCATCGTCTCACATAAATGAGGTAATTATTAGGCCAAAAGGTTTAAAAAAATTCTTGCGCTTAATAAGAGTCAAACTCTTAACATTTCTTTGAGAAATCATAAATTCTGGCCAACTAGACTAACTTAGTTGATTTTTACCAGCCATACTTAACTTTTTCACGACAGACTAACAAAATTTCTTTGTCATGATGTAAAATATAATGAGGTTCATTCTTGCTCTTTTTGTACATAATGAAAGGGCATTAGACCCTTATTAAGTTTTTAATACTGATTTTTTTTTTCTCTATTAGGCATATTGACAAATATTTTGGCAAAATATTGTTGTATTCATTAAATCATCAAGCTTGTAAGTGAAAGAGCTATCGATGATGACCAATAATATTCAAAACAAATTTTGCTTCTTTATTTTTTTGGCAATTGTTACAATATCATTTCTACAATTTATTATTATTTTTTATGCTTGAGAATGTTTGTTAGGCTTGTAAGTGCGGTTCTCGATTCAACAGGAATGTTTCCAAATTATTAATTTAATTTTAAAAGATATTGCAACTATTTTATTTTAAAAATTGATTATTGAAAAGAAGAGTTTTTTTTTTTTGCTTCTATCAAAGCAAAGTACAATTTAACAGCTATTGCACATCTTCACAAATATTATGGCAAAGTAAAAAAGTTGGCTTGGCTTTTACTTGTTATGGGAATTCTATTAAGGGAATAAAGCAAAACAAAACATACATTTTTTTTTGGTTAATGACCACATGTTAGTTATCAATTCACACAAATGAAGTAATTACTAATTATATGAACAAAGACTTTGAGAATAGTCACGTCTAAATTTTGTTTTTAATTTTAGACTTCACACTCAACATAAAAAACGGCTGACATCTTAGTAAAACAAACAGGTGTACAATGGCATAATCCCTTACATTAAATAATAATTAATTGAGTAATTTGACTACTCCCCACAATTTTATTAGGAAGGAACTCATGTCCTCATGGTAAAGGAACAGAGACTAGCGATTTACTAAACGTTTTTTTGACATCATATCAGGGATGTAAAAGCAGAAGAGCCTGAAAAATGCAGTATCATAAATAGATACAACCAGACAGTTGGCCATTACAGCAATATCCAAAAATCAAGGGAAAAGATATTCCAACACCAAAACACATCGTCCGGTGCAAATACACCATGCGATTTCACACGCCCAACACCAAAACCCATCCAACGATTGCAGATTAGCCAATACGTACTCCTTGAACGCGGACTAACATTGCTCCTCACCACCGGAATCCTTACAATCTCCCCGCCGTCATGGGCCACATAAAAATTTTTTTAAAAAAAAAGGGGTCACAAATCGAAAGTCTTCCAAATGCTATGTCCTCTCTCTCTCTCTCCCCTCCACACCCCCACAGCGCGCCACGGTAAATCAGTGACAAAAAGTCAGGAGGAGAAAAACAGAATATAACGACGATTCTGTCATAAATCCAGAAATTCACAGCTGACTACCTGAAGTCCAACGTCTCTCTTACTCTCTCATAACATTTATGCTTAACAATATATTGTTACTCTCTCATAACAATATATATACTTGTATATACAGACTTCCGGCATTACTCTACTTTCCGATGACTGCCGGAGACAACCGCTCCGCTAATTGACGTTTGGCATGGCGGACGAGGAGGTTCCGAGGACTTTCCGAGCACTGGTAGAGAGGGCGGACCGGAAGTTTGCTAGGGTTCGCGACGTCCCGGCGTACGGGCGGGGACCCAACCACTACTTCCATAAGGTGTTCAAGGCCTACATGAGGCTGTGGAAGTACCAGCAAGAGAATCGCAAGAAGCTCGTCGAGTCGGGCCTCCAGCGCTGGGAAATCGGCGAGATCGCGTCTCGCATTGGTCAGCTCTACTTCGGCCAGTACATGAGGACCAGCGAGGCGAGGTTCTTGCTCGAATCGTATATATTCTACGAGGCGATACTGAACAGAGGCTACTTCGAAGGATCGAAGGGTTCGGCCAAGGATCGAGGCGTGAGGTTCAAGGAATTGAGGTTTTACGCGAGGTTTTTGTTGGTTTCGCTAATATTGAGCCGATCAGAGATGGTGAAACTTCTCGTGGAGAGGTTCAAGGCTCTTGTTGATGATAGCATAGCGAAATTTCGGGTACGAATTCCTCTTTATATGCAGTAGACTAATGAACTGCTTTTCTTCTAATGAAAATAACTACCTTTTTTTTTTTTGGCAATTGGATCTACTTCCATATGAAAGCTTGAAGAACGTTAGAAGCAGAATTTTTCAATTTGACACTGAAACTTGTGTCAATTAGTTTAATTTCTTGAAAATTCGGAAAGTTCTTTGGTCGAGATTAGTGCACCTTATTAATTTTATTTTTCATATTTTCATTTCCGGATAGGACGTTGATATTTAGGCAAATAACAGACAATTCATATGGCCTTATAGTGTCCTTGTAAATTAAAAAACATGCGTGGTTTTTGATAAATGTCCTTGTACTCATTTTTCAAATTCATTTCAATCTTATAGTGTGTTTTTATAAGAATTGTTGTTTTTCGTTTTTGTTGAAGTACAGTTGCAGCACTATATGAAAGTCTGTCTCTGTTCTGTGATTTTTTTTCCCTTCTTTTTTGTTGGGATTTGGCGGGTAGTTTGTCAGAATTTAAAAATTTCTATCACTAGACACTAGGAGCACCTTATTTTATTCTTTGTCGTATTTTTCAGGTTTGATTCTCCATTCTATGTCTATTTCTTTATGTTTTTGTGATGGTTTTAGGACTTGTGGGTGATCAATATTAGCAGCACATAAGATAGGTCAATTTTTAAGCTTCAAGGGACACATCAATTTATGTGTAATGGGTATTATGAGTTTATAAAGGGTGTGAAGAATTTTTAGGTATATAGTTGCATTAGTGTCAGAGGATTCTTCAAACTGAGAGAATCTGTGTGATGACTGAGTTGTAAAAGATTAACTGAATTATGCTTATAAAAAAAGAAATAAATGAATTCTGTTAGTGCATGTGTGACTTTGAGTTAGATGAAGACTTTATAAATACATGATGGGGGATTAAATTCGATGTTTCTTAAAGTCTGTCTCTGTTCTGTGATTTTTTTCCCCTTCTTTTTTGTTGGGATTTGGCGGGTAGTTTGTCAGAATTTAAAAATTTCTATCACTAGATACTAGGAGCACCTTATTTTATTCTTTGTCGTATTTTTCAGGTTTGATTCTCCATTCTATGTTTATTTCTTTATGTTTTTGTGATGGTTTTAGGACTTGTGGGTGATCAATATTAGCAGCACATAAGATAGGTCAATTTTTAAGCTTCAAGGGACACATCAATTTTATGTGTAATGGGTATTATGAGTTTATAAAGGGTGTGGAGAATTTTTAGGTACATAGTTGCATTAGTGTCAGAGGATTCTTCAAACTGAGAGAATCTGTGTGATGACTGAGTTGTAAAAGATTAACTGAATTATACTTATAAAAAAAGAAATAAATGAATTCTGTTAGTGCATGTGTGACTTTGAGTTAGATGAAGACTTTATACATACATTATGGGGGATTAAATTTGATGTTTCTTAAAGTCGGGTAGTTTGTCAGAATTTAAAAATTTCTGTCACTAGATACTAGGAGCACCTTATTTTATTCTTTGTCGTATTTTTCTGGTTTGATTCTCCATTCTATGTTTATTTCTTTATGTTTTTGTGATGGTTTTAGGACTTGTGGGTGATCAATATTAGCAGCACATAAGATAGGTCAATTTTTAAGCTTCAAGGGACACATCAATTTTATGTGTAATGGGTATTATGAGTTTATAAAGGGTGTGGAGAATTTTTAGGTATATAGTTGCATTAGTGTCAGAGGATTCTTCAAACTGAGAGAATCTGTGTGATGACTGAGTTGTAAAAGATTAACTGAATTATGCTTATAAAAAAAGAAATAAATGAATTCTGTTAGTGCATGTGTGACTTTGAGTTAGATGAAGACTTTATAAATACATGATGGGGGATTAAATTCGATGTTTCTTAAAGTCTGTCTCTGTTCTGTGATTTTTTTCCCCTTCTTTTTTGTTGGGATTTGGCGGGTAGTTTGTCAGAATTTAAAAATTTCTATCACTAGATACTAGGAGCACCTTATTTTATTCTTTGTCGTATTTTTCAGGTTTGATTCTCCATTCTATGTTTATTTCTTTATGTTTTTGTGATGGTTTTAGGACTTGTGGGTGATCAATATTAGCAGCACATAAGATAGGTCAATTTTTAAGCTTCAAGGGACACATCAATTCTATGTGTAATGGGTATTATGAGTTTATAAAGGGTGTGGAGAATTTTTAGGTATATAGTTGCATTAGTGTCAGAGGATTCTTCAAACTGAGAGAATCTGTGTGATGACTGAGTTGTAAAAGATTAACTGAGTTATACTTATAAAAAAAGAAATAAATGAATTCTGTTAGTGCATGTGTGACTTTGAGTTAGATGAAGACTTTATACATACATGATGGGGGATTAAATTCGATGTTTCTTAAAGTCTGTCTCTGTTCTGTGATTTTTTTCCCTTCTTTTTTGTTGGGATTTGGCGGGTAGTTTGTCAGAATTTAAAAATTTCTATCACTAGATACTAGGAGCACCTTATTTTATTCTTTGTCGTATTTTTCTGGTTTGATTCTCCATTCTATGTTTATTTCTTTATGTTTTTGTGATGGTTTTAGGACTTGTGGGTGATCAATATTAGCAGCACATAAGATAGGTCAATTTTTAAGCTTCAAGGGACACATCAATTCTATGTGTAATGGGTATTATGAGTTTATAAAGGGTGTGGAGAATTTTTAGGTATATAGTTGCATTAGTGTCAGAGGATTCTTCAAACTGAGAGAATCTGTGTGATGACTGAGTTGTAAAAGATTAACTGAGTTATGCTTATAAAAAAAGAAATAAATGAATTCTGTTAGTGCATGTGTGACTTTGAGTTAGATGAAGACTTTATACATACATGATGGGGGATTAAATTCGATGTTTCTTAAAGTCTGTCTCTGTTCTGTGATTTTTTTTCCCTTCTTTTTTGTTGGGATTTGGCGGGTAGTTTGTCAGAATTTAAAAATTTCTATCACTAGATACTAGGAGCACCTTATTTTATTCTTTGTTGTATTTTTCAGGTTTGATTCTCCATTCTATGTTTATTTCTTTATGTTTTTGTGATGGTTTTAGGACTTGTGGGTGATCAATATTAGCAGCACATAAGATAGGTCAATTTTTAAGCTTCAAGGGACACATCAATTCTATGTGTAATGGGTATTATGAGTTTATAAAGGGTGTGGAGAATTTTTAGGTATATAGTTGCATTATTGTCAGAGGATTCTTCAAACTGAGAGAATCTGTGTGATGACTGAGTTGTAAAAGATTAACTGAGTTATACTTACAAAAAAAGAAATAAATGAATTCTGTTAGTGCATGCGTGACTTTGAGTTAGATGAAGACTTTATACATACATGATGGGGGATTAAATTTGATGTTTCTTAAAGTCTGTCTCTGTTCTGTGATTTTTTTCCCTTCTTTTTTGTTGGGATTTGGCGGGTAGTTTGTCAGAATTTAAAAATTTCTATCACTAGATACTAGGAGCACCTTATTTTATTCTTTGTTGTATTTTTCAGGTTTGATTCTCCATTCTATGTTTATTTCTTTATGTTTTTGTAATGGTTTTAGGACTTGTGGGTGATCAATATTAGCAGCACATAAGATAGGTCAATTTTTAAGCTTCAAGGGACACATCAATTCTATGTGTAATGGGTATTATGAGTTTATAAAGGGTGTGGAGAATTTTTAGGTATATAGTTGCATTAGTGTCAGAGGATTCTTCAAACTGAGAGAATCTGTGTGATGACTGAGTTGTAAAAGATTAACTGAGTTATGCTTATAAAAAAAGAAATAAATGAATTCTGTTAGTGCATGTGTGACTTTGAGTTAGATGAAGACTTTATACATACATGATGGGGGATTAAATTCGATGTTTCTTAAAGTCTGTCTCTGTTCTGTGATTTTTTTTCCCTTCTTTTTTGTTGGGATTTGGCGGGTAGTTTGTCAGAATTTAAAAATTTCTGTCACTAGATACTAGGAGCACCTTATTTTATTCTTTGTCGTATTTTTCAGGTTTGGTTCTCCATTCTATGTTTATTTCTTTATGTTTTTGTGATGGTTTTAGGACTTGTGGGTGATCAATATTAGCAGCACATAAGATAGGTCAATTTTTAAGCTTCAAGGGACACATCAATTTTATGTGTAATGGGTATTATGAGTTTATAAAGGGTGTGGAGAATTTTTAGGTATATAGTTGCATTAGTGTCAGAGGATTCTTCAAACTGAGAGAATCTGTGTGATGACTGAGTTGTAAAAGATTAACTGAGTTATACTTATAAAAAAAGAAATAAATGAATTCTGTTAGTGCATGTGTGACTTTGAGTTAGATGAAGACTTTATACATACATGATGGGGGATTAAATTCGATGTTTCTTAAAGTCTGTCTCTGTTCTGTGATTTTTTTCCCTTCTTTTTTGTTGGGATTTGGCGGGTAGTTTGTCAGAATTTAAAAATTTCTTTCACTAGATACTAGGAGCACCTTATTTTATTCTTTGTCGTATTTTTCAGGTTTGATTCTCCATTCTATGTTTATTTCTTTATGTTTTTGTGATGGTTTTAGGACTTGTGGGTGATCAATATTAGCAGCACATAAGATAGGTCAATTTTTAAGCTTCAAGGGACACATCAATTTTATGTGTAATGGGTATTATGAGTTTATAAAGGGTGTGGAGAATTTTTAGGTATATTGTTGCATTAGTGTCAGAGGATTCTTCAAACTGAGAGAATCTGTGTGATGACTGAGTTGTAAAAGATTAACTGAATTATACTTATTAAAAAAGAAATAAATGAATTCTGTTAGTGCATGTGTGACTTTGAGTTAGATGAAGACTTTATACATACATGATGGGGGATTAAATTCGATGTTTCTTAAGGTTCGATTTTGGAGATAATTACGTAAATGTTGAATTGTGTGATTTTTTTTTTTCATTCTATTCAGTAATCTGCATGACTATGCTTTTGAGCTTATGCCAATCTCATTAAAAATTTCTAAATGTGTAACCTTTTTGGGAACATGATAAACATCATTGCAAATTTGTTGGGAGGGCGTATTGTGAAAAATATTTTGTTTTCTGATAATTGATTGAAAGGAAATGTATCAAGAGATGCAAGGTAATTATCAGAAAGGAAATGTATCAGGAGATGCAAGGTGGTGCATTTGAATTTGAAGTTGATCATAGTAGTTTGGTTGTTGACTAGCTCATAAAGAACTACTTGAATATATAGCTTTTAGATGTCGTCTTAGTTGTCTGTTCAACATTTGGTTCAAAATTTTATGCTCAACCGAGATTGTAGATGATCAGCTGGAAATGATGGAGGCTGTCATGGGTGAGGAACAAGGCTATCCTCAGAGAGAGAGAGAGAGAGAGATGGCAGTCAAGGCAATGATGTCAATCACTTGTGGACATAACATAATTGATCTGATATCAACTAAGCTTTTTACCTTTTGTTTGAGAGAGAGGATCAGGTAGCCATTTATAACTTTATTTACAATGCTTGGAGGTGGAGATAACAGATGTCCAAGGGATCACATGATAAGATTCTGTCTCTGAACTGCTAGGTGGAGTCAGTGACATGCCTGTACCTCGAAATGACGAGGCAGAGACATCGTCTTCATCTTGATGATCCCTTACTCTTAGCTACCAAGTCATGTGATCCCTACGTCCCTGTTTGAACTTAGAGCCATAACATAGTCCACAGACCACGCTGTAATTGGACTTGAGCTTCAAGGAGCTCTCTAGGTCATGCCAGCCGACAAAGGGAGACGTTGGTATGGGTTTGGGAGGGAGCTCTTGCATCAGTGTCTCACTTCTCACGAGGTCAAGATAAGCGTCTCCACTTTAACCTCAGTCTGCTCCTCCTTACAACTTTTATGTGAAGCAGTCATTGTTGATGGACTTGGGACTTTGATTTCTGTGGCTCACAAAGACAAAATAATAGAATGAAGTCTTTAAATGAGAGATTTCTTCCTTTGTATGGGAGCAAGAATGCATTTGTTTGTTAAAATTATTATAATTCCATCTAGTAAAAATGTTTCTTTAGTACTTTTGCCTTGATGAAAACATGAGGGCATGTTTTAGTGATTAAGGCTTCTCTATCATCCTGGCTGTGAAGATCGATTGGATCAGTTAGCTGCCTGTTAGAGAGATCCAGCTTTTAGTATTTGATTGCATGATCAATGATATTACTGTTTTTTTCCCAGGAAACCAACTTCAAAGAATGGAAGCTAGTGGTGCAAGAATTTGTTTGCTTTATGAAAGCTGATACAGCCTTTATTAACTTTAGGCCTTTGCGATATTGTGCTACATTTGATTCTTATCCAGCTTCTCTTCCATATGTGGCTCGTTTTCATGCAAAGAAGGTTCTAAAGTTTCGAGATGCACTGCTGACAAGCTATCACCGAAATGAGGTAAGTTGTTTTATTTTTCTAAATGAATACATTTTTGTTGGTATGACATCATCTGGAGTTCAATATGTGGAATTAACTGTGCTGATGTTAAATATCCTGTTCATACATTTTCATTTAGGTCAAATTTGCAGAACTTACTTTGGACACTTTCAGAATGCTACAATGTTTGGAATGGGAATCAGTTGGATCTTTCTATCAAAAGCATCCAGTTGAATCACGTGAGAATGGTGCTCCAATTGATCATTCTGCTACTTCTGGGCTAATTGATATAAATTTGGTTGCCGATATGACTGATCCAACTTTGCCTCCAAATCCAAGGAAGGCTATTCTTTATCGTCCTTCAGTGACGCAATTGATAGCTGTGAGTGTTAAAGCATTCACAATGTTATATCTATCTCTAGTTAAACTGCTATTTCCGTAGTAGTCAATATAGTTGCTATTTGCTGCTTTTTCTCAAGGACTCGGTGCACTGCTCAAACTAAAATACTAATGTTCCAGTTTTAGTGGTTCATCTGCTTGCATTTTGCAGGCATTTCTAGGATTAGGCTTCATGTGGGCATCATGAAATTGCTCATCCAAAAATCTTAGATATATTGAAAGATATATCAGTTAAAATTTTTGTGAAAATTGTGGAAATAGTAGTATAGTTGGGAAATCTAATGAGACTATTGGTAACATTGAATTAGACCATAGTGAGTATGTGGGAGCCACGTTATTGTAAAAATGTGCATGAATGCTAGAATGTAAATAGCATAAGATGAAAAGTGAACATCCTGGGAAGTGTATATAGGGTATCAATCTATACTATTTTTAAAGGAAGAACGCCATTTGAGTGTTTGAAGTATTGTCAATTTTTCATCTTTCCCAATAGCCCATTTGTTCTGGTGGGTTGTTCGACACTTTTGCTCCAACAAGCAAGGAACAAATTTTCATTTGTTTCCATTGAAACGGCCTAACTATTTATGTTTCCTAAGAAACCGAAATGAAAGACAAGTAAAATATGAAATTTTATTGTTTCCATGAAACACATCAAAATATAGGGAAACACACCAAAATACAGCACAATATACCAACGCAATGAGTTCTGTCAGCACGATTTTTAGAACTTTTCATAATGCTACATTTCTTTCGAGAAAAATATAGAAGGTTGCATTTTACTATATTAATAAATATTATTATTAGCGATGTAGCAATACTGTTATTACTACTATCTCCGTAAACTTTTAAACCCTATTTTGTTGGGATCTTTACACACTTTTAGAATCATTTACACTTGTATTTAATAAGATTGAGTTATTTGACAATTACTTAATTTTTGGTTGACACAAACATTGATTTTTTTATTTTGTTTTTTTGTGAGAATGTTTGAATAAATCTCAGTATATCTAATAAATCAATTATTAGGCTTTTATACATTTAGATAGATTTCAAGTTTCCAAACATTTCTGTTTATTTTCAAAATAATTTTCACGTCTAAAATGTTTTGGAAACATTTCTGAAACGTTTCAATTTTCATGCTAATCAAAACAATACACTAAAATGAAAGTTTGACCCTTGCCTATGATTTATATAATAGGAATGGGCAAAACTTTTGCTCCTATAAGGTATATAGTAGGAATTTGCAATGAATATAAAATTCAAATTTGTATGCACTAATTTCTCAAAAGTACTCTGTAACTTTGAAATTGGTTAACCTATAAAGATAGGAAGAAATGGTTAATAGGGAATAGGTGAGGGGGAAGTGATGGAGGAAAAGCTGTACAGTTGCACTTGCACACTGATGGATAAATTTGAAAAAAAAAAATTGAATGAAAAAGAGAGATATTAGAGTAGGGTAAGAATCATATGCAATGCACAGGACACCCCTTTAGTCATTTTAAGTCTTTTATGCATGGCTGGGCTTTCATTAGTAAATGCTAGTTAGCCCATGTGAAGGAAATGTTTATACAAAATTTGCCATCAATTAACTCCACCTATTGTCAGAGCAATTGTGATATTGGTGAACTTAAGACATTTGCAAAAAGACTTTGAAGTTAGGAGTTCATCATTTACTATTCTCAGAGTTCAGATTTTAGAAAAGAAAAGCAAGTTTCCTCCTCCTCTCTTAATAGTTTATAGAAGATTACGAGAAGGAAGGAGAAAAAGGAAAGTTAAAAGAAAATTTTTTGAAGGAACAATGGCTTTGGATCTCCTATAAATATATCGTTATTTTTGATGCTTATATTGGGTAATAAGGTTATGTTATGTTCATATATTCAACATATCATACTATAATGTTCATATATTTTGTACATCCTACTATAATAATTACAGTGATTTATTGTATAGATAAATATAAGATTTCTTCGCAAAAAAGGTTGTAGCTCAGTGGCAGGAGGTGGTTGTTCTTTGCCTCTTGCACCATGTCTCAAGTCCCTCCGAGCACTTATATTATACTCATTGTAGCTAGTGAGTACTCACACCCTCACAAAATCTAGGGAAAAACCAACAATATTCAGAGTATTCACCGTGATAAGTCATTAGAAAGATAAGGGGATTGCAAATTTCTTAAGATCAATGATTCAATAACACGATATGTCATACAACAAAATGCTAAAAAGATACCTGCAGAGTTTATCTCCATGTCTGCTAAACAAGAAATAGCAAGCAATGTCCATTTTGTTGAGTTCTGACTCTGTGATTCATCCTTGTGTGTTTATTTCATTTATAGAGTTTCCATCCTTCCTTGTATGTTTATCTAATTCGCACATCTTTTATTCGGTGTTGTGTATGGCAGGTTATTGCTACGATTTGTGAGGAGCTTCCTCCAGATAGTGTGATGCTAGTATATATATCAGCTTCAGGTTACCTTCTTTTCTATTCTTAGATTAAAAGATGAACTGAACACCATGTTATCATCCTAGATGACTGACTCCAGTGATTTCTATTCAGGGAAGGCTGGTCATAGTAATGTTTCGCAGATGGAAAGGTCAGGAGTTTTAAGGAAGTCTTCAAATGCCAAAGTTGTTTCTCATACTGCCCATGGACAGAAGAGCTCTTTACCTGAAAACCATGTCAATGACAACGGGAACTCAGGTCACTGTTTTGAGGATTCTTTGTGGTTAGGTCCTAGCAGAAACGGAGGTAGGAAACATATTTAACTATGATAGGTTTTTATTCTGAGAGGTTCATTCAGGGGAAGTCCTCCTATTATCATTTTATGAACCATTCTCAAGATGTGAATTTTCAGGTTCAAATAGTCTCTACCCTGGTGATGTAGTTCCTTTTACCAGAAGACCTCTTTTCTTGATCATTGATAGCGACAGCAGCCATGCATTCAAGGCAGGTTTGTCAAAACTTGTGCATGAATGACATACTGATTCTAGTCCAGGTTTTTGCTTTTGTGAACATGATGATAATATAGAGTTGTGCTCATGTCCAAGTTATGTGATTGGTTTTGGAATAGTTTTGTCCATTTGACAAAGCACCTGACTAGTAAGTTAATATGCTTTGTATGTGACAATACTTTTTAGTTTTACATTCCACATGACCAAAATTATTTTTATTTATTGATGGCTTCCCCCCTGGCGCTTTTTTCTCTCTCCCTCCTTCCCTTTTCTTCTTCACCTCTCACCAAGTACAAAAGGTTGATCTTATGGAATTTGTGTCTGCTTTTAGATTGTCAGTTCAACTGTGGCATTCTCCTTAAGAAGTAAAGACATCATAATTATTTGTCAAGTTGCCTGTACTTACGAAAAGAAAAATTGCTTTCCAGGTTCTGCATGGTGCAGAAAGGGGGGAAACAACTGCCCTTCTTCTTTCCCCTTTGAGGCCATCATTCAAGAGTGCTGATCTAACACAAAATGGAAGTCAGTTTACCTTGTTCTTGACAGCACCTCTGCAAGCATTCTGCCAATTGGTTGGCCTCAACTGTTCTGAAAATGATACTGTGAGTTGTAAAACTTAACTGAACTTGTTACTGCCATTCTATGCTAATGATATATGTCCCATTGATGAGATTCTCCTTTCAGGATGTTTACAATGATGCTGATGACATGCTTTCCACTTCATTCTCGGAGTGGGAAGTGATACTCTGCACATCAACTACATTGGACCTGGTTTGGGCTCAAGTTTTATCAGATTCATTTTTGCGGCGGCTTATCCTTAGGTGACTTTCTTTTTGATGAAGTATTCTCTGGTAATTATACTACCACAAGCACATTTCACAATCCTATACTTTTTACAGAGATAAGGGACCAAGTTATTATGTTCCTCTCTCCAAGAATCTGCTACTCTCCTTGATGAGATATGAAATGTCTCAGGCACAGTGTTTGATGATGTCACAGTGTAACTCAGCACCCAAGCCAATGTCACATGTCAAACAATGTATTGCCTGATGCATTCTACAATAGATGAGAATAGTATTCCACCCAAAGCAACAAAGCCTTATCACCAAAGTATTCTTTCTGATGAATAAAATAGCATTAAATAAGTTCTCTGACTAAATGTTTAACACTGCCCTCAATTTGTTAAATGTTATGCTTATTTGATGTCTTCTTGCCAGATTTATTTTCTGCCGATCAGTTCTTACTCTTTTCTGCACTCGGGTAGATAGTGATCAATATTTGCCCGTTTGCCTACCCCAACTTCCTGATTCTGTGTCTCCAAACTCGGAAGTTGTGCAGTCAGCTGTCTTCCGGCTTGCAAGCCATCTGGATGTTGCCGACTGTTTTCAATGAAATGAGGCATAGTTAGGACCAGAATTGGATAAGCATGTTTGTATATTAAGATTGCTGCCTTTCAGAGCTAAAGGGTTACACCAACAGAACAGTGCAAAGGCATGCAAACTTCGGCAGTTGGAATTGCATTCAACTTCAGATAATGGTAGGATTTTTGTCTGGCAATACAGGATATTTTTTTGGTGCTGGGTTGCTTTTTTTTGTTCTTCTGGTGCATATGCGCAACCCCACTGTTTCTTCAGTTTGTGTGCAGAATCGATACGGTATCTACTCTTCCGGTTAGTGGTTTTTGGTGTCGGGTGCGTTGATTCCAAGTGGCCTTGCACGTGAATTGTTAGTGGGTGTACTGTTAGGAATGTCACAGAAGTAGTGCTAATTTATTTATACCTTTGTAAAAGAAAACCTGGTAGCTGAATAAGGGATTCTCTTTCGTTTCCTTTTTTTTTTTTTTTGTTTTCTTCCTTTTCTTTTCTTTTCTTTTCTTTTCACAGCATTGTTACAAATTTTCTTGGGTACATTACTTGTAACTTGTAAGGCAGATTATAGATGTGTTGAAAAAACTCATGAATGGTTGTTGAGGTGAATGAGGTCATGATGTTTGGTAATGGTGTGATGCATTGGTAAAGGCCCGAGAAGCTGTTGTTCTTGGATCTTAAGCGTGGGCTATTGGATTTATGCTCGACTCCTTTCTTTGAGCAACTGGCATCTGATCTGTGGATTTACATAACCTCTGGTAGATATAGAGTCTTTACAGCCTATTTGGAACTTGGGGGAGGGAAGAGAGGGAAGGGAAGGGAAAATTTTAAAATTTTTTCCCTTTTCTTGTTTGATTTTACCTTTGAGGCAAAGGAAAGGGAAAGAGAAAGGAAATGGAAGGAAAAAAATATTCTCTCTCTCTCTCTCTCTCTCTCTCTCTTCTTTCCTCCACTTTCCTTTTATTTTCTTTGCAAAACTTAATAGGAAAGGGAAAATACTCTTCCTTTATTTTCTCTTGCTTCCTTTCCCTTGTGTTCCCTTCTCTTCCCATCCCAAGTTCCAAACAAGCTCTTAATTTACATTTGGGAGCACTTTCAACAGAAAAAAGAAATAGATAGGAGCAAAATGCTCTTACATGGATATAATTTCTTGTGAGGTCCAACTATTTTTCTTATTCAATTGTGGCAAGTTGGCAACTACAAGGCAGAAAATTCAATGTTTGTTGGTTGATCAAGTATAGGTCTATATTGATAAGGGTATTACCCAGTATCTGCTTCTCGTTAATTAGGGTATCTGGAGATGTAAGTCTCTACTGGATACAGGTTTAATGTTTGGCAATATAGATAAGGCATGAGGGAGAGTTTACAGATGAATGAAATGGATTAAAGTGTAACGATTGTACGCAATTAGAACGAATGTTCTAACTTCTAAGGATGTATCGCTTCAGTAAAATGAAAAATTGGATTTGGGCTTTTATTAAAATTGTGAGTGAGATTTTTAGGAAGATCTAATCCGCATCGCGAACTAATTTAACGAGCTCCAAGCAATTTACAAGAGCAGAAACGATGAGAATGCGTCGACCTTCTTTGGGCTTATGATATTTCGATGATTAAGTTAGGTAAACTTAATCTCAATGAATTGAACAAAAGTACTATACATTAGCTCAAGTGAGCATACCTTACTTCTTAGTGGCATGGTGTATTTATAGGCTTTGGACGCCCCATCCCTTCTAAGAATGGTATTCATTCATTTTTCTAGGAGTCAATAACTTTTGGGGTCGGTTAAAGATGGATTTGGACTTATTTATAAATATCCTAGTCCAGGTCGCCTTAGGACTCTTGCCCATTGGACCCCTCTATCTAATACTTTGGGCTCAATTCACCCTACTGGGCCTATCCTTTTCAAATCAGGCCTAGCTTGCTTCATTTCCTGGGCTTTTTGATTTATTTGGCCCACAATTGTTCCCCAGCCCTTACGCCCTGTTTGGCCAAGCTTGGGGGACAAGGGTTGTACCTACGCATCGCTTCGTGACACGATCGTGGGCTGTCATTAGGTGCCTCTTTGCAATCCACACTCCATGTGGCGCTTCCTGATTTGCTCAACTGCTTAATGGCAGCTTTCCATTAATTGCTGAGGTGACCTCTCAGTTCGGGCGTGATGATGCAGCCTTTCCTAGGGTTTCGAAACGACGACGAGCTCCCTTATAAGAACCCATATCTCCAAAGGATTGTCTCACCTTTGCTTTGGAGAGTTAACTGCTGAGTGAGAGTGTCGACTTGCTTTTTGTAAGCATCCGAGACTCTACCCACCCTTCTCTTTGCACATTCACACTACTGACCACGTAGTAATGGCCACACGGCTTAGGAACATGCGTAGTACTCCTGGCGCCATCATTGCTTTTAAGGCAAGGTATCAATTCCCATCGGGAGTGGATATCAAGTTGGCTGGTTGTGAGGAATTCTAACTGTACAAGTCAAATAAAGGGATGCCCTTCCCTTTAATAGCCCTAATCGAAGGCGGTGTTATGTTCCCTCTCCACCTAGTTCTGCTTTGGTTCCTCCAGCACTACTCTTTGTGCCCTGCCCAGTTAACATCCAATGTCTTTAAGATAGTGATGGGCATCATAGAGCTCAATTGCATTCTTAGGGTGAAAATAGGCATCCATGAGTTTGCGTATTGCTATACACCCATAAGGGTCGGCAACGATTATCAAAAGTATTATTTCCATTCCAAACATAAGAATCGAGAGATCGTCTAGATCTTTTCTTATGCGGGAAAGGGAGTGGACGATGTCATGGTGTGGATCTCGGGCCCTTAGGAATACAGGGACATCCCCGAGGCTGAGCGACCCCACTGGTGTTGCCCTAGAAAGCTCGATGCCCCAGGTCCATACTTAGAACGTCGTGACTTTTCTCTTATTGTTTTTGCTTTCTCTGCCAATCTGACACTTGCACTCTCTTTCTTTCCAAGTGAATATACTAAGCCCAAGAAGTAGTACGAGCATTGTAAGCATCTCATTTTTGCCCGCTCGGTAATCTCCAGTCTGACCGGACTCACTTTCAACACATTTAAACCCAAATCAACTTTCAAAACTCCAGTCCAGTCAATCGGTCACTTCCTGGGCTCGTCGGGCAGACTTGAAGTCAAATAACCAAAATGCTCTTGAGGCATCACCCAGTCCAATTTAACCTGGCACGCTCTTTGAGAAGATACCTAAGTCCTCAGAGTGATAAGTTCACCGCTTCCAAGACTATCCTTGGATAGCCCAGCACACTAAGAATGCCATTCAAACCAACTGGGCGCCTCGATCTCCAAATGACCATTTTACCCCTAGGCGCCCCAATCGCCCTCGTTAACCACACCGGCTTTGGGTACCAAACCAATAAACCTTCGAGTTCTCCCACGAGTATCCCCAAATCTCCAAATCCCCTTCTAGCCAATTTCAAACTCGTTCTGGTGTTTTCCAGTCAAAATGACCATTTTGCCCTTAGTAGGCCGGTCATCCTTTTCAACCACGCTGGCCCTGGGTATCAAACCAATAATTCCCTGGGACACTCTTAATAGTGTTCTCGACATTCAAATCCCATCCCGATCAACTCTAGTGTTTTCTGGTTTAAATGACCATTTTGTCCTTGGTGGGTCGGTCTTCTTTTTTGACCATTCCGGCTCTGGGTATCGAACCGATAACCCTCGTGTCGCATCCCGATTTTTCACAGTCAAAGAAATACAAGTAAGAAAAACACGGTACTCTCTCGTTAAAAATCATCCTCCTAGAAAGACGAGTGCGATTGGGTTTGAATTGAAAATTAACTTGAATAAGGGCTTTTGGAAAAAGTTTGGAGTCGCCACCTAACTTTGTTAAGGTGAGTTAGATCACCTAAAATTAAGTACAATCTAAAAATTAAAACTTAGGATTTTTGAAAATAAGGTTTTGAAAACTTCCTCAAGAGAGGGTTTTTTTAAAAAACAGGCTTTTTGGCAACCTTTAGAAAAATTTAAGCTCTTTTGAAAATAACGCCATTTTTTTACTTTGAAAATAGTGATTCTAGGTTCAAAGGTTGGTTACGTATAGGGAAGATGCACTAGGCTATCACCCTATCCTGCCCTTGCAGTACCTACATGTCTTATCACCTTAGGTTCACTCATTTAGAATATTTAATTATCCATTGTCCAATCATATCCACTTTGAGAAGTTTAGAAAGAGGTTTGATATGCATGACATGCAAATATAAGAAAATGATTTAATTTTGAAAATAGATTTGAAGAACGGATTTGAAGTTTGAAAGAGGTTGTAGAAATTGAAAACTTGAAAGAGGTTGTGGAGTTGAAAATTTAAAAAAGGTTGTGACCGCACCCATGAGGGTTTCCTTTGTATGGAATCATGTCAGTCGTAATTTGGACTCGGGGTCCAATTGAAAATAGACATTTTGAGGTGTTTAAAAAGTTTGATTTGAAAAGATTTAATTTGAACCTTAATTGGAAGATTGAAAATTGAACTTTGATTTGAAATCGAACTTTGAAGCAAAACTTGGAATTATTTTGGAAAGTTTGAATTGAATTTTGAAATTATCTTGACCTAGATTGGAGTTTGAAAACCATCTTGATTTAGAAAAGAGTTTTAGAAAACAGTTGAAACTTTCTAACTTTAGGGTTAGGGTTGAATTAGGGTTTTAGCCTCCTAGGGTTTAGATAACCTAGGGTTGGAGTATGCAATTGAAATATGAATGTTTGATGAAGTTGAATTTTAGGAAAGTTTCGAATTAGGAAAGTTCCATTTTAAGAAAGTTTTAAATTAGGAAAGTTCCATTTTAGAAAAATTCCATTTCAGGAAAGTTTCATTTCAAGAAAGAGTTGATTTTAGAAAGATTTGAATTTGGAAAGATTTGAAAAGATTTGGAAGTTTGAAATTAAGAAAGACTAGAAAGTTTAAAATTAGGAAAGATTTGAAAGTTTGAAATTTAGAAAGTTGGGATTTGGAAAGGTTCGAAATTACGAAAGATTTAACTTCTATTTCCCAAAGTAGAAGATTGAATTTTATTTCAAAAAATAGATAATTTGATTCTATTTTTAAAATTGAAGGATTTGATTTAGTTTTCTAAATTGAAAGATTTTATTTAACATGAAATTGGAAAGGCTAAATTTTGAAAATTTATGATTTTATGTAGAAAGAGGAGTTTTGGAAATCTATGATTTAAGGTAACAGAAAGTCATGAGTTTAAGAAAGGAATTATGGTTTCCAAATCATGGATTCTAGGGTTTTGACTTGGACTCCATAACAAAGAGTTTTTTAAAATTAGATCTTTGAAAAGAGTTTTTAGGAAATACATTTGCAAAAACTATTTGGAAAGGGTTTTGAATGTGAAATTTTGTAAGTTTCTTGAATATCTAACTTTTCTAAAACAATTCTAACTATGGAAAGATTAGAACAATTCTAGGGTTGTGATTTTTACAACAACTAGGGTTTGAAATATGAATCATAATGATCACATTGAATGTAGCATTTTGCTTAAACAAATCCTAAGCATAAAATAGCTAGAATCACTTTAGGATTGTGATTTTAATCAAAATAATTTAGGGTTTACACCCAAATTTATACCTTCATGGTCACATTGAATATAACACTTTCTTAAAATAACCCTAACCATGGAGTGGCTAGAATCATCATAGGAGCGTGATTTTGAAAACCGGTTTGAAAGAAGTAGATTTTGAATGCAAGTTTTGAAAAGGAACTTTGATACAAGTTTGAAAACAACTTTGAATGCAATGTATGAATATGATAACCACAATGCAATAGGGGTGTGAACATACACGGTTGGGGTTCACCACATAATCAAGAGGGCTGAACCCATACTGTCTTAGGTCGAACTTGAAGAAATCCCCCAACATGGTGACCTTCAACAATCCTTCTTAGGTATGAATTGGGGAGTCCCTTGTTTTAAGCATGCAAGAAGAGGAGGTAGAAGATGGGGATTAAAATAGAAGAGAACCCAAGTGAGTTATGAGAGAGAAGAGAGAGGGGAAATTGTATAAACTAAATCGAAAACCTACCTTATTTTCCTCTTGCTTTGATTGCTTTATTTGTTTTACTTGACTTATACTTTGAGAGCTTTGAAGATGCAACACTTAGTCTTCAATGGATGTTTGGAGGCTTATATTTGAGTGTATAAGATGTATAGAGGTTAGGGTTTGAGTGTATGGAGGCTAGGGTTTAAGGAGGCTTGAGAGAATTAGAGTTTTAAGAGAATTCGAGCTCTATTTTCAGAGAGGCAGAGTTTCTGGACTGAGTTTACGGACACTTTTTAAATAAAGGGAGGGTTTGTATTTATAGGAAATTGAAACAGGAACTGGCGTATGTTGCAGTGACGCCAGTGCTCTTTTAAGCTTGGTGCCACTAGGAGTGGGCTAGGCCTTTTATTGGCTTGGCACCACTACTAGTAGTGCCAGCCACTTAGGTAAGTTTTAAGGTGGCAAGAAACGTATCTTTTGACCCTTGGGATGCAAGATAAAAGATTTAGGCACCTGTCCTAGGGGCTACCATGCAATTTTTGGCTTGGCTCCACTAGAAGTGACTCTAGAAAGTTTGAGAATGATTCGGAAGGGCAGGGATGGATGGGAACCTCTACGAGAGTATCCTGGAGGTAAATGGCTTGAGAACTAGTGCTGGAATAGTTGAAAAGGGCGACTGGCCTACTAGGGGCAAAACGGTCAATTGGATCACAAGAATGCCAGATGGACCCAAAGTGACCCATGAGAAGGCTTGAAGGTTGGAAATACTATCGAGAGTATTCCAAGAGATTTTCGGTTTGATACCCAGAACCGGTGTGGTTGAAAAAGGGAACCGGCCCATTAGGAGTAAAATGGTCATTTTGCATTGAGCTTTACCGGAATAGACTCAGAATGATCCCAAAAGGCATTGGAATGTTAGGAATACTATTAGAAGCATCCTTAGAAGTAAGCACCCCATTTTTGACCGCTCGGCAGTCTACACTCCGTCCAGACTTGTTTTCAAGTCATTGTGGGCATATTCCTATCGAAACCAATTCTCTAGGTCCAAATTCCGTCTTTCCATCACTTCGCGGGCCTGTCAGGCCCAAATAGAGGCAAAATGACCAAAATGCCCTCAGGGGCATTGTTATTTCTTATTCCAATTCCAATCCCTCTCTTGAGACAGTTTATTCCTCGAGACGGTCCGAGTAGCAAAACTACTCACAAAACCGTTAGAGTGGCGGAAACACTCACAATCCAGGCACGTCTCCTCGGAGACGGTAAGACCCCTTTCCAATCCCACTCTCGAGATAGTTTATTCCTCGAGACAGTTCTAGGCACGTCTCCTAAGAGACGGTAAGACCCCTTTCTAATCCCACTCTCGAGATAGTTTATTCCTCGAGACGGTTCCAATCCAGGCATGTCTCCTCGGAGACGGTAAGACCCCTTTCTAATCCCTCTCTTGAGACAGTTTATTCCTCGAGACGGTTCGAGTAGTGAAACTACTCACAAAACCGTTAGAGTAGCGGAAATACTCAACCGTTAGAGTAGCGGAAATACTCACAAAACCGTTAAAGTAGCGGAAATACTCACAAATAGGTCGATATAGGGAATTGGCAACAAATCCCTGTGTCACGACGACCGCCGTTAGAGTGGCGGAAACACTCAAAACCTAGGTCAACACCCGTGTCTGTTAGCTCACTTCGGTGAAAAATGATCAGACTACCCTTAGGACCTTTTTCGAGACTTTCCGGTCAAGATGACCATTTTGCCCCTAAGCATCCAAATGCCCCGGGAACCACACCGGCTCTGGGTATCAAACCGGTAACCTCCTGAGACTACTTTTTATAGTATTCTCAATCTTCCTTTACCTTTCTGGATCATTCCGAGTCAGTTGCGGCCAACCCGGTACAAAATGACCGTTTTGCCCTTGGAGGGCCGGTCTCCTTCTTCGACCACACCGGCTCTGGGTGTTAAACCGGTAATGTCCCGAGAATACTTTTAATAGTGTTCTCAACCTTCCTTTACCTTTCCGGACCATTCCGAGTCAGTTCTGGCAAACCCGGTATAAAATGACCGTTTTGCCCCTAGTGGGCCGGTCTCCTTTTCCGACCACGCTGGCTCTGGGAATCAAACCGGCAACCTCCGAGAACATTCTGAATAATGTTTCCAAATCCCAAGTCTTCTTCTGGGACAATCCGAGTTTGTCCCGGCAGTTTCCCGGTCCGAGTGACCGTTTTGCCCCTAAAGGCCCGGTCAACCTTTCCGACACATCTTATCCTCACTTTTCAAGTCAAATACCTCTAAGACACTATTTTAAGTGTTCCTGCTTCTTTTCAGCCTTCCGGGTCATTCCCGGCTCCTCCAAATCATTCCCGGACTTTTCGAAGTCACTCCTAGTAAAGCCAAGCTAAAAATTGCATGGTAGTCACTAGTACAGGCGCCCAAATCTAGTCAAAGATACGTTGCTTGCCGACCTTAAATCTTTCCTAATTGGCTGGCGCCACTACTAGTGGCGCCAAGCCAAAAAATGGCCTGGCGCCACTCCTAGTGGCGCAAGTGTAGAATTTGGCCTGGCGCCACTGCAACAGGCGCCAGTTTTGTCCAACCTCTATAAATACAGAGCCTCATTCAACGTGAAAGGTTTCTGCAAACTTAACTTAAAAATCCTATATTTCGATATACAGAGCTCGAGCACCTCCAAAACCCTAGCCTCCCTAGGATTTCCAAACCCTAGCCACTATACACAAACCCTAGCCTCCTATACACTCATACACTCCCTCATACACTCATACACTAGCCTTCAACCATCTTTGGAAGACTTGAAGAGCTGCCATCCAAAGCTTGAAGACAACTCTTGAAGGCTGAATGTGAAGATCAAGACAAAGACCGAAGATTGAAGACTGCACGGCGCGCAAAATAAACAAGACATACGGTAGGCTCCCTATTTAAATTTTCGCACTTCCCCCCTTCTCTTCTCTCTCCTAACCCACTTGGGTTTTCTCTATTTTAATCCCCCATCTCTTTCCCGCCCTTTCTTTGCATGCTTGAAACAAGGGGATTCCTGGTCCATGTGTAGGATTAGACTATTGGAGAGTTACCGTGTCGGGGGCTTTCTTCTAGTCTAACCAAAGACCACGTGGGTCCGGCCCCCTTGATTATGTGGTGAAGCCTTAACCTTGTATGTTCACGACCCCAAATTGCATTGTGCATATCATAATCCTGCATCTTCCAAAATTCGTTTTCAAAATCGTTGTCAAACTTGTTTTCAAAATTGCATCAAAATCTCTTTTTCAAAAACTTGTTTTCAAAATCACAATCCTTGGGTGATTCTAGCCTTTCCATGGCTAGGGTTGCTTTAGGAAAGTGTTACATTTAAAGTGACCAATATGGTCTATATTTTCAAAATCTTGTTGATTTTCAAAACTGCTTTCCTAAAGTGGTTCTAGCCCCCTTATGGTTAGAATTGCTTTAGGAAAGTGAGACATTTTCATACTTTCCAAAAAAAAAAAAAACTCTCGCTTCAAAGATCTCTTCCTAAAAATTTCTTTTTCAACATACTTTCCTAAAACTCTCCTCTTCAAAATTGTTTTCAAAAACTCCTTCCCAAAATCTGTTTTTCAAAACTCTCTTTTTCAACTCCTCTCCAAAATCTTTTCTTCAGAATCCACTTTCTAAAAACGTTCCCCACAACTCTTTCCAAAATCTCCCTTTCCAAAATTTTCCTTCTAGAAACTCTCCTCTAGGATCTTCTTTCCAAAATCTATGTTTCTAAAAACGCACTTTCCAAAACTCCTTCTTTTTAAAATCTTTTTCCAAAAACTCCCTCTTCAAATTCACTTTCCAAAAGTTTCTCCCTAGGATTCCCTTCTAGAAAACATTCGTTTCCAAAAACGCACTTTCTAAAAATCTCTTTTCCTTAGAGCCCAAATCAAGCCTTAGAGCCCACAATTAGGAAACCCTAATTTTCTTTCCAAAAACATGATTTCCAAACTTTGCCCAAAACCTAGGTTTTCAAAACCTCATGTTTTCACATAAAACATATACATGTTTCCAAAACCTATTTTCTACGACAAAACTATGGTTTTTCAAATCTAGGGTTTCTAAAACCTCCCTTTCCAAATCCTTGCCAAATCAAATCTTCCCTTTAGGAAACCAAATCCAATTTCCCCGTTTAGGAAACTAGATCCTATCCTCCTTTTTTGGAAACGAAATCAAACCTTCCCTTTTAGAAACAAAATCCAATCCTTTCCTAATCCGACTTTTTTTTTTTTTTTTTTCCTTAATTCAAATCCTTCCTAAACTTCCACTTTCCTAAACCCTAAGTTTCCAAAAACTTGAACATAAAAATCTTTCCTAATTCAACCCTTTCCTAATTCAACCCCCTTTCCAAATCTTAACTTTCTAAATTCAAGCTTTTAAACCTTTCCTAAATTCAAACCTTTCTTAATTTCAAGATTTTCTAAAACTCTGAAACTTTCTAAAATCTTAAATCTTTCTAAACTCTAAAACTTTCTAAATCCTAAACTTTCCAAATTTCAAATCTTTTCAAATCCAAAGTTTCCTAAATTCAAAACTTTCTTAAGTTAAATCTTTCTAAATTCCAAACTTTCTAAATTCTAAATCTTTCCAAAACTTCAAAATCTTCCTAAATCTAAGGCTTTTCTAAATTCAAAACTTTCTTAATTCAAACATTTCCTAAATTGAAAACTTTTCTTTTTCAAACCTTTCCTAAAACAAAACTTTCTTATTTTCAAAACTTCCTTGTTTTCAAAACTTTCCAAATTCAAAACTTCCCTTTTTTCAAACATTCCAAAATTCAAAACTTTCTTAATTCAAAACTTTCCTAATTCTAACCTTTCCTAATTCCAAAACTTTCCAAAAATGAAACTTTCCTAATTTCAAAACTTTCCTAAACCTAAAATTTTCCTAATTTCAAACTTTCTAAAAATGACACTTTCCTAATTCGAAACTTTCCTAATCCAAATCTTTCCTAAATTCCAAGTTTCCAAATCTTTCCAAATTTTCCAAATCCAACATTCCAATCCAATCTTTTTTAATCTCAAGTCTTTCCTAGGTCTCCTATCTTTCCTAAGTCTAGGTTTCCTAAACCTCCATCTTTCCACAATCAAGTCTTTCCAAAATCAATCTTTCCAAAGCAAGTCCAATCTTCTCAATTTCAATTTCCAATCTTCTCTCCTAATTTTAAATCAAATCCAATTTTCAATTCAATCTCTTTCTTCCAATCCAATCTCTCTCTTCAAATCAATCTCTTTTCAATCGGACTCCGGTCCGAACTACGACTGACTTGATTCCCCCAAAGGGATACGTAGGCAACCTTCATAGGTGCGGTCACAACACTTTTCAAACTTTCAATTCCACCCTCATGGGTGCGGTCTCCACATTTTTCAAATCTCAAATTCCAATCTACTTTCAAAGTTCCAATTTCAAAATTTCTATTTTCAAATTTTTACTTTCAATTTTCAAACTTTCCAATTTCAATTCCATCTTTTCAAATCAAATTAATGTCAAATCAATCAGTTTCCAAATTTATTTTTCAATTCTCTTCTATTGCACTTGCATGTCATGCATCATGTTAGTCTCTTTTCAAGCATTATTTTTCTAAAGTGAATAGGGTTGAACATATGTTAATTAAAGACTCTCATAGGTGAATCTAGGGTGGATTGACATGTAGGTACCGAAAGGGCGGGATAGGGTGATAGCTTAGTGCGTCTTTCCTACACGTAACCAACCTCCGAACTTAGGATCACTGATTTCAAAGACCAAAAAGGAGTTATTTTTCAAAAAGGGCTAAATGTTTTCCAAAGGTTGCCAAACAACCTGTTTTCTTAAAAACCCTCTCTTAGGGAGATATTTTCAAAAATCGTTTTCCAAAAACCCTAAGTGTAGTCTTCGGATTATTCTTAATTTTTAGGTGACCTAACTCACCTTAATCAAGTTAGGTGGCGACTCCGAATCTTTTTCAAAAGCCCTTTATTCAAATCAATTTTTTCAATTCAAACTTAGTCGCACTCATTTTTCTAGGAGGGTGAGTTCTAACGAGAGAGTACAACATTTTTCCCGCTTGTGTGAGTATTCCTCGAGTGCGAAAAATCTGGGCGCGACAGTTATTGGTCCCCGAAGGCAATTGGATGCCTACGAAAAAAATGGTCATTTCGACCGGATGGTCTCGGAATTGATCCGGAATTAATTGGAAGGCACTTGAACATGTCAGATTATCTTTGGGACAATCTTAGAAAGGTGGACTTACCACTCTGAGAACTTAGGTACATTCTCGAGAAGTCTGTCAGAAGGGCCCAACGGGTAATTTGGTCATTTTTCACTAGAATGGGCTAGTAGGCACTAGTGTTAACCTGAGTTTTGAGTGTTTTAGTCACTCTGACGGTGTGTGATGAGCTGGTTTTCAAAGGTATCCTATCCTTTGACAAACGTGTCATAACCAAGAGGCGTGTTTGGTCTCGTGAGATAGGGGGTTTGTTGACATTCCCGATGTTGACCTATTTGTGAATGTTTCTGCCACTCTGATGGTTGCAATGTTTGTGAGTGTTTCTGTCGCTCTGACGGTGTGCGTTCATTCTAGAGACTGCCTGATCTCGAGAAGCTACTGGATGGTTTTATAGTCTCGGGGCCTTAGGTATTTTCTTGATCGATGTGTCGAATAGTAGACATTTTACATTGGTGGGCTAGCAGATGCCAAAAGTGAATCACTCTACTATCTTAGGGACTTGGGTTCTGCCCCCGTCGACAGCTTTGAAGGGACTTATCGTTTTAAGGAAATTTTTCGATAAACGTACCAGACTAGATGGACCATTTGAGAGATCAATTTTCTCAAAAGACGTGTCCGATTGAGTTTGATTGACTGGATTAGAATTAAAACTAGAATTGAAGTTGAAATATGAATTTACCATATTTAAGAAGACGTGCCAACTAGAATTGGACCGAGCAATACTTTAAGGGTATTTTGGTCACTTTGCCTCTATTGGGCCTAATAGGCCCGCAAAGCGATTGATTGACTAGATTGAGTCTAGAAAACTGGTCTGGACTTGAATGTTTCTGTGTCGATTTGAATGTGAGTCTCGTCAGGTTGGAGATTGCCTAGCGGGCAAAAATAGGATGCTTACAGCTACCTCTCTTTTTCTGTCTTTGCTTGTTGAAGGCAGAAAATGATAAAGTAAGGGTCCCATGCTGGTCGTGAGGTGATCAAAGGGATGGAATTTGAAAATTTTTGAAGACAGGAGCTTTGAAATTGGCAAATTGTCCCAAACGGGCAATTGAAATCGAAGTTTAGCAGGCAAAAGGGCTAAACTGGCCATAATTTGACTGTGGCACCACTACTAGTGGTGTTAGGCATGAGAATTAAAACTAGAAAAGCTTCTGGTTTGAGGCTTGTGGTTTTGTTCAAGCTTTTGGGAGTTTAAGAGCTTTTTTTGTTTTTTTTTTTCTAGTTTTTGCAAGGAAGGACCTTTGGACATTGAAGGAGTGAGTTTGGGGGACACCAGAGAGTTGCCAGAAGTAGTCACTATTGTCGAAATTGTTGTCAAAGAAGAAGATTTCGCCGGAGAACTCCAAGAGGTGAGTTTTTTTTTTTTTTTTTTTTGTGTTGATTTTGATGTGTAGTACTCCATTTGAGTTGAATAAATAGTTGAAATTGATGTTTTTGGTATGCTTTGAACACTTTTGGTGACGTTGTTTCTACGTTTTGATCCACGTTTGATTGAGTTTGAATAGTTTTGCATGTTTATGTAAAGAGGGCTTTTGCATGAATTGGAGAATTTGCTCCTACAACTCTGGGTACTAGGTTTCTTGGCTAGATTTTTCACCATATGCCTTAGAAAAATATGTTGAACAACCGTATGAAGTTTCGTAAGTTTTTGAAAACTTTTTAAAATTTTGAATTTTCAAAAAATAGAAAAAAATTATTTAGAAAATAGAGAAAATTGAGAAATTGATGGAATTGTTTGGGTTTGATATTCAAAAAAATATGAGAATATTTTAAAAAATATTTGAAGTATTTTTGAAAGAATTTGCGATAATTTTGAAGACCCTTGAATTTTTGAAAAATAGAACTTATGTTTGAAAATTTAAAAATTTTGAGAATGTGCACATATTATTTTATGTATGCTAGCGCTATGTGATTGTGGTACCGTGAGTTGCACAGTTTGTGTTTCACTATCAAGTCTTGGGCATTGTAGGGACCTTTTATAAACAAAATTCTATCGAAATTTTTCAAAATTAGAGGAGAGTTAGAAAATTTTTGAGATAAAATCCTTTTGAAGGAAAAAGATATAAAACCTTTGAGGGTGGATTTTTAAAATAAACTTTTTAAGAAATCTTTGAAAATTGATTTTGAATAAGACTTTTTGAAGGAAAAAGTTTAAAAACCTTTGAGAATGGGACCTTTTTGACAGAGAAGACCTCAAAAAACTTGGGGGCTCTTAGAATAAAACTTTTAGAAAAACCTTTGAAAATGGACTTTGAATAAAACTTTTGAAGGAAAAGTTTTAAAACCTCAAAATTGATTTTGAAAAATAAACTTTTGAAGGAAAAAGTTTAGGAAACCCTTGGGGAATTGATTTTGACTTTGGACAAAATGCTTGAAAAACCTTAAAACTTGTTTGAAATAGGGACCCTTTGAAGGAAAAGAAATCTTGATAATGGAATTTGAATAAAACTTTTTGAGATTTTGATTCTGGAAATGACTTTGGGCCTTAATTTTGAAATAGCTTTTGGAAGGAAAGATTAAGGAACCTTAGGAATTGATTTTGAAAATAAACTTTTGAAGGAAAAAGTTTAAGAAACTTGACGATTGATAGAATAGACTTTGCTGTGTCGTTCTTTCTTTTCTCTTTTTTGGTACCTTTCTATCTTTTGAACTACATATATTGTATATTGATGTCTTTTTACTTTAGTTTGACTTTTAGGATGGTAGATGCTGGTGATGACGGTTCTAAGAGGAGACGTCGATCTGGCAATGGGGCACCCACATATTCTGTTGGTAGTTTCAGTCGGGTTTAGAGGCAGTTGTAGATCAGCAAGCAGGACTTCTTCTAGTCAGAGTGGGAGAAAGAGTATACCTCCGGTTGACCCTTTTCCTCCAGTCGAGCTGGCCTTTGAAGGAGAGATGGATGCTGAGGATGAGGCTCGGGCCTGGGGGATCTTGTGATTGGTTATGGTAAGGCCTTTATTAGGCGAAGGCAGATATATGCGAATTTGAGGGATTTAGAGGCACTAGACATTCCTCTATTGGGGGACTTAGCCCATCATCCCAGTGTATATTCTCAGCAGCACTTGCCCCCTCCCCGTGTACATACATCACTTAAAGGGGCCGTCCACCAAGCTTTTAGTACTGTGCAGCGGGCCGCTCCATCCTACTGCGCCTTTTTGGTAGAGATTGGGCTCGGGGCATTCATGAGATTACAGGCAAGCCACCTAAACTGCCATTTAATATTAGCATTGATCGAGAGATGGTTTAGTAAAATAGGGACCTTCCATTTTGTGGGCTTTGAGCTGGGTCCGACTCAATTGATTGGGCCATTATCACAGAGCTTTCTTTTGTTGGCCGTCAGATCAGCTTGCAGCCAGTGAGTAGGGCCGAGGCTTTTACTTTATTAGACTTGTTGCCTCCTAATCATTCTACCTTTCCTTTGTCCTGGCTTAGTCGGGATGAGAGTACCTTTTCTGTTGAGCCACCATCTAAGTGGCGAGACATTATGAGGTGACGACTGGTTCTGTGTATTATTTTTAGCTACTTCTGTAACATCAACAAGTCGACTGTTCCTTTTAGATTGGTGAATGTGGTAGCTGACTTGGGAGCCTTATTAGAGCTGTACTGGAAGTCTTTCTCTTTTGGTTGCTTCCTCAGACCCATATGGGTACGGACCTCCTACCGTTGGGGCAATGTGACCAAGTTTTGGCCCTTTCTGGTCCTGTGGAGTTATGAGTACTTGTTGGTTCGCCGTCTAGGGGCAGTAGAGGCTGACCTTTATCCCCGAGCCTTGAGATGGGCTCGTGATTAGGTGGCCCGATCTGAAATCACTGATTTTGTAACGATATGGGCGAACCTGGAGTTGATAGAGGCAAGAGATATGACCTGGCGGCCCTTTGTGGGATTGGTTCATTATGAAGCAGTCAGGTATCTGGTCCCGATGTCTCTGTCAAGGATTTTGTTTCTAAGTGATGAGTCTTAGGAGTCCTATTTAGGAGACGGGCTTTGGCGCCAGTCCCACGAGGAATTTCGATCAGCTGGGGATCCTCCTGAGTATATGTTTGGAGCTTTAGTTGAAGGGGTCCCATTCTATACCAAGAGCGTTAGTCGAGTGTTGGTTTTTTACTTCCTCCGGAGATTGACTATGCCACACATTTCGGGGCTCACTCCATAGGTGCCTTCACCCAGTTTGAGGTGGTAGTCAGAGGTTACACTGTTGGCCAGGAGGTAGTAGACTTGTGGCGTCAGGCTAGAGGATATGTGCCTCAAGCAGAGTTTGTTGTCATAAGGGATCAGAGAGACTGGTACCAAACTGAGAGGGATCAGTTCCAAAAGGAGAGAGACTAGTACCAGGCCGAGGTAGTTGCTTTGATCGCACGGTTGGCTCAGATTAGAGGTGGCGGGGTATTTTGCCCTTTCTCTCTTTTATTCTAGCTTTGTTTAGTTATCTATCTACTTTGTTGATTCAAGTTCTTCTTCCCTATAGGATGTTGGTACTTCTAGTAGTCGGCCACCTCCTCTTGAGCCAGATGCATAAACATGAATAATGTTGATGATGTATGTTTACTACATGTTTTAGAGATGATATTAAATTGCATTGACCACTTGTGTTTCTATAGGGAACTATGTCCAATGTATGCGAAGCTAATGCCAAAATTTTTATATAATGCATGCACATGTGAGGGATACATTAACTAACAAAAAGGATGAGGTGCTGTCGATCTTTGCATCCTCGAAATGGCAACTCCTTCTTTTTCAAAGGTTTGGCCTCTCCTTTAGCTTAACCCTGCCTTGATCGGATGATAGCATTTCGTACCTTTCTCATCCTTTTGATCAATTCTAACTTTCTACTTTGGGTTAGTGTCTGGGATCATTTGGCTTGAACTCTTAACCCTCGGGGGCTTAGGCGACAGCTCACATGAACTTCGACAGAGCGATAACCAGCCAGTCTTTAATCTGAGGAGGCTTTGCTTTAGGACTGTAATATAGGCCAAGTTATGGGGTTTTGAGAATTAACGGGATATGCGGGCTTAAATTTAATGTTGCTTTCAGTAGGGTTTAGATCTATACCATCCTTGGTTGGTCTTTTGGTGGGGTTTTATTCCCTTAGTATCCTTTCTTAGCCTTGGCAACATGTCTAGCTCATTTGGATCAAGCAATGCCTTTTCAATCAGAGAAGACTTTATTAAGGTTGTAATGTAGACCGTGGTTTTGGGTTTTTTAAAAGAAAAGATAAAGGCTCGAACCTATTGCTTCTACTAGGCTTCCTTATTGCTTAGGATCACCTTTAGATTTCCTTTCTTACCTTTTATTACATGCTCTTCAATATGGCATGAAATGAGTTGTCCTTTCTTGTGGCTTGCTTATTGACCTTCTAATGGAGGGTTTTTTTTTTTTTCTCTTTTTTTCTTTTTGTGAGATGGACACGTCTATAACCCCTTTTTCTTGGATATATTTTCTTAGTGTTCCATGCTAAACCCATTGTAGGCAGTGATCCTTTGGTTGGGGTTTCGTTAGAAGGAACATAATTGGCTTAACAGGTTTAACAATGGTTGATTTTGATCATATAGGAAGTGAAATGAAAGTCTCTCTTCATTTCGAATAGGGTTGCTCGATCCATAGAGCCTTCATGTTGCTTCTGCTTGATGGAAGATAAGTGACTTTCTTTGTTGAGACCTCAATTATTTGTCCGCCTCAATGTGGGGGAAAGGTTTTGGATCGGGGTTGACAAGAAATTTTTGCTTTCTGCGAGGCACTAGTGGGTTGAGCAAAGTGAATATACATATTTTTTATTTTTTTGGGATTTGAAAGATGGCTCCTCTTCCTCTTGATAGTTTGGTTATCCATTGCTTAGCTTTGGTGTCTTGTAAGCGCTGCTTTTTAAGTGGTTTCCTCACTCATTCTTATCCTCTCTCTCTTTGAAAAGTTGATCATTCGGCAAGCGGTTAACTCGTGCTATAACACCCTTCAAGTCAAGTCTTCCACAAGAGAGAACCCATCCCCTTTTGAAAGAATTCACCATTCACCATAATATGAGATGATAGCATTTGAATGAAAAACTATCTTTTTATTATTCTAACCAAAACATGAAGTTTTTATTGAAATGAGAATGCAGACATAAATTGAAAGACAAAAAGTAAGAGGGATAGAAAGAAAGTGAGTGAGAACACCTCTCTCTTGTATGCTTTGAAGAGAACCCTCTTAGTTGGGTTTTGGGATGATGCCCACATTCTCGATGCTCTATCCATCATTGCAGTCCCTGGCCAAGGCAAGGCTGGAAAAGGCTTCTTCTAGGGCTTTGGGTGAGTTGATAATGATGGTACAGTTATCTGCTTCGTTGACTCTCTTGCTTTCTTTCGCTACCTCATCAGTTTCTTCGATGAACAAGTGGCCTAGCTCAACTCCTTCTAACTCAAACGGCTCTACCGATGCTTTTGGCTCCTTAAAGGCCCAACCCATGTCTTCATAGTTGAATTCAGTTGCGAGCCAAGGGTTCTCTGATAGGTGGCGCTTTGCTGCGGCATACTTAGGGTGCCAGAACTCATCACCCCAACCGTCAACGACCATGTCTCTGGCAGGGACCTCTTCCACAAGTATGGGCTTTTCAATTGGCCAGTTAGAGGGATCA
The DNA here is from genome assembly GCA_033060915.1 of Euryodendron excelsum. Lineage (NCBI taxonomy): Eukaryota > Viridiplantae > Streptophyta > Magnoliopsida > Ericales > Pentaphylacaceae > Euryodendron > Euryodendron excelsum. The sequence goes on along the minus strand of CM065385.1, from coordinate 26,983,495 downwards.
TATTCCTCATTGGGATTGTAGAGATAGATTGGGCATGGCGGGAATTCCTCCTCCCAGTCGGTCTCTTCCTCAGTCTCTCAGTTTCCATCGTAATCGTCAACCACGATCTCCCCTAATCCATCCCCCTTTTCTATTTTCTCTAGTACCAGGTTGATAGTGTGGTCCAGTAAGGGATTTGTAGTTACATTGGGGGCAGGAGTAGGGTTCACCGATTGTATATCAATGATCTTGTTGTCTAACAAGTCTTGAATTTTGTGCTTGAGAGAGAAGTAGCTTTCCGTGTCATGAACTTGGATGCTCGAATGATATTTGCAAGTGAGGGCACCATTGAAGGTCAGAGGTAAAGGGCTTAGCAACGAACGGGCCGGTATAGGTTTCAATATGTTGTTCTTTAGAAGGTTATGGTAGGCACTTGTCTGTGTGCAAGCCAAGGTATCAAATGTGTGGATGCGTCAGACCGGCCTATCGAAGTTGGGTCGTGCCCTAACAGGGCCAAAGTTAGGTGCTTAAGCGTGCATGGTTAAAGTAGGTGTGGGTAATATAGGATGTGACTAGAGTGGTGGACGATATTATGGTGGTTGAATGGGCAAGATGGCAGACACCTCGCTCTCTTTCTTGATTACCCCCCTTGTAGTAACCACCTTCTTGGCTATGTTGGCAGAACTCTCTCCAATATTCACGTAAAGATCCGTAATCTTTCCCATCTTGAGACCGTTCTCTATCATCTCCCCTTGCATGACAAGCTTAGAGAAGCTTTTCTTCACACTTGTGTAGAGCTTATCATAGTATATACCTTGAAAAGTATGTATGAACAGTTGAACATACTCTTTTTCTTCTAGAGGGGGATTGACTTGCACTGCTGTTTCTCTCCATCTAAGGGCATAGCTCTTGAAACTTTCTTTCTCTTCTTTGCTCATTGTCATCAAAGATCATCGGTTAGAAGTGAGGTCTATGTTGTGACGATATTGGGCCTTGAATGCATTAACCGGTTCGATCCAAATTGTGATCTTCCTTAGGTCAAGTTGGGCGAACCATTGCAAGGTAGATCTAGTGAGACTATGTTGCAAAAGTTACATGAGGAGCTTTGGATCATTCCCGTGATCACTTAGTGCCCCAGCATAAAGGCGAAGATGGGCTATAGGGTTGCTGTTGCCATCATATTTTTGAAAATCAGATATTTTGAACTTGGCCAGTATTGGATGATCCGCGAAGAAGCACAACTTGTCATAGAAGGTAAGCCCAAAGGTATCATGGCCATGGAGGCTTTGTAGTGAGTCTTCCACCCCTTGGATTTTCAAACTAAGAGGGTCTAGGGGAGCTTTTCTTACAACAAGCGAGAGCAGTATAGTTTTTTCTTCTTCGATGTTGGCCCCCTTGGCGTCCTTTTTGTTTTTCCCCATTGTATCAGATTAGAGCACGGTTCTTGGGTTGGCAATTTTAGAGTCTTTTGGGAAGATTGTGGATGATGATGGGGGCTAAAGTAGCATTTTTCACAGCCATGGCTTGGATGAGCTTGAACATTTTGTCGATCTTAGTCCTCATCTTGTTGATTTTTTCTCATGAGACCGGGGAGATCTTATCAGGGCTGGTTGCCATCGGTAAAGCTCTGTGTTAGGTGATGATTGGGTCTCTAAGTGGATACTGATTTTTCTTAAGAGCAATGATGACTTCCTATGTTGTAGTCTCTGTGAAAGAAAAAGAAAGAAAAGAAAAACAAGGACACAAACCACTAGTTTTTGGTATTTAGAGAGTCTTATGTAATGTATGCCCTAGGATGTCCCTTTCTGAGAAGAAAGCTAAATATGATGCATTTGACTCACTTTGTGGAGATAGAGGTTTGCCCCTGTATGCAAATACCATACTGTTGGTTGAGAGTATTCATTCATTTATTCACAGAACATAAAGAAGTACATTGAACTTTTGAGTTTAAATACAACAGAATTGAAACACATTTTAATAGGGGGAAGAGGGACATTTTCTTTTGGACTTTCGCCTATCTACTTTTACATTTGAGATCCTAAACTACTATTGAGTTTTTATATTTGCCTTCTTTGAGCTTGATGTTGAGGGGGCCATCAAAAGGCCTTGCTGTTTAATTGCCCTTTGTCTTCTTGGTAACCCAGTCTTCGTGAGCATAGAGGGATTGGGGCCCTTCTTCATGGAATGACTTAAAATGTATGACATGAGTCCTTAGGGTTATGCAGGAACCCTTAGAATTTTGGTAGGTTTTATGCTAAGGAAAGTGATCTTGGTGTCACTCTCTATGGGTTGATCATATGTGTGAGAATGAAGTGACTTGAGTTACTTTGGAACTCTTATCTTGAAATACAGTATCGAATGCATGTACATGTATACAAGAGTATAGAGAGAAAGAATGCGATTATAAAGTAAATATGCATGCATGAGCATTTATACAAGCATTATAAGAGTAGGAATAGACAAGAATAAAGAAAAGTAAAGCACTCGCCCTTTCCTATATGGTTTTGAAATTGACGTGCGTGTCTTAAATCTAGCAGAGGTTTAGCTATGCATGGTTTACATGAGCATGGGGTTGAGGGTTTACTAATGCTTCCTAAGAAGGCTCGGTTCCCAGATCTTTAAACCTAGGCCCACTCTCCTAGGTGGTGCCATTATCGATTGGTGATCTGAGCGAGAGGACCATCATAAGACCATAGGCTAAGAAACTGACACAACATCCGCCCACAACCAAAGTACTGTCCCCCTTTTAACTCGAGGGGTCATAATAAGGTAATAATGCAAAGATGCAAATACAAGCGTGTGCAATGTGTGTGTGTGACATTTTGAAAAGTGGAGGAAAGGGCCCAACAACTCCCATCTATCATGTCCATTCCATCCTATTCATTCATAACATACATGGTAGTTGGACATAAAATAAAATGTGAACAAAGGTTCACCTATAAAAGAAAATGCACAAAGTCCGTACATTGATGACAAACTTAATGTAGTTAAATGATTGAATATGAATTGAATGCAAGTGATGGCATGTTTTTTTAAAAAGCTTTGAAAAGTTTGATTTTGAAGAATTTGAAGTGGCCAGAATTGGACAAACCAGTCAAAGATTCTAGATGGGTGAAAATGAAAAGACATGATAATGGCTTAACCCTCTAAATATCCCCAGTGGAGTCGCCAGTTGCCGTGCCCCTATTTTCTGTACTCAAGAAAGACAAGTGAGAAAAACATGACACTCTCTCATTAGAACTCATCCTCCTAGAAGGATAAGTGCGATTAGGTTTGAATTGGAAATTAACTTGAATAAGGGCTTTTGGAAAAAGTTTGGAATCGCTACCTAATTTTGTTAAGGTGAGTTAGGTCACTTAAAACTAAGTACAATCCAAAGATTAAAATTATGGTTTTTGAAAAAAGGTTTTGAAAACTTCTTCAAGAGAGGATTTTTTTTTTTTTTTGAAAAACAGGTTATTTGGCAACCTTTAAAAAACTTTAAGCCCTTTTTGAAAATTACTCTGTTTTTGATCTTTAAAAACAGTGATTCTAAATTCAAAAGTTGGTTACGTGTAGGGAAGATGTACTAGGCTATCAACCTATCCCACCCTTGTGGTACTTACATATCTTATCATCCTAGGTTCACCCATTTAGAATATTCAATTATCCATTGTCCAATCATATCCACTTTGAGAAGTTTAGAAAGAGGTTTGATATGATGCATGATATGCAAGTGTAAGAAAAGGATTTGATTTTAAAAATAGATTTGAAGAAAAAATTTAAAGTTTGAAAGAGGTTGTAGGAATTGAAAACTTGAAAAATGTTTTGAATGCACCGATGAGAGTTGCCCTTTGTTAGGAATCAAATTAGTCATAGTTCGGACTTAGGGTTCGATGACACTTTGAGGTCTTTAGAAAGTTTGATTTAAAAATATTTAATTTGAACTTTGATTGGAAGATTAGAAATTGAACTTTGATTTGAAATCAAACTTTGAAGAAGAACTTGGACTTATTTTGGAAAGTTTGAATTGAATTTTGAAATCATCTTGACCTAGATTGGAGTTTGAAAACCATCTTGGTTTAGAAAAGAGCTGAAACTTCCTAACTTTAGGGTTAGGGTTGAACTAGGGTTTTGGCCTCCTAAGGTTTAGATAACCTAGGGTTGGAGCATGCAATTGAAATAGAAAGATTTGATTGTAGAAAGTTGAATTTTAGGAAAGTTTCGAATTAGAAAAGTTTCATTTTAGGAAAGTCTCGAATTAGGAAAGTTTCATTTTAGGAAAGTCTCGAATTAGGAAAGTTTCATTTTAGGAAAGAGTTGGTTTTGGAAAGATTTGAATTTGGAAATGTTTGAATTTAGAAAGATTTGGAAGTTTGAAATTAAGAAAATTTTGGAAGTTTGAAATTAGAAAAGATTTGAAAGTTTGAAATTTAGAAAGTCGGGATTTGTAAAGGTTCAAAATTAGGAAAGCTTTAACTTCTATTTTCTAAAGTAGAGGATAGAATTTTATTTTAAAAAATAGATGATTTGATTTTGTTTCCAAAATTGGAGGATTTGATTTGGTTTCCTAAATTGGAAGATTTTATTTGACATGAAATTGGAAAGGTTAAGTTTTGGAAATCTATGATTTAAAAATATATGATTTTATGTAGAAAGAGAAGTTTTGAAAATCTATGATTTAAGGCAACTAGGAAGTCATGAGTTTAAGAAAGGAATTAGGGTTTCCTAATCAATGATTCTAGGGTTTTGACTTAGACTCCAAGATAAAGAGTTTTTAAAAACTAGATCTTTGAAAAGAGTTTTTAGAAAGTATATTTGCAAAAACTATTTGGAAAGGGGTTTGAATGTAGACTTTTGCAAGTCTCTTGAATACCTCACTTTCCTAAAAAAATTCTAATCATGAAAAAATTAAAACCATTCTAGGGTTGTGATTTTGACAACACATAGGGTTTGAAATATTGACCATAATGATCATATTGAATGTAGCACTTTGCTAAAACAAATCCTAAGCATAGAATAACTAGAATCACTTTAGGATTGTGATTTTAACCAAAATAATTTAGGGTTTACACCCCAATTTATACCTTCTTGGTCACATTGAATATAACAGTTTCTTAAAACAACCCTAACCATGGAGTGGCTAGAATCATGCTAGGAGCATGATTATGAAAACCGGTTTGAAAGAAGTAGATTTTGAATGCAAGTTTGAAAAAGAACTTTAATGCAAGTTTGAAAACAACTTTGAATGTAACATATGAACATGATAACCACAAAGTAATAGGGGCATGAACATACAAGGTTAGGCTTCACCGCATAATTAAGGGGATCGAACCCATACTATCTTAGGTCGAACTTGAAGAAAGCCCCCGGCATGGTAACCTTCAACAATTCTTCCTAGGCATGGATCAGGGAGTCCCTTGTTTCTAGCATGCAAGAAGAGGAGGGAGAAGATGAGGATTAAAATAGAAGAGAACCTAAGTGGGTTAGGAGAGAGAAGAGATAAGGGGAATTGCATAAACTAAATAAAAAACCTACCTTATCTTCCTCTTGCTTTGATTTCTTTGTTTGTTTTACTTGAGTTGAACTTTAAGAGGTTTAAAGATGCAGCACTTGGTCTTCAATGGATGTTTGGAGGCTTGTATTTGAGTGTGTAGTATGTATAGAGGCTAGGGTTTGAGGAGGCTTGAGAGAATTAGGGCATTGAGAGAATTCGAGCTCTGTTTTTAGAGAGGCAGTATTTCTGGACTGAGTTTGCGAATCCTTTTTACGCAAGGGGAGGGTCTATATTTATAGGCAATTGAAATAGGAACTGGCGCCTGCAGCTGTGGCGCCAATGCTCTTTTAAGCTTGGTACCATTTGTTGGCTTGGCACCACTACTAATGGCGCCATTCACTTAGACAAGTTTTAAGGCGACAAGAAACATATCTTTTGACCCTTGGGATGCAAGGCAAAATATTTGGGCGCTTCTCCTAATGACTACCATGCAATTTTTAGCTTGGCTCTACTAGAAGTGACTCCAGAAAGTCTGGAAATAATCCAGAAGGCCAGGGATGGACGGGAACCTCTACAAGAGTATCCTGGAGGAAAATGGCTTGAGAACCAGTGCAAGAATAGTTGAAAAGGGTGACCAGCCTACCAGGGGCAAAACAGTCAATTGGACCTGAAAAACACCGAAATGGACCCAGAGTGACCTGTGAGATGGCTTGAAGGTTAGAAACACTATCGAGAGTTTTTCGAGGGGTTTTCGATTTGATACCTAAAGCCGGTGTGGTTGGAAAAAACAACCGGCCCACTAGGGGCAAAACGGTCACTTTGCACCAGGTTTTACTGCCATTTTTTACGAGAATGGGCTAGCAGGCACTAGTGTTGACCCGGGTTTTGAGTGTTTTCGTCTTTCTGATGATGTGTGATGAGTTAGTTTCTAAAGATATCCTGTCCTTCGGTCAACATGTCATGGCCGAGAGGCATGTTTCGTCCAGTGACATAGAGGATTTGTTAGCATTCTCGATGTCGACCTATTTGTGAGTGTTTTTGCCACTCTGACGGTCACAATGTTTGTGAGTGTTTCTATCACTCTAATGGTGTGCGTTCATTCTAGAAACTGCCTGATCTCGAGAAGCTGCTGGATGGTCTTATCGTCTTGGGGCCTTAGGTATTTTCCAAATCGACGTGCCGAGTAGCGGACATTTTACATTGGCAGGCTAGTAGGTGCCAAAAGTGAACCGCTCTACCATCTCAGGAACTTGGGTTCTGTCCCAGTCAATAGGTTTGGAGGGATTTATCGTTTTGAGAGATTTTCTCGATAAACGTGTTGGACTAGATGGACTTACCATTTGAGGGATCAACTTTTTCAAAAGACGTGCCGAATTAAGTTTGATTGACTGGATTGGAATTTAAACTGGAATTGATGTTGAAATATGGACTTACCATCTTTAGGAAGACGTGCCAACTAGAATTGGATTGAGTAATACTTTAAGGGTATTTTGGTCACTTTGCCTCCATTGGGCCTAGCGGGCCCGCAAAGTGATTGATTGGCTAGACTGAGTGTAAAAAACTAGTCTGGACTTGAATGTGTCTATGTCGGTTTAAATGTGAGTTCGGTCGGGCCGGAGATTGTCGAGTGGGCAAATATGGGGTACGTACACCCTGAGGCACTCCCGGGTGCCCTTATTTATTTTTCAGTAGGGCCCTATAGCCTAGCAGCTTTCCAGATCAAAGTAGAGCCACTTATAGTGGAGCTAGGCCAAAAAATGGCTTGGAAACACTAGAAGTGGCACCCAGATCTTTGCCTTGTGGCCCAAGACAAATCAAATCCTCCGGATCATTGCCATACCAAGGTGGCGGCACTAGTAGTGGTGCTAGGCCAAAAATTGCCCAAGCGCCACCTGCCCCAAATTTTGGCCTATAAATATAGACCACACCCCTAGCATATTCCAGATCCGAAAAATTGCCTAGAAATGCTACCTCCCTCAAAACAGCCCCCAAAATCCTCCAAAAACCCTAATTCCCTTGAGACTCTCTCAAGACCTAGCCCTTTTTAGGCCTAAACACTAAAACCCTAACTTCCTCACTCCATTGAAGATTAAGTCCAGCCCTTAGAAGCTCTTGAAGGCCATCGTAAGGTTCAAGCAAATCCTCCATTGAAGCATTCAAGCTAACAAGAAGACAAGATAGGGTTCTATTTACTTTTCAGCAATCCACCTCTCCCTCTTCTCCTTCCTAGTCCACTTAGACTATGCTTCTATTTCAATCCCCATCTCCAAACCCCCTATTCTTGCATGTTTGAAACAAGAGAATGTTAGATCCATACTTTGGGGAAGCTCTAGAAGAGATCACTGTCATAAGGATCTCTCTTTATCCAAACTCATCATGGTATTGGCCTAGGGCCTATTGCAATGTGGTGAAGCCTTCAACCTTGTATGTTCATGTCCCTATTGCAATATAATTGTCATGTTCATGCATTGTTCATTACCATTAAGTTTTCAAAGCCCCCTTCAAAAGTGTTTTCCAAAACTACACCCCAAAGTTGCTTTCAAAGTTATTTTCAAACTTGTTTTTCAAGAAATCACAACCTTAGGGCGATTCTAGCCTTTTCATGGTTAGGGTTTCCCTAAGAATGTGACACATTAAATGTGACCACCAAGGTCCACATTAGGGTTTCAAACCCTAACTTGTTTTCAAAATCACAACCGTAAAGTGATTCTAACATTTTTACGGTTAGTGTTACTTTAGGAAAGTGGAATATTCAAAGAGGCCTCCAAGAGCCACATTAGGATTTCAAACCCTAATCATTCTTTTCCAAAACCTAGTTGTTTTAATCTCTTCCAAATCTCAATTTCAAGTGTTTTCCAAAGTGAGTTCAAATATTGTTATCTTGAGGCTAAGGTCAAAACCCTAGAAACTCATGCCCTAGGAAACTCGAATTTTATCCCTAACCTTCATTCTGGCATTTATTGCATCAAAACATTTTTCAAATCATTGTTAAATCATGTTTTCTAAAAAAATGCATAGCTCTCTTGAGTTATTTCCAAACCAATGTCACATAAAATCATAGCTTTTCAAACTAAAAGATTTTACACAAAATCATACCTTTTCTGAGTCAAATCCTTTCTATTTCAAGTCAAATCAAATCTTCCATATTTGAAAATCAAATCAAATCTTCTACTTTTGGAAACGAAATCAAATATTCCCTTTTTTTTTTTTTTTATAAAATCAATTCTTTCCTTTCTTACAAAATCAATTCTTTCCATTTTTTTTATAAAATCTAATTTTTTATTTTTGAATACCAAATCTAATCCTCTATTTTTGGAAACATAATCCAATTCTCTATTTTTGAAACAAAATTAGAACTTTCATTTTTTAAAACTTTCCAAAAATAAAACTTTTCTTTTTCAACTAAAAATAATATCTTTTCATATCGCATCAAATCAAATCTTTTCTACCTCTAAGCATCTTTCCTAAACCTTAGGTTACTTGCATTATAACTCAATTTCAACCCTAGTTCAACCTAACCCTAATTTACCCAAACCAAGGTTAGAAGTTTTCCAAACACTCAAGTTCTCTTTCCAAAACAAGACCCCAACGTGTCTTTAAAATCTTTCAAAGACCTCAAAATGTCTATTTTTAATCGGACACTGAGTCTGAACTACAACTGACCTGATTCTCACCAAATGAGATACTTAGGCAACCTTCATTGGTGCGGTCATAACTCTTTTTTCGAAATCCAATCTCAACTTTCCTCCAAACTCTTTCTCAAATTGCATCATGCATTCATACATTCAAAAAGTGATGACCAAACTTCTTTCTTCAAAACGATTTTAAGTGGACATAGATTGACATTTTGGAACTGGAGATTCAAGTGAGTGAATATAGGGTGAATAGACATATAGGAATCACAAGGGTGGGGTAGGGTGATATTCCTCGGTATATTCCCTACACGTAACCAACCTTTGAACCTATAATCATTGTTTTTAAAGACCAAAATGGAGTCATTGTCTAAAAGGGCTTAAATATTCTCCAAAGATTGCCAACCAACCTATTTTCCAATAACCCTCTCTTAAAAAAAAATTTCAAAACCTTTTTAAGTTTAGTCTTCGGACTTAGTTTTAGGTGGCCTAACACACCTTTATCAAAGTTAGGTGGTTCCTCCAAACTTTTTTCGAAAAGTCCTTAATCAAATCAATTTCACACTCAAACCCCGTTGCACTTGTCCCTTTTAGGAGGATAAGTTCTAACAGAGAGAGTACCGTGCTTTTCCCGAGCCAAAAGCGCTTTGGGCAAAAATTGGGGCGCGACAGCTGGTGACTCCATTGGGAAAACTTAGAGGGTTAGGCCATTGTCATGTCTCTCCACCCCTCACTCACCCAGAATCTCAAGTTCCCTTGTCCAATTTTGTCAACTTTTTCAAAAATTTTCATAGTGTTTTCAAAAGATGTCATCACTTGCATCTATGCATATCATGTTATGCTCTTGCATTTATTATTCATTTTTATCTTGCATTGGGTTTTTCATAAAGATACTAACTCTGTGCATTTGTTTTATAGGTACTCACCTTTTATTTATTTTATTTTTATCTTATATTAACTGTCATCCATGAAATGAATGAACAAGATGGATGGGAGTTGTTGGGCCCTTTCTTTTATTTTCAAAAAAAATCTCACACACTTCACTTGCATGTCATTCATTTATGCATTAATACCTGGTTACTATACTTCTAGTTAGAAGGGGGAACAATATATGGGTTGTGGGTGGATACTGTGTCAATTTCTTAGCCTACAGCCTCTTGATAATTCCTTCGCTCGAATCACCAACCAAAGATGGGGTTCACACTTTCGAGGGTGGACGCCAGAAGTTTGAAGGTTCGAAAATCGAGCTTTTTAGGAAACATTAGTAACACCCCTTGCATAACCGAACCTCTATCCGATTTAAGATACTCACATTGATTTTAAAATCAAGGAGGAAAGGGTGACCACTTTACTTTTCTTTACTTCACGCCCAATTTAACTACTTGATTCTTGCTATTATCCTACCCGCGCATTTTCTATTGCTATGCAAACATTCTATGCTTATGCATTCACTGCTATTATACTGCTTATGTATCCATTATCCATTTTAAGACAAGAGTTTTGAAGTAACTCAGGTCATTGCATTCCATGCATATGATCAACCCTTAGAGAGTGGCCCCAAAGCCAGTCTTGCTCATTCAAAGCTTACCTAAATTTCTAAGGGTGCCAAATGACTCTAAGGATTCATAACACACAGCAAAATCATCTTATAAAGAAGGGCCCCAATCCCTCTCCGCTCATGGAGATAGGGTTGCCAAGAAGACAAGGGACAATTCAGAATCAAGGTTTCCCACCGACCTCCATCAGAGAGGGCGAACCCAAAAACTCAAGAGTAGTTTAGGATTTCAAATGTAAAAGCGGATAGGTGAAAGTCCTAAGGAAAATGTTCCCCTTCCCCTTCAAATATACTTTCAATTCCATGTACAAAAATAAGATGTAATGAAAATGTCTTTCTTACTTCCATTGCATGTATGAATGAATGAATGGACAGGATCACACAGGTATGGTATTGCATACAAGGGCTACCCCTTATCTCCAAAAATGAGCAAAAATATCATGCTTAGTCCCCCTCTTAAAGAAGGGGCATCCCCAGGGCATGCATTGCATAAAGATTTCCAATCCAAAGGCACTAACTTCTCCATTTTATTTTTATTTTTACATTCTCTTGTTTTCTCTCTTATCTCTAAAACCAAAAAAGCCAGAGGTTGAAGCAAAGACAAAAAGGGGTCTTCTAAAACTACTCATTTACTACCATTATGCTGCTCACATATTTACTACCATTATGCTTATGCATCGATATTCATTCTAAGGTAATAGTTCCAAGAAACTCGAGTTATTGCATTCTCATGCATTCAATCAAGCATAGAGAGAAACGAACAATCCAATCTCATGTTAATTAAACCTACCCAAACTCCTAAGGGTTTCTCCAACCTTAAAGACTCATGTCATGCATCGAACCACATCTCAAGAGAGGCCCAAATCTCTCTCTGCCTATGGAGGCGGGATCGCCTAGACAAAGAAACATCAACCGGCCCATGCCGAAGAGGTATTGTATTGCATACAGGGGCAAAACCCTGCCTCCAAAATGGACTCAACATCATGTCTAGATTCCCTCAAAGAAGGGACCTCCATAGGATATGCATTGCATAAAACTTTTAACTCCACATGCTAACTAAAATTTGTTTTTCTTTTTCTTTTTCCAGGCCCGAGAGCATAACCAAATCTATGGGACCCTCCAACATCCCACCCAGTTTAAAAGATGCTCTCTCTCAGCCATCACCTCGGCACCATGTTGCCACTCCACCCAATCCTCAAGCTTAGCCACCCTTGTGCAATCAGATGAAACACATGGCAAATGAAGTGTGGACGATGCCGGCGTAATTCCAAAACCAGTCTGAGGGGTTTATTCTGAAAAAGGGAGATTTTTTTCAAACCTATCTTTTAGTTTTGAATTTAAATTTGAGCATGAAAACAATATCATCTAAATGAAAAGGGTTCAAAATTTTCATATTTATATCAATTGTCTCAGGGCTTTCCATGAATAATGTTTTCCTCTAGAAATTTTCCCCTGGAATATTTTGCCCTAACTTGAATGATGGGATAACATGAGCACCATCTTTAATAGAAACAATCTCTGACTCCAAAAGGAGGGGAGAGAGAAGTAGAAAGCATAGAGAGATGGAAAATAAAAAAGGGTGAGAGATGAAGATCAATCATGTAGCTTGTTGAAATCTAAGGAGTGACCCCTGAAAGATGTCTTAGAAAAGCAACAAGTAGCTACACTCTCAAAAGGAAGATTAGCGCACATTAGCAAGTTTGGGATGACTGAATCTTTGAAAAAAAATATGCAAAACCAAAAAGATTTTTAATAGCGTTTGTCCTACACATGCACTATCACTGGGGTAAATATTCAATATGAATAGATTGACGTGCATGCTTGTTTGAGATTGAATCATGTGTGCATAATCACTTGCATAAATATGAGTTAATGGTTTTAATGATTTTTACCATATTGGTGATTCATGTTCATCTTAATGCACATTTCTCAAGACTTTTTAGAATTTAGAATCCACCTTTATGATCTATTTCAACTGGTTCCATCATTGTTAAATATTTGCAGATTGTCTCATGCCCAAATTAACTTTTTGTCAATTCCTTCCCCCATCACTTATGTAACGAGCTACCAGTGAGTTTGAGAGCAGCTACCATTGTTATGTGATAAGAGGAGAAAGCTGCCTACTCCTGTGTGTGAAAGCCGCCATATCTTTACATTTTAGTATTTTCATCTCCTACGTGTGAAAGCCACCACATTTTTACATTTTAGTATTTCCATCATCGGAGAGATAGTGTTGGATTTCCATAAAAAATAAAAATAAAAACCAAGATCATTGGATGAGATAGGTTTGACTTCTAGGTATGTCAATCTGCAAGCTATTAGACATGGTATGTCATCCTAGATCATGCCCACAGTCTATATTCTTATTAATCTTTGTGAAGTTCATGCTTACACCACTACGTTGTCACTGATATGGTCTTGATCATCTCAAGACCAATTGTGCTCATTTTATGTGGTTTTGTGTATATTTGATTTTGATCTTTTCAAGTTAAGCCGCATCTTGATATTTATGAATCTATATTTGCCCTACATTGATTGATTATGTCTTTATAGGGCTCCTATAATTTGAAATTTTAATGGTTCTACAAAAAATTGGACTTTCCTACACTTCTTAAAAGCTTTCAAGGTCTTCTGAAATTGAGGAAGGAAGCTACATGTTGCATTGCCAAAGGGCAACACAGACTATTACTCAAGAGAGTCCACTAACCCCAAATGAGAGTCTTAGAAGAAGCCAAGAGGTCCATGAGAGAGGTTTTTTTCTTTTAACAAAAAAAAAAAGAAAGGGGAAAAACGAGTCGATGCGTTAAATCTCTAAGAATGGCGCAAATGCTATTGTTGACCCAAAGGATGATCACCATAGTTGAGAGATAATTTTGATGATAAAAAAACCCAGTCATTATAAACTAATGTGTTTAACTTGAGTGTGCAGCTTAATATAATAAAACCTGCTCAGATTTATGGGCAATCATGAACTGTGGAGTATCATGGAAGATCTTGTTAGCACTTCATAAGAGTGTCATGACTGTTTATGGCACAAGTAAAGTCTATGAAAAACACAATATTCGCAGCACCTCAATCAAAGTGATGTCACTTGCAGAAGAAGGATTTTGGCTTGAAAATAAATATGATGAATAACATCCACGGCTAGTGAAGACCCTTGATCCCCATGTTCGTATCAATTCATTATAAGTATTGCAAGCACCCCATTTTTGACCGCTCGGTAGTCTACAGTCCGTCTAGACTTCATTTCAAGCTAATATGGACATATTCTAGAATTCTAGTCCTAATCCCATCTATCCATCGCTTTGCAGACCTGCCATACCCAAATAGAGGCAAAATCACCAAAATGCCCTAAGGGGCTCAATTGTCTTTCCGAAGAAGTCCCCTTTCCATATACCAAATCAGGCATGTCTTTTCGAAGACGGTAAGTCCCCTTTCCATATTCCAAATCAGGCATGTCTTTTTGAAGACGGTAAGTCCCCTTTCCATATTTCAAATCAGGCGCGTCTTTCCGAAGACGGTAAGTCCCCTTTCCAATTCCAATAGGCCCGTTTTTCTAAAGACGGTAAGTCCCCTTTTTAATTCCAGTAAGCATGTCTTTCCAAAGACAGTAAGTCTCCTTTCTAATTCTAATAGGCGCGTCTTTCTGAAGACGATAAGTCCCCTTTCCAACTCCAATAGGCACGCCTTTCCAACTCCAATAGTCCCCTTTAAACCTGTTGACCGGGACGAGACCCCAAGTCCCCTAAATGGTAGAACGGTTTACCTTTGGTGCCTGCTAGCCCGCCAATGTAGAAATGTCTATTTTAGGCACGCCTTCTGAGAAAGTTGACTTCTTAGGCACTAAGTCCCTTTAGCAACTTCCCAAAATCAGGCAGTCTTGGGAATGATAGCGAACCATCAAAGTAGCAGAAATACTTGTAAACATCGCAACCGTCAGAGTAACGGAAATACTCTCAAACAGGTCGATATAGGGAATTGCCAACAAACTCTTGTATCACCAGACCGCTGTTAGAGTGGCAGAAACACTCAAAACCCAGGTCAACACCAGTGCCTGCTAGCCCACTTTGGTGAAAAATGACCAAACTGCCCCTAGGGCCATTTTTCGGCACATTTCTCGAGAACACACCTGAGTCCTCAGAATGGTAGTCCACCCTCCCAAGATTGTCTTAAAAGCAATCCGGCATGTTTAGATGCTTTCTAGTCAGTTTGGGGCCAATTCAAGACTTTTCGGTCAAGATGACCATTTTGTCCCTTGGCATCCGAATGCCTAGGGAACCACGCCGGCTCTGGGTATTAAATCGGTAACCTCCCGAGAGTGCTTCTTATAGTATTCTCAACCTTCTATTATCTTTTCGGATCATTCCGAGTCAGTTCCGGTAAACTCGGTACAAAATGACTGTTTTGCCCCTGGTGGGCCGGTCGCCTTTTCTGACCACACTGGCTCTGGGTATCAAATCGGTAATCTCCCGAGAATGCTTCTTATAGTATTCTTGACCTTTCTTTATCTTTCCAAATCATTCCGAGTCAATTCCAGTAAACCCGGTGCAAAATGACCGTTTTGCCCCTGGTGGGCTGGTCGCCTTTTCCGACCACACCAGCTCTGGATATCAAACCGGTAGCCTCCTGGGAACATTTTGAATAATGTTTCTAAATTTTGAGTCTTCTTCCAGGACATTCTGAGTCCGTCCCGGTAGCTTTCCGATCCAGTTGACTGTTTTGCCCTTAAAGGCACGGTCAACCCTTTCGACAATTCTTGTCATCCTTTTTCAAGTCCATTACCTCCAGGACCCTATTCTAAGGGTTCTTGTCCCTTTCCGGCCTTCCGGGCCATTCCCGGTCCCTTAAATCCTTCCTGGGCCTTTCGGAGTCACTCCTAGTGAAGCTAGGCTAAAAATTGCATGGTAGTCACTAGTACAGGCGCCCAAATCTTCCAAAGATACATTGCTTACCGACTTAACAAACTTTCTTAACTTGCTGGCGCCAAGCCAAAAAATGGCCTGGCGCCACTCCTAGTGGCGCCGAGAGGAAATTTGCCTTAGTGCCACTGCAACAAGCGCCAGGTCTATCCTATCTCTATAAATACAGAGCCTCCTCCAGCGTGAAAGAGGTTTGAAAACTCAGTTTGAAAACCCTAATATTCGATATACAGAGCTTGTAGCCTCCCTAAACCCTAGCTCTTCTAGGTTTTCCAAACCCTAGCCACCATACATAAACCCTAGCCTCCTATACACTCATACACTCTCATACACTTATACCCTAGCCTCCAATCCTCCATTGAAGACTTGGATTGCTGTAACTACGAAGCTTTGAAGACCAAAGACAAGTCCTCAAAGATCAAGACTGAAGTGAAGTGAAGATCGAAGAAAAGCAAAGCGAGCTAAGCCAAGCGAAGTAAACAAGACATACGGTAGGCTTTCTCTTTAAGTTTCTGCACTTCCCCCTCTCTCTTAACCCACTTGGGTTTTCTTCTATTTTAATCCCCCATCTTCTTCCCCCCCTTTCTTTGCATGCTTGAAACAAGGGAACTCCCGGTCCATGTGTAGGATTAGGGTATTGGAGAGTCACCGAATCGGGGGCTTTCTTTTAGTCTAACCGGAGACCACGTGGGTTCGGCCGCCTTGATTATGTGGCGAAGCCTTTAACCTTGTATGTTCACGACCCCAATTTGCATTATGCATATCATTATCTTGCGTTCCTCCAAAATTCGTTTTCAAACTTGTTTTCAAAACTTGCATTAAACTTGTTTTCAAAATTGCATCAAAATCTTTTTTTTCAAAATTTGTTTTCGAAATCACAATCCTTGGGTGATTCTAATCTTTTCATGGCTAGGGTTGCTTTAGGAAAGTGTTACATTTAAAGTGACCAATATGGTCCATATTTTCAAATCCTTGTTGTTTTCAAAACCACTATCTTAAAGTGGTTCTAACCTTCTTATGGTTAGAATCGCTTTAGGAAAGTAAGACATTTTTATACTTTCTAAAAACTCTCTTTTCAACAGTCTCTTTTTTTCTAAAATCCTCCTTTTTAACATGCTTTCCTAAAACTCTTCTTTCCAAAGTTGTTTTCGAAAACTCCCTCTAAAAATCTATTTTTCAAAAACTCTCTTTTCAACTCCTTTCCAAAACATTCTCTTCAAAATTCCTTTCTAAAAACACTCCATAGGTTTCCTTCTTAGAAAAATCTCTCCAATCTCCTTTTTAAATTCCTTTCGAAAATTGCTTTTCAAAAACTCCCTCCAAACTCCTTTCCAAGAATCTCTTGCCAAAAAACGTCTTTCCTACAAGCTCCCTTCCAAAAACATTTTCTTCAAAGTCCACTTTCCAAATACACTCTTTACGTTTCCTTCCTAAACAACTCTTTCAAAATTCACTTTCTAAAAACTCCTCTCTAAGATTACTTTCCAAAATCTCCTTCCTTGGTGTCCAAGTTAACCTTAGAGCCAACAATTAGGAAACCCTAATTTTCTTCCCCAAAAACATAGTTTCCAATTCCCTATTTTAGACTCAAAACCTAGGTTTCTAAAACCTCTTGTTTTCTACATCAAAACTATATATATTTCCAAAACCTCTTTTCTACCTCAAAACTATAGTCTTCTCAAAACTAGAATTTCCAAAATTCTATCTTTCCAAATCCATGCCAAATCCAATCTTCCTTTTAGGAAACCAAACCCAATCTTCCCTTTAGGAAACTAGGTCCAATCCTCCGTTTTTAGAAACGAAATCAAAACATCTCTTTTTTAGAAACAAAATCCAATCCTTATTTTAGGAAATAGGAATCTCAATCCTTCTAAACCCAAATATTTCCTAATTTAAATTCTTCCTAATCTCCTACTTTCCTAAACCTTAAGTTTCCAAAACTTACACGTTTAAATCTTTGCTTAAACTTTAAACTTCCAAATCCTTCTTAATCTAAACTTTCCCTAATTCCAACATTTCCCAAATTCCATACCTTTTCTTAACTTTCCAAATCTAAATCTTCAAATCTTTTTTAAGTTCAAATCTTTCCAAAACTCTAAACTTTCTTAAATTTAAATCTTTCTAAAATTCTAAACTTCTTAAATCTCAAATCTTTCCCAATCCAAAACTTTCTAAATTCGAAACTTTCTAAATTCTAAACTTTCCAACTTCCAAAACTTCCCTATTTCAAAACATTCCAAATTCAAAACTTTCCAATTTCAAAACTTTCTTAAAACGAAATATTTCCTATTTCAAAACTTTCTTAAGCCAACATTTTCCTAAATTGAAACTTTCCTAAAACGAAACTTTCCAAAAATGACACTTTCCTATTTTGAACTTTCCTAAATCTAATCTTTTTTAAAACTCTTTCGAGTCAAGTCGAATCTTTCTTAAACCCTTCTAAGTGCAATTTTTCTTAAGTTTCCTCTCTTTCCTAAGTTTAGGTTTTTTTTAAACCTCTATATTTCCAAAACAAGTCTAAATCTTTCTTTCAAGTTCTATTTTTCCAAATAAAAGTCCAACCTTTTCAATTCCAAAATTCTAAATTCCAATCTTCAATATTCTGTTCTAAGTTCAATTCAAATCCATTTTTCAATCAAAATCTCTTTCTTCCAATCCAACCTTCTATTTTCTATCGGACTCTTGTTCGAATTACGACTGACCTGATTCCTCACAAAGGATACGTAGGCAACCCTCATGGGTGCGATCACAACCTTTTTCAAATCTCCAATTCCATAATCTATTTCAAACTTTCACGCTTCTATTTCCTTTCCAATTTCCAAGACTTTCCGATTTTAATTCTATCTTTTCAAATCTCTTTTAAATCAAAGCAATTTCTTTTCAAATTTATTTCCAAATCTATTTCTAATTTTCTTTTCTTGCACTTGCATATCATGCATCATGTCTTTTTAAACATTCTTTTTCTAAAATGGATAGGATTGGACATTTGTTAGTTGAAGACTTTCATAGATAAATTTAGGGTAAATAGACATGTAGGTACCGCAAGGGCGGGGTAGGGTGATAGCTTAGTGCGTCTTCCCTACACGTAACCAACCTCCGAACCTAGAATCACTATTTTCAAAGACCAAAATGGAGTTTATTTTCAAAAAGGGCTTAAATGTTTTCTAAAGGTTGCCAAACAATCTGTTTTCTTAAAAACCCTATCTTGAGGTAGTATTTTCAAAATCATTTTCAAAAACCCTAAGTGTGATCCACGGATTGTGCTTAGTCTTTAAGTGACTTAACTCACCTTAATCAAGTTAAGTGGCGACTCTAAACTTTTTTCAAAAGCCCTTTATTCAAACCAATTTTCAATTCAAACATAGTCGCACTCATTCTTCTAGGAGGGTGAGTTCTAACGAGAGAGTACAGTATTTTTTCCGCTTGTGTGTGTATTCCTCGAGTGCGAAAAAAACGGGCGCGACAAGTATCATAAAGCTTGAGGAAGTTGTCCTTAAAAGCATTGTGGAGAAAGCTAATTAGAGGAGCATATCAAAGATTGTCGATAATGCAGAAGATTAGTGGCACCCAATAATCTGACAGAGCGAAAGTCTACACTGGCACAAGCAGTTTGTTGATGTCTTAATAGTTGAATGAACAAGGGGTTACCAAATGATAAACATGCTTAAGAAGCTCACATAGCTATCAAAAAGATCAGTAGAGCTTAAGCATATTCACACCATCAAAGACTGATTGGTAAAAGGATTAAAACACCTGTGTGGACAGCAACAACAACTGCAGCAATGAACCTGATTGCCGACACTAACAAAATATTGCTGAAAATCTTATGAAAAAGCAAAACGGCAAAAGAAGTAGGGAGACAGATTGGCAGCGCAAGATAAAGACTGCTGACAATCTTATAAAAGAACAAATGGTAAAAGAAGCAGGAAGATAGAGCAATAGCACGAGGTAAAGAAAGTTGTTGTTTTGGTTGAAGGGTAAAGTCAAAAGAAATGGCAAGCCAAGATTGGTAACACCAAAGAAACGATTGCTGACAATCTCAGTTAAAAATCACAGCAAAAGAAAAGAGGGAGTCAAATTGGCAACACTAGTAGAAGATTGCTGACAATCTCAATAGGCAACGGGAATTCGCTCCAATGGTCAGATTTTTTAATCTATCTTAGCCACCCGTGCATTTAATGCACCTTCAACGACTCTAATGGCTATTTCTTCAAAGAGACAATAAATATATATGTTCAAACTCATTTATGAGAGTGAGACAAGGATCTAAAAGTGCAAAAAAATTCAAAAGCCCTAAATCTCCCTCTTTACTCTACAAATGCTATTAACCAAGAAGAACCATTGAGCTGTAACATTTATTATTTTCATTTCTAAGAGTGATAGTCATTATATTACAACCTCATTACTTTTGTAAAAGTTGTTGTAAACCTCTAGAGCTTGTGTGTAGCTTGGGTAACACACTTGTAAGATCGAGAGCTTGGATTGGAGCTTCTCAGTAGAAAGGATTTTGTGTGAATCCTTGAATGTAATAGTGAGCTAGGCACTAGAGAAAAACCAGCAGCTGTGTAAGGAATAGATTATATAGTGGAATACTTTCGAGGGGATCGAGGAAAAGAGGACGTAGGTAGAGATTGGGCTGAACCTTTGTAAATCTCTTATTCTCTGCTTATTGTTGAATGTGTGTGCTAAATGTGTGTATATGAACTGATGCATATTTGTGTATGCTATCTATGCTTGCCAATAATCTTTAGTTGCATCTGTGTTACTTGTTTTGCTATTATCATTTAAGCAAGAATTTATTTTTTTTTATTACATTGAGGTTTCACATTAATTTTAATAGAACCCATGTCACCCCCCCTCTTGGGACATTCCTTGAGCCAACAATTGGTATCAGAGCCTGGTGCTCATATATATAGGCCTTACCTTCTTGAGTAAGATCTATGGCCAACATTGCTAGAACCTCTCTCGCAAAAGGTCAATCCACAAACAAACCTCCATTATTTAATGGCACGAGCTATAATTACTGAAAAAATAGAATGAAAATTTATATTCAATCTGTGGAATATGAACTGTGGAGTTTTATTATAAATGGACCCATAATTCCCACTAAAAGGATTAAATCTGTTAAGGTGGCCAAACCTGAGAATGAATGGGATGCTGATGATTTTAGAATTATGCAAGGTAATGCAAAGGCTATGAATGTGTTGTATTGTGCAATCGATCCTATTGAGTTTAATAGAATTTCAACTTGTGATACTGCTAAAGAAATTTGGGATACGTTAGAAGTCACTAATGAAGGCACAAATCAGGTAAAAGAATCTAAAATCAATCTCCTTATGCATAACTATGAAATGTTTAAGATGAAGACTGAGGAATCTATTACCGAAATGTTTACTAGATTTACTAACATTATAAATGGATTGAAAACCCTTGGAAATATTTATTTTAACAGTGACTATGTTAGAAAGATACTCAGATCCTTACCTAGAAGCTGGGAAGCTAAGGTGACAGCAATAGAGGAGGCCAAGAATCTAAATACTTTGCCTCTAGAAGAACTGCTGGGGTCACTTATGACCTACGAACTAACTTAAGGGAAAAATACACAAGATGATGATGAGAATAAGAAAAGAACAATTGCCTTCAAATCTACCTCAAATGAACCAGATAGTGATGAAGAAAAAGATGAGGATTTAACTCTTATCACCAAAAAATTTAAAAGGTTCATGAGAAAGAAGTGGAGGAAAGGCAAAAAATTTGAAGCTAAAGGAGATTCAAACAAAAGAGACTCAATAGTAATATGTTTTGAATGCAAGAAACCTGGGCATATCAAATCTGAATGTCCTCAATCCAAGAAGAGAAGAAAAAGAAGCAAGGAGGCTGCAGCCATGGCAGTAACTTTGAGTGGAAGTGAAGAGTTCAGCTTAGAGGATGAATCTGACACTGAAGAAATTGCTAACCTCTACCTGATGGCTCAGGAAGAAAATCAAAATGAGGTACTTACTTCAGACTTTACTCTAGATAAACTTCAAGATCCTTTTCATGATTTGATGGATGAATTCAAAAAATTGGGAGCCAAAAACTGTTTTCTAAAGAAGATGATTTCTATCTTGACCAAAGAAAATAAAACCTTAGTTTCTGAAAATAAGTCTTTAAAAGAAAAGATCAAAGACGTGGAAAATACTCTTGAAAAATTCATAAAGGGAAAAGAAAATCTTGATTCAATTCTAGAAAATTAGAAATGCACCTTTGATAGATGAGGAATTGGTTATAATCCTTATGTTAAAAAGATGTCATAAAAAAACCTTTTTGTACAACCAAATGCTTCTAAAAACATGTGTTTTTATTGTCAAAGTTTGGACACTATGTCAGTCAGTATTGGTTAAAGAGAACTTCTAAGAATGATAATAAGATGAGGTGGAAACCAAAGATGATTGCTGACACTAACCCTGCAGGACCCAACATGAAGTGGGTACCAAAAATTGAAACTTAAAATCTACTCTGTGCAAGTTTGTTTAAAGTCCCAATTGAAGAAAGAAATGTGGTATTTGGATAGTGGTTGTTCAAGGCATATGACAGGGAATGAAAGCCACTTCTCTTCCCTTTTTCCCAAAGATGGAGGAATGATGATCTTTGGTAACAACAACAAGGGTAAGATAATTAGAATTGGCAGCATTGGTAAGAATTTTTCAACTATAATTGAAAATGTCCTTCTAGTTAAAGGTCTTAAACACAACTTACTAAGCATCAGTCATCTATGTGATAAAGGCTTCAAGGTAATTTTTGAATCTTCAAAATGTTCTGTGGTTAATGCTCTTGATGGTTGTACTGCTCTGACAGGGATGAGACAAGGGAATATATATGTTTTTAACTTGAATGATTTATCTGCATCCACTTTAAAATGCCTATCTGTTGTAAATAAACCTGATGCTTGGTTATGGCATAGAGGGTTAGTACACACCAGCATGAGCACAATTTTTAAAACTGTAAAACATGACATGGTTGTCAGTTTTCCTAAGATCAAGTTTGAAAAAGATAAAATGTGTGATGCATGTTACAAGGGTAAACAAATCAGAGAATCTTTTCAATCAAAAACATAAATTTCAACCACAAGGCCTCTTCAATTGCTACATATGGACTTATTTGGACCAACTATAACAGTTAGCCTTGGAGGCCAACAATATGCTTTTGTAATTGTGGATGATTATTCTAGATATACTTGGACTTACTTTCTTGCTCACAAAAATGGAACTATATCTATGTTTGTCAAATTCTGCAAAAGAGTTTAAAATGAAAAGGGTTTTGCCATTTCTGCTATTAGAACAGATCATACAGGAGAATTTGATTGCTCCCCATTCAAAATCTTCTGTGACGAAAATGGTTTTGAACACAACTTTTCAGCGCCTAGAACTCCACAGCAAAATGGTGTTGTTGAAAGGAAAAATAGGAATTTAGAAAAAATGGCTGGAACCATGCTATATGAAAATGCTTTACCTAAATATTTTTGGGCTGAGGTAGTGAATACTACTTGCTATATTCTAAATAGAATCATTGTTAGAAGACATCTAAAAAAGACTCCTTATGAGCTTTGGAAAGAAAAAAAGTCAAACATTTCATATTTTCATATTTTTTGTTGTAAGTGTTTTGTTCTAAATAATAACAAAGAAAACTTAGAAAAATTTGATGCTAAGTCTGATGAAGGTGTTTTTCTTAGTTACTCTATGCATAGTGAAGCTTTCAAAGTGTTCACTAAAAGAACTTTAGTAGTTGAAGAGTCAATTCATGTTACATTTAATAAAACTAACACTCTTGCAAGTAGAACTAATGAAGCAAATGAATCAGTCCCAAGTGCTAGTAATATCGATGAAGTGTCAGCACCTGGAGCAACACTACCAAGAAAAATCAGAGAAGCAGAAACGAAGAAAAAGGGGACCAAGTCCAACCCTAACTCAGCAGCAAATAGAAGTAAATAAGGGATTTCCAAGAGAATGGAAATTTGTACAAAATCACCCTCAAGATCAAATTCTTGGTGATCTATCAAAAGGAGTAAGAACCAAAACTTCCATTAGAAATTTGTGAGCACACTCTGCCTTTTTATCATAAGTGGAACCAAAGACTTTTCAAGAAGCTAAGAGAGATGAATATAGGATTAATGCTATGCAAGAAGAGCTAAATCAATTCAAAAGAAGCAAAGTATGGAACATTATGCCTAGACCTAAATAAAATGGATGAAGCTGGTACTGTCATAAAAAATAAAGCAAGGTTAGTTGTTCAAGGCTACAGTCAAGAAGAAGGTATTGACTATGACGAAACCTTTGAACTTATTGCTAGACTAGAAGCAATTAGAATGTTACTTGCATTTGCATGTTTTAAAAACATCAAGCTTTATCAAATGGATGTCAAAAGTACTTTTCTAAATGGTATCATAAATGAAGAAGTCTTTGTTGAGCAACCACTAGGCTTTGAAAATGATAAATTTCCTGGTCATGTTTTCAAATTTTCTAAAGCTTTGTATGGTTTAAAACAAGCACCTAGAGCATAGTTTAAAAGACTAAGCAGATTTTTGTTAGAAAATAGCCTTTCACGAGGCAAGGTTGACACTACTATGTTTATCAAAAACAAAAATTCTAATATACTTATTATACAAATATACGTAGATGACATTACCTTTGGGTCTACTAATGAAAACCTGTGCAAGAATTTTGTTAAGAGTATGCAGGGAGAATTTGAAATGAGCACGATGGGAGAGCTAACATTCTTTCTTGGACTACAAATCAAGCAATCCAAAGATGGAATATTCATAAATCAATCCAAATACAGCAAGGACCAAATCAAAAGATTTAATTTCGAATATCTAAAATAGATTGGGACACCTATGAATGTGTCAACCAAAATGGAGGCAGATGATTTAGGTAGATCAGTTGATACAAAACTATTTAGAAGTATGATAGGATCTCTGCTATATTTAACTGCAAGTAGACCTGATATAATGTTCAGTGTGTGTATGTGTGCTAGATTTCAAGCTAATCCTAAAGAATCACACTTTACTGCTGTAAAAAGAATTTTTAGATACCTAAAACAGACTTGTAATCTTGGTATTTGGTACCCAAGTGGTACATCATTTGAACTTGTTGGATATACTGATGCTGATTATGATGGAAGTAGAATTAATCAAAAAAGCACTGGTGGTGCATGTCAATTTCTTGGAAATATGATTGTGTCTTGGTCTAGTAAGAAACAAAATTCAGTAACCCTCTCAACTGCAGATGCTGAGTACATAGCTGCTGGCAGTTTCTGTACTCAAGTGTTGTGGATTAAACATCAACTTAAGACTATGGACTCACTTTTGACCATATCCCTATCAGGTGTCACAATACCAGTGCAATAAACCTGACCAAGAATCCTATTCAACACTCTAGAACCAAACACATTGAAATTGGGCACCATTCCATTAAAGACCATACACAGAAAGGTGATAACAATCTAGAGTCAGTCAGCACTGACCATTAGTTGGCTGATATTTTTACCAAACCTCTATATGAAGACTGATTTTGCATGATTCGAAGAGAACTTGGTATGAGTACTCCTTTTTTATTTTTTTTTATTTTTATAAATGTTGTTTATTAAGATGTGTTTCTCATAAATGTTAATTCATCTTACTTTGAGCAATTTAATTTATTGAGAGTGCTAACAATAATGACTAAGCTTGGCACTTAAGGATGTATGAGTGTCATCATCATTAACTAGTGCTAGCAATCGCTGAATATTTGTTGAATTCATTATATGATCACTACACATTGGCAGCACTAATTAAAAGTGCTAGCACCACTGCACACTTATGATTGTCTCAGTTCAGAGTATAAATACTCAATGCCCTAAGTTATTGGCCCTATTCAACATTTTAGTTTCTCAAGTTTTGAAAATAACCGTTCCTTTCGTTTCCCAAATCCTCAAAACCACTCCCCTATACATCAATCCAGACCTTAATCCAACCAAAACCTCTCAAGGAACTTTTATAGCAACAAAAATCAAAGGAATGGAAACGGTATCTCAGGATCCAAGTGTCGAACAAGGAGTAACTGATCCTCTTGCCACTGATCAAGGAAAGAAACAGAAAACTAGAAAAGAAAAGGGGGAATCAAGTGCAATGGGTGAGAAATCGAAGAAAGGAAAAAAGGATGACAAGGGAAAAGGTGTGGCAGAAGCAAAACCAAACTCCGATATTCTAGAACATGATCCCTACTTCAATTGGGTCTCACTGAAACAAAGGTACGAAATTTCCTTCTATACTAGGAAAGTAATGAAAGGAAGATTTGTCGATTTTGACTTTTTTGAGGGGATGGTTCTTATCTGGGTTGGCTAGAAATGGCAAGTCTGAAAGAAAGACTTTACCCAAAACCCTAACAAATTGATAATCTTAGGCCTTCCAAGAGGAACCCTGAAAGATTCTGGAACAAATTTTTGGTTTTCCTAGAGCAGGGATCGAGCACAGACCTAAGAACCTTAGAGATGTATTTTCTGTGATTTGGGACAAGTGGTACGAAGCAAGAAAAAGAAGTCCCTAACATTTGATGAGCTTTCCTTAAAGCTTAAACTAGTTCACCATGTTCTCAATCACTGCCTAGCTCCAAGGAGTGGCAGGTTTGACTATATTTCTGAAATAGAGTTGCTTCTATTGTGGTGCTATGCTAGTAAGGATAAGAAACCTCACATGACCAACATCCTCATAGACAAAATGATGACAGCTTAAACTCACAAAACCAGTGGCCTACCCTATGGTATGGCACTTATCAAAATCTTCAAACAGTTTGGAGTTGAGCTCTCTGGAGAAAAAGGAAAAGCAGTCAAGGAAAGACAAGATGAGATTAATGAGTCGACCTTGAAGAGTACGAGGTATGAGAAAAATGCTGAAACAAATCAATGGGATAGGAAAAAGGATGGCCAGTCCACTGCTACCTCATCTCACATGCAGAACTAAAGGAACCTGAGGACTTTGATTTTGAAACCAAGATGATTGAGCTACTACATCAATTTGATTCTAAGATTGGTAATTGTCTGACTATGGTTGAGAACCCGGGAACAAAAGTGGACCAACTATCTAAAGAGGTGAAAACCATCAAGCTGGAGATCAAGGAGGCTATTCTGAAAGCCATGGAGGAAGGAAATCCCTCTACCTCTGACAAGGAAGCACTTGAATCTACAGACAAAGACTCTGAAGAGGAGGCTTCTGAAGAATGAGATATGAAGAAGAAGATTCTGGAACAAGAGATTCTGAAGAGGAAAAATTTGTAGGAAAAGAACTCAGTGAGGAAGAACTAGAAAAGGGAAAAGGAAAAGAAGTCGTAGAACCAGAAACAAAATCAGAAATAGAGAAAGGGACAGAAAAAGTAGCTACTGAACAGCCTGTAAAGAGTGAGACAGACAAACAAGTGCCAACCCCTGAGATTTCTGGAGCCACAGATAAAGGGAAAGCACTTACTACTAGTGTTAACCCATCTGAACCTCATCCCTGTTTTTCTCCTCCCTCCAAACCCAGATACAAGCAAAGAGCTCGAAAGAAAATAGCTTTCCCTCCTATCATCAAAGCTTATGGCCTTAGAGACCGACCTGGAAAGGGTGGCTCTAACACCTCTGATGATCCTGTTATTACGTGATTTTGCATTGCATTTTAGTTTTTATGTTTAGTATCTAAAACTTTCAGTTATTTGTTTTTGTTGTGGATATTGCTAGAAATGGACCAGCTTGCAAGACAGTTTCTTCATATTTTAATGCACTTTCTAATGGGTTGTCTAATACTTGGTTACTTACTGCTTGGTTTGTTGTTGGATGGTTGCTTACTGGTTACTCTCATGATTCTTTCCTATATTCTTTTTACTTACTTGACAAAAAGTGGGAGAACTGACCTGTCCAAGGGGGAGAACTGAAACTTGTAGAATGTTTGATTACTGAATAAGGAAAAATCAAAACTCCTTTATAAAGGGGGAGGATCTTACATTAAGGGGGAGGGTAATGTTCTCCACTTTTCATGATTTTTCATATTCAAAGAGAGTTTTATCATCATCAAAAAGGGAGAGAGATTGTTGATCCAAAGGTTGATCTCAATAGTTGAGAGATGATTTTAATGATAACAAAACCCAGTCATTATGAACTAATATGTTTAACTTAAGTGTGCAGCTTAATATGATAAAACCTGTTCAGATTTATGGGCAATCATGAACTGTGGAGTATCATGGAAGATCTTGTCAGCACTTTATAAGAGTGCCATCACTATTTATGGCACAAATAAAGTCTATGACAAAAGCAATGTTCGCAGCACCTCAATCAAAGTGATGACACCTGCAGAAGAAGGATTTTGACTTGCATATACATATGATGAATAACATCCGTGGCTAGTGAAGACCCTTGATCCCTATGTTCATATCAAGTCATTATAAGTATCATAAAGCTTGAGGAAGTCGTCCTTAAAAGCAATGTGGAGAAAGATAATAAGAGGAGCATATCAAAGATTGTCGACAATGTAGAAGATTGGTGGCACCCAATAGTCTGACAAATTGAAAGTCTGCACCGGCATAAGCAGTTTGTTAATGTCTAAATAATTGAATAAACAAAGGGCTACCAAATGATAAACATGCTTAAGAAGCTTAGACAGCTATCAAAAAGATCAGTAGAGCTTAAGCATATTCACACCATCGAAGACTGATTGGCAAAATGATTAACCAACATCGCATTTAAGCAACTCCTTTTTGAATCTGTCTTAGCCACCATCGCATTTAATGCACCTTCAACAACTCTAATGTCTATTTCTTCACAGAGACTATAAATATATGTGTTCAAACACATTTATGAGAGTGAGATAAGGATCTAAAAGTGTAAAAAAATTTATAAGCCCTAAATCTTCCTCTTTACTCTGCAACTACTACTAACTGAGAAAAACCATTGAGCTGTAACATTTATTATCTTCACTTCTAAGAGCGATAGTCGTTACATTGCAACCTCATTACTTCCGAAAAAGTTGATGTAAACCTTTAGAGCTTAAGTGTAGCTTGGGTAACACACTTCTAAGATCAAAAGCTTGGACTGGAACTTCTCAGTAGAAAGGATTTTATATGAATCCTTGAATGTAATAGTGAGCTGGGCACTTGAAAGAAACCAACAACTGTGTAAGAAAGAGATTATATAGTGGAATACCTTCGAGGGGATCGAGGAAAAGAGGACGTAGGCAAAGATTGGGCCAAACCTCTGTAAATCTCTTGTTCTTTACTTATTACTGAATGTGTGTATATTAACTGCTGCATATCTGTGTATGCTATCTATGCTTGCCACAAATCTTTAGTTGCATCAGTGTTACTTGTTTTGCTACAATCATCTAAGCAAGAATTTATTTTTTTATTACATTGAGGTTTCACATTAATATTAATAGAACCCTATTCACCCCCCCCCCCCCCCCCCCCTTGGGACATTCCTTGAGCCAACAACTATCATGTCCTAACAAGGAAAGGGCAAAACTAGAAAGGGGAAATCCCAGCTGAACATGAATCCTGGGGCTCCCAGGGCATGCATCCATGTTCATCCATGTATAGAACATGTGCATTCATAAAAAAGTATGACTTGCATTCACTCCAATTCCTGTATAAAACCAGTGCATTTTAAACCATTTTTGCACAAAAACTTTCTCTATGTCTCTCTCTCTCTCTCTTAAATAGGAAACAAGAAATGGGGCAAAGTACAAAAAGGAACTGAAGTTAACTCACAACCAAGTAAACTCAGGCATCTCCGGCACCGGCACCGACACACGCCTAAGAAAGTTTAGACTGCTATAGCCGACAAAAAAATTAGAGAATGGGGCAACAACCCTCCTCTACCTCCTAAACAGGCCTGAAATAGCCTGATTTTGCAAATCATGAAGAATGGGGTAACATTCCATCCCTCTAATCAACTTTGAAACCTTCTCAAATTATAAAAACTGGGGTAACGACCCACCCTTGACCTCCCGACCAACTTTGATCATCCTGTTTCAAACTATAAAAACTGGGATGATATCGCATCCTGCACCTCCTTTTCAATTCAAACCGTTTGAACAGATTCAAGACACACCGGCCAAATGTGTTTGACTTTCCAAATACCTTGAACTTTTCAAAAGAGACCTCACTCTCTCCAAAAATTAACTCAAGACACTCAACTTCAGAGAAGCGAAATCCCTCTAGAGACATGTCATTAAGAATCCTATCCTGCTTGCCAAAATCCCTTTAGTGACATGTCATCAAGAATCCTATCATGCCTGCCAAAATCAGAATTCAACTGTCAAGACAATACCATGCATTCCAACCTCAAGAGATCTCAAACAAAAGCAGATAAATGACCTCACCTTCAAACTCCATGACACCTTCAAACTCCTTGACAAAAGAATCATAAGCATGACACAATCTCCTATGGCACCCCACGCTCAAAGCGAAGGTATAATTCTTACCATATCAAATCAGAATTTTCCAAAATGAAAGCCCTCACTTTCTCTCAAATTTAAAAATTTTCAATTTCAAAATCCATTTCTGTCAATTTCAAAAATCAATTCTCAAAATTCCAAAATTGCTTTTAAAACTATTTCTACAAAAAGTTTCAAATTCAAAGGATTAAAGCTCTTGCTTTCTTTCGAAAGTCAAAATTAATTTTCAAATCCAAAGTTTTCAAAGCTTTTTCCACCAAAAGTTTTAACTTCCAATTTTAACTTAATTTCAAAGATGAAAATTCCTGCTGTCTTTCAAAAATACCATCAAATTTAAAAACTGTCAAAACTTTCAAGTCTCAAGTCAAAACGAATTTCCTACACATTTTGCTTTCAGAAATTTTTAGTCTGGAGTCAAAATGAATTTTCTACATATTTTCTCCAAGTTTCAAGTCAAAACGAATTTTCTACACGTTTTGCTTCAAGAAATTCCAGTCTTGAGTCAAAATTAATTTCTTACACATTTTGTCCAAGTTTTAAGTCAAAACAAATTTTCTACACGTTATGCTTTCAGATATTTCTAGTCTTGAATCAAAATGAATTTCCTACACATTTTGTCCAAGTTTCAAATCAATCTCGGATTTCTAACATTTTCCTTCAAAAGTTTGTTTCAAATCAAATTCTAGGTTTTATAAACTTTTTCCTTCAAAAAGTTTGTTACAAATTAATTCAGGTTTTCTAAACTTTTTTGTTCAAAAAGTTTTAATTCAAATTAAATTCTATTTTTCTAAACTTTTTCCTTCAAAAAGCTTTAACTCAAATCAAATTCAAAATTTTCTAAACCGTTTCCTTCAAAAATTTTGTTTCAAATCATTTTCTAAATTTTTTTCCTTCAAAAAGTTTTAATCC
Organism: Euryodendron excelsum; assembly: GCA_033060915.1. Classification (NCBI taxonomy): domain Eukaryota; kingdom Viridiplantae; phylum Streptophyta; class Magnoliopsida; order Ericales; family Pentaphylacaceae; genus Euryodendron; species Euryodendron excelsum. The sequence goes on along the minus strand of CM065385.1, from coordinate 26,952,588 downwards.
TAGGCTTTCTAAACTTTTTCCTTCAAAAAGTTCCAATTCAAATTCTGGTTTTCTAACTTTTTTCTTTAAAAAGTTTATTCATATCAAATCTTGATTATCTAACTTTTTCCTTCAAAAAGTTTATTTTGGCTTTTTAACTTTTTTTTTTCAAAAAGTTTGTTTCAAATCAATCTTGATTTTCTAACTTTTTCCTTCAAAAAGTTTATCTCAAATCAATCTTGGTTTTCTAACTTTTTTTTCTTCAAAAAGTTTATCTTGGTTTTATAACTTTTTTCTTCAAAAAGTTTGTTACAAATCAATCTTGGTGTTCTAACTTTTTCCTTCAAAACATTTGTTTCAAATCAATCTTGGTTTTCTAACTTTTTTTCAACAAAAAGTTTATTTCAAATCAATCTTGGCTTTCTAAAACATTTTTCTTCAAAAAGTTTAATTTCCAAGGTTTTTGAAGCTTATTCCCTCAAAAAGTTCAAATTCAATTCAAACCTCCGATTTTCCGAGCTTTCCCCTTCAAAAGCCCTATTTCAAATCAAATTTTAAAATTTTTAAAGTTTTTTCCTCAAAAAGTTCAAGCTCAAATTCAAATTTTCATCTCAAAACATTTTTCAATTTTCTAAAACTTTTTCCTTCGAAAAGTCTCAATTTCAAAACCCTGAATCTCCCTAAACGAGTGTCATTCCACTAGTTGGATGTAAGCATCCTATTTTTGTCCACTTGGCAATCTTCGATCTGAATAGACTCACATTCAAACTGACACAGACACATTCAAGCCCAAACTTACTTTTCAGACTCAATCTAGTCAATCAACTGCTATGTGGACCCGCCAAGCCCAATAAAAGTGAAATGACTAAGATGCCTTTGGAGCATTATTTGGTCCAATTCCAGTTAGCATGTCTTCTTAAAGATGGTAAGTTCTTATTTTAACCTCAATTCCAGTTCCAATTCCAATCTAAGTCAATCAAACTCAAATTCAGCCCGTCTTTCAAAAAAGTTAATCCCTCAGACGATAAATCCATCTAGCATAACACGTTTATCGAGAAAACTCGTTGAAAAGGTAAGTCCCTTTAAACCTGTTGCCTGGGACAGAACCTAAGTCCCTGAGATGGTAGAGCGATTCACTTCTAACACATGCTAGCTTGCCAACCTAGAATGTCTGCTATTCGACACGTTGATTGGGAAAGTACTTAAGGCCCCGAGACGATTGGACTATTTACCAGCTTCTCGAGATCAGGCAATCTCTAGAATAAATGTGCACCGGTAGAGTGACGGAAACACTCACAAACATTGCAACCATCAAAGTGGCAGCAACACTCATAAACAGGTCGACATTAGAAATTGTCAACAAGCCCCCTAGGTCACAGGACTGAACTCGCCTCTTGGCCATGACACGTTTACTGAAGGATAGGGTACCTTTGGAAACCAACTCACCATACATTGTCAAGGTGACAAAAACACTCAAAACCCAAGTCAACACTAGTGCCTACTAGCCCACTCCAGTGATAAATGACCAAACTGCCCCTTAGCCCTACTGACACGCTTCTCGAGAAAGTATCTAAGTCCTCAGAATGGTAAATCCAACATTTCAAGATTGGCCTAATGACAATCCAGCACGTTCAAGTGCCTTCTAGTCAGTTCCAGATCAATTTCGAGACCAATTGGTAAAAATGACCATTTTACCCATTGGCATCCGATTGCCTCTGGGAATTACACTGGCTTTGTCAAACTAGTTATCTTCTGAGGATACTTCTAACAATATTCCTAACCTTCTAATACCTTTCTAGTCCATTCCAAGCCTATTTCGGTAAACACAGTGTGAAATGACCGTTTTACCCCTAGTAGGTTGGTCACCCTTCTAACTACACTGGCTCTAGTTATTACTCCAGCTACCTCCAAGACACTCTTTTAGGGGTTTTTCTCTATCCTCGGCCTTCCAGATCATTCTCGAACTTTTCAGAGTCACTCCTAGTGAAGCCAGGCCAAAATTTGCATGGTAGTCACTAGGATAGGCGCCCAAATCATTTGTCTTGTGTCCCAAGGGTCGAAGATCTATTTTTTTACCGCCTTGAAAACCTTCCAAATAAAGTGCCAAAAATTGTCCAAGCGCCACTGCAAGAGGCGCTAGTCATTATTCTAGGTTCCTATAAATACATGCCACCCCTTGCATAAAAAGGATCTGCAAACTCAGTCTAGAAATGTTGCCTCACTGAAAGCAGGCTTCAAAACCCTAGTTCTCTCAAGCCTCCTTCAAACCTTGGCCCCTCTACACTTTATACACACAAACCCTAGCTTCTATGCACTATATACACTCAAATATAAGCCTCTAAGCATCCATTGAAAATCAAGTGTTGCGTATTCAAAGCTCTCAAGGGGAAGCAAACAAAGCAATCAAAGCAAAGAGAATAAAAGGTAGGTTTTTTATTTAGTTTATGTAACCCCCCTCTCTCTCTTCTCTTTCCTAACTTACTTAGGTTTTCTTATATTTTAATCCCTATCTTCTAACCCCCCCTTTCTTACATGCTTCAAACAAGGGAATTCCTGGTTCATGCCTACGAAGACTTGTTAAAGGTTACCATGCTGGGGGCTTTATTTAAGTTAAACTTAAGATGGTGTGGGTTCGGCCCCCTTGATTATGTGGTGAAGTCTAAGCTTGTATGTTCATAATCCTATTGCGTTGTAGTTGTCATGTTCATATATTGCATTTAATATAGCATTCAAAGTTATTTTCAAGCTTGCATCAAAGTTCTTCTTTAAAACTTACATTCAAAACCTCCTTCTTTCAAACTTGTTTTCAAAACCACAATCCTAAGATGATTCTAACCATTACATGGTTAGGGTTAATTTAGGAAAGTGTTATATTCAATGTGATTATCAAAGTCCAAAATTTGGGTTCAAACCCTAAATTGTTTTTCAATAAATCACAAGTCTATAGTGCTTCTAGTCATTTCATTGTTACGGTTGTTTTAGGAAAGTGTTACATTCAATGGGATCATCAAGGTCCAAATCTTATTTTCAAACCCTAATTGTTTTCAAAATCACAACCCTATAATGGTTCTAATATTTTAATGGTTAGAATCGTTTTAGGAAAGTGAGATATTCAAGAGACTTGCAAAAGTTCATATTCAAACCTTTCCAAAATAGTTTTTGCAAATTCACCTCCTAAAACACTCTTTTCAAAGATGTACTTTTCAAAAACTCTTTTTCTTAAAGTCCATGTCAAAATCCTAGAATCTATGATTAGGAAACTCTAATTCATTTCCTAAAATCATGACTCTCTATTTGTCTCAAATCATAACTTTCCGAAACTCTTTTTCTACACAAAATCATAAATTTTCAAATTCAAGATTTCTAAAACTAAAGCCTTCTAATTTTGAGTCAAATCAAATTTTGCCCATATAGGAAACCAAATCAAATCTTTCAATTTTGGAAACTAAATCAAATCCTCTATTTTTGGAAATAAAATGCAATCTTTTGCTTTAGGAAATAGAAATCAAATCTTTCCTAATTTTAATATTTCTAGATTTGAAAAACTTCATTCTTCAAAACTTTTCAAAAATAAAACATTCATTTTTCAATTGAAATCTAATCTTTTCAAAATCAAGTGCATTGCATAAACTCTAGGTCCTAGGATTGCTTAGATCATTAGTTTCCTCAAACCTAACTCAAACCTTTTCAAACTCTAAATTTCAAATTCCAACTTTTCTAATTTCAAACTTTTAAATCTTATTTCCAAATTTAAAATATTTCTAAGTTCAAATTTTTCCAAAATCAATTATTTCCTAAAATGAAAACTTTCCTAATTTGGAAACTTCCTAATTCAAGGCTTTCATAAGTTCAAGCTTTCAAAATTCTAACTTTCCAAATTCTTCTAAATTAAATATTTCCAAATCAAGTCAAATCTTTTCCGATCCTTTTGAATCAAATATTTCAAAATCAAATCAAGTCTTTTCCAATCTTTCTTAAGTTAGAACTTTCTAAAATCAAACTTTCTAGAATCAAACTTTTCAAGTTTGAATTAAGTCTTTCCAATTCAATTGCATGCTCCAACCCTAAGTTGTTTAAACCATAGGTTATCTAAGTCCTAGGATGTCAAAACCCAAGTGTAACCCCAAACCCAAAGTTAGGGAACTTCAACTCTTTTCTAGACCAAGATGGTTTTCAAACTCCAATTCAAGTTAAGATGATTTCAAAGTTCAATTCAATCTTTTCAAAATAAGTCCAAGCTCTACTTCAAGTTCAATTTCAAATCAATGTTCAATTTCCATTTTCCAAATCAAAGCTCAGATCAAATCTTTTCAAGTCAAACTTTCAAAGATCTCAAAATGTCTATTTTCAATTAGACTCTGAGTTCGAACTATGGTTGACCTGATTCCCAACAAGGGGATACGTAAGCAACCTTCATGGGTGCGGCCATAACCTTTTTTAAACTTCAAATCCCCTTTTTGAAAAATCTCTTTCCAAATTCAAATTCTTTTCTTGCACTTGCATATCAAACATCATATCATCCCTAAAGTGATAACGTAAACTTTTTTTTCTAAAATTCTTCTCAAAGTGGACATAATTGGGCATCGGATAATCGAAGATTCTAAATGAGTAAAACTAGGATAGAAAGACATGTAGGTACCGCAAGGGCGGGATAAGGTGATAGCCTAATGCATCTTCCCAATACGTAACCAACCTTTGAACCTAGAATCAATATTTTTGAAAGACCTAAAATGGAGTCATTATCCAAAACGGCTTAAACATTTTTCAAAGGTTGCCAAACAAGCTGTTTTTCAAAAAAAACCCTCTCTTGAGGAAATTTTCCAAAACCTTTTCAAAAATCATAAGTTTAATTTTGGGATTACACTTAGTTTTAGGTGACCTAACTCACCTTAACAAAGTTAGGTGGTGACTCCAAAACTTTATTCAAAAACCCTTATTCAAATCAATTTCCAATTCAAACCTAATCGCACTTGTCCTTCTAGGAGGATGAGTTCTAAAGACAAAGTATCGTGTATTTTTCCCACCATTTTCAAATACAAAAAAATCGGGGCATGACGTTGGAATGTCGGTTTAGGGTAACTATTACAATCCTTTTAATTACCTTGCAGTCAATATGAGACCTTTACTTTATCGTTTTCTATCTTCGACAAGTAAAGACAGAAAAAGAGGGGCATCTGTAAGTACTCCATTTTTGCTTGCTCGGCAATCTCTGGCCCGACTAGACTCACTTTCAACACATTCAAACCCAAAGCAACCTTCCAAACTTCAATCCAGTAAATAGGTCATTTCTTAGGCCCACTTAATGCTAAATGACTAAAATACCCCCGAGGCATCACCCAGTCTAATTCAATCCGGCATGATCTTCGAGGAGGTACCTAAGTCCTCAGAGTGATAAGTCCACCCGTTCCAAGACTATCCTCGGATAGCCTGGCACACTCAGAATGCCATTCAAACCAACTCCAGACCAATTCCAGCTACTTTCGGCCAAAATGACCATCTTACCTTTGGGTACCCCAATTGCCCTCATCAACTAGACTATTGTCGCACCATGATTTTTCGCATCCGAAAAAGACAAGTGATAAAAACACAGTGCTCTCTTGTTAGAACTCATCCTCTTAGAAAGATGAATGTGACTAGGTTTGAATTGAAAATTTGATTTGAATAAAGGGTTTTTGAAAAACATTTGGAGTCACCACCTAACTTGATTAAAGTGAGTTAGGTCACCTAAAAACTAAGCACAATTCGAAAATCACACTTAGGGTTTTTAAAAAAGGTTTTGGAAAACTTCCTCAAGAAAGGGATTTTAAGAAAACAGGTTATTTGGCAACCTTTGGGAAAAATTAAGCCCTTTTTTGAAAATAACTCCATTTGGTATTTGAAAACAGTGATCTAGGTTCGGAGGTTGGTTACGTGTAGAGAAGACGCACTAAGCTATCACCCTACCCCGCCCTTGCGGTACCTACATGTCTATTCACCCTAGGTTCACTCATTAGAGTCTTTGATTAATAAATGTCCAATATTATCCACTTTTGAAAAGAATGTTTAAAAGAATAATGCATGATATATAAGTGCAAGAAAAGAGTTTAACTTTAAAAATAGACTTGGAAAAGATATTTATGATTTGAAAAGACTTGATTTGAAACTTGAAAGAAGGATTGAAGAACTGGAAATAGATTGAAGATTTGAAAAATAGATTTTAGGATTAGAAACTTGAAATAGATTATAGAATTGAAAACTTGAAAAAGGTTGTGATCGCACCCATGAGGGTTGCCTACATATCCCTTTGTTGGGAATCAGCTCAGTCGTAGTTCGGACAAGAGTTTGATAGAAAATAGAAGGTTTGATTTGGAATTTGGATTTGAAAAATTAAGAAATTGAACTTTGATTGGAAGATTTGAAAAGAATGGTTTTGGAAAACTTGGTTTTAGAAAACCTAGACTTGGAGAGATGGGACTGAGGAAAGACTTGAGGTTTAAGAAAGATTGAATTTGACTTGGAAGGGTTTTAGAAAAGATTTGACTCGGATATTGGACTTAGAAGATTAGGGAAGTTGGAATTTAAGAAAGATTGGATTTAGGAAAAGTTCGAATTAGGAAAGTTTCAAAATAGGAAAGTTCTCATTTTAGGAAAAGCTCCAAATTAGGAAAGATTTCGAATTAGAAAAGTTTCAAAATATGAAAGGTTTTGCAATTGAAAAGTTTTGAATTTAGAAAGTTTTGGATTTAAAAATTTGAAATTTAGAAAGTTTAGAATTTTAGAAAGATTCAAAGTTTGAGTTTTTAGAAATACTTGAAATTAGAAAAGATTAGAGTTTAAGAAAAATTTAAAAATTTAGATTTAGAAAGTTGAAATTTGGAAAGGTATGGAATTAGGAAAGGTTGAAATAAGGAAGATTAAGAAGCTTAAAGGTTAAGGAAAGATTTGAAAGTTTAAGTTTTGGAAACTTAAGGTTTAAAAAGGTATGAGATTAGGAAGGATTGGATTAGGAAGGATTGGAATTATGAAATATTTGGATTAGGAAGGATTGGGATTAGGAAAGATTGGAATTCCTCTTTCCTAAAACAAAAGATTGGACTTTATTTCTAAAATGAGGTGATTTTATTTTATTTTCAAAAACGGAGGATTGGATCTAGTTTCCTAAATGGGAGATTGGATTTGGTTTCTTAAAACGGAGGATATGATTTGACATGGAATTGGAAAGATGAAGTTTTGGAAATCCTAGATTTTAGTGTAGAAAATAGGGTTTAGAAATATATGATTTTCATGTAGAAAATAGGATTTAGTAACCTAAAGTTTGATGTAGAAAAGGAAATTGGAAATTAGGATTTCTAAATCATGGTTCTAGGGCTTGACTTGGATTCCAAGGTAAAGAGTTTTTGGAAAGTAGAACTTTTTGGGAAGGAAGATTTTTAGAAGGAGACCTTAGCAAAGAGTTTTTAGAAAGTAAACTTGAAAAGAGTTTTGGAAAGGAGACTTTGGAAAGTAAAACTTTAAGAGAGTTTTTGGAAAGAGGGCTTTTTGGAAAGAGAACTTTTTAGGAAAGGGATTTGAAAAGGAGCTTTAGAAAGTGGATTTTTCAAGAGAGCTTTTAGGAAGGAGTTTGACAAGAGCTTTTAGGAAAGTGAGTTTTGTGAAGGAAAGTTTTAGAAAGCAATTTTTAGAAAGCAATTTTGAAAAATAATTTTGAAAAGCAGATTGGAGAGAGTTTTTAGAAAGTATATTGGAGAAGAGATTTTAGAGAGTAAGCTTGAAAAGAGATTTTGGAAAGGGATTTTTGGAAATAGTTTGAAAAGGAATTTTGTATTTTTAGAAAGTAAGTTCAGAAAAAGAAATTTTGGAGAGGATTTGAATGTAGACTTTTGCAAACCTTTAAAAACATCTCACCTTCCTAAAATGATTCTAACCATAAGAAGGTTAGAACCCTTCTAGGGTTGTGGTTTTGAAAACAACAAGGATTTGAAAATATGGACCATATTGGTCATTTTAAATGTAACACTTTCCTAAAGCAACCCTAATCATGGAAAGGCTAGAATCACCTTAGGATTGTGATTTTGAAAATAAGTTTTGAAGAAGAAAATTTTAATGCAAGTTTTGAAAATGATTTTCAATGCAAGTTTTGAAAACAAGTTTGAAAACAAGTATTGGAGAGATGCATGATCATGATATGCACAATGCAAGCTGGGGTCATGAACATACAAGGTTAAGGGCTTCACCACATAATCAAGAGGGCTGAACCCACATAGTCTCCGGTTAGACTAAGAAAAAGCCCCGACACGATGACTTTCAATAGCCTAATCCTACACATGAACCGGGGAGTCTCTTATTTCAAGCATGCAAGAAAAGTGGGTAGAAGATAGGGATTAAAATAGAAGAAAACCCAAGTGGGTTAGGAGAGAGATGAGAGAGGGGGGATTACATAAACGTAAATAGGAAAAATACCTTGCGTCTTTTTTTATTTGCTTTCCTTTGTTTGCTTGCTTTGCTTTGTTTTACTTTGGTCTTCAAAAGCTTGCTATGGCTCGGTCTTTAAGAGCTTCCAAGTTGCAGCACTTCAAATCTTCAATGGAGGCTTTGGAGGCTAGTATATGAGTGTATGTATGCTAGAGTTAAAGGGTTTGTATATGGAGGCTAGAGTTTGGAAGGACTTCGAGCTCTTTATATCGAAGAGCAGGGTTTTTGGACTGAGTTTACAGACCTTTTTCACGTTAGAGGAGGCTCTGTATTTATAAACAGCAAATAGACTTGGCGCCTGTTGCAGTGGCGCCAAGCAAAATTTTCTTCTAGCGCCACTAGGAGTGGCGCTAGCCACTTAGGAAAGTTTTAAGGTCGGCAAGTAACGTATCTTCAAAAGATTTGGGCACTTGTGCTAGTGACTACCATACAATTTTTAGCTTGACTTCACTAGGAGTGACTCTAGAAGGTCCGAAAATGATTTAGAGGGCCGGGAATGGCCCGGAGGGCTAGAAAGGGAACATGAGCCCTCAGAATAGTGTCTCGAGGGTAGTAGACTTGAAAAATGATGTCAAGGTTTGTTGGAAGGGTTGACCGGGCCATTAGGGGCAAAACGGCCAATCGGACCGAAAAACTACCGAGATTGACTCGGAATATCGGAACTGACTCGGAATGACCTAGAAATGTATTGGAAGGCTAGGGATACTATCAGAAACATCCCTGGGAGGTTATCGATATGATACCCAGAGCCGGTGTGGTTCCCGGGGTGCTCGGATGCCTAGGGGCAAAATGGTAATTTCGATCGGAGGGTCTCGGAATTGGCCCGAAACTGACTGGAAGGCACCTAATCATGCCAAATCATCTTGGGGATGACCCTAGAAGGGTGGACTTACCGTTATGAGGACTTAGGTACTTTCTCAAGAAACGTGCCGGAAATGGCCCTAGGGCCAGCTTGGTCATTTTTCATCGAAGTGGGCTAGCAGGCATTGGTGTTGACCTAGATTTTAAGTGTTTCCGTCACTCTGGCAATGGTCCCGTGACATAAGGTTTTATTGGCAATTCCCAATGTCGACTTGTTTATGAGTGTTTCTGTCACTCTGACGTTTGCGATGTTTATGAGTACTTCCGTTACTCTAACGGTTCGCGATTATTCCAGAGACTGCCTGATCTCGGAAAGCTGCTAGGTGGACTTATTGCCTGAGGAATCAACTTTTTTGAAAGGCATGTCGAAACGAACATTCTTTATTGGCGGGCTAGTAGGCGCCAAAAATGGACCGTTCTACCATCTTGGGGACTTGGGGTCTCATCCCGGTTGACGGGTTTGTTCAAAAGAGTTCTCTCAAAAAATGTGCCGAACAGGATGAACTTACCGTCTCAAGGAATCAACTTTCTTGAAAGGTGTGCTGAATTTGATTGGAATTGGAATTGGACTTAAAATTGGATTTGAGATTAAAACGGGGACTTACCATCTTCGAAAAGACATGCCCACTGGAATTGGACCAAACAATGACCCAATGACACTTTAGTCATTTTGCCTCTATTTGGGCCCAACGGGCCCGCAAAGCTATCGCTTGACGAGATAATATTTAGAAAACTGGTTTGAACTAGAATATGTCCATATTGACTTGAATACAAGTTTGGATGGACTGAAGACTGCCGAACGGACAAAAATGGGGTGCTTACAACTATCTCTACGTATCAAACTAGTAAACCTATGGTGCACTCCCATGAGTATCCCCAATCTCTAAATCCCCTTCTAGTTAATTTCGGACTCGTTCTGATATTTCTTAGTCAAAATGATCATTTTGCCCTTAGTGGGCCAATCATCCTTGTTTCTTGATTCAAATGACCATTTTGCCCCTAGTGAGTTGATCTTCTTTTTTGACCATTCTGGCTCTGCGTATCGAACTGAAAACCCCCGGGGCGCTCTTGGGTGCCCTTATCTCTTTTCTAATTGGGCCCTACAGCCTAGCAGCTTTCCAAATCAAAGTGAAGCCACTTTTAGTAGAGCCAAGCCAAAAAAATGACTTAAAGCCACTAGAAGTGGTGCCCAGATCTTTGCCTTGTAGCCCAAAGTGAATCAAATCTTCAAGATCATTGCCGTACCAAGGTGGCGCCACTCCTAGCCAATTTTTGGCTAGGCACCTTCACCTCATCTAAATTTTGGCCTATAAATACAGACCACCCACAGCGTATTCCAGGTCTGAAAAATCGCCCAAAAACACAACCTCCCTTAAATAACCCCCAAAATCCTTCAAAAATCCTAATTCCCTCAAGGCTCTCTCAAGCCCTAGCCCCCTCTAGGCAACACTAAAACCTTAGCTTTCTCACTTCATTAAAGATCAAGTCTAGCCCTTAAAAGCTCTTGAAGGTCATCGTAATGTTCAAGCAAGTCCTCTATTGAAGCATGCAAGCTAACAAAAAGACAAGATAAGGTTCTATTTACTTTTTTGTAATCTCTTTCTTTTATTTTAATCCTTATCTCCAAACTCCCTCTTCTTGCATGCTTGAAACAAGAGGACGTTAGATCCATACTTAGGGGAAGCTTTAGAACATATCACTATGATAGGGATCTCTCTTTAGCCGAACTCATCATGGTATGGGCTTAGGGCCCCTTGCTCATGTCCCTATTACAATATAATTGTCATGTTAATGTATAGTTCATTACTATTAAGTTTTTAAAGCCGCCTTCAAAAGTGTTTTCCAAAACTACACCCCAAAGATACTTTCAAAGCTATTTTCAAACTTGTTTTTTAAGAAATCACAACCCTAGGGCGATTTTAGCCTTTTCATGGTTAGGGTTTCCCTAGGAAAGTGACTCATTCAATGTGACCACCAAGGTCCACATTAGGGTTTCAAACCTTAACTTGCTTTCAAAATCACAACCTTAAAGTGATTCTAACATTTTCACGGTTAGGGTTGCTTTAAGTAAGTGGGATATTCAAAGAGGCCTTCAAGAGCCACGTTAGGCTTTCAAACCCTAACCATTCTTTTCCAAAACCTAGTTGTTTTAATCTCTTCCAAATCTCAATTTCAAGTATTTTCCAAAGTGAGTTCAAGTGTTGTTATCTTGAGGCCAAGGTCAAAACCCTAAAAACTTATGTCCTAATAAACTATAGTTTTATCCCCAACCTTCATTATTGCATTTATTGCATCAAAACGTTTTTCAAATCATTGTTACATTATGTTTTCTAAAAAAGTGCATAGCTCTCTTGAGTTGTTTCCAAACCAATCCCACATAAAATCATAGTTTTTCAAACCAAAATATTTCACGTAAAATCATACCTTTTTGGGGTCAAATCCTTCCTATTTCAACCAAATCTAATCTTCTACTTTTGAAAATGAAATCAAATCTTCCTTTTTTTTAAAATCAAATCTTTCCTTTCTTACAAGATCAATTCTTTCCATTTTTTTTTTTATAAAATCCAATCTTCTATTTTTGAAAACCAAATCCAATCCTCTATTTTTGGATTCTAATCCTCTATTTTTGAAAACAAAATTAGAACTTTCATTTTTCAAAAATTTCCTAAAATAAAACTTTTCTTTTTCAAAACTTTTCAAAAGTAAAACTTTTCTTTTTCAACTAAAAATCACATCTTTCCATATTGTATCAAATCAAATATTTTCTACCTCTAGGCATCTTTCCTAAACCCTAGGTTACTTACATCACAACTCACTTCTAACCCTAGGTTGTCTAAACCCTAGTCAGTCCAACCCTAAAACAACCTAACCCTAGTTTACCCAAACCAAGGTTAGAAGTTTTCCAAACACTCAAGTTCTCTTTTTAAAACAAGACCCCCAAGGTGTCTTCAAAATCTTTCAAAGACCTCAAAATGTCTATTCGAACTATGACTGACCTAATTCTCACCAAACGAGATACATAGGCAACCTTTATAGGTGCGGTCATAACCCTCTTTTCAACTCAAATACCTCTTTTCAAAATCTAATCTCAACTTTCCTCCAAACTCTTTCTCAAATTTCATCATGCATTCATACATTCAAAAAATAATGACCTAACTTCTTTCTTCAAATCAATTTTAAGTGGATATAGATGGACATCTAGGAATTGGAGATTCAAGTTAGTGAACATAGGATGAATAGACTTGTAGGTACCGCAAGGGTAGGGTAGGGTGATAGTCTTCGGTATCTTCCCTACGCGTAACCAACCTCCGAACCTAGAATCACTATTTTCAAAGACCAAAACGGAGTCATTTTCTAAAAGGGCTTAAACATTCTCCAAAGGTTACCAACCAACTTGTTTTTTCAAAAACCCTTTCTTGAGGAAGTTTTTCAAAACCTTTTAAAAATCCTAAGTTTAGTCTTCAAACTTTACTTTGTTTAAGTGACCTAACACACATTTATCAAAGTTAGGTTGTGACTCTAAATTTTTTTCAAAAGCCCTTAATCAAATCAATTTCAAACTCAAACCCCGTTGCACTTATCCTTTTTAGATGGGTAAGTATTAACAGAGAGAGTACCGTGTTTTTCCCAAGCCAAGAGGGCTTTGGGCAAAAACTAGGCGTCGACAAGCATCTCGGGGTTAATCTGCCACAGCTAGAAAGAGTTTGGGCTTGTAAAGGAGAAGGCCCATAACGGGGAATCGACAGAGCTGCTCACATCCTTCTGCGGTACCCAAGAAAGATTCGACTTGACCTGAAAGAGTTTTTCGAAAAGATTAGATTTAGAGAAGATTCAACTTAGGAAAGTTTAAAAATAGGAAAGTGTCATTTTAGGAAAGTTTTGGAATTAGGAAAGTTTTGAAATAAGAAAGGTTATGTTTTAGGAAAAAGGAATGTTTTTGAAATAGGAAAGTTTAGAATTTAAGAAAGCTTTGAATTTAGAAATTTTTAGATTTGGAAAGATTTTGAAGTTTTAGGAAAGTTTAAAATTTGGAAAGATTTAGGAAGTTTAGAAGAATTTAACTAAAGAAAGTTTTTGAATTTAGAAATATTTGAAATTTAGAAAGTTTTAGAGTTTTAGAAGATCTTGAGATTAGGAAAAGTTTAACTTTAGAAAAGATTGGAAAACCTAGATTTGGAGAGTTAAGATTTGAAAAAGGGGTAGAATTAGAAAAATGTTGAATTAGGAAAGATGTGGAAGTTGAGTTTTAAAATTTAGGGAAGATTTTTATGTTCAAGTTTTAGAAGCTTAAGATTTAGAAAAGTTGAAGATTAGGAAAGAGTTGAATTAGGAAAGATTTATACTAGGAAGAGTTAAGACTCCTATTTCCTAAAATAAGGGATTGGATTTTGTTTCTAAAAGAGGAGGCTTGATTTTGTTTCCAAAAATGGAGGATAAGATCTAGTTTCCTAAACGGAAAGATTAGATTTGGTTTTCTAGAGGGAAGATTTGATTTGACAAGGATTTGGAAAAGGAAGTTTTAGAAACCCTAGATTTGGAAGTGTATAGTTTTGACATAGAAAATAGGTTTTGGAAATATGTATAGTTTTGATGTAGAAAACAAGAGATTTTGGAAACCTGGGTTTTAAGGCAAGTTTGAACACCATGTTTTTTGAAAGAAAATTAGGGTCTCCTAATCGTGGCTCTAGGGTTTGACTTGGGCACCAAGAAAAGAAATTTTTGGAAAGTGAATTTTTTTGGAAAGGAAGATTTTTGAAAAGAAATCCTAGGGAGGGGTTTCTAGAAGGTGAGTTTTGAAGAGAGTTTTTGGAAAGATTTTTGGAAGGAGATTGTTGGAAAGAGTTTTGAGGAAAGAGATTTAGGAGGCACTTTTAGAAAGTAAATTTTGAGGAGAGTATTTTGAAAAAGAGTTTGAAAAGAGAAGTTTTGGAAAATAGATTTTTGAAGGAAGTTTTTGAAAACAATTTTGGAAAGAAGAGCTGTTGGAAAGCATGTTGAAAAAGAAGATTTTAGAAAGAGATTTTTGAGAAGAGATTTTGGGAAGTATAAAAACATCTCACTTTCCTAAAGCGATTCTAAACATAAGAAGGTTAGAACCACTTTAAGAAAGTGGTTTTGAAAATAACAAGATTTGAAAATATGGACCATAAAAGTCACTTTAAATGTAACACTTTCCTAAAGCAACCCTAGCCATGGAAAGGCTAGAATCACCCTAGGATGATGATTTTGAAAACAAGTTTTGAGAAAGGAGATTTTGATGCACTTTTAAAAACAAGTTTAATGCAAGCTTTGAAAACGAGTTTGAAAACGATTTTTTTTTTTTTTTGGAAGAATGCAAGATAATGATATGCATAATGCAAATCAGGGTCGTGAATATACAAGGTTAAGGCTTCACCGCATAATCAAGGGAGCCGAACCCACGTGGTCTCCGGTTAGACTAAAAGAAAGCTCCTGACACAGTGACTCTCCAATAGCCTAATCCTACACATGGACCGGGAATTCCCTTGTTTCAAGCATGCAAAGAAAGGGGGGAAAGAAGATGGAGGATTAAAATAGAGAAAACCCAAGTGGGTTACGAGAGAGAAGAGAGAGGGGGGAAGTGCAGAAACTTAAAGAGAAAACCTACCGTATGTCTTGTTTATTTCGCTTGGCTTTGCGCGCCTTGCTTTTCTTTAGTCTTCGCTTCACTTCAGTCTTCGAGGACTTGTCTTTGATCTTCGAGAGCTTCGAGTTGCAGTAATCCAAGTCTTCAATGGAGGGTTGGAGGCTAGTGTATAAGTGTATAGGAGTGTGTATGAGTGTATAGGAGGCTAGGGTTTGTGTATGGTGGCTAGGGTTTGGAAAACCTAGAGAAGCTAGGGTTTAGGGAAGCTACGAGCTCTGTATATCGAATATTAGGGTTTTTAGACTGAGTTTGCGGACCTTTTTCACGCTGAAAGAGGCTCTGTATTTATAGAGAGAGGAATGCACTAGCGCTTGTTGCAGTGGCGCTAGGCCAAAAATTACACAAGCGCCACTAAGAGTGGCGCCAGACCATTTTTTGGCTTGGCACCACTACTACTGGCGCCGGCCATTTAGGAAATGTTTAAGGTCAGCAAGCAACGTATCTTTAGAAGATTTGGGCG
Organism: Euryodendron excelsum; assembly: GCA_033060915.1. Taxonomy (NCBI): domain Eukaryota; kingdom Viridiplantae; phylum Streptophyta; class Magnoliopsida; order Ericales; family Pentaphylacaceae; genus Euryodendron; species Euryodendron excelsum. The sequence continues at coordinate 26,937,172 of CM065385.1, read as the reverse complement.
CCTGTACTAGTGACTACCATGTAATTTTTAGCTTGGCTTCACTAGGAGTGACTCTGGAAGGTCCAGGGATGAATTGAAGGGGCCGGGAATGACCCGAAGAGCCGGAAAGGGAAAGGAACCCTTAGAATAATGTCTCGGGGAGAAAGGACTTGAAAATGATAACAAGATTTGTTAGAATGGTTGATCGGGCCACTAGGGGTAAAACGGTCAACCAGACGAAAAGCTGCCGGGACGAACTCAGAATGTCCTGGGAGAAGACTCAAGTTTTGGAAACATTATTTAGAATGTTCCCAAAGGCTACCGGTTTGATACCCAGAGCCGGTGTGGTCAGAAAAGGTGACCGGCCCATAGGGGCAAAACGGTCATTTCGCACCGGGTTTGCCGGAACTGACTCGAAATGATCCAGAAAGATAAAGAAAGGTTGAGAATACTATAGGAAGCATTCTTGGCAGGCTACCGATTTGATACCCAGAGCTGGTGTGGTTCTCGGGGCGTTCGGATGCCTAGGGACAAAATGGTCATTTAGATTCAAATGGGCCCTACGGGCCCAAGAAGCAACCGGTGAACTAAATTAGAGTTTAGAAGTCGTGTTAGAGTCCGAACATACGTGTGATGTGTGAAAATGAGCCCAGTTGGGCCGTAGATTGCCAAGCGGGCAAAAATGGGGTGCTTACAAGAGTCTAAACTATTTTTCTCTGTTTTCAGGCTATTTTCCAAGCTTACAATGCTATATCCCACTTTACAGCTATGGATAAGGAGCTGAAGTATCTGAAGCAACATCACAGTGCTCTGAAGCTAAAAGCCTGAGCTAATAAGAAGACCACAATTGACGCAAAGGCCGAGCTCAAAAAGAGCGAGTTGGCCATGGCCACCACCTTGGCCGAGCTGACATAGAGGAACCAAGAGCTTGATAAAGCCAAGGAAGAGATCGAAAAGATGAAGGCTGAGCTCCCCTCCGTAAAGGAAGTAAGTTTTAAGGAAGGCTTTGAAAAAGATAGAGATAATTATATGCAGTAAATCCTTGGGATGACGAATGTAATCTTTGAGGATGGTTAGGTGGCCGCCCTCACCACACTGAACGTCTTATTGGCGGATCCACTCTAGAAGAACATCCCCTAGCTGCTTTCGGATGAGGCCATGCCTAAAGACATCGAGGTGACAATACTTCCCTTTAGATGGTGTCAATACTGCCCCTCTAGCTCCAAAGATTGTTGAGATTACCGATGCTGCTGAAGTTGCTGATGGTAATACTACCCCTTCAACTTCACAGATTGTTAAGATCGCCAATGCTACTGAAGTGATTCTTGGCTCCTCTGACCTCCCAGTTGATCCAATGCCTCAGATTTAGGGCATTTTACTTTCCTATTTTCAACTATTTTGGCAACCTTATTGTAAAATCCTTTCTCAAATCTAAATGAACTTCTTTCCTGCTCGATTTTATGCTTTTTATGCTTGAGTATTTTTATAACCTTTGGCCATTCTTGGGCTGACCTAAAAACTTAGTCAGAGTTAAACATAAAATACTTAGGGTTAGCCATCCTTAGGCCCTCCTACTCAACTTAAGCAAGATATAAATGAAAGGATACTTAGTTTTTATCTAGTTTGGTCATTCTGGGGCCGACCTGCCAAACTTAGGCAGGACTGTGGTCTTTACTTGATTTTTTTTATTTTTATGAATTTGGCCATTTTAGGACCGACTGTCGCGCCCAGATTTTTTGCACTCGAGGAATACACACACAAGCGGGAAAAACACTGTACTCTCGCGTTAAAACTCACTCTCCTAGAAGAATGAGTGCGACTCGGTTTGAATTGAAAATAGATATGAATTAAGGGCTTTTGAAAAACATTTGGAGTCACCACCTAACTTGATTAAGGTGAGTTAGGTCATCTAAAAACTAAGCATAATCCGAAGACTACACTTAAGGCTTTTGAAAATACTTCCTCAAGAGAGGGTTTTTAGGAAAACAGGTTGTTCAGCAACCTTTGAAAAACATTTAAGCCCTTTTTTGAAAATAAACTCCATTTTGGTCTTTGAAAACAGTGATTCTAAGTTCGGAGGTTGGTTACGTGTAGGGAAAACGTACTAAGCCATCACCCTACCCCGCCCTTGCGGTACCTACATGTCTATTTACCCTAGATTCACCTATGAGAGTCTTCAACTAACAAATGTTCAATCCTATCCACTTTAGAAAAACAATGTTTTAAAAGAATGATGCATGATATGCAAGTGTAAGAAAAGAGAGTTGGAAAATAGATTTGGAAATAGATTTAAAAAGAAATTGATTTGTTTTTAGAAAGAGATTTGAAAAGATAGATTTAAAATTGAAAAGTTTTAGAAATTAGAAATAGAGATTTTAAAAATAGATTTTTGGAATTAGAGACTTGAAACATATTATGGAATTGGAGGTTTGAAAAGAGTTATGGAAATAGAACCTTGAAAAATATTGTGGAATTTGAGATTTAAAAAAGGTTGTGACCGCACCAATGAGAGTTGCCTATGTATCCTTTTAGAGGAATCATGTCAGTCGTAGTTCGAATAAGAGTCCAATAGAAAATAGAAGATTTGATTTGAAAAATGAGTTGAATTGGAACTTGGATTTGATTTGAATTTAGAATAGAAGATTGGAATTCGAAATGGAAGAATAGAGACCCTAGACCTAGGAAGATAGGACTTAACAAGGACTCGAGATTAAGAAAGATTTTACTTGAATGTTAAACTTGGAAGATCGAAGAAAGATTGGATTTAGGAAGGGTTCGAATTAGGAAAGTTTCGTTTTAGGAAAATTCCATTTTAGGAAAGTTTTGAAATAAGAAAGGTTTCATTTTAAGAAAGTTTTGATTTAGTAAAGTTTAGAATTTAGGAAGTTTTGAAATAGGGAAATTTTGAAAGTTGGAAAGTTTAGAATTTAGAAAGTTTTAGATTTGGAAAGATTTGAAGTTTAGGGAAGTTTAGAATTTAGAAAGATTCAAAGTTTGAGTTTTAGAAATTCTTGAAATTAGGAAAGGTTTCGAGCTTAAGAAGGGTTTGAAAACTAAGATTTAGAAAGTTAAGATTTGGAAAGGGATGGAATTAAGAAAGGTTTAAAAGCTTAACATTTAAGGAGAGATTTGAGAGTTTTAGGAAACTTATGGTTTAGGAAGGTAGAAAATTAGGAAAGAGTTGAATTAGGAAAGATTTAGATTAGGAAGGATTGAGATTCTCATTTCCTAAAGCAAGGGATTGGATTTTGTTTCTAAAAAAGAGATGTTTTGATTTTGTTTCCATAAATGGAGGATAGGATCTAGTTTCCTAAAGGAAAGATTGGATTTGGCTTCCAAAAGGGGAGATTGGATTTGGTGTGAATTTGGAATGATGGAGTTTTAGAAAACCTAGATTCAAAAAGCTATAGTTTTGACGTAGAAAAGGGGTTTTGGAAATATATATAGTTTTGATGTAGAAAACAACAGCTTTTGGAAACCTAGGTTTTAAGGCCAAAATAAGGAATTAGAAACTATGTTTTTGGGGAGGAAAATTGGGGTTTCCTAATTGTTGGCTCTAGGGCTTAACTTAGGCTCTAAGAAAACAGTTTTTAAAAAGTGAGTTTTTAGAAAAAGAGATTTTTGGAAGAAAATCCTAGAGAGGAGTTTCTAGAAAGTAAATTTTGAAAAGAGAAAATTTTTGGAAAGAAATCCTAGCGAGGAGTTTTTAGAAAGTGAATTTGAGAGGAGTTTTAGAAAGAAGACTTTGGAAGAAGCTTTTAGGAAAGAGTTTTTTTGGAAGAGTTGTTTAGGAAGCTTTTTTAGAAAGTAAATTTTGAGGAGAGTATTTTGGAAAGGAGTTTAAAAAGGGAGTTTTGAAGAATAGATTTTTGGAGGGAGTTTTTAGAAAACAATTTTGGAAAGAAAAGTTTTTAGAAAGTATATTGAAAAAGAAGAGAGTTTTAGAAAGAGAGACTTTTGAAAAGAGAGTTTTTGGAAAGTATAAACATGTCTCACTTTCCTAAAGTAATTCTAACCATAAGAAGGTTAGAACCACTTTAAGATAGTGGTTTTTAAAACAACAATGTTTTGAAAATATGGACCATATTGGTCACTTTAAATGTAACACCTTCCTAAAGCAACCCTAACCATGAAAATGCTAGAATCACCTTAGGATTGTGATTTTGAAAATAAGTTTTGAAAAAGAGGATTTTAATACAAGTTTGAAAATAATGTTAATGCAAGTTTTCAAAACGAGTTTGAAAACGAATTTTGGAAGATCATGATATGCACAATGCAAATTGGGGGTCGTGAACATACAAGATTAAGGCTTCACCACATAATCAAGGGGGCCGAACCCACGTGGTCTCCGGTTAGACTAAAAGAAAGCCCCAGACACGGTGACTCTCCAATAGCCTAATCCTACACATGGACTGGGAAGTCCCTTGTTTCAAGCATGCAAGAAAGAGGGGAGAAGAAGATGGGGGATTAAAATAAAAGAAAACCCAAGTGGGTTAGGAGAGAGAAGAGAAGGGGAAAGATGCGTAAACGTAAATTAAGAAACCTACCTTGTGTCTTCTTTATTTTGCTTAGCTTTGCGCGCTTTGCTTTGCTTGTCTTGCTTCGATCTTCACTTCAGTCTTCAAGAGTTTGTGTTCAATCTTCAAAGCTTCAGATTACAGCACTTCAAGTCTTCAAAGGAGGCTTTGGAGGCTAGTGTATGAGTGTATAGAAGGCTAGGGTTTATGTATGGAGGCTAGGGTTGAGAAAACCTAAGAAGACTAGGGTTTAGAGAGGCTACCAGCTCTGTATATCGAAAAGTAGGGCTTTTAAACTGAGTTTGTGGACCTCTTTCATGCTACTTGTGGCACCTATTGTAGTGGCGCCAAGCCAAAAATGCTTCTGGCGCCACTCCAGGCCAAATATTGGCTTGGCACCATTACTCGTGGCGCCAGCCAATTAGGAAAGTTTTAAGGTCGGCAAGCAACGTATCTTGAGAAGATTTGGGTGCCAGTACTAGTGACCATGCAATTTTTAGCCTAGCTTCACTAAGAGTGACTTTGGAAAGCCCGGGAAGGACTTAAGGGACCAGGAAGAGCCTGGAAGGCTGAAAAAGGACAAGAACACTTAAAACAATGTCCCAGAGGTAGTGGACTTAAAAAAGGATGACAAAATTTGTCGGAAGGGTTGACCGTACTATTTGGGGCAAAACGGTCAACTGGATCAGAAATCTGCTGGGACGGACTCAGATGTCCTAGAAGAAGACTCGAGATTTAGAAACATTATTTAGAATGTTTCCAAAGGCTACCAGCTTGATACCCAAAGTCGGTGTGGTCGGAAAAGGCGATCGGCCCACTAAGGGCAAAACGGTCATTTTGCACCGGGTTTACCGGAACTTACTCAGAATGATCCAGAAAGATAAAAGAAGTTTGGGAATATTATAAGAAGCATTCTCGGGTGGTTACCGGTTTGATACCCAGAGCCGGTGTGGTCTCTGGGGCGTTCGGATGCCTAGGGGCAAAATGGTCATCTTGACTGAAAAGTCTCGGAATTGGCCCGAAACTGACTAGAAGGCACCAAATCATGCCAGATTGACTTTAAGACAATCTTAAAAGAGTGGACTTACCATTCTGAGTACTTAGGTGTGTTCTTGAGAAACGTGTCGGAAAATGGCCCTAGGGGTAGTTTGGTCATTTTTCACCGAAGTGGACTAGCAGGCACTGGTGTTGACTTGGGTTTTAAGTGTTTCCACTACTCTAATGGCGGTCTCATGATACAGGGGTTTGTTGGCAATTCCTTATATTGACCTGTTTATGAGTATTTTCGCTACTCTGACGATTGCGATATTTACGAGTACTTCCACTACTCTGACGGTTCGCGATCATTCCCAAGACTGCCTGATCTCGGGAAGCTACTATAGGGACTTAGCGCCTGAGAAGTCAACTTTCTCAAAAGGCATGCCGAAACGGACATTTCTGCATTGGCGAGCTAGCAGGTGCCAAAGGTGGACCGTTCTACCATCTAGGGGACTTAGGGTCTCGTCCCGGTTGACAGGTTTAAAGGGAACTTACCGTCTTCAGAAAGGTGTGCCTATTAGAATTGGAAAGGGGTGTTATCGTCTTCAGAAAGACGTGCCTGATTTGGAATTGGAAAAGGGGACTTACCGTCTTCAGAAAGACGTGCCTGTGAGAATATTAGATAGGGGACTTACAGTCTTTGGAAAGACACGCCTAATTTGGAATTGGAAAGGGGACTTACCGTCTTTGGAAAGACGTGCCTGATTTGAAATTGGAAAGGACAATGCCCCTTAGGGCATTTTGGTCATTTAGCCTCTATTTGGGCTTGGCGGGCCTGCGAAGCGATGGATAGATGGGATTAGACTTAGAATTCCAGAATATGTCCATATTAACTTGAAACCAAGTCTAGACAGACTATAGACTATCGAGCGGTCAAAAATGGGGTGCTTACAGCTACCCCTCTTTTTCTGTCTTTGCTTGTCAAAGACAGAAAACGATAAAGTAAGAGTCCCATGTTGACCGTAAGGCGGTGGAAAGGACGGACTTTGAAAATTTTTTGACAATGGGGGTGTCGCGCCCAGATTTTTCGCACTCGAGGAATACTCACACAAGTAGAAAAAATATTGTACTCTCCCGTTATAACTCACCCTCCTAAAAAAATGAGTGCGACTAGGTTTGAATTGAAAATAAGTTTGAATAAAGGGCTTTTGAAAAAGATTCGGAGTCGCCACCTAACTTGATTAAGGTGAGTTTGGTCACCTAAAAACTAAGAATAATCCGAAGACTACACTTAGGGTTTTTGGAAAAAGGTTTTTGAAAATACCACCTTAAGAGAGGGTTTTTAAGAAAACAGGTTGTTTAGCAACCTTTGGAAAATATTTAGCCTTTTTTGAAAAATAACTCCTTTTTGGTCTTTGAAATCAGTGATCCTAGGTTTGGAGGTTGGTTACGTATAGGGAAGACGCACTAAGCCATCACCCTACTCTGCCCTTTCGGTACCTACATGTCAATCTACCCTAGATTCACCTATGAGAGCCTTCAACTAACTATTGGCCAATCCTATCCACTTTGAAAAACAATGCTTGAAAAGAAACTAACATGATGCATGATATGCAAGTGCAAGTTAAGAGAATTGAAAAATAGATTTGAAAAAAGATTGATTTGAAATTGATTTGATTTGAAAATAGATTTGAAGAGATGGAATTGAAATTGGAAAGTTTGAAAATTGAAAGTAGAAATTTGAAAATAGAAATTTTGAAATTGGAATTTTGAATATAGATTGGAATTTGAGATTTGAAAATTTTGGAGACCGCACCCATGAGGGTGGAATTGAAAGTTTGAAAAGTGTTGTGACCGCACCTATGAAGGTTGCCTACGTATCCCTTTGGGAGAATCAGGTCAATCGTAATTCGGACCGGAGTCCGATTGAAAATAGAAGAGTTGATTTGAAGAAAGAGATTGAATTGAAAATTGGATTTGATTTGAGATTAGAAGAGGAGATTGGAAATTGAAATTGAGAAGATTGGACTTGCTTTAGAAAGATTGATTTTGGAAAGACTTGGTTTTAGGAAACCTAGACTTAGGAAAGATTTGACTCGACTTGGAAGGTTTAGAGAAAAATTAGATTTAGGGAATGTTTGAATTAAGAAAGGTTCGATTTAGGAAAGTTTTGAATTAGAAAAGTTTCTAATTATGAAAGTTTCGAATTAGGAAAGTTTTGAAAATTGAAAAGTTTCAACTGAGGAAAGTTTTGAATTTGGAAAGCTTTCACTTTAGGAAAGTTTTGAAATAAGAAAGTATTGAATATAAAAATGTTTTGAATTAGGAAAAGTTTAGTTTAAGAAAGGATTAGAATTTAGAAAGTTTCAAGTTAAGAAAGTTTTGAATTTTGGAATGTTTTGAAAAATGGAAGTTTTGAAAGTGGAAAAGTTTAGAAAACAATGAAGTTTTGAAAATAAGAATGTTTTGAGTTTAGAAAATTTTAGATTTGGAAAGATTTGAAGTTTAGGAAAGTTTAAGATTTAGAAAGTTTTAGAGTTTGAATTTTAGAAAATCTTAAAATTAGGAAAGGTTTGAATTAAGAAAGGTTTGAAAACTTAGGTTTGGAAAGTTAAGATTTGAAAAAAGGGTAGAATTAGGAAAGGGTTGAATTAGGAAAGATTTGAAAAGTTGAGTTTTAGAATTTAGGAAAGATTTTTATGTGCAAGTTTTGGAAACTTAAGATTTAGGAAAGTAGAAGTTTAGGAAGGATTTGAATTAGGAAGGGATTGGATTTTGTTTTTAAAAGAGAAAAGTTGGATTTTGTTTCCAAAAACGGAGGACGGGATCTAATTTCCTAAACAGGGAGATAGGATTTGGCAAGAATTTTGGAAAGGGAGATTCTAGAAACCCTAGATTTGGAAAATTAGAGTTTCGACGTAGAAAATAGGTTTTGGAAACGTGTATCGTTTGGATGTGAAAACAAGAGGTTTTGGAAACCTAGGTTTGGGACAAAGTTTGAAAATCATGTTTTTGGAAAGAAAATTAGGGTTTCCTAATTGTGGGTTCTAGGGCTTGATTTGGGCTCTAAGGAAAGAGGATTTTTGAAAAGTGCGTTTTTAGAAATGAAGGTTTTCTAGAAGGGAATCCTAGGGAGAACTTTCTAGAGGGAAGAGTTTTTGGAAAGGAAATTTGAAGAGAGTTTTTGGAAAAGATTTTAGAAGAAGTTTTTTTGGAAAGTGTATTTTTAGAAACGAAGATTTTGGAAGGAAAATCCTAGAGGAGAGTTTCTAGAAGGAAAATTTTGGAAAGAGAGTTTTTGGAAAGATTTTTGGAGAGAGTTTTTCTAGGAAGGTTTTTGGTTGAAGATTGTTGAAGAGAGTTTTTGGAAATATTTTTTGGGGAACGTTTTTAGAAAGTGGATTTTGGGGAGAGTATTTTGGAAAGGAGTTGAAAAAGGAAGCTTTGAAAAATAGAATTGGAAGAGAGTTTTTGAAAACAATTTCGGAAAAGAGAGTTTTAGAAAAGTATGTTGAAAAAGAGATTTTAGGAAGAAAGACTTTTTGAAAAGAGAGTTTTTAGAAGGTGTAAAAATATCTCACTTTCCTAAAGCAATTCTAACCATAAGAGGGCTAGAACCACTTTAGGAAAGCGGTTTTGAAAACAACAAGATTTGAAAATATGGACCGTATTGGTCACTTTAAATGTAACACTTTCCTAAAGCAATCCTAGCCATGGAAAAGCTAGAATCACCCTAGGATTGTGATTTTGAAAACATGCTTTGAAAAAGAGATTTTGATGCAATTTTGAAAATAAGTTTGAAAACGATTTTGAAGACAACTTTGAAAACGGTTTTTGAAAATGTAAGATCATGATATGCACAATGCAATTTTGGGGTCGTGAGCATACAAGGCTAATGCTTCACCACATAATCAAAGGGGCCAGACCCACGTGGTCTCTGGTTAGACTAAAAGAAAACCCCCGACACGATGACTCTCCAATAGTCCAATCCTACACATGAACCGGGAATCCCCTTATTTCAAGCATACAAAGAAAGGAGGGGAAAGAGATGGGGATTAAAATAGAGAAAACCCAAGTGGGTTAGGAGAGAGAAGATAGAGGGGGGAAGTGCGGAAATTTAAATAGGGAGCCTACCGTATGTCTCGTTATATTGCGCACCTTACTTTCTTCGATCTTCGATCTTCATCTTGATCTTCACCTTCAGTCTTCAAGAGTTGTCTTCAAGCTTCAAACTTCATATTACAACTCTTCAAGTCTTCGAAGGAGGGTTGAAGGTTAGTGTATGAGTGTATGGGGATGTATAGGAGTGTATAGGAGACTAGGGTTTAGTGTATAGTGGCTAGGGTTTGGAAAACCTAGGGAAGCTAGGGTTTAGGAGGTGCTCGAGCTCTGTATGTCAAATTATATGATTTTTAGGTTGAATTTGTGGATCCTTTAAACGTTGGAAGAGGCTCTGTATTTATAGAGGTTAAACAATACTAGCGCCTGTTGCAGTGCCGCCAAGCCAAAGTTTACACTGGCGCCACTACTAGTGGCGCCAGCCATTTAGGAAATATTTAAGGTCGGCAAGCAACGTATCTTTGACTAGATTTGGGCACTTCTACTATTGACTACCATGCAATTTTTAGCTTGGTTTCACTAGGAGTGGCTCCGGAAAGTTCGGGAATGATTTGAAGGAGCCTGAAATGACCCGGAAGACCAGAAAGGAGCAGGAACACTTAAAATAGTGTCCTGGAGGTATTTTACTTGAAAAGTGAGGATAAAACGTGTCGGAAAGGTTGACCGGGCCTTTAGGGGCAAAACGGTCAATCAGATCGGGAAACTGCCGGGACAGACTCGGACTGTCTCGAAAGAAAACTTGGGATTTGGAAACATTGTTTAGAATATTCCCAAAGGTTGCCGGTTTGATACCCAGAGCCGGTGTGGTCGAAAAAGGTGACCGGCCCACCAGGGGCAAAACGGTCATTTCGCACCGGGTTTGCCGGAACTGACTCGGAATGATCCGGAAAGGTAAAGGGAGGTTGAGAACACTATAAAAAGTAGTCTCAGGAGGTTACCGATTTGATACCCAGAGCCGGTATGGTCGAAAAAGAAAACCGGCCCACTAGGGGCAAAACGGTCATTTTGTACCGGGTTGGCCGGAACTGACTCAGAATGATCCAAAAAGGTAAACAAAGGTTGAGAATACTATAAAAAGTATTCTTGAGACATTACCGGTTTGATACCCAGAGCCGGTGTGGTTCCTGGGGCATTCGGATGCTTGGGGCAAAATGGTCATCTTAACCGGAAAGTCTCGAAAAAGGTCCAAAGGGCAGTTTGGTCATTTTTCACCGAAGTGGGCTAACAGACACTGGTGTTGACCTGGGTTTTAAGTGTTTCCGCCACTCTAACGGCGATCGTCGTGACACAGGGGTTTGTTGGCAATTCCTTATATCGACCTATTTGTGAGTATTTCCGCTACTCTAACGGTTTTGTGAGTAGTTTCGCTACTCGGACCGTCTCGAGAAAGGGATTGGAAAGGGGACTTATCATCTCCGAAGAGACGTGCCTGAGTTAGAACCATCTCGAGGAATAAACTGTCTCGAGAGAGGGATTAGAAAGGGGTCTTACCGTATCTGAAAAGACGTGCCTGGGTTGGAACCGTCTCGAGGAATAAACTGTCTCGAGAGAGGAATTGGAAAAGGGTCTTACCGTCTCCAAAAAGACGTGCCTGGGTTGGTATCGTCTCGAGGAATAAACTGTCTTGAGAGAGGAATTGGAAAGGGGTCTTACCGTCTCCGAAAAGACGTGCCTGGGTTGGAACCGTCTCGAGGAATAAACTGTCGAGAGAGAGGGATTGGAAAGGGGTCTTACCATCTCCGAAAAAGACGTGCCTGGGTTGGAACCATCTCGAGGAATAAACTGTCTCGAGAGAAGGATTGGAAAGATGTCTTACCGTCTCTGAAAAGACGTGCCTGGGGTTGGAACTGTCTCGAGGAATAAGCTGTATCGAGAGAGGGATTGGAAAGGGGACTTATTGCCTCCGAGGAGACGTGCCTAGGATTGGAACCGTCTCGACGAATAAACTGTCTCGAGAGAGGGATTAGAAAGGGGTCTTACCATCTCCGAAAAGACGTGCCTGGGTTGGAACCATCTCGAGGAATAAATTGTCTCAAGAGAAGGATTAGAAAAGGGTCTTACCGTCTCCGAAAACACGTGCCTGGGTTGGAACCGTCTCGAGGAATAAACTGTCTCAAGAGAGGGATTGGAAAGGTGTCTTACCGCCTCCGAAAAGACGTGCTTGGGTTGGAACCGTCTCGAGGAATAAATTGTCTCGAGAGAGGGATTGGAAAGGGGTCTTACCGTCTCTGAAAAGACGTGCCTGAGGTTAGAACCGTCTCGAGGCATAAGTTATCTCGAGAGAGGGATTGGAAAGGGGACTTATTGCCTCCGAGGAGACGTGCCTAGGATTGGAACCGTCTCGAGGAATAAACTGTCTCGAGAGTAGGGTTGGAATCAGAAAGGAAAGGACAATGCCCCTAAGGGCATTTTGGTCATTTTGCCTCTATTTGGGCCTGACAGGCTCGCGAAGCGATGGATGTAAGCACCCCATTTTTGACCGCTCGGCAGTCTACACTCTGTCCAAACTTGTTTTCAAGTCATTTTGGGCATATTTCCAATCAAAACCAATTCTCTAGGTCCAAATTCCGTCTTTCCATCGCTTCGCGGGCCTGTCAGGCCCAAATAGAGGCAAAATGACCAAAATGCCCTTAGGGGCATTGTCCTTTCTTATTCCAATCCCAGTCCCTCTCTTGAGACAGCTTATTCCTCGAGACGGTCCGAGTAGCAAAACTACTCACAAAACCGTTAGAGTAGCAGAAATACTCACAAAACCGTTAGAGTAGCGGAAATACTCATGAATAGGTCGATATAGGGAATTGGCAATAAATTCCTGTGTCACGATGACCGCCGTTAGAGTGGCGGAAACACTCAAAATCTAGGCATGTCTCCTCGGAGACGGTAAGACCCCTTTCCAATGCCACTCTCGAGACAGTTTATTCCTCGAGACGGTTCCAATCCAGGCACGTCTCTTCGGAGACGGTAAAACCCCTTTCCAATCCCTCTCTCGAGACAGTTTATTCCTCGAGACGGTCTGAGTAGCAAAACTACTCACAAAACCGTTAGAGTAGCAAAAATACTCACAAACCCGTTAGAGTAGTGGAAATACTCCCAAATCATCAACCCCGTCCGAGTAGTGGAAATACTCAACCCCGTCCGAGTAGCAGAAATACTCCCAAATCATCAACCCCGTCCGAGTAGCGAAAATACTCACACCGTTAGAGTGGCGGAAACACTCAAAACCTAGGTCAACACCCGTGTCTGTTAGCTCACTTCAGTGAAAAATGACCAGACTACCCTTAGGACCTTTTCTGAGACTTTCCGGTCAAGATGACCATTTTGCCCCTAAGCATCCGAATGCCCCGGGAACCACACTAGCTCTGGGTATCAAACCGGTAATGACCCAAGAATACTTTTTATAGTGTTCTCAACCTCCCCTTACCTTTCCGGATCATTCCGAGTCAGTTCCGGCAAACCCGGTACAAAATGACCGTTTTGCCCCTAGTGGGCCGGTCTCCTTTTCCGACCACGCCGGCTCTGGGAATCAAACCGGAAACCTCTGGGAACATTCTAAATAATGTTTCCAGATCCCAAGTCTTTTTCCGCGACAATCCGAGTTCGCCCCGGCAGTTTTCTGGTCCGATTGACCGTTTTGCCCCTAAAGGCCCGGTTAACCTTTCCGACCCACCTTATCCTCACTTTCCAAGTCAAATACCTCCAGGACACTATTTTAAGTGTTCTTGTTCCTTTCCGGCCTTCTGGGTCATCCCCGGCTCCTTCAAATCATTCCCGGACTTTCCGGAGTCACTCCTAGTGAAGCCAGGCTAAAAATTGCATGGTAGTCACTAGTACAGGCGCCCAAATCTAGTCAAAGATACGTTGCTTGCCGACCTTAAATCTTTCCTAATTGGCTGGTGGCGCCAAGCCAAAAAATGGCCTGGCGCCACTCCTAGTGGCGCCAGTATAGAATTTGGCCTGGCGCCACTGCAACTGGCGCCAGTTTTGTCCAACTTCTATAAATACAGAGCCTCATTCAACGTGAAGGAGGTCTGCAAACTTAACCTAAAAATCTTATATTTCGATATACAGAGCTCGAGCACCTCCAAAACCCTAGCCTCCCTAGGTTTTCCCAAACCCTAGCCACTATACACAAACCCTAGCCTCCTATACACTTATACACACACTCATACATCATCATTCAACCATCTTTTGAAGACTGGAGGAGCTGCAACCCGAAGCTTGAAGACAACTCTTGAAGACGAAAGACGAAGATCAAGACCGAAGATTGAAGACAACACGGAGCGCAAAATAAACAAGATACAAGGTAGGCTCCCTATTTAAATTTTTGCACTTCCCCCCCTCTCTCTTCTCTCTCCTAACCCACTTGGGTTTTCTCTATTTTAATCCCCCATCTCTTTCCCGCCCTTTCTTTGCATGCTTGAAACAAGGGGATTCTCGGTCCATGTGTAGGATTGGGCTATTGGAGAGTCACCGTGTCGGGGGCTTTCTTCTAGTCTAACCAAAGACCACGTGGGTCCAGCCCCCTTGATTATGTGGTGAAGCCTTAACCTTGTATGTTCACGACCCCAAATTACATTGTCCATATCATAGTCTTGCATCTTCCAAAAACCGTTTTCAAAGTTGTTTTTCAAAACGTTCTTAAACTTGTTTTCAAAATTGCATCAAAATCTCTTTTTCAAAAACATGTTTTCAAAACCACAATTCTAGGGTGATTCTAGCCTTTCCATGGCTAGGATTGCTTTAGGAAAGTGTTACATTAAAAGTGACCTTTTATGGTCTATATTTTCGAATCTTGTTGTTTTCAAAATCGCTTTTCTAAAGTGGTTATAGCCCTCTTATGGTTAGAATTGCTTTAGGAAAGTGAGATGTTTTTACACCTTCTAAAAACTCCCTTTAAAAATCTCTTCCTAAAAATCTCTTTTTCAACATGCTTTCCTAAAACTCCCCTCTTCAAAATTGTTTTCAAAAACTCCCTTCCAAAATCTATTTTTCAAAACTCTCTTTTTCAACTCCTCTCCAAAATCTTTTCCTCAAAATTCACTTTCTAAAATCACTCCCTAGATTCACTTTCCTAAAAAAATCTCTCCTAAAAATCTTTCCAAAAACTCTCTTTTCTAAAATCTTCCTTCTAGAAATTTCCCTCTAGGTTTTCCTTCCAAAACCTTCGTTTCCAAAAACACACTTTCTAAAAATCCCTTTTCCTTAGAGCCCAAGTCAAGCCCTAGAACCCACAATTAGGAAACCCTAAATTTTCTTCCCAAAAACATGGTTTTCAAACTTTGCCCCAAACCTAGGTTTTCAAAATCTTTTGTTTTCTACATCAAAACTATACATGTTTCCAAAACCTATTTTCTATATCAAAACTATAATTTTCCAAATCTAGGGTTTCTAGAATCTCCTTTTCCAAATCCTTCCTAAATCCAATCTCCCCGTTTAGGAAACTAGATCCCGTCCTCCGTTTTTTGAAACAAAATCCAACCTTTCTCTTTTAGAAACCAAATCCAATCTCTTCTTAATCCAAACCTTTCCTAATTCAATTCCTTCCTAAACCACAAGTTTCCTAAACTTAAATTTTAAATCTTTCCTTAAATTTCAAAATCTAACTCTTTCTTAATTCAAATCCTTCCTAAACTTCCGTTTTCCTAAATCTTAAGTTTCCTAAACTTGAACATAAAAATCTTTCCTAAGTTTTAAAACTCAACTTTCAAATCTTTCCTAATTCAACTATTTCCTAATTCTACCCCTTTCCAAAATCTTTTTCAAATCCAAGCTTTTAAATCTTTCCTAAACTCAAACCTTTCCTAATCTCAAGATTTTCTAAAACTCTAAAACTTTCTAAATCATAAACTTTCTAAATATCAAATCTTTCCAAATTCAAAACTTTCTAAATTTGAAACCTTCTTAAGTTAAATCTTTCTAAACCTAAAAACTTTCTAAATTCTAAACTTTCTTAAACTTCAAATCTTTCCAAATCTAAGACTTTTCTCAACTCGAGACTTTCTTAATTCAAATATTTCCTAAATTGAAAACTTTCCTTTTTCAAACCTTTCCCAAAATGAAACTTCCTTGTTTTCAAAACTTTCCAAAATCAAAACTTCCCTTTTTCAAACATTTCTAAATTCGAAACTCTCCTAATTTGAAAACTTTCCTAATTCAAAACTTTCCTAAGTTGAAACTTTCCTAAACCTAAAACTTTCCAAAAATGAAACTTTCCAAAAATAACATTTTCCTAATTCGAAGCTTTCCTAATCCAAATCTTTCCTAAATTCCAAGTTTCCAAATCTTCCAAATCTTCCAAATCCAACATTCCAATCCAATCTTTCTTAATCTCAAGTCTAGGTTTCCTAAACCTCCTTCTTCCCAAAACCAAGTCTTTCCAAAATCAATCTTTCCAAAGCAAGTCCAATCCTCTCAATTCCAATTTCAAATCTCATTTTCTAATTTCAAATCAAATTCAATGTCCAATTCAAGTTCCTTCTTCAATCCACTCTTCTATTTTCAATCGGACTCCGGTCCGAACTACGACTGACCTGATTCCCCCAAAGGGATATGTAGGCAACCTCCATAGGTGCGGTCACAATACTTTTCAAACTTTCAATTCCATCCTCATGGTTGCGGTTTTCAAAATCTTTTCAAATCTCAAATTCCTATCTACTTTCAAACTTTCCATTTTCAAATTTCTATTTTCAAATTTTCAAAATTTCCAATTTCAATTCCATCTTTTCAAATCTATTTTCAAATCAAAGCAATCTCTTTTTAAATCTATTTTTCAATTCTCTTCTATTGCTTGCATATCATGCATCATATTTTTCGGACATTATTTTTCTAAAAGTGAATGGGATTGAACTATAGTTAATTAAAGACTCTCATAGGTGAATCTAGGGTAGATTGACATGTAGGTACCGAAAGGGCGGGGTAGGGTGATAGTTTAGTGCGTCTTCCCTACACGTAACTAACCTCCGAACCTAGGATCACTAATTTCAAAGACCAGAAGGAGTTATTTTTCTAAAAAAGGGCTAAATGTTTTCCAAAGGTTGCCAAACAACCTGTTTTCTTAAAAACCCTCTCTCGAGGAGATATTTTCAAATTGTTTTCTAAAAACCCTAAGTGTAGTCTTCGGATTACTCTTAGTTTTTAGGTGGCCTAACTCACCTTAATCAAGTTAGATGGCGACTCCAAATCTTTTTCAAAAGCCCTTTATTCAAACCAATTTTTCAATTCAAACCTAGTTGCACTCATTCTTTTAGGAGGGTGAGTTCTAACGAGAGAGTACAGCATTTTTCCCGCTTGTGTGAGTATTCCTCGAGTGCGAAAAATCTGGGCGCGATAGTGGACAGACGGGATTTGGACCTAGAGAATTGGTTTCGATAGGAATATGCCCACAATGACTTGAAAACATGTCTGGACGAAGTGTAGACTGCCGAGCGGTCAAAAATGAGGTGCTTACAGGGGGTTCGAAAATGAATATTGGGCCTAAAAGGCCTTCGAAAACGAGTTTTGGCGAGAAAAAGGGCAAAGCGCCCAGAATTTCGAAACTGGCACCACTAGGAGTGGCGCCTTTGGCAGAAAAGGGCTTAGCGCCTCTGCTAGTAGCGTCAAGCTTAGAAATAAAACCAGAAACATTCTAGTTTGACACTGCTGCTGGTTTTAAAGAGTGTGTGAAAAATTGAGAATCTTTGTGCAAAAATCGACTTGAACTTTGAAGGGGCACTTCTTGGGGATCAGTGGTGATTTTCGGAAGTAGATGCCGTCATCGGAAAAGTCGCCAGAAGAGAAGATTTCGCCGGAGAACTCCAAAAAGTGAGTTTCCAATTTTTTGTTGATTTTGATGTGTAGAATTCCATTTGAGTTGTGTGAATAGTGGAAATTAATGTTTTGATATGTCTTGAAGATTATGGTGATGTTATTTTTGTATTTTTTATGCTCGTTTGATTAAATTTGAGCGATTTTACATGATTATGTGAAGAGGGTTTTCTGCAGCAATTGAGGGTTTGTTCCTACAGGCTTGGGCATTGGGTTTCCTGGCTAAATTTTTAAGCCATGTGCCTTAGAAAAATGTGTTTAACAACGGTGTGAAGTTTTGTGATTTTTTGAAAACTTGATGAATTTTTTATTTTTTAAAAGATAGGAAAATACTTAAAAAATTAGAAAAATAGGAAAACTCATGAAATTGATGAAAATTTTAGAGTTTAAAATTTTGAAAAAAATGTAGGAATATTTTAGAAAACATTTGAAATGATTTTGAGAAATTTTAGGAAATTTTTGAAAACCATTGATTTATTAGAAAAATAAAACATATGTTTTTGAAAATTTCAAAAAATTAAAAGTGTGCGGGGGGGTGCTGATGTTATGTGATTGTAACGTTGTGAAGTGCACGGTTTATATTTTGTGTTGATGTCATGGGTGTTGTAGGTACCATTTTAAACAAAATTCTGTCAAAATTTTTTGAAATTAGGGAAAGAGTTGGAAAAGGTTTAGAAATAAAATCTTTTTTAAGGAAAAAGCCAGAAAACCCTTGAGATTTAACTTGAAGTTAGAAAATCAAAAGGTGTAGGAAATTTATTTTGACTTATCATTTGAAATCTTTTTATTATTTTTATTGTTTGTTGTTTATTTTATTTTACTTTATTATGTTATTATTTATCTGTATGTACCGTATATTAACACCACTTACCTTGGCTTACTTTTTTAGGATGGCAGATGCGGGTGATGACGGTTCTGAGAGGAGACGTCGCTCAGGGAAGGCGGCTCGGACAAATTCCACCGGTGGTTCCAGAGGTAGTCGACGATCTACAAGGTAGGCGTCGTCTAGCCAGAGTAGTCGGGGGAGTATGCCACCTATCGACCACTTTCCTCCGATTGAGCAAGCCTTCGTCGAGGAGATTGGTGCAGAGGAGGAGGTATCGGGTCTAAGCAACTAGGTCACTGGCTATGGGACAGCCTCCTCCAGGCACAGGCAGACGGATGCTAACTTGGGAGATCTGCAGGTACTAGATGTTCCACCACTCGGGGATCTTGCTTATCACCCCAGTGTATACTCCAGATAGCATTTGCCCCCTCCGCGGGTACATACAGCTTTTAGAGGGGCTGTTCATCAAGTCTTCGTGACCATGCAGCAGGCTACTCCATCATATCGTGCCTTCTTGGTTGAGATCGAATTTGGAACCTTCATGGGATTACAAGCTAACCACCTGAACCAGTATTTAGTACTGGCGCTGGTTGAGCGATGGTTTGGAGAGACCAGGACCTTCCACTTTGTCTGCTTCGAGTTAGGTCCCACTCCCTTGGATTGAGCGATCATCACAGGGCTTTTCTTTGTTGGCCGGCGGATCACTCTACAGTCAGTCAGTAGAGACGAGGCATGCATTCTGTTCGACTTGCCTCCTCTTAAGCGTTTTCCCTTCCAAGTCTCTTGGCTCAGTTAGGACGACTGCACCTTTGCTGCTGAGCCATCGCCTGCCAGGCGGGACATTATAAGACGGTGACTTGTTTTGTACATCATCTTCAGCTGCTTCTGCAACAACAACAAGTCGCTTGTGCCTTTTCGTTTGGTGAGCATTGTAGCTGATCTTGGGGCTTTATCGGAGCTGGATTGGGGGTCCTTCTCCTTTGGCTGCTTCCTCCGATTGACGTGGGTCTAGACTTCTTCCCATTGGGGCAGCATGACTAGTTTCTGGTCCTTTCTTATCTGGTGGAGCTATGACTACCTGCCTATCCATCGCCCTGCAGTTGTCAAGGATGACATTTATCCACGTGCTTTGGTGGGCCCGTGACCAAGTGGCCCAGTGATTAGAGATTACTGACTTTGTGACGCTACGGGCGAACCTGGAGTTGATTGAGGCGAGAGATGTGACTTGGCGGCCCTTCATTGGATCAGTTCATTATGAGACTGTACGGTACTCGGTCCCATTGTCCATGTTAAGGGTTGTTTTCCCTAGTGATGATACTTGGGAGTCCTATCTCGGAGAGCGACATTGGCGGCAGTTTCATGAGGAGTTCCAATCAGCAGGAGCTCCACCAGAGTATATGTTTGGGGCTTTGGTGGCGGGAGTGCCTATCCCTATTAGGAGCAGCAGCCAGGTGCTGAGTTCTTGCTTCCTCCGGATACAGATTATGCTGCGCACTTTGGGGCTCATTCTGTCGGTGCCTTCACCCGATTTGAGGTAGTAATCGGCAGGTACGCTGTGGGCCAGGAGGTGGTTGACTTATGGGGCCGAGTCGAAGGATATGTGCCCCAGGCTGAGTTTATTGCTATGAGGGATCAGAGGGATCGATATCAGACAGAGCGAGATCAATATCAGGCAGAGGTGGCTTCCTTGACGACTCGAATAGCCCAGATGGGAGGTGGCGGGGTATGTCGTCTTTTCTCTCCTTCTTTTTGCTCTGCTGTTGCTTTGCTCTTATTTCAGGTGGCTGATTTCGGTTTTATCTTCTCTGCAGGATGTTGGTGCTTCGAGTAGTTATCCGCCTCCTCTGATGCCAGGTTTCGGGGATTTCGATCCAGATGACATTAAATTTGACCTTTGATAGATGCCCCTTGTGGAGACTCTGATCTTCCTTTGCCCCTATTCCTGAGATGTATTTATGTTAGATAGTTTTATTTTGTAAGTTTTGTACAAATATGGATATTTATGGTATTTAGATGCATGGATAGACAGATACATTTATAATATTTACAACTAGGCATATGATCAGATGTATGTAATGGATGATGATGTTGTGTATCTATGTCGGTGACTTATATTTCTACAGGGAGTTATATCCTATGAATGCAAAACTCATGCTGATTTTTTTTTATTTTTTTATGTAAATATTAGAAATACATTAACTAACAGAATGACTAAAGGTGCTATCGAACTCGATATCTTTAGAATGGTAACTCCTTCCTTTTTGGGGGAGTCTAGCCTCTCCTTTGGCTCAACCTTACCTTGATTGGATGATAACACTTCGTACCTTTCTCAGCCTTCTAATCGCCTCCGACTCTCTACTTCGAGGTTAGTGTATATGATTGTTGGGCTGAAACTCTCGACTCTCGGGGTTTTAGCAGCAGTTTTCCGACCTTCAGTAGAGCGATAAGTGGCCAGTCCTTTCAATCTGAGGAGACTTTGTTTTAGGACCATAATGTAGGCTAGGTTATGAGGTTTCAGAAACAACGGGATATATAGGCTCAAATTTGATATCTTCTTCAGTAGGGTTTAGATCCATGCCGTCCTTGACTATTTTTTCAATAGGGTTAGCATCCGTTCTTGGCTTTGGCAGCATATCTAGCTCATTTAGATCAAGCAATCTGTTTTCAATCAGAGTGGACTTTAGTAGGGTGGTAATGTAGGCCTTGGTTTTGGGGTTTTGCAAGAAAGGATAAAGGCTCTAACTTATTGTTTCTATTGGGTTTCTTTGTAACCTAGGATCACCTTCAAAATACACTTCTCAGGGTGAAAATGACTCTTTCCTTTATGCCTTTCTATATGCTTTTTGAGATAAACATGACTCTCTTCTCTTTCGATCTTCTTATTATGCTTTTGAAGATGACTCAATGATGGTTTTCTTCAAATTTTTTTTTATTTTTTTTATTTTTTATTTTAGCTATTTGCCCCTTGGCAACTATTTTCCTTTGCTTTGACCTTCTTGTCTCTTTTTTTCTTTTTATAGAACGAGTACTTCTACCATCCTTTTTTTCCTTTAGACCTTTTCCTTAGCCGTTCAAACTAACCCAATGTGGGCAGTGATCCCTAGGTTGGGGTTTTTCTCGAAAAGATAAATGGCTTAATGGGTTTGGCAAGGGATTGCTTCTGACTGTATGGGAAATGAAATGAGGGCCTCTCTTCACTTTGAACTAGATTGCTTGATCTATAGAGCTTTCGATACTACCTTAGCATAGTGCGGGGTGGATACCATTTCTAGAGTTTTTAACTATTGTCTATCCCAGTGTGGGGAGGACAGTCTTGAATCGGGGTTGACAAGGAAAACTTCGTTTGTTATGAGGCTTTAGGGGTTAAGCAAAGGGAATATAAGCATTTTTTTATTTTTTTTATTATTACTATTTTTTTATATGTTGGAAAATGAAAGATGGCTCCCCTTCACTTTGATAATCTGGCTGCACATCGCTTAGCTTCAGAGTCTTGCAAGTGTTGCCTTTGGGTAGTTTTCTCACTCATCGAAGAACTTTTTTTTTCGGAAAGATAATCATTGAGGGAGTGGTTAACTCATGCTGTCATCCCTTCAAGTCAAATCATTCCATGAGACAGACCATGCCCCTTTGCATTAGGAAGTAGCTATCATTCCCAAGAGACATATAAGATAACAATAGAGAATAAAAAGACTTAATCATTCTATAATATCAGTGAAAAGCATATAGTTGTTGTTTGAAAGAAAAATAAATGCAGATATTAATTTAAGATGAAAAGGTAAAGGGATAGAAAGAAAGTGGGTGAAAACACCCCTCTCTTGCACGCTTTTGAAGGGAACCCATTTCAGTAAGGCTTTAGAACAATGCGCACATCTTTGATGCTCCATTCGCGACCCGGATCCTCGGCCAAGGCGAGACAGGCAAAGGCTTCTCTTAGGGCTTCGAAGATGTTGACGCTGCTGGCATGGTTGTCAGCCTACTTCTTGTTATTTGTAGTGGGTTCTTCTGTAAACAGGGTGACTAGTTCCCCCCCTTCCAACTCGAACGGTTCTACCTGTTCTCTTGGCTCTTCTAGCCCCCAGCCTATGTCTTCATAGTTGTACTCAGTTGCGGGCTAAAGGTTTTCCAACAAGTGACTTTTAGCTGCTACATACTTCGGGTGTAGAAACTCATCACCCCATCCATCAATAGTTATGCTTTCGATATGTTCTTCTTTTGGGAACATTGGCTCCTCAATGGGCCAGTCCGAAGCGTCAGGCACCTCATTAGAGTTATAGAGATAAATAGGGTATAATGGGAGATCCACCTCCCAGTCATCTTCTTTATTGGTCTCCCAATCGTCCTCATAACCTTCGGCCTCGAGCTCGTCGAACTCTCCCTCACCTTCCATTTCTACTAATATCATGTTTACGGTGTGATCCGGCAGAGGGTTAGTGGTCACATTGGGGGTCGGAGCAGGTTGTACCAACTACATATCAATGGTCTTGTTGTCGATCAAGTCTTGGATTTTGTGCCTGAGAGCGAAGCAGCTTTCAGTGTCGTGCCCTTGGCCACCTGAATGGTATTCACATGTAAGGGCGGCATTAAAGGTTGGGGGTAGAGGGCTTGGCATTGAGTGAGCAGGTATGGGCTTCAGGATATTGTTCTTCAACAAGTTATGGTAGGCCTTAGTTTGGGTGCAGGCTAAGGTGTCGAAGGTACGGATGCGTCGAGCAGGTTTATTAAAATTGGGCCGTGCCCCAGCGAGGCCATAGTTAGAGGTTGGGACAGGCATTGTTAAAGTGGGTAAGGGCAGGACAGGGGATGATTGTAGTGGTGGACAGTATTGGGGTGGTTGGCCAGGCAAGATGGTAGACACTTCGCTTTCGTTCATGACTGTTCCCTTTACAGTAACCACTCTCTAGGCTATGTTGGTCGTATTTTCTCTAGTCTGGGCGTAAGGGTCCGTAATCCTCCCTGTCTTGAGGCCATTTTCTATCATCTCCCCTTGCATGATGAACTCAGACAAGCTTTTCCCTACACTTGTGCAGAGCTTCTCATAGTATATACCTTGAAAAGTGTGCACAAATAGCTGTACGTACTCTTTCTCTTCCAATAGGGGATTGACTTGTGCGGCAGCTTCTCTCCATCTCAGGGCATACTTCTTGAAGCTTTCCTTTTCACCCTTACTCATAGTCATCAAGGACCATCGGTCAGAGGTGAGATCAATATTGTGACAATATTGGGCTTTGAATGCATTTACCAGCTCAATCTAGGTTGTGATCTTCCTTAGGTCTAGACGAGCAAACCATTGTAGAGCAAACCCCGTGAGGCTATGTTAGAATAGCTACATGAGGAGCTTCGGATCGTTGCCATGATCACTTAGCGCTCCAGCATAGAGACGAAGATGAGCGACGGGGTTACTAGTGTCGTCATACTTCTGGAAGTCAGGCATTTTGAACCTAGGGGGTCTCGGGTGGTCAGGAAAGAAACATAACTCGTCATAGGCAGTGAACCTGTAAGTGTCGTGGCCATGGAGACTTTGCAATGAATCCTCTAACCCTTGGATTTTTAGACTGAAAGGGTCTAGGGGGGCCTTCTTTATGACAGGTGAAAGTAATATGGTCACGTCCTTTTCAGCGTTGATCCCTTTGGCATCTTCCTTATTCCTCCCCGTATTGTCAAACTGAAGCACGATCCTTGCATTAGCGGGTTCAAGGTCCTTTAACGAAGTCATGGATGATGACCAGACTGCAGCAGTATCCTTCATAGCCATAGTTTGAATGAGTTTGAGCATCTCATCCATCTTGGTCCTCATTTCGTTGACCTCTTCCCGAGAGACTTGAGATGATTCTTCAGGATTAGCAGCCATCAATGATGCTCTTTACCGGGTAATAATGGGATCCCTAGGTGGATGCTGCCCCTTCTTGGGAGCAATATTGACTCAGTGTTGGGTGACCTCTATAAATAAAAAGGAAGAACGAAAAAGACAAAAACACAAATTGCAAGTCAGTTTCTAGTTTTTAAAGAGCTTTATGCAATGCATGTCCTAGGATGCCCCTATTTAGAGGGGAGACTATAAATGGTGCATTGGCTCACTTTTGGAGATAGGGGATTTGCCCCTGTATGCAGATACCTTACTGTCGAGCAGGAAACTTCATCTATTCATACAATCATCCCTCAATTCATTCGCAAAAATAAAGAGGTACATTGAACTTTGGGTTTAAGATACAAGAGAATTAAAATGCATTTTAACAGGGGGGAAGGGGGAACATTTTCCTTTGGACTTCCACCTATCTAATTTTACAAAGGAAACCCTAAACTACTCTTAAGTCTTCAGATTCGCCTTTATTGGATTTGATGTCGAGGAGGTCGCTGAGAGACCTTGTTGATCGATTGCCCATTGTTTTCTTCACAATCCTATCTCTGTGAGCATAGAGGGATTGGGGCCCCTCTTATGAAATGAATTGATGTGCATGCCATGAGTCCTTAGGGTTACATGGGAACCCTTAGGGTTTAGGTAGGTTTAATGCAAGGGAGAGTGAACTAGGTGTCACTCTCTTTGGGTTGATCATATACATGAGAATGCAGTGACTTGAGTTACTTGGAACTCTCATCTTGACATGGAATATAGAATACGTGAAAATGGATGCATAAAGTCTAAGGAAAGATAGTACAGTTGAAGTATATATGCATGTATGAGCAGTTAGACAGTCATTATAACAGTAAGAATACAGTCATTATAACAACAGGTATAAATGAAAATAAGAACAGTCGTCCCTTCCTCCATGGTTTTGGAAAACGGTGCGCGTGTCTTAAATCTGACAGAGGTTCGGCTATGCATGGTGTCTATATGAGCATGAGGTTGAGGATTGACTAATGCATCCTAAAAAGGCTCGGTCTCCAGATCTTCAAACCTAGGCCCACTCCCCGAGGTGGTGCCATGATCGATTGATGAGCCGAGCGAGGGAACCATTAAGAGGCCGTAGGCGAAGAAACTGACATAGCATCTTGCCCACAACCAATATATCGTTCCCCTTTCTAACTAGAAAGGACATATCAGGATAAAATGCAGGTATACAGAATGCAGGTGCACATGCAGTTTGTGTGTGATTTTTAAAAGTGGAGGAAAGAGCCCAACAACTCCCATTCATCCTGTTCATCACATTCATGCATGGCAGTTAAAATTTAAACAAAAAGCGCACCTACAAAACAAATATGCAAGAGTTAGTATGCAGATGGCAAACTTAATACAAGATAATATGAATAAATGAATGTACTTTTTTTTTTTTGTGAAAACAATTTTAAAAATTTGGTTTTGAAAAGTTAAAGTGAATAGGATTGAACAAGTTAATTGAAGACTCTACATGAGTGAAGGGTAAAAAGACACGATTACGACCTAACCCTTTAAGTGTCTCCAGTGGAGTCGCCAACTGTCGTGCCCAGATTTTTCGCACTCGAGGAATACACACACAAGCGGGAAAAATACTGTACTCTCTCGTTAGAACTCACCCTCCTAGAAGAATGAGTGCGACTATGTTTGAATTGAAAATAGATTTGAATAAAGGGCTTTTGGAAAACATTTGGAGTCATCGCCTAACTTGATTAAGGTGAGTTAGGTCACCTAAAAACTAAGCATAATCCGAAGACTACACTTAGGGCTTTTGAAAACGATTTTGAAAATACTTCCTTAAGAGAGGGTTTTTAGGAAACAGGTTGTTTAGGAAAACAGGTTGTTTAGCAACCTTTGGAAAACATTTAAGCCCTTTTTTAAAATAAACTCCATTTTGGTCTTTGAAAACAGTGATTCTAGGTTCGGAGGTTGGTGAAGTGTAGGGAAAACGCACTAAGCCATCACCCTACCCCGCCCTTGCGGTACCTACATGTCTATTTACCCTAGATTCATCTATGAGAGTCTTCAACTAACAAATGTTCAATCCTATCCACTTTAGAAAAATAATGTTTTAAAAGAATGATGCATGATATGCAAGTGTAAGAAAAGAGAGTTGGAAATAGATTTGAAAAGAAATTGATTTTTTTTTAGAAAGAGATTTGAAAAGATAGATTTGAATTCGAAAGTTTTAGAAATTGGAAATAGAGATTTTAAAAATAGATTTTTGGAATTGGAGACTTGAAATAGATTATGGAATTACAAATTTGAAAAGAGTTATGGAAATAGAAGCTTGAAAAAGATTGTAAAATTTGAGATTTAAAAAGGTTGTGACAGCACCCATGAGAGTTGCTTGCGTATCCTTTTAGAGGAATCAGGTCAGTTATAGTTCGAACAAGAGTCCGATAGAAAATAGAAGATTTGTTTTGAAAAAGGAGTTGAATTGGAACTTGGATTTTAATTGAATTTAGAATAGAAGATTGGAATTTGAAATGGAAGAATAGAGACCCTAGACCTAGGAAGATAGGACTTAGAAAAGACTCGAGATTAAGAAAGACTTGACTCGAATATTGGACTTAGAAGATCAAAGAAAGATTGAAATTAGGAAGGGTTCGAATTAGGAAAATTTCATTTTAGGAAAGTTTCATTTTAGGAAATTTTTTAAATAAGAAAGGTTTCATTTTAAGAAAGTTTTGATTTAGGAAAGTTTAGGAGTTTAGAAAGCTTTAAAATAGGAAAATTTTGAAAGTTGGAAAGTTTAGAATTTAGAAAGTTTTAGATTTGGAAAGATTTGAAGTTTAGGGACGTTTAGAATTTAGAAAGATTCAAAGTTTGAGTTTTAAAAATTCTTAAAATT
This sequence comes from Euryodendron excelsum, assembly GCA_033060915.1. Taxonomy (NCBI): domain Eukaryota; kingdom Viridiplantae; phylum Streptophyta; class Magnoliopsida; order Ericales; family Pentaphylacaceae; genus Euryodendron; species Euryodendron excelsum. Next base: position 26,910,227 of record CM065385.1, on the reverse strand, counting down.
AGGAAAGGTTTCGAGCTTAAGAAAGGTTTGAAAACTAAGATTTGGAAAGTTAAGATTTGGAAAGTGATGGAATTAAGAAAGGTTTAAAAGCTTAAGATTTAAGGAGAGATTTGAAAGTTTTAGGAAACTTATGGTTTAGGAAGGTAAGAAATTAGGAAAGAGTTGAATTAGGAAAGATTTAGATTATGAAGGATTAAGATTCCTATTTCCTAAAGCAAGGGATTGGATTTTGTTTCTAAAAAAGAGATGTTTTGATTTTGTTTTCAAAAATGGAGGATAAGATCTAGTTTTCTAAAGGGAAGATTGGATTTGGCTTCCTTAAGGGGAGATTAGATTTGGTGTGAATTTGGAAAGATGGAGTTTTAGAAAACCTAGATTCGAAAAGCTATAGTTTTGACGTAGAAAAGGGGTTTTGGAAATATATAGAGTTTTGATGTAGAAAACAAGAGGTTTTGAAAACCTAGGTTTTAAGGCCAAAATAAAGAATTAGAAACTATGTTTTTGGGGAGGAAAATTAGGGTTTCCTAATTGTTGGCTCTAGGGTTTAACTTAGGCTCCAAGAAAACAGTTTTTGGAAAGTGAGTTTTTAGAAAAGGAGATTTTTGGAAGAAAATCCTAGAGAGGAGTTTCTAGAAAGTGAATTTTGAAAAGAGGAGTTTTTTGGAAAGAAATCCTAGCGAGAAGTTTTTAGAAAGTGAATTTGAGAGGAGTTTTAAAAAAAAAGACTTTGGAAGAAGCTTTTAGGAAAGAGTTTTTTAGGAAGAGTTGTTTAGGAAGCTTTTTTAGAAAGTAAATTTTGAGGAGAGTATTTTGGAAAGGAGTTTAAAAAGGGAGTTTTGAAGAATAGATTTTTGGAGGGAGTTTTTAGAAAACAATTTTAAAAAGAAGAGTTTTTTGAAAGCATATTGAAAAAGAAAAGGGTTTTAGAAAGAGAGACTTTTGAAAAGAGAGTTTTTGGAAAGTATAAAAATGTCTCACTTTCTTAAAGCGATTCTAACCATAAGAAGGTGAGAACCACTTTAAGATAGTGGTTTTGAAAATAACAATGTTTTGATAATATGGACCATATTGGTCACTTTAAACGTAACACTTTCCTAAAGCAACCCTAACCATGAAAAGGCTAGAATCACCTTAGGATTGTGATTTTGAAAACAAGTTTTAAAAAAGAGGATTTTGATTCAAGTTTGAAAATAATGTTAATGCAAGTTTTCAAAACGAGTTTGAAAACGAATTTTGGGAGAATGCAAGATCATGATATGCACAATGCAAATTGGGGGTCGTGAACATACAAGGTTAAGGCTTCACCACATAATCAAGGGGGCCGAACCCACGTGGTCTCTAGTTAGACTAAAAGAAAGCCCCTAATACGGTGACTCTCCAATAGCCTAATCTTACACATGGACCGAGAAGTCCCTTGTTTCAAGCATGCAAGAAAGGGGGAGAAGAAGATGGGGGATTAAAATAGAAGAAAACTCAAGTGGGTTAGGAGAGATAAGAGAGGGGGGAAGATGCGTAAACGTAAATAAGAAACCTACCTTGTGTCTTCTTTATTTTACTTAGCTATGCACTCTTTGCTTTGCTTGTCTTGCTTTGGTCTTCACTTCAGTCTTCAAGAGTTTGTCTTCAATCTTCAAAGCTTCATATTGCAGCACTTTAAGTCTTCAAAGGAGGCTTTGGAGGCTAGTGTATGAGTGTATAAAAGTGTATGTGAGTGTATAGGAGCTAGGGTTTGGAAAACCTAAGGAGACTAGGGTTTAGAAAGGCTACCAGCTATGTATATCGAAAAGTAGGGCTTTTAAACTGAGTTTGCGGACCTCTTTCACGCTGGAGGAGGATCTGTATTTATAGACAAAGGAATGACCTGGTGCCTATTGTAGTGGCACCAGGCCAAAAATGCTTCTGGAGCCACTCCTAGTGGTGCTAGGCCAAATATTGGCTTGGCGCCACTACATTCAGGTAGGAAAGTTTTAAGGTCGGCAAGCAACGTATCTTGAGAAGATTTGGGCGCTTATACTAGTGACTATCATGCAATTTTTAGCCTAGCTTTACTAGAAATTACTCCAGAAAGCCCGGGAAGGAGTTAAAGAACCGGGAAGGGCCCGGGAGGCCGGAAAAGGACAGGAACACTTAAAACAATGTCCCAGAGGTAGTGGACTTGAAAAAGGATGACAAGATTTGTCGAAAGGGTTGACCAGGCCATTAGGGGCAAAACGGTCAACTAGATCAGAAAGCTGCTGGGACGGACTCAGAATGTCTCGGAAGAAGACTCGAGATTTAGAAACATTATTTAGAATCTTCCTAAAGGCTACCGGCTTGATACCAGAGCTAGTGTGGTCGGAAAAGGCGACTGGCCCACCAAGGGCAAAACGATTATTTTGCACCGGGTTTACCGAAATGACTCAGAATGATCCAGAAAGATAGAGAAAGATCGGGAATACTATAAGAAGCATTCTCAGGAAGTTACTGGTTTGATACCCAGAGCCGGTGTGGTCCCCAGGGCATTCGGATGCCTAGGGGTAAAATGGTCATCTTGACTGAAAAGTCTCGGAATTGGCCCAAAATTGACTACAAGGCACCTAATCATGCCGGATTGACTTTAAGACAATCTTGGAAGAGTGGACTTACCATTTTGAGGACTTAGCTGTGTTCTCGAGAAACATGCCAAAAAATGGCCCTAGGGACAGTTTGGTAATTTTTACCGAGGTGGACTAGCAGGCACTGGTGTTGACCTGGGTTTTAAGTGTTTCCGCCACTCTGACGGCAGTCTCGTGATACAGGAGTTTGTTGCCAATTCCCTATATCGACCTGTTTACGAGTACTTTTGCTACTCTGACAATTCGCGATCTTTCCTGAGACTATTTGATCTCGGGAAGCTGCTAAAGGGACTTAGCACCTGAGAAGTCAACTTTCTCGGAAGGTGTGCCAAAACGGACATTTTTGCATTGGTGGGCTAGCAGGCACCAAAGGTGGACCGTTCTACCATCTAGGGGACTTGGGGTTTCGTCCCGGTCAACAGGTTTAAAGGGGACTTACCGTCTTCGAAAAGACGTGCCTATTGGAATTGGAAAGGGGTCTTATCATCTTCGAAAAGACGTGCCTGATTTGGAATTGGAAAAGGGGACTTACCGTCTTCGGAAAGACGTGCCTGATTTGGAATATTGGAAAGGGGACTTGCCGTCTTCGAAAAGACACGCCTAATTTGGAATTGGAAAGGGGACTTACCATTTTTGGAAAGACGTGGCTAATTTGGAATTGGAAAGGACAATGCCCCTAAGGGCATTTTGGTCATTTTGCCTCTATTTGGGCCTGGCGGGCTCACGAAGCTATAGATAGACGGGATTAGACTTAGAATTCCAGAATATGTCCATATTGACTTGAAATCAAGTCTGGACGGACTGTAGACTGGCAAGCGGTCAAAAATGGGATGCTTACACCGACCTACCTAACTTAGGCAAGACCAAGGATCGTCACTTGATTTTGTATTGATTTGGCCTTCATTGGCCGACTTGCTTAACTTAGGCACGACCAAGAATCTTCACTTGGTTTTCTTATTTGGCCTTCATTGTTGACCTACCCAACTTAGATAGAACCAAGCTTTAACACTTGATTTTGTATTTGACCTGCAATGGCCGATGACCAAGAATCTTCACTTGATTTTTTTATTTGGCTTTCATTGGCCGACCTACCCAACTTATGTCGCGCCCAGATTTTTTGCACCTGAGGAATACTCACCCAAGCGGGAAAAATACTGTACTCTCTCGTTAGAACTCACCCTCCTAAAAGAATGAGTGCGACTAGGTTTGAATTGAAAACAGGTTTGAATAAAGGGCTTTTGAAAAAGATTTGGAGTCGCCACCTAACTTGATTAAGGTGAGTTAGGTCACCTAAAAACTAAGCATAGTCCGAAAACTACATTTAAGGTTTTGAAAAACGATTTTGAAAATATCTCCTCAAGAGAGGGTTTTTTAGGAAAACGGGTTGTTTGGCAACCTTTGGAAAACATTTAGCCCTTTTTGGAAAAATAACTCCTTTTGGTCTTTCGAAAACAGTGATCTAGGTTCGGAGGTTGGTTACGTGTAGGGAAGACGCACTAAGCTATCACCCTACCCCGCCCTTTCGGTACCTACATGTCAATCTACCCTAGATTCACCTACGAGAGTCTTTAATTAACTAATGGTTCAACCCTATTCACTTTGAATAACAATGTTTATAAACTAATTTAGCATGATGCATGATATGCAAGTGCAAGATGAAAGAATTGGAAAATAGAAATTGATTTGATTTGAAAATAGATTTGAAGAGATGTAATTGAAATTGGAAAGTTTGAAAATTGAAAGCAGAAATTTGAAAATAGAAATTTTGAAATTGGAATTTGGAAAGTAAATTGGAACTTGAGATTTGGAAAGATTTTGGAAACCGTACCCATGAGGGTGAAATTGAAAGTTTGAAAAAGTATTGTGACCGCACCTATGAAGGTTGCCTACGTATCCCTTTGGGGGAATCAGGTCAGTCGTAGTTCGGACCGGAGTCCAATTGAAAATAGAAGGTTGGATTGAAGAAGGAAATTGAATTGGAAATTGAATTGGATTTGAAATTAGAAGAGGAGATTGGAAATTGGAAATTGAGGACTTTGATTTGAAAAGATAGATTTGGACTTGTTTTGGAATAAGAAGGTTTAAGAAAACCTAGACTTAGGAAAGAGAAGAGACTTAGGAAAGATTTGACTTAGCTTGGAAGATTTGGAAAGATTGGATTTTAGGAGATGTTCAAATTAGGAAAGGTCCGATTTAGGAAAGTTTCGAATTAGGAAAGTTTTATTTTTGGAAAGTTTTCGAATTAGGAAAGTTTTGAATTTAGGAAAGTTTTAGGTTTATGAAAGTATTAGGTTTAGGAAAGTTTTGAATTAAGAAATGTTTTGAATTAGGAAAAGTTTAGTTTAGGAAAGACTTAGAATTTAGAAAGTTTCAAGTTAAGAAAGTTTTGAATTTTGGAATGTTTCGAAAAAGGGAAGTCTTGAAAGTGGGAAGTTTTGAAAACAAGGAAGTTTTGACAATAAGAAAGGTTTGAAAAAGGAGAGTTTTCATTTTTGGAAAGTTTTTGAATTAGGAAAGTTTTGAAATAAGGAAGTTTAGAAAAGTGGAAAGTTTCGTTTTAGGAAATGTTTGAATTAAGAAAGTTTCAACTTAAGAAAGTCTTGAATTTAGAAAGTTTTGAATTTAGAAAAGTTCTAGATTTGAAAAGATTTTGAAGCTTTGGAAAGTTTAGAATTTAGAAAGATTTGAAATTTAGAAAGTTTAAGATTTAGAAAGTTTTAGAGTTTTAGAAAATCTTGAGATTAGGAAAGGTTTGAGTTTAGGAAATATTTGAAAGCTTGGAGTTGAAAAAGATTTTGAAAAGGGGTAGAATTAATAAAGGGTTGAATTAGAAAAGATTTAAAAGTTGAGTGTTAAAATTTAGGAAAGATTTTTATGTTCAAGTTTTAGAAACCTAAGATTTAGGAAAGTGGAGGAGTAGGAAGGATTTGAATTAGGAAAGATTTGGATTTGGAAGGGATTGGATTTGGTTTCTAAAAGTAAAGGTTTGATTTTGTTTCCAAAAACGGAGGACGGGATCTAGTTTCCTAAACGGGGTGATTTGATTCGGTTTCCTAAAGAGAAGATAGGATTTGGCAAGGATTTGGAAAGGGAGACTCTAAAAACCCTAGGTTTGAAAAATTATAGTTTAGACGTAGAAAAGAGGTTTTGAAAACATGTATAGTTTTGATGTAGAAAACAAAAGATTTTGAAAACCTAGGTTTGGGGCAAAGTTTGAAAATCGTGTTTTTGGAAAGAAAATTAGGGTTCCCTAATTGTGGGCTCTAAGGCTCGATTTGGGCTCTAAGGAAAGAGATTTTTGGAAAATACGCTTTTGGAAACGAGTTTTTGGAAGGAAATCCTAGGGAGGAGTTTTTGGAAAGTGAATTTGGAAATAGAGTTTTTGGAAAAAGATTTTAAAGAGAAGGAGTTTTGGAAAGTGTGTTTTCGGAAACGTAGATTTTTGGAAAGAAGATCCTAGAGGAGAGTTTATAGAAGAAAAATTTTGGGAAGAGAGTTTTTAGAAAGATTTTTGGAGAGAATTTTTAGGAAGGTGAATATAGGGAGTGTTTTTAGAGGGTGAATTTTGAGGAAAATATTTTGGAGAGAGAGAATTTTGAAAAATAGATTTTGGAAGGGAGTTTTTGAAAACAATTTTGAAAAGGAGAGTTTTAGGAAAGTATGTTGAAAAAGAGATTTTAGGAAGAGATTTTTAAAGAGAGAGTTTAGAAGGAGTAAAAACATCTCACTTTCCTCCTAAAGCAATTCTAGCCATAAGAGGGCTAGAACCACTTTAGGAAAGCGGTTTTGAAAACAACAAGATTTGAAAATATAAAAACAAAAGGTCACTTTTAATGTAACACTTTCCTAAAGCAATCCTAGCCATGGAAAGGCTAGAATCACCCTAGAATTGTGGTTTTGAAAACAAGTTTTCGAAAAAGAGATTTTGATGCAATTTTCAAAAACAAGTTTGAAAACGGTTTTGAAAACGAGTTTGAAAACGAATTTTGGAAGATGCAAGACTATGATATGCACAATGCAATTTGGGGTCGTGAACATACAAGGTTAAGGCTTCACCACATAATCAAGGGGGCCGAACCCACGTGGTCTTTGGTTAGACTATAAGAAAGCCCCCGACACGATGACTCTCCAATAGTCCAATCCTACACATGGACCAGGAATCCCCTTGTTTAAAGCATGCAAAGAAAGGGCGGGAAAGAGATGGGGGATTAAAATAGAGAAAACCCAAGTGGGTTGGAGAAAGAAGAGAGAGGGGGGAAGTGCAGAAAATTAAAGAGAAAGCCTACCTTGTTTCTTGTTTATTTTGCGCGCCGTGCAGTCTTCGATCTTCGGTCTTCGGTCTTGATCTTCACCTTCAGTCTTCAGGGATTGTGTTCAAGCTTTCGATGGCTGCTCTTCAAGTCTTCAGAGAGTGGTCGAAGGCTAATGTATGAGTGTATGGAGGAGTGTATGAGTGTATAGGAGGCTAGGGTTTGTTTAGGGTGGCTAGGGTTTGGAGTAACCTAAGGAGGCTAGGGTTTAAGGGGTGCTCGAGCTCTGTATGTCGAAATATAGGATTCTTAGGTTAATTTTGCAGACCCTTTTCACGTTGAACGAGGCTCTGTATTTATAGAAGTTAGACAAGCCTGGGGCCTGTTGCAGTGGCGCCAGGGCAAAATTTACACTGGCGCCACTAGTAGTGGCGCCAGGCCATTTTTTGGCTTGGCGCCACTGCTAGTGGCGCCAGCCATTTAGGAAACAATTAAGGTCGGCAAGCAACGTATCTTTGACTAGATTTGGGCGCCTGTACTAGTGACTACCGTGTAAACTTTAGCCTGGCTTCACTAGGAGTGACTCCAGAAAGTCCGGGAATGATTTGAAGGAGCCGGGAGTGACCCGGAAAGCCGGAAAGGAGCAGGAACACTTGAAATAGTGTCCTGGAGGTATTTGACTTGAAAAGTGAGGATAAGATGTGTCGGACAGGTCGACCGGGCCTTTAGGGGCAAAACGGTCAATCGGACTAGGAAACTGTCGGGGCGAACCCGGATTGTCCCGGAAAAAGACTTGGGATCTGGAAACATTATTTAGAATGTTCCCAGAGGTTGCCGGTTTGATTCACAGGGCCGGCGTGGTCGGAAATGGAGACCGGCCCACCAGGGGCAAAACGGTCATTTTGCATCGAGTTTGCCGGAACTGACTCGAAATGGTCCGGAAAGGTAAAGGAAGGTCGAGAACACTATAAAAAGTATTCTCGGGACATTACCGGTTTGATACCCAGAGCCGATGTGGTCGAAAAAGGAAACCGGCCCTCCAGGGGCAAAACGGTTATTTTGTACCGGGTTGGCCGGAACTAACTCGGAATGGTCCGGAAAGGTAAAGGAAGGTCGAGAATACTATAAAAAGTATTCTCGGGACATTACCGGTTTGATACCCAGCGCCGGTGTGGTCGAAGAAGGAGACCGGCCCTCCAGGGGCAAAACGGTCATTTTGTACCGGGTTGGCCGGAACTAACTCGGAATGGTCTGGAAAGGTAAAGGAAGGTTGAGAGCACTATAAAAAGCAATCTCAGAGGGTTACCGGTTTGATACCCAAAGCCGGTGTGGTTCCTGGGGCGTTCGGATGCCTAGGGGCAAAATGGTCATCTTGACCGGAAAGTCTCAAAAAAGGTCCTAAGGGTAGTTTGGTCCTTTTCCACCGTAGTGGGCTAACAACCACTGGTGTTGACCTAGGTTTTGAGTGTTTCCGCCACTCTAACGGTGTGAGTATTTTCACTACTCGGACGGGGTTGAGTATTTCCGCTACTCGGACGGGGTTGGTGATTTGTGAGTATTTCCGCTACTCGGATGGGATTGATGATTTGTGAGTATTTCCGCTACTCGGACGGGGTTGATGATTTGTGAGTATTTCCGCTACTCGGACGGGGTTGATGATTTGTGAGTATTTCCGCTACTCGGACGGTTCTGTGAGTATTTCCACTACTCTAACGGTTCTGTGAGTATTTCCGCTACTCTAACGGTTGAGTATTTCCGCTACTCTAACGGTTCTGTGAGTATTTTCGCTACTCTAACAGTTCTATGAGTAGTTTTGCTACTCGGACCGTCTCGAGGAATAAACTGTCTCGAGAGAGAGATTGGAAAGGGGTTTTACCGTCTCCGAAGAGACGTGCCTGGGTTTTGAGTGTTTCCGCCACTCTAACGGTTTCGTGAGTACTTCCGCTACTCTAACGGTTTTGTGAGTAGTTTTGCTACTCGGACCGTCTCGAGGAATAAACTGTCTCGAGAGAGGGATTGGAATTGGAATAAGAAAGGACAATGCCCCCTAAGGGCATTTTGATCATTTTGCCTCTATTTGGGCCTAACAGGCCCGCGAAGCGATGGAAAGACAGAATTTGGACCTAGAGAATTAGTTTCCACAGGAATATGCTCACAATGACTTGAAAACAAGTCTAGACAGAGTGTAGACTGCCGAGCGGTCAAAAATGGGGTGCTTACAACTTAGGCAGGACTAAGGATCTTCATTTGGTTTTTTATTTGATTATCATTTGTTTACACACCATATATATGCAAAACTCAATCTTTATTTCTAAAAAAGGTAGCTACTATAACACGTTATACCCCAGGAAATATTAGTTGCAAGCCAGGTCATCACTAGTAAAAGTCTTTTAAGTTCTGTGCATTCCAAGGTCAGGGTAACTAGCATCCTTCTTCCATGGTTTCTAGCTGGTATGCCCTTATGCCGACTTAGGATGCAACTCTGTAAGGGCCTTCCTAGTTGGGGCTGAGCTTTTCGTCAACTATATTCTCAGTTACCCTTAGTATTTTTCTTAGCACGAGATCTTTGGGTTTAAAAGTTCTTAGTTGTACCCGTTTATAGTAAGATTGGTTGAGTTGCTGCTGATAGACATTGAGCTTGAGCAAGGAATCTTCTCTCATTTCTTCGATGAGATCAAGGTCCTTGGCTAGCATCTGTTTGTTGGAGCCCATGTCAAAGGCAGTCGACTTGATTGTTAGCAATCTAATTTCAAGAGGGATCACGACCTCTACCCCGTAGGCCATGGAGCAAGGCGTTTCTCTTGTTGACCTCCTCAGGATAGTTCTATCAGACCAAATGATATTAAGGAGCTCTTCAACCCACCCCTTTGCCTTCTCCAGCCTTTTCTTTATCTCGAAAGGCACTATTTTGTTAAAGATCTATGCCTGTCTATTACACTGCTAGTAAGCTAGCGTTGAATAGTAGTTTCTTATCCCTAACTCGGAACAGAATCCCCTGAACATGTTGTCATCAAACTAAGTGATGTTGTTCGAGATCAGTGCCCTGGGTATGCCAAACCTTGTAATGATGTTTCTCCAGGCTAACCTTTTTGCATATACTTCACGTATTGTGGCCAATAACTCTTCCTCTATCCATTTAGTGAAGTAGTCAATTTCAACTATGAGAAATCTCTTATTCCCTAATGCTCGAGATAGTGGGCCGATTATGTCCAGTCCCCATTGTGCAAACGGTCAAGGGCTAGTGATTGTACTAAAGTCCTCAGTAGGCTGATGGATCAATGGTAAGAAGTTCTAGCATTTCTCACACTTCAGCACATACTGGGCTGCATCTGTCTACATATAATGCCACTTGTACCCTTGTGAGATAGCTCGGTGGGCAATCGATCTTCCGCCAACATGACTCCCTTAGATCCCCTCGTGTATTTCATATAGAATTTCTTGTACCTTTTCTAGATAAACACAATGGAAGTAGGGACCAGTGAAAGATCTTTTATAGAGCTCCCAGTCAGGTGACAACAAGTACCTCAACGCCCTATGTTTTATCTTTCTGACCTTATGCTCATCCTTCGGCAGCTCATCCCTTTCAAGGTAAGCAATAAAGGGATCCATCTAGGATGAGCCCAGGCTTTTCACATCAAGCACGAGTTTCTCTTCAAGATAGATGCTTAAGGCAGCCAGGGTCTCAACATGAATTGTTCTCTTTGATCCCGATTTCAAAACTGCCGCGAGATTGCCAATACATCAATATAGGCGTTACTGTCACCTCGTAATGGTATAGCTTGGTCCCTTTCAACTTTGCAAGCAGCTCTTGAGCTTTTGCCAAGTACTGGGCCATTCTGTCTTTCTTAGTAGCGTACTCCCCAGTTATCTGATTCACCACCAACTGTTGTCGCGCCCATATTTTTTGCACTTGAGCAATACACACACAAGTGGGAGAAATACTATACTCTCTTTTTAGAACTCATCCTCCTAGAAAGATGAGTGCGACTAGGTTTGAATTGAAAATTGATTTGAATAAAGGGCTTTTGGAAAAAAAAGTTTGGAGTCACCACCTAACTTGATTATGGTGAGTTAGGTCACCTAAAAACTAAGTACAATCTGAAGATCACATTTAGGGTTTTTGAAAAAGGTTTTGAAAAACTTCCTCAAGAGAGAGTTTTTTAAGAAAACGGGTTGTTTGGCAACCTTTGAAACAATTTAAGCCCTTTTTAAAAATAACTCCATTTGGTCTTTCAAAATAGTGATCTAGGTTCGGAGGTTGGCTAGGTGTAGAGAAGACGCAATAAGCCATCACCTTACCCCGCCCTTGCGGTACCTACATGTCTATTTACCCTAAATTCACCCATTAGAGTCTTTAACTAATATATGTCCAAACCAATCCACTTTAGAAAGAATTTTAAGAAAGAAATTGACATGATGCATGATATGCAAGTGCAAGAAAAATATTTGATTTGGACATAGATTTGAAAAGAATGTTTGATTTTAGAAATGAATTTGAAAAGACTTGATTTGAAATTGGAAAGTTTTAGAAATTAAAAATAGATATTTGAAAATAGATTGTAGAATTAAAAACTTGAAATAGTTATGGAATTGGAAACTTGAAAAAGGTTGTAGAATTAGAGATTTGAGAAAAATTATGACCGCACCCATTAGGGTTGCCTACGTATCCCATTTTGAGGAATCAGGTCAGTTGTAGTTTGGACAAGAGTCCGATAGAAAACAGAAGGTTTGATTTGAAAAAGAGATTTTGATTTGAAAAAGGATTTGATTTGAACTTAGAATAGAAGATTGGAAATTGAAAATTAGAATTGAAAAAATTGGACTTTGATTTGGAAAGATAGAACTTGGAAGAAGAATGTAGACTTACTTTGGAAAGATTGAGATTTAGGAAACCTAGACTTAAGAAAGATAGGATTTAAGAGGGACTTGAGATTAAGAAAGATTTGACTCGAATGTTGGACTTGGAAGATTAGAGAAGTTGGAATTTAAGAAAGGTTCGAATTAGGAAAGTTTCAAAAGAGGAAAGTTTCGTTTTGAGGAAAGTTTCATTTTAGGAAAGTTTTGAAATTAGAAAAGTTGAAAAGTTTTAAAATTGGAAAGTTTTGAATTTAGAAAGTTTTGGATTTGGAAAGATTTGAAATTAAGAAATGTATGAATTTAGAAAGATTCAAAGTTTGAGTTTTAGAAATACTAGAAATTAGGAAAGGCTTGAGTTTAAGAAAGATTTGAAGATTTAAATTTGGAAAGTTGGAATTAGGAAAGGTATGGAATTAGGAAGATTAAGAAGCTTAAAGTTTAAGGAAAGATTTAAAAGTTTAAGTTTTGGAAACCTAAGGTTTAGGAAGGTATGAGATTAGGAAGAATTGGATTAGGAAAGATTTGGATTGGGAAGGATTTGGATTTCTATTTCCTAAAACAAAATATTAGACTTTATTTCTAAAAGGAAATAATTTTATTTTACTTCCAAAAAACGGAAGATTGGATCTAGTTTTCCAAATGGGAGATTTTGATTTAGCATGGAATTGGAAGGGGAAGTTTTAGGAACCCTAGATTTGGAAGTCTATGATTTGATGTAGGAAATAGGTTCTTGAAAATTGATGTTTTTGATATAAAAAATGAGGTTTTGGAAACCTAGGTTTTAAGGCAAAATTGAAAATCATTTTTTAAGAAAGAAAACTAAGGTTTGCTAATCATTGGCTCTAGGACTTGACTTGGAATTTAAGGTAAAGAGTTATTTTGGAAAGTAAAACTTTTTGGAAAAGAAAATTTTTGGAAGGAAATCGTAGCAAAGAGTTTTACTTGAGAAGAGTTTTTGGAAAGGGATTTTGGAAGGTACAACTTTGAGAGAGTTTTTGGAAAGAGAGGTTTTGAAAAGAAGGCTTTTTAGGAAAAGAATTTTTGAAGAATGTGTTTGGGAAAGAGACTTAAGGAGCGTTTTTAGAAAGTGAATTTTGAAGAGAGCTTTTTGGAAAGGAGTTTAAAAAAAAGTTTTGAAAAATAGATTTTTGAAGGGAGTTTTTAGTAAGCAATTTAAGAAAGCTACTTTGAAAAAGAGATTGGAGAGAGTTTTTAGAAAGCATGTTGGAAAAGAGATTTTAGGAAAAGAGACTTTTAGAAAGTGAGTTTAAAAAGAGATTTTGGAGAGGATTTGAATGTGGACTTTTGCAAGCCTCTAAAAATATCTCACTTTCCTAAAATGATTCTAATCATAAGAAGATTAGAACCATTCTAGGATTGTAGTTTTGAAAATAACAAGGATTTGAAAATATTGGTCACTTTAAATGTAACACTTTCCTAAAGCAACCCTAACTATGAAAATGCTAGAATCACCTTAGGATTGTGATTTTGAAAATAAATTTTGAAGAAGAAAATTTTAATGTGAGTTTTGAAAATGGTTTTGATGCAAGTTTTGAAAACAAGTTTGAAAACAAATTGTAGAGAGATGCATGATCATGATATGCACAATACAAGTTGGGGTCGGGAACATACAAAGTTAAAGGCTTCACCACATAATCAAGGGGGCCGAACCCATGTGGTCTCCAGTTAAACTAAGAGAAAGCCCCCGACACGGTGACTTTCAATAGCTTAATTCTACGCATGAACTGGGGAGTCCTTTGTTTCAAGCATGCAAGAAAGGGGGGGCAGAAGATGGGGGATTAAAATAGAAGAAACCCTAAGTGAGTTAGGAGAGAGAAGAGAGAGGGGAAATTACATAAACGTAAATATGAAACCTACCTTCCGTCTTCTTTGTTTGCTTTTCTTTATTCGCTTTATTTTTCTTGCTTTAGTCTTTGCCTTGATCTTCAAAAGCTTGTTCTGATCTTCAAGAGCTTTTACGTTGCAACAATTCAAGTCTTCAATAGAGGCTTTGGAGGCTAGTATATGAGTGTATGTGTGTGTATGTGAGTGTATGGAGGCTAGGGCTAAGTGTATAGAGGCCAGGGTTTGAAGAACCTAAAAGGAACTAGGGTTTGGAAGGACTTCGAGCTTTGTATATCAAAGAGCAGGGTTTTTGGACTGAGTTTGCGGACCTTTTCACGCTGGAGGAGGCTTTGTATTTATAGACAGAAGATTGACTTGGCGCCTGTTGTAGTGGCGCCAGGCAAAATTTCCTTCTAGCGCCACTGGGCCAAATTTTGGCTTGTAATGGCGTTAGGCACTTAGGAAAGTTTTAAGGTCAGCAATCAACGTACCTTTAGAAGATTTGGGCGCCTGTACTAGTGACTACCATGCAATTTTTAGCCTGGCTTCATTAAGAATGACTCCGGAAGGTTTTGAAATGGCCCGAAGGACCGGAAAGGGACAAGAACCCTTAGAATAGTGTCTCGGGGGTAGTAGACTTGAAAAATGATGACGAGATGTGTCGAAGGGGTTAACCAGGCCATTAGGGGCAAAACGGTTAATTAGGCCAGAAAGCTGCCGGGATGGACTCGAAATATCTCGGAAGAAGACTGGAAGTTTGGAACCATTAGCTAGAATGTTCCAAGATATTACCGGGTTTGATACCCAGAGCCGGTGTGGTTGGAAGAGGCGACCGGCCCACCAGGGGCAAAACAGTTATTTTATAGCAGGTTTGCCAGAATTGACTCAGAAGACCTAGAAACATATCGGAAGGACGGGGATACTATCATAAACATCCCCGGGAGGTTACCGTTTTGATACCCAGAGTCGGTGTGGTTCCCGAGATGCTCGAATGCCTAGTGGCAAAATAGTCATCTTGATCGGAAGATCTCAAACTTGGCCTGAAACTGACTGGAAAGCACTTAATCATACCGGATTGTATTTAAGACAATCTTGGAAGGGTGGACTTATCGTTCTGAGGAACTCGGTACTTTCTCAAGAAACATGCTGAAAATAGCCCTAAGGGTAGTTTGGTCATTTTTTACTAGAGTGGGCTAGCAGGTACTGGTGTTTACCTGGGTTTTGAGTGTTTCCGTCACTCTGACGATGGTCCAGTGACATAACGGTTTATTGGCAATTTCCAATGTCGACCTATTTACGAGTGTTTCCACTACTCTGATGGTTGCGATGTTTACGAGTACTTCCGTTACTTTAACGGGTCGCGATCATTTCAAAGACTGCCTGATCTCGGGAAGCTGTTAGGTGGACTGATTGCTTGAGGAATCAACTTTCTTGAAATGCATGCCGAAATGGACATTTCTTCATTGATGGGTTGGCAAGCGCCAAAGGTGAACTATTCTACCATCTCGGGGACTTGGAGTCTCTTTCCAGTCGACGAGTTTAAAGGGACTTACCGTTCTGAAAAATTCTCTCGAAAAACGTGCTAGATTGGATGGTCTTACCACCTTGAGGAATCAACTTTCTCGAAAGGCATGCCGGATTTAATTGGAATTGGATTTGAGATTAAAATGGGGACTTACCGTCTTAGAAAAGACATGCCCATTGGAATTGGACCGAACAATGCCCCTATAAGCACCTTATTTTTGCCCGCTCGGCACTCTCTGGCTCGACCGAATCCAGTTTTCAAACACCTTAGCACATGCAAGCTCAAGACGAGCCATTTAATCTCCAATCCAACCAATCAGTAGCTTCTCAAGCCCACAAGGACCCGTTGGAGCCATAAGCACCATTATTTCAAGCAGCTTTCCAGACCAGGCGGTCCTGAAAACCAACGCCATCCAGGTAGCTTCCCGGGATCGGGGCGATCTCGGGGACCAACACCTCATAAAATTCCAGACGGTTCACTTCTGGCGCCCACTAGCCTGCCAATGTAGAATGTCCGTCATTTGGTAGTTATCCGAGACCGGGCGTTCTCAGAGACTAACACCACCCTTCTAGGTAGCTTTCTAGGACCAGGCGTTCTCAGGAACCAACACCACCCCTACAGGTAGCTCTCTAAGACCGGGCGTTCTTAGAGACCAACACCGCACAGGTAGTTTTCCTAGACCGGGCGGTCTTGGGAACCAACACCGACGGCTGCTAGCCCGACTCAGTGAAAAATGACCCGACCGACCCTTAGGCATCCACGCACATTTTAAGAAAGTTCAAAATCCCTCAAAACGATAAGTCCATCCTTCTAAAATGTTGTTAAACCATTAGGCATCCCCCGCACGCCATTTGGTCCAAATTCGGTCCTATTCCAGCTCACTCCGGTTAAAATGACCGTTCTGCCCCTGAACACCTCAACATGGCACAAACCCTGCCGAACGGTAAAAGACTCTCCCATAACCATCCTTGAATAACCTGATATGTTTGACACAACACACCAAACCATTCCTAACCATTTCTAGCCACTCCTGCCCCTAGCAATCCAAACATGCCCCGAAATAGCATCGATCATGGGATTTCGAGCAAAAGATTTCACCATACATCCTTGTTTAACCCGAGGAAGACCCTACAACATTAAACACTCACAACTCGATAAAAGTTTCCTGGAGCATCTCGCAGATGCTCTGTCTAAATTGTCTTTTCCCCCGATTCCCTAGTTATAATGCACTGTCAACTGACTTGAGAAATGCGTAAATCAGGAAATTCTCGAAAGCTCGTTCATAAATCTTTCCATTAATACAGCTCGATCAGATAGATCGCCTCCTGAAGCCCTTCATCATATGGCTCAAATGTAAGCACCCCATTTTTGACCGCTCGGTAGTCTACACTTCGTCCAGACTTGTTTTCAAGTCATTGTGGACATATTCCTATCAAAACCAACTTTCAAAGTCCAAATCCCATTTGTCCATCGCCTCGCAGGCCCACCAGGCCCAAATAGAGGCAAAATGATCAAAATGCCCTTAGGGGCATTATCCTTTCCTTTCCAATCCCACTCTCGAGACAGTTTATTCCTTGAGACGGTTCCAATCCAGGCACGTCTCCTTGGAGACGATAAGTCTCCTTTCCAACCCCATTCTCAAGACAGTTTATTCCTCGAGACAGTTCCAATCCAGGCACGTCTTTTCAAAGACGGTAAGACCCCTTTCCAACCCCACTCTCGAGACAGTTTATTCCTCGAGACAGTTCCAATCCAGGCACATCTCTTTGGAGACGATAAGTCCCCTTTCCAATCCCACTCTCGAGACAGTTTATTCCTCGAGACGGTTCCAATCCAGGCACGTCTTTTTGAAGACAATAAGTCCCCTTTCCAATCCACTCTCGTGACAATTTATTCCTCGAGACGGTTCCAATCCAGGCACGTCTCCTCGGAGACGATAAGTCCCCTTTCCAATCCCTCTCTCGAGACAGTTTATTCCTCGAGACGGTTCCAATCCAGGCACGTCTTTTCAAAGATGGTAAGACCCCTTTCCAACCCCACTCTCGAGACAGTTTATTCCTCGAGACGGTTCCAATCCAGGCACGTCTCCTCGGAGACGATAAGTCCCCTTTTCAACCCTACTCTCGAGACAGTTTATTCCTCGAGACAGTTCCAACTCAGGCACATCTCTTCGGAGACGATAAGTCCCCTTTTCAATCCCTCTCTCGAGACAGCTTATTCCTCGAGACGGTCCGAGTAGCGAAACTACTTACAAAACCGTTAGAGTAGCGGAAATACTCACAAATAGGTCAATATAGAGAATTGCCAACAAACCCCTGTGTCACGACGACCGCCGTTAGAGTGGCAGAAACACTCAAAACCCAGGTCAACACCAGTGTCTGTTAGCCCACTTCGATGAAAAATGACCAAACTGCCCTTTGGACCTTTTCCAAGACTTTCCGATCAAGATGACCATTTTGCCCCTAGGCATCCGAATGCCCCGGGAACCACACCGGCTCTGGGTATCAAACCGCTAATGTTTTGAGAATACTTTTTATAGTATTCTCAACCTTCCTTTACCTTTTCGGATCATTCCGAGTTAGTTCCGGCCAACCCGGTACAAAATGACCGTTTTGCTCCTGGTGGGCCGGTTTTCTTTTTTGACCATACCGGCTCTGGGTATCAAACTGGTAACCTCCTGAGACTATTTTTTATAGTGTTCTCAACCTCCCTTTACCTTTCCGGATCATTCCGAGTCAGTTCTGACAAACCCGGTACGAAATGACTGTTTTGCCCCTAGTGGGCCGGTCACCTTTTTCGACCACACTGGCTCTGGGTATCAAACCGGCAACCATTGGGAACATTCTAAACAATGTTTCCAAATCCCAAGTCTTCTTCCGAGACAGTCCGAGTCTGTCCCGGCAGTTTCCCGGTCTGATTGACCGTTTTGCCCCTAAAGGCCCGGTCAACCTTTCTGACACGTCTTATCCTCACTTTTCAAGTCAAATACCTCCAGGACACTATTTTAAGTGTTCCTGCTCCTTTCCGGCCTTTCGGGTCATTTTCGACTCCTTCAAATCATTCCCGGACTTTCCGGAGCCACTCCTAGTGAAGCCAAGCTAAAAATTGCATGGTAGTCACTAGTACAGGTGCCCAAATCTAATCAAAGATACGTTGCTTGCCGACCTTAAACATTTCCTAAATGGCTGGCGCCACTGCAACAGGCGCCAGTGTTGTCCAACCTCTATAAATACAGAGCCTCATTTAACGTGAAAAGGATCTGCAAATTCAACCTAAAAATCATATAATTCGATATACAGAGCTCGAGCACCTCCTAAACCCTAGCTTCCCTAGGTTTTCCAAACCCTAGCCACTATACACTAAACCCTAGTCTCCTATACACTCCTATACATCCCTATACACTCATACACTAACCTTTAACCCTTCTTCGAAGACTTGAAGAGTTGTAATCTGAAGTTTGAAGCTTGAAGACAACTCTTGAAGACTGAAGGTAAAGATCAAGACGAAGACCGAAGAAAGCAAGGCGCGCAAAATAACAAGACATACGGTAGGCTCCCTATTTAAATTTCCGCACTTCCCCCCTCTCTCTTCTCTCTCCTAACCCACTTGGGTTTTCTCTATTTTAATCCCTCATCTCTTTCCCCCCTTCTTTGCATGTTTAAAACAAGGGGATTCCCAGTCCATATGTAGGATTGAGCTATTGGAGAGTCACCGTGTTGGGGGCTTTCTTCTAGTTTAACCAGAGACCACGTGGGTCCGGCCCCCTTGATTATGTGGTGAAGCCTTAGCCTTATATGTTCACGACCCCAAAATTGCATTGTGCATATCATGATCTTGCATCTTCCAAAAACCATTTGCAAAGTTGTCTTCAAAATCGTTTTCAAACTTGTTTTCAAAATTGCATCAAAATCTCCTTTTTCAAAACATGTTTTCAAAACCACAATCCCAAGGTGATTCTAGCTTTTCCATAGCTAGGATTGCTTTAGGAAAGTGTTATATTTAAAGTGACCAATACGGTCCATATTTTCAAATCTTATTGTTTTCAAACCGCTTTCCTAAAGTGGTTCTAGCCTTCTTATGGTTAGAATTGCTTTAGGAAAGTGAGATGTTTTTACACTTTCTAAAAACTCTCTTTTCAAAAAGTCTTTCTTCCTAAAAATCTCTTTTTCAACATACTTTCCTAAAACTCTCCTCTCCAAAGTTGTTTTCAAGAATTCCCTCCCAAATCTATTTTTCAAAGCTTCCTTTTTCAACTCCTTTCCAAAAACTCTTTCTCCTCAAAATTCACTTTCTAAAAACACTCCCTAAATTCATTTTCCTAAAAACTCTCTCCAACAATCTCCTTCCAAAAATCTTTCTAAAAAACTCTCTTTCCAAAATCTTCCTTCTAGAAACTCCCCTCTAGGATTTCCTTCCAAAACCTTCGTTTCCAAAAACACATTTTCCAAAAACTCCTTCTCTTTAAAATCTCTTTCCAAAAACTCTCTCTTCGAATTCACTTTCTAGAAACTCCCCTCTAGGATTTCCCTTCTAAAAACCTTCGTTTCCAAAAACACACTTTCCAAAACTCCTTCTCTTTAAAATCTCTTTCCAAAAACTCTCTCTTCAAATTCACTTTTCAAAAACTCCTCCCTAGGATTCTCTTCTAGAAAACCTTCGTTTCCAAAAAAGCACTTTCCAAAAATCGTCTTTCCTTAGAGCCCAAGTCAAGCCCTAGAACCCACAATTAGGAAACCCTAATTTTCTTTCCAAAAACATGATTTTCAAACTTAGCCCCAAACCTAGGTTTCCAAAATCTCTTGTTTTTACATCCAAACTATACATGTTTCCAAAACCTCTTTTCTACGTTAAAATTCTACACTTTCAAATCTAGGGTTTCTAAAATCTCCTTTTCCAAATCCTTGCCAAATCCTATCTCCACATTTAGAAAACTAGATCCCGTCCTCCGTTTTTGGAAACAAAATCAAATCTTTTCTTTTAGAAGCCAAATCCAATCCCTTCCTAATCCAAACCTTTCTTAATTCAATTCCTTCCTAAACTATAAGTTTCCTAAACCTAAACTTTAAATCTTTCCTTAAGTTTCAAAATCCACATCTTTCCTAACTCGAATCTTTCTTCAATTTCCACTTTCCTAAATCTTAAGTTTCCAAAACTTGAACATAAAAATCTTTCCTAAGTTTTAGAACTCAACTTTCAAATCTTTCCTAATTCAACCCTTTCCTAATTCTACCCCTTTCCAAATCATAACTTTTCAAACCTAAGTTTTCAAATCTTTTCCTAAACTCAAACCTTTCCTAATCTCAAGATTTTCTAAAACTCTAAAACTTTCTAAATCTTAAACTTTCTAAATTTCAAATCTTTCCAAATTCAAAACTTTCTAAATTTGAAACTTTCTCAAGTTAAATCTTTCTAAACCTAAATCTCTCCAAATTCTAAACTTTCCAAAACTTCAACATCTTTTCAAATCTAAGACTTTTCTAAACTCAAAACTTTCTTAATTCAAACATTTCCTAAATTGAAAACTTTCCTTTTTCAAACCCTTTCCAAATTCAAACTTTCCTAAGGTGAAACTTCCCTATCTCAAAACTTTCTAAATTCAAAACTTTCCAATTTCCAAACTTCTCAAATTCCAAACTTTCCTAATTTCAAAACTTTTTTAAAAATGAAACTTTCCTAATTCGAAACCTTCCTAAACCAGACCTTTCCTAATTCAAACATTTTCTAAATCCAGCCTTCCCTAATTTCCTAAACCTTCCAAGTCAAGTCAAATCTTTCTTAAGTCTCTTCTTTTTCCTAAGTCTAGGTTTTCTAAAACCAAGTCTTTCCAAAGTCAATCTTTCCAAAGCAAGTCCAATCTCCTCAATTTCAATTTCCAATCTCCTCTTCTAATTTCAAATCAAATTCAATTTCCAATTCAATCTCTTTCTTCCAATCCAACAATCTCTTTTCAATCAGACTCTTGTCCGAACTATGACTGACTTGATTCCCCAAAAGGGATACGTAGGCAACCTTCATAGGTGCAGTCACAACACTTTTCAAACTTTCAATTCCACCCTTATGGGTGTGGTCTCCACATTTTTCAAATCTCAAATTCCAATCTATTTTCAAAATTCCAATTTCAAAATTTCTATTTCCAAATTTTCAAACTTTCCAATTTCAATTCCATCTCTTCAAATCTATTTTCAAATCAAATCAAATCAATTTCAAATCAATCTCTTTCCAAATCTATTTTTCAATTCTGTTAACTTGCACTTGCATATCATGCATCATGTTAGTTTCTTTTCAAGCATTGTTTTTCAAAATGGATAGGATTGGCCAATAGTTAGTTGAAGACTCTCATAGGTGAATCTAGGGTAGATTGACATGTAAGTACCGAAAGGGCGGGGTAGGGTGATGGCTTAGTGTGTCTTCCCTACACGTAACCAACCTCTGAACCTAGATCACTGTTTTTGAAAGACTAAAAGGAGTTATTTTTCAAAAAGGGCTAAATGTTTTCTAAAGGTTGCTAAACAACCCGTTTTTCTTAAAAACCCTCTCTTGAAGATATATTTTTAAAATCGTTTTCCAAAAAACCCTAAGTGTAGTCTTCGGATTATTCTTAGTTTTTAGGTGACCTAACTCACCTTAATCAAGTTAGGTGGCGACTCCAAATCTTTTTCAAAAGCCCTTTATTCAAACCAATTTTCAATTCAAACTTAGTCGCACTCATTCTTTTAGGAGGGTGAGTTCTAACGAGAGAGTACAGCATTTTTTCCGCTTGTGTGAGTATTCCTCGAGTGCGAAAAATCTGGGCGCGACATCAAATACTGCCACTTTCGACAACCGCTGGAGCGTCTCGCAGACGCTCCACCAAGGTTGACTTTTTCTTTAATTCCTTGATCAAAACGCACCGTCAAACAACTTGAGAAATGCATAAATTTGGAAATTCTCGAAAGTATTTCTAGAGTACCTTCCATCGATACGGTCCGATCGATAGGATTGCTTCCCGAAAGCCTCAATCACACAACACGAAGACAGCCACTTTTGAACACCCTTGGAGCGTATCACAGACGCTCTCCAAAAATGCTCTTTTATGCACGCTTCCCGAGATGATATCCCACATTTTCAAACACAATTCAAACTTTTTGAAAACATGAAAGTTCACTGTCGCGCCCAGATTTTTCGCATTAGAGGAATACACACACAAGTGGAAAAAATGATTTACTCTCTCGTTAGAACTCACCCTCCTAGAAGAATGAGTGCGACTAAGTTTGAATTGAAAATTGGTTTGAATAAAGGGCTTTTAGAAAAGATTTGGAATCGCCACCTAACTTGATTAAGGTGAGTTAGGTCACCTAAAAACTAAGAATAATCCAAAGACTACACTTAGGGTTTTGGAAAACGATTTTAAAAATATCTCCTCAAGAGAGGGTTTTTAGGAAAACAGGTTGTTTGGCAACCTTTGAAAAACATGCAAGCCCTTTTTGAAAAATAACTCCGTTTTTGGTCTTTGAAATTAGTGATCTAGGTTCGGAGGTTGGTTATGTGTAGGGAGACGCACTAAGCCATCACCCTACCCCGCCCTTTCGGTACCTACATGTCAATCTACCCTAGATTCACCTATGAGAGTCTTCAACTAACTAATGTTCAAACCTATCCACTTTATAAAAGAATGTTTAGAAAAACATGATGCATGATATGCAAGTGCAAGAAAAAAAAAGAGTTAATTTGGAAATAGATTTGAAAAGAATTTCATTTGATTTGAAAAGAAAGAGATAAAAGCTTGAATTTGGAAAAAAAAAAAGGTTTTGGAAATTGAAATTGAAGATTGAAAATAGAAATAGATCATGGAATTGGAAACTTGAAGAAAATTGTAGGATTGGAGATTGGAAAGAAGTTGTAGAAATAGAAATTTGAAAAATATTGAGGAATCTGAAATTTGAAAAATGTGGAGACCGCACCCATGAGGTTTGCTTATGTATCCTTTTGGAGAAATCAGGTCAATCGTAGTTCGGACAAGAGTTCGATTGAAAATAGAAGAGTTGGTTTGAAAAAAAGGGATTAAATTGGAAATTGGATTGGAAGATTGAGAGGTTGAACTTTGATTGGAAGATTTGAAAAGACTTGACTTTGAAAAACTTGGTTTTAGAAAACCTAGACTTAAGGACTTCGAAAAGAAGGATTGGATTTGGCTTGGAAAGATTTTCGAAAAGAATTGACTTGAATGTTGGACTTGGAAGATTAAGAAAGCTTGAAATTTAGGAAAGATTCGAATTAGGAAAGTGTCATTTTAGGAAAATTTTAGAATTAGGAAAATTTTAATTAGGAAGCTTCGACTTTAGGAAAGTTTCAACTTAGGAAAGTTTTGAATTAAGAAAATTTCATATTAAGAAAGTTTTAGATTTAGAAAGATTTGAGATTTAGAAAGTTTAAGATTTAGAAAGTTTTAGAGTTTTAGTTTTAGAAAATCTTAAGATTAGGAAAGGTTTGAATTTAGAAAATGTTTGAAAACTTAGATTTGGAAGGTTAAGATTTGGAAAGGGATAGAGTTAGGAAAGGATTGAATTAGGAAATATTTGGAAGCTTAATATTTAAGGAAAGATTTGAAAGTTTTAGGAAACTTATGGTTTAGGAAGGTAGGAAATTAGGAAAGAGGTAAATTAGGAAAGATTTAGATTAGGAAGGGTTAAAATTCCTATTTCCTAAAACAAGGGATTGGATTTTGTTTTTAAAAGAAAAGGTTTGATTTTGTTTCCAAAAACGGAGGATAGGATCTAGTTTCCTAAACGGGAAGATTGGATTTAGTTTTCTAGAGGGAAGATTTGATTTGACAAGGATTTGGAAAAGGGAGTTAGAAACCCTAGATTTGGAAGTGTATAGTTTTGACGTAGAAAATAGGAGATTTTGAGAACTTAGGTTTTAAGGCAAGTTTGAAAACCATGCTTTTGGAAAGAAAATTAGGGTCTCCTAATCGTGGCTCTAGGGCTTGACTTGGGCTCTATGGAAAAGAATTTTGGAAAATGTGTTTTTGGAAACGAGGATTTTAGAAGGGAATCCTAGAGAAGAGTTTTTGGAAAGTAAATTTGAAGATAAAGTTTTGGGAAAGAGATTTTAACAAAAAAAAGTTTTTGGAAAGTGGATTTTTGGAAACGAGTTTTTAGAAGGAAAATCCTAGAGGGGAGTTTCTAAAAGGAAAATTTTGGGAAGAGAGTTTTTAGAAAGATTTTTAGTAGAAGATTGTTGGAGAGAGTTTTTGAAAAGATTTTTAGGGAGCGTTTTTAGAAAGTGGATTTTGAGGAGAGTATTTTGGAAAAAAGTTGAAAAAGAGAGTTTTGAAAAATAGATTTTTAGAGGGAGTTTTTGAAAATAACTTTGGAAAGGAGAGTTTTAGGAAAGTATGTTAAAAAAGAGATTTTTAGGAAAAGAGACTTTTGAAAAGAGAGTTTTTAGAAGGTATAAAAAATGTCGCACTTTCCTAAAGCAATTCTAACCATAAGAAGGCTAGAACCACTTTAGGAAAGTGGTTTTGAAAATAACAAAGGTTTGAAAATATGGACCATAAAAGTTACTTTAAATTTAACACTTTCCTAAAGTAATCCTAGCCATGGAAAAGCTAGAATCACCCTAGGATTGTGATTTTAAAAACAAGTTTTTGAAAAGGAGATTTTGATGCACTTTTGAAAACACGTTTAATGCAAATTTTAAAAACGAGTTTGAAAACAATTTTGGAGAGATGCAAGATAATGATATGCATATTGCAAATTTGGGGTTGTAAACATACAAGGTTAAGGCTTCACCACATAATCAAGGGGGCTGAACCCACGTGGTCTCCGGTTAGCCTAAAGGAAAGCCCCCGACACGGTGACCCTCCAATAGTCTAATCCTACACATGGACCAAGAGTCCCCTTGTTTCAAGCATGCAAAGAAAGGGGGGGAAAGAGATGGGGGATTAAAATAAAGAAAACTCAAGTGGGTTAGGAGAGAGAAGAGAGAGGGGGAAGTACAGAAACGTAAAACGAAAGCCTACCTTGTGTCTTATTTATTTTGCGCTCCTTGCTTTTCTTCGATCTTCGCTTCACTTCAGTCTTGATCTTCGAGGGCTCATCTTCAGTCTTCAAATCTTCGTAGTTGCAACAATTCAAGTCTTCAATGGAGGGTTGGAGGCTAGCGTATAAGTGTATAGGGGTGTGTATGAGTGTATATAAGGCTTAGGGTTTGTGTATGGTGGCTAGGGTTTGGAAAACCTAGAGAAGCTAGGGTTTTTGAAGTGTTCGAGCTCTGTATATCGAATTTTGGTGTTTTTAGATTGAGTTTGCAGACCTCTTTCACGCTGGAAGAGGCTCTGTATTTATAGAGATAGGATAGACCTAGTGCCTGTTGCGGTGGCGCCAAGCCAATTTTCCTCTTGGCACCACTAGGAGTGGCGCCAGGCCAATTCTTGGCTTGGCGCCACTGCTAGTGGCGCCAGCCAGTTAGGAAAGTTTTAAGGTCAGCAAGCAACGTATCTTTGACTAGATTTGGGCACCTGTACTAGTGTCTACCATGCAATTTTCAGCCTGGCTTCACTAGGAGTGACTTTGGAAAGTCTGGGAATGAGTTT
The DNA here is from genome assembly GCA_033060915.1 of Euryodendron excelsum. Classification (NCBI taxonomy): domain Eukaryota; kingdom Viridiplantae; phylum Streptophyta; class Magnoliopsida; order Ericales; family Pentaphylacaceae; genus Euryodendron; species Euryodendron excelsum. The sequence continues at coordinate 26,884,577 of CM065385.1, read as the reverse complement.
GAGAGACCGGGAATGACCCGAAACGCCGAAAAAAGGGCAGGAACACTTAAAATAGTATCTCAGAGGTTTTTGACTTTAAAAACGAGGATAGATATGTCGGAAAGGTTGACCGGGCCTTTAGGGGCAAAACGGTCAATCGGATCAGGAAGCTGCGGGGACAGGCTCAGACTGTCCCAGAAGAAGACTCGAGATTTGAAAACGTTATTGAGAATGTTCCCAAAGGTTGCTAGTTTGATACCCAGAGCCGGTGTGATCGGAAAAGGCAACCGGCCCTCTAGAGGCAAAACAGTCATTTTGTACCGGGTTTGCCGGAATTGACTCAGAATGATCGGGAAAGATAGAGGAAGGCTGAGAATACTATAGGAAGCATTCTCGGGAGGTTACCAGTTTGATACCCAAAGCTGGTGTGGTCCCCAGGGCGTTCGGATGCCTAAGGGCGAAATGGTCATCTTGACCGGAGAGTCTTAAAATTGGCCCGAAACTAATTAGAAGGCATCTAATCATGCTGGATTGCCTTTAAGAAAATCTTAGAAGGTTAGACTCACCACTCTGAAGACTCAGGTGTGTTCTTGAGAAACGTGCTGGAAAAGGCCCAAGGGACAGTTTGGTCATTTTTCACCGAAGTGGGCTAGCAGGCACAGGTGTTGACCTGGGTTTTGAGTGTTTCCGCCACTCTAATGGCGGTCGTGTGATACAGGGGTTTGTTGGCAATTCCCTATATCGACCTATTTACGAGTATTTTCGCTACTTTGACGGTTGTGATGTTTACGAGTATTTCCGCTACTTTGACGGTTCGCAATCATTCCTGAGACTGCCTGGTCTCAGGAAGCTGCTAAAGGGACTTAGCGCCTGAGAATCAACTTTCTCGAAAGGCGTGCCTAAACGGACATTTCTGCATTGGCGGGCTAACGGGCACCAAAGGTGGACCGTTTTGCCATTTAGGGGACTTGGGGTCTCATCCCGGTCGACAAGTTTAAAGGGACTTACTGTTTCTAAGAGATTTTCTTTGAAAAATGCGCCGGACCATCTCGAGGAATCAACTGTCTCGAGAGAGGGATTGGAATTGGAAAGGGGTCTTATCGTCTTCAGAAAGACACGCCTAATTGGTGTAGATTTACCGTCTCGAGAGAGGGATTGGAATTGGAAAAGGGTCTTATCGTCTTCGGAAAGACGTGCCTGATTTGGGATTGGAAAGGGGACTTACTGTCTTCGAAAAGACGTGCCTGATTGGAGTAGATTTATCGTCTCGAGGAATAAACTATCTCGAGAGAAGGATTGGAATTGGAAAGGACAATGCCCCTAAGGGCATTTTGGTCATTTTGCCTCGATTTGGGCCTAGTGGGCCCACGAAGTGATAGACAGACAGGATTTAGACTTAAAGAGTTGGTTTCGGTTGGAATACATCCATATTGACTTGAGTAAAAGTCTGGACGAAGTGTAGACTGCCGAGCAGTCAAAAATGAGGTGCTTACATTCACGAGAAACCCTAGGAGAACATTGTGGGTGCAACGGATTCCCTTTAAACCTTCCCAGTTGGCTCAATTATCGAGGTAAAGTTTGGACGAACCTTCCCAATGATGGAGCGTATGCTACATGCGCTCAAATTTTGATCAGATCGACCAAATTTCGATCAACAGTTGAGATTTAACCAGTACACAAGGTGTTATGTGTCATTCTGGCAATGGAACAGTACCTACGCATGTCCTACATGCGCCAAGTCAAATTTTGGCCAGGCGCATGTAGTACATACACCAGGCCTGTTCCAAATTGCCTATAAATACCAGATCACCCCTTTGCATATTCCAGCTCCAAAAATTGATGTGAAGCTTTACTGAAACTACTCCAGAATCTCGAATCCTTACATATATTCCACCCCTCCAACACTTAGGCTAGATTCCACCTCCCTCAAGCCTATACACTTCACCTACAAGGTCTTATACACCATTACACACTCCATTTCAGCCCTTCAAGCCCTCTTGAAGTCATTCAAGCTCCAATCAAGACATCCATTGTAGACTACAAGTGTGTTGAAGGCAAAAGGTGGTATCCCTTTTACATTTGTGTCTTTCCCTAGTGTTCTCTTCTCCCTTCTAGCCTACTTGGGCTATTCTCTATTTTAATCCTCATCTACAACCCCCCATTCTTGCATGCTTGAGCCAAGAAGGCTCTTAAATCATGCCTAAAGAAAAGCAAGTGAGAGCCACTATGTAGGGGGACCTCTCACTAGCCTACTTTGAGATGGTATGGCCTAGGAGCCCCTTGTTTATGTGGTGTAGTCTAAAAGCCTTGTATGTGATCATGACCCCTTGCATATTATTATTTTAATCATGTCTTGTATGCTTGGCCTCATTTTATGCTTATTGTCATGTTCTATAATGCTTACATTACTCTTAAACCCCATATCATTTCCAAGCCCTACATTTCTTTCAAAAATTTTTCCAAGAGTTGCAGTGGCGCCAGGCCAAATTTTATACTAGAGCCACTAGAAGTGGCGCCAGGCCATTTTTTGGCTTGGCGCTACTATTAGTGGCGCCAGCCAATTAGGAAAGATTTAAGGTCGGCAAGCAACGTATCTTTGACTAGATTTGGGTGCCTGTACTAGTGACTACCAAGCAATTTTTAGCCTGGCTTCACTAGGAGTGACTCTAGAAAGTCCGGGAATGATTTGGAGGAGCCGGGAATTACCCGAAAGGCCGGAAAGGAGCAGGAACACTTAAAATAATGTCCTGGAGGTATTTGATTTGAAAAGTAAGGATAAGATGTGTCAAAAAATTTGACCGGGCCCTTAGGGGCAAAACGGTCAATCAGACCGGGAAGCTGCTGGGGCGAACTCGGACTGTCCCAGAAGAAGACTTGGGATTTGAAAGCATTATTTAGAATGTTTCCAGAGGTTGCCGGTTTGATTTCCAGAGCCTGCGTGGACAGAAAAGGAGACCGGCCCACTAAGGGCAAAATGGTCATTTTGTACTGGGTTTGCCGGAACTGACTCGGAATGATCCGGAAAGGTAAAGGAAGGTTGAGAACACTATAAAAAGTAGTCTCAGGAGGTTACCGGTTTGATACCCAGAGCCGGTGTGGTCGAAGGAGACCGGCCCTCTAGGGGCAAAACGGTCATTTTGTACCGGGTTAGCCGGAACTGACTCGGAATGATCCGGAAAGGTAAAGGGAGGTTGAGAATACTATAAAAAGTATTCTCGGGAAATTACCGGTTTGATACCCAGAGCCGGTGTGGTTCCCAGGGCATTCGGATGCTTAGGGGCAAAATGGTCATCTTGACCGGAAAGTCTCGGAAAAGGTCCAAAGGACAGTTTGGTCATTTTTCACCATAGGGGGCTAACAGACACTGGTGTTGACCAAGGTTTTGAGTGTTTCCGCCACTCTAACAGCTGTCGTCGTGACACAGGGGTTTGTTGCCAATTCCCTATATCGACCTATTTGTGAGTATTTCCGCTACTCTAACGGTTTTGTGAGTAGTTTCGCTACTCAGACCATCTCGAGGAATAAACTATCGAGAGAGAGGGATTGGAAAGGGAACTTACCGTCTCCGAAGAGACGTGCCTGGAATGGAACCATCTCGAGGAATAAACTGTCTAGAGAGTAGGATTGGAAAGGGGTCTTACCGTCTCTGAGGAGACGTGCCTAGATTGGAACTGTCTCAAGGAATAAACTGTCTCGAGAGACGGATTGGAAAGGGGTCTTACCGTCTCTGAGGAGACGTGCCTGGATTGGAACCGTCTCGAGGAATAAACTGTCTCGAGAGTGGGATTGGAAAGAGAAAGGAAAGGACAATGCCCCTAAGGGCATTTTGGTCATTTTGCCTCTATTTGGGCCTGACAAGCCCGCAAAGCGATGGACAGATGGGATTTGGACCTAGAGAATTGGTTTCGATAGGAATATGCCCACAATGACTTGAAAACAAGTCTGGACGGAGTGTAGACTGTCGAGCAGTCAAAAATGGAGTGCTTACAGCTGCCCCTCTTTTTCTGTCTTTGCTTGTCAAAGGTAGAAAATGATAAGAGTAAGAGTCCCATGTTGACCGCGAGGCAGTCGGAGGGACGGACACTGGAAATCTTTCGACAACGAGGGTTGAAAACGGATAACGGGCCAAAAAGGCCTTCAAAAACAAGTTTTGGCGGGAAAAAGGGCAAAACTGCCCAAAATTTATAACTGGCACCACTAGTAGTGGCGCCTTTGGCAGAAATGGACTGGCGCCTCTGCTAGTGGCACCAGGCTTAAAGTTAAAACTAGAAAATTTCTGGTTTGAACAGCCGCGGCACTTTGGAGGGTTTTTGCAAATTCGTGAGGCATTGCGAGTAATCCATCTTGGAGATTGAAGGAGCACTCCTTGGGGACCACGGGTGATTGCCGGAAGGAGTCCACATCACCGGAAAAGTCGCCGGAAGAGAAGATGTCGCCGGAGAACTTCCAAAAGGTGAGTTTTCAAATTTTATTGATTTTGATGTGTAGAACTTCGTTTAAATCATGTGAATAGTAGAAATTAATGTTTTGATACGTTTTGAACACTTTGGTGATGTTGTTTTTGCATTTTGATGGTTGTTTGATTGAATTTGAATGATTTTTCATGATTATGCGAAGAGGGCTTTCTATAGGACTAGGGGATTTGTTCCTACAGGCATGGGTATTGGGTTTTCTGGCTATGTTTTTGTGCAATGTGCCTTAGAAAAATGTATTTAACAACCGTATCAAGTTTCGTGATTTTTTGAAAACTCGGTGAATTTTTGATTTTTTGAAAAATAGAAAAATATTTAGAAAATTAGAAAAAATTAGAAAATTCAAGAAATTGATGAAATTTTTAAAGTTTGAAATTTGGAAAAAGATTGGAATATTTTAGAAAACATTTGAGGTGATTTTGAAAAATTTTGAGAGATGTTTGAAAACCGTTGATTTATTTGAAAAAAAAAAACATGAGTTTTGAAAATTTTGAAAAATTGAAAAGTGTGCACAGGTGCCATTGTTATGTGATTGTTGGAAAGTGCACATTTTGCGTTTTGTGTTGATGTCATGGGCGTTGTAGGGGCCATTCTTAAATGGGACTCTGCCGAAATTTTTTAGAAATTATGGAAAGAATTGGTTAAAGTTTTAGAAATAAAATCTTTTTGAAGGAAAAAGGCAAAGAAACCTTGAAACTTGGTTTAAAGTTTGAAAATCAAGATGTGTATATAGGAAATTTGTTTTGACTTATCATTTGAAGTCTTCTATTTGTTTTGTTTGTGTTAGTTGTTTATTTTATTTTACTGTTATTTAAACTGCATGGGTGGTATATTAACATCACTTACCTTGGCTTACCTTTTCAGGATGGCAAATGGAGTTTTGAGTCGGCTGAGAGCCTGGCACAGTAGTTACCCTCCGGATGAGCAGGACATCTTTCGTCGGTCCTTTGGTCGGGTGGCTTCGCTTTTATCAATGCGGCTTATTCCCGGACTCATGGAGGCAGTGATCCCTTTCTGGCAGCCGGACTTGTCTCTTTTCCGCTTTGGGGAGTGTGAGCTTACCCCTACTCCTCATGTGTATGGGTTCCTTCTTGGTTTCCGAGATGTTTCTGCTGACATTGTGGGACCCCTCTTTCCGGATGGTTGTATTACAGTGGTTTCGTCCCAGCTCGGATTCAAACGCGCAGTTCTTTCGTCTTCTTCTTTGCCCCAGTTTCCCTATGTCCCAGTAGAGTTCCTCTTTTCCCGTTTTGAGTTTTCTACGGGCATGCGAGTTCATTCAGGTGAGTGGCACACCTCCTAGGATTGGGCTGTTTCTCGTATGGTTGCTTTAGCCTTGCTTCTGCTGAACTTCTTGGTGTTCCCCCGAGAAGATGATTTAGTAGACTGTCGACTCTGTGCACCGCTGGCCTTGATCCTTAAGGGGCATTCCTATGCTCCTATGATTGTAGGGGAGACCTTCGTGAGTCTTACGAGATTCCAGCAGACCCTTGACGCTCGTTTCCGCGGATGCGCTACTCTCTTCCAGCTCTGGGCGATTAGTCATTTGTTTGTTACACCTTTGTTTCAGCACACGTGGTATTCTGAGCTTGATCATGTACATTCCCTGGCGAGATCTCAGGGTGTCATGGCAGATGAGGGGAGATTTTCGCAGACCGCTGCATCCTGGGCTGACTATCTTCAGAGCATGAGGTCAGGCACGGTCAGGTGGTATTCAGGGCTGGTTGGTAAGTATTGCTTGAGAGTTCGACCTTTCGGGAGGGCTTTCGTGCCCCTAGCAGGCCTGCGGGGCATTGCCCCTTTCTTCGGGATTCAGGTTTTACGATAGCTTGGTAGGAGTCAGGATATCCCTTTTTTAGCTTCTGCAGCTGAGTTTACTCTTGTCTTTGAGGCGTCGATTCCTAGGGCATTGGTGGAGAAAGTTATGGATATATGGAGATCTTTGCTTCCTCACGTTGATGATGATGGTCCCTTCTCTGACATGCCCCCTGCCACCGAGGCCTATCATTATTGGCTTCGACGCTACGTGCTGGGTCCTAGTAGACTTGGGGATCTTCTCATTGAGACTCCTTTACCTCCCGTAGGGTATACCGACTTCTTGACTGCTATGATTGTTCTGGGGCGTCATCACAAACGGAAAAACCGTCGTCTGATACGGATGTTGCATGACCGGTTGAGGATGAGAGATGCTGAGGTAGTTTTACTGGAGAGGCAGTTAGCAGCAGCCAGATTGACACATGATGACCCACCTTTGGGTGCTGCGAGGGTCCGCAAGCGGCCACGAGGCGTTCTAGGCAGTTCTCCTTCCCTGGAGGGTGACGTGATGGATGGCTCGTCCCTGCGAGAGACTGTGGAGTCCCTTACTCAAGAGAGGGACATGATTTTGGCTAGGTGTGCGGACTATGAGCGAGGCCGGCCTGGGCCTTCTGCTGCTGGTACTTTTTCGAGTGCTCCTCTTGTGATCGGCGAGCCAGTGGATCCCTGCATAGCTGATTCCTCCTCTGATGACGACGGGGAGCGATATATTTTTGCCCCTCGCTCTAAGATTTGTTGATTTCTGCATTTGTAGAAAAACATACTTTGTTTAGTGTTATGCCTCTTTTATCTTATGAATTCATGACCTCCCGTGCTTTTGGTATAATTTCCCTGCATGATTAGTATAGCAACAAATTTGGGAAAAATTAAATGAGAATTGTTGTTTAATGAAAAATAACTCCCCTTTGTTTGATTCTTTGACTCACTGACTGTTCCGTGAAAGGGACCTCTGCTTCCTTTAACCCTAACTGGGCTAAACCGGAGAATGCCTTTCAAGACGCCTTTCAACTTTTACACTGTTGCTTTCATACCTTAACTTCTGGGGAATGTAATAGCTCGAGCTATTTCTTATAGCTAAATCTCTTGTTCCCACCCCTTTTTTTTTTTTTTTTTGGTGCTATTTTTGCTACTAGTGCCCCTGAGGGTTTTCACCAGTCCAGCTCTGTCATTTTTGCACCAAGGCGCCTTTGCAGGTTTTCGCCAGGGTCGACAGTTTTGTATCTTGCCGCACCCCTACCTTTTTACCTACGGCGCCCTTTCGGGTTTTCACCGCATCCTCGGGAAGCGCTTAACTTTTCTCTCTTCTTTCTCTCTCTTTCCTCAGCTGGGTCTCAGGTTTCTATTGAGAAGCTCCTAAATGCTACTTGCATCATTCTCCAGCCCATGGCATATTTAGTAAGCTCATTTGGACTAATCAATTTAACTCCAATCTGAGAGGACTTTTAGGGGTTATGGTGTTGGTATTTACTTTCGAACGAAAAAGAAAAGGCTCAAGCCTACTACTTTACTAGTGATCATCTTTGATAGTTTTTGGTTCCATGGCACTTTTCCTGTGTATTTTCATCTTTCCTTGGGTATCTCATTGCACGTCCTCTCCTTTTTTTTTTTTTTTACCACCAATGTTTGTGCCAACTTTAAGTAATACCTCAAGGGTTTCTTTTTTTTTTTTTTTTTTTTTCAGTGCCTCTACTTAACATGATCACCTTGTTGGGTAATGTTCTTGAAAGAAAGTAACCGGCTCTAAGGCTTTGACAAAGGTTATATATATATATATGCATTTTAACTGGATAGAAAATGAAATGAGGGCCTCTCGTCATTTTGGAATTAGATTGTTTAGTCCATAGAGCTTTACCCTTGAAACACTACCCTATTAATTAGTGGAGAATGAAAAGAGTAGATTTTATTGCTTCTTCACAGAAACCAAAGGTCTAGCTTTTGGAATCATATGTAGTAGTGTTTGACAGCATCTGAATTCAATGGGCTAGGGAATTCTTGGCCATCCATTTCCTCCAAAACGAGAGCTCCTCCGGGCAGGACCCTTTTTACCATGAACGGCCCTTCGTAGTTTGGAGCAAATTTCCCCTGTGCTGCCTCCTGATGGGGGAACACTTTCTTGAGCACCAAATCTCCCGGTTGGAACGATCGGGGTCGTACTTTCTTATCGAATGCTCTGGCCATTCACCTTCTGTAACATTGAGCGTGATAAACTGCAGCTAACCGCTTCTCATCCAGTAAACAGAGTTGGGCATATCGGTCTTTAATCCATTCTGCTTCGTCTAGCTTGGTTTCTATTAAGATCCGTAAAGAAGGAATCTCAATCTCAACAGGGATGACTGCCTTGGTGCCGTAAACTAGCTCAAAAGGGGTGCTTCCGGTGGAGACCCTCATAGTAGTTCAGTAAGCCATCAATACGAACGGAAGTTTCTCATGCCAATCTCTGTAGTTGTCAATCATTTTTCAGAGTACTCTCTTAATGTTCTTGTTGGCTGCTTCTACTGCTCCATTCATCTGGGGCCGGTAGGTGACCGAATTCCGATGGGTAATGCGAAACGTTTGGCATAGCTTTGACATCAATTCATTATTCAGATTGGAAGCATTGTCAGTAATGAGTGACTCGGGAATCCCATACCGGCAGATGATGTAATTTTTTATGAACCTTTCTACGACCTTCTTGGTGACATGGACATAAGAGACGGCTTCCACCCATTTAGTGAAATAATCAATGGCGACCAGGATGAAGCGATGGCCGTTGGAAGCTTTAGGAGTGATGGGACCAATCATATCTATCCCTCACATAGAAAAGGGCCATGGGGCTGACATAGAATGGAGCTCAGACGGTGGTGCTTTGATCTTATCCCCATGTATCTGACATTTGTGATACCGAAGAATGTATCTAATGCAATCTGACTCCATTGTTAACCAGTAATACCCTATCCGGAGAATCTTCTTTGCAAGCGTGTGGCCATTCATGTGGGGGCCGCAAACTCCCTCGTGCACTTCCTCCATGATAACTTTGGCTTCAGTGGCATTGACACATCTTAGAGGTCCGAACCATGATCTCCTGAAAAGCTCATTTCCAGCCATGAAATAGTGTCCCGCCAAACAACAAATGGTCTTCCTATCGTGTTGTGTTGCCGCATCAGGGAATGTCCTAGCTTGAATATACCTCTGGATGTCATAAAACCATGGTTTCTCGTGAGGGTCAATAGTTGTATGTAGATAATAAGAGGGGACATCCCTGGTGAAGATCTGTAGAGGGGGTATTTCAGTGCCACTGTCGACCTTGATTGCTGCAGCTAATATAACCAAGGCATCGGCGAAGCTGTTCTCTGTTCGGGACACGTGACGAAAATCCACGCTTTTGAATAGCTAACACAAGTCCTTAACCTGTTGATGATACGGGGAGAGTTTGGCATCTCGAGTTTGGTACACGTCCTTGGATTGCTGAATGACCAAATCTGAATCACCAAGAACGACCAATTCATCAATCCTCATTTCTAATGCCAATCTTAATCCCAGGATGCAAGCCTCATATTCAGCGATATTATTAGTACAGAGTTCAAGTTGTAGCTTAACTACAATGGGATAATGACTGCCGGTTCTTGACACTACTACTGCCCCAATGCCGGCTCCCCTTTTGTTAGCAGCGCCGTCGAAAAACATCTTCCACCCAGCTGGTTCTTGCTCCTCAGATGTACCATCAACGCATAGTATATTTTCATCAGGAAATTGGGGCTCCATGGATTGATAATCATCAATGGGGTTCTCAGCCAGATAATCAGCTATCACCTACCCTTTGACTGTTTTACGGGTAGTGAACACAATGTCGAATTCTGACAGGATCATGTGCCATCGAGCAATTCTGCTGGATAGGGTTGGTTTCTCGAATATATACTTGAGGGGATCCATTTGAGAGATAAGGAAGGTGGTATGATAGAGCATGTAGTGTCGAAGCCTGTGAGCTGCCCAGGCCAATGCGCAGCAGGTTTTCTCGAGATCGAAATACTTCGCTTCATATGGGAAAAATTTCTTACTGAGGTAGTAAATGGCTTGCTCTCTTCTCCCTGTTTCATCATGCTGCCCTAGGACGCATCCCATAGAAGTATCTAACACTGTCATGTACATCAGCAAAGGACGCCCTGGGGTTGGTGCCACTAGGATAGGTGGATTTCGAAGATATTCTTTAATTTTCTCAAACACCATTTGACAGTTATCATCCCACTCCTTTGGAACGTCTTTCTTAAGGAGCTTGAAAATAGGTTCGCACAAGTGGGTCATTTGGGCGATGAATCTGCTAATAAAGTTCAACTTTCCTAGAAAAGACTGAACCTCCTTTTCCCCTTTTGGTGTAGGCATTTCAACAATGGACTTTACCTTGGCAGGATCAACCTCTATCCCCTTTTCATTGACTATAAATCCCAACAATTTCCCTGAAGATACTCCGAACGTGCATTTGGCCGGATTTAGCTTAAGCTGATATCTACGAAGGCGATCAAACACCTTCTGCAAGTTGAACAAGTGGTCCTTCCGTTGCTTGGACTTGACGATCATGTCATCCACATAGATCTCTACTTCCTGATGCATCATGTCATGGAATAAAGTTACCATGGCTTTTTGGTAGGTTGCCCCTGCGTTGCGAAGACCGAATGGCATGACCTTATAACAGTATACTCCCCAGGGGGTATTGAAAGCAGTCTTCTCCCGATCTTCTTCAGCCAGCTTGATATGATTATAGCCCGAAAAACTGTCCATGAAGGAAAACATTCCATGACCGGCCGTGTTGTCAACAAGCAAGTCTATGTGGGGAAGAGGAAAATCATCCTTTGGACTGGCCCTATTGAGGTCCCGAAAGTCAATGCACATCCGCACCTTGCCATCTTTCTTAGGTACCGGGACAATATTAGCCAGCCATTGAGGATACTCTACCACTTGCAGAAATCCTGCCTAGAATTGTTTAATCACCTCCTCCTTGATCTTCAGGCTCTATTCAGGTTTCAATCTTCTTAGCTTCTGCTTAAAGGGCTTCATCTGCGGGTCCAAAGGTAGTCTATGTTCGACAATGGATTCATCTAGTCCGGGCATGTCTTGATAGGACCATGCGAAAACATCCAAGTATGCACGCAAAAGTTCCAATAACTCTTTGCGCCGCCATTGATCTAGGCCCGTACCAATTCTAAGCTCCTTCGGATCCCCTTCATTTCCCAAATCAACGGTTTCCGTTTCCTCAATGTTTGGGGTATTACGATTCTTATGTCTTTCTATTTGTTATCGAATTTCCTCTGGCACCTCCTCTGTAAAATTTACATCTTCTTCAATCCCCAGTTGTTGGTAATCAAACTCGGTGTTCAAGTCATCATTTATCAAGATTGGCATTCCCTAGATTAGCTGAGTAGGATATCGGATGCAAGGGTCCCTGGCATGGAAAATTGTGTACAATAAATCAAACAAGAAAGGGATATTATTTTATTCATTGATAACTTACTTTTAAAAAGTTAAGACAAATAAATTTAAAATGACAAAGTTTATGGCGAATCAGTTGCTCTAGGGTCTCCCTCTAACGGGCTTTGTACCGAAACTTACGAGCACGGATGATGTCTTTGCTGGCCCAATTATACAACTTTTCGCCTGGCAACATTGCTCGAATGGATCCATCTTGGGTTACTCCGATGCTGGTCGTCATGACGGGCGCCTCTCCTTGGACTTTTCTCTTCTTATTACTTAATACAGGTGTTCCTTTCCCCATATCTAACTGCTTGAATTGGTCTGAGAGTTCCATGACGGCTTTCTTATCAGCCCTTTTCTTTCGCGCTGCTTCTATTCTTTCTCTTTTTATGGGTTCATACCCCAACCCAAAGGTGGGTTCAGCTAACGGTATTTCTACGATTTCTGGTCTTCCTTGTAGAAATCTCCCTAAGCCTTTGCCCGGATGGAAACCATTTTCTTTAAAGTACCGTACTACCATCTAAGAGTTCTTGGAATAATTTGGCTTACTTGATCTTCTTTCTGCACGACAGTGATATATTCGAACGATTGAAAACAAAAAGGTAGTTCAGTGTCAGATGCAATGATGTCAGCTTTGTATACAGCGAGCTCTTTTTCAGCGAAAATAGCGATTAGCTTGGAGCCCACGATGAACTTGACTTTCTGATGAAGACTAGAAGGAACCGCGCCTGCCGAATGAATCCAGGGCCTTCCTAATAGCAAGTTATAGACAGCCGGAATGTGTAAAACTTAAAATTTAATTGTGAAGGTTACCGGTCCTATCTCAACAGGCATTTCAATTTTCCCCATGGCTTCCCTCCGAGAACCATCAAAGGCACGGATGATCATACCACTATTTTTCAAATAAGTTTGGTCCATTCCCAGCCTTTCCAGAGTAGAATACGGGCACACGTTCAATACTGACCCATTATCTATCAATACTTTGGCTACCATTCTTCCTCTTGTTCTTACGGCGATATGCAAAGCCCGGGTATGACCTGTTCCATCAGCTAGAATCTCGTCATCAGAGAAAGTGATGATGTTTGGGGCCATAATGAGACTGACCATGTCATGTAAATTATCTGGCGTGAAGTTCTCGGGCACATGAGCATCCTTGAGGATCTTTATTAAAGCATTCCGGTGCACCTCAGAAGTGAGCAGCAAACCCAACATCGAAATATGGGCCGGGGCTTTCCTAAGCTATTCCATGATATCGTAATCGACCTTTCCTAAAGCTTTGGTGAATTCTGACATCTCTTGATCTGTTGGTTGATTGGAGCACTCTCCTTCTTTATCCTTCCCCTTCCTTTTTCTTTCCACTTCAACAGAGGTATAAAGGCGCCCTGACCGAGTCATCCCCCCTATTTCTGTTACGGGCTCTCCGATGCCCTTATTTGGTGGGTAATTCCATGGGATGTTATGAAGACTGGGTATTGGTGTTTGGGTTATGGTGGGAAGAGTTATTCTTGGGTTTACGAACAAAGGGACCGCTGCAGGCGAAGGGTTGGTGAGGACGGGTACAGTGGTGGGCACATTTGGCTTCTTTGGCAAGACTAAGGGTAGCTTAGGTCGTGTATTTCCTTGGTTATTGGTTTGAGGTTCAGGTCGAGCCATAGCGATCATGGGCTCAGGTTCGAACAACGTAGTAAGGACAAGGGGATAATGGGAAGGATCTAGTAAGGCTCCTATGGTTAAGTTCATATCAGGTTGATAAGATTGCATGGTTAGGAAGGAAGGATTTTGGTATTTGGGCTCCTCCAAGGCAGAAATTGTCCTTGCTGAGATTGCGGTAAGTGTGTTGCTAGCATTCTCGCTTTCCAATGGTATGTTCTCCTGAAGCTTGTAACCCATGGCCTTCACTATTATAGAGGAAGTTGGACTAGTATTCATTACCTATAATAATGACGACAACAATTACAAGTTAGAGTTTGGTTCCTGGAGAAATCTATGCAATGCATGTCCTAGGGTGCCCCTCTTTAGGAGGGAGACTAAACATGATGTATTGGCTCACTTTTGGAGATAGGGGGTTTCCCCCTGTATGCAAATACCTTACCGTCAAGTAGGAACCTTCAACCATTCATGTGTTCATTTATAAAAATAAAGAAGTACATTAAATTCTGGGTTTGAAATACAATAGAATTGAAATACATTTTAATAAGGGGAGGGGGAACATTTTCCTTTGGACTTCCACCTATCTATTTTTACAAAGGGAAACCCTAAACTACTCTTGAGTCTTCGGATTCGCCTTCCTTGGATTTGATGTCGAGGAGGTTGCTGAGAGACCTTGTTGATTGATTGCCCCTTGTCTTCTTGGCAATCCTATCTTCGTGAACATAGAGGGATTGGGGGCCCCTCTTATGGAATGAATCGAGATGCATGCAGTGAGTCCTTAGGGTTACGCGGGAACCCTTAGGGTTTGGGTAGGTTTAATGCAAGGGAGAGTGACATTGTTGTCACTCTCAAAGGGTTGATCATATGCATGAGAATGCAGTGACTTGAGTTACTTGGAACTCTTGTCTTGACATGGAATATTGAATGCATGAACATGAATATGCAAAGAGTATAAGGAGAGAAGGTACAATTGAAGTAAACAAGCATGCATGAACAGTTAGACAAGCATTATAACAGTATAAATACAAGCATTATAACAGTAGGTATAAATGAAAGTAAGAGCAATCGCCCTTTCCTCTATGATTTTGAAAACGGTGCTCGTGTCCTAAATTCGGCAGAGGTTCGGCTATGAATGGTGTCTATATGAGTATGAGGTTGAGGGTTGACTAATGCGTCCTAAAAAGGCTCGGTCTCCGGATCTTCAAACCTAGGCCCACTCCCCGAGGTGGTGCCATGATCGGTTGGTGATCCGAGCGGGGGAACCATCAAGAGGCCGTAGGCGAAGAAACTGACACAGCATCTTGCCCACAACTAATATACCGTTCCCCCTTTCTAACTAGAAAGGACATATCAGGGTATGCAAGTATGCAGAATGCAAGTGCACATGCAGTGTGTGTGTGATTTTTAAAAGTGGAGGAAAGAGCCCAATAACTCCCATTCATCCTGTACATCACATTCATGTAAAGCAGTTAACAAAATTTAAACATAAAACGCACCTACAAACCAAATATGCAAGTGTCAGTATGTGGATGACAAACATAATACAAGATAATATGAATAAATGCATGTTTTTTTTTTTAAACAATTTTGGAAATTTAGTTTTGAAAATTTAAAGTGAATAGGATTGAACCAAGTTAATTGAAGACTCTACATGGGTAAAGGGTAAAGAGACATGACTAACGGCCTAACCCTCTAAGTATCCCCAGCGGAGTCGCCAGCTGTCGCGCCCAGATTTTTTGCACTCGAGGAATACTCACACAAGCGGGAAAAATGTTGTACTCTTTCGTTAGAACTCACCCTCCTAGAAGAATGAGTGTGACTAGGTTTGAATTGAAAATTGATTTGAATAAAGGGCTTTTGAAAAAAGATTCGGAGTCGCCACCTAACTTGATTAAGGTGAGTTAGGTCACCTAAAAACTAAGCATAGTTCGAAAACTACACTTAGGGTTTTTTGAAAAAGGTTTCGAAAAGATCTCCTCAAGAGAGGGTTTTTAAGAAAACAGGTTGTTTGGCAACCTTTGGAAAACATTTAGCCCTTTTTTAGAAAAATAACTCCTTTTGGTCTTTGAAATCAGTGATCTAGGTTCGGAGGTTGGTTACGTGTAGGGAAGACGCACTAAGCTATCACCCTACCCCGCCCTTTCGGTACCTACATGTCAATCTACCCCAGATTCACCTATGAGAGTGCAAGATAAGAGAATTGAAAAATAGATTTGGAAAAAAAGATTGATTTGAAATTGATTTGATTTGAAAATAAATTTGAAGAGATGGAATTGAAATTGGAATGTTTGAAAATTTGAAAGTAGAAATTTGAAAATAGAAAATTTGAAATTGGAATTTGAGATTTTAAAAAAAAAAATGCTGTAACCGCACCCATGAGGGTGGAATTGAAAGTTTGAAAAGTGTTGTGACCGCACCTATGAAGGTTGCCTACGTATCCCTTTGGGGGAATCAGGTCAGTCGTAGTTCGGACCGGAGTTCGATTGAAAAGGGATTGATTTGAAGAGAGAGATTGGATTGGAAGAAAGAGATTGAATTGAAAATTGAATTTGATTTGAGATTAGAAAAGGAGATTGGAAATTGAAATTGAGAAAATTGAACTTGCTTTGGAAAGATGGATTTTGGAAAGACTTAGTTTTGAAAAGATGGAGGTTTAGGAAAACTAGATTTAGGAAAGGTAGGAGACCTAAGAAAGACTTGAGATTAAGAAAAATTAGATTGGAATGTTGGATTTGGAAAGATCTTGAAAGATTTGAAAACTTGGAATTTAGGAAAGATTTAGATTAGGAAAGTTTCAAATTAGGAAAATGTTATTTTTGGAAAGTTTTGAAATGGGGAAATATTGAATTTAAAAATATTTTGAATTAAGAAAAGTTTAGTTTAGGAAAGACTTAGAATTTAGAAAGTTTCAAGTTAAGAAAGTTTTGAATTTTGGAATGTTTCGAAAAAGGGAAGTTTTGAATTTGGAAAGCTTTGAAAACAAGGAAGTTTTGAAAATAAGAAAGTTTTGTTTTAGGAAAGGTTTGAAAAAAGAAAGTTTTCAGTTTAGAAAATGTTTGAATTAAGAAAGTTTTGAGTTTAGAAAAGCCTTAGATTTAGAAAGATTTTGAAGTTTTGGAAAGTTTAGAATTTAGAAAGTTTGGAAGTTTAGAAAGATTTAACTTAAGAAAGTTTCAAATTTAGAAAGTTTTGATTTTAGAAAGATTTGAAATTTAGAAAGTTTTAGAGTTTGAATTTTAGAAAGTCTTGAAATTAGGAAAGGCTTGAATTTAGGAAAGGTTTTGAAAACTTGAATTTGGAAAGTTAAGATTTAGAAAGGGGGTTAAATTAGGAAATGGTTGAATTCTAGAATTTTAGGAAAGATTTTTATGTTCAAGTTTTGAAAACTTAAGGTTTAGGAAAGTGAAAGTTTAGGAAGGATTTGAATTAGGAAAGATTTGGATTTGGAAGGGATTAGATTTGGTCTCTAAAAGAAAAGATTTGATTTTGTTTCCAAAAACGGAGGACGGGATCTAGTTTCCTAAACGGGGAGATTTGATTCGCTTTCCTAAAGGGAAGATAAGATTTAGCGAGGATTTGGAAAAGGAGATTCTAGAAACCCTAGGTTTGGAAAATTATCGTTTTGACGTAAAAAAGAGGTTTTGGAAACATGTATAGTTTGGATGTGAAAACAAGAGATTTTGGAAACCTAGGTTTGGGGCAAAGTTTGAAAATCATGTTTTTGGAAAGAAAATTAGGGTTTCTTAATTGTGGGCTCTAAGGCTTGACTTGGGCTCTAAGGAAAGAGTTTTTGGAAAGTGCGTTTTGAGAAACGTAGATTTTAAAAGGGAATCCTAGAGAAGAGTTTTTAGAAGGAAGATTTTGGAAAGAGAGTTTTTTAGAAAGGTTGTTGGAGAGAGTTTTTAGGAATGTGAATCTAGGGAGTGTTTTTAGAAAGTGAATTTTGAGGAAAAGATTTTGGAGAGGAGTTGAAAAAGAGAGTTTTGAAAAATAGATTTTTGGAGGGAGTTTTTGAAAATAATTTTGGAAATGAGAGTTTTAGGAAAGTATGTTGTAAAAGAGATTTTTAGGAAGAAAGACTTTTTGAAAAGAGAGTTTTTAGAAGGTGTAAAAACATCTCACTTTCCTAAAGCAGTTCTAACCATAAGAGGGCTAGAACCACTTTAAGAAAGCGGTTTTGAAAAACAATAAGATTTGAAAATATAGACCATAAAAGTCACTTTTAATGTAAAACTTTCCTAAAGCAACCCTAGCCATGGAAAGGCTAGAATCACCTTAGAATTGTGGTTTTGAAAACAAGTTTTTGAAAAAGAGATTTTGATGCAATTTTGAAAACGATTTTGAAAACGAGTTTGAAAACAACTTCGAAAACGGTTTTTGGAAGATGCAAGATCATGATATGCACAATGCAGTTTTGGGGTCGTGAACATACAAGGCTAAGGCTTCACCACATAATCAAGGGGGCCGGACCCACGTGGTCTTTGGTTAGACTAGAAAAAAGCCCCCGACACGGTGACTCTCCAATAACCCAATCCTACACGTGGACCGGGGATCCCCTTGTTTCAAGCATGCAAAGAAAGGGGGGGGAAAGAGATGGGGGATTAAAATAGAGAAAACCCAAGTGGGTTAGGAGAGAGAAGAGAGAGGGGGGAAGTGCGGAAATTTAAATGGAGAACCTACCTTGTATCTTGTTTATTTTGCGCGCCGTGCTGTCTTCGGTCTTCGGTCTTCATCTTGATCTTCACCTTCAGTCTTCAAGAGTTGTCTTCAAACTTTGGATTGTAGCTCCTCAAGTCTTCAAAGAATGGTTAAAGGCTAGTGTATGAGTGTATGGGGGTGTGTATGAGTGTATAGGAGACTAGGGTTTGTATAAGGTGGCTAGGGTTTAGAAAACCTAAAGTGGCTAGGGTTTTTGAGGTGCTCGAGCTCTGTATATTGAATTATATGATTTTTTGGTAGAGTTTGCGGATCCTTTTCACGTTGAATGAGGCTCTGTATTTATAAAGGTTGGATAACACTGGCGCTTGTTGTAGTGGCGCCAGGCCAAATTTTATACTGGCGCCACTAGGAGTGGCGCCAGGCCATTTTTTGGCTTGGCGCCACTACTAGTGGTGCCAGCCAATTAGGAAAGATTTAAGGTTGGCAAGCAACGTATCTTTGACTAGATTTGGGCACCTGTACTAGTGACTACTATGCAATTTTTAGCCTGGTTTCACTAGGAGTGACTCTAGAAAGTTCGGGAATGATTTGGAGGAGCCGGGAATTACCCAGAAGGCCGGAAAGGAGCAGGAACACTTAAAATAGTATCCTGGAGGTATTTGATTTGAAAAGTAAGGGTAAGATGTGTCGGAAAGGTTGACCGGGCCCTTAGGGGCAAAACGGTCAATTAGACTGGGAAGCTGCCGGGGCGAACTCGGACTGTCCCGGAAGAAGACTTGGGATCTGGAAACATTATTTAAAATATTCTCAGAGGTTGCCGGTTTGATTTCCAGAGCCGGCGTGGACAGAAAGGGAGACCGGCCCACTGGGGGCAAAACGGTCATTTTGTACTGGGTTTGCCGGAATTGACTCGGAATGATCCGGAAAGGTAAAGGAAGGTTGAGAACACTATAAAAAGTAGTCTCAGGAGGTTACTGGTTTGATATCCAGAGCCGGTGTGGTCGAAGAAGGAGACCGCCCTCTAGGAGCAAATCGGTCATTTTGTACCGGGTTGGCCGAAACTGACTTGGAATGATCCGGAAAGGTAAAGGAAGGTTGAAAATACTATAAAAAGTATTCTCGGGACATTACCGGTTTGATACCCAGAGCCGGTGTGGTTCCCGGGGCATTCGAATGCTTAGGGGCAAAATGGTCATCTTGACCGGAAAGTCTCGGAAAAGGTCCAAAGGACAGTTTGATCATTTTTTACCATAGTGGGCTAACAGACACTGGTGTTGACCTGGATTTTGAGTGTTTCCGCCACTCTAACGGCGGTCGTCGTGACACAGGGGTTTGTTGCCAATTCCCTATATCGACCTATTTGTGAGTATTTCCGCTACTCTAACGGTTTTGTGAGTAGTTTCGCTACTCGAGCTGTCTCAAGGAATAAACTGTCGAGAGAGAGGGATTGGAAAGGGGACTTACCATCTCCGAAGAGACGTGCCTGGATTGGAACCGTCTCGAGGAATAAACTGTCTCAAGAGTGGGATTGGAAAGGGGACTTATCATCTCCGAAGAGACGTGCCTGGAATGGAACCGTCTCGAGAAGTAAACTGTCTCGAGAGTGGGATTGGAAAGGGGTCTTACCGTCTCTGAGGAGACGTGCCTGGATTGAAACCGTCTCGAGGAATAAACTGTCTCGAGAGACGGATTGGAAAGGGGTCTTACCGTCTCCGAGGAGACGTGCCTGGATTGGAAGCGTCTTGAGGAATAAACTGTCTCGAGAGTGGGATTGGAAAGGGGTCTTACCGTCTCCGAGGAGACGTGCCTGGATTGGAACCGTCTCGAAGAATAAACTGTCTTAAGAGAGAGATTGGAAAGGGGATTTACTATCTCCGAAGAGACGCGCCTGGATTGGAACCGTCTTGAGGAATAAACTGTCTCGAGAGTGGGATTGGAAAGGGAAAGGAAAGGACAATGCCCCTAAGGGCATTTTGGTCATTTTGTCTCTATTTGGGCCTGACAGGCCCGCGAAGCGATGGACAGACGGGATTTGGACCTAGAGAATTGGTTTCGATAGGAATATGCCCACAATGACTTGAAAACAAGTCTGGACGGAGTGTAGACTGCAGAGCGGTCAAAAATGGGGTGCTTACAGTAGTCCCCCATTCGCAGCGTCACAACTAGTGCATCATTGTGGGGTGTCTGGACCCCCACCAAGTTATCATCGGTGAAAGCTATGGCCTCGCTTTCTTTACCGACCTTCATACTCCTTACTAGGGGCTGCACCTACATTACTTCCCTTAGGTGTGCATCTTTTTAAATCTCTACATGATACTTATTTGAGTCAACCTCAATTAAATTGGCTGAGCCAAGTAGTACTGCTTTTACTCTCGGTTGCTCCATATGAGCTTCTCTTTGCGATGCCTCCCTTGGTTTAGCCTGCTTTTCCTGCTTCATTTTGTCATAGTCTATGAACTAGCCAATGTGCCTGGTTTTCACTAAGTCCTTCAGATGATTCTTGAAGTACATGTAGTTTTCTATCATGTGGCCCCTTTCTCTATGATACGAGCAAAACTTCTTGGGGTCCCTAGTGCTGGGATCCCCTTTGAACTTTGAGGGCCACTTAAAATAAGGCTTATGTCTAATCTGAAGCAATATATTGTAGATTGGGTGCTTGAACACCGTGTTTGTTCCCTCCAAAGTCTTCTTGCCCCTACCATTGGGCTCTTATTATCTAGGCTTCTTAGCTTCCTTTGGCTCCTTCTTTGCAGATTTGTCGCCAACTTTCTTCTGGCTTGGCGATATAAGGTCCTCCTCTACTCTAAAGTACTATTTTATCCTCTCCATCAACTCGAGCATGCCGTTTACTGGTCGCTTTGTCAATGAATATCTCAAGCGATGCTCCTTGGGCAAGCCAATCTTAAACTGTGTAACAACAAGCTACTTACTGCAGTCTTCAATCTCATTGTAGGCCTCCTAGTAGCGTCTGGCATACTACCGTAGTCCTTCGTCCTCCTTCTTCTATAGAGCCAATAAGTAGTCCACCTCCCTTAGCTGCTTGCTATTAGCAATAAACTGTGCAGTAAATAGCTCAGCCAGTTGCTTCCAGCTCCCTACTGATCTTGAGGGTAGTTTGCAGAACCAGGGAAGGGTTGATGCGCCTAAGCTGGATGGAAAATTTTGACACATCAAAGACTTACCTCCACTCCATAGAGTCATCATTTGCTTATAGTGCCGTATGTGGCTAATGGGATCAAACTTCCCATCGTAAGGAGGAAATCTCGAGGGCGTGAACTTCTTGGGAAGTAGGCACCTTTCTAAGTATTCTATGAACGGGGATGATGTAATCTGCTCTAGTGCCTTTCTTTCCACATCCTGGGTGGTTCTTCCTTTGGGCTGTGCAACTCTTCTCTCCAACTGGTCACTAAGCCATCGATTTAAGTCCTCTTGACATGCATTCAGATCAGCCCAGTCTTTCCACGGTGGTTGTCCCTCTTCGTGTGCCTTTTTGTGATGGCTAGTACTAGAGGCATGGCTACGGGGCTGCCTGATAGAGGGGACACTAGTGCTCTGTGAACTCGACCTCTAGCACCCTGGGGCACGAGTGCCTTCGAGGGGGATCACTTGAACGTGAAGGGTTCCTTCGACTGTTACCTCAGCAGAGAGGATTCTTGCCCACAATTCGAGGCCCTCTATACTGATCATCTTCCTCGGTGTTTGAGAGATCGAAAATCGGATAATGGACCTCTAAGCATAGGTGTTGGTCCCTCCTACCTCAATAATACACTGACATTTCCAAGTATTCTGATGAGATTTCCCCCTCTAAAGAGAGATGGCTTCGAACAACATGGCTATCAAGAATCTCATGGCTGGTAGGGTCTACTCCTCCTTCGAGGTTGCTTGCACTCATCTTCTCAATTTGGCCTTCCTATAGATGGCGGCAGTTGTAAGTGGGATTTTTGGGAAGAATTGATCTGCTCCGCGATCCAACTTGACGAGCTCCAAGCAATCTACAAGAATAAGAACAATGAGAATATTTCGATCTTCTTTGGGCTGGTGGCACTCTGATGATTAAGTTAGGCAAGCTTAATCTCAATAAATCGAACAAAAATACTATACACTAGCTTAAGTGAACATATCTTAGTTCTTAATGGCATGATGTATTTATAGGCTTCGGAGGCCCCATCCCTTCTAGGAATGGTATTCATTCTCCTTCAAGGAGTCAATCACTTTTGGAGTCAGTTAAAGATGGATTTGAACTTATCTTTAAATGTTATAATCCAAGTTGACTTAGGACTCTTACCCATTGGACCTGTCTGTCTAATGATCTGGGCTCAATTCACCCTGTCAGGCCTATCGTCTTCAGATTGGGCCTGACGTGCTTTATTCTTGGGTTTTCTGATTTATTTGGCCCATAAAAACTATAAATGAGCCAAGTCGAGTTGAGTAGTGGATTGTTGAACTTTAATTTGAAAACCTTTTTTTTTTTTTTTTGCTGATTCTTTGATTTGAAAACTTAATGAGTTTCAAAATGTATACAAGCTTGACTTGTTTATTTTTCGAGTCAATTTTGAATAGTTTAACGGAGTTGAATTCAATTTGCTTGGTTTTTTCTTTTTTTTGGTGAGAGTGCATGCATACTTATTATGGGAGTTTGAGTTGAGTTTAAAAAATTAACAAGGTTTAAAATATGTTTATTGTACATAATCAGCCAAATACAAGTCAAGTTTGAATAGTTTTGATTGGGTAGCCACCTCTATTTAGAAAGTTTACGGGAAGAAAAATATTGAGAGTAATATCATAATGTTATGAATCAATGAAACAAATTCTTATGAACACATTAAAATTCTCGTTACTGGAAATTTTTAGTAGTATGAGGAAAATGTTTCAACTAATGACTGATTTTAAATAACTAAGACAAATATCCTCTCTTTGTTACATATGGATGACTTCATCAAAATGGATCAATTTGCGGCAACGGCCGCAATCACTCTAGACTTCCTCATGAAGTATAGCCAAATACTTGATCAACAATCCAATTCCATTAAATGATACTGCCTCAACTCACCGGCTTCAAATCATTATAAATAGGAGCTCATGCAATGGTTTGAGGTACAACCAAAAGTAGAGAGAAAATAGAAAGAAGTGAAGTATCTGTAAATCCTCAAAGATCATGTTGTATGCTATTTGGTCCTGTACTATCAATAAAGTCTTGGGTGGTCCAGAAGATCTATCCCTAATTGTTCCAGAATAACTAATATGATAAATATTTGACAATTTCTAAAGAACTATTCACTATATTTTGTGTTGAGTTATTTTATCTGCTTTATATTCTTTTATTTTTATAACACGTTATCAGCACAATACTCTTAGTACACACATACGTATACATCTCATAACTTTTAATGTTTGATGACTTCTACAAAGTGTAAGATTTTTAGAAGGTAATGATTATTTAATATTCATGTTGACATGTTTCTTTGTTTCGAGTAATGTCCATTTTATATATATATATATATAGTCTTAATAATCTTAAATCCTATTATTTTGTAAGTATAGTATTCTGAAAATGTCAAAGCTTACAAAATTAAAATTTGCCGCCCTTGACATTTCTAACAATAACTATTTATCATGGATCCTTGATTCTGAGATCCATCTAGTTACAAAGGAATTTGAGCAAATAATATTACACTAGTAAATATTTTTGTATACTTATTATGAGTCCTCGAGGGGGTGTCACGTTTCCTTGTATCAGTTTTAAAATGGCTTAAAAAGCATATATAGGGGAGGATAGTAAGGTGAGTCCAAGTCCCTAGCTTGTCGATTGTTGGCTATCTTAACTCCCTACTTACTTGTAGTCTGAAATTGCTTTGTACATGCAATAAAAGTGATCTTGTTGCTTGCAAATTGTGTGCCATTTGCCTTGATTGTTGCTTTACTCATTCTTAGCTTGTTGTTTCAAAATTGCTCACTTGTGCACCTTTGGGTGTGTGTGTTGGCTTAACTTGCAAGGTGCCCCTTGGCTGACTTTTTTAGTACCGCCCAAGACAAGTGCCATACGGCCTAGTTTACTTGCAAAATGTTGATCCGTGACACAAGACAAGTTGCCTAAAACTAGTGGTAACACATGGTTCCAAATGTGACACTAAAATATAATGATATACATACTTGAAATATAAAAAATAAAAAATAAAAACTCACTAAGATATTATCTAATTACAAAACTATCACCGCTATATTATTCTAGTGTAATATTATGCATAAAAATTCTAAAAGAATAATCTTTTTCATATAATATAATGACTATATATATATACGGGTTACAACAATTAGATCATTATACTCGTGTAAGATTAAATATTGCTTGTGTGTGCGTACAAGGCACCGTGAAAAGTCCAGCCAATTACTAACTCTGGGTGGAGTCAGCGTAAAACCTTGAGGCAGTATGGTATGCCTGAGCCTTCACAGTTCTTCACTGTGATATGAGTTCAAAGGTCAATGACTAGGATGGTACATAAGAAATTCAATATTGAATTATTTACCATGCTGTAGAGGGTCACGACTCAAGAGTACAGTGTGCTGTGTACATAGATATATATAGATGAATTTTTTCGTCATCATCTTCATGAAGAATTGAAATCTGAGTACCTCACGGTAAAAGATCCATTAATATTATAGAAAAATTTAAAGAAGAGATATAAGCACCAGAAGACCATAATCTACCTAAGAGCCTGATCTGATTGGGTGCACATGAGGTTGCAAGATTTTAAAATAGTTAGTGAGTACAACTATGCATTGTTTAAAATTAGCTCACAATTAAAGTTTTGTCAGTACCTCATAAGATTGCCAACACCTTGAAGGGCACATTGTAAGCACCCCATTTTTTACCGCTCGACAGTCTACACTCCGTCCAGACTTGTTTTCAAGTCATTTTGGGCATATTCCAATCGAAACCAATTCTCTAGGTCCAAATTCCATCTTTCCATCGCTTTGCGGGCTTGTCAGGCCCAAATAGAGGCAAAATGACCAAAATGCCCTTAGGGGCATTTTCCTTTTTTATTCCAATTCACAAAACCGTTAGAGTGGCGGAAGCACTCACAATTCAGGCACGTCTCTTCGGAGACGGTAAGACCCCTTTCCAATCCCTCTCTCGAGACAATTTTCATACTTTTTAAAAACTCTCTCTTCAAAAATCTCTTTCTAAAAATCTCCTTTTCAACATGCTTTCCTAAAACTCTCTTCTCCAAAATTGTTTTCAAAAACTCCCCTCCAAAATCTATTTTTCAAAACCCCCCTTTTTTCAACTCCTTTCCAAAACTCTCTCTCCTAAAAATTCACTTTCTAAAAACGCTCCCTAAAAATCTTTCCAAAAACTCTCTTTTCCAAAATCTGCCTTCTAGAAATTCCCCTTTAGGATTTTCCTTCCAAAAAAACACGTTTCTAAAAAAAAACACACTTTCCAAAACTCCTTCTCTTTAAAATCTTTTTCCAAAAACTCTCTTTCCAAATTCACTTTCCAAAAACTCCTCCCTAGGATCCCCTTCTAGAAAACCTTTGTTTCCAAAAACGCACTTTCAAAAATCTTCTTTCCTTAGAGCCCAAGTCAAGCCCTAGAGCTACCCATTAGGAAACCCTAATTTTCTTTCCAAAAACATAATTTTCAAACTTTGCCCCAAACCTAGGTTTCCAAAACCTCTTGTTTTCTACATCAAAGCTATACATGTTTCCAAAACCTATTTTCTACGTCAAAACTACAATTTTCCAAATCTAGGGTTTCTAGAATTTCCCTTTCCAAATCCTATCTTCCCTTTAGGAAACCGAATCAAATCTCCCCGTTTAGGAAACTAGATTCTGTCCTCCGTTTTTGGAAACAAAATCAAACCTTTGCTTTTAGAAACCAAATCCAATCCCTTCCTAATCCAAACCTTTCTTAATTCAACTCCTTCCTAATTTCCTACCTTCTTAAACCATAAGTTTCCTAAACCTAAACTTAAACCTTTCCTTAAGTTTCAAAATCCAATTCTTTCCTAATTTAATTCCTTCCTAAACCATAAGTTTCCTAAACCTAAACTTTAAACCTTTCCTTAAGTTTCAAAATCCAATTCTTTTCTAATTCAAATCCTTCCTAAACTTCTACTTTCCTAAATCTTAAGTTTCCAAAACTTGAACATAAAAATCTTTCCTAAATTTTAAGACTCAATTTTCAAATCTTTCCTAATTCTACCTTCTTTTCAAACCTTAACTTTTCAAACCTAAGTTTTCAAACTCTTCCTAAACTCAAACCTTTCCTAATTTCAAGATTTTCTAAAACTAAAACTCTAAAACTTTCTAAATCCTAAACTTTCTAAATTTCAAATCTTTCCAAATTCAAAACTTTCTTAATTCAAGACTTTCTTAAGTTAAGACTTTCTAAACCTAAAAACTTTCTAAATTCTAAACTTTCTTAAACTTCAAATCTTTTCAAATCTAAAACTTTCCTAAACTCAAAACTTTCTAAATTCTAAGCCTTTTTTAAACTAAACTTTTCCTAATTTAAAACATTTCCAAAATTCAACACTTTCCTATTTCAAAACCTTTCTTGAAACAAAACTTTCCGATTTTCAAAACTTTCCTAATTTCAAAACTTTCCAAATTTGGGAACTTTCTTAATTCAAACCTTTTCTATTTCGAAAACTTTCTAAATTCAAAACTTTCCAATTTTCAAAACTTCCCTAAGTCGAAACTTTCCTAATTTCAAAACTTTCCTAAAATGAAAACTTTCCTAATTTTGAAACCTTCCAAAAATGACACTTTCCTAAATCGAACCTTTCCTAATTCAAATATTTCCTAAATCCAATCTTTTTTAAACTCTTGAGTCTTTCCTAAGTCTCTTCCCTTTCCTAAGTTTAGGTTTCCTAAACCTTCATCTTTCCAAAACAAGTCTAAATTTTTCTTCCAAGTTCGATCTTTTCAAATCAAAATTCAATCTTTTCAATTCTAAAATTCCAAATTCCAATTTTCAATCCTCCATTCAAAGTTCAATCTCTCAATCTTCTACTTTCAATTTCCAATTTAATCTCTCTCTTCAAATCAATCTCTTTTCAATTGGACTCCGGTCCGAACTACGACTGACCTGATTCCTCCAAAGGGATAAGTAGGCAACCTTCATAGGTGCGGTCACAATACTTTTCAAACTTTCAATTCCACCCTCATGGGTGCGGTTTCCAAAATCTTTCCAAATTTCAAATTCCAATCTATTTTCAAAATTTCAATTTCAAAATTTCTATTTTCAAATTTCTACTTTTAATTTTCAAACTTTCCAATTTCAATTTTCAAATCAAATCAATCTCTTTCTAAATCTATTTTTCAATTCTCTTTCCTTACGCTTGCATATCATGCATCATGCTAAATTAGTTTTCAAACATTATTTTTCTAAAGTGAATAGGGTTGAACACATGTTAGTTGAAGACTCCCATAGGTGAATCTAGGTAGATTGACATGTAGGTACCGAAAGGGCGGGGTAGGGTGATAGCTTAGTGCGTCTTCCCTACACGTAACCAACCTCTGAACCTAGATCACTGATTTCAAAGACCAAAAAGCAGTTATTTTTCAAAAAAGGGCTAAATGTTTTCCAAAGGTTGCTAAACAACCTGTTTTCTTTAAAACCCTCGCTTGAGGTGATATTTTCAAATCGTTTTCCAAAAACCCTAAGTGTAGTCTTCGGATTATTCTTAGTTTTTAGGTGACCTAACTCACCTTAATCAAGTTAGGTGGCGACTCCGAATCTTTTTCAAAAGCCCTTTATTCAAACCTATTTTTCAATTCAAACCTAGTCGCACTCATTCTTCTAGGAGGGTGAGTTCTAACGAGAGAGTACAACATTTTTTCCGCTTGTGCGAGTATTCCTCGAGTGCGAAAAATCTGAGCGCGACATACATGAGCAGTATGTGAAAGAATAAATCAAAGCTTATAGTGTCAGCACTTTCATATAAGTGACGACACCTGAAGAATAAGAGATAAGGTTTGAATATGCAAATGTTTGACAACATTCATAGCCAACCTATCCATAGTGAAGACCCTTGGTCCTCGCATTCATATCAATCCACTAAAACATCTTGTAACTCGAATACACTGTCTTTAAAGCACTATGAAGAAAGTTCAAAGGAAGAGTCTATCAAGATTGTCAACAATGCAGATGATTGGTGACACTTGATGATCTGTCCAACTGAAAGACTTTACTAGCACAAGAAGATTGCTGACACCAATTAGATTGGTCGACAAAAGACTACTAAAGGCTAAATATGTTTAGAGGTTTAGAAAGCTACCGAGGAAAGTCAGAAAGGCTGAGCCATATTCTCACCATCGAAAACTAATTTACAAAATAAATGGAAAATGTTCTATGGAGAGCTGCAGTAAAAAAAGCAAGAAGCCAGATTGATGACATCAGCAAAGATTGTTAACAACCTCAGCTGATGATAGAAAAAGGCTCCAACGGTCAATTTTTTTTAAACTGTCTGTCTTGACCACCTGCGCATTAAATGCAGCTCTAGTGGCTCTAACGGCTAATTCCTATGAAATACTATATATATATGAGTTCAAACTCATTTATGGGCAAGAGATAAGGATCTTCAAGTGCAAGAATCCAAAAGCCCCAAACATTCCTCACTGCTCTACACCTGTTAATGTCCGAAAGGAACCATTGAGCTTTAACCTTCATTTATTCACTTCTAAGAGTGATATTCATTGTAATTCTAAACTCATTACTTCCAAAAAAAAGGTTGGTATAACTTTATTGAGTGAGTGTAACATTATTGTACACTTGTAGATCAAGAGCTTGGATCGAAGCCTCTCGGTGATTAAAGATTTTTTGTAAATTATTGAATGTAATAGTGAGATGGGCACTTGAATAAACTAGCAGTTGCGTAAGAAGATGATTATATAGTGAAATACCTTCAAGAGGATCAAGAAAGAGAGGATGTAGGCAAGGGTTGGGCCGAACTTCTGTAAAAATTCATGTGTTCTATTTTCCTACTGAGTGTGTGTGGGGCCGCCATTTGCGCTTGCCAACAATTATCATAAATATCAGCATTGATCATTACATTACATCTTGAGTTCAACTCTTTAAAAGTGTTTTCTAACAAGAAAACCCAACTGCATTTAATCTTGTTTAAGTTATGGTAAACTTCTTGCAAACAATCTTTACTTTTACAGTGTTGATAGTTCTGCTTCATTGATTTGACAACTTGTTCAACTTAATTATTTTAATTTACCCATAATTTTTTAAGAACCCAATTCATCTTTTCCCCTTCTTGAGTTATTCTTAAGTTAACAAAAACATTTTTCACATTCTATGCTTTGAATGTGCTCCTGTAGCAACAATATCGAGAGCGTAGATTTAAAAAATATTATGAATTAATATCATGTCTTCTTGTGGTTGAGCAAAATAATGAGTTGCTAATTAAAGATCATCAGTCTCGATCTACTGGTTCTGCTGCAGTGCCTAAGTGAATGCAATCTCATTTAACAGACATGATCGTGATCGTGGCAAAAATAATTTTTGAACTCGTGTGAATTATCGTGGAGGTAACACTTATGAGGTTTAAAAATAACTCATTATACCACCAACAGTATAACAACTCTGAAATAAAGTAAGAAAAACGGAAAGGTTTATAGAATAAACCTCCCAAAAATTATGAAGATACTTGTTATAGGTATAGCATGAAAGGACATTGGTCACGTACCTGTCGTACGCCCAAACATTTAAGAAAATTTTATCAAGTCTCAATAAAAGATAAAGGAAAAAATGTAGAAATACATTTTACAGATTTTGATGGCCTAGTTGATATTACTCATCTGGATGTTTCAAATTTTTTTAAAAATGCTAGTGGAAAAATAGATCATTTAATTGGTGATGGGGATGTCCATACTAATTAATGTTATTTTTCAGTTTATTTAGTTCATTATCATCTTTTGTGATATTTTCCTAATATGCTTTTTCCTTTTAATGAATTCTTTTATTTTGAATAAGCAATTTTAATATTTTGTGTATAGATGCATGGATCGTACCAACATACGTTGATTGTTTTTAAAATGAATGGTGAAGGTATATGTCTAGTAGATAGTGGAACACATACAATTCTTCGAGAGAAAAAATATTTCTCACACTTGACATTACTTGAAGTTAATGTCAATACAATATCTGGCATAACAAAATTGATTGAAGACTCTGGAAGGACTAATATAATATTACCAAGAAGAACAAAGCTATGTATTGATAATGCATTTTACTCTACTAAATTTGCAAGGAATCTGATCAGTTTTAAAAATATACGACGTAATAGATATCATATTGAGACGACAAATAAAGATAATGTAGAACAGCTCTACATTATTTTATATATTTCAAGAAAGAAATATATATCAGAGAAAATTAGTGCATTGTGTTCTAGATTATATTATACTACTATAAGAGTTGAGAAATCAGCTTTAGTGATACACCAGAAGTATTTTGACCCAAATAATTTTATATTATGACATGGCCGTTTAGGTCATCCAGGGTTAATAATGATGCGTCAAATTTTTGAGAACTCACATAGGCATTCACTAAAGGACTAGAAGATTCTCTTGTCAAATGATTATACATGTGCTGTCTGTTTGCAAGGAAAATTAATTATCAGACCATCTCTTTCAAAAGTAATAGTTGAGTCCCCATCATTTTTACAAAGAATTTAAGAGGATATTTGTGGGCTAATATATCATGCATATGGGCCATTTCATTACTTTATGGTTTTAATAGATTCATTCATACGGTGGTTACATGTTTATTTACTTTCTACCCATAAACTTATTTTTGCTAGACTTCTTAGCCAAATTGTTTGATTACGGACACAGTTTTCAGATTACCCGATTAAGTCAATATGATTAAATAATGTTGAAGAATTTATATTCCAAGCCTTTGATGATTATTGCATGTCAATAAGGATTGATGTTGAACACCCAATTGCTCACACATATACACAAAATGGTCTTGTAGAATTTTTTATAAAACATTTTTAGTAAATTGCTTGACCTTTACTTATGAAAACAAAATTATCTATTTCTGCTTGGAGACATGCATATTACATACTATATCATTAGTTCGTGTCCGACCAACTACTTATCATCAATACTCACTATTACAAATTGTCATTGGTCAACAAATAAATATTTCTCAGTTATGAGTTTTTGGTTGTGCTGTATATGTTCCAATTTCATCCCCATAACGCACTAAAATGGGTCCCTAACGTTGACTTGGAATTTATGTTGGTTTTGATTATTTATTTATTAGTAGATATCTAGAACCCTTAACAGTTGATGTCTTCAAGGCACGTTTTGTGGATTGTCATTTTGCTGAGTCAGTCTTTCTACTATTATAGAGAGAAAAGTCGCAATTAGAAAAGTAATGAGAGTTTAGTTGGAATGTTTCAACGATGTCTCATATTGATCCTTGAACAGGTCAAAGTGAAACCAACTGCTAGTACTTCAATACGTATTGATGTCCCTGTAGGACAATCTATTAGTACATCAGCAAATGAATCTCAAGCGCGCTTGAAGTATGGGAGGCTTGTTGGTGCAAAAAATACTATTCCCAAAAAAGGAAGACACATGGAAAAATATATAAGCAAGTTGGTGCTCCTGAAGAGAATATAATATTTAAACTTTCTCAAGAAGAGAATCTTGAAGAGGAACTTTCTGAAGAGAAACTTTCTGAAGAGATATCTCTTGCAAATAAAATGATACCTGAAATAATGAGATATCAATAAAGTATATGAATACAAGAAAAAGTGGGAATAGAAATAAGATAGTTATCGACAACGTATTTTCATTTAAAGTGGCTGTTGATATTACTAGAAGTAATAAAGAAACTAAACCACAGACTGTCGACGAATGTTAACAAAAAAATGATTAGTCAAAATAGAAAAATGTTATCAAAATAGAATTAAACTCATTAGAATAACATAAAATATTTGGACTCGTAGTCCAAACACCTGAAGATATAAACATAGTTGGCTATAAATGGGTATTTGTAAGAAAGCGAAATGAGAAAAATAAAATAGTTCGATATAAAGCACGACTCGTCGCACAAGGTTTCTCGTAGAGATTAAGTATTGATTATGATGAGACTTACTCTCCTGTAATGGATGCAATTACATTTAGATTCTTAATTAGCTTGGTAATATCTGAAGGATTGGGTATACATTTTATGGACGTAATGACAACCAACTTATAAAGAGAGTTAGAAAACGACATACATATTAAAACACCAAAAGGGTTTAAAATTCCTAATGCATACATCTCAAAACCCCATAGCTTATATACTATTAAGCTTTATCGGCTTTTATACGAGTTAAAACAATTCGATCGCATGTGGTACAATTATTTAAGTGAATATCTCTTGAAAGAAGGATATGTGAATGATATAATTTGTCCATATGTTTTCAAAATCCGAATTTGTTGTCATCGCAGTCTATGTTAACGATTTGAATCTTATCGAAACTCCTAAAGAGATTATTAAAGCTGTTAATTATTTGAAAGAGTAGTTTGAAATAAAAGATCTTGGGAGAATAACGTTTTGTCTTGGAATACAAATTGAGCACTCATCAAATCAAATTCTTACCCATCAATCAGCATATGCTAAAAAAGTTTTAAAGCAGTTTTACATGAACAAAAGCTCATCCATTAAGTTATCTAATGATTGTTCGTTCATTAGACATACAGAAAAATCCTCGAGAAGATGGTGAAGAATGTCTTGGTCCTGAAGTTCCATATCTTAATGCAATCGATACTCTTATGTATCTTTTAAATTCTACAATATCTGATATAGCATTCTCTGTCAACTTATTGGCCAGATATAGTTTTGTGCCAACACATAGACATTAAAAAGGAATTAAACATATACTGTGTTACCTACAAGGGACAATTGATATGGGTTTATTCTATTCAACGGAGTCACAACCTGAATTAATTAGCTATGCAGACGCTGGCTACCTTTCTGAATCACATAAAACTCGGTCTCAAATTAGGTATGTGTTTACTTATGGTAACACTACTATATCTTAGTGATTTGTGAAGTAAACATTGACTACAATTTCGTCAAATCATTCTGAAATAATTATAATTTATGAAGTAAGATGAGAGTGCATCTAGGTAAGATCTATAATTCAACATATTTAAGAAAGTTACGGATTATTTATAATTAAAGATACCTCGACGATATTATACGAAAATAATTTTGCGTGTATTGCACAGATTAAAGGAGGCAATATCAAAGGTGACAGGACGAAGTATATTTCTCCTAAAAATTTTTCATACACATGATCTCTAGAAAAGCGGTGATATTGATGTCCATCAAATACGTTTGAATGATAATTTGACAGACTTATTTAATAAAGCACTATCAACTGCAACATTTAAGAAACTTATGCATGGCATTAGTATGTGCCGTCTCAAAATTTTTTCACGAAACAAACAAGTTTTTATTAAATAGGAGGAGTTAAGTACTGTACTTTTTTTTTTCACTAAATTTTTTTTTCACTGAATTTTTTTAGTAATGTTTTAATAAGATAGTTTTAACACACACACACACACATGTATATATATATATATATATTGTAGTCATTCAAGGAGGAGTGTTGCGTACGAATGACTTCATCAAAATGGATCAAT
The DNA here is from genome assembly GCA_033060915.1 of Euryodendron excelsum. Taxonomy (NCBI): domain Eukaryota; kingdom Viridiplantae; phylum Streptophyta; class Magnoliopsida; order Ericales; family Pentaphylacaceae; genus Euryodendron; species Euryodendron excelsum. Next base: position 26,850,894 of record CM065385.1, on the reverse strand, counting down.
TTGTGGCAACGACTGCAATCACTCAAGACTTCCTTATGAAGTATAGCCAAAGACTTGATCAGCAATTCAATTGTATTAAATGATACTGCCTCAGCTCATCGGCTTCAAATCATTATAAATAAGAGTTCATGCAATGGTTTGCAGTATAACAAAAAATAGGAAAAAAAAACAAAAAAAAAATAAAAAAAGTAAAATATAAGTAAATTCTCAAAGATCATATTGTATTATATTTAGTTTTGTACTATCAATAAAGTCTTGAGTGATTCAAAAAATTTATCTCTAATTATTCTAAAAGAACTAATATGATAAATATTTAACAATTATTTAAAAATTATTTATTATTTTTGTGTTAAGTTATTTTATCTACTTTATATTTTCTTAGTTTTACAATACTGTTATAATTTATTAACTCGTGTACCATATGTTTTTCGGCTATCCGAGCACGATAAATTATTAAGTCGCAGTTCACCCCGCAAAATTTATTTTCACAATAAGCCCCTGAACCTTTCAGGAATCAGGAGAACGGTAAATAATCATATTGCAGTTAACCCCGTGGCTTTCTATTATTTTCCACAACAAGGCCCTAAACTTCGTTGATGACCATAGATCCGATTCCTGCTCGGTCACGGTTTGACTTGGCAACACCACCCTACCACTAAAAATTCATGAGCTGGAAAAAAGAACGGAGTTGAAACATGTTCGACCAATAGAAATCGAGTATTCAACCCTAACGATCCGACTTAAAAGTCCAACTTCACATCGCAACCGTCCACATAAGTTCAGAAAACACAACCAAGGCCATCCGTAACCGTCCGATACCGTACTCAAAAAGCACACGGATACTGAATAATAACCGTCCGATTGACTTTTCTCGCCGACGCCCCACACCCTATATGTATACCTATGTACTCTGTCGTTCCAAAGTTTTCATTGGCTTGTGGAGAGGGAGAGAGAAAGAAAGCGAAGAGTTTCATCGTTCGGCAAGTAAAGAGGTAGTTTCAATTTTGTTTTTCGAATATCTAGCGAATTAGGGTTTCGATTAACTTTATTTCACTTTCATGGTGTATTTTCGGCTTGTGCATCGATATGCAGTTCTAGTTTTCGATATTTAGCGTTTTAATTTCTGTGTTTTTGCTTTGCGCCTTTTGATCCTTGTGTTCCTGGGGAATATGGTTGATCTCTTCTGATGTTGTGGCTTCTCGAGTAATTTGTCTGTGTTTAAGATACTTGATTGGTTTTATCGATAATCTTTTGGAATTTGGGTTCACAAGAAAATTAGGGCTTCGTTATGGTGATCAAGAAGTTGGTGATTTTTCTTGATAATTCTTGATATCAGTGTCGAAATTTGAATATTTAAACTTTTTTTTCCTTGTTAATTTTTATGCTTTTAGGAGTGTATAATTTTTTCCTGGATAATTCACTGGTTAGGGCTTTTTGAGATTAGGAATACATCTCATCTTTCTTTCGATAAGCACTCAACTGCTCTCCTTTCCTCTTTTCTTTTCGTTGAGAGTTTTTCTCGCTTTCATAGTCTAGCATAACATTCGATTCTACTATGGCATAGTCTCTTATTTGGGGTACAAAGAGGCTTATAAAGTTAGGAATATGTGGTTAATTACACGAATTTTTGGTTTAGTCAGATGGCTCGTACCAAGCAAACTGCTCGTAAGTCCACTGGAGGAAAGGCTCCTAGGAAGCAGCTCGCTACTAAGGTCTGTCTCTGTCATATTTATATATACACTTTTGCATATGTACACACGTATATCTGTATGAATGCATATTTATCTATGTATTGAACTGGTGTTTGCTTTGTATGTCTAATGAAATGGGTTGTTGCAGGCTGCTCGCAAGTCTGCCCCAACCACTGGAGGGGTTAAGAAGCCTCACAGATACCGCCCTGGAACTGTTGCACTGCGGTGAGTTTGATTTGTGCAGAGAATTTAACAAATTTTTTGCTAGCTATGCCATTTTATTAATGAGACAATGTTGTAGAAATATTGATGTGTTCAGCTTAGTGGGGAGGATTTATTTGTTCTCTAAATGATATGCAGTGAAATCCGCAAGTACCAAAAGAGTACTGAACTTCTGATCAGGAAACTTCCGTTCCAGAGGCTTGTCCGTGAAATTGCTCAGGACTTCAAGGTGATATTTAATTCCACGTATATATGCTGTCGTTACAACTGGTGGCTTGATATGAGTATGAATGCTTTGTGATGGTATTTGCAGACTGATCTGCGTTTCCAGAGCCATGCAGTCCTAGCACTGCAGGAGGCTGCCGAGGCATACCTTGTGGGACTCTTTGAAGACACTAACCTCTGTGCCATCCATGCCAAGCGTGTGACCATCATGCCCAAGGACATTCAGTTGGCAAGGAGGATCAGGGGCGAGCGTGCTTAAGATGGTATTGTTTTGTGGGTGGGGGGGGGGGGGGGGGTTGGGGGGGGGGGGGGGGGGGGGGGGGGGGGGTTGTGTGTTTTACCTATGCTCCGTTCGGAATGGGAATTTGTGTTTTTGGTAAGAAAAAAAAAAAGAAAAAAAATTAAATAAAGTGAACGTAATTTTGTTTTTTTTTTTTCTTATTTTTTTAACTTAAAATTCGGTTTCAATCTAAGCATTAGTGTATGGGGGGTGTTCACGTAAGACCACGTTGAAGAAAGGAATGAAGAGGCTGGTTTTGTCAATTTATAGGTCAACATTAAAAGAAAAAACTAATTATCCCGATAGAAATTTTGTAGACCGAGCAATTTCGGATAATCACTTAAATATACAGGCGTATTTTACAAATATAGAATATTTATAGCAATAAAGTCAGTATGTTAAAAAGCACTAGTATCTAGCCGACTAGTACAGAATTAAGTGTGACTCGAGAATAAAATTCATTATTTTACAGTGGACTATTAGTTTTTGCCCCAATTTCATCATGTAGCACTTTAATTTTGTGTGAATTTTTAATTCAAACAGAACATAAAAGCACAAGGGAAAAATAAATTTTTTGAAATAATTATTCTTTATTTATTAAAAGTTAAAATTCTCTTTGGTCCTTGGCCAATGCTTGTTGATTGGATCCAGCGTCGTATGCAGCTAATTTGATGGTTGGTAGCTCGATCTACAGGCATCTACCTTTTATGTCAAGGAGTAAGAAGTTTCACCCGTTAATCTTTTTGGGGTCGTTCTATATGACTAAAGTATATTGGGTACTTTCACCCATCTTCCTTTTACCTTTTCTAGTCTCTTCTTGACTCTGTTCAGTATTATTTTGTTAGAAATCTTTGTTTGTTTATTGTACTGAGGGTAGGTTGGAGTTGAGTAATAGTTTTTGGCGTTGAGTTCAGAGCAAAATCCTCTAAACGTATTTCTATCAAATAGCGTTCCAGTATTAGAGACCAACTGGGGATACTGAACCATGTAATCATGTTCTTTTAGGCAAATCTCTTTGCATCTATCTTTCTTATGGTCGCCAATGCTTCAACTTTAATCCACTTCGTAAAATAATCAGTTGCCACATTGACGAATTTTTATTACTCGGAGCTCGAGGGAGGGGCCTGACAATATTCAGGCCTCACTTTGCAAGTGGCCACCCCTAACTAACCTTTTACTAGTCCCCAGCAAAACTAAGAAAAGAAAACATAATCTTCACTTTCGTGGGAGTTCTGGGTGTATTTAGCAAATACACCAAGCCTTTAAACCCTTAGGTTACCTTAGTAGACGAGTAGTGTCTCGTGAGGATTTCTAGAGATGATACCCACAAATATCGATCCAAGTCATATCAAATAGATAGTAGAGATACAACGGACATGCAAAAACTCCATTCAAAAGAAATCTCGATCCCCTTAAATCTTGTATCATGCAAGTTAAAGGTATAAAGTATCGAAGAGAGGAAATCACATTAAAGTGCACTATCAATGACGTATAACTCTACCGTCTCAACTCATGCAATTAAATCATTTATGCTTCGATTCCAAGTCTAACAAGACATATACTCAATTCAAAACATGAACACATAGGGTTCTCTCAACTGAAAGCTCGTCAAGATAGTAAATGGATAAGAAATGCAACACGAGCAACTCCCATCATAAAAAACTACTAAAACGTAAGTGTATCGACTTGGTATAGCTTCATGGAAGAACATTCACGGTTCAAATAACAACGAGAGAATTAAAATGTATGGACTTATACTCAAATGAATTAATAACTCATGTAATCTCGAACACGCTAAGGCCATGTGAAAGAAGAGCCGAGAATGGGAAAAGAAGAAAGCGTAATAGAACTTCAACACGTGCATTACGCACTACACATGATGACAAGATTGTAATCACTTCTAGTTTCCTAACTTTTCAACAATATTGGACTTTTTAACTTCCTTCACTTCTTGTATTGCTTCTCTTTTTTTATTATTTTTTTTAGAAATTCTTTTTCTCTTTTCTTCTCTTTCTTTTCAACCCCATACAACCTCACAAGCGTATAAGCAATGCATTAACTTAGCATTGACAATCTTCTCAAGATTATGTGTACACAAATATCGATAGAAAGAAATAAACATGAACGGCTCGAAAGAAATGAAATGGCCTCAACCTAAAATTCAGAAAATATTAAGTCAAAATCTCAAGGAAGTATAAGGAGTCAAGTACTCCAACTACTACTCAACATGCAAATCGAAATCAAGAATAATGAAACTATTCATTTAATGAAAGATTAACAAAGTATCTTTGACTAAATGTAAATCACTCCGAAAGATGATCATTAGGCTCTAAACTTACAAGGTACAATCTTTACCTTAAGGATATGTATGCATAAGAGAGATACGTAAGATGTCATATAGCATGCTTGTGCACAACGATGTAAAGTCTCTCTTATGATGGATTTATAACAAAAATTTGCAATGCATCACAACATAAAGGTGAATCAATTATTTATTCAAAATTAGTTCAATGCATGAAATAAAGTATCTCAACCCTTGATTGCAAGGATAGGAAAATAGCTATGGTTTCTCAAAAATATACTCAACACATCCATAATCAATAAAGAAAAGAATCTATTTAACTTTGAAATGCGAAGAGTCATATGCCGTTACAATGGAACCAAAAAACCAACCTGTTTCGGATGAATTCCACGTGCATTGGATACAATAAACCTAACTCAATAACTCATTAAATCCCATTGCAACTATGCATAAATTAAATCAAAAGATTTGAAAGAAAAGTTCTATCCATCCAATTTTCAAAAAACTAATATCCAAGAACATCCAAAAAACAACTATACATCCCAAATAAAATAAAAGATCAAGAGTTTTAGACTGAAAAGTAAATACATAAAGTAAAGACACAGTCTAAACTCCTACTAGTCATTCTCATCATCATCATCGTTGTCCCCTCCAACAGGCGGCTGCCCCCTCATCGTCATCGCGAGCATCTCCTGGAGGATAGCAGTGTGCCTCTCAACATGGTTCTTGATATTCTTCAACCGAGTGTCGGTCAAAGTAACCAAGGCATCCAACTTCTGTGCTTGCTGTTCTACGGGGGCCTGCAAACTAGCAATCTAGGCCCTTGAACTCTCTCCAAGCCCTGTGGCTTCCCCAGTGGCTCCCCCAGCTGTAAGCTTCTTCCTTAAGTCCTCTAACTCCTTCCTCTTCTTTTGGCCCTCATAACGGCTTAGAGTGTTATCATCAATGGGAATATCTTGATCCTAGGTGGTGAAATCTTGGGAAATCTTTACTTTCGAGTCTCTAATCAACTCGGTAAGTATGCAAGTAAAAGGGATCGGGCCTTGGGGATTAGGATGTGTATAGGCATGGTAGAACTACATGAACATGTATCGGGCAAGTCAATGGTCTTCCCCGTCCCAATGGCCCATAGTAGCTGTGCTCGATTAAGGCTCATGCCCACCGTTCTTTTCAGTGGCAACAAACAGTGGCAGGAAAACAAAAAGAGGATGAGGTATTTAGGCGTCAACTTAAGCTTATTGTATTGAACTACCTCATTCCACATTTTGCCCTGCTTAAACAATTCTTCACAAAAGACTGATAACGGAGGGGTGCCTATATCGGGGTACTTGAACTCTAGATTGGCTACTTGCCTGAGCCAACAGTATCGACAAAAAGTGTTAGGCTCTAGAATGATTTCCTTCCCCCAGACCCAAGACTTAATCTGCTCACTCCTCTTCTCAGCCACTGGGGAGAAGATGTTGGCCATAAACTCTACACAAAGGGTCAATATGCACTCCCCCTTATAGGAGGTCAACCCTAGCCAACCTCGATCGGTGAATTCCTTCTCCCAACCAATGCATCAAAGGCTTTAAACCTCATTTCTCTCTCAATCACTGCTCCATTCTGGATCCACACTTTCTTGTATGATTTCTCCTCATGGACTCCTAAAAACCTCGAGGCATCATGGACTTATTGGAAGCACTCACCGCTGGGGCCTTCCTTTTGGCCTCTTTAGACTCGGCAAGAGTTTTGGCCGAAGTCTTGGACTTCCCCGAGCCCTTACTAGATCTTTCACTGATTATTACCAACAATAACCACTCCACAAACCTGCAACAAAGCACAAACAACACATGAAACACCCAATCATAACAATGTTCAACAAGATGCACATGAAATGGGAGGTGCGTACCTAATGCTCAAAGGCCTAAATTGAATGGTCATTGTGCCTAGAAGTGGTCTATGATATCCTATATGCCTTAATTGGTGCCCATATCCATCGAATTATGCCACAATGGGCACCCAAGCATTTTGTCAAACACTAGGTGTGCGCATGTTTTGGTGGGATTTTAATGGAAATTTTCTAAGGCAAAGGCTTCCCAATCCTTCCTAGGGAACCCTAAGGTTCCTTTGGGATTCAATGGAGTCCAAATGCCCCCTTAATCTAAGCCTAAGCCTCAGTGAGGCATTTCATCGAACACATAGTGGGTAGTGAATTGTAAGTGTGCCTAGGGCATAATTCCTAGTGTTTCAATCACCCAATCCAAGATATATACAACCACTCAAAATACAACCCAACCCCCAATCAATTCTACGTGAAGCTTAGGGTCATACATGCAATTGGAAAAATATGGAAAATGTAGGGCACAAAACAAAAATGAAGACTCACCTTGGTAGAAAGCTAGGAGAAAAGAAGGGTTGCCCACAAATGTCCTAGGATGCCCTTGGGTGGCCTTAGGTAACAAGGAATTGCAATGCCAAAGTCTCTCACTTGAAATCCCCTTTTTCTCTCTCGGCTCTCTTTTTGTTTGAAAAAAAAACTTGAAATTGAAATGAACAAAACCACACCACAAAGCCTCATTTAAGTCAGAATTTTCACTTAGCGTTTGAATGGCTCTATGGGCGTTCGAACGCTAGGCAAAAATTGGGGCTCTTCGAAGCTGGCTGTTCGAATGGCTTATTAAGTGTTCAAATGGAAAGGCAAAATGGGACTACACCCTCTCGGGCTGTTCGAATGGCTTATCTAGATGTTCAAATGGCAAGGCAAAAATGGATTTTTTTTGATTTACATGGCCACGAGCTGTTCAAATGCCCACATGGGCTGTTGGAACGCTAAGGCCAATTTTTTTTTTTAATGCATGAAATTGCAAATATAACTACCCTATGTAAATATACACTAAGATTATACAAATAAATCTAACCTAACACATAAATATACACTAAGATTATAAACACCTAAAATGCTAAAACATGCACTACGAACTACTAGCTAGCTCTTCCCCCCCCCCCCCCCCCCCCCCCCCCCCCCCCCCCCCCCCCCCAACCCCAAAACTAGGGTACAACTACCCCCAACGTGACTCGATCCTAACGACTACTGTACAAACTACTAAAAGGCAATGCGATTCACTCAAAAGGTGGTGGATCACGCAAATCCACACAGTCGACCTCTCCCGACTCCAATTCAAGATAGGGCTTCAGGCGCTGCCCATTGACTTTAAAGTGATTGCCACTCTTGGGGTTTTCTATTTCAATTGCTCCATAAGATGAAACATCCCGCACTACAAAAGGTCCGAAGCATCTACTTTGAAGCTTACCCGGAAACAAATGCAACCGGGAATTATATAGAAGGACCTTTTGACCAACTTTGAAAGATTTACGAATGATGTGTTGGTCATGTAGTGATTTCATTTTTACTTTAGAGATCTTTGCATTCTCATAAGCATCATTCCGTATTTCATTGAGTTCATTGAGTTGCAATCTCCTAAGTGAGCCCGCCTCATCTAAACTCTTATTGAATTGATGGATTACCCAATAGGCCTTATGTTCTATTTCCACCAGAAGGTGGAACGCCTTTTTGTACACAAGCCTATATGGAGAAGACTCTAAGATGGTCTTATAAGCTGTCTTGTATGCCACAACGCATCCACTAACCTCGAGGACCAATCCTTTCAGTTCGGGTTAACAGTTTTCTTAAGAACTTGCTTGATTTCTCTATTTGCCAACTCAACTTGGTCTTGGGTCTGGGGATGATAAGGTGTACCAACCTTATGTATCACCTCGTACTTTCTCATCAACAGAGCTATAGGTCTATTACAAAAGTGGGAGCCACCATCACTGATTATAGCTCGTGGCATACCAAACCTAGAAAAGACATATTCCTTCAAAAACTTGACTACAACAGCATGGTCATTGGTATGTGCTAGTATAACTTCTACCCACTTAAACACTTAGTCTATGGCTACTAGAATGTACAGATACGCAGACAAACTAGGGAAGGGTCCCATGAAATCAATACCCCAACAGTCAAAAACCTTAAGAATGATGATAGGGGTAAGAGGCATCATGTGCCTCCTAGAAAGACTTCCTAGACATTGGCATTTATCACATGATGTACAGAAGAAATGAACGTCTCTAAACATGGTGGGCTAGTAGAAACCACTTTGCAAGATCTTGGCAATGGTTTTATGTGAAGAAAAGTGTCCACCGCATGCCTGTAAATGACAAAACTCGATTATGCTTTTCACCTCATCATCAGGAACACACCGACGGATTACTTAATCTGGATAATATTTGAACAGATATGGATCCTCCCAAGAAAAATACCTCACATGTCCAAAGAATTTCTTCCTATTAATGCTAGACCATTGTGAGGGAATCTTACATATAGCTAAGTAGTTAGCTATGTCGGCAAACCACGGTGCCATGGACCCTATAAGTGCATGAGCGTAGAAGAGTTGTTCATCCGGGAAGTATTCATTGATTGGAAGGGGGTCTTGGGCATCCCCATCAGTAGGAAGCCTCGACAGATGGTTGGTAACGACATTTGGACCCCTTTCTTCTCTCTAATCTCTATATGAAACTCTTGAAGCAAGAGAATCCAACGGATGAGTCATGGTTTTGCATCGGGCTTACTCAACAGATACGTAAGTGTAGAATGATCAGTGTATATGATAACCAAAGATCTAACCAAGTATGACCTAAACTTGTCTAATGCAAAGACCACAACGAGAAGCTCTTTCTCTATTGTGGTATAGTTTAGTTGGGCTTCATTGAGGGTCTTATTGGCATAGTAAATCACATATGGTTTCTTGTCTACCCTTTGCCATAAAACAACCCCCATTGTATAATTGCTTGCATCACACATCAACTCGAAAGTTAAAGACCAATTGGGTGATTTGATAATAGGTATAGTGGTTAGAAGACCTTTGAGCTTGTCAAAGGCTTCTTGGCATTGAGGTGTCTAAACAAATGGAACCTCCAGTGAAAGTAAATGGCACAAAAGTCTAGAAATAGCATTAAACCCTTCAATGAATTACCGGTAGAATTTGGCATGCCCTAGAAAAGACCGAATGTCACTGACACACTTAGGGGTAAGGAGGTGTTGGATTAACTCAACCTTAGACTGATCGAACTCTATCCCCTTGTTGGACACAATATGTCCAAGAACAATACCTTGTGCATGAAGTGATACTTCTCCCAATTAAGCACTAGATTGCTCTCCTCGCATCTCTCCAACACTCTCTCAAGGTGCTCTAAACAAGCCTCAAAAGTATCCCCATAAAATGAGAAGTTATCTATGAAAACTTTGAGGATCTTTTCAATCATGTGACTAAAAATGGACATCATGCACCTTTGAAAGGTGGCCGGTGCATTGTATAGGCCAAAAGGCATTCTTTTGTACGCATAGGTGCCAAGAAGGCACGTGAATGTAGTCTTATCCTAGTCTTCTAGAGCGATCTCAATCTGGTTGTAGTCGGAATACCCATCTAGGAAATAGTTGTATGCTTGGCTCGCTACTTTGTTCCAGAACTTGGTCCAAGAACAGAAGTAGGAAGTGATCTTTCCTAGTGGTTGCATTGAGTCTATGGTAGTCTATGCACATTCGCCATCTTGTTTGAATTCTAGTGGTAACTAGTTCATTTAGTTCATTCTTTACTACCGTAACTCCTGACTTCTTCGGGACGACTTGGGTTGGACTAACCCATTTAGAATCAAAGATGGGGTATATAATACCCGTATCGAGAAGCTTCAGTACTTCTCCTCTTATAATATCCTTCATGTTGGGGTTTAAGCGTCTTTGCATTTGACGCACAGATTTTGAATCCTCCTCAAGATATATACGATGAATACACATTAGAGGACTTATTCCATGAAGGTCCGCTATAGTCCAACCTAGAGCTTTCCTATGACTTTTCAGCACTTTTAAAACATATTCCTTTTGGCCTTCAGATAGGCTAGAGGATATGAAAACCGGATAGGATTCACCCTCACCTAAAAATGCATATTTTAAGGTAGAAGGTAAGGGTTTCCTTTCTAGAGTGGGTGACTTTTGTTCAGAAGGGACCAGCTTGACAGCACTTGGGGTAAGGGGCTCAAAAGCAGGGGTCTAATGATCCACATGCATGAAACTCTCACTCCCTTCCCCAACTCAAGCTGGGTCCCTATGACTTGCACTCTTAGATTCCAATTGGTTATTAGGCTCACTTCAAACCAGAGCCCTCTCAATTGGATCCTTTATGAACTCTCGGTCTACATGCTCCTGGACAATAGACTCAATGAAGTCTACCTCCTCTACGTTATCTACCTCCCTTTTTGCTTACCCACCGTGAATATGTTCATCTCTAAGGTCATATTACTAAATAACAACTTTAGTAACCCATTTTTACAATGAATAATTGCATTAGTAGTTGCAAGGAGTGGTCGTCCTAGAATGATAAGAATAAGACGGTTAGAGGATTTAATATCTATCTCGTGGGTATCTAAGAATATGAAATCGACAGGGTAGTAGACATTATTGTCGCGCCCCAATTTTTTGCACTAAAAAAAAGACAAGTGAGAAAAACACAATGCTCTCTCGTTAAAACTCATCCTCCTAGAAGGACGAGTGCGAGTAGGTTTGAATTAAAAAATTGATTTGATTAAGGGCTTTTAGAAACAATTTGGAGTAGCCACTTAACTTGATTAAGGTGAGTTAGGTCACCTAAAACTAAGCATAATCCGAAGATTATACTTAGGGTTTTTGAAAAAAGATTTTGAAAACTTCCTCAAGAGAGGATTTTTTGGAAAATAGGTTATTTGGCAACTTTTGAAAAAATGTAAGCCCTTGTTTGAAAATAACTCCATGTGGTCTTTGAAAACAGTGATCTAGGTTCGGAGGTTGGTTATATGCAGGGAAGACACACTAAGCCATCGCCCTATCCCGCCCTTGCGGTACCTACATATCTATTCACTCTAGGTTCATACATTCAGAATCTTTGATTAATATATGTCCAATACTATCTACTTTAAAAAAGAACTTTGAAAAAGAAGTTTGACATGATGCATGATATGTAAGTGCAAGAAAAAAACTTTGATGTTGAAAATAGATTTGAAAAGACTTAATTTGATTTTAAAAATAGATTTGAAAAGACTTGATTTTGAAAGAAGATTTTAGAAATTAGAGATTGGAAATAGATTTTACAATTAGAAACTTAAAATAGAATAAGGAATTGAAAATTTGAAAAAGGTTATGGAATTGGAAACTTAAGAAAAGTTACGAAATTAGAAACTTGAAAGAAATTACATAATTGAAAATTTGAAAATAATTATGAAATTGGAAACTTAGAAAAATTTATGAAATTAGAAACTTGAAAGAAATTATAAAATTGAAAATTTAAAAATAATTATGAAATTGAAAATTTGAAAAAAGTTATGACCGCACCCATGAGGGTTGCGTACGTATTCCTTTTTGGAAATCAGGTCAGTCGTAGTTCGGATAAGAGTCCGATCGAAAATAGAAGATTTTGATTGGAAAAAGAGTTTGATTTGAAACTTAGAATGGACGATTGGAATCGAGATGGAACATAGACCTAGAATTGAACTTGAAAGAGGATTTAACCCTTGAAAGAGAACTTGGACTAGATTTGAAAAGATAGAGATTTAAAAACATTTTGAAGTTTGAAATTAGAAAACCATCTTGGCTTAGAAAAGAGTTTTAGAAAAAAAGTGGAAGCTTCCTAACTTTAGGTTTAGGATTGAACTAAGATTTAGGCCTCCTAAGATTTAAGTTACCTAAGATTGGAGTACATGGTTGAATTAGGAAGGTTTGATTTAGATTTAAAAAGTTTGATTTTAGAAAATGGATTTAGGAAAGATTCGAATTACAAAAGGTTCAAATTAGGAAAGATTTGAGTTAGGAAAGTTGGATTTTAAGAAATATTTTAAAAAGAGATTTGACTGGATTTGAAAAACTTGACTTGGAATAGATTGAGAATAGTTAGGGTTTAGGAAAGATTGGACTTCGGAAAGCTTTAGGATTTGGAAAGTTCGAACTTAGGAAAGTTTTGAATTTAGAAAGTTTTAAAAATTAGGAAAGTTTTGGTTTTGAAAATATTTCAATCTAAGAAAGATTTGGAATTTGAAAAGTTTGATTTAGGAAAGAGTTAGAAAGTTTAGAAATTAGGAAATGATTGAATTAAGAAAGATTTGATTTCTATTTCCTAAGAGAGATGATTTGATTTTGTTTTAAAAAACGGAGGAATGGATTTGGTTTCCTAAGTTGGAAGACTAGATTTGATATGGAATTAGAAAGGGTGAGATTTGAAAAACTTAGATTTAGAAAATATAATTTGACATGAAAAAGAGGTTTAGGAAACCTAAGAGTTTGGTGTAGAAAATAAAATTTTGGAAAACTATGATGTGGAAAAGAAAAGTAGAAATTAGGGTTTCCTAACCTTTGGCTCTAAGGCTTGACTTGGGCTTCAAGAAAAGGAGATTTTTGGAAAGTAAATCTTTTGAAAGGAGTTTCTAGGAAGGAAACTAGAAGTGTTTTTAGAAAGTAGAATTTTGAATAGAGTTTTTGGAAAGGAGTCTGAAAATAATTTTTAGAAAGTAGATAAGAAAAAGAGATTTTTAGAAAGTAAGTTTAAAAAGAGATTTTTGGAGAGGATTTAAAAAAAGGTTTTGGAAAGGAGATTTTCAAAAAGTGATTTGGAAAGAGAATGAAATATGGACTTTTATAAGTCTCTAAAAATATCTCACTTTCTTAAAATGACTCTAACTATAGGAAGATTAGAACCATTCTAGGATTGTGGTTTTAAAAACAACAAAGATTTGAAATTATGGACCATGATAGTCATTTTAAATATAACACTTTCCTAAAGCAACCCTAACCATGACATGGCTAGAATCACCTTAAGATTGTGATTTTGACAAAAACAATTTTAGGGTTTACACCCAAAACTTATGCAACACTTTACAATCCTAACCATGGAGTGGTTAGAATCATCTTAGGATTGTAATTTTTGAAAACATGTTTGGAAGACCATAATTTTAGTGCAAATTTTGAAAGAGATTTTGATGCAAGTTTTTGAAAATAAGTTTAGAAAATGATTTTGAAAAGATGTATGAGTATGATATGCACAATGCAAGTAGGGTCGTGAACATGCAAGGATTAGGCTTCACCACATAATCAAGGGGGCTGAATCCACATGGTCTAAGGTCGAATTTGAGGAAAGCCCCTGACATGGTGATTTTCAACTATTTTTCCTACACATAAACCGGGAAAACCGTTGTTTTAAGCATGCAAGAGGGGGGGGGGGGGGAGAAGATAGGGGATTAAAATAGAAGAAAACCCATGTGGGTTAGGAGAGAGAAGAGAGAAAGGGGAAATCGCATAAACCTAAATAGAAAACCAACCTTGCGTCTTCTTTGATTTGCTTACTTTACTTCGCGTTGATCTTCTAAAGCTTCAAGATTGTAGCACCTTGAGTCTGCAATGGTTGGCTTGGAGACTCATATAGGCGCGTATTGAGTGTATGTATGCTAGGGTTAAAGTGTATGGTGGCTAGGGTTTGAAGAAGCTTAAGAGCTCTAGGGTTTGGAGAGAGTTTATGGAGTTAGATTGCTGACCCTTTTCATGAAAGGAAGAGGCTCTATATTTATAGACCAAAGAGTGACCTAGCGCATGTTATAGTAGCGTCAGGCTTAAAAATCCACTGGTGCCACTACGAGTGGCGCCAGGCCATTTTTTGGCTTGTAGTGGTGCCAGCCACTTAGAAAACTTTTTAAGATGGCAAGAAACATATCTTCGACCCTTGATACATAAGACAGAAGATTTGGGCGCCTGTCTTAGTGACTACCATGCATTTTTTAGCCTGGCTCCACAACGAGTGACTGTAAAAGGTCTGGGAATGTTTTGGAAGGAGGGGAATGGTTTGAACGGCCAAAAATGGGTAGAAACTCCTAAAATAGTGTCTCGGGGGTAATGGACTTGAAAAACAAGGTCAGAATTGTCGACCGAGCTATTAGGGACAAAACAGTTAACCAGACCTGAAAACCACCGGAATGGACTTGGAATGACTCATGAGGGGACTTGAAGGTTAGAAACACTATTTAGAGTGCTCCAATGGAGTCCTGGTTAGATACCCAGAGCCGATGTGGTTGGAAAAGGCGACCGGCCCACCTGGGGTAAAACAATTATTTTTGCACCGGGTTTGTCAGAATTGACTCGGAATGATCCGGAAAGATAATGGACGGTCTGAAATATTATAAAGATCATTCTCGAGAAGTTACTAGTTTGATACCCAGAGCCAGTGTGGCTCTCGGAGGCACTCGGATGCCCAGGAGCAAAATGGTCATTTTGACCAAATGGTCCTGAAATTGGCCCAGGATCAACTGGAAGGCACTTAAATATGCCAGATCATCTTTGGGATGATCTTGGAAGGGTGAACTTACCGTTCTGAGGACTTAGGTACTTTCTCGAGAAGCGTGCCAAAAATGGACAAGAGGCAGGTTAGTCATTTTTCACCGGATTGGGCTAGCAGGCACTGGTGTTGACCTAGGTTTTGAGTGTTTTTGTCACTCTTACTGTTTGTGACGAGTTGGTTTTCAATGGTATCTTATCCTTTGGTAAACGTGTAATGACCAAGAGGCAAATTCGGTCCCGTGACATAGGGGGTTTGTTGGTAATTCCCCAATGTCGACCTGTTTACGAGTATTTTTGCCACTCTGATGGTTGGGATATTTACGAGTGTTTCTACCACTCTGACGGTTCGTGTTCATTTCGGAGATTGCCTGATCTCGGGAAGTTGCTAGGTGGACTTATCATTTGAGGAATCAACTTTCTCAAAAGACGTGCTAAATAACCAACATTCTTCATTGGCGGGCTAGCAGGTGCCAAAGGTGGACCGTTCTACTAACTCGGGGACTTGGGGTCTTGGCCCGATCGATGGGTTTGAAAGATTTCGGAAAACCTTCAAAACTTGAAACAAAACTTTTAGGAAAAATGTTTTAAAACTTAAACAGGCTTTTGAGGTGAAAGCTTGAAAATTTGAATTTTTTGAAAATGGAATTTTGAAAGAAAAGAGCCTAGGAAACTCATGAAACTTTTTAGGGAAGAGAGTTTGAAAACTTTTGAAATATTTTTAGAACGGAGCTTTTGAAGGGTAAAGCTCGGGAAACCCAAGAAATGATTTTGAGATTAAACTTTTTGAAGGGAAAGTTAGGAGAACCTTAAGAATGGGGTCTTTTTGGCAGAGAAATCCTCAAGAAACTCGAAGGGTCTTTTAAAAACATTTTGAAAGAAGAACTTAGGAGAATTTTTTGAAAATAAAATTTTAGATGGGACTTTGGAGAAAAGACTTTTGGGAAATCCTTTAAAAACGGACTTTGGATTTAGAAAACTTTGCCTTTGACTTTGATAAGAATTTTGGATAGAGGAGTTCAAAAACTTTGGAATTTGAGAGACTTGATTGGAAGAAAAAATCCTTTGAAGGAGAGAATTAGAAAATTTTTAAAAATGAATTTTAATGAAAAACATTTGAGATTCAATTTTGAAAAGGACTTTAAGCCTTGATTTTTGGAATAGATTTTGGGAGCAAATGCTTAGTAACCTTAGGATTTGAAAATGATTTTGAAGATGAAGTTTTTGGAAGAGAGAGTTAGAAAACCTTTTAGGAACTGATTTTGGAAAAGAATTTTTGGAGGAAAAAAGTTAAGAAACTTTTTGAAAGCTTATTCATTTTTATTATTATTTTACCCCTTGTCTTTTTGATTGTATATACCATATTTTGATATTCTTACATTGGTTTACCTTTCAGGACGACCGGCGTGAGTGATGACGGCTCTTTGAGGAGTCGCCGGTCTGGGAAGAAGGCTCATCCAAATTTCGTTGGCTGCTCTAGTTGTTTTGGGGGTAGTCACAAATTAGCTAGCAGGGCATCCTCTAGTCAGAGCAGAAGGGGGAGTAGGCCTCTAGTCGACCCCTTCCCTCTTATCGAGCCAACTTTTGAGGAGGAGATGGACATCGTGGATGAGGCATCGGGCCTGGGAGATCACTGAGCGGGCAAAAACGGGTAACTTAAAGCTGCCCCTCCTTTTCTGTCTTGAATCGATATTTCGTCTGGCAGGATGATACTCCTCTGGAAAAATCAACGATAATATCTGATACTTCTTGAACCGGCACTCCATCTGGCAAAACACTTCTCCTTTGGGGAAGTCCAAGGTTGATGTTTGATACTTCTTGAACTGGCACTCTGTTTGGTGAAACGCTACTCCTCTAGGGAAGTCCAAGGTTGATTTTTGATACTTCTTGAATTGGCACTCTGTCTGGTGAAACGTTGCTCCTTTGGGGAAGTCCAAGGTTGATTTCTGATACTTCTTGAACTGGCACTCCGTCTGGCAAAACGCTGCTCCTCTGGGGAAGTCCAAGGTTGATTTCTTATACTTCTTGAATCGGCGCTCCGTCTGGCGAAACACTGCTCCTTTGGGTAAGTCTAAGTTTGATTTTTGATACTTCTTAAACCAGCACTTTGTCTGGCGAAACGTTGCTCCTCTGGGGAAGTCTAAGGTTGTTGTTTGATACTTCTTGAACTAGCACTCTGTTTAGCGAAACGCTGCTCCTCTGGGGTAGTCCATAGTTGATGTTTGATACTTCTTGAACCAGCACTCTGTCTGGCGAAATGTTGCTCTTCTGGGGAAGTCTAAAGTTGATTGGGGAGGTTGAGGGTGGGCCATTGCCCTATTATTTGCTTTTTGTCGACTAAGGAAGTTTGAACTTTCTAAGGTATATGCCAGTGTTGGAGATGTCTAAGGTTACTTGATCGTAGGGTGGCTTTAGCTTCTTTTTGTGTTTTATCTTGTTCCTTGTTTCCTAGTTGAGAGAGAGAGAAAGACATAGAATTAATTTTTGTGCAAAAAGAGTTTAAAAATGCCCTGATAAGGGATGAATGTGTGTCATACTTTTTCATGGAATTAAATGCATGACCTATTTTTTATGAATGCATGGGTTTATATAAGAATAGAATTGAACGCATGTCCTACTTTTTTATGAATGCACAGGTTCATACAGAAATGGAATTGAATGCATGTTATACTTTTGGATGAATGCACCTACAAGAATGTAATTGAATGCATGTCATGCTTTTTGTTGAATGCATGAATAGATACAAACTACAGAGGAATTTAATGGATGTACATGTTATACATGACATGGATGTATTAGTACTACATGTATATAAGCTATTTATAAAGAATGTCCCAAGATTGCCCTAGGATTTATACTCTCGGGATTTTGTTTCCCTTCCAGGATTCTGCCCCATTTAGTTTTACCCCATTCTTATCGGGGTGTGATAGCATTTGACCCATTCTCCAAGGATCTTGACCTTTTAGTTTGCTATCCTATCCCTACTTTCTACAGGGTTATTGTTTTGGGTTTTTCTGACCTCACTTGGTTTTCTCTCTCAGATTTCCAAAATGCCACCATGGTTTGAGCGATAACTTGCACGCCCTTTGCAGAGTGATAAACAGCTATGCCCTCAATTCGATAAGATTTCTTTTAGGACCGTAATGTATGCTGGGTTTAGGGGTTGTAAGAAACGAAGGGATATTTAGGCTCAAAGATCTTCTTTTAATAAGTTGTTTAAACCAAAACTATATGAGCACACCTGGGAGCATGAGATTGCCATTTCATTCCTTTCCAGTTCTCCTTTCTCATCCTACTTGTCTTGGTATTGTTAAGGCTTATTTGGACTAAGCAATTTTCTACGATCAAAGACGACTTTAATTTGGACCGTAGCGTAGGCAAGGTTACGGGGTTTATGAATGAAAGGGTACAAAGGCTTAAAATTATCACTTGTGCGGTTTCGAAAGACCAATGATCACTTTTGGGAATTTAACTTCCATTCACTGATTTCGTCTTTCCTTCATACTCTTGTTGTTCTTTTAGACTGCTTTTTGCCTTATAATTTAAGATTTTTTTTCATCAAGAAATTTGTTGCTAAGTCGATTGTTGGATATGTCAACTTTTTTATTTATATTTTGGGATGACAATATCGTCTTTTAAAGATCACCAAGAACACAATATCTTCTTTACTAGAGACACCTTTGATGCCATAACTTCTTGAAAATCACCATTTTCAACGTTGCTCATTATATCTTCTTGGAAATCACCCTTTCCATCATTGCTCATTAGTTCCTACTTATGACTTTTGCCTTAACCCAATGTGGGCGGTGACCATATGGTCAGTTTTCTTGAAAAATTGTAACCGGCTCAAGTGGGCTTTGCAAAGGAATTTTTTTGTGTATAGTAGTAGAATTGAGGGCCTCTCATCATTTCGAATTGAATTGCTTAGTCCATAAAGCCTTTATACAAAATTTAGACAATGTTCCTAAAAAAAATGGTGTGTTTCTGCCAATAACCCCTAGATGTTATATCAAATCAACTACTCTGAGCTTACCCCAGTGTGGGGGATGGTTATTGGCTTGGGGATATCTGAAAAGAAATCATGTACGGTTCTAGTGGGCTGAGCAAAGGGTAGTGTTTATTTCTTTTTGAATGAAGAGAACAATGGCTTCTTATTATTTTGAGAACTCGGATGCCCATCGCTTAGCCAGGATATCACGCAAGTGTCGCCTCGTTAATGAACTCCATGCCTCTTTGTTGAGACTACCTTCCTCCTATCTCTCACTCTCTTTGTCTGTCTCTTGAAGGTTTTAACCCCTTTTGAGTGAGTTGCCCATGCTATCACATCCTTCAAGTCGAGTCATTACAAAATGGAAAAGAATCCCTAAAAGTAATAATTATCTACAAGAGTATGAGACAAAGGGAAGTAAACTGAGACCTATCTCTTTTTCATTTCAAATCATAAATGCATGGCATGCGATGTTTGTTTAAAGGAGATATGCAAGAAAAGAAAGATAGAAAGAAAATAGACGAATTTTGTGGAAACCACCCTTTTCTTGTGAGCCTTTTGGTGAGAACCTTTAATAGGGTTTTCAGCTCATGACGGCGTCCTCCATGCTCCACTTGCAGTGTATTTCATCTGATTATGCAGGGGTGGCTAGGCTCGAGGATTGGATGCAGTGGCAACAAGGTGCCAAGGTGATGGCAAGAGAGAGAGCATCTTGTGGATGGATGGTCCACCCCTTTTTATTCTTCTAAGGGGATCATGCCTATTCCAACAATTGGTTCCGTTCTCATATGAATTGTGAATGGGATGGGGATGTAAGGAGGGATTTCATGAGTTTAGTTATGCTTTTTGACATAAAAAAAGAAAAAGAGAAAAATATAGTACAATTAGCATGTGGAGTTAGAGATTTTATGTGATGCATGTCCTATGGAGGTTCCTTTTTTTTTTTTTTTTTAAGGGAATCTAGGCATGATGCTGAGCTCGTTTTGGAGGGAGATTTTGCCCCTTATGCAATATAATACCTCTTCAGCATGAGCCGATTGATGTTTCTTTATTTGGGTAATCCCACCTCTTTGGACAGAGAGAGATTTGGGGCCTTTCTTGAGATATGGTTCTATACATGCCATGAACCCTTAGGGTTGAGGAAACCTTAGGAGTTTTGGTAGGTTTGGTTCAATTAACATGAGATCAGATTGCTCCTTTCTCTCTACGGTTGATTAGATGCAAGAAAATGAAATGACTTGAGTTTCTTGGAACTTTTGTCTTGGAATGGATATGGGTACATAAGCCTAATAGAAGTGAATGTGTGAGCAGTATGATGACAATAAATGAATGGTTTAGAAAAACCCCCTTCCTATCTTGCTTTTGTCTTTGGTTCTCTTGGTACTTGGAGATGAGGAGGGGGAGGATAGAAGATAAGAAACGAAAGAGAAGTTAGTGCCTTGATTTGAAATTTTTTATGCAATGCATGTCCTAAGGGTGCCCCTGCTTGAGAGGGAGACTAAGCATGATGTATTGGCTCACTTTTGGAGATAGGAGGTTTGCCCCTGTATGCAAATACCTTACCGTTGATCAGGAACCTACGTTCATTTATACGTTCATTCATTTGCGGAAAATAAAAAGGTAAAAAGGTATATTGAACTTTTGGATTTAAAATACAGGAGAATCAAAGTACACTTTAATAGGGGGAGGGGGATCATTTTCCTTTAGACTTTCACCTATCTATTTTTACAATTGAAATCATAAACTACTCTTGAATCTTGGGATTCGCCTTCTTCGAGCTTGATGTTGAGGAGGTCATTGAGGGACCTCGCTGGATTGCCCCTTGTCTTCTTGGCAATCCTATCTTCTTGAGTATAGAAGAATTGGGGCCCCTCTTATGGAATGACTTAAAATACATGCAATGAATCCTTAGGGTTGCATGGGAACCCTTAGGGTTTGAGGTAGGTTTAATGCAAGGGAGAGTGACCTTGGTGTCACTCTCTATGGGTTGATCATAAGCATGAGAATGCAGTTATTTGAGTTACTTTAGAACTCTTGTCTTGGGATGAAATATTGTATGCATGAATATAGTGCAAAGAGTATAAGGAGAGAGAATGCAATTGAAGTAAACATGCATGCATGAACAGTTAGACGAGCATTATAATGATAAGTGTACAGTCATTATAGCAACATGAATAAACAAATATAAAAGAAAGTAAAGCAGTTATCCTTTCCTCCTTGGTTTTGAAAACGGTGTGCGTGTCCTAAATCCGGCAGAGGTTCGGCTATGCATGGTGTCTATATGAGCATGAGGTTGAGGGTTTACTAATGCTTCCTAAGAAGGCTTGGTTCCCAGATCTTCAAACCTAGGCCCACTCCCTGAGGTGGTGCCATTATCGGTTGGTGATCCGAGCGGGGGAACCATCAAGAGGCTGTAGGTGAAGAAATTGACACAATATCTTGCCCACAACCAATGTACCGTTCCCACTTCTAACTAGAAGGGACATATCAGGGTAGAGAATGCAAATATGTAGAATGCAAGTGCACGTAAAGTGTGTGTGTGTGTGATTTTTGAAAATTGGAGAAAAGAGCCCAACAACTTCCATCCATCCTGTCCATTCCAAACATTCATTCATACATGACAGTTAATATAACATGAAACAAATATGAACAAATGTTCACCTACAAAAAAAATATGCAAAAGTTAGTACCTTAAATGACAAACTTAATACAAGATAGAATGAATATGAGTACAGTGCAAACAATGACATGTTTTTTTTTTTTTGAAAACAACTTGGAAAACTGGATTTTGAAAGTTTGAAGTGGATAGAATTGGATAACTTAATCAAAGACTCCAAGTGGGTGAGGGTAAAGGGACATGATATGGTCTAACCTTTTGAGTGTCCCCAGCTGAGTCCTTAGCTGTCGCGCCCCGATTTTTTGCACTAAAAAAAAGACAAGTGAGAAAAACACAATGCTCTCTCGTTAAAACTCATCCTCCTAGAAGGACGAGTGTGACTAGGTTTGAATTGAAAATTTGATTTGATTAAGGGCTTTTAGAAAACAATTTGGAGTCGCCACCTAACTTGATTAAGGTGAGTTAGGTCACCTAAAACTAAGTATAATCTGAAGATTACGCTTAGGGTTTTTGAAAAAAGATTTTGAAAACTTCCTCAAGAGAGGATTTTTTAGAAAATAGGTTGGTTGGCAACTTTTGGAAAAATGTAAGCCCTTTTTGAAAATAACTCTATTTGATCTTTGAAAACAATGATCTAGGTTCAGAGGTTGGTTATGTGTAGGGAAAACGCACTAAGCCATCACCCTACCCCACCCTTACGGTATCTACATATCTATTCACTCTAGGTTCACTCATTCGGAATCTTTGATTAATATATGTCTAATACTATCCACTTTAAAAAAGAACTTTGAAAAAGAAGTTTGAAATGATGCATGATATGTAAGTGCAAGAAAAAAATTTTGACTTTGAAAATAGATTTGAAAAGACTTGATTTGATTTTGAAAATAGATTTGAAAAGACTTGATTTTGAAAGAATGTTTTAGAAATTAGAAACTTAAAATAGAATAAGGAATTGAAAATTTGAAAAAGGTTATGGAATTAGAAACTTAAGAAAAGTTATGAAATTAGAAACTTGAAGGAAATTATAGAATTGGAAATTTGAAAAAAATTATGACTACACCCATGAGGGTTGCCTACGTATCCCTTTTTGAGAATCAGGTTAGTTGTAGTTCAGATAAGAGTCTGATCGAAAATAAAAGATTTTGATTGGAAAAAGAGTTTGATTTGAAACTTAGAATGGAAGATTGGAATCAAGATGGAACTTAGACCTAGAATTGAACTTGAAAGAGGACTTGACCCTTGAAAGAGAACTTGGACTAGATTTAGAAAGATAAAAATTTGAAAATATTTTGAAGTTTGAAATTAGAAAACCATCTTGGCTTAGAAAAGAGTTTTAGAAAAAAAGTGGAAGCTTCCTAACTTTAGGTTTAGGAGTGAACTAAGATTTAGGCCTCCTAAGGTTTAGGTTACCTAAGATTGGAATATGTGGTTGGATTAGGAAGGTTTGATTTAGATTTGAAAAGGTTGATTTTAGAAAGTTGGATTTAGGAAAGGTTCGAATTAGAAAAGGTTCAAATTAGGAAAGATTTGAATTAGGAAAGTTAGATTTTAAGAAAGATTTTGAAAAGAGATTTGACTTTATTTGAAAAAATTGACTTGGAATAGATTGAGAATAGTTAAGGTTTAGGAAAGATTGGACTTTGGAAAGCTTTAGGATTTAGAAAATTCGAACTTAGAAAAGTTATGAATTTAGAAAGCTTTGAAAATTAGGAAAGTTTTTGTTTTGGAAAGATTTCAATCTAAGAAAGATTTGGAATTTGAAAAGTTTGATTTAGGAAAGAGTTAGAAAGTTCAAAAATTAGGAAATGATTGAATTAAGAAAGATTTGATCTCTATTTCCAAAAAGAGATGATTTGATTTTGTTTCAAAAAACGGAGGATTGGATTTTGTTTCCTAAGTTGGAGGACTAGATTTGACATAGAATTAGAAAGGGTGAGATTTGAAAAACAAAGATTTAGAAAATATGATTTGACATGAAAAAGAGGTTTAGGAAACCTAAGAGTCTAATGTGGAAAATAGAATTTTGGAAAACTATGATTAGATGTGGAAAAGGAAAGTAGAAATTAGGGTTTCTTAACCATTGGCTCTAAGGCTGGACTTGGGCTTCAAGAAAAAGAGATTTTTGAAAAGTAAATCTTTTGAAAAGAGTTTCTAGGAAGGAAACTTAAATAGTGTTTTTAAAAAGTAGAATTTTGAAGAGAGTTTTTGGAAAGGAGTTTGAAAAGAAATTTTAGAAAGTAGATTAGAAAAAGAGATTTTTAGAAAGTTAGTTTAAAAAGAGATTTTTGGAGATGAATTAAAAAGAGGTTTTGGAAAGGAGAGTTTCAAAAGTGATTTGGAAAGAGAATGGAATATGGACTTTTACAAGTCTCTAAAAATATCTCACTTTTCTAAAACGAGTCTAACCATAGAAAGATTAGAACCATTCTAGGATTGTGGTTTTGAAAACAACAAAGATTTGAAATTATGGACCGTGATAGTCACTTTAAATATAACACTTTCCTAAAATAACCCTAACCAAGAAATGGTTAGAATCATCTTAAGATTATGATTTTAATAAAAACAATTTTAGGGTTTACACCCAAAACTTATGCAACACTTTCCTAAAACAATCGTAACCATGGAGTGGTTAGAATCATCTTAAGATTTTGATTTTTGAAAACATGTTTAGAAGAAGAAAATTTTAATGCAAGTTTTGAAAGAGATTTTGATGCAAGAATTTGAAAACAAGTTTAAAACATGATTTTGAAAAGATGCATGGGTATGATATGCACAGTGCAAGTAGGGTCGTGAACATACAAAGTTTAGGCTTCACCACATAATCAAGGGGGCCGAATCCACATGGTCTAACGTCGAATTAGAGGAAAACCCTCAACACGGTGACTTTCAACCATTCTTCCTACACATGAACTGGGAAAACCGTAGTTTCAAGCATGATAGAAAGGGGGGGAAGAATATTGGGGATTAAAATAGAAGAAAATCCTAGTTGGTTAGGAAAGAGAAGAGAGAAAAGAGAAGGGGAAATCACATAAACGTAAATAGAAAACCAATATTGCGTCTTCTTTGATTTGCTTGCTTTACTTGCTTTACTTTACGTTGATCTTCTAGAGCTTCAAGATTGCAGCACCTTGAGTCTTCAATGGTCGGCTTGGAGGCTTGTATAGGCACGTATTGAGTGTATGTATGCTATGGTTAAAGTGTATGGGGGCTAGAGTTTCAGGAAGCCTAAGAGAGCTAGGGTTTGGAGAGAGTTTGAGGGTTGTATATATATAGAGAGAGTTTCTAGAGTTAGATTGTCGACCCTTTTCACGCAGGGAAAATGCTTTGTATTTATAGACCAAAGAGTGACCTGACGCTTGTTGTAGTGGGGCTAGGCTTTAAAATCCACTAGCGCCACTAGGAGTGGCATTAGGCCATTTTTTTGGCTTGGCACCACTACTAGTGGCACCAACCATTTAGGAAACTTTTAAGGAAGCAAGAAACATATCTTCGACTCTTGATAAGCAAGATAGAAGATTTGGGCACCTGCTATAGTGACTACCATGCATTTTTTAGCCTGGCTCCACTAGGAGTGACCTTGGAAGGTCTAGGAATGTTCCGGAAGGCCGAGAATGGTCTGGAAGGCCAGAAATGGGTAGAAATTCCTAAAATAGTGTCTCGGGGGTAATGGACTTGAAAAACAAGGTCAGAATTGTCGACCGAGCTATTAGGGGCAAAACAGTCAACTAGACTGAAAAACCACCGAAATGGATTCGGAATGACTCATAAGAGGACTTGAAGGTTGGAAACACTATCCAGAGTGCTGCAAAGGAGTGCCGGTTTGATACCCAGAGCCAGTGTGATTGGAAAAGGCAATCGGCCCACCTATGGTAAAACAGTCATTTTTGCATCAGGTTTGCTAGAATTGACTCGGAATGATCTGAAAAGATAATGGACGGTCAAAAATACTATAAGAAGCATTATTGGGAGGTTACTGGTTTGATACCCAAAGCCGGTGTCGCTCCTGGAGGCACTCGGATGCCTAGGGGCAAAATGGTCATTTTGACCAAATGGTCCCGAAATTGGCCCGGGATCGACTGGAAGGTACTTAAACATCCTGGATCGTCTTTGGGACAATCTTGGAAGGGTGGACTTACAGTTCTGAGGACTTAGGTACTTTCTTGAGAAGCGTGCCAAAAATGGCCCAATGAGCAGGTTGGTCATTTTTCACCGGAGTGGGCTAGCAAGCACTGGTGTTGACCTGAGTTTTAAGTGTTTTCATCACTCTGATGGTCTGTGACGAGTTGGTTTCCAAAGGTATCTGGTTCTTTGGTAAACGTGTCACGGCCAAGAGGCGAATTCGATCCCGTGACATACGGGGTTCTTTGGCAATTCCCCAATGTCGACCTATTTAAGAGTGTTTCTGCCACTCTGACAGTTGCGATATTTATGAGTATTTCCACCACTTGATAGTTCACGTTCATTTAAGAGATTGCCTAATCTCGGGAAGCTGCTAGGTGGATTTATTGTCTAAGGAATTAACTTTTCGAAAGACGTGCCGAATAACGGACATTCTTCATTGGTGGGCTAGCAGGAGCCAAAGGTGGACGGTTCTACCATCTCGGGGACTTGGGGTCTCGCCCCGGTCGACGGGTTTGAAAGGACTTATCGTTCCGAAGAGTTTTCTCAAAAAACGTGCCAGATTGGATGGTCTTACCATCTGAGGGTTTAACTTTCTCGAAAGACGTGCCAAATTGAGTTTGATTGAATTGGACTAGAATTGGAACTGGAATTTAAGTTGAATTTGTGATTGAAATGGGGACTTTTCTGTCTCTAGGAAGACGTGACAACTGAAATAGGACTGTGCAATGCCATATGGGTGTTGTGGTCATTTTGCCTGGGCCCACGAAGTGATTGATTGGTTGGATTGAGTTTGAAAAGTTGGTTTGAACTCGAATATGTCTATGTTAATTTAAATATGAATCCTGTCGGACCGGAGATTGTCGAGTGGGCAAAAATGGGGTGCTTACAATTGTCCACTTGAATGAGAACATCCTCGATGATTCCTCAAGGCACCTTAAAAGAACGATCAACCATATCTAGTGTAACTTGAGTAGGGCTCAACTCTCCTAGACCTAGTTCCTTATAAATAGAATATGGAAGCAGATTAACACTAGAACCTAGGTCAAGAAGGGCTCGATCTATCCTATGGCCTCCTATGATGCACAAAATAGTAGGACAATCGGGGTCCTTATTCTTCGGTGTAGTTTTGCATTGAAGGATGACACTTTGGCTCTCATTCATCATTGTCGTCTCCTTAACATGCAAGTTCCTTTTAACAGTACACAAGTCCTTCAAGAACTTGGCATAGGAAGGTATTTGTTTGATGGCATCCAAGATAGGAATGTTGACTCGTTGAAAATCTCATAAATTTTAGAATTTAGAGATTATTTCTTAGGTCTCATCAATCTATGAGGAAACGGGCATGTTTTAAATCTTTAATGCTCAGACCTTCAGATGCATCAATGAATTGTTTTGACAACTCAGAATGGTTCTCATTTTCTTTCTCTTCACTCTCTTTATTTTTCTCACTCTTCTCTCTCTCTTGCTCATGTCCTATCCCTGCAGACTCATCCTTTTTCCCTTGGTTGTTTTCTTTAAGAGTGATGGTTTTTGTCTAATTGTTTTCTGTTCCTAAGGGTGGTGATGGCCTAAACTTGTTCGTGTGGAGTGTTAACATAATTTTCAAGTTTCGGGTTTGATTGGGGTTGGGCAGGAAATTGCCCTTATGTTTGTTGAGTCATTAACAACTTAGGGATGTCTTTGACTATAGTGTTGGTTTTCCCCTGTGATTGTTCCAGATTTGTGACCCTAGTTGTGAGTGCTCTCATATTGTTGGTCACTTGATTGTCCTCATTGTTTCTCCTATGAGGAGGTTGGTATTATGCCGGTTGAGTTACGTATGGTTATTGTACCAGTGGTGCGGAATAAGGCATCGATTGGCCTCGAAAAGGTTGTGATGGTTGGTGAAAAGCTTGTAGGGGTTGTTGGAATGGTTGAGGGTTTTGAGGACCCTCTTGTTTCCACCCAAAATTAGGGTGATTCCTCTAACTTGGGTTATATGTATTGGAGTAGGGGTTATTCCCACTTTGGTTTTGCTACCTCCCTTGAAATTAGCCAACCACATTTACTTGGCCATGAAGTGCTTCCCTCACCCCCTGTATAACTGGACATGATGCAGTGTCATGGTCCAATGTGTCACAAACTAAACAAAGCGAGGGTGTCTCAACCGGTATGAAAGTGGCGGCCTTAGAAGTTTCCAAAGCCTCCAACTTGCGTATGAGTGACGTGACTCTAGCTTGTAGGTCTTCTACTTCCCCGAGTTGGTGTTTGACTCTGACATGTGGGGTAGTGGGCTTGTCTATATGATTTTGAGTTGTATGATTTTGAGTGCCCATGCTAGCCCAATCTCTAGCCAAATTAGGTAGATAGTCAAAGTAATTGTATACCTTAGTGCGGTTTTTATCTGGATAGGTCCCGGCGCACATTGATTCTACAAACATCTTCAATTGAGGAGTCAATGAAGAATAGAACGTGTTTATTATGTGCCATTTTGGGAAACCGTGATGTGGACATACGAATAATAGATCCTTGAACCTCTCCTAACATTGGAAGAAAGTCTCACCACTGTTCGGTACAAATTGAGAGATGGTACGTAGTCACGCCTCAGTGCGATTTTCATGGAAGAACTTTTTCAAGAACTTCCCTTGAAATGTGTGTCATGAATGTATGGACATAGGCCATAGTGAATTGAACTATGCTTTGGCTCTGTCCTTTAAAGTGAATGGGAAGAGTTTTAAAAGTAAAACCTCCCAAGGACATGCATTATCTAGGAAAATGATCATGCATCCTCAAATTCCTTGATGTGTATGTACGGTTGCTTTGAATCAGAGGCATGAAACTCGGGCATGGCTTGTAGCATTCCTAGTTTCAAATTTAAAGTGGTTAGGTGTGCATGAAGTATTATGGCAGATGTTGGTGTTTGTCTTAAGGGATTCATATAATCCCTCATGGTACGGTTTTGTGTCTCAGTTTTCCCTACGTTGCTTCCCTGTTCATGGCCATTGTTTCGGCCATTGTGCCCATTATGTCCATTGTTTCCATTGTTTCCATCCTTGGGGACGTGTCCCAATGGTGGATCATCAATGTTTTTCATAGGTGTGGGCTGTGAATCAACCAAGGGAAATCGAGATAAGTTTGTTGGATTAAAACGAGTAGGTGATGGAGTTAAATAACCCGGTGGAAGGTTACGTAAATACGAGACTCTACAAAGACGATGTGCGTGATCTCCAAAGAATAAGGACATACAAATGCAATGCACACATCAATCAAGTCTTATCAAGTCCTTTTGAACCTCCAATCTTCATAGAAATGTCAACTCCGTTGCCCACAAAAAATTTAAATGCAACCCAATCGATCCCCCAATCTCCACATAGAAGGCAAAACCATCAATAAACAATCAGCACGTAGCCTAACCTCCTCTGGTTCTGCCTCCTAACTACAAAATGCCTAGACCCCTAAAAAGAAGAAAAATAAGTAAACATCCTAAAATTCTAACACCATAAAACAAAAATGATGGAACGAAGTTACCGAATGGCCTTAACTGACGATTCCTCCATGGTTGTAGGTTGATGGTGAAGCAGTCCGCTAAATTTTGCATTGACTGAGGTTCGTGTTCTAGCAAGCCTCTTGTAGTCACTTGTGCGAAAGCAAGGCTCCTCAACAACGATGCCAAAACTTGACTTGCGTCAACCGTGCACACTTGAGATGGTCCCAAGTGAAAGCTGGTGAAGCAGTATAACTCGGAGTCTGAGATTGTTCCCACAAGGAGCTATGTGTATAGGACTGAAAGAACTAGAACTATCCTCTCAATCGCTCACAAAATCCGAACAAAATTCTTCTAAAAGGAAAACAAAAATCTGATTGTTTTGGAAATGGTTTGATAAACTAGCTAACAAGCAAATGCTAAACAACTTCAACAAAATTTGATTTTAACTTAATGAGACAAAGTCTCAGGATTAATTGATCTAACTGATTGTTTTTCTTGGAATTTCAAAGGAGGTATTTTATAATTCAAATCCTTCGACTACGTCATGAGTCTCCGATTCAGAAGTTCTAACGATGAAAATGAGGTGTTCTTTAGAAATTCAACTTCTAGAATAAATCGAGTTTTTAGATTTAAGAACAAATACCATCGATTCGTGTAGCGCATATGCTGAGTATAGACTCATGCATAAATATTACCAAATATAATCAATCATTCAAGTTTTCAATGTTTTCTAGTACGAAGAACACGAAGAAAAATAAAAACAAAAATTTAGCTTTAAAACCCAAAATCTAGCCCCCTATGTTCATCCAAGACTTTCAATCGGTCTTCACAATCAATCCTGAGATGGAAAGAGTTAACTACTTCTATCTATCTATGGAATAACTTCGAAATAATTGAAGAAATACTGGAAATATGAATTTAATGCAAGTAAACAAAGGAAATCTTGAATTTAATGCAAGAAAATGGAAGAACTTGTATTGAAACTAGTGTTTAAGGGATTACAATTACAAAATAAGCAACAATCTATCAAATGTAGGCTAAATAAATGAAAAACTTACAAAAACCCTTTATTCTAGCTACCTCCCTCCTCTCTCATTCGAACATAAGTTTATTATTTGCAGGGATTGCAATTTGAACCCTAAATATGGTATAAAATAGCCTTGGCATTTGAACAGTGGAATGGGCGTTCGAACGCCAGTAACTTATTCTTTGCCGTTTGAACGGCTACACTTGGTGTTCGAATGCTAGGCCAAATCTCGGATGCAAGCTCTCGGG
Source organism: Euryodendron excelsum (assembly GCA_033060915.1). Taxonomy (NCBI): domain Eukaryota; kingdom Viridiplantae; phylum Streptophyta; class Magnoliopsida; order Ericales; family Pentaphylacaceae; genus Euryodendron; species Euryodendron excelsum. The sequence continues at coordinate 26,820,325 of CM065385.1, read as the reverse complement.
CTGTTCGAGCTGTGGCTTATGGCGTTTGAACGGCAGGCAAATTTCCTTTTTCTTCTTTCCGTTTGAACGGCTGTCTGGGCATTCAAATGGTAAACCCTTTTTTTTGCTCCTTTTGGAATCGCCTTGTTTAAGGCCTTTGGAGTCAGAATTTGACGACGCTCATTAGACGCAAACATGTGTAACTTTGAGAGAGCTTTCCAACAACGTATTATTCATCCCCTTCTAATCTATGAGTAGAAACGTGTACATTTCTCGAGATAAAGCCTCGACGACGGTCCTTGATGAGCCATGGTTGTAGCTTGGATCACTTCTTTGACTCCAAATCAAATTCCTTAACTTTAAATACCTTAAATGAGATTGAGTACGAGGTTACATGCAATATAAAGTAAAGAAATCATAATTAAGTCTAATCTACGGCTATCAAAGGTCGTTTTAGTGGCCATAGACTATACTTATCTAGCATAATCAGTGGCCAAGGACTAGTTATTATGCTAAGGTCCTTTGTAGGCTAATATCTTAAGGGTGAGAACTTTTGGCACTTCTCACACTTCATCACATATTGAGTAACGTCTTTTTGTATGTAGGGCCACCAGTACTATTGAGAGATGGCACGACGGGCTATTGATCTGCCACCAATGTGACTTTCACAAATCTCTTCATGGATCTCATAGAGAATGCTCTAAACCTTATCTAGGTGGACACAATACAGGTAGGGTCTAGAGAAAGAGTTTCTGTATAACTCTTGGTCGGTTGAGATCCAAAACTTTAATGCTTTGTATTTAGTCTTTCGAGCCTTGTTTCTATCTTCCAACAATAGGTCATCCTTCAAGTAGGCTATGATTAGGTCCATCCATGAAGGGCCCAATAGCTCGATTGTTAGTGTGAGGTCCTTATTCTAATCAATGCTTGGTGCAACCATTGTCTCAACATAAACTGTCCTTTTAGAACGTGACTGGAGGGCTGTAACTAGTGTGGCCAATGCATCAACATGAGCATTATTGTCTCGCTCGATCTGATACAGTCTTATGCTTTTGAATTTCTCTATCCATTCTTGTGCTTTTGCCAATTAGTATAGCACCATCCTTTCATTCCTGGATGCATATTCCCCCGCGATCTGATTTATAACCAATTGTGAATCTGAGTATACCACAAAGTCGGAGATCTTCAATTTTATTGCTTAGTGTAGGCCGACAAGCAAAGCTTTATACTCTGATTTGTTGTTTGAAGCGGTGAATTCCAACTTAATGGCTTACTTGATGGCCATCCTATTTGGGGTTATCAATACTATTTTTGAACCTACCCCCTATTATTGGGCGCTTTGTCTATGAAGAACTTCCAATGATTGCCGATTTCCATTAGTTCCAGCCTAAGATTGTGTTTAGGATCTGAAGAGGCTGGGTTCTTGATATTTATGGGCAATTTAGTGGAGAATTCAGTGATTAGGTCAGCAAGTACCTAGGCTTTCACTGTAGATTTGGGTTGGTACGTGATATCGAACTCCTTGAGCTCTACAGCCCATTTTACAATCCTTTTAGAAAAATTGGCTCTTCTAAAGAGTGGTTTGAGCTGGTGGTCTATTAGGACGTTGATAGCATGTGCTTTGAAGTAATGTACCAGCTTTTGAGATGCCATGACGAGGGCAAGGGCCAGCTTTTCCAGTGGCAGGTATCTTGTTTCTGTTAGTCCAGGTGGCAACCCAAGATAGGGGGGTGAATTGGGTTTAAACACAAATTTAACAAATAATTTCAGATTTAAAAATTCTAACTAAATATTCAAACAAATATTAATCAACCAATAATATGTTGTAAATAAATGCAAGCAATTCAAACTATAAAGTAAAGGAGATAGAGAGAAGAGAATATGATACCAAGAATTATTGTGATTCCATTTCAACTCCAAAGTCTATGTCCACTCTCCAAGGCTTCTTCCTTGAGATTTTTCTCCACTATATCCAAACTGTAGATATAGCCGCTAGCTTTTTAACCCAGGTGTAAGCACCCCATTTTTGCCCGCTCGATAGTCTCCAGTCCGTCCAGACTTGTATTTAAGTTAATATGGACATATTTTGAGTCAACTCAACTTTCCAAGTCTAATCCCGTCAATCAATCGCTTTGCGGGCTCATTGGGCCCAAATAGAGGCAAAATGACAAAAATGCCCTTAGTGGCATTGCTTGGTCCAATTCTAGTAGGCACGTCTATTCGAAGACGGTAAGTCTCCTTTCCAGTCCAATTCCAATTCCAATTTCAAATCCACTCTAGAACGTTCCTCGAGAAAATTGATTCCTCGAGGCAATAAGTCCATCATGTCTGGTACGTTTTTGAAGAAACTCTTCAGAATGGGAAGTCCCTTCAAACCCGTCGACCGGGACGAGACGCGCTAAGTCCACCTAGCAGCTCCCAAAGATTAGGCAGTTTCTGGGCAGTTTCTGGAATGATCGTGACATGTTAGAGTAACGAAAATATTCGTAAACATCGCAATCGTTAGAGTTGCGAAAACACTCGTAAACATATCGATATAGGGAATTGTCGACAAACCCCTATATCACGGGGCCGCCGTTAGAGTGACAGAAACATTAAAAATCCAGGTCAAGACCAGTGCCTGCTAGCCCACTCCGGTGAAAAATGACCAAACTGCCCCTAGGGCCATTTCTGGCACGTTTCTCGAGAACACACCTAAGTCCTTAGAATAGTAAGTCCACCCTTCTAAGATTGTTTTAAAGACAATCCAACATGATTAGGTGCCTTCCAGTTAGTTTCGGGCCAATTTCGAGACATTCCGATCAAGATGACCATTTTGCCCCTAGGAATCCGAGTGCCCCGGGAACCACATCGGCTTTGGGTATCAAACCGGTATTCTCCCGAGAATGCTTCTTATAGTGTTCTCGATCCTTCATTATCTTTTTGGATCATTTCGAGTCAATTCCAGCAAACCTGGTGCAAAATGACCATTTTGCCCCTATTAGGCCGGTCGTCTTTTCCAACTACACTGGCTCTGGGTATCAAGCCGGTGACCTCCTAGAGCATTCTAGTTAATGTTTCAAAGTCTCAAGTCTTCTTCTGGGATATTCCAAGTCCATCTCGGCAGCTTTCTAGCCTAGTTGACCGTTTTGCCCCTAATGGCCCGGTCAACCCTTCCAATAAATCCTATCATTATTCTTCAAGTCTACTACCCCTGAGACACTGTTCTAAGGGTTCCTGTCCCTTTCTGGCCTTTCAGGCCATTTTCGGCCCATTCAAATCATTCCCAGACCTTCCGGAGTCACTCCTAGTGAAGCCAGACTAAAAATTGCATGGTAGTCACTAATACAGGCGCCCAAATCTTCTAAAGATACGTTGCTTGCCGACCTTTAAACTTTCCTAAGTGGCTGGCGCCACTAGTAGTGGCGCTAAGCCAAATTTTGGCCTGGCACCAGAAGGATTTTTTGCCTGGCGCTACTGTAACAGCCGCCATGTCATTCCTCTATTTATAAATATAGGGCCTCTTCCAGCGTGAAGGGGGTCCACCAACTCAGTCTAAAAACTCTCCTCTTCAATACATAGAGCTTGTGACCTCCCTAAACCCTAGTCTTCTTTAGGTTTTCCAAAACCCTAGCCCCCATACACAAACCCTAACTCTCAGACACTCACATAAACCCCTATACACTCCTACACTAGCCTCCAAGGCTTTCATTGAAGACTTGAAGTCCGTAACTCTGAAGTTTCTGAAGATCCAAACAATCTCTTAAAGATCAAGGTGAAGATCGAAGCAAAGCGAGAAGAATAAAGAAAGCAAACTGAGCAAGAAAATAAAAGAAGACACAAGGTAGGCTTTCTTTTTACATTTACGCAAATCCCCCTTCTCTATTCTCTCTCCGAACCCACTTGAGTTTTCTTTTATTTTAATCCCCCATCTTCTTTCCCCCCTTTCTTGCATGCTTGAAACAAGGGACTTCCCAATCCATGTATAGGATTAGGCTATTGAAAGTTAGCATGTCGGGGGCTTTCTCTTAGTCTAATAGGAGACTACGTGGGTTCGGCCCCCTTGATTATGTGGTGAAGCCTTTAACCTTGTATGTTTACGACCCCAACTTGTATTATGTATATCATGATCTTGCATTCCTCCAAAATTTGTTTTCCAACTTATTTTCAAAACTTGTGTTGAAGTTTTCTTCTTTAAAACTTATTTTCAAAATCTCAATCCTAAGGTGATTCTAGCCTTTCCATGGTTAGGGTTTCTTTAGAAAAGTGTTATATTTAAGGTAACTATTATGGTGCATATTTTCAAATTATTGTTGTTTTCAAACCACAATCCTATAATGGTTCTAATTTTCTTGTGGTTAGAATCGTTTTAGGGAAGTGTGATATTTTTTAGAGACTTGCAAAAGTCCATATTCAAGTCCCTCTTCAAAATCTCTTTTTTTAAACTTACTTTTCAAAACCTCTCTTTAAATCTTCTCCAAAATCTCTTTTTACATTACTTTTTAAAATCTCTTCTCCAATGCACTTTCTAAAAACTCTTTCCAAAACCTTTCCCAAAAATCTCTTCCCTTCACAAAACTCTCTTTCCTAAAAAACTCTTTCCAAAAATTTCTTTCCAAGAACTCTCTCCTCAAGCTTAGTTTCTAAAAACTTCTTTCTAAGTTTTCCTTCCAAAAATCTTGCTTTTCAAAAACTCACTTTCTAAAAGCTCTTTATCTTGGAGCCCAAGTCAAGCACTAGAGCCAACAATTAGGAAACCCTAATTCTCTTTCCTAAAACATGATTTTCAATCTTGCTTCAAAACCTAGGTTTCCAAAATCTTTTTTCTTTACATGAAAATCATAAGTTTCCAAAACCTATTTTTTTACCTCAAAACTTTAGTATTCCAAATCTAGGATTTTTCAAAACTTCACCCTTCCAATTCCGTGTCAAATCCAATCTTCCCTTTAGGAAACCAAATCCAATCTCTCATTTAGGAAACTAGAGCCAATCCTCCGTTTTTGGAAACACAATCCAATCTTTTGTTTTAGGAATCCAAATCCTTCCTAGTCCAATTCTTTCTTAATTCCAATCCTTCCTAATCTCATACCTTCCTAAACCTTAGGTTTTCAAAACTTAAACTTTTAAATCTTTCCTTAAACTTTAAGCTTCTTAATCTTTTCTAATTCCGTACCTTTCCAAATCTAAATCTTCAAATCTTTCTTAAACTCAAACCTTTCCTAATTTCAAGTATTTCTAGAACTTAAACTTTGAATATTTAAAAAATTCTAAAAAAACTTTCTAAATTCAAAACTTTCTTAAGTTAAAAATTTCTAAAATTAAAACTTTCTAATTTCAAAACTTTCTAATTTTAATTCTTTCCTAATTCAAAACTTCCCTAATTCGAAACTTTCCTAAAATGAAACTTCTCCTATTTCAAAAGCTTCCTATTTCAAAACTTTTCAATTTTGAAACTTTTCTAATTCAAAACTTTCCTAAATTGAAACGTTCCTAAAGCGGAACTTTCCTATTTTGAATATTTCCTAATTTGAACCTTTCCTAAATCTCCATCTTTCCAAAGCAAATCCAATCTTTCTTAAACCTTGAGTCTTTCCTGAGTCTCATCTTTCCTAAGTCTAGGTTTCCCAAAACTCTATCTTTCCAAATCTAATCTAAGTTCTTTTTTAAGGGTCAAATCCTCTTTCAAGTTCAATTCTAGGTCTAAGTTCAATCCTGGTTTCAAATCTTCTATTCTAAGTTCCAAATCAAAATCTCTTTTTCAAATCAAACCTTCTATTTTCTATCAGACTCTTGTCCAAAGTATGACTGACCTGATTCCTCAAAAGAGATGTGTAGGCAACCCTCACGGGTGCGGTCATAACTTCTTTCAAATCTCCAATTCCACGATCTTCTTCAAGTTTCCAATTCTATAATCTATTTCAAGTTTGTAATTCTAAAATTTAGTTTTTAATCTATTTCCAATTCTTCAATCCTTCTTTCAAGTTTCAAATAAAGTCTTTTCAAAGTCTATTTTTAAAGTTAAACTCTTTTCTTGCACTTGCATATCATGCGTCATTCTTTTAAAAATTATTTTGTAAAGTTGATAGTTTTGGACATATATTAATTGAAGACTTTAATGGGTGAATCTAGGGTGAATAGACATATAGGTACCGCAAGGGCGGGGTAGGGTGATGGCTTAGTGCGTCTTCCCTGCACGTAACCAACCTTCGGACTTAGGATTACTGTTTTCGAAAGACCAAATGGATTTATTTCAAAAAAGGGCTTCAATATTTTCTAAAGGTTGCTAAACAACTTGTTTTCTTAAAAAAAAAATCCTCTCTTAAGGAAGTATTTTTAAAATCGTTTTAAAAAATCCTAAGTGTGGTCTTCGGATTGTGCTTAGTTTTTAGGTGACCTAACTCACCTCAGTCAAGTTAGGTGACGACTCCAAATGTTTTCCAGAAGCGCTTTATTCAAATCAAATTTTCAATTCAAACCTAGTCGCACTCATTCTTCTTGGAGGATGAGTTCTAACGAGAGAGTACAATATTTTTCCCGTTTGTGTGTGTATTTCTCGAGTGCAAAAGATCTGGGTGCGACAGTTGGCGACTCCGCTGGAGACACTTAGAGGGTTAGGCCATAGTCATGTCTCTTCACCCTTCACCCTTGTAGAGCCTTTAATTAACTTGTCCAATTTTATGCACTTTCAATTTTCAAAATCAAAATTTTAAAGTTGTTTTCAAAAACATGCATTTAACTCCATTCATATTATCTTGCATTCAGTTTGCCATCCACATACTAACTTGTGCATCTTTTTTTTGTAGGCGGACTTTTGTTTATGGCTTTATACTAACTGCTATGTATGAATGAATGTGATGAACAGGATGGATGGGAGTTGTTGGGCTCTTTCCTCCACTTTCAAAAATCACACACACACACACTACACGTGCACTTGCATTTTGCATACTTGCATTTTTTACCCTGATCTGTCCCTTCTAGTTAGAAGGGGGAACGGTATATTGGTTGTGAGCAAGATGCTGCGTCAGTTTCTTTGCCTATGGCCTCTTGATGGTTCCCCTGCTCGGATCACCAATCGATCATGACACCACCTTAGGTAGTGGGCCTAGGTTTGAATATCTGGGAACCAAGCCTTTTTAGGACTCATTAGTAAACCCTCAACCTCATGCTCATATAGACACTATGCATAGCCGAACGTCTGCCGGATTTAAGAGACGTACACTATTTTCCAAAATCATGGAGGAAAGGGCGATTGCTTTTACTTTCCTTTATACCTATTTATTCCTGTTGTTATAACGACTGTATTATTACTGTTATAATGCTTGTCTAACTGCTTATGCATGCACATTTACCTTGTTACTGCATTATCTCTCCGTATACTCTTTGCATCTATATTCATGCATTTCATATTCCATGTCAAGACGAGAGTTCTAGAGTAACTCAAGTCACTGCATTCTCATGCATATGATCAACCCAAAGAGAGTGACACCGAGGTTACTTTCCCTTGCATTAAACCTACCCAAACCCTAAGGGTTTCCATGTAACGCTAAGGACTCATGGCATGCACATCAATTCATTCCATATGAGGGGCCCCAATCCCTCTATGCTCACAGAGATAGGGTTGCCTAGAAGACAAGGGGCAATCGATCAACAAGGTCTCTCAGCAACCTCCTCGACATCAAATCCAACGAAGGCGAATCTGAAGACTCAAGAGTAGTTTAGGATTTCATATGTAAAATTAGATAGATGGAAGTCCATGGGAAAATGTTCCCCCTTCCCCCATTGAAATGTACTTTGATTCTCTTGTTCAATGAGTTTCCTTATTTTTCATGAATAAATGATGAGTTCAGATTTCAGATCAATGGTAAGGTGCTTGCATACAGGGGTAAACCCCTATTTCCAAAAGTGAACCAATACATCATGATTAGTTGCCCTCTTGAGTAGGGGCATCCTTAAGGCATGCATTGCATAAAAATTTGTCAAAATAAGACACTAACTTTTTCTTTTGCTGGTTACTGGTACCTCTCCTCGCCCTCCCATCGTTATAGGCTGAAAACTAAGGAACGCCTATGGAGTCACTCACACTCAATACCTTAACTCTATTACTAGTGGAGGCGAGAGTAGTCAAACATAGGATGACTAAAATGGAAGGTATACTCTCTTCACTCTTATCCCATGCAACCTATGAACAGACAGAGTCCTCGCAGGCCCAGACCCATGAGGGACGAAAAAGGATGAAGAGGGAAGACCAAGATCATACCCCGACCATTGCTCACCAACAACCTCCCCAGGTCGATCGCCGCATTCCGGCACCTCTCAAGCTGCTATTTAACCAAACCCCTGAATCCTATAGTCTATCTTACAAGTACCAGTCCCATTTGTTTGGCTCTGACGCTAGAAATTGTTCCACTTTAAAGCATGAAAACCGAAACCCCTTCAATTCCCAAACCACCGACCCAATAGTCACTACACCATAACTTGATCCCTGACCTTCTAAGTCATCTAGGACACCTAGGAGGATGAGACTAAAAGATCGAGTTTTCACTAAACTCGCTTGCACGCAAACCACAGCTTACTTCGGTCTCCTAGTCGCGGGATATTTGAAACCTATACCCCTTCGACCTCGGCCTAATCCTCTGCCACCTAATTTTGACCCAAAGGTGTACTGGGAATACCATTCAGGCGGCCAAGGATATAATACTGAAGACTGTTGGATCCTTAAGTATAAAATTCAGGACCTGATAGATAACAAGGTCATCAGCTTACGACTAGTGAATCCTCCTCCGAATGCCACTAAGGACCCTCTGCCAGACCACACTGTCAACGTCATCACAAAGTTTGGTAGTGACAAGGTCTGGTTTGCCACATGCCAAGAGATACATTACGAGGATGAGGAGAAAACGGAATGGGGAGATGAGGAACTGTGTCATGCCTGGTCATGGTGTAACCTCGATAAAATGCTAGTCCCTGAAGATGAACTCATAGATGAATCTGCCGAGGAAGTTGACCAGAGGCCATTTAAACTCAGTGATAAGAACCCGCCGCTATGCACACCTGAGGGGTAGTAAAACACGGCTGAATGCAAAAACGAGGAACTTGGGGCCTGGGTTAAGTCAGTTCAGCTGGAAGAAAGTAAACGGACCTATCCATTTGGGGCAAACAAAGAAGAGGAGGAAGCTAGACTTGAAGAAAGAGGAGCTAAGAAAGGGAGGAACCCCATGAGACAGCTACAGATCTTGAGGGACGCATGATCGTGTCAGTGTCAATAAAGGAGGAAGAAATCAACAATTGCACCAACCTCAACTATTCCCATGGGATTTTAGTCATCTGTCCAGAGACAAGTAGCAAGCAGAGCTTTAATGATGTGGGCATTGTCCTAAAGAAGAAGGACTCTCACGTCAAAAGCGTACAAAAGAGGGGTGTTTTCACCCACTTTTTTTTATCCTTTTTATTTTACGTCTTTAAATTGATGTTTACATTTCCATATTGCTTAAGAACTCTATGCCTGTCATGAAATAATAATAAATGATAGTCTCTTCATTCATTGCTGTTATCTTATTTTCTTTTGTGAATGGTGAATTTTTCCTACATGAGGGGCATGGTTTATCTTATGGAATGATCTGACTTGAAGGGGTGATAGCATGAGTTAACCACTTGCTAGATGATCAGCTTCCCAAAGAGAGAGAGGATAGGGATGAGTGAGGAAACTACCCAGAGACAACACTTGCAAGACTCCAAAGCTAAGTGATGTGTGGCCAGATTATCAAGATGAAGAGGAGCCATTTTTCATTTCTCCATATAAAAGAAGAAAATGTGTTTATGTTCCCTTTTCTTAACCCCTAGTGCCTTGCAACAAACGAAGTTTTCCTTGTCAACCCCGATCCAAGATTGTCCTCCCCTCACTAGGGCAGACAATAATTAAGAATTCTAGGAATGATGTCCATTTTATATCGTGCTAAGGCAACGGTGAAGGCTCTATGGATCAAACAATCTAGTTCAAAGTGAAGAGAGACGCCCTCATTTCATTTCCTATACAGTCAGAAGCAACCCCTTGCCAAACTCATTGAGCCATTTATCTTTTTTGAAAAACCCCCAACCTAGGGATTACTGCCCACATTGGGTTAGATTGAACTGCTAAGGAGAAGGTCTAAGAAAAAAGGGTTGTAGAATTATTCATTTCATAAAAGGAAAGAAAAGAGATAAAAAAATAAAAAGTGAAGGAAAAGAGTTGTCAAAGGGCAAGAGGCTAAAAAAAAAAAAACATTTATTTTCTAAGGCCTGAAAAAAACCATGATTGAGCCATCTTGAAAAGTATAATAAGAAGGTCGAAAAAGAAGAGAGTCATGTTTATCTCAAAAAGGATACTGAAAGATTGAAAGAAAAGAGGCATTTTCACCCTGAGAAGTATATAGTAAGAGCAAGGAGGAAATTTGCAGATGATCCTAGGTTACAAAAAAGCCTAGTAGAAACAATAGGTTCGAGCCTTTACCCTTTTCTTGCAAAACCCCAAAACCATGGCCTATATTACAACCTTACCAAAATCCACTCTGATTGAAAACAGATTGCTTGATATAAATGAGCTAGACACACTGCCAAAGCTAAGAAAGGATGTTAACCCTACTGGAAGAAAAATAGTCAAGGATGGTATGGATCTAAACCTTGCTGAAAACAACATTGAATTTGAGCCTGTGTATCCCGTTGTTTTGAAAACCCCATAACCTAGCCTACATTACGGTCCTAAAGCAAAGTCTCCTCAGATTGAAGGACTGGCCCACTTATTGCTCTACTAAAGGTCAGGTAAGCTATTGCTAAAACCCCGAGAGTTAAGAGCTTCAGCCCAAGAATCCTATATACTAACCCAGAGGTAGAGAAATCATAGGCAGTCGAAAGGTTGAGAAAGGTACAAAGTGCTATCATCCAGTCAAGGTAAGGTTGAGCCAAAGGAGAGGTCAGACCCCCGAAAAGGAAGGAGTTACCATTCCGAAGATAACAAGTTTGACAGCACCCCTTGTCATTCCGTTAACTAGTATATTTCTAATATGTGCATACATTTTTATAAGTAAAAAAGAAAAAAATGAAAAAGAAAATCGGCATGAGCTCTGCATACATAGGATATAACTCCCTGTAGAAACAAAAGTCGCCAACATAGTTTACTATCGACTCATGAAATAAATATGCAACATTGTCATCCATGTGCATGCATCTGATCATATACTTAGCTGTAAAATATCATAAATATCTTTGCTTGTCCATACATCTAACTTTTTGCAAAATCTACAAAAATAAAGCCGTCTAACATAAATACATCTCTAGGATAGGGACAAAAGAAGATCAGGGTCTCCACAAGAGGCATCTGTTAAAGATCAAAGTCAATATCCTTAGAATCAAAATCTCTGAAATCTACTCTGCAGTAGGTGGATAACTACTAGAAGCACCAGCATCCTGCAAAGAAGACAAAACCGAAATCAGCCACATGAAGGAATAACTAACCAATAGCAGAGCGAAAAGAAGAAGAAGGAAAAGGAAAACATACCCCGCCACCTCCCATTTGGGCTAACCGAGTCGTCAAGGAAGCTACCTCTGCCTGGTACTGATCTCAATCCATTTAGTATCGATCCCTCTGGTCTCTCACAACAGTAAAATTAGCCTGTGGCACGTATCCCCCGGCGCTGCAGCACAAGTTGACCACCTCCTAGCCTGCAATGTATCCGCCGACTACTACCTCAAACAGAGTGAAGGCACCTACAGAATGAGCTCCAAAGTGTGCGGCATAGTCTGTCTCCGGAGGAAACCCGGCACCTGGCTGGCGCTCCTGATACAGAATAGGAACTCCCTCCACCAAGGCTCCAAACATGTACTGTGGTGGATCTCTTGCTGACCGAAAGTCTTCATGAAACTGACGCTAGTGCTGGTCCCCCAGGTAGGACTCCCAAGAATCATCACTGAGAAAGGAAGCCCTCAACAAAGATAATGGCACCAAGTACCGCACCATCTCATAATGAATTGATCCAATGAAGGGCTGCCAAGTCACGTCCCTCGCCTTAATGAGCTCTAGGTTAGCCCGAAGTGTCACGAAATTGGTGATCTCTGATAGCTGGGCTACCCGGTCACGAGCCCATCTTAAAGCACGAGGATAAAGGTCATCCTCGATAATTGCCGGGCGATGGACAGGCAGGTACTCGTAGCTCCACCAAACAAGAAAAGGCCAAAATCCAGTCATGTTGCCCCAATGGGAGGAAGTCCGGACTCGCATCGATCGAAGGAAGCAGCCAAAAGTGAAGGACCCCCAATCCAACTCAGACAAAGCCCCAAGATCAGCTACTATACACACCAACCAAAAAGGCATGAGCGACTTGTTGTTATTGCAGAAGCAGCTGACGATGATGTACAAAACAAGTTGCCGCCTCATGATGTCTCGCCAGGCAGGTGGTTGCTCAACAGCAAATGTACTATCATCCTGACTGAGCCAAGAGACTGGGAACGTAGAGCGCTCTAGAGTGGGCAAGTCCAGCAACATACACACGTCGTCTCTGCTAACTGACTGCAAGGTGATCTGCCGATTGATGAAGGAAAGCCTCGTGATGATAGTCTAATCCAAAGGAGTAGGTCCCAACTCGAAGCCAACAAAATGGAAGGTCTCGGTCTCTCCAAACCACCTCTCGATAAGCGCTACCACCAAATGTCGGTTCAGGCGGTTAGCCTGTAATCCCATGAAAGCCCCAAACCCAAACTCAGCCAACAAAGCATGGTAGGATGGAGCTGCCCGCTGCATGGTCACAAAGACCTGATGAACAGCCCCTTTGAAAGTTGTGTGTACCCACGAAGGGGGCAAATGCTATCTAGAATACACACTAAGATGATAGGCAAGATTTCCTAGCGGTGGAATGTCTGGTACCTCCAAGTCGCCTAGCTTAGCAACTGTTTATCTGTGTAGGATGGAGGCTCTCCCGTAACTAGTCACCTGATCACCAAGACCCAGTACCTCCTCCTCCTCTGCACCAATCTCCTCCTTAAAGGCCTGCTCAACTGGAGAAAAATGATTGACAGGTGGCCTACTCCCCCGTCCACATTGACTAGACGATGCCTATCTAGCAGATCGCCGGCTACCCCTGGATCGATTGGAACCACTGGCAGAATCTATCCTGGCCACCTTTCCGGAGCGGCGTCTCCTCTCGAAACCATTATCACCCGCATCTGCCATCCTGAAAAGTTAAGCCAAGGTAAGAGGTGTTAATATACGGTATATGCAAATAAGAAAATAAAAGCAAAAGAAAAAACAATACAAACAAAAAAATAAACAAATAATAAGAAAAATAATAATAAAAAGATTTCAAGTGATAAGACAAAATGAATTTCCTACACGTTTTTTATTTTAAAATTCTAAGTCAAAATGAATTTCCTATACATTTTGGTTTTTCAACTTCAAGTCAAAACAAATTTTCTAAATCTCAAGAGTTTTCTGTCTTTTTCCTTCAAAAAGATTTTATTTTAAAACCTTTTCCAACTCTTTCCCTAATTTCTAAAAAATTTCGACAGAATTTTGTTTAAAAATGGTCCCTACAACATCCACAACATCAATACAAAACATAAACCATGCACTCTACAACGTCACAATCACATAACACCAACACCCGCGCACACTTTTCAAATTTCTAAACTTTTCAAAAGATTTGTTTTATTTTCCAACAAATTAATGGTTTTCAAAGTTATCCTAAAATTTCTCAAAATCATTTCAAATGTTTTCTAAGATACTGCTAAATTTTTGTAAAATTTAAACTCTATTAATTTCATCACTTTCTCAATGTTCTCAATTTTTCCTATTTTTCTAAGTATTTTTTTATTTTTCAAAAAATCAAAAAATCAAAAAGTTTTCAAAAAATCACAAAACTTCACACGGCTGTTAAACACATTTTTCTGAGGCACACAATATTAAAATCTAGTCGAAACACCCAATACCCAAAGCTGTAGGAACAAATTTCCAATTTCTGTAGAAACCCCTTTTACATAAACACGTAAAATCACTCACATTCAATCAAACAAGCACAAAAATGCAAAAATAACTTCACCACAGTATTTAAAACATATAAAAACATCAGTTTTCACTATTCACATGGCTCAAACGGAATTCTACACACCGAAATCTGCATAAAATCGAAAACTCACCTCTTGGAGTTCTCTGACGAAATCTTCTCTTCCGGCGACTTTTCTGGTGATGGTGTCTACTTCCGGCAATCCCTCGTGATCCCTTTGAAGCACTCTTTCAATGTCCAAGTCGGTTTTCTCACAATGCCTTTCGGTTTTTCAAAAATTCCTCAACTCCCGCAACAATGTCGAACTAGAAATGTTTTTGGTTTTGATCCCAAGCCTAGCGCCACTACTAGTGGTGCCAAGCCAATTCTAACAAAGGCGCTACTACTAGTGGTGCCTGTGTCCAATTTCAGGCAATCTTGCCATTTTTTCCACCAAAACTCGATTCCAAAAGCCTTTCGGGTCCAATATCCATTTCCAAACTCTCATTTTTAAAAATTTCCAAAGTCCGTCCCTCCGATCGGCTCACAGTCAACATGAGACTCTTACTCTATCGTTTTCTGTCTTTGTCCATCAAAGACAGAAATAGAGGGGCAGTTGTAAGTACCCTATTTTTGCCCGCTCGGCAGTCTCTAGTCCGTCCAGACTTGTATTCAAGTCAATATGGACATATTCTGAGTCAACTCAACTTTTCAAGTCTAATCCCATCAATCAATCGCTTCATGGGCCCATTGGGCCCAATTAGAGGCAAAATGACCAAAATGCCCTTGGTGGCATTGCTCGGTCCAATTCTAGTAGGCACGTCTTTTCAAAGATGGTAAGTCCCCTTTCCAGTCCAATTCCAATTCCAATTTCAAATCCACTCTGGCACGTCCCTCGAGAAAGTTAATTCCGCGAGGTGGTAAGTCCATCCTGTTTGGCACGTTTTCGAAGAAACTCTTTGGAACCGTAAGTCCCTTCAAACTTGTCGACTAGGACGATACTCCAAGTCCCGTAGATGGTAGAACGGTCTACCTTTGGCACCTGCTAGCTTGCTAATACAAAAATGTCAATTTTGGCATGCCTTCCTAGAAAGGTGATTCCTCAAGTGCTAAGTCCACCTAGCAGCTTCCAGAGATTAGGCAGTCTCTAGAATGATCGCGACCCGTTAGAGTAACGGAAATACTTGTAAACATTGCAACCGTCAGAGTGGCAGAAATACTTGCAAACATGTCGATATAGGGAATTATCGACAAATCCCTATATCACGGGACCGTCGTCAGAGTGATGGAAACACTTAAAACGCAGGTCAACACCAGTGCCTGCTAGCCTATTCTGGTAAAAAATGACCAAACTGCCCCTAGGGCCATTTCCGGCACGTTTCTCAAGACAACACTTAAGTCCTCAAAACGGTAAGTCCACCCTTCCAAGATTGTCTTAAAGACAATCTGGCACGATTAGGTGCCTTCCAGTCAGTTTTGGGCCAATTTCGAGACATTTCGGTCAAGATGACCATTTTGCCTTAGGCATCTGAGTGCCCCGAGAACCACACCAGCTCTGGGTATCAAACCGGTAGTCTCCCGAGAATGCTTCTTATAGTATTCTCGACCTTCCATTATCTTTCTGGATCATTCCAAATCAATTCCGACAAACTTGGTGCAAAATTACTATTTTGCCCCTGTTAGGCAGGTCGCCTTTTCCGACTACACCAGCTCTGGGTATCAAGTTGGTGACCTCTTGGAACATTCTAGTTAATGTTTCCAAGTCTCGAGTCTTCTTCCGGGATATTCCGAGTCCATCCCGGTAACTTTCTGACCTAGTTGACTCCCCCTAATGGCCTGGTCAACCTTTCCAACACATCTTGACATCATTCTTCAAGTCCGTTACCCCCGGGACCCTATTCTAAGGGTTTCTATCCGTTTTCGGCCTGTCGGGTCATTCTTAGGGCCTTTAAATCATTCCCGGACCTTCTGGAGCCACTCCTAGTGAAGCAGGCTAAAAATTGCATCGAAGTCACTAGTATAGGCGCCCAAATCTTTTGAAGATATGTTACTTGCTGACCTTAAAAGTTTCCTAAGTGGCTAGTGCTACTAGTAGTGGCGCCAAGCCAAATTTTGGCCTAGTGGCGCTAGAAGGATTTTTTGCATAGCACCATTGCAATAGGCGCCAGGTCATTCCTCTGTCTATAAATACAGAGCCTCTTCCAGCGTGAAGGGGATCCGTAAACTCAGTCTAAAAACTCTCCTCTTCAATACATAGAGCTTGTAACCTCCCTAAACCCTAATCTTCTTTAGGTTTTTCAAAACCCCAGCCCCCATACACAAACCCTAGCTCTCATACACTCACATACACCCCTATACACTCCTACACTAGCCTCCAAAGCCTCAATTGAAGACTTGAAGTGCTGTAACTTCGAAGTTTCCGAAGATTCCGAACAATCTCTTGAAGATCAGGGCGAAGACCAAAGCAAAGCAAGAAGAACAAAGAAAGCAAACCGAGCAAGCAAATAAAAGAAGACACAAGGTAGGCTTTCTTTTTTCGTTTACACAAATCCTCCCTCTCTCTTTTCTCTCCGAACCCACTTGAGTTTTCTTCTATTTTAATCCCCCATTTTCTTCCCCCCCCTTTCTTGCATGCTTGAAACAAGGGACTTTCATGTTCATGTGTAGGATTAGGTTTTTGAAAGTCACCGTGTCGGGGGCTTTCTCTTAGTCTAATCGGAGACCACGTGGGTTCGGCCCCCTTAATTATGCGGTGAAGCCTTTAACTTTGTATGTTCACGACCCCAACATGCATTGTGCGTATCATGATATTGCATTCCTCCAAAATTTTTTTTCCAACTTGTTTTCAAAACTTGCATTAAAATTGTTTTCAAACTTTGTGTTAAAGTTTTCTTCTTTAAAAATTATTTTAAAAATCACAATCCTAAGGTGATTCTAGCTCTTCCATGGTTAGGGTTGCTTCAGGAAAGTGTTACATTTAAGGTGACTATTATGGTCCATGTTTTCAAATTATTATTGTTTTCAAACCACATTTCTAGAATGGTTCTAATCTTCTTGTGGTAAGAATCGTTTTAGGAAAGTGTGATATTTTTTAGAGGCTTGCAAAAGTCCATATTCAAGTCCCTCTCCAAAATCTCTTTTTTTAAACTTACTTTTCAAAACCTCTCTTTAAATCCTCTCCAAAATCTCTTTTTACATTACTTTCTAAAATCTCTTCTCCAATGCACTTTCTAAAAACTCTCTCCAAAATCTTTTCCAAAAGTCTCTTCCCTTCACAAAACTCTTTTTCCTAAAACTCTTTCCTAAAAAACTCTTTCCAAAAATCCCTTTCCGAAATCTCTCTCCTCAAGCTTACTTTCTAAAAACTTCTTTTTAAGTTTTCCTTTCAAAAATCTTGCTTTCCAAAAACACACTTTCTAATAACTCTTTACCTTGGCCCAAGTCAAGCCTTAGAGCCAACGATTAGGAAACCCTAATTTTCTTTCCTAAAACATGATTTCCAATCTTGCTTCAAAACCTAGATTTCCAAAATCTCTCTTTTTTTTTAATCAAAATTGTAAGTTTCCAAAACCTATTATTTACATAAAAACTCTAGTCTTCCAAATCTCGGATTTTCCAAAACTTTACCCTTCCAATTCCATGTCAAATCCAATCTTCCCTTTAGGAAACCAAATCCAATCTCCCATTTAGGAAACTAGATCCAATCCTCCGTTTTAGAAACAAAATCAAATCATCTCTTTTTAGAAACAAAATCTAATCTTTTGTTTTAGGAATCCCAATCCTTCCTAATCCAATTCTTTCTTAATTCCAATCCTTCCTAATCTCATACCTACCTAAACCTTAGGTTTCCAAGACTTAAAGTTTTAAATCTTTTCTTAAACTTTAAGCTTCTTAATCTTTCCTAATTCCATACCTTTCCAAATTTTAACTTTCCAAATCTAAATCTTCAAATCTTTTTTAAACTCAAACCTTTCCTAATTTCAAGTATTTCTAAAACTCAAACTTTAAATCTTTCTAAAATTCTAAACTTTCTAAAGTCAAAACTTTCTAAATTCAAAACTTTCTTAAGTTAAAACTTTCTAAAATCAAACTTTCTAATTTCAAAAATTTCTAATTTTAATTCTTTCCTAATTCAAAACTTCCCTAATTCGAAACTTCCCTAAAACGAAACTTCTCCTATTTCAAAATCTTTCCTATTTCGAAACTTTCCAATTTTGAAACTTTTCTAATTCAAAACTTTCCTAAATCAAAACGTTCTTAAAACGGAACTTTCTTATTTTGAATCTTTCCTAATTTGAACCTTTCCTAAATCTCCATCTTTCCAAAATAAGTCCAATCTTTTTTAAATCTCGAGTCTTTCCTAAGTCTCATCTTGATGTGGATCCCATTGTCGAAGGTAATTTGGAAACGCGGCGACCGCGATATACCCAGGCCGGTGGTTGGTAAACTTCAATCGACCATAACTTTCGACTCGTAACTCCGTTTCGCCATTATAATATGTCTTTGAAAAGGTATCAACGAGCCGGAGAAAGGGGAAAATCATGAAATGATTATGATTTTCTAGCCTAGGAAATCACGAAAAAATGCTTCTAAATATGGTTTTGGGACTATTTTGTGTTTTGGGCTTGTTTTTGTGGGCTTTTGTCAGTTTTCCTTTTAACCCGGTTTTGTCCCGGGCCTAGGGTTTTGTGCCGCCTATTTATGTTCTTGTTTAAGACATTTTTAGCAGTTTTTGGTTTTTAATAAAGTTTGTGTGCGTTTTGCATTTTTCCAATCATTCGGTATTTTCTACGAAAATCAACGAGTGTTTGATGCCCTAGAACCTAGCATTCGTGGGGAATTAATAGGTTGCAGGACGATTCTGAATCCGGTATTTGTGGTGAATCAATGGATTAGAGTATATTTTCTTGTTCTCTTAATAGTCGCTGCATCACATCTTTCCTAAGTCTAGGTTTCCCAAAACTCTATCTTTCCAAATCTAGTCTAAGTTCTCTTTTAAGGGTCAAATCCTCTTTCAAGTTCAATTCTAGGTCTAAGTTCAATCCTGGTTTCAAATCATCTATTCTAAGTTCTAAATCAAAATCTCTTTTTCAAATCAAACCTTTTATTTTCTATTGGGCTATTATCCGAAATACGACAGACCTGATTCGTCAAAAGGGATACATAGGCAGCCCTCACGGGTGCGGTCATAACTTCTTTCAAATCTCCAATTCCATGATCTTCTTCAAGTTTCCAATTTTATAATCTATTTCAAGTTTCTAATTCTAAAATCTAGTTTTCAATCTATTTCCAATTCTTCAATCCTTCTTTCAAGTTTCAAATAAAGTCTTTTCTAAGTCTATTTTTAAAGTTAAACTCTTTTCTTGCACTTGCATATCATGCATCATTCTTTTAAAAATTATTTTCTAAAGTGGATAGTTTGGACATTTATTAATTGAAGACTTTAATGGGTGAATCTATGGTGAATAGACATGTAGGTATCTCAAGGGTGGGGTAGGGTGATGACTTAGTGCGTCTTCCCTACACATAACTAACCTCCGGACTTAGGATTATTGTTTTCAAAAGACCAAATCGAGTTATTTTAAAAAACGAGCTTAAATATTTTCTAAAGGTTGCCAAACACCCTGTTTTCTTAAAAAAACCCTCTCTTGAGGAAGTATTTTCAAAATCATTTTCAAAAATCCTAAGTATGGTATTTGGATTATGCTTAGTTTTTAGGTGACCTAACTCACCTCAATCAAGTTAGGTGGCGACTCCAAATGTTTTTCCAGAAACCCTTTATTCAAATCAAATTCTCAATTCAAACCTAGTCGCACTCATTTTTCTAGGAGGATGAGTTCTAACGAGAGAGTACAGTATTTTTCTCGTTTGTGTGTGTATTCCTCTAGTGCAAAAAATCTGGGCGTGACACCAGGTGCTAATCCTCATTTACAACTAATTTCGTTCCATAGATGCTAGTGACACCCTCCAACTAGTTTTTACATAGGTGCTAGTCACACCTAACCAAGTGATCCCTCACTTCAACTAGTTTTTATACATATGCTAGTCACACCCAATCCCTAGCTATTTCTCCTAGCTAGTCTCTCCCTTACAAGAAAAAAAATAAACAAGAGTACATCCACTCTTGCTTACAAATAATTATCTTAAAGAATAGATATGCCAATGAAGCTCTCGAAACATTACAAGATAAAAGACAATTAAGCTCTTAAAGATTTTGTAGGATGAATATCACTTTGATGCACAATCTCTTATTGTTCTTGTTGATCTGTTTTATTCCTCAAGTGTATCTCTATTTATAAATGAAGATAAGATGATGATTTGTACCTTCAAATGAGTTTATAACCGTTGGAGAGCATTAAAGTCATTTATTCCCGTTGAGCTACTTGCTGTTAGATATGTTTTTGAATTTCTGATCAGACACCTTCACTTCCACCTCGATTTTAGCCTTGATAATGTTCGAATTTGAAAATGGCTATAAGATAAACGATGTAGACATGGAAGTTATATTTTTAGAACTTCAAGAATCAGAATGATCCAATGGTCAAATAAAAAGTTATGATCAACTTACTCGAGCTATCTCCCAATTGGCATATTTAAATTTCTGCACAGTTATATCAATTTGCATAAGCTTTTTCATTAAGCAAACATTTGATTTTAAAAATATCTATAGGATATAAAATGTAGATATGGACGTTATAATTCCATACCTGCAAGAATCAAACCATTTGAATATCAGAGTCAAAAGATATGAATAAAATAATCAGACTGTTTCCCAGCTGTCATTTTTGAATTTTTGTTGCACTAAGTCTGAATAAAATATTCAGACTGTCTCCAAGCATAAGCTTGTGTTTCGCCTAGATAACATTTGAATTGAAAATTCATATAACATATTAAATGTATATATGGATGTTAGTTTTTTATAGCTTCAAGAATTAGATCATTTGGACTTTTGGATCAAAAAATATGGTCAAATAATTAGGATTGTCTCCAAACTGTCATATTTTGAATTTCAAATACAATAAGTCACCTTCCAGCTTATTTTCGTTTCACAAAACGTTCTTTTCATAAAAACTTCATAAAAAATCGTAATTAGACATTTGTGTCTTCTTTCGAATGCCATAATAACCAGATCAATCGAACAGCTGAATTAAAAGATATGGGTAGAATACTATGGCTGTATTATAGGATATAGTTTCATCGAAATTTCAACCTTAGAAAAAAATTATGTCCTCTAGTTTTCTTCCTTGAATCAAGTTTCCTTAAAACATGATTCTCAAGGATTTAGATATTACTTTTCAAGTCTTGACCCCTCTTTCAACTGCTTCATAATCTTGCAAAACTTTATTACGCCAACTAGACCAAGGATTAAAAGTATTAAATATATTTAATCAAAAAAATATTTATAAATCAATGTAAGATATCATAAAAACCATATATAAAATTTTATACGAATAAACTTAGGGCTAATAGTTTCTACATCTAGCAGAGTCTTGCTCACATAATATACTAGTTTCTGCTGCTTCCTTCCTGCTGAATAAGCACGACACTGACCGCATGCTCAGATACATCCAGATATAGGTAGAGCTCTTCTTGTTGTTTCGGCGTTGATAGCAATGGTGGTTGCACAAGGTATATCTTCAAATTATCCAATGCTTTGTCATACTTTGGGCCCTAGTTAAAGCGTTCTTGCTTCTTCAAGAGTTGGAAGAACGGTAGACACTTATCATGTCACGCTCACACCTAATCAGGCATCATTAACACCTTTTTAGGGCGAGTGTAATTGCATAGGTAACTAACCTACGAACGATACCTCACAAAAAATTCCAAAGATAAGAATCATGTAAGGGATAATCAACATCATTATAAATAAATCATCCCATAATTACCATACATTCATAAAAAAAGCTACTAAACTAAACTCTCAAATATTTACAAGACCATAATGTAAATGAACTCAAAAAGACTTTCATCTAGTGTACAACATGTACAAATCTATGACTCAACACGTAGAGCTCCTTGAAGCTCTTTAACTTAACATCAACATCAACAACAGTGGACTGGATATCATCATCTTTCATGCGAAATAACCTGTGTGGGTGTGAGCTATTGTCAACGTGCTCACTAACATAATCAAACTCATAAAGAACGAATGATAAATAAGCACTGAGTCATCCACCAATAGATAATCCACTTTTATCAATGAGAAATGTCTTATGTAATGTAATGCAATGAATGATATAACCACATATGCGCGCGTCACTAAATAACATTGGGTCAATATATTGATGGGTTGTTATCTAAGAATATCCCACATGATATGCTTTTAGGTTAGTCCCACATGACTGAACCTTAGCTTGGTCCCACAACGACTAAACCTTCTCCGTGCAAAGCAAGTTATGCACACAATGTATGTTATATGCAACGCCACCTCATAATTCAACCATCAACACCAACATAGATGATAAGATATTCAATTCAATATAAGTAACATAGATGATTTTGCCTTTGTACATCTTGCTAGGAAATTTGGCTTAAATGGAAAGAAATAGGCCAAAAGTATACATGGACTGTTCAAACGGATGATCAAGGCATTCGAACAGATGATGTCAGCAGCCCACCCTTCGAATGGAGCATTTTACCTTTCGAATGTGACGTGAAACCGTTCAAACACAACATCAGAGGCTAGCCATCCAGAGTCAATTTTTTCCGTCTAAAGAGAGGCAGAGTCCACATTTCCTATTCGAAGAGGAGACAGATCCAAATTTTATGTCCAAAGTACCGTTCAAAGCATCATTCGAATGAAAACTTTGACTGTTCGAATGGATTACAGATCCCTATTTTTTATTACGTGGTTAAGGTTGACTTGGTCGAAAAGAGAGGATATAGAGCATTTTTGTACTTGTATAGAGATATAGAAAAACAATTAGAAGTTTTTAGAGAGAAAAACTTTATTTTCTTGCATTTTCCTTAGCTTTATCTCATATTCTTTGTATCCATAGAATAGTTTTGTTCAATTAAATTCTAGATCTTCTCTATTTAATGTTTACTTAAGTCTTCTATATACTTTCTACCATGGGAATGGCAAGCTAAACCTTCCAATTGGATGTAATTGTGAGGATTCATCAATGAATGCATGGATATTGAAAGAAAGTTTATGAATCTACTTAAATATCTTTAGATTTTGTCTCTCTTTCTTTAATTAGAGTTTATTCTTCCTTAGAAATCTTGAGTTTATAATTATGGTCTGTGAACTTGTGACTTTCTCCTAAGGATTTATAACTTCTCATTGAATCTAACTCTAATTTGGCAAGAATCAAGGTTTTCATTGTTAAAATCTTCCGAATCAAGGATCCATGGAGAGATCCTTGATTTGTAATAGAATCTTTACTTCAATTCTCCTTGTATGAATTGGTGAATTTGAGTAATTATATCCAATTCCCCTTAATTTGCACTTGAATCCATAGTTGTTTGATTTGAATTGCCATAATTTCATAGTCTAATTGTTAATTGTTAATTTGTGTAATTAGAGTAGTAAATCAACTTATCCTCAAAATGCAAAAAAATTTTTGGTCAACTTATCCACAATCAACTCTCTGTTGGAATGAGTCGACTCTTTTAGAGTTAGGGGTCGACTCTTTTGATGTTCCAGCAGAATTTTTAGCCTCTGTTCGAATGAGTCGACTCTTTTTCTTGAGGAGTCGACTCTTTTTAGGAAAATCCTTAACTTTTGCAATATTTCTTCAATTTTCTTTAATATCTTCAAGCTCTTTAAGGATCATCCAACTAAGGTTTTTAAGCCTTGAAAAGACTTCTTCAAGGCATGTTGACTTCAAGAACATCTTCAACTCTTCAAGATAAAATCAATACACTTTTGATTACATTTAGAGTTCTTCAATTAACATCACTTCTTCTATTGATCTAAGTCTTCTTCAAAATCTTCAAGAGAGCTTCCAAGACTTGAGATCCCTTTTCTTCAATTGATCTTTCATGCTTATTGAACATCTTCAATCTCTTTACTTGATCTTCATTAAATTGATTTCTTCTAGGATTCTTTAATCAATATAACTTCTTCCATCAATTCAAGACTTCAACATAATCTTCAATGAAGCTTCCAACTCTTGTGATTTCTTATCAATACTTTCAAGACATCTTCAAAACTTTTAAGAAAGCTTCCATGTCTTTAAGTGAGTCTCTTCTTCTTCCATTCTTGCAAGACATCTTCAAATCTTCAAGGTGAGCTTCCATATCTTGTAAGAGTCATCTAAATGAAGTTGTAACCATGAGATTGCTGAATGTATCAACTCATCATACTCATTGTCTCCATTGTTTCTTGACAAGCTTCTCACCACAAGTTCTTCAACATAATCAATGTGACAAGTTCTCCATTGTTACTTGACAAGCTTCAACTCATTGCTCCCCCTTTCTTTTATGCTTTATGCCTCAATGCATTTTCCAGATTTAGAGCAGAACAATCAACCAATTTAGAAGTTCATAGCATACATGATGATATAGTGGACTTGATATGGCCATGAGGATCGAGGGTCTTCATAGTGAAGTGTAAACCATATTTGTATGGTGCCAGCTCTTCGGTCTTCAATTCTACTTGAAATCCTTTGTTGTATTTGCACTTCTATTTGTACTTTAGTCTTCAAGAATTGATTCGATGTCAAGTTGAAAACTCTTCAAATAATCTTGTGTGAGTGCTTTGCTTCTTTGAATAACTTCTTGAATCATTATCAGATCTTCAATCACTTGCATCCTTCTTTTCAATACTTGTTGAACTCCATGAGCATCTTCAATCTCTTCAAGAATAAGATTGTCTAAGTAATCTTCTTGTTTGATACTCAACCGATCAACTTAATTATTTTCTTGTTATCAAATGATTATAATCTAACCTGCATATTTAATTAAAATCATTAGATAACAATCACATGGTTTTGTTATCATCAAAATCAACATAGGGGTCAACCTTGAGTCAACATTTAGGATAGTGGTTTTGAAAACAACGATTTTGAAACTATGGACCATATTGGTCACTTTAAATGTAACACTTTTCTAAAGCAACCCTAATGTCGCGCCCAGATTTTTCGCACTCGAGGAATACACACACAAGCGGGAAAAATACTGTACTCTCTCATTAGAACTCACCCTCCTACAAGAATGAGTGCGACTAGGTTTGAATTAAAAATAGATTTGAATTAAGGTCTTTTGAAAAATTTTTGGAGTCGCCACCTAACTTGATTAAGGTGAGTTAGGTTACCTAAAAACTAAGCACAATCCGAAGACTACACTTAGGGTTTTTGGAAAATGATTTTGAAAATACTTCCTTAAGAGAGGGTTTTTAAGAAAATAGATTGTTTGGCAACCTTTAGAAAACATTTAAGCCATTTTTAGAAAATAAACACCATTTTGGTCTTTGAAAACAGTGAACCTAGGTTCGGAGGTTGGTTACGTATAGGGAAGACGCACTAAGTCATCATCCCACCCCGCCCTTACGGTACCTACATGTCTATTTACCCTAGATGCACTTATGAGAGTCTTCAACTAACAAATGTCCAATCATATCCACTTTAGAAAAGAATGTTTAAAAACCATCATGATGCATGATATGTAAATGCAATAGAAAAAGGGAGTTGGAAATAGATTTGAAAAAAAATTGATTTGATTTAAAAGGGATTTGAAAAGATAGACTTGAAATTGGAAATAGAGATTTGGAAATAGAAATTTGGAATTGGAAGCTTGGAAGAGATTAGGACATTGGAAACTTAAAGGAGAATGTGGAATTGGAGATTTGTAAAAGGTTGTGACCGCACCCATGAGGGTTGCCTACGTATCCCTTTAGAGGAATCAGGTCAGTTGTAGTTCGGACAAAAGTCCGATAGAAAATAGAAGATTTGATTTAAAAAAGGAGTTGAATTGGAATTTGGATTTGATTTGAATTTAGAATAAAGGATTGGAATTTGGAATTTGGAATTTGGAATTGAAAAGATTAGACTTTGATTGGAAGATTTGAAATGATTTGATTTTGGAAAGCTTGGTTTTTGGAAACCTAGACTTAGGAAAGATAGAACTAAGGAAAGATTTTACTCGAATATTGGACTTGGAAGATTAGGGAAGGATTGGAATTTTGTAAAGATTTGAATTGGGAAAGTTTCAAAATAGAAAAGTTTTGTTTTAGGAAAGTTTCATTTTAGTAAAATTTTGGTTTAGGAAAGTTTTGAAATAGGAAAGGTTTTGAAGCAGGAAAGGTTTCATTTTTAAAAAGTTTTGAAATAGGAAAGATTTTGAAATAAGAAAGGTTTTGAGTTAGGAAAGGTTTCATTTTAAGAGAGTATTGGAATTGGAAAGTTTTGAATTTAGAATATTTTGAAATAGGCAAGTTTTGAAAGTAAGAAAGTTTTGAGTTTAGAAAGGTTTGGATTTGGAAATATTTGAAGTTTAGGAAAGTTTAGAATTTGGAAAGGGATGGAACTAGGAAAGGGCTGAATTAGGAAAGATTTTGTTTTAAAAATGGAGGATAGGATTTAGTTTCCTAAATGGGAGATTGGATTTGGCATGGATTTGGAAGGGGAAGTTTTAGAAACCCTAGATTTGGAAGACTATGGTTTTGACGTAGAAAATAGGTTTTGGAAACTTATGGTTTTAAGGCAAGATTAAAAACCATGTTTTTGGGAAAAGAAATTACGGTTTCCTACTTGTGAGCTCTAGGGCTTAACTTAGACTCTGAGGAAGGAGATTTTTGGAAAGTGAGCTTTTGGAAAGGAAAATATTTGGACGGAAATCCTAGAGAGGAGTTTCTAGAAGGGGATTTTTGAAAATAGAGTTTTTGGAAGGGGTTTTTGGAAGGAGATTGTTGGAAAAAGTTTTTAGGAAAGAGATTTAGGGAGAGAGTTTTCTAAGAAGGAAACCTAGGGAGTGTTTTTGGAAAGTGTGTTGAAAAAGAGATTTTTAAGGGGAAATTTTTGAGAAGAGATTTTTTAGAAAGTATATAAAATATCTGTTTCCTAAACTGATTCTAACCATAAGAAGGTTAGAACCACTTTAGGATAGTGGTTTTGAAAACAATGATTTTGAAAACATGGACCGTATTGGTCACTTTAAATGTAATACTTTCCTAAAGTAACCCTAACTATGAAAATGCTAGAATTACCCTAGGATTGTGATTCTGAAAACAAGTTTTGAAAAAGAAGATTTTAATGCAAGTTTGAAAACGATGTTAATGTAAGTTTTGAAAACGAGTTTGAAAACCAATTTTAGAAGAATGAAAGATCCTGAAATGGACAATGTAAGTTGGGATCATGAACATACAAGGTTAAAGGCTTCACCACATAATCAAGGGGCCAAACCCACTTGGTCTCTGGTTAGACTAAAAGAAAGCCCTTAACACGGTGACCCTTTAATAGCCTAATCCTACACATGGACCAGGAAATCCCTTGTTTTAAGCATGCAAGAGGGGGGGGGGGGGGGGGGGGAGAAGATGGAGAATTAAAATAGAAGAAAACCCAAGTGGGTTAGGAGAGAGAAGAGAGGGGGAAGATGCGTAAACTTAAAAAGAAAGCCTACCTTGTGTCTTATTTATTTTACTTTGCTTTGCGTGCTTAGTTTTTCTTGCTTTGCTTCGGTCTTCGCTTCAGTCTTTGTTTTGATCTTCGAGAGCTTGTCTTTGGTCTTCAAAGCTTTGTAGTTGCAGCAATCCAAGTCTTCAATGGAGGCTTTAGAGGCTAGTGTATTAGTGTATAGGAGGCTAGGGTTTGGAAAACCTAAAGAAGCTAGGGTTTAGGGAGGGTACGAGCTCTGTTTATCGAAGAATAGGGTTTTTAGACTGAGTTTGTGGACCTCTTTCACGCTGGTGGTGGGTCTGTATTTATAGAGAGAGGAATGACCTGGTGCCTCTTGTAGTGGCGCTAAGCCAAAATTCCTTCTGGTACCACTAGGAATGGCACCAGGCCAAATATTGGCTTGGCTCCACTACTAGTGGCGCCAGCCAGTTAGGAAAGATTTAATGTCGGCAAGCAACATATCTTGAGAAGATTTGGGCGTCTCTACTAGTGACTACCATGTAATTTTTTGCTTGGCTTCACTAGGAGTGACTTCGGAAGGGCCGGGAAGGATTTAAGGGATCGGGAATGACCCGGAAGGCTGGAAAAGGGCAAGAACCCTCAGAATAGGGTTCTGGAGGTATTTGACTTGAAAAAGGATGACAAGAATTGTCAAAAGGATTGACCAGGCCATTAGGGGCAAAACAGTCAATCCTAATAGAAAGCTGCCGGGACGGACTCAGAATGTCCCGGAAGAAGACTCGATATTTGGAGACATTATTTAGAATGTTTTCAAAGGTTATCGGTTTGATACCCAGAGCCGGTGTGGTTGGAAAAGGCGATCGACCTACTAGGGGTAAAATAGTCATTTTACACTTGGTTTGCCGGAATTGACTCGGAATGATCTGGAAAGGTAAAGAAAGGTTGAGAATACTATAGGAAGTATTCTCAGTAGGTTACCGGTTTGATACCCAGAGTCGGTGTGGTCAGAAAGGTGACCGGCCCACTAGGGGCAAAACGGTCATTTTGCACCGGATTTGCCAGAATTGACTCGGAGTGATCCGGAACGACAAAGGAGGTCAAGAGGAATATAAAAAGCATTCTCGGGAGATTACCAGTTTGATAACTAGAGCCGGTATGGTTCCCAGGGCGTTTGGATGCCTAGGGTCAAAATGGTCATTTTGACTGGAAAGTCTCGGAATTGGCCCGAAACTGACTTGAAGGCACCTAATCATGCCGGATTGCTTTTAAGACAATCTTGGAAGGGTGGAATTACCATTTTGAGGACTTAGGTGTGTTCTCAAGAAACGTGCTGAAAATGTCCCTAGGGCAGTTTGGTTATTTTTTACCGAAATGGGCTAGCAAGCACCGGTGTTGACTGGGTTTTGAGTGTTTCTGCCACTTTAACGGCGGTCCTGTGACACAAGGGTTTGTTGGCAATTCCCTATATCAACTTCTTTATGAGTATTTTCGCTACGCTGACGATTGCGATGTTTGCGAATACTTCCGTTACTTTGACGGTTCGCGATCATTCCCAAGACTACCTGATTTCGGGAAGCTGCTAAAGGGACTTAGCGCTTGAGAATCAACTTTCTCGGAAGGCGTGCTGAAACAGACATTTCTGCATTGGAGGGCTAGTAAGCACCAAAGGTGGGTCGTTCTACCATCTCGGGGACTTGTGGTCTCATCCTGGTCGACGGGTTTGAAAGGACTTACAGTTCCAAAGAAAATTTCTTCAAAAAATGTGCCAAAAAGGATAGACTTACCGTCTCGAGGAATCAACTTTCTCGAGAGAGGGATTGGAATTGGAATTGGAAAAGGGGACTTATCGTCTTCAGGAAGATGCACCTACGGGATCGAAAGGGGACTTACTGTCTTTGGGAAGACGCACCTATTGGAATTGGAAAGGAGACTTACCGTCTTTGAAAAGACGTGCCTGTTGGAATTGGAAAGGGGACTTATCGTCTTTGGAAAGACATGCCTGATTTGGAATTGGATCGAACAATGCCCCCAAGGGCATTTTGGTCATTTTGCTTCTATTTGGGCTTGGTGGGCTCGCAAAGCGATGAATTGATGGGATTAAACTTGGGAAAGTTGATTTGGATTAGGAATATATCCACATTGACTTGAATACAAGTTTGGACGGACTGTAGATTGCCGAGCAATAAAAAATGGGGTGCTTACAGCTGCCCCTCTTTTTCTGTCTTTACTTGTTGAAGACAGAAAACAATAGAGTAAGAGTCCTAGGTTAACCGTGGGGCGGTCGGAGGGACGGACTTTGGAAATTTTGGAAGACAAGATTATGGAAATGAATATTGGGCCCAAAAGGCCTTTGAAATCGAGTTTTGGCGGGAAAAAGGGCAAAGCTGCCCGAAATTGGCAACTAGCGCCACTTGAGTGGCACCTTTGGCAAATGTAGCTTGGCCCCACTGCTAGTGGCGCTAGGCTGGGGAACAAAACCAGAAAATTTTCTGCTTCGAACACTTGCGGGATTTGAAGGATTTTTGAAAAATCAAGAGTGTTTGTGAGGGAATTGATCTGGACATTCGAAGGAGCACTTCTTAGGGATCACGAGTGATTGCCGGAAGTAGATCACGTTGCCAGAAAAGCCGCCAGAAGAGAAGATTTTGCCGGAGAACTTCGAAAGGTGAGTTTTCTATCCTATAGTGGATTTAATGTGTAGAACTCCGTTTGAGTTATGTGAACAGTGAAAATTGATGTTTTAATATGTTTTGAACACTATGGTGATGTTATTTTTGTATTTTGGTACTTGTTTGATTGAATTTGAGTGATTTTGCGTGATTATGTGAAGAGGGTTTTCTGCAGAAATTAGGAGTTTGTTCCTACAAGCTTGGACATTGGGTTTTTTTGCTAGATTTTTGTGTCATGTGTCTTAGAAAAATGTGTTTAACAACCGTGTGAAGTTTCGTGATTTTTCAAAAACTTGGTGAATTTTTGATTTTTTTGAAAAATAGAAAAATACTTAGAAAAATAGGAAATTGAGAAATTGATGAAATTAATGGCGTTTACAATTTGGAAAAATTAGAGAATTTTTAGAAAATATTTGAAATAATTTTGAGGAATTTTAGCACATTTTTGAAAACCATTGATTCATTGGAAAAATAAAATATGTGTTTTAGCAATTTCAAAAAATTAAAAAGTGTGCGCGGGTGCTGATGTTATGTGATTGTGACATTGTAAAGTGCACGACTTGTGTTTTGTGTTGATGCCATGGGTGTTGTAGGGACCCTTTTTAAACGAAACTTTGTCAAAATTTTTTTTTTTAGAACTTAGGGAAAGAGTTGGAAAAGGTTTAGAAATAAAATCTTTTTGAAGGAAAAAAAGAGAAACCCTTAAGATTTGACTTGAAGTTGGAAAATCAAAAGATGTAGAAAATTCGTTTTTACTTATCATTTGAAATCTTATTATTATTATTATTATTTTTTGTTTTTATTGTTTATTTACTTTATTTTATTATTATTTATCTGCATGTACTGTATATTAACACCTCTTACCTTGGTTTACCTTTTCAAGATGGCAGATGCGGGTGATGATGGTTTTGAGAGGAGACGTCGTTCAGAGAAGGTGGCTCGGACAGATTCCACTAGTGGTTCCAGTCGATCCAGAGGTAGCCGATGATCTACCAGACAGGCCTCTTCCAATCAGAGTGGACGGGGGAGTAGGCCACCTGTTGACCCCTTTCCTCCTGTTGAGCAGGCCTTTGCAGAGAAGATCAGTGGAGAGGAGGAGGTACTGGGTCGGGACGACCAGGTCACTGGTTATGGGAGAGCCTCCTCTAGACATAGGCAGACAGATGCTGACTTGGTTAAGCTAGTGGTACTGGACATCCTGCCGCTCGGGGATCTTGCTTATCACCCCAACGTATATTTTAGATAGCATTTGCCCCCTCCTCGGGTACACACAGCTTTTAGAGGGGCTGTTCATTAGGTTTTTGTGACCATGCAGCGGGTTGCTCCATCATATCGTGCCTTCCTGGCTGTGATCGGATTTGAAGCCTTCATGGGATTACAGGCTAATCGCCTAAACCGGCATTTGGTACTGGCACTTATTGAGAGGTGGTTCGGGGAGACCGGGACCTTTTATTTAGTCGGCTTCGAGTTAAGACCCACTCCCTTGGATTGGGCCATCATCATAGGGCTTTCCTTTGTTGGTCGGTGGATCATCTTATAGCCAGTCAGTAGGGACGACGCATCTGTGCTGCTAGACTTGCCCCCTTCTAAGCGTTCTGCCTTCCTAGTCTCTTGGCTAAGTCAAGATGACCGTACCTTTGTTGCTGAGCCATCACCTGCTAGGCGGGACATTATGAGATGACGACTTGTTTTGTACATCATTTTTAGCTGCTTCTGCAACAACAACAAGTAGCTCGTGCCTTTTTGGTTGGTGAGTATAGTAGCTGATCTTGGGGCTATGTCTGAGTTGGATTGGGGGTCCTTCTCCTTTGGCTGCTTCCTTCGGTCGATGTGGGTTTGGACTTCTTCCCGTTGCGGCAGCATGACTAGTTTCTAGCCCTTTCTTGTCTGGTGGAGCTATGAGTATCTGCCTGTTCGTCGCCTTACAGTTGTCGAGAACGACCTTTATCCTTGTGCTTTGAGGTGGGCTCATGACTAGGTGGCCTAGCGATCGGAGATTACTGACTTTGTGACGCTACGGGTATACCTGGAGTTGATTGAGGCAAGAGACGTGACTTGGCGGCCCTTCATTGGATCAATTCGTTATGAGACGGTTCGATACTTGGTCCTGTTGTCCCTGTCGAGGGCTACTTTTCTCAGTGATGATACTTGGGAGTCCTATCTAGGAGAGCGATAGTTTCATGAGGAGTTTCGGTCAGCAGGAGCTCTGCCGGAGTATATGTTTGGAGCCTTGGTGACAGGAGTGCCTATCACCTATCAGGAGTGCCAGCCGGGTGCCGAATTCCTGTTTCCTCCAGATACAGACTATGCTGTGCACTTTGGGGCTCATTCTATCGGTGCCTTCACTCGGTTTGAGGTAGTAGTTAGTGGGTATGTTGTTGGCCAGGAGGTGGTTGACTTGTGGCGTCGTGCCAGAGGATACGTGCCCCAGGCTGAGTTTACTGTTGTGAGAGACCAGAGAGATCAGTACCAGATGGAGCGGGATCAGTACCAGGTCGGGGTAGTTTCCTTGAAGGCTCGGTTATCTCAGATGGGTGGTGGTAGGGTATGTTGTCTTTCCCCTCCTTCTCTTCGCTCTACTGTTGTTTAGTTCTTCTTTCATGTAGCTGATTCTGGCTGTGTCTTCTTTGCAGGACACCGGTGCTTCTAGTAGTTATCCACCTCCTCTGATGCCGGGTTTTGAGGATTTTGATCCTGAGTACATTGATTTTGACCTTTGATAGATGCCCCTTGTAGAGACTCTAATCTTCCTTTGCCCCTATTCTTGAGATGTATTTATGTTAGACAGTTTTATTTTGTAAGTTTTGTACAAAGATGGATATTTATGGTATTTAGATGCCTGGATAGGCAGAGACGTTTATGAATGATTTTTTTATTTTTTGCATGTGTAGAAATGATGATGTCGTGTATCTATTACAGGGGTTGACATTAAACTGTGTTGGTGACTTCTGTTTCTACAGGGAGTTATACCCTATGTATGCAAAGCTCATGCCGATTTTTTTATTTTATTATTATTATTATTATTATTTTGAAAATGTGTGCACATATTAGAAATACCCTAACTAACAGAATGACAAGGGGTGCTGTCGAACTCAATATTTTTTGAATGGTAACTCCTTCCTCTTCGGGGGTCTAGCCTCTCCTCTGGCTCAGCCTTACCTCGACTGGATGATAGCACTTCGCACCTTTCTCAACCTTTTGATCGCCTCCGACTCTCTGCCTCGAGGTTAGTGTATATGATTACTGGGCTAAAACTCTCAACTCTCGGGGTTTTAGCAGTAGTTTACTTGACCTTTAGCAGAGCGATAAGGGTCAATCTTTTCAATCAGAGAAGACTTTGTTTTAGGACCGTCATGTAAGCTAGGTTATGGGGTTTTCGAAACAACGGGATATGTAGGCTCAAATTCAATGTTACTTTCAACAGGGTTTAGATCCATACCATCCTCGACTATTTTTCAGTAGGGTTAGCATCCTTCTTTAGCTTCGGCAGCGTGTCTAGCTCATTTAGATCAAGCAATCTATTTTCAATCAGAGTGGACTTTAGTAGGGTTGTAATGTAGGCCAAGGTTTCAGGTTCTTGAAAGAGAAGGGTAAAGGCTCAAACCTATTATTTCTACTAGGCTTCTTTGTAGCCTAGGATCACCTTTAGATTCCTTCCTTGTTCTTACTATACACTTCTCAGGGGCAAAAATGACTCTTCTATTTCGATTTTTCTATATGCTTTTTGAGATACACGTGATTCCTTTCTCTTTTGGCCTTTCTATGGCACAATCATGATTTTTTTTCAGGCCTTTTCTTAGATTTTTTTTTTTCCCGGCCTCTTGCCCCTTGACAATTCTTTTCCTTCGTTTTTTTTCTTTTTATCTCTTTCCTTTCTTTTTATGAAATGAATAATTCTTCAACCCTTTTTCCTTAGACCTTTTCCTTAGCAGTTCAATCTAACCCAATGTGGGCAGTGATCCCTAGGTTGGGGTTTTCTCGAAGAAGATAAATGGCTCAACGGGTTTGGCAAGGGGTTGCTTTTGACTGTATGGGAGAGGAAATGAGGGCCTCTCTTCACTTCGAACTGGATTGCTTGATCTATAGAGCCTTCAATGTTGCCTTAGCATAGTGAGGGTGGATACAATTCCTAGAGTTTCTCGATTATTGTCCGCCTTAGTGTGGGGAGCACAGTCTTGGATCGGGGTTGATAAAGAAAACTTCGCTTGTGGCAAGGCACTTGGGGCTAAGCAAAGGGAACACATTTGTTTTTATATGGGAAAATAAAAGATGGCTCCTCTTCATTTTGGTCGTCTGGCCACACATCGCTTACCTTCGGTGTCTTGCAAGTGTTACCTTTGGGTAGTTTCCTCACTCATCCTTGACCTCTCACTCTTTGGAAAGCTGATCATTTGGCGAGTGGTTAACTCATGCTATCATCCCTTCAAGTCAGATCATTCCATAAGATAAACTATACCCTTGCGTAGAAAGTAGTTACTATTCACAAGAGAAAGAAGGCAACAACAATGAATAAAAAGACTTAATCATTTTATCTTATCAATGAAAAGCATATAGTTTTGTTTTAAAGAAACAAGAATGCAGATATTAATTTAAGGACGAAATGTAAAGGGATAGAAAAAAAGTGGGTGACAACACCCCTCTCTTGTACGCTTCTGATGGGAACCCATGTTAATACGGCCTTGGGATAATGCCCACATCTTCGTTCCATCTACAGTTGGGATCTTTGGTTGAGGCGGAATAACTAGAGGTTTCTCCCGGAGTTCCAAGTGACTTGGCAGTGATGATGCAATTGTTGGCTTCCTTGACCATCTTGCCTTCCTTTGCTAGTTCTTTGGTTTCTCCAGTAAACCAATTAGGTAGCTTTCCTTCTTCCAGCTTAATAGGCTTGACCGAAGCTCAAGGTTTTCTGCTCTGGCACTCGGCCGTGCCCCAGTGTTCCTTAGGCGTACATAACGGCGGGTTCTTATTATTGAGCTTGAATGACTCCTGGTCAGCCTTCTTGACAGATTCATCTACGAGTTCATCTTCGGGGACTGGCACTTTATCGGGGTTGCACCATGACCAGGGCTGACACTGTTCTTCATCTTTGTATTCCATTTCTTCCCCATCCTTGTAATATATCTCTTGGCATGTAGTGAAACAAACCTTGTCGTTACCAAATTTTATAATGACGTTGACGGTGTGGTCTGGTAGAGGGTCCATAGCGCCATTCGGAGAAGGATTTGCTGGTTGGAAGCTAATGATCTGGTTATCTATTAGGTCTTGAATCTTATGCTTAAGGGTCAAACAATCTTCAGTGTCGTGTCCTTGGCCGCCCGAATGGTACTTACAACTTGCTGCAGATTCAAAGTAATGAGGCAGAGGATTGGGCTGGGGTCGGGCAAGTCTAGGCTTCAGATATCCAGCCGCTAAGAGACCAAAATAGGCCATGGTCTGTGAACACACGAGTTTACTAAATGTCCGCTTTTTCCCACTTGTTTGCCTAGACCGAGGAGGTGTTGCAAATGTTTTTGAAGATTGGGAACCGAGTTTTCGTGAGGTCACAACCGGGCTGATGGTTCGAGAATTGAAAGGACTTCAGGTTTTATGTTTCAAAATGGGATGATTTTCAGTGACAGGGCCAAATGGGTTGGGCTGGTATCCGTAGGAGAGATTATATAATCCATGGGTTTGGTTAGAGGTTGGTTTGGAAGGCATCGGAGCAAGGCCCTTAGCCTGGGGAGGTCGTTGGCAAGCAATGGTTGGGGCATAGTCTTAGTCTTCCTTCTTCATCCTTTTTCGTCCATCATGGGTTTGGGCTTGCGAGGACTCTGCTTGCTCATGGGTTACATGGGATAAGAGTGAAGAGAGTATGCCTTCTATTTTAGTCATCCTATGTTTGACTCCTCTCGCCTCTGCTAGTAGTAGAGTTAAGGTATCGAGAGTAAGTAATTCCATGGACGTTTCTTAGCTTCTGGCCTATAAGACGAGAGGAACGAGGAAAGGTACCTAAAACCAACAAAGGAAAAGTGTCAGTATTTTATCTTGACAAGTCTTTATGCAATGCATGCTCTAGGGTGCCCCTCTTTAGGAGGGAAACTACACATGGTGTATTGGCTCACTTTTGGAGATAGGGGTTTTGCCCCTGTATGCAGATACCTTACCATCAAATGGGGGATTTCGTCCATTCACATATCCATCCATCCATTTGCTCCAGGAAAATAAAGAAATACATTTTAACTATGAGTTTCAGATATAAAAGAATTGAAATACATTTTAATAGGGGAAGGGGGAACATTTTCCCTTGGGGTTTTTGCTTATCTAGTTTTACATAAAAGTCTTAAACTACTATTGAGTCTTCGGATTTGCCTTCCTTGGATTTGATGTCGAGGAAGTCGCTGAGAGATATTGTTGACTGATTGCCCCTTGTCTTCTTGGCAAACCTATCTCCGTGAGTATAGAGGGATTGGGGCCCCTCTTATGGAATGAATTGATGTGCATGCCATGAGTCCTTAGGGTTACATGGGAACCCTTAGGGTTTAGGTAGGTTTAACGCAAGGGAGAGTAAACTAGGTGTCACGCTCTTTAGGTTGATCATATGTATGAGAATCTAATGACTTGAGTTACTTGAAACTCTTGTTTTGATATGGAATATGAAATGTGCAAAAAGGATACATAGAGTATAAGGAGAGAGAATGCAATAGCAAGGTAAACGTGCATGCATGAGCAGTTAGACGAGCAATATAACAGTAAGAATACATGCATTATAATAATAGGAATAAACAGGTATAAATGAAAATAAGAGTAGTTGCCCTTTCCACCATGGTTTTGAAAACGGTGCGCGTGTCTTAAATCCGGCAGAGGTTCGGCTATGCAAGGTGTCTATATGAGCATGAGGTTGAGGGTTGACTAATGCATCCTAAAAAGGCTCGGTCCCTGGATCTTCAAACCTAGGCCCACTCCCTGAGGTGGTGCCATGATCGGTTGGTGATCCGAACAGGGGAACCATTAAGAGGCCGTAGGCGAAAGAATTGACTCAGAATCTTGCCCACAACCAATATACCGTTCCCCCTTTCTAACTAGAAGGGTCATATTAGGGTAAAAATGTAAGTATGCAGAATGAAAGTGCACGTGCAGTGTGTGTGTGATTTTTAAAAGCGGAGGAAAGAGCCAACAACTCCCATTCATCCTATTTATCACATTCATGCATAACAATTAACAACATAAATTTGCAAGCAAAAGCGCACCTACAAAACAAAGATGCAAGAGTCAGTATGTGGATGAAAAACTTAATACAAGTTAATATGAATAAATGCATGTTTTTTGAAAATAATTTTGAAAATTTAAAGTGAATAGGATTGAACAAGTTAATTGAAGAAGACTCTACATGGGTGAATGGTAAAGAGACATGACTACGGCCTAACCCTCTAAGTGTCCCCAGTGGAGTCGCTAGCTGTCGCGCCTAGATTTTTTGCACTTGAGGAATACATACACAAGCGGGAAAAATACTGTACTCTCTTGTTAGAACTCACCCTCCTAGAAGAATAAGTGCGACTAGGTTTGAATTGAAAATAGATTTGAATTAAGGGCTTTTGGAAAATTTTTGGAGTTGGCATCTAACTTGATTAAGGTGAGTTAGGTCACCTAAAGCCTAAGCGCAATCCAAAGACTACAATTAGGGTTTTTGGAAAATGATTTTGAAAATACTTCGTCAAGAGAGGGTTTTTAAGAAAACAGATTGTTTGGCAACCTTTAGAAAACATTTAAGCCCATTTTAGAAAATAAACTCCATTTTGGTCTTTGAAAACAGTGATCCTAGGTTCGGAGGTTGGTTACGTATAGGGAAGATACACTAAGCCATCATCCTACCCCGCCCTTGCGATACCTACATGTCTATTTACCCTAGATTCACCTATGAGAGTCTTCAACTAATAAATGTCCAATCCTATCCACTTTAGAAAAGAATGTTTAAAAATTATCATGATGCATGATATGTAAATGTAATAGAAAAAGGGAGTTGGAAAATTGATTTGGAAATAGATTTGAAAAGAAATTGATTTGATTTAAAAGAGATTTGAAAAGATAGACTTGAAATTGGAAAGTTTTAGAAATTGGAAATAGAGATTTGGAAATAGAAATTTGGAATTGGAAGCTTGGAAGAGATTAGGAAATTGGAAACTTGAAGAAGATTGTGGAATTGGAGATTTGAAAAAGGTTGTGACCGCACCTATAAGGGTTGCCTACGTATCCCTTTGGAGGAATCAGGTCAGTCGTAGCTCGGATAAGAGTTCGATAGAAAATAGAAGATTTGATTTGAAAAAGGAGTTGAATTGGAATTTGGATTTGATTTGAATTTAGAATAAAGGATTGGAAATTGGAATTTGGAATTAAAAATATTAGACTTTGATTGGAAGATTTGAAAAGATTTGATTTTGGAAAGCTTGGTTTTTGGAAACCTAGACCTAGGAAGGATGGAACTAAGGAAAGATTTTACTCGAATATTGGACTTGGAAGATTAGGGAAGGATTGGATTTAGGAAAGATTCAAATTGGAAAACTTTCAAAATAGGAAAGTTTCGTTTTAGGAAAGTTTCATTTTAGGAAAGTTTTGGTTTAGGAAAGTTTTGAAATAGGAAAGGTTTTGAACCAGGGAAGGTTTCATTTTAAGAAAGTTTTGAAATAGGAAAGGTTTTGAAATAAGAAAGGTTTTGAGTTAGGAAAGGTTTCATTTTAAGAAAGTATTGGAATTGGACAGTTTTGAATTTAGAATGTTTTCAAATAGGGAAGTTTTGAAAGTAAGAAAGTTTTGAGTTTAGGAAGGTTTTGATTTGGAAAGATTTGAAGTTTAGGAAGGTTTAGAATTTGGAAAGGGATGGAACTAGGAAAGGGCTGAATTAGGAAAGATTTGGAAGCTTAATGTTTAAGGAAAGATTTGAAAGTTTAGGTTTAGGAAACTTATGGTTTAGGAAAGTAGGAGATTTGGAAGGAGTTGAATTAGGAAAGATTTAGATTAGGAAGGAGTGAGATTCCTATTTCCTAAAACAAATGATTGGATTTTGTTTCTAAAGAGAGATGTTTTGATTTTGTTTAAAAAACGGAGGATAGGATCTAGTTTTCGAAATGGGAGATTGGATTTGGCATGGATTTAGAAGGGGAAGTTTTAAAAATCCTAGATTTGAAAGACTGGTTTTGACGTAGAAAATAGGTTTTGGAAACTTATGGTTTTAAGGCAAGATTAAAAACCATGTTTTTGGGAAAAGAAATTAAAGTTTCCTAATTGTGAGCTCTAGGGCTTAACTTAGACTCTAAGGAAGGAGATTTTTGGAAAGTGAGCTTTTGGAAAGGAAGATTTTTGGAAGAAAATCTTAGAGAGGAGTTTCTAGAAGGGGAAATTTGAAGAGAGAGTTTTTGGAAGGGGATTTTTGGAAGGAGATTGTTGGAAAGAGTTTTTAGGAAAGAGATTTAGGGGGAGAGTTTTCTAAGAAGGAAACCTAGGGAGTGTTCTTGAAAAGTGTGTTGAAAAAGAGATTTTTAAGAGGAGATTCTTGAGAAGAGATTTTTTAGAAAGTATATAAAATATCTCACTTTCCTAAAACGATTCTAACCATAAGAAGGTTAGAACCACTTTAGGATAGTGGTTTTGAAAACAATGATTTTGAAAATATGGACCATATTGGTCACTTTAAATGTAACACTTTCCTAAACCAACCCTAACCATGAAAAGGCTAGAATCACCCTAGGATTGTGATTCTGAAAACAAGTTTTGAAAAAGAAGATTTTAATGCAAGTTTGAAAACGATGTTAATGCAAGTTTTGAAAACGAGTTTGAAAACCAATTTTAGAAGAATGAAAGATCCTGAAATGCACAATGCAAGTTGGGATCGTGAACATACAAGGTTAAGGGCTTCACCACATAATCAAGGGGGCCGAACCCACGTGGTCTTCAGTTAGACTAAAATAAAGCCCCCGACACGGTGACCCTCCAATAGCCTAATCCTACACATGGATTGGGAAATCCCTTGTTTCAAGCTTGCAATAAAGGAGGAGAAGAAGATGGGGGATTAAAATAGAAGAAAACCCAAGTGGGTTAGGAGAGAGAAGAGAGGAGGAAGATGCGTAAACTTAAAGAGAAAGCCTATCTTGTGTCTTGTTTATTTTACTTTGCTTTGCGCGCTTTGTTTTTCTTGTTTTGCTTCGGTCTTTGCTTCAGTCTTCATTTTGATCTTCGAGAGCTTGTCTTCGGTCTTCAAAGCTTCGTAGTTGCAGCAATCCATGTCTTTAATGAAGGCTTTTGAGGCTAGTGTATGAGTGTATGTGAGTGTATAGGAGGCTAGGGTTTGGAAAATTTAAAGAAGCTAGGGTTTAGGGAGGCGACGAGCTCTGTATATCGAAGAATAGGGTTTTTAGAGTGAGTTTGCGGACTTCTTTCACTTTGGAGGAGGCTCTGTCGTAATGGCGCTAGGCCAAAATTCCTTCTAGTGCCACTCCAGGCCAAATATTGGCTTGGCGCCACTAGTAGTGGCGCAAGCTAGTTAGGAAAGTTTGAAGGTCGGTAAGCAACGTATCTTGAAAAGATTTGGGCGCCTGTACTAGTGACAACCATGCAATTTTTAGCCTGGCTTTACTAGGAGTGACTCTGGAAGGTCTGGGAAGAGTTTAAGGGACCAGGAATGACCTGAAAGGCCAGAAAAGGGCAGGAACCCTCAGAATAGGGTCTCAGAGATATTTGACTTGAAAAAGGATGACAAGAATTGTCAGAAGGGTGGACTAGGCCATTAGGGGCAAAACAGTCAATTGGGCTAGAAAGCTGCTCGGACGGACTCAGAATGTCCCAGAAGAAGACTCGAGATTTGGAGACATTATTTAGAATGTTCCCAAAGGTTATCGGTTTGATACCCAGAGCCGGTGTGTTCGGAAAAGGCGATCGGCCCACTAGGGGCAAAATGGTCATTTTGTACCAGGTTTGCCGAAATTGACTCGGAACGATCCGAAAAGGTAAAGAAAGGTTGAGAATACTACAGGAAGCATTCTTGTAAGGTTACCGGTTTGATACCTAGAGTCGGTGTGGTCGGAAAAGGCGACTGACCCACTGAGGGCAAAATGATCATTTTGCACTGTTGCCGAAATTGACTCGAAATGATCCGAAAAGATAATGGAAGGTCGGGAATACTATATAAAGCATTCTCGAGAGATTACCGATTTGATACCCAGAGCCGGTGTGGTTCTTAGGGCGATTGGATGCCTAGGGGCAAAATGGTTATCTTGATTAGAAAGTCTCGGAGTTGGCTCGAAACTAACTAGAAGGCACCTAATCATGCCGGATTGCTTTTAAGACAATCTTGGAAGGGTGGACTTACCGTTCTGAGGACTTAGGTGTGTTCTCGATAAACGTGCCAAAAATGGCCCTATAGGCAATTTGGTCATTTTTCACCGAAGTGGGCTAGTAAGCATCGGTGTTGACCTAGGTTTTGTGTGTTTCCGCCACTTTGACGGCGATTCTGTGACACAGGGGTTTGTTGGT
Source organism: Euryodendron excelsum (assembly GCA_033060915.1). NCBI lineage: Eukaryota > Viridiplantae > Streptophyta > Magnoliopsida > Ericales > Pentaphylacaceae > Euryodendron > Euryodendron excelsum. The sequence continues at coordinate 26,778,673 of CM065385.1, read as the reverse complement.
AATTCCCTATATCGACCTGTTTATGATTATTTTCGCTACTCTAACGGTTGCGATGTTTGCGAGTAATTCCGCTACTCTAACGGTTGCAATCATTCCCGAGACTGCCTAATCTTGGGAAGCTGCTAATGGGACTTGGTGCTTGAGAATTAACTTTCTCGGAAGGCGTGCCAAAATGGACATTTCTGTATTGGCGGGCTAGCAAGCACCAAAGGTGGACCGTTCTGCCATTTCGGGGACTTGGGGTCTTGTCCTGGTCGACGGGTTTGAAGGGACTTATCATTCCGAAGAAGCTTTTTTTGGAAAATGTGCCAGAAAGGATAGACTTACCATCTCAAGGAATCAACTTTCTCGAGAGAGGGATTGGAATTGGAATTGGAAAAGGAGACTTACAGTCTTTGGGAAGACGTGCCTACGGGATCGGAAGGGGACTTATCGTGATTAGGAAGACGTGCTTATTGGAATTGGAAAGGGAACTTACCGTCTTCAAAAAGTCGTTTCTGATTTGGAATTGGACCGAACAATGCCCCTAAGGGCATTTTGGTCATTTCACTTCTATTTGGGCCTAGTGGGCCTGCGAAACGATGAATTGACGGGATTAGACATGGGAAAGTTGATTTAGATTGGGAATATGTCCACATTGACTTGAGTACAAGTCTGGATAGATTGTAGATTGCCGAGCAGTCAAAAATGGGGTGCTTACAGGATGCTCCCAATTTTAACTACAACGGAACTGCGCACTTGCGGCAACCAAACAAGTTTAATGGCCCCGTTGTTGGGGATTTGAAGGCGCAAGCAAATTTTGAACAAAATTGAATTAAAAATTGTAAAAACAAGGTAGGAATTGATCATTTACCCCTGAGGAAAGCATCTACGACCTCGGGCTAGGGTAATTTCTTCAATCCTTATTGTGAATACCATACTAGAACTTTTGGTTCTTCTTTTTGGTAGTTTCTTTTGTTTGGTTAATTAGATTGCATTGCATTTTGATAGGGTCATTAGAGGAGATAGGATTGTGTGCTTTGTGTGCTAATTGGTGGTATTGTTAAGTATATGGAATAGGAGTTTGGAGTTGAAAAGCCATTATTTGGTATTGCATAGAAAAAGTCGTTGTCCGGCATTGATATGTTTGAGTATGATGTGTTGATTAGGATTGAGACATATTATTTATGCATTGCATTTCTATGACCCATTTCACCCGAGACATATACAATCGTTTGATACGAGTTGACACACCATCATCGGTTAGCGCTCCCTCTTTTGAACTCCCTTTAGTGGTTGACCTAGGTTTCCTTCCAATGGAAAACATGAATGAGGGTGGTGGACCACCTAATCCTCCTTTGAATATGGCAAATGGTGTAGGGGGTGATGATTTCAAAAGGGGAGTATCCATGGTGACATGGAGGCTCCCCAATACTGCACTTTGAGAGATTATATAAACCCACCACGGCAAGCACCAAGTTCATGTATTATTTTTTCCACCTCACTATACTACCTTGAATATACGCCCAGGTATGATGCATTTGCTTCCACAATTTCATGGGGTAGATTCGGAAAGGCCCTATGCCTTTATTGAAGAATTTGAAGATGTGTGTTCACTTGTGATGGACAACTCTTGTCCAAAGGAAATCTTTTTTTTTTTTTAAAGCTTTTCCAATTTTGTTTAAAAGACACTGCTAAGATGTGGTTCAACTCTCTGAGACTACTTTCCATTCACTCTTGGCAAATTCTTCAAGGGAAGTTTTTGAAAAAGTTTTTTTTTTTTGGAGAATAGAATTAAGGCGTTTCAATGCCAAATCTCATAATTTTCCCCCATGTTGGAGGAATCTTTTTTCCAATGTTGGGAATGTTTTAAAGAGCTCCTAATTTCTTGTCCACTTAATGGTTTCACTGAGTGGCACATTATTAACATCTTTTATGCTTTCCTAATGCCCTAACTTAAGCAATTTGTTGAGACCATGTGTGTGGGGCCATTTATGGATAAGCAACCCCATGAGGCCTATGCTTATTTTGATTATCTCACCAATTTGGCTAGAGATTGGGCGACAATTAGAAGCCAATGATGTGAATGCTCGTTTAGTGGTATTGGCTAGGAAGTTAGAGGCCTTAGAGGTTAAGAAAGTTAATGCAATTGAAATTGAGGAAGTGAGAAAAATGAATTGTGTCTTGTGTGAAACAAAAGACCATGACACTCCTTCATGTTCGGTCGTTCTAGGAGTAAAAGAGGCCTTCCATGGCCAAGTTAATGCCGTAGGTCAATACCAAAGAGGAGCGAGCAACCCCAACCTGGGGTGGAAGGACCATCCAAATTTCTCTTGGAGGGGTGAGGGGTCTTCAAACTCCCAAGCCTATCAAGGAGGGTTTCATAACCCTCAATCTTACCTCCTCCACCATTTTAACCATAATAATACCAACCCCCACCGGTTGCATCATTCCTAACCCAACTAAAGCCAGTTCAACCTCCACCTCAAGCTTCATCCAAAACATATGAACCTCTACATAGGAGACCATTGGAAGACACCCTTCAACAATTCATGCAAACTTAAGGAGGGGTCAATTCTTGGGTTGATAAAACTTTGGAGCAACAAGGCCAAATGTTAAATGATATTAAGAGTCAATTGACTCTTCTCACACAAGCCTTGACCCTTAACGAGAAGGGTAAGTTATCCGTCCAACCTCAACCTAATCTATCTAGGCATATGCACTTCACTGAGACTTTGAATCAATCTTCTTCTAGCCATAAACAAGTGCAAGCCATCACCACTTTGAGAAGTGGTAAGGTTATTGATAAGACTATTCTTCCTAGGGATCCTAAGGGTAAGGGAGAAGCTTTTAAGGTAGTTAAGGGTTCGCTTGGGATAGAAGGAGAGGGAGAGCCTAGTATGAAGAAAGAGAGTGAGTCTAGAAAGGATTTAGGTGGGAAGGAGAAGACTGAGGAGGATAGAAATGGTAAGGAGAAGTCAAGTGATAAGAAAGAAAAGAATGAGTCCCTGAGCCGACATGAGAAAGTTTTGAAGGAGGAATGTGAGGCATTGGCTCACACCCCTTTCCCTTAACGTCTAGCCAAGTCCAAGAGTAATCCATTAAGCTCCGAGATTTATGAGACTTTTAAGAAAGTCAAAATAAATCTACCTCTCTTAGAAGCCATTAAACAAATACCCTCTTATGCTAAATTTTTGAAAGATTTATGCACCGTTAAAAGGAGGTTGAATGTAAGAGAGATTGTGTTTCTTGCTAAGGATGTGAACTCCATCGTCCAAGTTAAAACTCCTCCAAAGTATAAAAATTTGGGTTGTCTTACCATGACTTGCATCTGAGAAGAGCATATGATAGAGGGTTACCTTCTAGACTTAGGGTCAAGTGTGAATCTATTGCTATATTCGGTGTATGAATAATTAGGATTAGGTGAGCTCAAACCAACTAGGATCACACTTCCACTAGCGGATCAATCTATTAAGGTTCCTAGGAGAATGGTAGAGGACGTCTTGATGCAAGTTGATAAGTTCTATTACCTGGATGATTTTGTGGTTCTAGATACTCAACTGGTAATGGACCCCAATTCTCAAAACCATATTCCAGTCATCTTAGGTAAACCTTTTCTAGCTACATGTTATGCCATTATTTATGTGAGAGGAGGTCTCTTGAAGTTGTCCTTTGGTAATATGTCCATCGAGCTTAACATTTTCAAACCCGGGGAGGCAACTAGGGGATTAAGAGAATGTCCGAGAAGTGAACCTTATCAACTCTATAGTGCAAGACCACTTTGAGAGGCATAGTGTAAAGGACCCATTTGCTAGAATGTTGATGTTTAGTAAGGATTTAGATTGCTTGGAAGGTGAGGAAGGAGGGGATATTATTAGAAAGAGTAGTGGTTTGGAGGTTTTTCCTATCATGGCGATGGGTCAATGGACCCCAATCTTTGAACATTTGACTCCTAGTCCTATTAAACCCCAACTATAGAAATTTAAGGCTCTTACACCTGATAGGAAGCCTTTACCATCTACACTCAAAGTATTCCTTCTTGGGTGAGGGCAAGTGATATCCGGTAGTGATATCTTCATCACTAACGGCAACTCAAAAGAAGAGCTTTTTGGAGGTGCTGAAGAAGCATTGTAAGGTCATAGGTTGGACAATCGCCGATTTACATTGGATTAGCCCTCTTATGTGCACTCATAGGATCTACCTTAAGGAAGGGGCTAAACTGGTGCGCCAAATGCAATGGCAATTGAACCCAATAATGAAAGAAGTTGTGAGGGGTGAAGTTCAAATGCTCCTTGATATGGGTATTATTTACCCGATTTCTAATTCTAGGTGGGTTAGCCCTGCTAAAGTGGTCCCTAAGATATTCGAAGTCACGGTAGGTCAAAATAAGCATAATGACTTGATACCTACCTGCATTCAACCCAGGTGACAGATGTGCATTAACTACTGTCGCTTTAATGCCATCACAAGTAATGATCATTTTTCCCTTCCTTTCCTTGACCAAGTCTTAGAAAGGGTTGCGGGACACACATATTATTATTTTCTTGATGGCTACTTCGGCTACAATCAACATGAAATAGCTATGGAAGATCAAGAGAAGACCACTTTTACATGCCCTTTTGGCACATTGGCTTATAAGTGAATGCCTTTTGGATTATGTAACGCTCCCACCACGTTTTAACTTTGTATGATGAGCATATTTTCCGACATGGTGGAGTGTATTTTAGAGGTCTTTATGGATGATTTTTTTGTATATGGGAACACCTATGCTAATTGCCTAGCCAACTTAGAATCGGTTCTTAAAAGGTGTGAAGAGAATCATCTAGTCTTGAATTGAGAGAAGTTCACTTCATGGTGACACAAGGTATAGTCTTAGGCCACAACATTTTTAGAAAGGTATTAAGGTAGATCTCGCCAAGGTTGAGTTGATTAAAAAACTACCTACCCCGAGGACTGTTAAAGCTGTGAGATCCTTTCTTGGACATGTCGGTTTTTACCAGCATTTCATTCAATCATTTAGTGCCATCTCTAAGCCTTTGTGTGCCCTATTGGAGCAAGATGTTCCATTTGAATGGACTTTATCTTGCCAACTAGCATTTGATAAGTTAAAAGACCATTTGACTACAACTCCCATAATGCAACCTCTAGATTGGAGCCTCCCTTTTGAAATCATGTGTGATGCTAGTGATTTTGCCGTAGGGGTCATCTTAGGTCAAAAGAAGGACAAGAAACAGTATGTGCTCCATTATGCGAACAAAACATTGAATGATGCCCAAGTTAACTATATTACCATCGAAAAAGAACTTCTTACTATAGTATTTGCTCTAGCTAAGTTTTGATCTTACTTGGTAGGTTCACGTGTTATTGTATTTACCGAGCATGCTATCCTCAAGTACCTCTTGTCTAAGCAAGATGCTAAACCTAGATTAATTTTGTGGGTCCTCCTTTTTCAAGAGTTTGATCTTGTGATCAAAGATAAAAAGGGAGTAGAGAATTTGGTGGCGGATCACCTCTCTAAACTTTCCGTTAGAGCTCCCTCTCTAGATGATTCTCCAATTAAGAAAACTTTTCTTGATGAGCAACTAATGGCTTGCCAAGTGGTTCAACATTCTATCACTCCATGGTACACCGATTTGGCCAATTATTTGGTCACCGGTGTCATTCCCTCTCATTGGTCCTCCTTGGACAAAAGAAAGTTCTTCTGGTTTACCAGACACTTCTTTTGTGATGAGCCTTATTTGTTTAAGCATAGCCCCTATCAAATTATTAGGAGATGTGTGTTGGATGATGAGTTTCAAAGTGTCATAGAATTTTGTCATTCTCATGCTTGTGGGGGCCACTTCTCATCTAAGAAGACCTTGGCCAAAATCTTGCAAAGTGGACTTTATTGGCCTTCTATGTTTAAAGATGTTCATTCCTTTTGTGTTGCTTGTGATCGATGCCAATGGCTAGGGAGCCTTTCTAGGACATATATGATGACTCTTAACCCTATTCTTATTATAGATGTTTTTGATTATTGAGGCATTGATTTTATGGGTTCATTCCCTAGTTCATTTGGATATCTCTACACCATTGTGGCCATTGATTATGTTTCCAAGTGAGTAGAGGTTATCGCCTCCCGGACCAACAACCACCAAGTGGTGGTTGAGTTCTTAAAAGAATATATCCTTTCCCGGTTTAGTATGACTTGAGCCATCATCTGTGATGGTGGCTCCCATTTTTGTAATAGGCCAGTGGGGGTGCTAATGTGCAAATACGATATTGTTTACAAGGTCGGCTTGCCATACCACCCTCAAACACAAGGGCAAGTTGAATTGACTAATTGAGAAATTAAGATAATCTTAGAAAAGACGGTTAATTTGTCTCGGAAGGATTGGTCTTCAAGCTTAATTGATGTAATGTGAATCTATCGAATGGCCTACAAAACCATTCTCGGTACTTCCCCATGCCGTCTAGTGTATGGGACTCCTGGTGAAGGTTGAACATAAGGCATATTGGGCCATTCAACAACTTAATGGGGGATTGGGTGAAGCCGGTGACCACCACGAGTTACAATTGAATGAACTTGATAAATTGAGAAATGATGCATATGAGAACGCCAAAATTTCTAAGGCCAAAATGAAAGTCCACCATAACCAACACATTCAACAAAAAAATTTTCATGTTGGTCAAAAGGTTCTACTCTATAACTCCCGGTTACATCTCTTCCTGGGCAAGTTGAAGAGTAAATGGTCCGGTCCCTACCAAGTCAAAGAAGTTTTCCTCTATGGAGCTATTAAGATGCAAAATTTCAATAATGGCACCTCTTTCAAGGTAAATGGGCAAAGATTGAAACTTCATTTTGAGCCGTTTTTGGGGCGAGATTGATTGTGTGCATCTCATTGATCCACCAATCATGGATTGATTATGGTCCTAGCAAGGATGTGTAGTTGAGGACTAAGATCTTTTATTTTCCCTTTTCTTAGTTTTGTTTATAGCATTCTTTAGTTAAAGGTAGAGTGTAGTCCTTTTCTCTTTGGGTTTCTCGTGCACTTCTTGACATACACTTTATTATTCATGAAGAATGCCATATTTTCTTTTATCTTCCCCTTTTTTTCTTTGCACTTTATTTTGCCTTTTCTTCTTTTGTTTTCTTTTGTGTTGGTGGATGAGAGTGATAAGAGAGGAGGGGGTTGGTGAGTTGTTGGTGAGTAGGCTAAGGGTAAAAGGTTTGGTAAGTGGGGGAAAGTGTTTCTCTTTACATATGTGTGCCACATTGGTCCAGCTTTCCTCCTTGCTCCTTGCTTTGTTGTTTTTCTCTTCCTCTTTTCTCTCTTCCTTCCTTCACAGCTGCTAGGGATGGAGGTGGAAAGCACCAATCGCCCTCTATTAAGGAGGGCAAAGTTGACCTCGATTATGGAGCCTTTTTGAAGGCCTTTGTCCCTATTGTTGAGTTGGGTCTCAAGGAGGACCACGCTATCGAAGTGGCTTGCTTGGTGGCTCCCTATATTCTTGCTAACTCTCCCCGCTCCATTCATGCTCCACCGGAAAAATTTGAGAAAATAGCAAGAAGTGCCTCTACTGGAGTGAAGAAGAAGTAGTTATGTTATGGTAAGAGAGATGTGTCGTGCCCCGATTGTTTACACCATCGAGATAATATGTGATAAACACCTGGTACTCTCTCATTAAAACTCATCCTCCTATTAGGACGAGTGCGACTAGGTTTGAATTAGAAATTGATTTGTATAAGAGCTTTTGGAAAAGATTTTGAGTCGCCACCTAACTTTGTTAAGGTGAGTTAGCTCACCCGAAACTAAGTGCAATCTGAAGATTAAACTTAAGTTTTTTGAAAAGATTTTGAAAAACTTCCTCAAGAGAGGTTCTTTTGGAGAAAATTGGTTGTTTGGTAACCTTTGGAAAGATTTAGGCCCCTTTTAAAAATAACTCCATTTTGGTCTTTCGAAAACAGTGATTCTGGGTTCGGAGGTTGGTTATGTATAGGGAAGATGGACTAGGCTATCACCCTATCCTACCCTTTTTCGTGCCCAGATTTTTTGCACTCGAGGAATACACACACAAGCGGAAAAAATACTGTACTCTCTCATTAGAACTCATCATCCGAGAAGAATGAGTGCGACTAGATTTGAATTGCAAATTGATTTAAATAAAGGGCTTTTGGAAAACAATTTAGAGTCGCCACCTAACTTGATCAAGGTGAGTTAGGTCACCTAAAAACTAAGCCCAATCCAAAGATTACACTTAGGGTTTTTGAAAACGATTTTGAAAATACTTCCTTAAGAGAGGGTTTTTAAGAAAACAGGTTGTTTGGCAACCTTTGGAAAACTTTTAAGCCCTTTTTTGAAAATAATTTCCATTTCAAAAACAGTGATCCTAGGTTCGAAGGTTGGTTACTTATAGGGAAGACGCACTAAGCCATCACCCTACTCCGCCCTTGCGGTACCTACATGTCTATCCACCATAGATTCATCTATTAGAGTCTTCAATTAATCTATATCCAAAACTGTCCACTTTGAAAGAATTTTTGAAAAGACATGATGCATGATATGCAAGTGCAAGAAAAAGAGAGTTGAAAAATAGATTTGGAAATAGATTTGAAAAAAAGAAACTTGAAAGATAGATTTGAAATTGGAAATAAAGATTTGAAAATAGATTTTTGAAATTGGAAACTTGAAATAGATTATGGAATTAGAGATTTGAAAAAGGTTGCGACTGCACCCGTGAGGGTTGCCTACGTATCCTTTTCGAGGAATTAGGTCTGTCGTAGTTCAGACAAGAGTCCAATAGAAAATAGAAGATTTTGATTGGAAGAAAGAAATTTGGATTTGGAATTCGAATTGGAAGACTAGGAAATCAGGATTGAACTCAGACATATGATTGAATTGAAAAAGGATTTGACCCTTGGAAGAGAACTTGGACTAGATTTGGAAGATGGAGTTTTAAGAAATATTTGACTCGAATATTGGACTTGAAAGATTAGGGAAAGATGGGATTTAGGAAAGATTTGAATTAGGAAAGTTTCATTTTAGGAAAGTTTCGAAATAAGAAAGGTCTCATTTTAGGAAAAAGGAATGTTTTTGAAATAGGAAAGCTTTGAAATTGGAAAGTTTTGAAATAGGAAAGATTTGAAAGTTAGAAAGTTTTAGAATTCAGAAAGTTCAGAATTTAAGAAAGTTTCAAATTAAGAAAGTTTTGACTTGAGAAAGTTTTGGGTTTAGGAAGTTTTGAAATTTAAGTTTTAGAAATGCTTGAGATTAGGAAAGGTTTACGTTTAGGAAAGATTTGGAAATTTAGATTTGGAAAGTTGAAAAAGTATGAGATTAGGAAGGATTAGGATTAGGAAATGTTTAGACTAGGAAGGATTAAGATTCCTATTTCCCTAAAATGAAAGATTGGATTTTGTTTCTAAAAAGAGATGATTTGATTTCGTTTCAAAAAATGGAGAATAGGATCTAGTTTCCTAAGCGGGAGATTGAATTTGGTTTCCTAAAGGGAAGATAGGATTTGACATGGAATGGGAAACGAAAGTTTTAGAAACTCTAGATTTGGAAGACTATAGTTTTGATGTAGAAAATAAATTTTGGAAACCTAAAGTTTGAGGCCAAAATAGGGAATTGGAAATCACATTTTTGGGAAAGAAAATTAGGGTTTTCTAGTTATTGGTTCTAGGGCTTGACTTAGACTCTACGGGAAGAGATTTTGGCATTTTTGGAAAGAGATTGTTGGAAGGAGATCCTAAAAAGGAGTTTTTGGAAAGTAAACTTGAGAGGAGTTTTAGAAACAATATTTTGGAAGAAGCTTTTAGGAAAGAGTTTTTAGGAAAGAGGTTTTTGGAGAGAGATTGTTGGAAAGAGTTTTTAGGAAGGAAATTTAAGGAGTGTTTTTAGAAAGTGAATTTCGAAGAGAGCGTTTTGAAAAGGAGTTTTTAGAAAAGTGAGTTTTGAAAACTAGATTTTCGGAGGGAGTTTTTAGAAAGTAATTTTGGAAAAGAGATTGGAGAGAGTTCTCAAAAGTGTATTGGAAAAGAGATTTTAGAAAGAGAGATTTGAAAAGAGAGTTTTTTGAAAAGTCCATAAAAACATCTCAGTTTCCTAAAGCGACTCTAACCATAAGAAGGTTAGAACCACTCTAAGATAGTGGTTTTGAAAACAATAAGGATTTGAAAATATGGACTATATTGGTCACTTTAAATGTAACACTTTTCTAAAGTAATCCTAACCATGAAAATGCTAGAATCACCTTAGGATTGTGATCTTTAAAACAAGTTTTGAAAAAGGAGATTTTGATACAAGTTTTGAAAACAAGTTTAAAAACGAATTTTGGAGAGATGCAAAATCATGATATGCACAATGCAAGTTGGGGTCGTGAACATACAAGGTTAAAGGCTTCACCACATAATCAAGGGGGCTGAACCCACGTGGTCTCTAGTTAGACAAAAAGAAAGCCCCCGACACTGTGACCTCCAATAGCCTAATCTTACACATGGACCGGGAAGTTCCTTGTTTCAAGCATGCAAGAAAGGAGGGGAAGAAGATGGAGGAATAAAATAGAAGAAAATCCAAGTGGGTTCAGAGGGAGAAGAGAGAGAGGGAAGATGCGTAAACTTAAATAGAGAGCCTACCTTGTATCTCCTTTATTTTGCTTTGCTTTGCGCGCTTTGTTTTTCTTGCTTTGCTTTGGTTTTCGCTTCAGTCTTCATCTTGATCTTCAGGAGCTTGTCTTGATCTTTGAGAGCTTTGGGTTGCAGCACTTCAAGTTTTCAATGGAGGCTAGTGTATAGGGTCCCAGGGGTAACGGACTTGAAGAATGATGTCAAGATGTGTTGGAAAGGTTGACCGGGCCATTAGGGGCAAAATGTTCATTTTGCACCGGGTTTGCCGGAATTGACTCGGAATGATCCGGAAAAATAATGGAAGGTCGAGAATACTATAAGAAGCATTCTTGGGAGGTTACCAGTTTGATACCCAGAGCCGGTGTGGTTCTCGGGGCGTTCAGATGCTTAGGGACAAAATGGTCATCTTGACCCAAAAGTCTCGAAATTGGCCCAAAATTGACTAGAAGGCACCTAATCATGCTGGATTGCCTTTAAGACAATCTTGAAAAGGTGGACTTACCGTTCTAAGGACTTAGGTACTTTCTCAAGAAACGTGCTGGAAATGACCTTAGGGGCAGTTTGATCATTTTTTACCAAAGTGGGCTAACAGGCACCGGTGTTGACCTGGGTTTTGAGTGTTTCCGCCACTCTAAAGGTGGTCTCTTGATACAGGGTTTGTTGACAATTCCCTATATCGACCTGTTTACGAGTGTTTCCGCCACTCTAACGGTTGTGATGTTTATGAGTAGTTTCGCTACTCTCACAGTTTGCGATCATTCTCGAGACTGCCTGATCTCGAGAAGCTGCTAAATGGACTTAGCGCCTGAGGAATTAACTTTCTCGAAAGGCATGCCAAAACAGACATTTCTGCATTGGTGGGCTAGCAAGCACCAAAGGTGGACCGTCCTACCATCTCGGGGACTTAGGGTCTTATCCCGATCGACGGGTTTAAGAGACTTACCGTTCTGAAGAGTTTACTCGGAAACGTACCAGATTGGAGGGTCTTACCACCTTGAGGAATCAACTTTCTCAAAAGGTGTGCCGGATTTAATTTGAATTGGAATTGGAATTGGAAATGGAATTGGAAAGGGGACTTACCATCTTCAGAAAGACGTGCCTATTGGAATTGGACCTAACAATGCCCCCAAGGACATTTTGGTTATTTTGCCTCTATTTGGGCCTAAAGGGCCTGCGAAGTGATTGATTGACGGGATTAGACTTGGAAAGTTAATTTAAATTGGAATATGTCCATATTAACTTGAATATAAGTTTGGATGGATTGGAGACTGTCGAACAAGCAAAAATAGGGTGCTTATACCCTTGTGGTACTTACACGTCTTATCACCTTCACTCATTAAGAATCTTTGATTAACAAATGTCTAATTATATCGACTTTGAAAAGAATTTTGAAAGAAGTTGATGTCATCATCCTAGGAATGATATGATGCATGATATGCAAGTGCACAAGAAGAATTTAGATTTGGATAAGAATTTTGAAAAAGGAAATTGAAATTTTGAAAAGGCTATGGAAGTTGAAAACTTGAAAAAGGTTGTGATCCCACCCATGAGAGTTGCCTACGTATCCCTTTGTTAGAAATCAAGTCAGTCGTAGTTCGGACTCGGGGTTTGATTGAAAATAGATACTTGGAGGCCTTGTTTGACTTGAAAAGACACTTTGAGGCTTTTAGAAAACTTGATCTGAAAAGGGTTTGATTTGAACTTTGATTTGAAGATTTGAAATTGAACTTGGACTTATTTTGGAAAGTTTAAATTGAACTTTGAAATCATCTTGACTTGAATTATGGTTTGAAAAGCATCTTGATTTAGACAAGAGTTGAAGTTTCCTAACTCAAGGTTAGCTGGTTGCACTAAGGCGTTGACCTCCTACGACTTTGGATAACCCTGGGTTTAAGCATGCAATTGGAAAAGTTTGATTTTAAGAAAGTTTCGAATTAAGAAAATTCTATTTTAAGAAAGTTTCACTTTTGAAAAAGTCTTGCTTTAGGAAAGATTTGAGTTTGGGAATAACTCGATTTTGGAAAGATTGGATTTAGGAAAGTTCCAAATTAGGAAATGTTTGATTTAAGAAAGGTTTGAATTTGAAATTTAAAAGGTCGAGATTTGGAAAGACTTTGATTGAAGAAGAATTGAATTTAAGGTAACTTGGGATTTAAGCAATCCTTGGACCTAGGTTTCAAGCAATGCATTTGAATTGGAAAGATTGGACTTCAGTTGAAAAATGAGAGCTTTGTTTTTGGAAAGTTTTAAAAAATGAAGGTTTTAAAATTAAGAAAGGTTGGAGTTAGGAAAGATTTGAAAGTTTGAAATGAGGAAAGATTTGATCTCTATTTCCTAAAATTGAAGATTGAATTTTATTTCCAAAAATAGATAATTTGATTTCGTTTCCTATTTGGAAAGATTTGTTTTGATTTGACTTGAAATTGGAAAGGTCTACTTTTGGAAATATATCATTTGATGTGACTTTTGAATTAGGAAATCTATAATTTCATGTAGAAAAAGAATTTTGAAAATCTATGATTTGATACAAATAGAAAGCCATGATTTTATGTGAGAAAAACTAGGAATTCCTAAACACGGACTCTAGGGTTTTGACTTAGATTTCAAGATAAAGAGTTTTTGGAAAGTGAATCTTTGAAAATGACTTTTAGAGAGTGAATCTAAGAAAACTATTTTAGAAATATTAGAATATAGACTTTTGCAAGTCTCTTGAATATCTCACTTTCCTAAAATGATTCTAACCATGAAAAGATTAGAACCATTCTAGGGTTGTGATTTTGAATACAACTAGGGTTTGAAACCCTCATGTGGAGTTTAGTGGTCTTTTTGAATATGACACTTTCCTAAAACAACCCTAACCATGGAATGGCTAGAATCATTTTAGTTTTGTGATTTCTTGAAAAATAATTTAAGATTTGAACTCAAATTTGGACTTTGATGGTCACATTGAATCTAACACTTTCCTAAAACAACTCTAACTATGGAACAGCTAAAATCATTTTAGGATTATGATTTTGATAAAAACTTTAAAGGAAAGTATTTTGAATGCAAGTTTTGAAAATAACTTTTAATGCAAGTTTTGAAAATAACTTTTAATGCAAGTTTAAAAACACTTTTGAATGCATTATTATGATGACAACAATGTAATAAGGACATGAACATACACGGTTAGGCTACACCATAAAACTAAGAGGGCCAGACCCACACCGACTTAGGTGGAACTCAAAGAGAATCCCTGACATGGTGATTCCCTTCAAGACCTTCCTAGACATGAACCGGGAGGTCCCTTGTTTCAAGCATGCAAGAAGAGGAGGTAGAAGATGGGGATTAAAATAGAAGAAAACCCAAGTGGGTTTGGAGGGATAAGAGAGGGGGGATTATATAAATATAAATAGAACCTTACATTGTCTTCTTCTTTGCTTTGATGCTTTTGATGGTGGACTTTGCTTAGACTTTGAGTTGATTTTCAAGAGCATCCAAGGGTTGGAATTGACATGTAATTGATGCTTGGAGACATGGATTTGAGTGTATAGATTGTATGGAGGCTATGGTTTGAGTGTATGGACACTAGGGTTTGAGAAGGCTTAAGAGAATTAGGGTTTTGAGGGAATTCGAACTCTGTTTTTAGAGAGACAGATTTTCTAGAGTGATTTTGCAGACCTAGAATACGCAGGGGGGTGGCCTGTATTTATAGGCAACCAAAGTTGGCTTTAACGCTTGTTGCAGTGGCGCTAGCCTATTTGGAAAGTTTTTAAGGCAGCAAGAAACAGATCTTTTGACCCTTGTGAAGCAAAGCAGAAGATTTGGGCACCTGTTCTAGTGACTACCATGCAATTTTTGGTTTAGCTTCACTAGAAGTGACTCCGAAAAGTTCAGGAATGATCTGAAAGGTCCTGAATGACCAGACCAGGCCGTGAATGGATGAAAACCCTTAAAAGAGTGCTTTGGAGGTAACTGGCTTGATGATAAGAGCCGGAATAGTTAAAAAGAGCAACTGGCCCACTAGGGACAAAATGGTCATTTGAACCAGGGAAACATTGGGATCGGCCTGAAGTGATCTGTGAGAAGATTTAAAGGTTGGAAACACTATTGAGAATGTTTCGAGGGATTTTCGGTTTCATACCCAAAGCCAGTGTGGTTGGTGTAAGCACTTCATTTTTACCCACTTGACAATCTTCGGTCTGATCGAACTCACATTCAAATACATTGAAATCTAAACTAGTTTTCAGAGTCAATCCAATCAATTAATCGCTTTGTGAGCCCGACGGGCCCAATAGAGGCAAAATGACCAAAATACTCTTGGGGCATTGCTCGGTCCAATTCCAGTTGGCACGTCTTCCTAAAGACGGTAAGTCCCTATTTCATTCTCAATTTCAATTTCAATTTCAATTACAATCCAAGTTAATCAAACTCAATTTGGTATATCTTTCGAGAAAGTTAATTTCTTAGACAGTAAGTCCATCTAGTCCGACTCGTTCTTCGAGAAAACTCCTCAAAATGGTAAGTCCCTTTAGACCTATCGACCAGAATGGAACCCAAATCTCTGAGATGGTAGAATGGTTCACTTCTAGTACCTGCTAGCCTGCCAATGTAGAATGTCCATTATCTGGTGCGTCTTTCGAGAAAGTTAATCCCTCAAATGATAAGTTCATCAAACAACTTCCCGAGATCAGGCAGTCTTTGAAATGAACGTACACCATCAGAGTGGCAAAAACATTCGCAAATATCGCAACCACTAGAGTGGTAAAAACACTCGTAAACAGGTCGACATGAGAAATTGCCAACAAACCCCCTATGTTACAGGATTAAACTTGCCTTTTGGCCATGACACATTTACCAAAGAACGAGATACCTTTGGAAACCAACTCGTCACACACCGTTAGAGTGATGGAAACACTCAAAACCCGGGTCAACACCAGTGTCTGCTAGCCCACTCTAGTGAAAAATTACCAAACTGCCCCTTGGGCCATTTTTAGCATGCTTCTCAAGAGAATACTTAAGTCCTCAGAGTGGTAATTCCACCCTTCCAAGATTGTCCTAAAGACAATCCGGCAGGTTCAAGTGCCTTCTAGTTGGTTTCGGACCAATTTCGAGACCATTCGGTCAAAATAACCATTTTGCCTCTAGGCATCCGATCGCCTCCGAGAACCACACATGCTTTGGGAATCAAATCGATAACCTCCTGAGGATGCTTTTTTATAGTATTCTTAACCTTACAATACCTTTCCGGATCATTCCAAGTCTATTCCAGCAAACCTGGTGCAAAATGATCGTTTTGCCTTTGGTAGGCTGTTCGCTTTTTCCAACCACACCGGCTCTGGGTATCAAACCAGCAACCCTTCGGAACACTTTTAATAGTGTTTCTAACCTTCAAGCCTTCTCACAGGTCACTCCGAGTCTATTCCTGTGTTTTCTCGGTTCAATTGACTGTTTCACCTTTGGCGGGCTAGTTGACTTTTTCAAATATTCCAACATTACTTCTTAAACTGATTACCTCTGAGGCACTCTCCCGAAGGTTTCTGTCCATTCCCGACTGAGTCTGGTTACTCAGAACCTTTCAGGTCATTCTCGGACTTTCTAGAGTCACTTCTAGTGGAGCTAAGCCAAAAATTGCATGGTAGTCACTAGGACAAGTGCCCAAATCTTTTGCCTTGCATCCCAAGAGTCGAAAGATCCATTTCTTGCCGCCCTAAAAACTTTCCTAAGTGGTTGGCACCACTCCTAGTGGTGCTAGTAGGATTTTTTCCCTAGCGCCACTACAATAGGCACCAAGGTATTTTGCATTGTCTATAAATACAGACCTTCCCCCTGCGTGAAAAGGGTCTGCAAACTTAATCCAAAAACTCTGTCACTCAAAATTCAAAGCTTGAAGTCTCTCCAAACCCTTGCCCTCTCTAGCCTCTTCAAGCCCTAGCCTCCATACACTCAAACCTTAACCTCCATACATCATATATACTCAAACGCAAGCCTCTAAGAAGCCATTGAAGACTCAAGTGTTGCAACTTCAAAGCTTTCAAGATTCAAGAAAAAACAAAGCAAACCAAGCAATCAAAGCAAAAAGAACACGAGGTTGGTTTTCTATTTACTTTTATGTAATCCCCCCTCTCTCTTCTTTCTCCTAACCCACTTGGGTTTTCTTCTATTTTAATCCCCATCTTCTACCTCCCCTTTTTGCATGCTTGAAATAAGGGACTCCCCGGTTCATGCCTAAAAAGAATTGTTAAAGGTCACCGTGCTGGGGGCTTTCTTCAAATTCAACATTTGATGGTGTGGGTTTGGCTCTCTTGATTATGTGGTGAAGCATAGCCTTGTATGTTCACGACCTTATTGCATTACGCATATCATATTCATACATTCATCAAAAAAAATTTTCAAAGTTATTTTTAAACTTGCATTCAAAATCTCTTTTTTCGAATTTGTTTTCAAAATCACACTCCTATGATGATTCTAGCCATTCCATAGTTAGGGTTGTTTTAGAAAAGTGTTATATTTAATGTAACCATCAAAGTCCAAATTTTGGGTATAAACCCTAAATTGTTTTTCCACGAAACCACAATCTTAAGATGATTCTAGCCATTCCATGGTTAGGGTTGTTTTAAGAAAGTGTGATATTCAATGTGATCATTGTGGTCCATATTTCAAATCCATGGTGTTTTCAAAATCACAACCCTAGAATGGTTCTAATCTTTTCATGGTTAGAATCGTTTTATGAAAGTGAGATATTCAAAAGATCTTCAAGAGTCCATATTCAAACCCCTTTTCAAATTGTTTTGCATATCCACTTTCTAAAAACCCTTTTCAAAAATCTACTTTCTAAAAACTCTTTTCAAACTTCTTACAAAAACTCTCTTCAAAAATCTACTTTCTAAAAACTCTTTTTAAACTTCTTTCCAAAAACTTTCTTCAAACATTTACTTTCTAAACACTCTTTTCAAACTTCCTTTCTAAAAACTCTTTTCAAAAGATCCATTTTCCAAAAACTCTTTGTCATGGAGTCCAGGTCAAGCCCTAGAAATTATGATTAGGAAACCCTAGCTCCTTTCTTAAAATCATGACTTCCTCTTTTGCCCCAAATCATAGGTTTTTAAAACTATTTTCTACATCAAATCATAAGTTTTCAAAACCTCTTTTCCTACCCAAATCAAATCCTTCAATTTTGGAAACAAAATGAAATCATCAATTTTTGGCAATAGAGTCTAATTTTTTACTTTAGGCAATAGAAATCAAATCTTTTCTAATTCTAATCTTCCCTAATTTCAAACCTTTCTAAATCTCAACTTTTCTAATTTTAAATCTTTCCAAATTCTAAAACTTTCCTAAATTTAAAACTTTCCAAAATTTAAATATTTCCAAAACCAACACTTCCCTAAAATGAAAGTGTCCTAATTTGAATACTTTCCTAAAATGAAGCTTTCCTAAAATGATACTTTTTCAATTTGGGACTTTCCTAAACTGGAGCTTTCTTATTTTTAAACTTTCCTAATTCAAAGATTTACAAAACTCGATCTTTCCTAAATTCTTTCAAATCAAATATTCAAGTCAAATATTTTCCAACCATTCCAATTCAAGTGTTTCTAAATTAAATCAAATCCCTTTCCATATATTTCTTAAATCTAACATTCCTAATTCGAAACTTTTCTAAAATGAAACTTTCGTAATTTGAAACTTTCTAAAATCAAACTTTTCAAGTTTAAATCAAATCTTTCCAATGCAATTGCATGCTTCAATCTTAGGTTACCTAAACCTCAAGATGTCTAAATCCTAATTCAACCCTAACCCTAATTTAGGAAGTTTCAACTCCTTTCTAAAACTCTCTTCCAAAATCAAGATATTTTTCAAACATCAATTCAAGTCAAGATGTTTTCAAATCTCAATCTTTCCAAATCAAGTCCAAGTTCTTCTTCCAAGTTCAATCTTTTCAAAACAAAATCAATTTTAAAATCCTCAAGTTCTATTTCAAATTAAAATCAATTCCAAGTTCAATTTCTAATTTTCTATTCAAAGTTCAAATCAAACATTTTTCAAATCAAATCTTTTCAAGTTAGACTTTTCAAAAACCTAAAAGTGTCTATTTTAATCAGACTCTTGTCCGAATTACGACTGAACTGATTCCCAACAAATGGATACGTAAGCAACCCTTATGGGTGCAGTCACAACCTTTTTTAAAATTCTAATTCCACCATCTATTTCAAATTTTCAATTCCATAACCTTTTTTAAGCTTCAAATCTTTTCTTCAAATCTATTTTCAAAATCAAATCTTCTCTTGAAATCTATTTTCAAAATCAAATTCTTTTCTTGCACTTGCATGTCATGCATTATATCAAACCTCTTTCAAAATTCTTTTCAAAGTGAATATAAGTGGACATTTGTTAATTGAAGATTTTAAATGGGCGAACTTAGGGTGAATAGACATGTAGGTACCGTAAGGGCAGGATTGAGTGATAGCCTAGTGCATCTTCCCTATACGTAACAAACCTCTGAACCTAGAATCACTGTTTTCAAAGACCAAAGTGAAGTTATTTTCAGAAAGGGCTTAAATTTTTTCAAAGGTTGCCAAACAACCTATTTTCTTCAAAAACCCTTTTTTGAGAATATTTTCAAAACCTTTTCAAAAACCCTAAGTTTGATCTTTGGATTGTGCTTAGTTTTAGGTGACTTAACTCACCTTAAACAAGTTAGGTGGCGACTCTAAATTTTTTTCCTAAAAGCCCTTATTCAAATCAATTTCTAATTCAAACCTAGTCACACTCGTCCTTCTAGGAGGATGAGTTCTAACGAGAAAGTACCATATTTTTACCACTTGTGCATATTTTCCTTGAGTGCGAAAAATTGGAGCGCGACAGTTGGAAAAGACGATCGGTTCACTATGGGCAAAATGGTCATTTTATACCAGGCTTACCAAAATGGGCTGAGAATAGTCTAAAAAGGTACCGAAAGGTTGGGAATACTATCAAAAGCATCCTCAAAATGTAACTGATTTGATACCTAGAGCAGGTGTGATTCCCGAAGGCGATTCGATGCCTAGAGGCAAAATGGTTATTTTGACCGAATGCTCTCAAAATTGATCTGGAAACGATTGGAAGGCACTAGAGTGTGCTATATTTTCTTTGAGACAATCTTGGAAGGATGGACTTACCACTTTGGGGTCTTCGGTACTTTCGCGAGAAGTGTGCTGATAGGGCCCAAAGGGCAGCTTGGTTATTTTTCATCAGAGTGGGTTAGCAGGCACTAGTGTTGAGCTGAGTTGTGAATGTTTTCACCACTCTGACAGTGTGTGACGAGTTGGTTTCCAAAGGTATTCTATCTTTTGATAAACATTTCAAGGCCTAGAGGCGTGTTCAGTATCGTGACATAGGGGATTTGTTGACATTCTCGATATCGACCTGTTTACGAGTGTTTTTGTTACTCTGACGGCTGCAATGTTTGTGAATTTTTTCATCACTCCGACAGTGCGCATTCATTTTGGAGATTGCTTGATCTCGAGTAGTTGCTGAATGGTCTTATCGTCTCGAGGCCTTAGGTACTTTCCCAATCGACGTGCTAGATAGTGGACATTCTATGTTGACAAGCTAGCAGGGGTCAAAAGTGAACCGCTCTACCATCTCGGGGACTTGGGTTCCGTCTTGATCGACAAGTATGAAGGGACATATCATTTCGAGGGATTTCTCGGTAAACATGTAGTATTGGATGGACTTATCGTCTAAAGGATCAACTTTCTCGAAAGATGTGCCAGATTGAGTTTGACTAGTCTGGATTGGAATTAAAACTGGAATTGAGGTTGAAATAAGGACTTACCATCTTTAAGAAAATGTGCCAACTAGAATTAAACCGAATAATGCCCCAAGGGCATTTTGGTCATTTTGCCTCTATTGAGCCTAGCGGGCCCACGAAGTGGTTGATCATTTGGATTGAGTCTAGACAGCCAGTGTAGGCTTGAATGTGTCTGTGTTGATTTGAATGTGAATCCGGTCGGGCTGGAGATTACCAAGCGGGCAAAAAATGGGGTGCTTGCAAGATGCTAGTTTGCAGCACAGTTCTTGGGGCTTGCTTTGGTTTCCTTTGTGCACATTGTTGTAGGTCCATAACCTTTGTTGTTCATGTGCTTTCCCTATTATTTATGTGCTTCTGCTCTTCTCTGCAATAAAACGAAGCCTTTCTTTATATTTGAGCTACTTGGGTAATCCCTTTGTTTCCCTCCCTCCCTTTTTTTGCTTGTTCTTTGCTTGATTTTCTTCTTGCTTTTGCATTGAGGACAATCCTATGTCTTAAGTGGGGGGTGTCAAAGTTCTGCTAGAACTCTTTTTTGGCTTTGTTTTTAGTTCTGTGGGTTTTTCTGCATTTTCAGATGTTTCTGAGTAGGCTCTATTTTATGTGGTCGAATGCTTATTTCATCCAGTCAAATGGATTTCTCACTGTTTGAACGTTAACGTCATCCGTTCAAACGCATGATGTCAACCTCAAAGTTAAAGATGAGCCATAGCATCTGACGCATTTTGAAAATCTATATAAGGACGTTTGAAATCATTTCAGACTTACTTCAGACGCATTTTAGAGAGCGGTCTATAAGGTTTTGAGAGCTTCTAAGGTAGTGAGGCTTACCGAAGTTGAAGCACGAGGTTCTAACTCTTCACCGGTCTTCTATAGTCTTCATAGGCATTCTTCTAAAGCTTTCCTAGTTTGTTTTTAGTTTCTTCATTTTTTTTTTTGTAGTAGTTTGTTTAGTTTATTTTAATTGTCTAGCATGGTTGGCCGCGATGGTCATCCAGGGCATGGTAGAGGGCTACCCTTTATTCATGCACTCCTAGTGCCCCCATATGCACCTGCTTTTCATCCTAAGTGGTTTACAGATAATGGTGCTCATGATGCTTACATTCAGACCTGGCATTCGAGGGATCATCCCTTCGAGTGCAAGATGACCTTAGAGGATTTTATAGCCCCATAATTCGGGTGGGCTCAGGTTTTTAATGCCAGCGGCTGGCATTAGTTAGTTCGATTCACGGGGGATTGTGCGAATATTTTAGTCATTGAGTTTTATTGTATCACTCCAGGGCATGAGCGGATTGTGTCTTGGGTTAGAAAGGACAACATTGAGGTCACCCTCGCATCATTTGCTCGACTTATGGGTGCTCCGAGGAATCCGAAAACTCAGTTTTGTTTCCCAAGTGTAGGTCCACCTGATAATTTTGATGCGGTATCTGCTGAGGTTTGCATCCTAGGCACTCAGTGGGCCCGGGCCCACAAGTTCCCACTAAAGCCAAAAACACCATCATGCTCCTAGACATTCCAGGCAGCTTTCCAAGACCGAACGGTCTCGGGAACCAATGCCATCCAGGTAGCTTCTTAAGATCGCCCAACACCTTATCAAATTCTAGATGGCTCACTTCTGGCGCCTGCTAGCCCGCCAATGTAGAATGTCCGTCATTTGGTAGTTCTCTGAGATCAGGAGTTTTCAGAGACCAACACCACCATCATAGGTAGCTTTCTAAGACTAGGCGTTCTCAGGAACCAACACCACCCTGCAGGTAGCTCTCTGAGACCGGGCAGTCTGAGGGACCAACACCGCACAGGTAGTTTTTCGTGACCGGGTGGTCTCTGGAACTAACACCTAGGTTATCACCGGCCCTTGCTAGCCTGACTCGGTGAAATATGGTCAAACCTGCCCCTTGGGCCTCCAAGCACATTTTGAGAAAGTTCAAAATCCCTTAAAACAGTAAGTCCACCCTTCAAAAATGCTACTAAGCATTTATGCGTACTTTGCACGCCATTCTGTCCAATCTCGGTCCCATTCCAACTAACTCCAGTCAAAATGACCGTTTTGCCCCTGAACGCCCTAACACTGCACAAATTCCATTGAACAGTGAAAGACTCTCCTAGGATCACCTTGAATGACCCCACATGCTTAACATAACACTCTGATCCATTCCTGGCCATTTTCAACCAAACTCAGCCAAAATGACCATTTTGAATGGTGGGTCTTGTCACACACCCCTGTTTAACCTAAAGAGGACCTTGAGATACTAAATATCCCCGACTAAATAAAGGTTACCTAGAACGTCTCGTAGATGCTCCATCAAAATTGCTTTTTCTTTTGATTCCTTAGTTATAATGTACCATCAAATGACTTAAGAAATGCATAAACCGAGGAATTCCCAGAAATTTGTCCATAGGTCCTTTTATCGATACGGCTTGATCGGATAGATCACTCCTCGAAGTACCTCATCGAGTGGTTCGAAAACTGCCACTTTCGGCAACCCCTAGAGCGTCTCATAGACGCTCTGCCAATATTGACTTTTTTCCCAATTCCCTGATTATAACACATCGTCAAACGACTTAAGCAATGTGTAAATTAGAGAATCCCCTAAAGTAGTTCCAGAGTACTTTCCACTGGTATGGCCTGATTACAGAAATCGCTTCCCGAAGGCCTTGATCATCACAAAAAGCCACTTTTGAACCCCCACAGAGTATATCACAGACGCTTCGCAAATATGCGATTTTATGCATAGTTCTCGAGATGATATCTTACACTTCTTAACACCATTCAAACTTTTCGAAAACACAGAAGCTCACAAGAAACTCTAGGAGAAGACCGTGGATGCAACCGATTCTTCTGAAACCTTCCCGGTTGGCTCAGTTACTAAGGCAAAGTTTAAACAAACACTTTCGGTGACGGAGTGCATGCTACATGCACCCAGATTTTGATCAGATCGGCCAAATTTTGATTAACCGTAAAGATTTAACTAGTACATTGGGTGCCACATCGCATTCTGCCAATGGAACAGTATTGGTGCTACATGCGCTAGGGCAAATTTTGCCCAGGCACATGTACCACATGCCCTTGGCCTCTCCAGGCTTGCCTATAAATACAAACCTCCCCTTTTGCATATTCTAGAATCGAAATTGAAAGCGAAGCTCTGCAAAAACTGCTCCAGAACCTCGAATTCCTATATACATTCTATACCTCAAACATTTAGGCTAGATTTCACCTCCTCCTAACCCATACACTTCACCTATATAGCCTCTTATGCCATAGAATACCTCTTTCCATCCCCTCAAGCATACTTAAAGCCCTCCTAGCTCAAGTCAAAACATTCATAGAAGATTGGAAGTGTATTGAAGGCAAAAACTGATATTTCTTTTATATTCTTGTCTTCCCCCACTCCTCTCTTCTCCCTCCTAGCTTACTTAGGCTATTCTCTATTTTAATCCCCATCTTATACCCCCCTTTCTTGGATTCTTGGAGCAAAAGGACTCTTAGTTCATGCCTAGAGGAAAGTTAGTGAGAGCCATCATGTAGGCGGATCTCTCACTAGCCTACTTTAAGTTGGTATGGCCTTGGAGCCCCTTGATTATGTGGTGTAGCCTAAAGCCTTGTATAAAGTCATGACCCTATTTGCATATTGCTATCTTGTTTATGTTTTATGTGCTTGGCTTTATTTCGTTGTTTTGTAACCATGTTTTTCAAAACTTACACTATTCTCATTTCCATGCCATTTTCAAGCTCAATATTCTAAGAGTTGGTCCCTTGAAGCTTAGAATGAGACCTGAGGTAATCATGCCTTAGAAAATCTCCCCATTAACCCCTAACTCACATTTTTGCACCCTTGCATTCCAACTTGCATAAAAATGCTTTTCAAACTCTCTAATTTCTAAGGTTGTTATTCTCTCAAGTTTAGTGACTGGAATGGCCCCATAGAACTCTATCTTGAGTGGTTTCCCTTTACATTAGCCATAAGAGCCCTACATTGTTAGAATGGTTTCCTTCTCCTTTTATTCTTTTATGAAAATGCTTTTCAAACTCACTACTTTCTAAGGTTGTTATTGTCTTAAGTTTAGTGGTTGGAATGGCCCCATAGAACCCTCTCTTGAATGGTTTCCCTTTTACATTGGCCATAGGAACTCTAACTTGTTAGAATGGTTTCCTTTAAAATGGTTTTCAAAATCTTTCTCTTAAAAATGGTTTTCAAAAGTTCATTCCCTTCACCTTTGCATTAAAAATTGTTTTCCAAAAGGTTGTCATTGTTGTGTTGATTTTTAAAGCTCCTACTCCTTTCAAGATAAAGGTTATAATGGTCCTAAAGGAAACCTTCTTTGGAAAGGTTTTCAAGCATCAACCATATAAATCACATACTTGACTAGAGTCAATTTTCATGGAAATGATCTTCAAAAAAGGTTGTCTACCAAAGTCCTTTGCATGACATGATTTGTTTTCCAAAACCATTTTAAAAAATGCATAAAACCACCTTTCAAAGCCTTCTTCCAATCCAACCCTAGGTTAGTTTGACCCTAGTTATCCAACCTTAGGTTAACTAGACCCTAGTTTCCTAACCCTAGGTTAATATAACCCAAGTTAGTTAACCCCAGGCCACCTTGACCCTAAGTTAACCTAGCCCAAGTTAGTTAACCCTAGGCCACCTTGACCTTAGGTTAACCTAACCCTAGTTAGTTAATCCTAGTTCAATCCAACCCTAGGTTAACCTAACCCTAGTTAATTAACCCTAGGTCACCTTAACCCTAGGAGTAACCAAACCCAAGTAAGTTAACCTTAGGTCATCCCTAACCTTAGGCCAACCCAACCTAGATTAGTACGTTGCAAGGTTCCAACTCAAGGACCCTTTTTCAAATGGTCTTTCAATTCAAAACTATTCTCATAACCCATTTTTCCAAAACCTCCTACCCTCTTAAGATTTCAAAAAACCAAATCCATAACCTTTTCTAATACTCCTGCACTCTACCTTTAAATTATTTCCAAAAATGTTTTCAAGAACTCACAACCCTAAGGTGTCTCTACCCCTTTTATGGTTAGGGATTCCAAGGGAAGGTAATACATTAAGTTCAACCTTCAAGGCTATCCATATTAGAGTTCCAAAGCCCTAGGTGTTTTCAAAAAACACTTTGAAAAGCTTTTCGAAGACAAGTTTATTAAAACACTTCAAAACCCTACCTTCAAGGTTTTCAAAACAAGACTTCAAAATATTTTTAAAACTCTCATGAGTTATTTCAAAGCACTTCTAAAACTCCCTCGAGTTGTTCCAAAAACATTTTAAAACCCTATTTCAAGAGCGTTTTTCAGAAACCTTCAAGTTCTATTCCAAAAACACTCCGACATCCGACTTCAAATCAAAATTCTCAAATCAGTTTTTCAAAGACCACAAAGTGTCTTCAAACCATTCCAAAGACCATAAAGCATCTTCAAACATTCCAAAGGCCCTAATGTGTCTATTTTCCATCGGGTTCTTGCCCGAACTACGAATGACCTGATTGTCGCCAAGTGAGATATGTAGGCTACCTAAAATGGTGCGGTTATAACTCCTATTTTAACCCCAATCCCCTTTTCAAAAGTTTCTATCAACTCAAAGTTTATATCTCAAACCTCTTCAAAACTCTCATATTTTCCAACTTCTTCCAAAACTTGCATCGTGCATTATTCATCCGAAAAGTGATGACTAAATCCCGTTTTTAAAACTCTAAAGTGGATATTAAGTGGACAATGGTAACCGGTTATTCTAGTGAGTGAACAAAGGGTGAATAGATATGTAGGTACCGAAAGGGCGGGGTAGGGTGATGATCTTAGGATATGTTTCCTACACGTAATCAACCCCCGGACCCTAGATTTCTATTTTTGAATGAGCAAAATGGAGTAACTTTAAAAAAGGGCTTAAAATTTTCTAAAGGTTACCAACCAACTTATTTTCTCGAAAACCCTCTCTCGAGGGAGTTTTTCAAAATCTTTTTCAAAAACCCTGAGTTTAATCTTCGGATTAACACTTAGTTTTAAGTGACCTAACTCACCTTAATCAAGTTAGGTGGCAACTCCTATTTCTCTAAAAAGCCCTTAGCCAAACTGATTTCAAGTTCAAACCTAGTCGCACTCGTCCTTCTAGGAGGATGAGTTCTAATGACAGAGTTCCGTGTTTTTTTGAGCCGAAAGAACTTGGTCCAAAAATCAGAGCGTGATAGTTGGAGACTCCGCTGGGAACTACTTAGAGGGTTAGACCATTGACGTGGCTCTTCACCCTTCACTCACCCAGAATCTCTGGTTACTTTGTCCAATTTTTATCCACTTTTCAAATTTGTCTAAGTTTCCAAAACAAATCTTATTTTCCAAAACTCAAATAAGTGCCATCACTTGCATTCATTACTTACATTCATGCTATTACATTAACCATCCATTTTATCTTGCATTGAGTTTTTTGAAAAGTTACTAACTCTTTGCATTTTTCTTTTGAAGGTGGACCTTTGTTCACATTTTATTTTATGTCATAATTTATTGCCATGTATGTGATGAATGAACAAGATGTGATGTGTGTTATTGGGTCATTTCCTCCATTTTAAAAAATTCCACACACACTTGGTGCGCTCACTTGCATTTGCATCTTGCATATATTACCTAGCTACTACCCTTTTAGATAGAAGGGGGAACAATATATTGATTGTGGGCCGATGCTGTGTTAGTTTCTCAGTCTACGGTCTTTTGATAGTTCCCCTGCTCGAACCACTAACCAAAGATGGAGTTCACCCTTTCGGGGGTGGACACCAGAGGTTTAAAGGTTCAGGAACCGAGCTTTTTTAGGAAGTATTAGTAAACCCCCAACCTCATGCACATGTAGCATCCCATGCATAGCCGAACGTCTGTCAGATTTATGACACGCACATCAATTTTAAAACCAAGGAGGAAAGGGGGACCACTTCACTTTACTTTTTGTTTATGATGTAATGCTTAATCTTTGTCATTATGTCATGTACACATTTTTTTGCATCATAACTGCTCATGCATCGAAATTCATTTTAAGACAAGAGTTCCCAAAGTATCTCAAGTCATCGCATCTTCATGCATCTAATCAACTCCCAGAGAAAGGCCCAAAGACCTTCTCGCTCAAATCAAGCCAACCCAAAACTCCTAAGGGTACCAAGAGACCCTAGAGATTCATGGTATGCATCAAGGTCATCTCATAAAGAGGGGCTCTAATCCCTCTTCGCTCATGGAGATAGGGCTGCCAAGAAGACGAAGGGGTAATTCAAATCAAATGTCTCTCATCAACTACAATCCAAGAAGGTGAATATGAAAACTCAAGAATAGTTTAGGATTCCATGATGTAAATATAGAATAGGAAGAAGTCCCAAGGAAAATGTCCCCCCCCCCCCCCCCACCCCCCATTTCGATGTATTTTTGAAAAATTCTATGTAAAAAGAGAATTCATCCTAATAAAGTTGTTATTAATGTCAAATGAATGGATGAATTACAGGCGCAAGTATGGTATTGCATGCAGAGGCAACCCCTATCTCTAGACGAGAGCCAACACATCATGCTTAGCTCCCTTAAAAAAGCAGGGGCATCCTTAGGTCATGCATTGCATAAAAATTTTCTAATCCAGAACCTAACATATAAACCTTTTGTTTTGCTTTTCTTTATTTTCTATTCCCCCCTCATCTCACCAAAAGACTAGCAATAGTTTCTAGTGAGACTACTTGCATTTTAGGTTACCATTGCTCCTAGAAAAGGAAAGAAAGCAGAAAAGGAAAGAAAGGAACATGAGTGTCTTCTATACTCCGGTCACCAGTCTTTACCTGACAACAAGTAGCACAAATGCCAAGTGAAGGCGACGCTCCTGATCAAAAAAACTGTACGGAAGATACCGCAAGGATCCTCACCATAAAACGAGGGAAACAACCAATGGATCCCGTGGAGAAGATGACCATCCCTCCAACTGATCGGGCCATCAATCCAAGGCAGATAGAGGGAAAATTAGGCGACATTTCTGCAATACCGAAGACCGTGGCTAACAAGTTACTAAAAATAGTCCAGGATGAGAGAAAAGGATGGAACCCTGATAAAGCTTAGCCGGCTCCAGAGCAGTCGCCCAAGGGCTTTCAAGAAATCCTCATCCCCAAATGGACCACCCTCCCAGTCAAAGTCCAAATGGCTAACCTTCCCGAGACCGCAGCACTAGAACCTTTTCTAATCATCCAGCCTATGCAGACCAGTTTAATCCTAACCACTAAAGCCTTACCCCACCCTCTATACTTCTGTATCATTCTCATCCCCTACCAAGAACCAGAAGTCCCAAAGCCCATGGTTGCAATGGTTGGGTTCATCTTACACGCAGACCCTCGACGAGCCATGAGGCCCCTACCTCCCATATATGCTCTTGCACCTCCAAGCGTTCCCCTGTTGTCTGTTACCTTACCAATCTTCCCCAAGATGGAAAAACCAGAACCTATTTCCCTACCAATACCTGAAAAAATGACCTTACCACTGCTATCCCAATCTCCTGTCACTGACTTGCATAAGGTACCTTGGAACTAACCCTCAACTCCTACCCAAACCACAGAGGAGTCCATTGCAGAAATTGGCAGAATGATTAGGTCTAGCTGATGCTACATTTTAGAGGAGATAAAGAGGAGAAGAAAAGGGAAAGACAAGGAGGGAGAATGTCCCAACCCATTGACAGAACACGAAATCTCTGAGTTTGCCAAAGCGCTAAAGAAGAATGACTACGATATGATGGAGCAACTCAAGAAAACCCCTTCCCACATTTCCATGTTAGGACTGCTTCTCATGTCCGAAACCCATCACAACGCCTTACTTAAGGTTCTTAAAGAAGTTCATGTGCCAATAGTTTTACCCCCGAAATTCTACAAAATATGGTAGGACTCATCATGGCACCAAATGTCATCACTGTTACTGATGATAAGATCCCCGTAGACGGGACTGGACATACATAGGCCCTACATGTGACAGTCAAAACCAAAGGGTTGATCATATAAAGGGTACTAGTGGATAATGGATTAGCTCTAAATGTTTGCCCATACTCAACCATAGAAAGACTTGGGATGGACCAATCTCGTTTGAACCACAACAGCTATATCATATGGGCCTTTGACGGGTCCTGGAGAGAAACAATGGTGGAAATTGAGATACCTGTCGAGATAGGGCCTGTCACATTCGCCATCAAATTCCAAGTTCTGCAAATACTTTTGGCCTATACCCTGGATTCATTTAGCAGGAGCAGTGCCATCCAGTCTCCATCAGAAGGTCAAATTCATAATCAAGGCTAAGATGATTTCCATTTTTGCTAAAAAGGAGTTTGCAATTTACAAAACCGATGCTATTCCTTACATCGAATTGGCTGCCCCATCCTGTTTCCAGTCCCTGGAGTATGTTACCGCAATACATGAGGGAGATAAGGTCAAGCCAAAGTATTCAGACAACGCACAGATGATCGCTCACTATTTTCAGAAGAACGGATATCAATCAGGCAAAGGACTAGGGAAAAGTTTACAAGGGATTCCCAAAATTCCCGGCAGATCATCCCAAAAGCATACTTTCTGCCTAGGATACAAGTTGACAAGGAAGGAAATCAAGGGGTAGGCCCAGAAGAGAAAATAGCAAAGGATCGCACAAGGAAAGGGAGAAGAGGAAGAGATGACACACCAACTCAAAGAGCTTTGCTTTACAAAAGATACCAAAGGTCTTAAGAGGGGAAAAAAGGAGGCTGACGGCTGAGCCAATTTGTTTCAAGATGCCTTAATGATCGATGTACCCCCATCCTCAGACATGGGAGTAGTAGAAAATAACACAATCAGGCCCACTCTTCCTGGAAAGAATCTCAATAATTGGGATAATGAAGACCTCCTTTGGGCGCACAAGTTTTGGTACAAGCTTGCTGGGGCATTCCATGCGTTTCTAACTATCTAAAGCTTTGTCATTTGTTTATCTTTCTGTTGTTGTTTCAATTTTCAATCAAAAGCAATAATAGAAATATCCATATATGAAAAAGGTTACTTTCCTGTTTGAATTATTCTCCTTGTTGTTTTTAATCAAGAACCTGCACATCCAACGTCTTGGCTAATTAATTGAAAGAATGCCTATTTTGACTGATTATGATTTCGAAACTGAATTCCACTACTAGCTCTTGGGAATTGAACTTGACTTAAAACAACACTGATGAGGTCCTAAAGGAGATTTTGGAGCAGTTAAAGAAGCATGATAACTGCAAAACTCCTAATATTGAAGAGATAGAGACAGTTAATTTGGGAAGCAAGTAATCCCCTAAAGAGGTCAAGATTGGGACAAGATTAGATCATTGGCAATGCCGGGAAATGCTAGAATTACTGGCCGCCTATATTGATGTCTTTTCATGGTCCTACCACGATATGCTAGGATTGGATGAGTCCATTGTCGAGCACTGACTGCCCCTGGATCCACAGATCAAGCCTATAAAGCAAAAGCTGCAAAGGCTCAAACCCAAATGGAGCTTGAAAGTCAAGGAGGAGGTGGTTAAGTAGTTTCATGCTGGGTTCCTACAAGTGGTCGAATATCCTCAATGGTTGGCCAACATTGTCCTGGTTTTGAAAAGGGATGGGAAGGTTCGAATGTGTATCGATTTTTGAGATCTTAACAAAGCAAGCCCGAAGGATGACTTCCCCTTGCCTCATATAGATATCCTGGTGGATAACATTATAGGCCATGAGATGTTCTCTTTTATGGATGGGTTTTCAAGATATAACCAGATCAAGATAGCCCGAGAGAATCGGGAAAAGATAGCTTTCATCACCCCATGGAGAGTGTATTGCTACAAGGTAATGCCCTTCGGACTGAAGAATGCTGAGGCAACCTATCAAAAAGCCATGATCACTCTCTTTCACGATACGATGCATAAAGAAGTGGTGGTCTACGTGGATGATATGATAGTCAAGTCAAAAGCCCAAGAGGACCATTTGATTAATCTACGGAAAGTATTTGATTGGCTCTGCAAGTATCAACTCAAGTTCAACCCTGCCAAGTGTACTTTCGGTGTCTCTTTTGGAAAACTGCTGGGGTTCATTGTCAACAAGAGAGGGATAGAAGTAGATCTTGTCAAGATTAAGTCGATCACTGAAATGCCGCCCCCAAAGGGGGAAACCAAAATTAGATCCTTTATGGGCAAATTGAATTTTATTAGCAGATTCATTTCTTAGATGACCCACCTCTATGAACCAATTTTCAAATTGCTCAAAAAAGATACCCCTAAGGAATGGAACAATGACTATTAACAAGTTTTTGAAAAAATCAAGGAGTACCTCTTGAAACCCCCGATCCTGGTACCGCCAACTCCGAGGAGACCCCTTCTAATGTATCTAATAGTTCTTGAGACTTTAATGGGATGTGTTTTACGTCAGCACGATGAAATTGGGAGATAGGAGCAAGCCATCTATTATCTCAGCAAAAATTTTTTACCCTATGAGATCAAATACACTATGTTAGAGAAAACTTATTGCGCTTTGGTGTGGGCATCTCAACGGCTTAGACATTACATGTTGCATTACACCACATTCCTCATATCCCAGATGGATCCAATTAAGAACTTGTTCAAAAAACCCACTCTTTCAGTAGGGTAGCTAGATGGCACATAATTTTGGCTAAAATTGACATAGTTTTCACAACCTACAAGGTAATTAAGGGGCAAGTCATAGTAGATTACCTGGCAGAAAACTCTCAAGGAATACCAATCTATGGAGCCTAGTTTCCCCATTGAAGATATCCTATACACCGAATCTGAGGCCAAAAAGTAAGAAGACCCAGGATGGAAGATGTATTTTGACGGTGCTTCAAACAAAAAGGGAGCTGGAATTGGGGCAGTCATAGTGTTTGAGAAAGGCAATCATTATCCCATTATATCTAAATCAAAATTTGATCTTTACACCAATAATATCGCTGAGTATGAAGCCTGCATTTTGGGATTGAGATTGGCAGTAGAGATGAAGATTAAGGAATTGATGGTCTTCGAGGATTTTGATCTGGTGATTTAGCGAACCAAAAAGGTGTATCAAACCAGGGATGACAAACTTTCCCCTTATCACCAGTAAAGCAAGGACCTTTGTCAGAAGTTTAAAAAAATAGACTTCTATCATATTCCCCGGACTGAAAATAGTTTTGCCGATACCTTGGCTACCTTGGCTGTAGCTATCAAAGTGGATGATGATTATGAAATTCTTGCCCTCCAAATCTTTGTTCGAGATACCCCGTCTCACTGCCTCAACACCTCCACTGAGCTAGATGGGTGGCCCTGGTTCTACAACATCAAGAGATATATGCAGACTGGAGAGTTCCCTGCATAGGCAATACAGAGCCATAAGAAGATGATCTGAGGAGGGCGGCCTAATATTTTCTAGTTGGAAATGAGCTCTTCAAAAGATCCCCCTTAGGACCCCTAAAGTGCATTGATGCAACAAAAGCGGGGGAAATCATGAGAAAAGTCCATGAAGGGACTTATAGGCCCCACATGAGTGGCCATACCCTCTCCAAAAAGATTTTCAGGATGAGATACTATTGGACCACCATGGAAACGGATTACGTCTGGTATGTCCTCCAGTGCCACAAATGTCAGATACACAGGAATATAATCAAAACCCTACCTGTCGAGCTCCAACCAATGACGGCCCTGTTGTCTTTTTCTATATGGTGGATGGATATGATTGGCCCAATCTCCCCAAAAGCCTCAAACAGATATCGATTCATCTTGGTTGCTATCGATTATTTCACAAAACGGGTCGAAGTCGCATCTTATGTCCACGTTACCAAAAAGGTAGTCAACAAATTCATCCAGAATCACATTATCTGCTGGTATGGAGTTCTGGAACCACTTATCACTGATAACGCCACCAACCTGAATAATGACCTGATGACCCAGTTATGTTAGAACTTCAGAATCACCCACCGGAATTCAGTGAGCTACCAATCACAGATGAACGGGGTAGTAGAAGCTGCCAACAAAAACATTAAGAGAATCCTCTGAAAAATGATTGACCACTACAAAGATTAGCATGAGAAGCTCCCTTTCGCATTCATGGCTTACCGAACCACAATAAAGGTCTCTACCAGCACAACCCCTTATGAGTTGGTCTACAACAATGAAGCTGTGCTCCCTGTCCAGATAGAAGTTCCTTCCATGAGGGTACTAATGGAGACTCAGCTAGAAGAGGCAGAATGGATTAAAGACCGATATGTATAGCTAGATGAGAAATGGCTAGCTACTATTTACCACACACAATGCTACAAAAGGAGGTTAGCAAAGGCATTTCATAAGAAAGTGAGACCCCGAAGTTTTCGGGCTGGGGATTTAGTGTTGAAAGAGATCATTTCCAACCAGGAAGAAGCTCGAGGAAAGTTTGCTCCAAACTACGAGGGGCCTTTTATTGTTAAGAAGGTCCTGACAGGAGGAGCACTCATATTAGCAGAGATGGATGGGCAAGAGTTTCCCAACCCACTAAATTCAGACGCAGTCAAGTGTTACTTTGTATAAATCAGAAGTTCTTATTTTCTTTTGAGCAACAAGGAAGTCCGCGACAATGAAGAGAGGCCTGTGAACTTTCGTTAATGGAAAAATGTATGTGTTCCCTTCCTGAATCATCGAAATTCTTGCGAAAGAACTCATGGAGATTAGATAGGTTAGATTGATATGATGAGAGGCCATCAATTCATTTTACCTCGTATGTCACATCCCTTACTATAACCCATTTTGAGCCGATTACATATCTTCGACAAACCCAACTTGGTGATCACCGCCCACAATGGGCATAAGTAAGTTTGAAAAAAGAGAGGGAAGGAAAAGGGGAGCGTGAGGCGAAAGAAGAACTTCCTCATACATTCAAAGAAGGAGGAAACAATGCAATATTAAAATAAAAAAAAAGTAAAGAGTTCAGGCAAAAAAAAAAAAAAAAAACCAATAAAGACCCAAAAGTGAAAAACCAACAAGGAAAAGACCCAAAGAAGAAAGAATGCTAAAAGAGTAATCACCGGTCCGTAACAAATCCAAAAGAAGCGTAACACTTTGGGCCTTCCATACCCTTCCTTTTAAAACCCAATAACCTAGCCTCATTACAACATAATTTAAAAAGTCCTCTCTGATCAAGGAAAACCATCTAATCTAAACTGAGTTCGACACAAGAAAGATGATGATTTTTGAATGGGGACGAATGTTAGAATACCTAGGTCTCCACCCCTAACAAGAAGGTTCTCCCTTAATTACAGTAGAATTCCTTGTTGCCCGAAAAAAATAAAACAAAAAGGGCATGACCCAAGGGCACGGCGAAAACTTGAAAGAGAGTCGCGAGTACAAAGTTGGAGGCATGGCAAGATATAAACCTGTTGGTCCAGTGAAAACCTGCAAGGGCGCCGAGATGCAAAAATGACAGAGCTGGGATCGGTGAAAACCTGTAAAGGCACTAATGGCAAAAAAAGCGAAAAAAAAAAAGAGAATTTTTGCTCCCTTCTTAGATTTATCTCAAGCAACAGGAGGATCGTTCCTAGATCATGGCAGGAAAAGGCAGGGAGAAATTGTAGTCATCGAAAAAGGCATTCTTTTGAAATCAATAGGCCAAGAATAAGGAACAACGCGGGTCCTTGCCAAGAATGCCTTGATAAGAATCCCATTCTAGGGAAGTAGTCATCACCTTAAAATAGATATAATTCCTGCTATAATACATGTTTAAACTAACAAAATGGTGTAGGAATAGGTATGTGATGGCACGTCCCAAAAGAGAGGTAAGATCCGTTATAGCAAAATCGTGACAATCAAGATAATATAATCGTATCTACAAATACAGGAAATCCTAGAAGAAACCCAGACATCCTGAGGGAAGTCAATCATAACACAAAGGGAAAAGGAAGACAAAATGAAAGAATCGCATCAAGGACGAGGGGCCACGATGTAACAGTCCACGTCCCTATCCGACAAGTCCTCATCCGAGCCCCTAGTGGTGAGACTCACAGGACCAGAGCCAGTAAGTGAAGGACCAACCTCGCTAAATGGTGGGGTCACCAATCTCCCTCTAGAAGGGTCGGCATTGGTAGAGCCCCAAAAGATTAAGTCGACAACTGGATCAGCCCATGACACTAACATCGGTCAAGGAGGCGATCCCTCTCCTATGAAAGTGTGTGCACCATGTCCCTCAATAGAACTATGAACTCATCCCGTGGGTTGGCCTCCACTTAAGAAAGGGTATCTCGGGACCCCTGAGGGTGCTTAAGTCCCCAAGAAATATTAGCCAAAGGGTAGTCTCTCACCGTGGGAGCCACCTCAAGCTGCCTCTCCAAATCACTCACTCGCCTCCTGCTGGCCTCCAGTTGAACCTCCAACTCACTCACTCAGGCAAGATAAAGTCTCCGATGGCACCTCGCCCTAATGGTAGCAATGGCCAAAAGATTAGCATATCCCACTAGAGGCAAGGGGGACTCTGGGAGAGGATCCCTGATTGTGGCATCCCCCAGAACATACATCTGAAACCATCTGTCATAATCAGTAGTGGCTGTCATGACAAAGGAAAACAAACCATTTGAGCTATCATGCGCTACCAAGGTCTGCCACAACTCTATCAACTCAGTCACTACACTTCTCGGCACCTCATCGCCAAAGTAAGTCTGATACCCTGTCGCCACGGTAGTATGCGGGATGTCCTGTGTCCGACCCAACTGACGGAGAACTTGAATGCCGAAGAAGGGCGCAACACCCCTTAAGCCAACCAATGGGATGAAAACCCGACCAGAAGTCCGTACTCGCAACGAATCAACATTGTATAAACCCACAAACCATTGAACTAAATCAGATCTCCTCGTCCGGAGGAACACCATCCATGTCATGTAGGAATCGGGGCAGTCCACACCGTTAATGATCCCCTGCTGAGACCTCACCAGGGTACGGACAGGGTCAACCTCCGGATACCATATATGACAGGTAATGCAGGTAATGAATAGATGCTCGAGAGTCCACAACTGAAAAAGAGGTCGAGTGTCGCACCCAGATTTTTCGCACTCAAGGAATACTCACACAAGCGGGAAAAATGTTGTACTCTCTCGTTAGAACTCACCTTCCTAGAAGAATGAGTGCGACTAGGTTTGAATTGAAAATAAGATTTGAATAAAGGGCTTTTGAAAAAGATTCGAAGTCGCCACCTAACTTGATTAAGGTGAGTTAGGTCACCCAAAAGCTAAGAATAATCCGAAGACTACACTTAGGATTTTTTTTTGAAAAAGGTTTTGAAAATATCACCTCGAGAGAGGGTTTTTAAGAAAAATAGGTTGTTTAGCAACCTTTGGAAAACATTTAGCCCTTTTTGAAAAATAACTCCATTTTTGGTCTTTGAAATCAGTAATCTAGGTTCGGAGGTTGGTTACGTGTAGGGAAGACGCACTAAGCCATCACCTTACCCCGCCCTTTCGGTACCGACATGTCAATCTACTCTAGATTCACCTATGAGAGTCTTTAACTAACTAATGTTCAATCCTATCCACTTTGGAAAACAATGCTTGAAAAGAAACTAACATAATGCATGATATGCAAGTGCAAAATAAGAGAGAGTTGGAGAATAGATTTGGAAATAAATTTGATTTGAAATTGATTTGATTTGAAAATAGATTTGAAGAGATGGAATTGAAATTGGAAAGTTTAAAAATTTGAAAATAGAAATTTGGAAATAGAAATTTGAAATTGAAATTTTGAAAATAGATTGGAATTTGAGATTTGAAAAATGTTGTGGACTTTGAAACTTGAAAGAAATTGTGGAATTTGAAAGTTGAAAGAAATTGTGATCGCACCCATGAGGGTGGAGTTAAAAGTTTGAAAAGTGTTGTGACTGCACCTATGAAGGTTGCCTACGTATCCCTTTGGGGGAATCAGGTCAGTTGTAGTTTCGACAAGAGTCCGATTGAAAATAGAAGGTTGGATTGGAATAAATAGATTGAATTGAAAATTGGATTTGATTTGAGATTAGTAGAGGAGATTGGAAATTGAAATTGAGAAGATTGGACTTGTTTTGAAAAGATTGATTTTGGAAAGACTTAGTTTTAGGAAACCTAGACTTAGGAAAGAGACTTAAGAAATATTTGACTTGACTTGGAAGGTTTAGAAAGAATTAGATTTAGGAAATGTTTGAATTAGGAAAGGTCCGATTTAGGAAAGTTTCGAAAATTGGAAAGTTTCATTTTTGGAAAGTTTTGAAATTAGGAAAGTCTCAACTTAGGGAAGTTTTTAAATTAAGAAAGTTTTGAAATTAGGAAAGTTTGAATTTGGAAAGGTTTGAAAAAGGAAAGTTTCAATTTAGGAAATGTTTGAATTAAGAAAGGAAAAGTTTTGAATTAAGAAAGTTTCAATTTAGGAAAGTTTTGAATTAGGAAAGTTTCCACTTAGAAAAGTGTTGTTTTAGGAAAGGTTTTGAAAATAGGGAGTTTTGAAAGTTGGAAAGTTTAGAATTTGGAAAGTTTTGGAATAGGGAAGTTTTTTTGAAAATTGGAAAGTTTTGAGTTTAGAAAGTTTTGAAATTTGGAAATATTTGAAATTTGAAAAGTTTAAGATTTAGAAAGTTTTAGAGTTTGAATTTTAGAAAATCTTGAAATTAGGAGGGGTTTGAATTTAGGAAGGGTTTGAAAACTTAGGTTTAAAAAGTTAAAATTTGGAAAATGGTAGAATTAGGAAAGAGTGGAGTTAGGAAGGATGTGGAAATTGAGTTTTAAAATTTAGGAAAGATTTTTTATTTTCAAGTTTTGGGAACTTAAGATTTAGGAAAGGAGAAGCTTAGGAAGGATTCGAATTAGGAAAGATTTGGATTTTGAAATTTAAGAGAAGATTTAAGGTTTAGGTTTAGGAAACTTATGGTTTAGGAAGGAATTGAATTAAGAAATGTTTGGATTAGGAAGGGATTGGATTTGGTTTCTAAAAGAAAATATTTGATTTTGTTTCCAAAAACGGAGGACGGGATCTAGTTTCCTAAACGAGAAGATTGGATTTGGGCAAGGATTTGGAAAGGGAAGTTTTAGAAACACTAGATTTGGAAATGTAGAATTTTGACGTAGAAAAGAGGTTTTGGAAACGTGTATAGTTTGGATGTAAAAACAAGAGGTTTTGGAAACCTAGATTTGGGACAAAGTTTGAAAATCATGTTTTTGGAAAGAAAATTAGGGTTTCCTAATTGTGAGTTTTAGGGCTTGACTTGGGCTCTAAGGAAAGAGGATTTTTGAAAAGTGCGTTTTCAGAAACGAAGGTTTTCTAGAAGGGAATCCTAGGGAGGAGTTTTTGGAAAGTGAATTTGAAGATAGAGTTTTTGGAAAAAGATTTTAAAGAGAATGAGCTTTCGGAAAGCATGTTTTTAGAAACGAAGATTTTAGAAGGAAAATCCTAGAGGAGAGTTTCTAGATGGAAGATTTTGGAAAGAAAGTTTTTCAGAAAGATTTTTGGAAGGAGATTGTTGGAGAGAGTTTTGAGAAAGATTTTTGGGGAACGTTTTAGAAAGTGGATTTTAGGGAGAGGATTTTGGAAAGGAGTTGAAAAAAGGAGTTTTGAAAAATAGATTTTGGGAGGGAGTTTTTGAAAACAATTTTGGAGAGGAGAGTTTTAGGAAAGTATGTTGAAAAAGAGATTTTTAGGAAGAGAGATTTTTGAAAAGAGAACTTGGAAAGTATAAAAACATTTCGCTTTTCTAAAACAATTCTAACCCTAAGAGAGCTAGAACCACTTTAGGAAAGCGGTTTTGAAAACAACAAGATTTGCAAATATGGACCATATTGGTCACTTTGAATGTACCACTTTTCTAAAGCAACCCTAGCCATGGAAAAGCTAGAATCACCCTAGGATTGTGATTTTGTAAACATGTTTTGAAAAAGAAATTTTGATGCAATTTTGAAAAAAAATATGAAAACGAGTTTGAAAACGAGTTTAAAAACGAAGTTTGGAAGATGCAAGATCATGACATGTACAATGCAATTTTGGGGTCGTGAACATACAAGGTTAAGGCTTCACCACATAATCAAGGGGGCCGGACCCATGTGGTCTCTAGTTAGACTAGAAGAAAGCCCCCGACACGGTGACTCTCCAATAGCCCAATCCTACACATGGACCGAGAATCCCCTTGTTTCAAGCATGCAACGAAAGGGGGGGAAAGAGATGGGGGATTAAAATAGATAAAACCCAAGTGGGTTGGAGAGAGAAGAGAGAGGGGGGAAGTGCGAAAATTTAAATAGAGAACCTACCTTGTATCTTGTTTATTTTGCGCACCTTGCTTGTCTTCGATCTTTGGTCTTCGTCTTGATCTTCGTCTTCAATCTTCAAGAGTTGTCTTCAAGCTTTAGATGGCAGCTCTTCAAGTCTTTGAAGGAGGGTTGAAGGTTAGTGTATGAGTGTATGGGGGTGTGTATGAGTGTATATGAGGCTAGGGCTTGGTGTATGGTGGCTAGGGTTTGGAAAACCTAGGGAAGCTAGGGTTTAGGAGGTGCTCGAGCTCTGTATATTGAATTATATGATTTTTGGTTTGAGTTTGCGGATCCTTTTCATGTTGGAGGAGGCTCTGTATTTATAGAGGTTGGACAAACCTAGCGCCTATTGCAGTGGCACCAGGGCAAAATTGCTCTTGGCGCCACTAGGAGTGGCGACAGGCTAATTCTTGGCTTGGCGCCACTAGTAGTGGCGCCAGCCAGTTAGGAAACTTTATAAGTCAGCAAGCAACGTATCTTTGACTAGATTTGGGTGCCTGTACTAGTGACTACCATGTAATTTTTAGCCTGGCTTCATTAGGAGTGACTCCGAAAAGTCCGGGAATGATTTGAAGGAGCCGGGAATGACCCAGAAGGCCAGAAAGGAGCAAGAACACTTAAAATAGTGTCCTGGAGGTATTTAACTTAAGAAATGAGGATAAGATGGGTCGGAAAGGTTGACTGGGCCTTTAGGGAAAAAACGGTCAATCGGACCGGGAAACTGCCATGACAGACTCGGACTGTCCCTGAAGAAGACTTGGGATCTGGAAACATTATTCAAAATGTTCCCAGAGGCTACCGGTTTGATTTCCAGAGCCAGCGTAGTCGGAAAATGAGACCGGCTCACTAGGGGCAAAACGGTCATTTTGTACCGGGTTTGTCGGAATCGACTTGGAATGATCCGGAAAGATAAGGAAAGGTTGAGAATACTATAAGAAGCAATCTCATGAGATTACCGGTTTGATACCCAGAGCCAGTGTGGTCGGAAAAGGTGACCGGCCCACTAGAGGCAAAACGGTCATTTTGCATCGGGTTTGCCGGAGCTGACTCGGAATGATCCGGAAAGGTAGAGGAGGATTGAGAATACTATAAAAAGTATCCATGGGAGGTTACCGGTGTGATACCCAGAGCCGGTCTGGTTCCCAGGGCATTCAGATGCCTAGGGGCAAAATGGTCATCTTGATCGGAAAGTTTAGGAAAAGGTCCAAGGGGCAGTTTGGTCATTTTTCACCGAAAAGAGCTAACAGACACTGGTGTTGACCTGGGTTTTGAGTGTTTCCGCCACTCTGACGGCGGTCGTCATGACACAGGGTTTGTTGGCAATTCCCTATATCGACCTATTTGTGAGTATTTCCGCTATTCTAACGGTTGTGATATTTACGAGTATTTTCGCTACTCGGACCGTCTCGAGGAATAAACTGTCTCGAGAGAGGGATTGGAAAGGGGTCTTATCGTCTCCAAAATGATATGCCTGGATTGGAACCGTCTCGAGGAATAAACTGTCTCGAGAGTGAGATTGGAAAGGGACTTACCGTCTTCGAAAAGACGTGCCTGGATTAGAACCGTCTCGAGGAATAAACTGTCCCGAGAGAGGGATTGGAAAAGGGTCATACTGTCTTCGAAAAGACTTGCCTGGATTGGAACCTTCTCGAGGAATAAACTGTCCCGAGAAAGGGATTGAAAAGGGGTCTTACCGTCTTCGAAAAGGCGTGCCTAGATTGGAATCGTCTTAAGGAATAAACTGTCCCGAGAGAGGGATTGAAAAGGGGTCTTACTGTCTTCGAAAAGACGTGCCTGGATTGGAACCGTCTCAAGGAATAAACTGTCCCGAGAGAGTGATTGGAAAGGGGACTTATCGTCTCTGAAAAGACGTGCCTGAATTGAAACCGTCTCGAGGAATAAACTGTCTTGAGAGTGGGATTGGAAAGGAAAAGACAATGCCCCTAAGGGCATTTTGGTCATTTTGCCTCTACTTGGGCCTGGTGGGCCCGCGAAGCGATGGACAGACGCGATTTGGACTTAGAAAATCGATTTGATTGGAATATGCCCACAATGACTTGAAAACAAGTCTGGACGGAGTGTAGATTGCCGAACGGTTAAAAATGGGGTGCTTACACCGAGGCTCCCTAAAGAAAATATCCTCCCCACTCTGAAACTGAGAAATATTCACGTAGGTCTCACCCACAACTAACGGAGCATAAGAATATCCCTGTCGGATTGAAAACAGCAAGGAACAGAGTCTGCTATCCACCCGACCATCTCCTCGAGGAAATACCAGAAGGCTTAGCAAAATCAGGGCAAGTGCGTTCATCCGAGCGATGGGCCACTCCGTAGAAGTATGCCAAACACCAAGATGAGTAGCTTGACCAGTGTGAAACTCAGAATGATCCAATAAAAAGCCCACCTCCAGTACCGGAAAAGTAGATGAAAGTCCGAATCCAAAATCTAGCGCCTGAGTCCCAACTGACTAGAGATAACGGACATAAAGCCCCAGGGAAAGTCTGGACCCACAATACCCTCTTGACTGCTCCTCAAACCTAGCAAATGCCCATAATCGTGAGGGGTTGGTGTCATCTCAAAATCGTTAAAGCGAAATAAACACAGATCAGGGCACCAAAGGGTGGCAGAGGCCTTAACCAAGCCTGGTACCAGTCGCACAGAGAGAAGTGATCCTAGATACCCGAAAGCCCTACAAAAGATCTGCCACTCCTCCTTAGTATAGCTTTCATACCAAACGCGGAGTCAAGACATGATGGTAGCACCCTCCTTAACTCTTGCACCTAAAGTAGCTGAAGACTGTCCCCATGCAGCACAGCCACCCTGGGAAGAACCACTCCTGCTACCGTTGCCCTCCCTGGGTTCGATCTGTAGTGCCTTCTTGTGGCGCCTCCTGTCAGAACCGTCACCACCTGCCTCCGACATCCTGAAAAGTAATGACATGTAGAAAATTGATCAGTCACCAAATGTGCATGAAAAGTGAAAAGATAAATATGTCAATCAAAAAAAAAAAAAGAAGAAAAAAAAAAAAGAAAGAGAAAAAAAGAAAAGAAGAAGAAAAAAGAAAAAGAAAAAGAAAGAAAGAAAAAAAGAAAAAAAGGGGGCTAAGGTCCCATCCATTTCTTTTTCTAAATTTCAAACCGGCTTCCTGGGCTTTCTCCTCAAAAACCATGTTTCTAAATGTTTTCTAACGGTTTTCCGAGCTTTTTCCTCAAAAAGTCTCATTTCAAAATTTCAAACCGGTTTCCTAGGCATTCTCCTCAAAACCCTTGTTTCTAAATGATTTCTAATGGTTTTTTGAG
The DNA here is from genome assembly GCA_033060915.1 of Euryodendron excelsum. NCBI lineage: Eukaryota > Viridiplantae > Streptophyta > Magnoliopsida > Ericales > Pentaphylacaceae > Euryodendron > Euryodendron excelsum. The sequence goes on along the minus strand of CM065385.1, from coordinate 26,735,786 downwards.
TTTTTTCCTCAAAAAGTCTCATTTTAAAATTTCAAACCGGTTTCCTGGGCTTTCTCCTCAAAAGCCCTGTTTCCAAATGTTTTCTAACGATTTTTTGAGCTTTTGCCTCAAAAAGTCTTATTTCAAAATTTTAAACCGGTTTTTTGGGCGTTCCCCTCAAAAGCACTGTTTCTAAATGTTTTCTAACGGTTTTTCAAGCTTTTTTTTTCAAATTCTAAACTTCAAACCGATTTTCTGGGCTTTCTCCTTCAAAAGCCTCGTTCCCAAAGTTTTCTACGATTTTTCTAAAATTGGTTTTTCGGGTTTTGTCCTTCAAAAGCCTGCTCCTAAAATTTTTTTAAAATTTCGGTTTCTCCGGGCTTTCACCTTCAAAAGCCCAATTCCCAAAAAATTGCTTTCTTGAATTTTTTTTTTAAAGTTAGGTGTTAAATTTTTAAAGACTCAATACTTTTTGAAAATTTTGGAGGGTTTCACCTGGAAAAGTCACTACCCCAAGATTCAACAAGCCACAAGCACGGTCCGAGGCATCTTAAACCTTCAACCATGTCAATCAAAACAACCCCATCCTCCACAATAGACGTCCCTTTCTCCAACATAATTTTTAAGCAAATTTTTTCGGTTCTTCCAAATTTTTCGGCTTCATTTTTGTTTCCAAAAATTTCAAAAAAATTCTTAAAACATTCAAGAATGTCACCATTTTACAAAAATACCCTACAATTTTTCAAACTTTAACAAGACCAATTTTCTAATTTTTCTCAATTTTTCCTAGTTTTTTGTAATTTCTAAAAATTCAAAAATCCAAAATTTTTCAAAAAATTACAAAACTTCATATGGTTGTTTTACACATTTTTCTAAGATTCCCGATACAAAAATCACACCCAAACACACAATACCCAGGCCTATGGAAACGATTTTTTCAACCCTACAGGAAACCCATTTTCATAACCACACAAAATCACTCCAAACACACTTGAATCTTCACCAAATCGCAAAAACAATCCACCCATTGTGTTTTAAACGTCCTAAACATAGATTTACATTGATTATTTGCAAAAAAAAGGAAACATATGCATCAAAATTGACAAAGTTTCAAAAAAACTAACCTTTGGGTCCTCCGACGAGAAACAAGTTTTCTGGCGAGAATCTAGCGATAATGATGATTCCTGGCAAGTACTCGATGTCTCCCGACACTCCCCTAACGATCCCTGGTCGAAATCCTTCAAACACTCTCAGAGAGAACCCTCAAATCGCCTTCAAAATTCAAAACGCACAATGAAGAAATGCGAACTGGTTCTGTTTTGAAACCCATGGCCTGGCACATGTAGCAGATGCACCAGAAGAAAATTTCAACTAGCGCATGTGTTACATGCGCCAAGGCATTCTGAAGCCAAGCCCAGCCCTTCAGCTTCCCGCCAAAACCAACTTTCACTCCCCTGAGAGTCAAAAATCATTTTCGAGGCTTCCAAAAGCCAAAAATTGAGCTTTCAGAAATTTATTTTCAAAAATCAAGTGTTCTAGGTTGAACTTTGTCAAACTGGCAACTCAAAACTCTCAAAACACAAAGTTTTTCAAATTTCAAAATTTTCCAAAACAACGACTTGCAAGAATTATGAAACATATCAAGCTTACTAGGTTATAGTCCCTCCGATCGCCTCACGACCAAAAAGGGATTCTTACTTTGTTATTTTTCTGCCTTCAACAAGCAAAGATAGAAAAAGAGGGACAGTTGTAAGCACCCCATTTTTGTATGCTTGGCAATATCCGGCCTGACCGGACCTAGTTTTTAAACATCACAAAACATGCAAGCCCAAGACGGGTCTTTCGAACTCCAATCCAGTCAACTAGTCGCTTTTTAGGCCCACAAGGTCCCACTGAAGCCAAAAACACCATCATGCCCCTAGACATTCCAGGTAGCTTTCTAAGACCGGGCGGTCTTGGGAACCAACGCTATCCAGGTAGCTTCCTGAGATTGGGCGATCTCGGGGACCAACACCTTATCAAATTTCAAACGGTTCACTTCTGACTTCTACTAGCTTGCCAATGTAGAATGTCCGTCATTTGGTAGTTCTCCGAGACCAAGCGTTCTCGGAAACCAACACCACCATGGCAGGTAGCTTTTTGAGACTAGGCGTTCTCAAGAACCAACACCACCCTACAGGTAGCTCTCTGAGACCAGGCAGTCTTAGGGACCAATACCACACAGGTAGTTTTCCGAGACCGAGCAGTCTCGGGAACCAACACTTAGGTCAACATCGGCACTTGCTAGCCCGACTCGGTGAAAAATGGTCAAACCTTCCCCTTGGGCCTCCAGGCACATTTTGAGAAAGTTTAAAATCCCTCAAAACGGTAAGTCCACCTTCCAAAATGCTACTAAGCATTTATGTGTACTCCGCATGCCATTCTGTCCAATGCCGGTCCCATTCCGGCCAACTCCGGTCAAAATGATCGTTTTGCCCCTAAATGCTCTAGCACTGCACAAATTCCATCAAATAGTGAAAGACTCTCCTAGGATCACCCTTGAATGACCCAACACGCTTAACAAAACACTCTGATCCATTCCTAACCATTTTGCCCCTGACAATCCGAACGCGCCCCGAAAACTACACTGGTCCTAGAATATTGAACGGTGGGTCTTGTCACACACCCCTGTTTAATCTAAAGAGGACCTTGTGACACTAAACACCCCCGACTCAATAAAGGTTCCTTGAAGCGTCTTGCAAACGCTCCGTTAAAATTGCCTTTTCTCCCGATTCCGGTTTATAACGCATCGTCAAATGACTTGAGACATGCATAAGCTGATTAATTCCCAAAATCTCGTCCATAGGTCTTTCCATCGATACGGCTAGATCAGATAGATCACTCCCCGAAGACCCTCATGGCGTGGTTCAAAAACTACCACTTTTGGCAACTCTTAGAGCGTCTCACAAATGCTCTGCCAAGATTAACTTTTTGCCCAATTCCCTGATTATGACGCACTGTCAAACGACTTGAGAAATGTGTAAGTTAGAGAATCCCCAAAATTAGTTCAAGAGTACTTTCCATCGGTATAGTTCGATTGGAAAGATCGCTTCCCGAAGGCCTCGATTATGCAGCACACAAACAGCCACTTTTGAACCCCCACAGAGCTTATCACCGATGCTCCGCAAAGATACAATTTTATGCACACTTTCCGAGATGATATCTCACACTTCTGAACACCATTCAAACTTTTTGAAAGTATAGAAGTTAATGAGAAACACTAGGAGAACACCGTGGATGCAACCGATTCCTCTGAAACCTTCCCGGTTGGCTCAATTATTAAGGCAAAGTTTAAACGAACACTCCCGGTGATGGAGTGTATGCTACATGCGCCTAGATTTTGATCAGATTGGCCAAATTTTAATTAACCATCAAGATTTAACTAGTACATTGGGTGCCACGTGGCATTCTGCCGATGGAACAGTATTGGCGTATGAACTACATGCGCTAGGGTAGATTTTGCCCAGGTGCATGTACCACATGCGCCAGCCCTCTCTAGGTTTGCCTATAAATACAGAACTCCCCCTTTGCATATTCTAGAATCGAAATTGATAGCAAAGCTTTGCAAAAACTGCTCCAGAATCTCGAATTCCTATATACATTCCATACCTCAAACACTTAGGCTAGATTCCACCTCCCCCTAACCTATACACTTCACTTACATAGCCTCTCATGCCATAGAATACCTCCTTCCAGCCTCTCAAGCATACTTAAAGTCCTAGCTCAAGTTAAAACATCCATAGAAGATTGGAAGTGTCTCAAAGGAAAAAGGTGGTATTTCTTTTATATTCTTATCTTCCCCCACTCCTCTCTTCTCCCTCCTAGCCTACTTAGGCTATTCTCTATTTCAATCCCTATCTTATACCCCCTTTCTTGTATGCTTGGAGCAAGAGGGCTCTTAGTTCATGCCTAGAGGAAAGTTAGTGAGAGCCACCGTTTAGGGGGATCTCTCACTAGCCTACTTTAAGATGGTATGGCCTTGGAGCCCCTTGATTATGTGTGTCGCGCCCAGATTTTTTGCACTCGAGGAATACTCACACAAGTGGGAAAAACACTGTACTCTCTCGTTAGAACTCACCCTCCTAAAAGAATGAGTGTGACTAGGTTTGAATTGAAAAACTGATTTGAATAAAGGGCTTTTGAAAAAGATTCGGAGTCGCCACCTAACTTGATTAAGGTGAGTTAGGTCACCTAAAAACTAAGAATAATCCGAAGATTACACTTAGGATTTTTGGAAAACGATTTTGGAAAACATCCTTAAGAAAGGGTTTTTTAGGAAAACGGGTTGTCTGGCAACCTTTGGAAAATATTTAGCTCTTTTTAGAAAAATAACTCCTTTTGGTCTTTGAAATAAGTGATTCTAAGTTCGGAGGTTGGTTACGTCTAGGGAAGACGCACTAAGCTATCACCCTACCCCGCCCTTTCGGTACCTACATGTCAATCTACCCTAGATTTACCTATGAGAGTCTTTAATTAACCCATGTCCAATCCTATCCACTTTGAAAAACAATGTTTGAAAACTAACATGATGCCTGATATGCAAGTGCAAGTTAAGAAAATTGAAAAATAGATTTGGAAATAAATTTGAAAAGAATATGATTTGAAAATAGATTTGAAGAGATGAAATTGAAATTGGAAAATTTGAAAATTGGAAGTAAAAATTTGAAAATAGAAATTTTGAAATTGGAATTTTGAATATAGATTGAAATTTGGGATTTAAAATGTGGAGACCGCACCCATGAGGGTGGAATTGAAAGTTTGAAAAGTGTTGTGACCGCACCTATGAAGGTTGCCTACGTATCCCTTTGCGGGATCAGGTCAGTCGTAGTTCGGACAAAAGTCTGATTGAAAATAGAAGGTTGGATTGAAAGAAAAAGATTGAATTGGAAATTGAATTTGATTTGAAATTAGAAGAGGAGATTGGAAATTGAAATTGAGAAGATTGGACTTTGATTTGGAAAGATTGATTTTGGAAAGACTTTGTTTCAGGAAACCTAGACTTAGGAAAGAGAAGAGACTTAGGAAAGATTTGACTTGACATGGAAGGTTTAGGAAATTAAGAAAAGATTGGATTTAGGAAATATTTGAATTAGGAAAGGTCTGGTTTAGGAAGACTTCGAATTAGGAAAGTTTTAAAATTAGGAAAGTTTGGAATTTAAGAAAGTTTGGAAATTGGAAAGTTTTAAATTTAGAGAGTTTTGAGATAGGGAAGTTTCAACTTAGGAAAGTTTAAATTTGGAAAGGTTTTGAAAAAGGAAAGTTTTCGATTTAGGAAATGTTTGAATTAAGAAAGTTTTGAGTTTAGAAAAGTCTTAGACTTGGAAAGATGTTGAAGTTTTGGAAAGTTTAGAATTTGGAGAGATTTAGGTTTAGAAAGATTTAACTTGAGAAAGTTTTGAATTTGGAAAGATTTAAATTTAGAAAGTTTAAGATTTAGAAAGTTTTAGAGTTTTAGAAAATCTTGAGATCAGGAAAGGTTTGAGTTTAGGAAAAGTCTGAAAACTTGAATTTGGAAAGTTAAGATTTGGAAAGGGGGTTGAATTAGGAAAGGGTTGAATTAGGAAAGATTTGAAAGTTGTGTTTTAAAACTTAGGAAAGATTTTTATGTTCAAGTTTTGGAAACTTAAGATTTAGGAAAGTGGAGGATTAGGAAGGATTTGAATTAGGAAAGAGTTGGATTTGGAAAGGACTGGATTTGGTTCCTAAAAGAAAAGATTTGATTTTGTTTCCAAAAATGGAGGACGGGGTCCAGTTTCCTAAACGGGGAGATTTGATTCGGTTTCCTAAAGGGAAGGTAGGATTTGACAAAGATTTGGAAATTGAGATTCTAGAAACCCTAGTTTTGAAAGTATGGAATTTTAACGTAGAAAAGATGTTTTGGAAATATGTATAGTTTGGATGTAGAAAACGAGAGATTTTGGAAAGAAAATTAGGGTTTCCTAATTGTGGGTTATAGGGCTTGACTTGGGCTCTAAGGAAAGAGTTTTTGGAAAGTACATTTTTGGAAACAAAGGTTTTCTAGAAGGGAATCCTAGGAAGGAGTTTTTGGAAAGTGAATTTGAAGATGGAGTTTTTGGAAAGAGATTTTAAAGAAGAGGAGTTTTTGGAAAGTGTGTTTTTAGAAACGAAGATTTTGGAAGGAAAATCCTAGAGGAGAGTTTCTAGAAGGAAGATTTTGGAAAGAGAGTTTTTGGAAAGATTTTTGGAGAGAGCTTTTCTAGGAAGGTTTTTGGTAGAAGATTGTTGAAGAGAGTGTTTTAGAAAGTATGTTGAGGAACGTTTTTGGAAAATGGATTTTCGGGAGAGGATTTTGGAAAGGAGTTGAAAAAGGGAGTTTTGAAAATAGATTTTGGGAGGGAGTTTTTGAAAACAATTTTGGAGAGGAGAGTTTTAGGAAAGTATATTGAAAAAGAGATTTTTAGGAAGAAAGACTTTTTGAAAAGAGAGTTTTTAGAAGGTGTAAAAACATCTCAATTTTCTAAAGCGATTCTGGCCATAAGAAGGCTAGAACCACTTTTAGGAAAGCGGTTTTGAAAACAATAAGATTTGAAAATATAGACCAAAAATGTCACTTTTAACGTAACACTTTCCTGAAGCAACCCTAGCCATGGAAAGGCTAGAATCACCCTAGAATTGTGGTTTTGAAAACAAGTTTTTGAAAAAAGAGATTTTGATGCAATTTTGAAAACAAGTTTGAAAACGTTTTGAAAAAACAACTTTGAAAACGGTTTTTGGGAAGATGCAAGACTATGATATGCACAATGCAATTTGGGGTCGTGAACATACAAGGTTAAGGCTTCACCACATAACCAAGGGGGCCGGACCTACGTGGTCTCTGGTTAGGCTAGAAGAAAGCCCCCGACACGATGACTCTCCAATAGCCCAAACCTACACATGGACCGGGAATCCCCTTGTTTCAAGCATGCAAAGAAAGGGGGGGAAAGAGATGGGGGATTAAAATAGAGAAAACCCAAGTGGGTTAGGAGAGAGAAGAGAGAGGGGGGAAGTGCGAAAATTTAAATAGAAAACCTACCGTATGTCTTCTTTATTTTGCGCGCCTTGCTTGTCTTCAATCTTCGGTCTTCGTCTTGATCTTCCTTTTCAACCTTCAAGGCATGTCTTCAAGCTTTAGATGGCAGCTCTTCAAGTCTTCAAAGGTTGGTTGAAGGCTAGTGTATGAGTGTATGGGGGAGTGTATAAGTGTATAGGAGGCTAGGGTTTGTGTAGGGTGGCTAGGGTTTGGAAAACCTAAGAAAACTAGGGTTTTTGGAGGTGCTCGAGCTCTATATATCGAAATGTATGATTTTTAGGTTAAGTTTTCAGACCCCCTTCCCGTTGAATGAGGCTCTGTATTTATAAAGGGAGGAATACACTGGCGCCTATTGCAGTGGCGCCAAGCCAAAATTCCTTCTGGCGCCACTAGGAGTGGCGCCAGGCCAAATATTGGCTTGGTGCCACTACTAATGGCGCCAGCCAATTAGGAAACTATTAAGGTTGGCAAGCAACGTATCTTTGATTAGATTTGGGCGCCTGTACTAGTGACTACAATGCAATTTTTCGCCTAGCTTCACTAGGAGTGACTCTGGAAAGTCCGGGAATGATTTGAAGGAGCCGGGAATGACCCGGAAGGCCGGAAAGGAGCAGGAACATTTAAAATAGTGTCCTGGAGGTATTTGACTTGAAAAGCGAGGACAAAATGGGTCGGAAAGGTTGACCGGGCCCTTAGGGGCAAAACGGTCAATCGGACCGGGAAACTGCCGGGACAGACTCGGACTGTCCCAGAAGAAGACTTGGGATTTGAAAAAATTATTTAGAATGTTCCCAGAGGTTGTCGGTTTGATTCCCAGAGCTAGCATGGTTGGAAAAGGAAGACCGGCCCATCAGGGGCAAAACGGTCATTTCGCACCGGGTTGGCCGGAACTGACTCGGAATGATCCAGAAAGATAAAAGGAGGTTGAGAACACTATCAAAAGTAGTCTTAGGAGGTTACCGGTTTGATACCCAGAGCCGGTGTGGTTGGAAAAGGAGACCGGCCCTCCAAGGGCAAAACGATCATTTTGTACCGGGTTGGCCAGAACTAACTCGGAACGATCCAGAAAGGTAAAGGAAGGTTCAGAATACTATAAAAAGTATTCTCGGGACATTACCAACTTGATACCCAGAGCCGGTGTGGTTCCCGGAGCGTTCGGATGCCTAGGGGCAAGATAGTCATCTTGATCGAAAAGTCTCGGAAAAGGTCCAAAAGACAGTTTGGTCATTTTTCACCGAAGTGGGCTAACAGACACTGGTGTTGACCTGGGTTTTAAGTGTTTTCGCCACTCTAACGACGGTCGTCATGACACAAGGGTTTGTTGGCAATTCCCTATATCGACCTATTTGTGAGTATTTCCGCTACTCTAACGGTTTTGTGAGTAGTTTCGCTACTTGGACCGTCTCGAGGAATAAACTGTCTCGAGAGAGGGATTGGAAAGGGGACTTACAGTCTCTGAAGAGACGTGCCTGGGTTGGAATCGTCTCGAGGAATAAATTGTCTCAAGAGTGGGATTGGAAAGGGGTCTTACCGTCTCCGAGGAGACGTGCCTGGATTGGAGCCGTCTCGAGGAATAAACTGTCTCGAGAGTGGGATTAGAAAGGGGACTTATCGTCTCCGAAGAGACGTGCCTGGGTTGGAACCATCTCGAAGAATTAATTGTCTCGAGAGTGGGATTGGAAAGGGGACTTATCGTCTCCGAAGAGACGTGCCTAGAATGGAACCGTCTCAAGGAATAAATTGTCTCGAGAGTGGGATTGGAAAGGGGTCTTACCGTCTCCAAGGAGACGTGCCTGGATTGGAACCGTCTCGAGGAATAAACTGTCTCGAGAGAGGGATTGGAAAGGGAAAGGAAAGGACAATGCCCCTAAGGGCATTTTGGTCATTTTGCCTCTATTTGGGCCTGACAGGCCCGCGAAGCGATGGGCAGACGAGATTTGGACCTAGAGAATTAGTTTTGATAGGAATATGCCCACAATGACTTGAAAACAAGTCTGGATGAATTGTAGACTGCCGAGCGGTCAAAAATGGGGTGCTTACAGCTGCCCTTCTTTTTTTGTCTTTGCTAGTCAAAGACAGAAAACGATAAGAGTAAGAGTCCATGTTGACCGCGAGGCAGTCGGAGGGACGGACACTGGAAATGTTTTGACAACGAGGGTCGAAAACGGATAACGGGCCAAAAAGGCCTTCGAAAACAAGTTTTGGCGGGAAAAAGGGCAAAACTGCCCAAAATTTATAACTGGCGCCACTAGTAGTGGCGCCTTTGGCAGAAATGGACTGGTGCCTCTGCTAGTGGCGCCAGGCTTAAAGTTAAAACCAGAAAATTTCTAGTTCGAACAGCCGCAGCACTTTGGAGGGCTTTCGCAAATTCATGAGGCATTGCGAGGAATCCATCTTGAAGATTGAAGGAGCACTCCTTGGGGACCACGGGTGATTGCCGGAAGGAGTCGACGTTGCCGGAAAAGTCGCCGGAAGAGAAGATTTAGCCAGAGAACTTCCAAAAGGTGAGTTTTCAAATTTTGTTGATTTTGATGTGTAGAACTTCGTTTGAATCATGTGAATAGTGGAAATTAATGTTTTGATATGTTTTGAACACTTTGGTGATGTTGTTTTTGTATTTTGATGGTTGTTTGATTGAATTTGAATGATTTTTCATGATTATGCGAAGAGGGCTTTCTGCAAGACTAGGGGATTTGTTCCTACAGGCATGGGTATTGGGTTTTCTGGCTATGTTTTTGTGCAATGTACCTTAGAAAAATGTATTTAACAACCGTATGAAGTTTCGTGATTTTTTGAAAACTCGGTGAATTTTTGATTTTTTGAAAAATAGAAAAATATTTAGAAAATTAGAAAAAATTAGAAAATTCAAGAAATTGATGAAATTTTTAAAGTTTGAAATTTGGAAAAAGATTGGAATATTTTAGAAAACATTTGAGGTGATTTTGAAAAATTTTGGGAGATGTTTGAAAATCGTTGATTTATTTGAAAAATAAAACATGAGTTTTGAAAATTTTGAAAAATTGAAAAGTGTACACGGGTGCCATTGTTATGTGATTGTTGGAAAGTGCACATTTTGTATTTTGTGTTGATGTCTTGGGCATTGTAGGGGCCATTCTTAAACGGGACTCTGCCGAAATTTTTTAGAAATTATGGAAAGAATTGGTTAAAGTTTTAGAAATAAAATCTTTTTGAAGGAAAAAGGCAAAGAAACCTTGAAACTTGGTTTAAAGTTTGAAAATCAAGATATGTATATAGGAAATTTGTTTTGACTTATCATTCGAAGTCTTCTATTTGTTTTGTTTGTGTTAGTTGTTTATTTTATTTTACTGTTATTTAAACTGCATGGGTGGTATATTAACATCACTCACCTTGGCTTACCTTTTCAGGATGACAGATAGAGTTTTGAGTCAGCTGAGAGCCTGGCACAGTAGTTACCCTCTGGATGAGCAGGATATCTTTCGTCAGTCCTTTAGTCGGGTGGCTTCGCTTTTATCAGTGCGGCTTATTCCCGGACTCATAGAGGCAGTGATCCCTTTCTGGCAGCCGGACTTGTCTCTTTTCCGCTTTGGGGAGTGTGAGCTTACCCCTACTCCTCACGAGTATGGGTTCCTTCTTGGTTTCCAAGATGTTTATGCTGACATTGTGGGACCCCTCTTTCTGGATGGTTGTATTGCAGTGGTTTCGTCCCAGCTCGGATTCAGACGCGCAGTTCTTTCGTCTTCTTCTTTGCCCCAGTTTCCCTATGTCCCAGTAGAGTTCCTCTTTTCCCGTTTTGAGTTTTTTACGGGCATGCTAGTTCATTCAGGTGAGTGGCACACCTCCCAGGATTGGGCTGTTTCTCGTATGGTTGCCTTAGCCTTGCTTCTGCTGAACTTCTTGGTGTTCCCCCGAGAAAATGATTTAGTAGACTGTCGACTCTGTGCACCACTGGCCTTGATCCGTAAGGGGCATTCCTATGCTCCTATGATTGTAGGGGAGACCTTCATGAGTCTTACGAGATTCCAGCAGACCCTTGATTCTCGTTTCCGCGGATGCGCTACTCTCTTCCAGCTCTGGGCGATTAGTCATTTGTTTGTTACACCTTTGTTTCAGCACACGTGGTATCCTGAGCTCGATCATGTACATTCCCTGGCGAGATCTCAGGGTGTCATGGCAGATGAGGGGAGATTTCCACAGACCGCTGCATCCTGGGCTGACTATCTTCAGAGCATGAGGTCAAGCACGGTCAGGTGGTATTCAGGGCTGGTTGGTAAGTATTGCTTGAGAGTTCGGCCTTTCGGGAGAGCTTTCGTGCCCCTAGCAGGCCTACGGGGCATTGCCCCTTTCTTCGGGATTCGGGTTCTACGACAGCTTGGTAGGAGTCAGGATATCCCTTTTTTAGCTTCTGCAGCTGAGTTTACTCTTGTCTTTGAGGCGTCGATTCCTAGAGCATTGGTGGAGAAAGTTATGGATATATGGAGATCTTTGTTTCCTCGCGTTGATGATGATGGTCCCTTCTCTGACATGCCCCTTGCCACCGAGGCCTATCATTATTGGCTTCGACGCTACGTGCTGGGTCCTAGTAGACTTAGGGATCTCCTCATTGAGACTCCTTTGCCTCCCGTAGGGTATACCGACTTCTTGACTGCTATGATTGTTCAGGGGCGTCGTCACAGGAGGGAAAACCGTCGTCTGATACGGATGTTGCATGACCGGTTGAGGACGAGAGACGTTGAGATAGTTTTACTGGAGAGGCAGTTAGCAGCAGCTAGATCGACACATGATGACCCACCTTTGGGTGCGGTGAGGGCCCGCAGGCGGCCATGAGGTGTTCTAGGCAGTTCTCCTTCCCTAGAGGGTGATGTGATGGATGGCCCGTCCTTGCGGGAGACTGTGGAGTCCCTTACTCGAGAGAGGGACATGCTTCTGGCTAGATGTGTGGACTATGAGGGGGGCCGGCCTGGGTTTTCTGCTGCTAGTACTTCTTCGAGTGCTCATCTTGTGACTGGCGAGCCAGTGGATCCCTGCATAGCTGATTCCTCCTCTGATGACGACGATGAGCGATATATTTTTGCCCCTCGCTCTTAGATTTGCTGATTTCTACATTTGTAGAAAAACATACTTTGTTTAGTGTTATGCCTCTTTTATTTTATGAATTCATGACCTCCCGTGCTTTTGGTATAATTTCCCTACATGATTAGTATAGCAACAAATTTGGGAAAAAAATTAAATGAGAATTGTAGTTTAATGAAAAATAACTCCCCTTTGTTTGATTCTTTGACTCACTGACTATTCCGCGAAAGGGACTTCTGCTTCCTTTAACCCTAACTGGGCTAAACCGGAGAATGCCTTTCAAGACGCCTTTCGACTTTTACACTATTGCTTTCATACCTTAACTTCTGGGGAATGTAGTAGCTCGAGCTATTTCTTATATCTAAATCTCTTATTCTCACCCCCCCCCCCTTTTTTTGGCTATTTTTGCTATTAGTGCCCCTGAGGGTTTTCACTAGTCCCAGTTCTGTCATTTTTGCACCAAGGCGCCTTTGCAGGTTTTCGCCAGGGTCGACAGTTTTGTATCTTGCCACATCCCTACCTTTTTACCTACGGCGCCCTTTCGGGTTGTCACCGCATCCTCGGGAAACGCTTAATTTTCTCTCTCTTTCCTCAGCTTGGTCTCGGGTTTCTATTGAGAAGCTCCTAAACGCTACTTGCATCATTCTCCGGCCCATGGCATATTTAGTAAGCTCATTTGGACTAATCAATTCAACTCCAATCTGAGAGGACTTTTAGGGGTTATGGTGTTGGTATTTACTTTTGAAAGAGAAAGAAAAGGCTCAAGCCTACCACTCTACTAGTGATCACCTTTGATAGTTTTTTGGTTCAATGGCACTTTTCCTGCGTATTCCCATCTTTCCTTGGGTATCTCATTGCACGCCCCTTTTTTTTTTTGCCAATGACGTTAATACTAATATTTGTGCGAACTTAAAGTAGTACTTCAAGGCCTTTTTTATTTATTTTTTTTATTTTTTAGTGCCTCTACTGAACATGATCACTTTATTGGGGGAATGCTCCTGAAAGAAAGTAACCGGCTCTAAAGGTTTGACAAAGGTTATATATATATGCATTTTAACTGGATAGAAAATAAAATGAGGGCCTCTCATCATTTTGGAATTAGATTGTTTAGTCTATAGAGCTTTACCCTTGAAACACTACCCTATTAATTAGTGGAGAATGAGGAGAGTAGATTTTATTACTTCTTCACAGAAACCAAAGGTCTAGCTTTTGGAATCATATGTAGTAGTGTTTGACAGCATCTGAATTCAATGGGCTAGGGAATTCTTGGCCATCCATTTCCTCCAAAACGAGAGCTCTTCCGGACAGGACCCTTTTTACCATGAACGGCCCTTCGTAGTTTGGAGCAAATTTCCCCTGTGCTGCCTCCTGATGGGGGAACACTTTCTTGAGCACCAAATCTCCCGGTTGGAACGATTGGGGTCGTACTTTCTTATCGAATGCTCTGGCCATTCACTTTCTGTAGCATTGAGCGTGATAAACTGCAGCTAGCCGCTTCTCGTCTAGCAAACAGAGTTGAGCATACCGATCTTTAATCCATTCTGCTTCATTTAGTTTGGTTTCTGTTAAGACCCGTAAAGAAGGAATCTCAATCTCAATAGGGATGACCGCCTCGGTGCCGTAGACTAGCTCAAAAGGGGTACTTTCGGTGGAGACCCTCATAGTTGTTCGGTAAGCCATCAATGCGAACGGAAGTTTCTCATGCCAATCTCTGTAGTTGTCAATCATTTTTCGGAGTATTCTCTTAATATTCTTGTTGGCTGCTTCTACTACTCCATTCATCTGGGGCCGGTAGGTGATCGAATTCCGGTGGGTAATGCGAAACGTTTGGCATAGCTTTGACATCAATTCATTATTCAGATTGGAAGCATTGTCAGTAATGAGTGACTCGGGAATCCCATATCGGCAGATGATGTAATTTTTTATGAACCTTTCTACGACCTTCTTGGTGACATGGACGTAAGAGACGGCTTCCACCCATTTAGTGAAATAATCAATGGCGACCAGGATGAAGCGATGGTCGTTGGAAGCTTTAGGAGTGATGGGACCAATCATATCTATCCCCCACATAGAAAAGGGCCATAGGGCTGACATAGAATGGAGCTCAGACGGTGGTGCTTTGATCTTATCCCCATGTATCTGACATTTGTGACACCGAAGAACATATCTCATGCAATCTGACTCCATTGTTGACTAGTAATACCCTGTCCAGAGAATCTTCTTTGCAAGCGTGTGGCCATTCATGTGGGGGCCGCAAACTCCCTCGTGCACTTCCTCCATGATAACTTTGGCTTCAGTGGCATTGACACATCTTAGAGGTCCGAACCATGATCTCCTGAAAAGCTCATTTCCAGCCATGAAATGGTGTCCCGCCAAACGACAAATGGTCTTCCTATCGCGTTGTGTTGCCGCATTGGGGAATGTCCTGGCTTGAATATACCTCTGGATGTCATAAAACCACGGTTTCTTGTGAGGGTCAATAGTTGTATGCAGATAATAAGAGGGGACATCCCTGGTGAAGATCTGTAGAGGGGGTATTTCAGTGCCACTATCAACCTTGATTGCTGCAGCCAATGTAGCCAAGGCATCGGCAAAGCTGTTCTTTGTTCGGGACACGTGATGAAAATCCACGCTTTTGAATAGCTGACACAAGTCCTTGACCTGTTGATGATACGGGGAGAGTTTGGCATCTCGAGTTTGGTACACGTCCTTGGATTGCTGAATGACCAAATCTGAATCACCAAGAACGACCAATTCATCAATCCTCATTTCTAATGCCAATCTTAATCCCAGGATGCAATCCTCATATTCGGCGATATTATTAGTACAGAGTTCAAGTTGTAGCTTAACTACAATGGGATAATGACTCCGGTTCTTGACACTACTACTGCCTCAATGCTGGCTCCCCTTTTGTTAGCAGCGCCATCGAAAAACATCTTCCACCCAGCCGGTTCTTGCTCCTCAGATGTATCATCAACGCATAGTATATTTTCATCAGGAAATTGGGGCTCCATGGATTGATAATCATCAATGGGGTTCTCAGCCAGATAATCAGCTATCACCTGCCCTTTGACTACTTTACGGGTAGTGAACACAATGTCGAATTCTGACAGGATCATGTGCCATCGAGCAATTCTGCTGGACAGGGTTGGTTTCTCGAATATATACTTGAGGGGATCCATTTGAGAGATGAGGAAGGTGGCATGATAGAGCATGTAGTGTCGAAACCTGTGAGCTGCCCAGGCTAATGCGCAGCAGGTTTTCTCGAGATCGGAATACTTCGCTTCATATGACAAAAATTTCTTATTGAGGTAGTAAATGGCTTGCTCTCTTCTCGCTGTTTCATCATGCTGCCCCAGGATGCATCCCATAGAAGTATCTAACACTGTCATGTACATCAGCAAAGGACGCCCCAGGGTTGGTGCCACTAGGATAGGGGGATTTCGAAGATATTCTTTAATTTTCTCAAACACCATTTGACAGTTATCATTCCATTCCTTTGGAACGTCTTTCTTAAGGAGCTTGAAAATAGGTTAGCATAGGTGGGTCATTTGGGCAATGAATCTGTTAATAAAGTTCAACTTTCCTAAAAAAGACCGAACCTCCTTTTCCCCTTTTGGTGTAGGCATTTCAACAATGGACTTTACCTTGGCAGGATCAACCTCTATCCCCTTTTCATTGACTATAAATCCCAACAATTTCCCTGAAGATACTCTGAATGTGCATTTGGCCGGATTTAGCTTAAGTTGATATCTACGGAGGCGATCAAACACCTTCCGCAAGTTGAACAAGTGGTCCTTCCGTTGCTTGGACTTGACGATTATGTCATCCACATAGATCTTTACTTCCTGATGCATCATGTCATGGAATAAAGTTACCATGGCTTTTTGGTAGGTTGCCCCTGCGTTGCGAAGACCAAATGGCATGACCTTATAACAGTATACTCCCCAGGGGGTAATGAAAGCAGTCTTCTCCCGATCTTCTTCAGCCAGCTTGATCTGATTATAGCCCGAAAAACCGTCCATGGAGGAAAACATTCCATGATCGGCCTTATTGTCAACAAGCAAGTCTATGTGGGGAAGAGGAAAATCATCGTTTGGACTGGCCCTATTGAGGTCCCGAAAGTCAATGCGCATCCGCACCTTGCCATCTTTCTTGGGTACCGGGACAATATTAGCCAGTCATTGAGGATACTCTACCACTTGCAAAAATCTTGCCTGGAATTGTTTAATCACCTCCTCCTTGATCTTTAGGCTCCATTCGGGTTTCAATCTTCTTAGCTTCTGCTTAAAGGGCTTCATCTGCGGGTCCAAAGGTAGTCTATGTTCGACAATGGATTCATCTAGTCCGGGCATGTCTTGATAGGACCATGAGAAAACATCCAAGTATGCATGCAAAAGTTCCAATAACTCTTTGCGCTGCCATTGATCTAGGCCCGTACCGATTCTAAGCTCCTTCGGATCCCCTTCATTTCCCAAATTAACGGTTTCCGTTTCCTCAATGTTTGGGGTACTACGATTCCCATGTCTTTCTATTTGTTCTCTAATTTCCTCTGGCACCTCCTCTGTAAAATTTACTTCTTCTTCAATCCCCAGTTGTTGGTAATCAAACTCGGTGTTCAAGTCATCATTTATTAAGATTGGCATTCCCTGGATTAGCTGAGTAGGATATCGGATGCAAGGGTTCCTGGCATGGAAAATAGTGTACAATAAATCAAACAAGAAAGGGATATTATTTTATTCATTGATAACTTGCTTTTAAAAATTTAAGACAAATAAATTTAAAAGGATAAAGTTTATGGCGAATCAGTTGCTCCAGGGTCTCGCTCTAACGGGCTTTGTACCGAAACTTGCGAGCACGGATGATGTCTTTGCTGGCCTAATTATGCAACTTTTTGCCTGGCAACATTGCTCGAATGGATCCATCTTGGGTTACTCCGATGCTGCTCGTCATGACGGGTGCTTCTCCTTGGACTTTTCTCTTCTTATTACTTAATACAGGTGTTCCTTTCCCCATATCTAACTGCTTGAATTGGTCCGAGAGTTCCATGACAGCTTTCTTATCAGCCCTTTTCTTCCGCGCTGCTTCTATTCTTTCTCTTTTTGTGGGTTCATACCCCAACCCAAAGGTGGGTTCAGCTGACAGTATTTCTACGATTTCTGGTCTTCCTTATAGACATCTCCCTAAGCCTTTGCTCGGATGGAAACCATTTTCTTTAAATTACCGTACTACCATCTGAGAGTTCTTGGAATAATTTGGCTTTACTTGATCTTCTTTATGCATGACAGTGATATATTCGAACGATTGAAAACAAGAAGGCAGTTCAGTGTCAGATGCAATGATGTCAACTTTGTATACAGCGAGCTCTTTTTCAGCGAGAATAGCGATTAGCTTGGAGCCCACGATGAACTTGACTTTCTGATGAAGACTAGAAGGAACCGCGCCCGCCGAATGAATCCAGGGCCTTCCTAACAGCAAGTTATAGACAGCCGGAATGTGTAAAACTTGAAATTTAATTGTGAAGGTTACAGGTCCTATCTCAATAGGCATTTCAATTTCCCCCATGGCTTCCCTCTGAGAACCATCAAAGGCACGGATGATCATACCACTATTTTTCAAATAAGTTTGGTCCATTCCCAGCCTTTCCAGAGTAGAATACTGGCACACGTTCAATGCCAACCCATTATCTATCAATACTTTGGCTACCATTCTTCCTCTTGTTCTTACAGCGATATGCAAAGCCTGGGTATGACCTGTTCCATCAGCCGGAATCTCGTCATCAGAGAAAGTGATGATGTTTGGGGCCATAATGAGACTAACCATGTCATGTAGATTATCTGGCGTGAAGTTCTCGGGCACATGAGCATCCTTGAGGATCTTTATTAAAGCATTCCGGTGCACCTCAGAAGTGAGCAGCAAACCCAACATTGAAATATGGGCCGGGGCTTTCCTAAGCTGTTCTATGATATCGTAATCGACCTTTCCTAAAGCTTTGGTGAATTCTGACATCTCCTGATCTGTTGGTTGATTGGAGCACTCTCCTTCTTTATCCTTCCCCTTCCTTTTTCTTTCCACTTCAACAGAGGTATAAAGGCGCCCTGATCGAGTCATCCCCCTTATTTCTGTTACGGGCTCTCCGATGCCCTTATCTGGTGGGTAATTCCATGGGACGTTATGAAGACTGGGTATTGGTGTTTGGGTTATGGTGGGAAGAGTTATTCTTGGGTTTACGAGCAAAGGGATCGCTACAGGTGAAGGGTTGGTGAGGACGGGTAGAGTGGTGGGCACATTCGGCTTATTTGGCAAGACTAAGGGTAGCTTAGGTCGTGTGTTTCCTTGGTTATTGGTTTGAGGTTCAGGTCGAGCCATAGCGATCATGGGCTCAGGTTCGAGCAACGTAGTAAGGACAAGGGGATAATGGGAAGGATCTAGTAAGGCTCCTATGGTTAAGTTCATGTCAGGTTGATAAGATTGCATGGTTAGGAAGGAAGGATTTTGGTATTCGGGCTCCTCCAAGGCAGAAATTGTCCTTGCTGAGATTGCGGTAAGTGTGTTGCTAGCATTCTCGCTTTCTAATGGTATGTTCTCCTGAAGCTTGTAACCCATGGCCTTCACTATTATAGAGAAAGTTGGACTAGTATTCATTACCTATAATAATGACGACAACAGTTACAAGTTAGAATTTGGTTCCTGGAGAAATCTATGTAATGCATGTCCTAGGGTGCCCCTCTTTAGGAGGGAGACTAAACATGATGTATTGGCTCACTTTTGGAGATAGGGGGTTTACCCCTGTATGCAAATACCTTACCGTCAAGTAGGAACCTTCAGCCATTCATGCATTCATTCATAAAATAAAGAAGTACATTAAATTCTGGGTTTGAAATACAATAGAATTGAAATACATTTTAATAGGGGGAGGGGGAACATTTTCCTTTGGACTTCCACCTATCTATTTTTACAAAGGGAATCCCTAAACTACTCTTGAGTCTTCGGATTCACCTTCATTGGATTTGATGTCAAGGAGGTCACTGAGAGACCTTGTTGATTGATTACCCCTTGTCTTCTTGGCAATCCTACCTCCGTGAGCATATAGGGATTGGGGCCCCTCTTATGGAATGAATCGAGATGCATGCAGTGAGTCCTTAGGGTTACACGGGAACCCTTAGGGTTTGGGTAGGTTTAATGCAAGGGAGAGTGACGTTGGTGTCACTCTCAATGGGTTGATCATATGCATGAGAATGCAGTGACTTGAGTTACTTGGAACTCTTTTCTTAACATGGAATATTGAATGTATGAACATGAATATGCAAAAAGTATAAGGAGAGAAGGAACAATTGAAGTAAACATGCATGCATAAACAGTTAGACAGGCATTATAACAGTATAAATACAAGCATTATAACAACAGGTATAAATGAAAGTAAGAGCAGTCGCCCTTTCCTCTGCGATTTTGAAAATGGTGCTCGTGTCCTAAATCCGGCAGAGGTTCGGCTATGCATGGTGTCTATATGAGTATGAGGTTGAGGGTTGACTAATGCGTCCTAAAAAGGCTCGGTCCCCAGATCTTCAAACCTAGGCCCACTCCCCGAGGTGGTGCTATGATCGGTTGGTGATCCGAGCGGGGGAACCATCAAGAGGCCGTAGGCGAAGAAACTGACACAGCATCTTGCCCACAACCAATATACCGTTCCCCCTTTCTAACTAGAAAGGACATATCAGGGTATGCAAGTATGCAGAATGCAAGTGCACATGCAGTGTGTGTGTGTGATTTTTAAAAGTGGAGGAAAGGACCCAACAACTCCCATTCATCCTGTACATCACATTCATGCAAAGCAGTTAATAAAATTTAAACAAAATGTGTACCTACAAAACAAAGATGCAAGTGTTAGTATGTGAATGACAAACATGATACAAGATAATATGAATAAATGCATGTTTTTTTTTTTTTTGAAAACAATTTTGAAAATTTAGTTTTCAAAATTTAAAGTGAGTAGGATTGAACCAAGCTAATTGAAGACTCTACATGGGTAAAGGGTAAAGAGACATGACTAACGGCCTAACCCTCTAAGTGTCCCTAGTGGAGTCGCCAGTTGTCGTGCCCAGATTTTTCGCACTCGAGGAATACTCACACAAGTGGGAAAAACACTGTACTCTCTCGTTAGAACTCACCCTCCTAAAAGAATGAGTGCGACTAGGTTTGAATTAAAAAACTGGTTTGAATAAAGGGTTTTTGAAAAGATTCGGAGTCGCCACCTAACTTGATTAAAGTGAGTTAGGTCACCTAAAAACTAAGAATAATCCAAAGATTACACTTAGGGTTTTTGGAAAACGATTTTAGAAAACATCCTCAAGAAAGGGTTTTTTAGGAAAACGGGTTGTCTGGCAACCTTTGGAAAACATTTAGCTCTTTTTAAAAAAATAACTCCTTTTGGTCTTTGAAATCAGTGATTCTAAGTTCGGAGGTTGGTTACGTGTAGGGAAGACGCATTAAGCTATCACCCTACCCCGCCCTTTCGGTACCTACATGTCAATCTACCCTAGATTTACCTATGAGAGTCTTTAATTAACCCATGTCCAATTCTATCCACTTTGAAAAACAATGTTTGAAAACTAACATGACGCCTGATATGCAAGTGCAAGTTAAGAAAATTGAAAAATAGATTTGGAAATAAATTTGAAAAGAATATGATTTGAAAATAGATTTGAAGAGATGAAATTGAAATTGGAAAATTTGAAAATTGGAAGTAAAAATTTGAAAATAGAAATTTTGAAATTGGAATTTTGAATATAGATTGGAATTTGGGATTTAAAATGTGGAGACCGCACCCATGAGAGTGGAATTGAAAGTTTGAAAAGTATTGTGACCGCACCTATGAAGGTTGCCTACGTATCCCTTTGGGGGAATCAGGTCAATCGTAGTTCGGACAAGAGTCTGATTAAAAATAGAAGGTTGGATTGAAAGAAAAAGATTGAATTGGAAATTGAATTTGATTTGAAATTAGAACAGGAGATTGGAAATTGAAGTTGAGAAGATTGGACTTTGATTTGGAAAGATTGATTTTGGAAAGACTTGGTTTCAGGAAACCTAGACTTAGGAAAGAGAAGAGACTGAGGAAATATTTGAATTGACTTGGAAGGTTTAGGAAATTAAGGAAAGATTGGATTTAGGAAATATTTGAATTAGGAAAGGTCTGGTTTAGAAAGGCTTCGAATTAAGAAAGTTTCATTTTTGGAAATTTTTAAAATTAGGAAAGTTTGGAATTTAAGAAAGTTTGGAAATTGGAAAGTTTTGAATTTAGAGAGTTTTGAGATAGGGAAGTTTCAACTTAGGAAAGTTTGAATTTGGAAAGGTTTTGAAAAAGGAAAGTTTTCGATTTAGGAAATGTTTGAATTAAGAAAGTTTTGAGTTTAGAAAAGTCTTAGACTTGGAAAGATGTTGAAGTTTTGGAAAGTTTAGAATTTGGAAAGATTTAGGTTTAGAAAGATTTAACTTGAGAAAGTTTCAAATTTAGAAAGTTTTGAATTTGGAAAGATTTAAAATTTAAAAAGTTTAAGATTTAGAAAGTTTTAGAGTTTTAGAAAATCTTGAGATCAGGAAAGGTTTGAGTTTAGGAAAAGTTTGAAAACTTGAATTTGGAAAGTTAAGATTTGGAAAGGGGGTTGAATTAGGAAAGGGTTGAATTAGGAAAGATTTGAAAGTTGAGTTTTAAAACTTAGGAAAGAATTTTATGTTCAAGTTTTGGAAACTTAAGATTTAGGAAAGTGGAGGATAAGGAAGGATTTGAATTAGGAAAGACTTGGATTTGGAAGGGACTGGATTTGGTTCCTAAAATAAAAGATTTGATTTTGTTTCCAAAAACGGAGGACGGGATCTAGTTTCCTAAACGGAGAGATTTGATTCGGTTTCCTAAAGGGAAGGTAGGATTTGACAAGGATTTGGAAAGGGAGATTCTAGAAATCTTAGTTTTGAAAGTATGAAATTTTAACGTAAAAAAGAGGTTTTGGAAATATGTATAGTTTGGATGTAGAAAACGAGAGATTTTGGAAACCTAGGTTTGGGGCAAGGTTTGAAAACCATGCTTTTGGAAAGAAAATTAGGGTTTCCTAATTGTGGGTTCTAGGGCTTGACTTGGGCTCTAAGGAAAGAGTTTTTGGAAAGTAAATTTTTGGAAACGAAGGTTTTCTAGAAGGGAATCCTAGGAAGGAGTTTTTGGAAAGTGAATTTGAAGATGGAGTTTTTGGAAAGTGTGTTTTTAGAAACGAAGATTTTGGAAAGAAAATCCTAGAGGAGAGTTTCTAGAAGGAAGATTTTGGAAAGAGAGTTTTTGGAAAGATTTTTGGAGAGAGTTTTTCTAGGAAGGTTTTTGGTAGAAGATTGTTGAAGAGAGTGTTTTAGAAAGTATGTTGAGGAAGGTTTTTAGAAAATGGATTTTCGGGAGAGGATTTTGGAAAGGAGTTGAAAAAGCGAGTTTTGAAAACAGATTTTGGGAGGGAGTTTTTGAAAACAATTTTGGAGGGGAGAGTTTTAGGAAAGTATATTGAAAAAGAGATTTTTAGGAAGAAAGACTTTTTGAAAAGAGAGTTTTTAAAAGGTGTAAAAACATCTCACTTTCCTAAAGCGATTCTGGCCATAAGAAGGCTAGAACCACTTTTAGGAAAGCGGTTTTGAAAACAATAAGATTTGAAAATATAGACCAAAAAGGTCACTTTTAATGTAACACTTTCCTAAAGCAACCCTAGCCATGGAAAGGCTAGAATCACCCTAGAATTGTGGTTTTGAAAACAAGTTTTTGAAAAAAGAGATTTTGATGCAATTTTGAAAACAAGTTTGAAAACGTTTTGAAAAAACAACTTTGAAAACGGTTTTTGGGAAGATGCAAGACTATGATATGCACAATGCAATTTGGGGTCGTGAACATACAAGGCTAAGGCTTCACCACATAACCAAGGAGGCCGGACCCACGTGGTCTCTGGTTAGGCTAGAAGAAAGCCCCCGACACGGTGACTCTCCAATAGCCCAATCCTACACATGGACCGGGAATCCCCTTGTTTCAAGCATGCAAAGAAAGGGGGGGAAAGAGATGGGGGATTAAAATAGAGAAAACCCAAGTGGGTTAGGAGAGACAAGAGAGAGGGGGGAAGTGCGAAAATTTAAATAGAAAACCTACCGTATGTCTTCTTTATTTTGCGCGCCTTGCTTGTCTTCAATCTTCGGTCTTCGTCTTGATCTTCTTTTTCAACCTTCAAGGGATGTCTTCAAGCTTTAGATGGCAGCTCTTCAAGTCTTCAAAGGATGGTTGAAGGCTAGTGTATGAGTGTATGGGGGAGTGTATAAGTGTATAGGAGGCTAGGGTTTGTGTAGGGTGGCTAGGGTTTGGAAAACCTAAGGAAACTAGGGTTTTTGGAGGTGCTCGAGCTCTGTATATCGAAATGTATGATTTTTAGGTTAAGTTTTCAGACCCCCTTCCCGTTGAATGAGGCTCTGTATTTATAGAGGGAGGATACACTGGCGCCTGTTGCAGTGGCGCCAAGCCAAAATTCCTTCTGGCACCACTAGGAGTGGCGCCAGGCCAAATATTGGCTTGGCGCCACTACTAGTGGCGCCAGCCAATTAGGAAACTATTAAGGTCAGCAAGCAACGTATCTTTGACTAGATTTGGGCGCCTGTACTAGTGACTACCATGCAATTTTTAGCCTGGCTTCACTAGGAGTGACTCCGGAAAGTCCGGGAATGATTTGAAGGAGCTGGGAATGACCCGGAAGGCCAGAAAGGAGCAGGAACAATTAAAATAGTGTCCTGGAGGTATTTGACTTGAAAAGCGAGGACAAAATGGGTCGGAAAGGTTGACCGGGCCTTTAGGGGCAAAACGGTCAATCGGACCGGAAAACTGCCGGGACAGACTCGGACTGTCCTGGAAGAAGACTTGGGATTTGGAAACATTATTTAGAATGTTCCCAGAGGTTGCCGGTTTGATTCCCAGAGCCGGCGTGGTCGGAAAAGGAGACTGGCCCACCAGGGGTAAAACGGTCATTTCGCACCGGGTTGGCCGGAACTGACTTGGAATGATCCGGAAAGGTAAAAGGAGGTTGAGAACACTATCAAAAGTAGTCTCAGGAGGTTACCGATTTGATACCCAGAGCCGGTGTGGTTGGAAAAGGAGACCGGCCCTCTAGGGGCAAAATGGTCATTTTGTACCGGGTTGGCCAGAACTAACTCAGAATGATCCGGAAAGGTAAAGGAAGGTTGAGAATACTATAAAAAGTATTCTCGGGACATTACCGGTATGATACCCAGAGCTGGTGTGGTTCCCGAGGCGTTCGGATGCCTAGGGGCAAGATGGTCATCTTGACCGGAAAGTCTCGGAAAAGGTCCAAAGGACAGTTTGGTCATTTTTCACCGAAGTGGGCTAACAGACACTGGTGTTGACCTGGGTTTTAAGTGTTTCCGCCACTCTAATGGCGGTCGTCGTGACACAGGGGTTTGTTGGCAATTCCCTATATTGACCTATTTGTGAGTATTTCCGCTACTCTAACGGTTTTGTGAGTAGTTTCGCTACTCGGACCGTCTCGAGGAATAAATTGTCTCGAGAGAGGGATTGGAAAGGGGACTTACCATCTCTGAAGAGACATGCCTAGGTTGGAATCGTCTCAAGGAATAAACTGTCTCGAGAGTGGGATTGGAAAGGGGTCTTACCGTCTCCGAGGAGACGCGCCTGGATTGGAACTGTCTCGAGAGTGGGATTAGAAAGGGGGCTTATCGTCTCCAAAGAGACGTGCCTGGGTTGGAACCGTCTCAAGGAATAAACTGTCTCGAGAGTGGGATTGGAAAGGGAACTTATCGTCTCCGAAGAGACGTACCTGGAATGGAACCGTCTCGAGGAATAAACTGTCTCGAGAGTGGGATTGGAAACGGGTTTTACCGTCTTCGAGGAGACGTG
The DNA here is from genome assembly GCA_033060915.1 of Euryodendron excelsum. Classification (NCBI taxonomy): domain Eukaryota; kingdom Viridiplantae; phylum Streptophyta; class Magnoliopsida; order Ericales; family Pentaphylacaceae; genus Euryodendron; species Euryodendron excelsum. The sequence goes on along the minus strand of CM065385.1, from coordinate 26,710,749 downwards.
CCTGGATTGGAACCGTCTTGAGGAATAAACTGTCTCGAGAGAGGGATTGGAAAGGGAAAGGAAAGGACAATGCCCCTAAGGGCATTTTGGTCATTTTGCCTCTATTTGGGCTTGACAAGCCCGCAAAGCGACGGGCTGACGAGATTTGGACCTAGAGAATTGGTTTCAATAGGAATATGCCCACAATGACTTGAAAACAAGTCTGGACGGAGTGTAGACTGCCAAGCGGTCAAAAATGGGGTGCTTACAATGTGGTGTAGCCTAAAGCCTTGTATGAATTCATGACCCCCTTTGCATGTTGCTATCTTGTTCATGTCTGTGTGCTTGGCTTTCTTTTCATATTTATAACCATGTTTTTCAAAACTTACACTGTTCTCATTTCCATGCCATTTTCAAGCTCAATATTCCAAGAGTTCGTCCCTTGAAGCTTAGAATGAGACCCTAGGTAATCATGCCTTAGAAAATCTCTCCATTAACCTCCTAGCTCACATTTTTGCACCCTTGCATTCCAACTTTCATAAAAATGCTTTTCAAACTCTTTAATTTCTAAGGTTGTTATTCTCTCAAGTTTAGTGGTTGGAATGGCCCCATGAAACCCTCTCTTGAGTGGTTTCCTTTTACATTGGCCACAAGAGCCCTAAATTGTTAGAATGATTCCCTTCTCCTTTTATTCTTCTATGAAAATGTTTTTCAAACTCACTAATTTCTAAGGTTGTTATTATCTCAAGTTTAGTGGTTGGAATGGCCCCATGGAACCCTCTCTTGAATGGTTTCCCTTTTACATTGGCCATAGGAACCCTAAATTGTTAGAATCGTTTCCTTTAAAATGATTTTCAAAATCTTCTTTTCAAAAATGGTTTTCAAAAGTTCATTCCCTTCACCTTTGCATTAAAAATGATTTTCCAAAAGGTTGTCATTAGTGTGTTAATTTTTAAAGCTTCTACTCCTTTTAAGATAAATGTTATAATGTTCCTAAAGGAAATCTTCTTTGGAAAGGTTTTCAAGCATCAACCATATAAACCATATACTTGACTAGAGTCAATTTTCAAGGAAATGATCTTCAAAAAAGGTTGTCTACCAAAGTCCTTTGCGTGACATAATTTGTTTTTCAAAACTCTTTTAAAAACTGCATAAAATCACCTTTCAAAACCATCTTCCAATCCAACCCTAAGTTAGCTTGACCCTTGTTATCCAACCCTAGGTTAACTTGACCTTAGTTGCCTAACCCTAGGTTAACCTAACCAAGTTAGTTAACCCTAGGCCACCTTAACCCTAGGTTAAACTAGCCTAAGTTAGTTAACCCTAGGCCACCTTGACCCTAGATTAACCTAACCCTTGTTAGTTAACCCTAGTTCAATCCAACCCTAGGTTAACTTGACCATCGTTGTCCAACCCTAGGTCACCTTAACCCTAGGACTAACCAAACCCAAGTTAGTTAACCTTAGGTCATCCCTAACCATAGGCCAACCCAACCTAGGTTAGTACGCTTCAAGGTTCTAACTCAAGGACCCTTTTTCAAATGGTCTTTCAATTCAAAACTATTCTCATAACCCATTTTTCCGAAACCTCCTACTCTCTTAAGATTTCAAAAAACCAACTCTATAATATTTTCTAATACTCCTACACTCTATCTTTAAATTATTTTCAAAAATGGTTTCAAGAACTCACAACTCTATGGTGTCCCTACTCCTTTTATGGTTAGGGATTCCAAGGAAAGGTGATACATTAAGTTCAACCTTCAAGGTTGTCCACATTAGAGTTCCAAAGCCCTAGGTGCTTGCAAAAAACACTTTCAAAAGCTTTTCGAAGACAAGTTTATTAAAACACTTCAAAACCCTACCTTCAAGGTTTTCAAAACAAGACTTCAAAACATTTTCAAACTCTCTTGAGTTATTTCAAAGCACTTCCAAAAATCCCTCGAGTTGTTCCAAAAACATTTCAAAACACTTCAAAACCCTATTTTAAGTGAGTTTTTCAAAACCTTCAAGTTCTATTCCAAAAACACTCCGACATTGGACTTCAAATCAAAATTCTCAAATCAGTTTTTCAAATACCACAAAGTGTCTTTAAACCATTCCAAAGACCATAAAACGTCTTCAAACATTCCAAAGACCCTAATGCACCTATTTTCCATCAGGCTCTTACCAGAACTACGAATGACCTGATTCTCGCCAAATGAGATACGTAGGTAACCTAAAATGGTGGGGTTATAACCCCTATTTCAACCCCAATCCCCTTTTCAAAAGTTTCTATCAACTCAAAGTTTCTATTTCAAATCCCTTCAAAACTCTTATATTTTCCAACTTCTTTCGAAACTTGCATCGTGCATTATTCATCCGAAAAGTGATGACTAAATCTCGTTTTCAAAACTCTAAAGTGAATATTAAGTGGATAATGGTAACTGATTATTCTAACGAGTGAATAAAGGGTGAATAGACATGCAGGTACTGAAAGGGTAGGGTAGGGTGATGATCTTAGGATATCTTCCTTACACGTAACCAACCCCCAGACCCTAGATTTCTGTTTTGAATGACCAAAATGGAGTTACTTTCAAAAAAGGCTTAAAATTTTCTATAGGTTGCCAAACAACCTATTTTCTCAAAAACCCTCTCTCAACGGAGTTTTTCAAAACCTTTTTCAAAAACCCTGAGTTTAATCTTTGGATTTACACCTAGTTTTAGATGACCTAACTCACCTTAATCAAGTTAGGTGGTGACTTCTATTTCTCTAAAAAGCCCTTAGCCAAACCAATTTCATGTTCAAACCTAGTCGCACTCGTCCTTCTAGGAGGATGAGTTTTAATGACAGAGTTCCGTGTTTTTTCGAGCCAAAAGGACTTGGTCCAAAAACGAGGGCACGACAATGAAGAAATGAGCAATGTGTTGAGACTAGTGCTTAGTTGTATGAAAGGGAAGAGTTGGAAGTATTCCTCACTCATCATCTCATGTTTTGATCACAAAGGATTTGACCTTTGCTTACCTCTCTTTATCCTTACCATTATATTCCTTCTAAACCTCTTTCTTTACCTTTTGGTGACTTAGTCTATCCAAGGGTTTTGATTGTAGACTCCATTAAAGTATAAGACCCTTATTGTTAACTTCTTTAAATCAATGCTCATCTATGAATATTCTTTCATGAAGCTATGCTAATGTTGATACACTTGTATCTTTTTCGGTTCTTATATTAGAAAATGTTCACTTGCATTGCTTAATACAATTACTCCATTGTTGAACATATCATCATAAGAATTAAGTGGGTCTTTTCATTAAGAGTATATGCTCGATAAGAAATGAATCAAGGCTTAAAGGAGTGAGTTCTATTAGTAGGTGACATTTGTGTTGTTATAGCATGACTTATCACACACACACATGAACCTCTCGTGTGCAAATTTGTGCATATTTTTGAATGAGTTGGAGGTTGAGAGTGTGTCCATTGATATCTTGAAATTGGTTAGTGCATACTCTCCTTGTTCTTATCTTGATTTACAATTCACAAAGAGATGTTTGTGGGTATCATCACTGGAAGCCCTCACGAAACTCCGCTCGTTCGCTAGGGGTAACCTAAGGGTTTAAAGGCTTGGTGCATACGCTAAATGCACCAGTGTTCCCTACAAAAATGGAGTTTAGCTTTTTGTATATATTGTTTTCTTTTTTTCTTGTTCAGATTTTGCTAGTAGCAAAATCTAAGTTGGGGGGGGGGGGGGGGGGGGGGGGTGTGGGTGGTAAGTACACTCACAATCCCTCATTCAGGAGATTGTTAGCCTTAGTAAGGGTTTAAGCTGCTGTTTTTAACCATAAATTGATCTGATTCTGCCTTTGTACATCTTGTAGGGAAATTGGGCTTAAATGGAAAGAAATGGGCCAAAAGTATACATTGACCATTTGAACGGATGATCAAGGCGTTCGAACAGATGATGTCAATAGCCCACCATCGCAAGGAGTATTTTTCCGTTCGAACGTGATGAGAAACTATTCGAATGCAATGTCAGACGCTAGCCTTCCACAATCAATTTTTCCCGTTTGAAAAGAGGCAAAGTTGATATTTTCCATCCGAAGAGGAGGCAGATCAAATTTTCATGTCTAAAGTACCGTCTGAAGCACCGTTCAAACGGAGTCTCCGACTGTTTGAACGGACACTATGACTGTTCAAATGGATTACGGATCCGTATTTTTTTCATTATGTGGATGAGGCTGACTTGGGTGAAACGAGAGGACATAGAGCATTTTTGTACTTGTATAAAGATATTAAAAAAAATAGTTAGAAGTTTTTAGAGAGAGAAAAACTTTATTTTCTTTCATTTTCCTTAGCTTTCTCTCATTTTCTTTATATCCAAACAATAGTTTTGTTCAATTAAATTCTAGATCTTCACCATTTAATGTTTACTCAAGTCTTTTGTATGCTTTCTACTATGGGAATGGCAAACTAAACTTTCCAATTGGATGCAATTGAGAGTATTCATAAAGGAATGCATGGAGATTGAAGGGAAGTTTATGAATCTACTTAAATATCTTTAGGTTTTGTCTCTCTTTCTATAATTATAGTTTATTCTTCCTTAAAAATCTTAGGTTTATAATCATGGTTTGTGAACTTATGATTTTCTCCAAAGGATTTACAACTTCTCATTGAATCTAACTCCAATTTGGAAGGAATCAAGGTTTTCATTGTTAAAATCTTCTGAATCAAGGATCCATGGAAAGATCCTTGATTTGAGTTAATAAAATCTTCACTTAAATCCTCCTTGCATGAATTGGTGGATTTGAGAAATTATATCCAATTCCCCTTAATTTGCACTTGAATCCGTAGTTGTTTGATTTGAATTGCCATAATCTAATTGTTAATTTCAATGTGAGTAATTAGAGTAGTAAATCAACCTATCATCAAAACCCAAAAGAATTTTTGGTCAACTTTTAGTTATTTTAGGATTAATTGTCAATTTGTTTTGCAATTAAGTTCAATTGGGCTTTAATTTGTGTGTTTGTTGTTGTTTTCTAGATCAGTGGAATTGGAGTGTTTTTAGTCACGTCTGAACCTATCACACATCACCACCACAAACACATGAACTTATACATAATCAATGCATGTTCATGACTTATGATGTAAAATATAAGAATGATACATTAATGACAGATTAGGAACTCAATGAGAAGTGCTAAACCCTTCTCGATGTGACATAAGAAGATAAAAGGCAACACGAAGGTCAAATGGGACAAAACCAGACAAGGGAGTGCACACTGGCACCTTCTAGGCGCGCCCTAGCGCCCTCTAGCCAGTGAGGTGCGCCGCTAGCTGCCCTCCTGGTGCCCTTCAACAGAGGGGTGTGCCACTAGGTGCCCTCCAAGGGCGCCAGTGCTCTCCCTCACCCTTTGGTCTGAGATTGATGTCTTGAAACATGGCTTTAAGCTCCCCCTTTCTATCCCAACACAATTCTAAGTCTTCTAAAGTCTATAATGAAGTTCTAAAGTCTCAAATAAGACTTCTAAACATCTACACATGCAAAACATGAGGAATCCCAAATTTTCAACTTGAATCTCAAGCTTCTTGGATTCAATTCTCAATTCTATAACATGATAGGTCTTTCCAATGTAACAATCAATAGAAATGTACTGAAAAAAAACATGAATTTGAGATTCCTCACTTCAAGTAATGAAAACACAACTTCTTTCTTCAATCCTTCCTTCTTTTCTCTCCTTTTTCTCTCTTTTTCTCTCACTTTCTTTTTTGCTGAACACAAGTTACTACACAAGTGCCTCTCTCTTCTCTATTCCCTTAACTTGAAGCCAAGTATAGATTAAACATGTATTTATCTACACACACGTCACACACACACACACACACACAATGCTAATGAAGCACACACCTCACACACACACCTTATGCACACACCACACATATAATGGACACATCTAGGTGGCTTGAGATTAACCTCTCACCTAGCACCTCCTTGCTTCACCACGTACCACTAATCCATATGATTAGCATAATTCAACTTTCTTATGATAATTAATTATCATTAACATTAAGCAAAGAATGGATATTAATTAAGCTAATTAATCAAGGATTAAGCTAATTAATCATGCTTAAAATAAATCAATCATATTATAACATGCTCTCATTAAAACATGATAATGAAGCCCCTTAATTAAGAAAATCATACACTACATCATATGCAATTAAGCTAAATGTGATGTTAAGCAAGGTAGAGTATCATATTTTTTCCCTCCTTTAAGAATTTCATCCCAAAATTCACTTACCATGCTAGAATAGATATAGATATTGATTCCTCATTGACTCCTCACTTTCCCATGTCGCCTCCTCAACCGAACAACTTCTCCACAACACTTTTACCAATGGAATCACTTTGTTACGTAGAACTTGATTTCTTTGATCTATAATCTGTACTGGTTCCTCTATATAAGACAAGTCATTCTCCAATTCTATCAATTGTTGAGTCAACACATGTGACGGATCCGGCATAAAGTTTCATAACATAGAAACATGAAAAACATTATGCAATTTAGACATTTTGAATGGTAAATCCAACCGATAAGTCGTAGCACCAACTTTCTCAACAATAGTATATGGTCTAATATACCTTGGACTTAATTTTCCATTCTTCTCAAATCTCAATATACCTTTCCATGGAGATACTTTTCAAAACACTTGGTCACCAACCTCAAATTCTAATTCTCTCTTTTTGTTATCTGTATAGCTTTTCTGTCTGCTTTGTGCTATTTTCAAATATTCTTGAACAACTTTAAATTTCTCGGTTGTATCTTGAATTATTCCAGGACCTAATAACTATCTTTCTCCCACATCATTCCAACATACTGTAGTTCTACACCATTGTCCATACAATGCTTCAAATGGATACATCCCAATGCTAGATTGATAGCTATTGTTGTATGCAAACTCCATTAAAGCTAGATGATCATCCAAACCTCCTTTGAAATCAATTACATGGGATGTCAACATATCCTCCAAAGTCTAAATAATCCTTTCCGACTATTGATCTATTTGAGGATGAAATGATGTACTGAAATTCAATATTGTACCCATGGCCTGTCGTAGACTAGGCCAAAATCTAGAAGTAAATCTTGGATCCCTATCTGTAACTATAGGTACTGGAATCCTATGTAAGTGAATAATCTCATCAACATATAGTCTAGCATACTTGTTAATGGAATAAGAGCCTTAACATATAGCAAATGAGCTGATTTAGTTAACCTGTCAATAATTATCGAAAGGGAGTCAAATCTACCTTGGGTTCTTGGTAATTCCACCACAAAATCCATAGTGATATGCTCCCACTTCCATTGTGAAATAGGAAGAGGTTACAACAAACTCGCCGATTTCTAATGCTCTGCCTTTACTTGTTGACAAAACAAATATTTTGCCACAAACTCTGTAATTTTCTTCTTTAAACTAGACAACCAATAGACTTCTCAAAGATCTCAATACATCTTACTACTTCCCAGATGCATAGCATACAAAGATCGATGCACTTCTAAAATCTCCTTCTTCAAATCTTGATTATTTGGTACACAGAAACAAGTGCCAAACATCAAAGTACCATCTTCATAAAGAACCAAATTAATTTTTATACCTTCTCTCACTTGCTCTCTAAACTTCTCTCTAGTTTTGGATCTTAAGATTGTAACTCTTGAATTCATTCAAGTAATAATGGTCTAACCTGAAACTGTGCTAAAAAATAGTAATTCCAATCAGGACAAACCCTACTCCTAAAGAAGTCAATTCTGCAAATAGTTTTGCTTGATAACACTTCATACATGCTAATCTTCTTAAAGACTACTACATTGGCTCTTCCTAGATGGTAATGAATAACACATTCATAGTCTTTAATTAAACTCCATTTATCGTCATTGGCTTGAATTCAAATCCCTTTGCGTAAGCAAGTATTTCAAACTCTAATGATCCGTGAATATCTCACATGGCTTACCATATAAATAATGGACCGCTACAAAATGCAAGTCATGGATATGATACTTCCTTTCATGGGTCTTCAACTGTCTTGAAGCATAAGCAACAACTTTACTGTAAGCACCTCATTTTTGCCCGCTCGATAATCTCCAGGCCCATTAGACTCACATTCAAACTTCACCTGGATGTTTAAGCCCAAACCAACTTTTCAAACTCCAGTCTAGTCAATTAATCACATTCCATGCCCAACAAAGCTAAATGACTAGAATGCCTCCTTGGCATCCCCTCGTAATCAACCAACTTTTTGAGACCAAGCGGTCTCGGGGACCAGTGCCACACAGGTAGCTTTTCGAGATCGGGCGGTCTCGAGAACCAACGCCACATACCCAACTTTCTAAGATAGGGTGATCTGGAGAACCAACGCCACATAGGAAGCTTTCTAAGATCGGGAGGTATCAGGAAGCAACGCCACACAGACAACTTTTTGAGACTGGGCGCTTTCAGGAACCAACACCACATCAGTCACAAGCGGTTCACTTCTAGCACTTACTAGCCTGACAAATGTAGAATTTTTGTTACCGGCACGCTCTTTGAGAAGGTACCTAAGTCCTCAGAGCAATAAGTCCACCCCTTCCAAGATTGTCCTAGACAATCCGGTATGCTCAGAATGCCATTCGAACTAATTTCGAAAACATTCTGATGGTTCTTGGTCAAAATAACCATTTTACCCCCAGGCACCCCGATTGCCCTTGTTAACCACACCAACTCTGGGTATCAAACCGGTAAACAACCTTCGGCGCACTCCAACTAGTATGCCCGACCACCAAATCCCCTTCCAGCCAATTTCGGACCCATTCTAATGCCCGGCCCTAAGTATCAAACTGATAATTATAAGCACCCCATTTTTGACCGCTCGGCAGTCTACGGTCCGTCCAGACTTGTACTCAAGTCAATATGAACATATTCTAGAATTCTAGTCCTAATACCGCTTATTCATCGCTTCGCAGGCCCACCAAGCCCAAATAGAGGCAAATTGAGCTAAATGCCCTTAGGGGGGCATTGTCCACTCCAACAGGTGCGTCTTTCTGAAGATGGTAAGTCCACTTTTCAATTTCAAATCAGGCACATCTTTCCGAAGACGGTAAGTCTCCTTTCCAATTCCAAATCAGGCACGTCTTTTCGAAGACAGTAAGTCCCCTTTCCAATTCCAAATCAGGCACATCTTTCCGAAGGCAGTTAAGTCCCCTTCCCAATTCTAAATCAGGCACGTCTTTCCGAAGACAGTAAGTCCCCTTTTCAATTCCAAATTAGGCACGTCTTTCCAAAAACGGTAAGTCCCCTTTCCAATTCCAAATTAGGCACGTCTTTTCGAAGACGGTAAGTCCCCTTTCCAATTCCAAATCAGGCACGTCTTTCTGAAGGCGGTAAGTCCCCTTCTCAATTCCAAATCAGGCATGTCTTTCCGAAGACAGTAAGTCCCCTTTCCAAGTCCAATTCCAATTCCAATCCCTCTCTCGAGATAATTGATTCCTCGAGACGGTCTGGCATGTTTTCTGAAGAAAATCTCTTCGGAACGGTAAGTCCCTTTAAACCTGTCGACCGGGATGAGACCTCAAGTCCCTTAAATGGTACAACGGTCCACCTTTGGCGCCTACTAGCCCGCCAATGCAGAAATGTTCACCTAGGCATGCCTTTCGAGAAAGTTAATTCTCAGGCGCTAACTCCCTTTAGCAGCTTCCCGAGATCAGGTAATCTCGAAAATGATTAGGAACCGCGAACTGTCGGAGTAGCAAAAATACTCGCTAACATCGCAACCGTTAGAGTAGCGAAAATACTCGTAAACAGGTTGATATAGGGAATTGCCAACAAACCCCTGTATCACGCAACCGCTGTCAGAGTGGCGGAAACACTCAAAACCCAGGTCAACACCAGTGCCTGCTAGCCCACTTCGGTGAAAAATGACCAAACTGCCCCTAGGGCCATTTTTTGGCACGTTTCTCGAGAACACATTTGAATCCTCAAAATGTAAGTCCAACCTTCTTAAATTGTCTTAAAGGCAGTCCAACATGATTAGGTGCCTTCTAATAAGTTTCGGGCCAATTCCGAGACTTTTCATTTTGTCCCTAGGCATTCGAATGCCCCGGGAACCACACCGGCCATGGGTATCAAACCGGTAACCTCCCGAGAATGCTTCCTATAGTATTCTCATCCTCTCTTTAATTTTTGGATCATTCCGAGTTAGTTCCTGTGAACCTGGTGCAAAATGATCATTTTGCCCCTGGTGGGCCGGTCACCTTTTCCAACCACACCGGCTCTGGGTATCAAACCAGCAACCTTTGGGAACATTCTGAATAATATTTCTAAATCTTGAATCTTCTTCCATGACGTTCCGAGTCCATCTCAGCAGCTTTCTGGCCCGGTTGACCGTTTTGCCCCTAATGGCTCGGTTAACCCCTCCGACACATCATATCCTCATTTTTCAAGTCAAATACCTCCGGGACACTATTCTAAGTGTTCCTGCCCTTTTTTCGGCCCTTTGGGTTATTCTCAGCCTCTTCAAATCATTCCCGGACTTTCCGCAGTCACTCCTAGTGAAGCCAAGCTAAAAATTGCGTGGTAGTCACTAGTACAGGTGCCCAAATCTTCCCAAGATACGTTGATTGCCGACCTTAGAACTTTTCTAACTGGCTGGCGCCACTAGCAGTGACGCCAAGCCAAGAAATGGCCTGGCGCCACACCTAATGGCGCCAAGAGGAAGTTTGGCCTGGCGCCATTGCAACAGGTGTTAGGTCATCCTATCTCTATAAATATAGAGCCTTTTCCAGCGTGAAAGAGGTCCGCAAACTTAGTCTAAAAACCCTAATTCTCAATATACAGAGCTCGTAGTCTTTCTCAACCCTAGCCTCTCTAGGTTTTCCAAACCCTAGCCATTATACACCAAACCTTATCCTCCTATACACTCATACACACTCCTATACACTTATACACTAACCTTCAACCCTCTATTGAAGACTTGGATTGCTACAATTACAAGCTTTGAAGATTAATGACAAGCCCTCGAAGACTGAAGTGAAGCAAAGACCAAAGAAAAGCAAGGCGTGCAAAGCCAAGCCAAATAAACAAGACATACAGTAGGTTTTCTCTTTAAATTTCTACACTTCCCCCTCTCTCTTCTCCCTCCTAACCCACTTGGGTTTTCTCTATTTTAATCCCCCATCTCTTTTCCCCCCTTTCTTTGCATGCTTGGAACAGGGGGACTCCCAGTCTATGTATAGGATTAGGCTATTAGAGGGTCACCGTGTCGGGGGCTTTCTTTTAGTCTAACCGGAGACCACGTGTGTTCGGCCCCCATGATTATGTGGTGAAGCCTTAATCTTGTATGTTCATGACCCCAAATTTGCATTGTGCATATCATGATCTTGCATCTTCCAAAAATTGTTTTCAAACTCGTTTTCAAAGCTTGCATTAAACTTGTTTTCAAAATGGCATTAAAATCTCCTTTTTCAAAATTTGTTTCCAAAATCACAATCTTAGGGTGATTCTAGCCTTTCCATGGCTAGGGTTGCTCACGAAGGTCTCTCCCACAACCATGGATGCCCCTTACGAATCTTGACAAGCAGGGCACATAACCGACAGTCGACCAAGTCATTCCCCCTCAGCTGAAACATCAACAAGATTCGTGAGGGGCATCCATTTCATCCTTGAAGGCTAGCTTAACTAGAGCAAAGGGGTCGACTGAAGGCCTATTCCCTCTTCCATTCTAGATAGAAAATGTCTTGCTAGCTGATCGTTGGCTACCTCTGGATTGACTAGAACCATCGGTGGAATCTATTCGAGCCGCCTTCCTCGAGCAACGTGTCCTCTCAAAACCGTCATCACCCGCATTTGACATCCTGAAAAGGTAAGCCAAGGTAAGAGGTGTTAATATATCGAGCAGGGAGTTGACATAATAAAGTAAAATGAAATAAACAACTAACACAAACAAAACAAATAAAAGATTTCGAATGATTTCCTACGCACACCGTTTGATTTTCTAACTTCAAATCATATCTCAAGAGTTTTCTGTCTTTTTCCTTCAAAAAAAATTTATTTCTAAAAACCTTTTCTAACTCTTTCCCTAATTTCTAAAAATTTTGGTAGAGTTTTGTTTAAACATGGTCCCTACAACACCCATGACATCAACGCAAAACACAAAACGTGCACTTCACAACGTTACAATCACATAACATCCGCACCCGTGCACACTCTTTAATTTTTCAAAATTTTCAAAACACATGTTTTATTTTTCAAATAAATCAATGGTTTTCCAAGTTGTCCTAAAATTTCTCAAAATCACCTCAAATGTTTTCTAAAATATTCCAATTTTTTTTTTCAAATTTCAAACTCTAAAAATTTCATCAATCTCTCCAGTTTTCTTAATTTTCCTAATTTTCTAAATATTTTCCTATTTTTTAAAAAATAAAAAATTCACCGAGCTTTCAAAAAATCACGAAACTTTACATGGTTGCTAAACACATTTTTCTGAGGCACATTGCACAAAAATCTAGCTAGAAAACCCAATGCCCAAGCTTGTAGGAACAAACTCCCAATTCTTGTAGAAAACCCTCTTCACATAATCACGTAAAATCACTCAAATTCAATCAAACAAGTACCAAAATGCAAAAATAATATCATCATAGTATTCAAAACATACCAAAACATCAATTTTCACTATTCACACAATTCAAATGAAATTCTACACATCAAAATTAACAAAAATTTGAAAACTTCACTTTTTGGAGTTCTTCGGCAAAATCTTCTCTTCCGACGACTTTTTAGGCGACGTGGTCTCCTTCTGGCAATCACCCGTGGTCTCCAAGAAGTGCTCCTTCAATGTCCAAGTCGATTTCCTCGTAATGTCTCTTAAATTTGTGAAAAACTCTTCAAATACCGTAAATGTTCGAACCAGAATTTTTCTAGTTTTAACTCCAAGCCTGGCGCCACTAGCAGAGGCGCCAAGCTTAGGAGTGGCGCTAGTTTCCAACTTCCGGGCAGTTTTGCTATTTTCCCGCCAAAACTTGTTTTCGAAGGCTCTTTGGGCCCAATATCCATTCTTGAACCCCGGTTGTCGAAAAATTTTCAAAATCTATCCCTCCGACCGCCTCGCGGTTAATATGGGATTCTTACTTTATCATTTTTTGTCTTTGACAAGCAAAGACAGAAAAAGAGGGGCAGCTGTAAGCACTCCATTTTTGACCGCTTGGTAGTCTACGGTTCGTCTAAACTTGTACCCAAGTCAATATGAACATATTCTAGAATTCTAGTCCAAATACTGCCTATTCATCACTTCGCGGGCCCACCAGGCCCAAATAGAGGCAAATTGACCTAAATGCCCTTAGGGGGGCATTGTCCATTCCAATAGGCGCGTCTTTCTGAAGACGGTAAGTCGCCTTTTCAATTCCAAATCAGGCACGTCTTTCTGAAGACGGTAAGTTCCCTTTCCAATTCCAAATCAGTCATGTCTTTCCGAAGACGGTAAGTCCTCTTTCCAATTCCAAATCAGGCACGTCTTTCCCAAGACAGTAAGTCCCCTTTCCAATTCCAAATCAGGCACGTCTTGCCGAAGGCGGTAAGTCCCCTTCCCAATTCACAATCATACACGTCTTTCTAAAGATGGTAAGTCCCCTTTCCAATTCCAAATCAGGCACGTCTTTTCGAAGACGGTAAGTCCCCTTTCCAACTCTAAATTAGGCGCGACTTTCCGAAGACGGTAAGTCCCCTTTCCAATTCTAAATCAGGCACGTCTTTTTGAAGATGGTAAGTCCCCTTTCCAACTCCAAATCAGGCACGTCTTTCCGAAGACGGTAAGTCCCCTTTCGAATTCCAACAAGCGCGTCTTCCTAAAGACGGTAAGTCCCCTTTCCAAGTCCAATTCCAATTCCAATTCCAATCCCTCTCTCGAGACAATTGATTCCTCGAGACAGTCTGACACATTTTCTGAATAAAATCTCTTCAGAACGGTAAGTCCCTTTAAACTTGTCGACCAGGATAAGACCCCAAGTCCCTTAGATGGTAGAACGGTCCACCTTTGGTGCCTACTAGCTTGCCAATGCAGAAATGTTCGTTTAGGCATGCCTTTCGAGAAAGTTGATTCTCAGCCTCTAAGTCCCTTTAACAGCTTCCCGAGATCAGGTAGTCTTGGAAATGATCGCGAACCATCGGAGCAGCAAAAATACTCACAAACATTGCAACCGTCAGAGTAGCGGAAATACTAGTAAACAAGTCGATATAGGGAATTGCCAACAAACCCCTGTATCACGTGACCGCCGTCAGAGTGGCAGAAACACTCAAAACCCAGGTTAACACCAGTGCCTGCTAGCCCACTTCGGCCTAGGGCTATTTTTTGACACGTTTCTTGAGAACACATTTAAATCCTCAGAACGGTAAGTCCAACCTTCCAAGATTGTCTTAAAGGCAGTCCAGCATGATTAGGTGCCTTCTAATCAGTTTTGGGCCAATTCCGAGACTTTCCATTTTGTCCTTAGGCATTCGAATGCCCCGGGAACCACACCGGCCCTGGGTATCAAACCAGTAACCTCCCAAGAATGATTCCTATAGTATTCTCAACTTCTCTTTATTTTTCCGGATCATTCCGAATCAGTTCCGGTGAACTTGGTGCAAAATAACAGTTTTGCCCCTGGTGGGCCAATCATTTTTTCCAACCACACCGGCTTTTGGGTATCAAATCGGCAACCTTTGGGAACATTCTTAATAATTTTTCTAAATCTCGAATCTTCTTCCAAGACGTTCAGAGTCCATCTCAGCAGCTTTCCGGCCCGGTTGACCGTTTTGCCCCTAATGGCCTAGTTAACCCCTCCGGCACATCCTATCCTCATTTTTTTAAGTCAAATACCTCCAGGACACTATTCTAAGTGTTCTTGCACTTTTTTTTTTTTTGGGTCATTCTTGGCCTCTTCAAATCATTCTCGGACTTTCCGTAGTCACTCCTAGTGAAGCCAGGCTAAAAATTGCATGGTAGTCACTAGTATAGGCGCCCAAATCTTCCCAAGATACGTTGCTTACTGACCTTAAAACTTTCCTAATTGGCTGGCGCCACTCCTAGTGGCGCTAAGAGGAAGTTTGGCCTAGCGCCACTGCAACAGGTGCCAGGTCTATCCTATCTCTATAAATATAGAGTCTCTTCCAGCGTGAAAGAGGTCCACAAACTTAGTCTAAAAACCCTAATTCTCAATATACAGAGCTCGTAGTCTTCCTCAACCCTAGCCTCTCTAAGTTTTCCAAACCCTAGCCACCATACACCAAACCCTAGCCTCCTATACACTCATACACACTCATATACACTTATACACTAACCTCCAACCCTCTATTGAAGACTTGGATTGCTGCAACTACAAGCTTTGAAGATCAAAGACAAGCCCTCAAAGACTGAAGTGAAGCAAAGACTGAAAAAAAGCCAGGCGTGCAAAGCCAAGCCAAATAAACAAGACATATCGTAGGTTTTCTCTTTAAATTTCTGCACTTCCCCCTATCTCTTCTCCCTCCTAACCCACTTGGGTTTTCTCTATTTTAATCCCCTATCTCTTTTTCCCCCTGTCTTTGCATGCTTGAAACAAGGAGACTCTTGGTCCATGTGTAGGATTAGGCTATTGGAGGGTCACCGTGCCGGGGGCTTTCTTTTAGTCTAACCGGAGACCACGTGGGTTTAGCCCCCATGATTCTGTGGTGAAGCCTTAACCTTGTATGATCACGACCCCAAATTTGCATTGTGCATATCATGATCTTGCATCTTCCAAAAATCGTTTTCATACTCGTTTTCAATGCTTGCATTAAACTTGTTTTCAAAATTGCATCAAAATCTCCTTTTTCAAAACTTGTTTTCAAAATCACAATCTTAGGGGTATTCTAGCTTTTCCATGGCTAGGGTTGCTTTAGTAAAGTGTTACATTTAAAGAGACCAATATAGTCTATATTTTCAACTCCTTGTTTTCAAAACCACTTTCTTAAAGTGGTTCTAACCTTCTTATGGTTAGGATCGCTTTAGGAAAGTGAGACGTTTTTATACTTCCCAAAATCTCTTCTCAAAAATCTCTTTCTAAAACCCTCTTTTTCAACATGCTTTCCAAAAGCTCTTCTTTCCGAAATTGTCTTCAAAAACTTCCTCCAAAAATCTATTTTCCAAAACTTCTCTTTCCAAACTCCTTTTCAAAATACTCTCCTCAAAATTTACTTTCCAAAAGTGCCTCCTAAATCTCTTTCCTCAAAACTCTTTCCAACAATCTCCTTCTAAAAATCTTTCCAAAAACTCTCTCTTCAAAACTCACCTTCTAGAAACCTCTTCCTAGGATTTCTTTCCAAAAATCTTCCTTTCCACAAAAAAATCACTTTCCAAAAATTCATTTTCTTAGTGTCCAAGTCAAACCCTAGAGCCCACAATTAGAAAACCCTAATTTTCTTTCCAAAAACGTGATTTTCAACCTTTCCCCAAACCTAGGTTTCTAAAATCTCCCCTTTTACATCAAAATCATAAGTTTCCAAAACCTCCCGTTTTCTATGTCAAAATTACGTTTCCAAAAAACCTCCTCTCTACACCAAAACTATAGTCTTCCAAATCTAGGGTTTTAAAAACCTCCCTTTCCAAATCCTTGTCAAATCTAATATTCCCTTTAGGAAACTAAATCCAATTTTCCCCCTAGAAAACCAAATCCAATCTTCCCGTTTAGGAAACTAGATCCTATCCTCCGTTTTTGGAAACAAAATCAAACCTTCTATTTTAGAAACAAAATCCAATCCTTTGTTTTAGGAAATAGGAATCTTAACCCTTCCTAATCCAAATCTTTCCTCATTCAACTCCTTCCTAATCTTCTACTCTCCTAAATCTTAAGTTTCCAAAACTTGAACATAAAAATCTTTCCTAAATTCTAAAATTCAATTTTCAAATCTTTCGTAATTCAACCTTTTCCTAATTCTACCCCTTGTCAAATCTTAGCTTTCCAAATCTAGGTTTTCAAATCTTTTCTAAACTCAAACATTTCCTAATCTCAAGATTTTCTAAAACTCAAACTTTAAAACTTTCCTATTTCCTAAACTTTCTAAATTCAAAACTTTCAAACTCCAAAATTTTCTAAGTTCTAAACTTTCCTAAATTTCAAATCTTTCAAAGTCTAAACCTTTCCTCATTCCAACCTTTCTTAATTCCACATCCTTTCCAAACTTTAACTCCCAAATCTAGATTTTCAAATCTTTCGAAAACTCAAACTTTGAATCTTCCAAAAATTCTAAAGCTTTCTAAACTCACATCTTTCTAAAATTCTAAGCTTTTCAAATTCAAAACTTTCTTAAGTTGAAACTTTCTAAATTCTAAACCTTTCTTAAACTAAACTTTCCTAATTCAAAACATTTCTAAATTCAACACTTTCCTATTTCAAAACTTTTCTTAAAATAAAACTTTCTTAATTCAAAACTTTCCTAACTTGAAACTTTCATAATTCCAAAACTTTCTTAATTTCAAGACTTTCCTAAATCAAAATTTTCCTAAAATGAAACTTTCCTAAAATGACACTTTTCTAATTTGAACCTTTCCTAATTCGAATATTTCCTAAATCCAATCTTTCCAAATATTTCAAGTCCAACGTTTGAGTCAAATCTTTTCTAAAACTCTTCCAAGTCAAGTCAAATATTCCTTAAACCTCAAGTCTTTCCTAAATCCTATCTTTCCCAAGTCTAGGTTTCCTAAACCTCCATCTTTTCAAAACAAGTCTAAATCTTTCTTCTAAGTTCTATCTTTACAAATGCAAATTCCAATCTTCTATTCTAAGTTCAAATCAACTCCTTTTTCAAATCAAAACATTCTATTTTCTATCGGACTCTCGTCCAAACTACGATTGATCTGATTCCTCCAAAAGCATAAATAAGCAATCCTCATGGGTGCGGTGACAACATTTTTCAATTTCTAATTCCACAACTTTTTTCAAATCTCCAATTCTACAATCTTCTTCAAGTTTCCAATTCTATGTTCTATTTCCAATTTCCAATTCCAAAAATCTATTTTCAAATCTTAATTTCCAAATTCTAAAACTTTTCAATTTCAAATCTATCTTTTCAAATCTCTTTCTAAAAACAAATCAATTTCTTTTTAAATTTATTTCCAAATCAAGTCTCTTTTCTTGCACGTGCATATCATGCATCATGGTAGTTTTTTAATCAATATTTTTCAAAGTGGATAGGATTGAATATTAGTTAGTTGAACACTCTCATAGGTGAATCTAGGGTAAATAGACATGTAGGTACCACAAAGGCGGGGTATGGTGATGGCTTAGTGCATCTTCCCTACATGTAACCAACCTCCGAACCTAGGATCACTAATTTTGAAGACCAAAAACGGAGTTATTTTTCAAAAAGGGCTAAATGTTTTCTAAAGATTGCCAAACAACCTGTTTTCTTAAAAACCCTCTCTTGAGGTGGTATTTTCAAAAACCTTTCTCCAAAAACCCTAAGTGTAGTTTTCGGATTATGCTTAATATTTAGTTGACCTAACTCACCTTAATCAAGTTAGGTGGCGACTCCAAACTTTTTTTCAAAAGTCCTTTATTCAAATCTATTTTTAATTCAAACATAGTTGCATTCATTCTTCTAGGAGGGTGAGTTCTAACGAGAGAGTACAGTGTTTTTCCCACTTGTGTGTGTATTCCTCGAGTGCAAAAAATCTGGGCATGACAATAATCCCCTGGGACACTTTTAATAGTGTTCCCAACCTTCGAATCGCTTTCCGATCTACTCCAGACCAATTTCGGTGTTTCTTAGTTTAAATGATTATTTTGCCTCTGGTGGGTTGGTCATCCTTTTTAACCACACCGACTTTGGGTATCAAACTAATAAACTCCTAGGGAACTCTGAGTAGTATCCCCAATCTCTGAATCTCATCCTGGTCCATTTCGGGACCATTTTGATGAACCCTGGTTAAAATGACCATTTTACCTTTGACGAGTTGGTCAACCTTCTCAACCATATCGGCTCTAGGTATCAAACAGGCAAATCATGATATTCCCAAGTGACCCTATCTCTTTTTTAGTAGGGCCTCGTAGTTTGATAGCTTTCCAAATCGAATAGAAGCCACTTGTAGTGGAGCATGGCCAAAAATGGATGGGAACCACTAAAAGCGGTGCCATCTCCTCTGATTTATTGCTTATAAATACAATGCAACCCCATCATATTCTAGGTCCATAAAATCACAAAGAAACTTTTCCAAACTCTCTACAGCCTCGAATTCCCTCAAAACCCTAATTTCTCTAAGGGTTTAAGCCTCCCCTACTCCTATTTACTCTAACCCTAACCTCCAACTCCATTGAAGGTCACTATAATCACCCCATTTTTGCCAGCTCAACAATCTCCAGTCCAACCGGACTCACATTCAAACTGACACAGACACATTCAAGTCCAGACTGACTTTTCAGATTCAATCCAGTCAATCAACTGCTTCACGGGCCCACCAGGCCTAATAAAGACAAAGTGACCAAAATGCCCTTGGGGCATTGCTCGATCCAATTCTAGTTGGCACGTCTTCCTAAAGATAGCAAGTCCGTATTTTAACTTCAATTCTAATTCCAATTCCAATCCAGACTAGTCAAACTCAATTCAACACATCTTCTAAGAAAGTTGATCCCTTAGATAATAAGAGCATCTAGCAACTTCCCTAAATCAGGCATTGTCTGGAATAAATGCACACCATCAGAGTGACTGAAACACTCACAAACATCACAACTGTCAGAGTGACGGAACCACTCAAAAACAGGTTGACATTGGGAATTGCCAACAAAACCCCTATGTCACGGGACCGAACACGCTTCTTGGCCGTGACACGTTTACCAAAGGACGGGAAACCATTGGAAACCAACTCGTCACACACCGTCAGAGTGACGAAAACACACAAAACCCAGGCAAACACCACTGCCTGCTAGCCCACTCTAGTGAAAAATGACCAAACTGCCCCTTGGGCCCTTTCGACACGCTTGTCGAGAAAGTACCTAATTCCTTAGAGCGGTAAGTCCATCCTTCTAAGATTGTCCCAAAGACATGTCGAACCTCGATTTTTAGCACCCGAGAAAACACACAAGTGAGAAAAACACAGTACTCTCTCATTAGAGCTCATCCTCCTAGAAGGACGAGTGCGACTAAGTTTAAATTAAAAATTAATTTGATTAAGGGCTTTTGGAAAATGTTTGGAGTTGCCACCTAACTTGATTAAGGTAAGTTAGGTCACCTAAAACTAAGTGCAATCTGAAGATTAAACTTAAGGTTTTGAAAACTTCCTCAAGAGAGGGTTTTTAAGAAAATGGGTTGTTTCGCAACCTTTAGAAAGATTTAAGCTCTTTTTGAAAATAATTTCATTTTTTGTCTTTGAAAACAGTGATTCTAGGTTCAGAGATGGGTTACATATAGGGAAGATGCACTAGACTATCACCCTATCCCTCCCTTGCGGTACCTACATGTCTATTCGCCCTAGGTTCACTTAATTATAATCTTCGACTATCCATTGTCCAATATTATCCACTTTGAAAGAATTTTAAAAAAGAGGTTTAATATGATGTATGACATGTAAGTACAAGAAAAAGATTTAATTTTGAACAAAAATTTTAAAAGAGGATTTGAAATTCGAAAGAGGTTATAGAAATTTGAAATTTGAAATAGATGGTTGTAAGCACCCCATTTTTGACTGCTCGACAGTCTACAGTCTGTCCAGACTTCAGTTCAAGTCAATGTGGACATAATCCCAATCTAAATCAACTTTCCCAAGTCTAATCCCGTTAATTCATCGTTTCGCAGGCCCACCAGGCCAAAATAGAAGCGAAATGACCAAAATACCCTTAGGGGCATTGTTTGGTCCAATTCCAAATTAGGCACATCTTTCTAAAGACGGTAACTCCCCTTTTTAATTTTAATAGGCATGTCTTCCCAAAGACGGTAAGTCCCCTTCCAATCCCATAGACACATCTTCTTGAAGACGGTAAGTCCCATTTTCCAAGTCCAATTCCAATCCCTCTCTTAAGAAAGTTGATTCCTCGAGACTATAAGTCTATCCTTTTCGGCACATTTTTTGAAGAAACTTTCTTCAGAACGATAAGTCCCTTCAAACCCATCGACCGGGATGAGACCCCAAGTCCCCGAGATGGTAGAATGGTCCACCTTTGGTGCCTGCTACCCCGCAAATGCAAAAATGTTCGTTTCGACACACCTTTCGAGGAATTTGATTCTCAGGCACTAAGTCCCTTTAGCAGCTTTCCGAGATCAGGCAGTCTCGGGAATGATTACGAACCGTTAAAGTAGCGAAAATACTCGTAAACATCACAACCATCAAAGTAGCGGAAATACTCGCAAACAGGTCGATATAGGGAATTACCAACAAACCCTTGTATCATGAGACCGCCGTCAGAGTGGAGGAAACACTCAAAACCCATGTCAACACCGGTGCCTGCTAGCCCACTTCGGTGAAAAATGACAAAACTGCCCCTAGGGCCATTTTCGACACGTTTCTTGAAAAAATTCCTAAGTCCTCAGAACGGTAAGTCCACCCTTCCAAGATTGTCTTAAAAGCAATCCGGCATGATTAGGTGCCTTCTAGTCAGTTTCGAGCCAATTTTGAGACTTTTCGGTCAAGATGACCATTTTGCCCCTAGGCATCCGAACACCCCAGGAACCACACTAGCTCTGGGTATGAAACCAATAACCTCAATAGAATGCTTCCTATAGTATGCTCAACCTTTCATTATCTTTCCAGATCATTCCGAGTTAATTTCATCAAACCTTGTGCAAAATGACCGTTTCGCCCCTAGTAGGCCTGTCGCCTTTTCCAACCACACCGGCTCTGGGTATCAAACCGGTAGCCTTTGGAAATATTCTAAATAATGTTTCCAAATCTCAAGTTTTCTTTCGGGACATTCTAAGTCCGTCCCGACAGCTTTTTGACATGATTGACCGTTTTGCCCCTAATGGCCCGATCAATCCTTCCGACAATTCTTGTCATCCATTTTCAAGGCTAACACCTCTGAGACTCTATTCTAAGGGTTCCTGCCCTTTTTCAGCCTTCTGGGTCATTCCCGTTCCCTTAAATCCTTCTCGGACCTTCCAAAGTCACTCTTAGTGAAGCCAGGCTAAAAATTGCATGGTAGTCACTAGTACAGGTGCCCAAATCTTCTCAAGATACGTTGCTTGCCGACCTTAAAACTTTCCTAACTGGCTGAGTGGCGCCAGACCAAATATTGGCTTGGTGCCACTATAGAAGGATTTTTGGCCTGGCGCTACTGTAACAAGCACCAGGTCATTCCTCTCTCTATAAATACAGAGCCTCCTCCAGTGTGTAAGAGGTCTTCAAACTCAGTCTAAAACCCTATTCTTCAATATACAGAGCTCGCAGCCTCCCTAAACCCTAGCTTCTTTAGGTTTTCCAAACCCTAGCCACCTATACACACATACATCTCTATACACCTATACACTAGCCTCAAAACTCTCCATTGAAGGTTTGGATTGCTGCAACTATGAAGCTTTGAAGATCGAAGACAAACTCTTGAAGATTGAAGCGAAGACCGAAGTAAAGCAAGAAAAGCAAAGTGCGCAAAGCAAAGCAATATAAACAAGACACAAGGTACGGTTTCTCTTTAAGTTTACGCATCTTCCCCCTCTCTTCTCTCTCCAAAACTACTTAGGTTTTCTTTTACTTTAATCCCCCATCTTCTTCCCCCCTTTCTTTGTGTGCTTGAAACAAGGGACTTCCTGGTCCATGTATAGGATTAGGCTATTGGAGGGTCACCGTGTCGGGGGCTTTCTCTTAGTCTAACCGGAGACCACGTGGGTTCGACCCCCTTGATTATGCGGTGAAGCCTTTAACCTTGTATGTTCACGACCCCAACTTGCATTGTGCATATCATGATCTTGCATTCTTCCAAAATTTGTTTTCAAACTCGTTTTCAAAAGATTGCATCAAAACTACTTTCAAAACTTGCATCAAAATCTTCTTTTTCAAACCTTGTTTTCAAAATCACAATCCTAAGGTGTTTCTAGTCTTTCCATGGCTAGGGTTGCTTTAGGTAAGTGTTATATTTAAAGTGATCAATATGGTCCATATTGTTAAAACCTTGTTGTTTTCAAAACCACTATCCTAAAGTGGTTCTAACCTTCTTATGATTAGAACCGTCTTAAGAAAGTGAGGTATTTTATATACTTTCTAAAAAACTCTTTCCAATTTTCTTTTCAAAATTGTTTTTAAAAACTCCCTCCAAAAATCTATTTCTTAAAACTACCAAAAAAATCCTTTCCATAACGCTTTCCTCAAGGTTCACTTTCTAAAAATGCTCTTTACGTTTCTTTCCTAAAAACTTTTTCCAACAATCTCCATCTAAAAATTTCTTTCCAAAAACTCTCTCTTCAAAACTCCCATTCTAGAAACTCCTCTCTAGGATTTCCTTCCAAAAATCTTCATTTTCAAAAACTCACTTTCTAAAAATCTCTTTTCTTAGAGTCCAAGTTAAGCCCTAGAGCCCACAATTAGGAAACCCTAATTTCTTTTCCCAAAGACATGATTTTCAATTTTGGCCTCAAAACCTAGGTTTCTAAAAGCTCTTGTTTTCTACATCAAAACTATACATATTTCCAAAACCTCTTTTCTACGTCAAAATTATAGTCTTCCAAGTCTAGGGTTTCTAAAACTTCCCCTTCCAAATCCATGTCAAATCAAATCTTCCATTTAGGAAACCAAATCTAATATTCTACTTAGGAAACTAGATTCTATCCTCTGTTTTTGGAAACAAAATCAAAACACTTCTGTTAGAAACAAAATCCCATCCTTTGTTTGAGAAAATAGGAATCTCAATCCTTTCTAAATCTAAATCTTTCCTAACTCAAACCTTTCCTAATTTCAATAATTGCTAAAACTCAAACTTTGAATCTTTCTAAAATTCTAAACTTTCCTAAACTTCAAATTTTTCCAAATCCAAACCTTTCTAAACTAAAAACTTTCGTACTTTCAAAACTTCTAAATTTCAAAACATTCCAAATTTCAAAACTTTCCTAATTCGAAAACTTTCCTAAATCAAAATTTTTCTAAATTGAAACTTTCCTAATTCGAAAACTTTCCTAAACCGAAACTTTCCTAAAATGAAACTTTCCTATTTTGAAACTTTCCTAAATCAAGACTTTCCTAATTCAAACCCTTCCTAAATCCAATCTTTCCTAATCTTCCAAACCCTTCCAAGTCGAGTCAAATCTTTCTTAAACCTCTAATCTTTCCTAAATCCCATCTTTCATAAGTCTAGGTTTCCTAAACCTCAATCTTTCCAAAACAATTCCAATTTCCAATTTCCAATATTCTATTCTAAGTTCAAATCAAATCCTTTTTCCGATCAAAATCTATTTTTCAAATCATACTTTCTATCTTCAATCAGACTCTTGTCTGTACTATGACGGACTTGATTCCTCCAAAGGGATACGTTGGCAACCCTCATGAATGTGGTCACAACCTCTTTCAAATCTCCAATTCCATAATCTTCTTCAAGTTTCCAATTTCCTAATCTCTTCCAAGCTTCCAATTCCATGATTTATTCCAAAACTCTATTCCCAAATTTCTATTTTCAATTTCTAAAACATTCCAATTTTAAATCTATCTTTCCTAATTGCTTTTTAAATCAAATCAATTTCTTTTCAAATCTTTTTCCAAATCTATTTTCCAACTCTCTCTCTTGCAATTGCATATCATGCATCATTCTTTTCAAAATTATTTTCTGAAGTGAATAGGATTGGACATTTGTTAGTTGAAGACTCTCATAGGTGAATCTAGGGTAAATAGATAAGTAGGTACCGTAAGCGCGGGGTAAGGTGATGGCTTAGTGCATCTTCCCTATACGTAACTAACCTCTGAACCTAGGATCACTGTTTTCGATAGACCAAAATGGAGTTATTTTTCAAATGTTGCTAAATAACCTATTTTCTTAAAAACCCTCTCTTGAGGTAGTATTTTCAAAATCGTTTTCAAAAACCCTAAGTATGGTCTTCGGATTGCGCTTAGTTTTTAGGTGACCTAACTCACCTTAATCAAGTTAGGTGGCGACTCCAAATTGTTTTCTAAAAGCACTTTATTCAAATCTATTTTCAATTCAAACCTAGTTGCACTCATTCTTTTAGGAGGGTGAGTTCTAACGAGAGAGTACAGTATTTTTTCTACTTGTGTGTGTTTTTCTTGAGTGCGAAAAATCTAAGCGCGTCAGCTGGTGACTTCACTGGGGACACTTAGAGGGTTAGGTCGTAGTCATGTCTCTTTACCCTTCACCCATGTAGAGTCCTCGATTAACTTATCCAATCCTATTCACTTTAAATTTTCAAAACTAAATTTTCAAAATTGTTTTCACAAAAATATGCATTCATTCATATTATCTTGTATTGAGTTTGCCATCCACATATTAACTCTTGCATCTTTGCTTTGTATGTGCGCTTTTTGTTTAAATCTTATTAACTGCTATGCATGAATGTAATGAACAGGATGGATGGGAGTTGTTAGGCTCTTTCCTCCATTTTTAAAAATCACACACATACTGCAAGTGCACCTGCATTCTGCATACTTGCATTTTTACCCTGATATGACCCTTCTAGTTAAAAAGGGGGAACGGTATATTGGTTGTGGGTAAGATGATGTGTCAATTTCTTTGCCTACGGCCTCTTAATGATTCCCCTGCTCGGATCACCAACTGATAATGGCACCACCTTGGGGAGTGGGCCTAGGTTTGAAGATCCGGGGACCGAGCCTTTTTAGGACGCATTAGTCAACCCTCAACCTTATGCTCATATAGACACCTTGCATAGTCAAACCTCTGCTGGATTTAAGACATGCGCACCATTTTTAAAACCATGGAGGAAAGGGCGACTGCTCTTATTCTTCATTTATACATGTTGTTATAATGACTATATTCTTACTGTTATAATGACTGTCTAACTGCTCATACATGCATATGTACTTCAACTGTATTCTTTCTCCTTATACTCTATGCTTCCATTTTCATGCATTTCATATCCCATGTTAAGACGAGAGTTCCAAGTAACTCAAGTCACTGCATTCTCATGCATATGATCAACCCAAAGAGAGTGACACTTAGTTCATTCTACCTTATATTAAACCTACCTAAACCCTAAGGGTTCCCGTGTAACCCTAAGGACTCATGGCATGCACATCAATTCATTCCATAAGAGGGGCCTCAATCCCTCTATGCTCATGGAGATAGGGTTGCCAAGAAGACAAGGGGCAATCGATCAACAAGGTCTCTCAGTGACCTCCTCGACATTGAATCCAAGGAAGGCAAATCTGAAGACTCAAGAGTAGTTTAGGATTTCTTATGTAAAATTAGATAGGTCGAAGTCCAAAGAAAAAATGTTTCCCCTCCCCCTGTTAAAATGTACTTTGTCTCTTTTGTTTTACACCCAGAAGTTCAATATACCCCTTTTTCGCAAATGAACGAATATAAGGATGAGTATAGATTGCTGGATCAATGGTAAGGTACTCGTATATAGGGGCAAAACCCCTATCTCCAAAAGTGAGCAAATACATCATGTTTAGTTTCTCTCTAAAGTAGGGGCACCCTTAGGACATGCATTGCATAGAAATCTTCAAATCAAGGCGCTAACTCTTCTCTTGTTTCTTGTCTTCTGTTCTCCACCTCCTCATCTCTAAATACCAAGAGAATTGAAGGTAAAAGCAAGACAAGAAGGGGGTTTACTAAATCACTCACTTATTATTATCATATTGCTTACACGTTCACTTCTTTTATGCTCATGCACCCATATCCATTCCGAGACAAGAGTTCCAAGAAACTCAAGACATTTCATTCTAATGCATCTAATCAACCGTCAAGAGAAAGGAGTAATCCAATCTCATGTTAATCGAACCTACCAAAACTCATACGGGTGTCGCGCCCAGATTTTTCGCACTCGAGGAATACTCACACAAGGGGAAAAAATGTTGTACTCTCTGGTTAGAACTCACCCTCTTAGAAGAATGAGTGCGACTAATTTTGAATTGAGAAATTGATTTGAAGAAAGGGCTTTTGAAAAAGATTTTGAGTTGCCACCTAACTTGATTAAGGTGAGTTAGGTCACCTAAAAAACTAAGAATAATCTGGAAACTACACTTAGGGTTTTTGAAAATGATTTTAAAAATATCTCCTTAAGAGAGGGTTTTAAGAAAACAAGTTGTTTGGCAACCTTTGGAAAACATTTAGCCCTTTATAGAAAAATAACTTCGTTTTGGTCTTTGAAATCAGTGATCTAGGTTCGGAGGTTAGTTACGTGTAGGAAAGACGCACTAAGCTATCAACCTACCCTGCCCTTTCAGTACCTACATGTCAATCTACCATAGATTCACCTATGAGAGTCTTCAACTAACTATTGACCAATCCTATCCGCTTTGAAAAAAAAAATAATGTTTAAAAGACATGATGCAGGAGATGCAAATGCAAGATAAGAAAATTGAAATATAGATTTGGAAAGAAATTGATTTGATTTAATTTGAAAAGAAAGATATAGAAGTTTGAAATTGGAAACAAGATTTTGGAAAGTGAAATTGAAGATTGAAAATAGAAATTTGAAATTGGAAATTTGAAAATAGATTGGAGATTTGGAAAGATTTTGAAATTTGAAATTTGAAAAATATGGAGGAATTTGAAATTTGAAATAAGTTGTGACCGCACCCATGAGGGTTACCTACGTATCCCTTTGGGAGAATCAGGTCAGTCGTAGTTCAGACCGGAGTCCAATTAAAAATAGAAGAATTGATTTGAAGAAGAGATTGAATTGGAAATTGAATTTGATTTGAAATTAGAAGAGGAGATTGGAAATTGAAATTGAGAAGATTGGACTTGCTTTGGAAAGATTGATTTTAGAAAGACTTGGTTTTAGGAAACCTAGACTTAGGAAAGAGACTTAAGAAAGATTTGACTCGACTTGGAAGATTTAGAAAGAATTAGATTTAGGAAATGTTTGAATTAGGAAAGTTCCAATTTAGGAAAGTTTCGAAATTAGGAAAGTTTCATTTTTGGAAAGTTTTAGAATTAGGAAAGTTCCGACTTAGGGAAGTTTTGAAAATTGGAAAGTTTTGAATTTAGAAAGCTTTGAAATAGGGAAGTTTTGAAAGTAGGAAAGTTTGAATTTTGAAAGGTTTAAAAAAGGAAAGTTTTCAATTTAGGAAATGTTTAAATTAAAAAAGTTTTGAGTTTAGAAAAGTCTTAGAATTGGAAAGATGTTGAAGTTTCAAAAAATTTAGAATTCAGAAAGTTTTAGATTTAGAAAGTCTTAACTTAAGAAAGTTTTAAATTTAGAAAGCTTAGAATTTTGGAAAGATTTGACATTTAGAAAATTTAAGATTTTGAAAGTTTTAGAATTTTTAGAAAATCTTGAGATTAGGAAAGGTTTGAATTTAGGAAAAGTTTTGAAAAATTAGATTTGGAAAATTGAGATTTGGAAAGGGGTAGAATTAGGAAAGAGTGGAGAAAGGAAGGGAATCGATTTTGTTTCTAAAAGGGAAGGTTTGATTTTATTTCCAAAAACGGAGGATTGGATTTGGTTTCCTAAACGGGGAGAATGGATTTGGCTTCTTTAAGGGAAAGTAGGATTTGGCAAGGATTTGGAAAGGGAGATTCTAGAAACTCTAGATTTGGAAAACTATAGTTTCGACATGGAAAACAGGTTTTGGAAACATGTATAGTTTGGATGTGAAAACAAGAAGTTTTGGAAACCTAGGTTTGGGGCAAAGTTTGAAAATCATGTTTTTGGAAAGAAAATTAGGGTTTCCTAATTGTGAGTTCTAGAGCTTAACTTGGGCTCTAAGGAAAGAGGATTTTTGGAAAGTGCGTTTTTGGAAACGAAGGTTCTCTAGAAGGGAATCTTAGGGAGGAGTTTCTAGAGGGAAGAGTTTTTGGAAAGTAAATTTGAAGAGAGAGTTTTTGGGAAGAGATTTTTTAAAGAGAAGGATTTTTTGGTAAGTGTGTTTTTAGAAACCAAGATTTTAGAAGGAAAATCCTAGAGGAGAGTTTCTAAAAGGAAGGTTTTGGAAAGAGAGTTTTTTAGAAAGATTTTTGGAAGTAGATTGTTGGAGAGAGTCTTTAGGAAAGTGAATTTAGGGAGTGCTTTTAGAAAGTAAATTTTGAGGAGAAAGGGTTTTTGGAAAGGAGTTGAAAAAGGAAGCCTTGAAAAATAGATTTTGGAGGGAGTTTTTGAAAACAACTTTGGAGAGGAGAGTTTTATGAAAGTATGTTGAAAGTGATTTTTAGGAAAAGAGTTTTTTGAAAATAGAGTTTTTAGGAAGTGCAAAAACATCTCACTTTCCTAAAGCAATTCTAACCATAAGAGGGCTAGAACCACTTTAGGAAAGCGGTTTTGAAAACAACAAAAGTTGAAAATATGTACCATATTGGTTACTTCGAATGTAATACTTTCCTAAAGCAACCTTAGCCATGGAAAGGCTAGAATCACCCTAGGATTGTGATTTTGAAAACAAGTTTGAAAACAATTTTGAAAACAACTTTGAAAACGACTTTTGGGAGATGCAAGACCATGATATGCACAACGCAATTTTGGGGTCGTGAACATATAAGGTTAAGGCTTCACCACATAATCAAGGGGGTCGGACCCACGTGGTCTCTGGTTAGACTAGAAGAAAGCCCCCGACATGGTGACTCTCCAATAGCCCAATCCTACACATGGACCAAGAATCCCCTTGTTT
Source organism: Euryodendron excelsum (assembly GCA_033060915.1). Classification (NCBI taxonomy): domain Eukaryota; kingdom Viridiplantae; phylum Streptophyta; class Magnoliopsida; order Ericales; family Pentaphylacaceae; genus Euryodendron; species Euryodendron excelsum. The sequence continues at coordinate 26,681,063 of CM065385.1, read as the reverse complement.
CAAGCATGCAAAGAAAGGGGGGGGGGGGAAGAGATGGGGGATTAAAATAGAGAAAACCCAAGTGGGTTAGGAGAGTGAAGAGAGAAGCGGGAAGTGCGGAAATTTAAATGGAGAAGCTACCTTATATCTTGTTTATTTTGCGCGCCTTGCTTTCTTCGGTCTTTGTCTTGATCTTCGTCTTCAATCTTCAAGAGTCGCCTTCAAGCTTCAAACTTTAGATTGTAACTCTTCAAGTCTTCGAAGGAGGGTTGAAGGCTAGTGTATGAGTGTATGGGAATGTGTATGTGTGTATAGGAGGCTAGGGTTTGTATTTGGTGGCTAGGGTTTGGGAAACCTAAGGAGGCTAGGGTTTATGGAGTGCTTGAGCTCTGTATATCGAATTATATGATTTTTGGTTTGAGTTTGCGGATCCTTTTCACGTTGGAGGAGGCTCTGTATTTATAGAGGCTAGACAACACTGGCTCCTGTTGCAGTGGCGCCAGGTCAAATTTTACACTAGCGCCACTAGGAGTGGCGCCAAGCCATTTTTTGGCTTGGCGCCACTACTAGTGGTGCTAGCCATTTAGGAAATATTTAAGGTCGGCAAGCAACGTATCTTTGACTAGATTTGGGCGCCTGTACTAGTGAGTACCATGCAATTTTAGCCTGGCTTCACTAGGAGTGACTTCGAAAAGTCCGGGAATGATTTGAAGGAGCCGGGAATGACCTAGAAGGCTGGCAAGGAGCAGGAACACTTAAAATAGTGTCCTGGAGGTATTTAACTTATGAAATGAGGATAAGATGGGTCGGAAAGGTTGACCGGGCCTTTAGGGGTAAAACGGTCAATCGGACTGGAAAACTGCCGGGACAGACTCGGACTGTCCTGGAAGTAGACTTGGGGTCTGGAAACATTATTCAAAATATTCCCAGAGGCTGCCGGTTTGATTCCCAGAGCCGGCGTGGTTGGAAAAGGAGACCGGCCCACCAAGGGCAAAACGGTCATTTTGTACTGGGTTTGTCAGAACTGACTTGGAATGATCTAGAAAGATAAGGAAAGGTTGAGAATACTATAAGAAGCAATCTCAAGAGATTACCGGTTTGATACCCAGAGCCGGTGTGGTCGAAAAAGGTGACCGGCCCACTAGGGGCAAAACGGTCATTTTGCACCAGATTTGCCGGAGCTGACTCGGAATGATCCGGAAAGGTAGAGAAGGATTGAAAATACTATAAGAAGTATCCTTGGGAGGTTATCGGTTTGATACCCAGAGCCGGTGTGGTCGGAAAAGGTGACCGGCCCACTAGGGGCAAAACGGTCATTTTTCACCGAAGTGGGCTAACAGACACTGGTATTAACCTGGGTTTTGAGTATTTCCGCCACTCTGATGGTGGTCATCGTGACACAGGGGTTTGTTGGCAATTTCCTATATCGACCTATTTGTGAGTATTTCCGCTACTCTAACGGTTTTGTGAGTAGTTTCGCTACTCGGACCGTCTTGAAGAATAAATTGTCTCGAGAGAGGGATTGGAAAGGGAACTTACCGTCTTCAAAAAGACGTGCCTGGATTGGAACCGTCTCGAGGAATAAACTGTCTCGAGAGAGGGGTTAGAAAAGGGTCTTATCGTCTTAAAAAAGACGTGCCTGGATTGGAACCGTCTCGAGGAATAAACTGTCCCGACAGTGGGATTGGAAAGGGGTCTTATCATCTCCGAAAAGACGTGCCTGGATTGGAACCGTCTGGAGGAATAAACTGTCTCTCGAGAGGGATTGAAAATGGGTCTTATCGTCTCCGACAAGACGTGCTTGGATTGAAACCGTCTCGAGGAATAAACTATCTCGAGAGTAGGATTGGAAAGGGGTCTTATCGTCTCCGAAAAGACGTGCCTGGATTGGAACCGTCTCGAGGAATAAACTGTCTCGAGAGTGGGATTGGAAAGGAAAAGACAATGCCCCTAAGGGCATTTTGGTCATTTTGCCTCTATTTGCGTCTGGTGGGCCCTCGAAGCGATGGACAGACGGGATTTGGACTTAGAAAATCGATTTCGATTGGAATACGCCCACAATGACTTGAAAACAAGTCTGGACGAAGTGTTGAATGCCGAGCGGTCAAAAATGGGGTGCTTACAGCTGTCCCTCTTTTTGTCTTTACTTGTCAAAGACAGAAAACGATAAGAGTAAGAGTCCCATGTTGACCGCGAGGCAGTCGGAGGGACTGACATTGGGAATCTTTCGACAACGGGGGTCGAAAAATAGATAACGGGCAAAAAAGGCCTTCGGAAATGAGTTTTGGCGGGAAAAAGGGCAAAACTACCCAGATTTGGCTTAAAGTTAAAACCAGAAAATTTCTGGTTCGAACAGCCACGGCACTTTGGAGAAATTTCTGTAAATCCGAGAAGTTTTGTGTGAGACTTGACTTGAACCTTGAAGGGACACCTCTTGGAGACCACGAGTGATTGCCGGAAGGAGACCAAGTTGCCGGAAAAGTCGCCGGAGGAGAAGAATTCGCCGGAGAACTTCCAAAAGGTGAGTTTTCAAATTTTTATTGATTTTAACGTGCAGAACTTTGTTTGAATCATGTGAATAGTGGAAATTGATGTTTTGATGTGTTTTGAACATGATGGTGATGTTATTTTTGCATTTTGGTGCTTGTTTGATTGAATTTGAGTGATTATACGTGAATATGTGATGAGGGTTTTCTGCAGGAATTGCGAATTTGTTCCTACAGACTTGGGCATTGGGTTTTCTAGCTATATTTCTGGCTATATTTTTATGGAAAGAGTTAGAAAAAATTTTTATAAATAAAATCTTTTTGAAGGAAAAAGACAGAAAACCGTTGAGATTTGATTTGAAGTTGAAAAATCAAGATGTGTAGAAATTTTCTTTTTGATTTGTTATTCGAAATCTTTTATTAGTTTTGTTTGTGTTAGTTGTTTATTTTATTTTACTATTATTTACACTGCATAGATGGTATATTAACATCACTTACCTTGGCTTACCTTTTCAGGATGGCAGACGTAGGTGATGACAGTTTTGAGAGGAGACGCCGCTCGGGGAAGGAGGCCCAGACAGATTCTACTGGCGGCTCTAGTCGATCTAGAGGTAGTCGACGATCTACCGGACGATCTTCATCCAGTCAGAGTGGGCAGGGGAGTAGGCTACCTGTCGACCCTTTTCCTCCAGTTGAGCAAACTTTTGTCGAGGAGATTGATGCTGAGGAGGAGGTACCGGGCCCTGGGGATCAGGTGACCGATTATAGGAGAGCTTCTTCCAGGCATAGGCAGCCGGATGCCGACTTGGGAGATCTGCAGATACCGGATGTCCCACCACTCGGTGATCTTGCCTATCACCCCAGCGTGTATTCTAGACAACATTTGCCACCTCCGCGGGTACATACAGCTTTCAAAGGGGCTGTTCATCAGGTTTTTGTGACCATGCAGCGGGCTGCCCCATCATATCGTGCCTTCTTGGCAGAGATCGGATTTGGAGCTTTCATGGGATTATAGGCTAACCGCCTGAACCGGCATTTAGTACTGGCGCTTGTTTAGCGGTGGTTCGAGGAGACTGGGACCTTCCATTTTGTCGGCTTCGAGTTAGGTCCCACTCCTTTGGATTGGGGGATTATTACAGGGCTTTCCTTTGTCGGCCGGCGGATCACCCTGCATCCTGTCAGTAGGGACGAGGCCTATTTGCTGTTAGACTTGCCTCCTCCTGAGTGTTCTGCCTTCCCAGTCTCGTGGAACAGTCAGGATGACCGCACTTTTGCTACTGAGCCATCGCCTGCTAGGCGGGATATCATGAGACGGCGACTTGTGTTGTATATCATTTTTAGCTGCTTCTGCAACAACAACAAGTCACTCGTGCCGTGTCGTTTGGTAAGTATAGTAGCCGATCTTGGAGCTTTGTCTGAGCTGGACTGGGGGTCCCTTTCTTTCGGCTACTTTCTTCAATCGATGCGGGTTCGGACTTCTTCCCTCTGGGGTAGCATGACTAGCTTCTGGCCTTTCCTTGTTTGGTGGAGTTACGAGTACCTGCCAGTGCGTTGCCCTGCAGTTGTTAAGGGTGACCTCTATCCTCGTGCTTTGAGGTGGGCTCGTGACTGGGTAGCCTAGCGATTGGAGATTACTGACTTTGTGACGCTCCGAGCTAACCTGGAGCTGATTGAGGCGAGGTATGTGACCTGGCGGCCCTTCATTGGATCAGTCCATTACGAGACAGTCCGGTACCTAGTCCCGTTGTCCTTGTCGAGAGCTGCTTTTCTCAGTGATGACACCTGGGAGTCCTATCTTGGAGAGTGGCATTGGTGGTAGTTTCATGAGGAATTCCGATCAGTAGGAGCTCCGCTAGAGTATATGTTTGGGGCCTTGGTGGCGGGAGTGCCTATCCCTTATCAGGAGTGTCAGTCAGGTGCCGAGTTCTTGCTTCCTCCGGATACAGATTATGCTGCGCACTTTGGGGCTCATTCGGTCGGTGCCTTCACCCAGTTTGAGGTGGTAGTCGGTGGGTACGCTGTTAGCCAGGAGGTGGTTGACTTGTGGCACCGAGCCAGAGGATATGTGCCCCAGGCCGAGTTTACTACTGTGAGAGACCAGAGAGACTAGTACCAGATGGAGCAAGATCAGTACCAGGCTGAGGTAGCTTCCCTGACGGCTCGGTTATCTCAGATGGGTGGTGGGGGGGGGGGGGGGGGTATGTTATTCTTTCCTTGCTTCTTCTTGCTCTGCTGTTGCTTAGTTTCTTTTGTATGCAGCTGATTTCGGTTTTATCTTCCCTGCAGGATTGTGGTGCTTCGAGTAGTTATCCTCCTCCTCCGATGCCGGGTTTTGGGGTTTCTGATCCAGATGATATCGACTTTGACCTATGATAGATGCCCCTTGTAGAGACTCTGATCCTCTTTTGCCCCTTGTCCCTGAGTTACATTTACGTTAGATAGTTTTATTCTGATATTTTGTACAAAAATGAATATTTATGGTACTTAGATGCCTGGATATACAGATACCTTTATGATCTTTATGGCTAGACATATGATCAGATGCATGTGATGTATGTTAGATATCTATTACATGAGTTGTTGTTGATAACTCTTATTTCTACAGGGAGTTATATCCTATGTGTGCAAAGCTTATGCTGATTTTTTTTATTTTTTTTTTACACATATGCACATATTAGAAATATGTTAATAGAATGACACAAGGTGCTGTTAGACTTATAGTCCTGGGAATGGTAACTCCCTCCTCCTCGGGGATTTAGCCTCTCTTCTAGCCCAACCCTACTTTAATTGAATGATAGCACTTCGCACATTTCTCAACTTTTTGATCACCTCCCACTTTCTGTCTTAGGGTTAGTGTGTATGGTTATTAGATTAAGACTCTTGACTCTCGGGGTTTTAGCAACAGCTTACCTGACCTTTGGCAGAGCGATAAGTGGCCAGTCATTTCAATCCGAAGAGACTTTGTTTAGGACCGTAATGTAGGCTAGGTTATGGGGTTTTGGAAACAGCGGGATATGCAGGCTCAAATTTGATGTTGTTTTCGATAGGGTTTAGCTCCATACCATCCTTGACTACTTTTCAGTAGGATTAGCATCCTTCTTTAGCTTTGGCAGCATATCTAGCTTATTTAGATCAAGCAATCTGCTTTCAATCAGATGAGACTTTAATAGGGTTGTAATGTAGGCCATGGTTTCGCGGTTTTGCAAGAAAAGAGTAGAAGCTCGAACCTATCGTTTCTACCTGGTTTTTTTCATAACCTAGGATCACCTTTAAATTTCCTTCTTGCTTTTGGCCACATACTTCTCAGGGTGAAAATGACCTTATTCTTTCACCCTTTCTATGTATCTTTTTAAGACAAACATGACTTTCTTCTCATTTGATCTTCTTATATGCTTTTGAAGATAACTCAATCATGATTTTCTTCAGGCCTTTCATTAAAGGATTTATTTTTTTTTTTTTGTTTTTCTCTTGCCCCTTGGCAACTCCTTTCCTTTGCTTTTTCTTTCTATTTCTTTTCTTTTCTTTTATGAAACGAAACAATTCTTTAACCCTTTTCCCTTAAACCTTTTCCCTTGGTAGTTCAATATACCCAGTGTGGGCGGTGATCCCTAGGTTAGGGTTTTGTTAAGAAAGGATAAGTGGCTCAACGGGTTTGGCAAGGGGTTGCTTTTTACTGCATGGGAAATGAAATGAGAGTCTCTCTTCACTTTGAATTAGATTGCTTGATCTATAGAGCTTTCATTGCTGCCTTAGCACAGCGGGGGGTGGATACCATTCCTAGAGTTCTTTACTATTGTCTGCCCCAGTGTGGGGAGGACAGTCTTGGATTAGGGTTAACAAAGAAAATTTTCGCTTTCCGCGAGGCACTAGGGGTTAAGCAAAGGGAATATGAGCACATTTGTTTTAGTGATTTATTCTTTATATGTGGGGAAATGAAAGATGGCTCCTCTTCATTTTGATAAACTGGCCACACATCGCTTAGCCTCAGAGTCTTGCAAGTGCTGCCTTTGGGGTAGTATCCTCACTCATCTTTATCCTCTGTCTCTGGAAGCTGACCATTTGGCGAGTGGTTAACTCACGCTATCATCCCTTCAAGTTGGATCATTCCATAAGATAAACCATACCCCTTGCGTAGAAAGTAGTTACTATTCCCCATGGAAGACAAGACAACAACAAAGGAATAAAAGATTGTTATTTGATTACTATTATTATTTTTACGAAAAGCATCAAGTTCTTAAGCAATAAAAAAATGTAAACATTAATTTAAAGACAGAAAGTAAGAGGGATAGAAAGAAAGTGGGTGAAAACACCCCTCTCTTGTATGCTTGTGCAAGGAGTCTATTTTTAGTACGGCTTTGGGACAATTCCCACATCTTCGATGCTTCATTCGCGACTTGGATCCTTGGCTAAGGCGAGACAGGCAAAGGCTTCTCCTAGAGCTCCCCAGACATTAACAGTGTTGATGCAGTTGTCAGCCTCCTTCTTGTTCTTTGCAGCGGGTTCTTCTGTAAACAAGATGACTAGCTCAGCCCCTTCCAATTCGAATGGCTTTGCTTGTTCTCTTGACTCCTCTAGTCCCCAACCCATGTCTTCATAGTTGTACTCAGTTACGGGCCAAAGGTTTTCCAGCAAGTGACTTTCAGCTGCTGCATACTTCGAGTGTAGAAATTCATCACCCCACCCATCGGCAGTTATACTTTTGATGTGTTCTTCCCTCGGTAACATTGGCTCCTCAATGGGCCAGTCAGAAGCATCAGGCACCTCATCAGGGTCATAGAGATAAATTGGGCATAGTAGGAGATCTTCCTTCCAATCACTTTCTTCATCGGCCTCCCAATCACTCTCATAACCTTCGGCCTCGAGCTCGTCGATTTCTCCCTCGCCTTCCATCTCTACTAGTATCATATTGACAGTGTGATCTGGCAAAGGGTTAGCGGTCACATTGGGAGTGGGAGCAGGTTTTACCGGCTGCAGATCAATGGTCTTATTGTCAATCAGGTCTTAGATCTTGTGCTTGAGAGCAAAGCAGCTTTCGGTGTCGTGCCCCTGGCCACCTGAATGATATTCACATGTAAGAGTGGCATTAAAGGTCGGGGGCAGAGGGCTTGTCAACGGGCGAGCAGGTACGGGCTTCAAGATGTTGTTCTTCAGAAGGCTATGGTAAGCCTCAGTTTGGGTGCAAGCTAAGGTGTCGAAGGTACGGATGCATCTAGCAGGTCTATTAAAGTTGGGTCATGCCCCCGTAGGGCCATAGTTAGGGGTTGGAGCAGGCATGGTCAAGGTGGGCAAGGGCAGGGCTGGGGGTGATTGTAGCGGGGATCAATATTAGGGTGGTTGGCTGGGCAGAATAGCGGACACTTCACTTTCCTTCCTGATTGTGCCCCTTGTAGTAGCCACCTTCTTGGCTATGTTGGCAGTATTTTCTCCGGTCTTAGCATAGGGATCTGTAATTCTTCCTATCTTGAGGCCGTTTTCTATCATCTCTCCCTGCATGATAAGCTAGGAGAAGCTTTTTCCTACGCTTGTGCAGAGCTTCTCGTAGAATATTCCTTGAAAAGTATGTACAAACAGTTGTACGTACTCCTTCTCCTCCAGCGGGGGGTTTACTTGTGCAGCGGCCTCCCTCCATCTTAAAGCATATGCTTTAAAGCTCTCCTTCTCACCCTTGCTCATCGTCATCAAGGACCAACGATCGGAAGTGAGGTCGATGTTGTGACGGTATTAGGCTTTGAATGCATTGATTAGCTCCATCCAGGTGGTGATCTTCCTTAAGTCCAGACGAGCAAACCATTGTAGAGCAGACCCTGTGAGACTATGTTGGAATAGCTACATAAGGAGCTTCGGATCGTTGCCATGTCCACTTAGCGCTCCAGCATATAGACGAAGATGAGCAACGAGGTTACCGGTACCGTCGTACTTCTGGAAGTCGGGCATTTTAAACTTAGCAGGCCTTGGATGGTCAGGGAAGAAACAGAGTTCATCATAGGAAGTGAACCCGTAAGCATCGTGGCCATGGAGACTTCGCATTGAATCCTCCAACCCTTGGATTTTTAGACTGAGAGGGTCTAGAGAGGCCTTTTTTATAGCCGGTGAAAGCAATATGGTCTTTTCTTCTTCAGCGTTGACCCCTTTGGCGTTTTCTTTAGTCCTCCCAGCATTGTCAGACTGAAGCATGATCCTTGGATTAGCGGGTTCAAGGTCCTTGGATGAAGTCATGGATGATGACGGGACTGTAGTAGCATCCTTCATGACCAAAGTTTGAATGAGTTTGAGCATCTCATCCATCTTAGTCCTCATTTCATTGACTTCCTCTCAAGAGACCTGAGAAGATTCTTCAGGGTTAGCAGCCATCAGTGATGCTCTTTGTCGGGTAATAATGGAATCCCTAGGTGGATGTTGCACTTTCTTGGGAGCAATGTTGACTCAGTGCAAGGCGACTTTTGTAAATAGAAATAACAAAGAAGAAAGAAAGAGACAAACACAAGTCACAAGTTAGTTTTTGGTTTTTAGAGAACTTTATGCAATGCATGTCCTAAGGTGCCCCTCTTTAGGAGGGAAACTAGCCATGTTATATTGGCTCACTTTTAGAGATAGGGGGTTTGCCCCTGTATGCAAATACCTTACCGTCAGGTAGGAACCTTCAGTCATCCACACATTCATTCATAAAAGTAAAGAAATACATTGAATTTTGGGTTTAAGGTACAAAAGAAATTGAAATACATTTTAATAGGAGGAGGGGGAACATTTTCCTTTGGACTTCCACCTATCTACTTTTACAAAGGGAAAACCTAAACTACTCTTGAGTCTTCGAATCCGCCTTCGTTGGATTTGATGTCGAGGAGGTCACTGAGAGACCTTGTTGATTGATTGCCCCTTGTCTTCTTGGCAACCCTATCTCCGTGAGCATAGAGGGATTGGGGCCCCTCTTATGGAATGAATTGAGGTGCATGCCATGAGTCCTTAGGGTTACGTGGGAACCCTTAGGGTTTGGGTAGGTTTAATGCAAAGGAAAGTAACCTTAGTGTCACTCCCAAGGGGTTGATCATATGCATGAGAATGCAGTGACTTGAGTTACTTGGAACTCTTGTCTTAACATGAAATATGGAATGCATGAACATGGCTATGCGAAGAGTACAAGGAGAGAGAATGCAATAACAAAATAAACGTGCATGCAGGAGCAGTTAGACAGGCATTATAACAGTATGAATACAGTCAGTATAACAGCAGGAATAAGCAGGTATAAATGAAAGTAAGAGCAGTCGCCTTTTCCTCCGTGATTTTGAAAACGGTGCTTGTGTCTTAAATCCGGCAGAGGTTCAGCTATGCATAGTGTCTATACGAGTATGAGGTTGAGGGTTGACTAATGCGTCCTAAAAAGGCTCGGTCCCTAAATCTTCAAACCTAGGCCCACTCCCCGAGGTGGTGCCATGATCGGTTGGTGATCCAAGCGGGGGAACCATCAAGAGGCCGTAGGCGAAGAAACTGACACAACATCTTGCCCACAACCAATATACCGTTCCCCCTTTCTAACTAGAAAGGACATATTAGGGTATGCAAGTATGTAGAATGCAAGTGCACATGCAGTATGTGTGTGATTTTTAAAAGTGGAGGAAAGAACCCAACAACTCCCATTCATCCTGTTCATCGCATTTATGCATAGCAGTTAGTAAAATTTAATCAAAAAGTGCACCTACAAAACAAAGATGCAAGTGTTAGTATGTGGATGACAAACATAATACAAGATAATATGAATAAATACATGTTTTTTTTTTTTGAAAACAACCTTGAAAATTTGGTTTTGAAAATTTAAAGTGAATAGAATTGAATCAAGTTAATTGAAGACTCTACATGGGTGAAGGGTAAAGAGACATGACTACGGCCTAACCTTCTAAGTCTCCCCAGCGGAGTCGCCAGCTGTCGCGCCCAGATTTTTTGCACTCGAGGAATATTCACACAAGCGGAAAAAATGTTGTACTCTCTCGTTAGAACTCACCCTCCTAGAAGAATGAGTGCGACTAAGTTTGAATTAAGAAATTGATTTGAAGAAAGGGCTTTTGAAAAAGATTTGGAGTCACCACCTAACTTGATTAAGGTGAGTTAGGTCACCTAAAAAACTAAGAATAATCCGAAGACTACACTTAGGGTTTTTGAAAACGATTTTAAAAATATCTCCTCAAGAGAGGGTTTTTAAGAAAACAGGTTGTTTGGCAACCTTTGGAAAACATTTAGTCATTTAAAGAAAAATAACTCCGTTTTGGTCTTTGAAATCAGTGATCTAGGTTCGGAGGTTGGTTACGTGTAGGGAATACGCACTAAGCTATCACCCTACCCCGCCCTTTCGGTACCTACATGTCAATCTACCCTAGATTCACCTATGAGAGTCTTCAACTAACTATTGACCAATCCTATCCGCTTTGAAAAAGAAAAAAAACAATGTTTAAAAGACATGATGCAGGAGATGCAAATGCAAGATAAGAAAATTGAAATATAGATTTGGAAAGAAATTGATTTGATTTGATTTGAAAGAAAGAGATAGAAGTTTGAATTTGGAAACAAGATTTTGGAAAGTGAAATTGAAGATTGAAAATAGAAATTTGAAATTGGAAATTTGAAAATAGATTGGAGATTTGGAAAGATTTTGGAATTTGAAATTTGGAAAATATGGAGGAATTTGAAATTTGAAAGAAGTTGTGACCGCACCCATGAGGGTTACCTATGTATTCCTTTGGGGGAATCAGGTCAGTCGTAGTTTAGACTGGAGTCCGATTGAAAATAGAAGAATTGATTTGAAGAAGAGATTGAATTGGAAATTGAATTTGATTTGAAATTAGAAGAGGAGATTGGAAATTGAAATTGAGAAGATTGGACTTGCTTTGGAAAGATTGATTTTGGAAAGACTTGGTTTTAGGAAACCTAGACTTAGGAAAGAGACTTAAGAAAGATTTGAGTCGACTTGGAAGATTTAAAAAGAACTAGATTTAGAAAATGTTTGAATTAGGAAAGGTCCGATTTAGGAAAGTTTTAAAATTAGGAAAGTTTCATTTTTGGAAAGTTTTAGAATTAGGAAAGTTCCGACTTAGGGAAGTTTTGAAAATTGAAAAGTTTTGAATTTAGAAAGCTTTGAAATTGGAAAGTTTTGAAAGTAGGAAAGTTTGAATTTTGAAAGGTTTGAAAAAGGAAAGTTTTCAATTTAGGAAATGTTTGAATTAAGAAAGTTTTGAGTTTAGAAAAGTCTTAGATTTGGAAAGATGTTGAAGTTTCGAAAAATTTAGAATTTAGAAAGTTTTAGATTTAGAAAGTTTTAACTTAAGAAAGTTTTGAATTTAGAAAGCTTAGAATTTTGGAAAGATTTGACATTTAGAAAATTTAAGATTTTGAATGTTTTGGAATTTTTTGAAAATCTTGAGATTAGGAAAGGTTTGAATTTAGGAAAAGTTTTGAAAAATTAGATTTGGAAAATTGAGATTTGGAAAGGGGTAGAATTAGGAAAGAGTGGAGTTAGGAAGGGATTGGATTTTGTTTCTAAAAGGGAAGGTTTGATTTTGTTTCCAAAAACGGAGGATTGGATTTGGTTTCCTAAACGGGGAGATTGGATTTGGTTTCCTAAAGTGAAAGTAGGATTTCGGAAGGATTTGGAAAGGGAGATTCTAGAAACACTAGATTTGGAAAACTATAGTTTTGACGTAGAAAATAGATTTTGAAAACATGTATAGTTTGGATGTGAAAACAAGAAGTTTTGGAAACCTAGGTTTGGGGCAAAGTTTGAAAATCATGTTTTTGGAAAGAAAATTAGGGTTTCCTAATTGTGAGTTCTAGGGCTTAACTTGGGCTCTAAAGAAAGGGGATTTTTGGAAAGTGCGTTTTTGGAAACGAAGGTTTTCTAGAAGGGAATCCTAGGAAGGAGTTTCTAGAGGGAAGAGTTTTTGGAAAGCAAATTCGAAGAGAGAGTTTTTGGAAAGAGATTTTTAAAGAGAAGGAGTTTTTGGAAAGTGTGTTTTTTGAAACAAAGATTTTAGAAGGAAAATCCTAGAGGAGAGTTTCTAGAAGGAAGGTTTTGGAAAGAGAGTTTTTTAGAAAGATTTTTGGAAGTAGATTGTTGGAGAGAGTTTTTAGGGAAGTGAATTTAGGGAGTGCTTTTAAAAAGTGAATTTTGAGGAGAAAGGGTTTTTGGAAAGGAGTTGAAAAAGGAAGCCTCGAAAAATAGATTTTGGAGGGAGTTTTTGAAAACAACTTTGGAGAGGAGAGTTTTATGAAAGTATGTTGAAAGAGATTTTTAGGAAAAGAGTTTTTTGAAAATAGAGTTTTTAGGAAGTGCAAAAACATCTCACTTTCCCGAAGCAATTCTAACTATAGGAGGGCTAGAACCACTTTAGAAAAGCGGTTTTGAAAACAACAAGAGTTGAAAATATGTACCATATTGGTCACTTTGAATGTAACACTTTCCTAAAGCAACCCTAGCCATGGAAAGGCTAGAATCACCCTAGGATTCTGATTTTGAAAACATGTTTTGAAAAAGGAGATTTTGATGCAATTTTGAAAACAAGTTTGAAAACGATTTTGAAAATAACTTTGAAAACGACTTTTGGAAGATGCAAGACCATGATATGCACAACGCAATTTTGGGGCCGTGAACATACAAGGTTAAGGTTTCACCACATAATCAAGGGAGCCGGACCCACGTGGTCTCTGGTTAGACCAGAAGAAAGCCCCCGACATGGTGACTCTCCAATAGCCCAATCCTACACATGGACCGGGAATCCCCTTTGTTTCAAGCATGCAAAGAAAGGGGGGGAAAGAGATGGGGGATTAAAATAGAGAAAACCCAAGTGGGTTAGGACAGAGAAGAGAGAGGGGGGAAGTGCAGAAATTTAAATGGAGAACTTACCTTGTATCTTGTTTATTTTGCGCGCCTTGCTTTCTTCGGTCTTCATCTTGATCTTCGTCTTCAATCTTCAAGAACCGCCTTCAAGCTTCAAACTTTAGATTGCAACTCTTCAAGTCTTCGAAGGAGGGTTAAAGGCTAGTGTATGAGTATATGGAGATGTGTATGAGTGTGTAGAAGACTAGGGTTTGTGTATGGTGGCTAGGGTTTGGGAAACCTAAGGAGGCTAGGGTTTATGGAGTGCTCGAGCTCTGTATATCGAATTATATGATTTTTGGTTTGAGTTTGCGGATCCTTTTCACGTTGGAGGAGGCTTTGTATTTATAGAGGCTGGACGACACTGGCACCTGTTGCAGTGACGCCAGGCCAAATTTTACACTGGCGCCACTAGGAGTGGCGCCAGGCCATTTTTTTGCTTGGCGCCACTATTAGTGGCGCCAGCCATTTAGGAAATGTTTAAGGTCGGCAAGCAACGTATCTTTGACTAGATTTGGGTGCCTGTACTAGTGACTACCATGCAATTTTAGCCTGGCTTCACTAGGACTGACTCCGGAAAGTCCGGGAATGATTTGAAGGAGCCGGGAATGACCCAGAAGGCCGAAAAGGAGCAAGAACACTTAAAATAGTGTCCTGAAGGTATTTGACTTAAGAAATGAGGATAAGATGGGTCGGAAAGGTTGACCGGGCCTTTAGGGACAAAACGGTCATTTAGACCGGGAAACTACCGGGACAGACTCGGACTGTCCCGGAAGAAGAATTGGGATCTGGAAACATTATTCAAAATGTTCCCAGGGGCTGCCGGTTTGATTCCCAGAGTCGGCGTGGTTGGAAAAGGAGACCGGCCCACCAGAGGCAAAACGGTCATTTTGTACCGGATTTGCCGGAACTGACTTGGAATGATCCGGAAAGATCAGAAAAGGTTGAGAATACTATAAGAAACAATCTCAGGAGATTACCGGTTTGATACCCAGAGCTGGTGTGGTCGGAAAAGGTGACCGGCCCACCAGGGGCAAAACGGTCATTTTGCACTGGATTTGCCAGAGCTGACTCAGAATGATCCGGAAAGGTAGAGGAGGATTGAGAATACTATAAGAAGTATCTTCGGGAGGTTACCGGTCTGATACCTAGAGCCGGTGTGGTCGGAAAATGTGACCGGCCCACCAGGGGCAAAACAGCCATTTGTCACCGAAGTGGGCTAACAGACACTGGTGTTGACCTGGGTTTTGAGTGTTTCTGCCACTCTAACGGTGGTCGTCGTGGCACAGGGGTTTGTTGGCAATTCCCTATATCAACCTATTTGTCAGTATTTTCGCTACTCTAACGGTTTTGTGAGTAGTTTATCTACTCGAATGGTCTTGAGGAATAAACTGTCTCGAGAGAGGGATTGGAAAGGGGACTTACCGTCTTTGAAAAGACGTGCCTAGATTGGAACCGTCTCGAGGAATAAACTGTCTCGAGAGAGGGGTTAGAAAGGGGTCTTATCGTCTTAAAAATGACGTGCTTGGATTGGAACCGTCTCGAGGAATAAATTGTCCCGAGAGTGGGATTGGAAAGGGGTCTTATCGTCTCCGAAAAGACGTGCTTGGATTGGAACCGTCTTGAGGAATAAACTGTCGAGAGAGAGGGATTGCAAATGGGTTTTATCGTCTTCGAAAAGACATGCCTGGATTGGAACCGTCTCGTGGAATAAACTCTCTCGAGAGTGAAATTGGAAAGGAAAGGACAATGCCCCTAAGGGCATTTTGGTCATTTTGCCTCTATTTGGGCCTGGTGGGCCTGCGAAGCGATGGATAGACGGGATTTGGACTTAGAAAATCGATTTCGATTGGAATACGCCCACAATGACTTGAAAACAAGTTTGGACAGAGTGTAGACTACCGAGCGGTCAAAAATGGGGTGCTTACAACGGGTTCTCAACCCTAAGGATTCATGGCATGCATAGAACCATATCTCGAGAGAGGCCCAAATCTCTCTCAGTCCATGGAGGCGGGATTGCCCAAATAAGGAAACATCAACCGGCCCACGTCGAAGAGGTATTGTATTACATAATAGGGGCAAAACCCCACATCTAAAATGGACTTCTCATCATGCCTAGAAGAAGGGGCCTTCATAGGACATGCATCGCATAGAACCTCCAACTCCATATGCTAGTTGCATTCTATTTTTCTTTTTCTTTTTGTAGGTCAGAGAGCACAACCGAATTCATGGAATCCCTCTAGTACCCCACCAAGTTCAAACTCATGGAAGGATGAGCCTAGTTGTTAGAAGAGGCCGAACCTACAACAGGGAGCAATAAGAACTAACCATCCATCAACAAGACGTTACCTCCACATCATGTCGTGACAACCACCGTCCATGCAAAAGGGGGCTTCACCGTTTGCAAGAGTCCTATCAGACCCGTGCATTGCTATAAAAGAATCTCTTAACTTCCGAATGCATGCCAAACACTGCAAAAGATCTGTCAATTCGCCCTCCGTCGTTTGGTGATACACCCGGGGAATGAAATAGCAAAGCAGTCAGCACAATTTCAAAACCCTATTGAGGGTTCTCACCAAGAGGCCCACAAGAAAAGGGAGGTTTTTATAAAATTCGTCTGTTTTCTTTTTATCTTTCTATTTCTTGCATATCTTGTTTAAATGAACACTGCATGCCATGTAATCATGTTTTTAAATGAAAATAGGTAGTTTTCAGTTTATCCCCTTTGTCTCATACTCTTGTGGATGAATATTACTTTTAGGGATTCTTTTCCATTTGGTAAATGACTTAACTTAAAGGATGAGATAGCATTGGCAATCCATTCAAAGGGGGGTTAAGACCTTTGATAAACAAAGAGAGAGTGAGAGATAGGAAGGAGATAGTGTGGAGTTCATTAAAAAGGTGACACTTGCGTGATATCCTGGATAAGCAATGGGCAGCCGAGTACTCAAAATGATGAGAAGCCATTGTTTTATTTTTTCCAAATAAACACTATCCTTTGCTCAGCCCACTAGAGCCATCAGTGATCTCTTTTCAGATATCCCCAAACCTATAACCATCCCCCACACTGGGGTAAGCACAGAGTAGTTGATTTGGCAGAAACACACTATTTTTTAGAAACATTGTCTAAATTTTGTATAAAGGCTTTATGGACTAAGCAATTTAACTTGAAGTGATGAAATGCCCTTATTTCTTCTGTCATACACAAACAAATCCCTTTGCAAAACCCACTTGAACCAGTTACTTTCCTTAAGAAAATCGACCAGATGATCACCGTCCAAACTGGGTTAAGGCAAAAGTCATAGGTAAGAATTAATGAGAAACGGTGAAAACGGTGATTTCCAAGAAGATATAATGAGCAATGATGATGAGCAATGATGAAAGGGTGATTTCCAAGACGATATAATGAGCAACGATGAAACTAGTGATCTTCAAGAAGTTATGGCGTTAAAGGCATCTCTAATTAAGAAGGTATTGTGTTCATGGGGATCTTCAAAAGAAGCTACTGTCATCTCAAAATATAAATGAAAAAGTTGGCATCTCCAAAAGTCGACTTAGCAACAAATTTCTTGATGAAAGAAGGATCTTAAATTAGAAGTCAGAAAGTGATCTAGAAGAATAACAAGAGTCTGAAGAAAAGAAGAAAGTAGTGAATGGAAGTTAAGTTGCCAAAGGTGATCATTGGTCTTTCAAAACCCCACAAGTGATAATGTTTGAGCCTTTTTACCCTTTTCATTCATAAACCCCTTAACCTAGCCTACATTACGATCCAATTAAAGTCCTCTCTAATCGATGAAATTGCTTAGTCTAAATAAGCCTAAACAATACCAAGACAAGTAGGATAAGAAAAGAGAACTAAGGAGGAATGTAGGGGCAATCTCATGTTCCAAAGTGTGCTTAGATAGTTTTTGTTTAAACAACCCATTAAAAGAAAATCTTTAAGCCTAAATATCCTTTCATTTCTTGCAACCCCTAAACCCAGCCTGCATTACGGTCCTAAAAGAAGTCTTCTTGGATTGAGGGCTTAGCTGTTTATTACTCTACAAAGGGCATGCGAGTTGTCGCTCTAGCCATGATGGCATTTTGGAAATTTGAGAGAGAAAACCAAGTGAGATCAAAAAAATCCCAAACAGTAACCTTGTAGAAAGTATGGATAGAATAGCAAACTGAAAGGTCAAAATCCCTGGAGAATGGTGCAAATGCTATCATACCCCGATGAGAATAGGAAAAAACTAAATGGGGCAGAATTCTAGAATGGAAACAGAATCTTGAGAGTATAAGCCCTAGGGCAATCCTGGGATATTTTTTGTAAATAGCTTATATACATGTATTACTAATGCATCCTTGGCATGTATAATCTGTACATCTATTTAAATTTATGTGTAGGTTGTATCTATTCATGCATTCATAAAAAAGCATGGCATGCATTCAATTTCATTCCTGTATGTACATTCATCCAAAAGTAAAACATGCATTAAATTCCATTCTTATATGAACCTGTGCATTCATAAAAGATATATACATAAATGAAAAAAAGAAAGCAGGACATGCAAAATAAGTCATATATCTAATTCCATGTGCATTCATAAAAACAAAATAATAAATAAATAAATAAAAAGAGTATAATATGCATTCACCCCTTTACCTGTGCATTTTTTAGAATTGGCATAAGTAAATTATTTTTGTACAAAAAATAACTCTATTTCTCAAAATAGGAAACAGGGAATGAGGTAAAACACAAAAAGAAGCTAAAGTCACCATTCAGACATCCCTAGCATCGGCACACACCTTAGAAAGCTCGAATTTCCATAGCCAACAAGAAACAGAGAATAGGGCAATGGCTCCCCCTCGACCTCCCCAATCAAATGACTTCTCACTCGAGAAACTATGTATGTTGAGAAGGGGGAGTAACGAATAAGTGTCTGATCGCTCAAAGCTGGAATAACGAAGCATATATTTGGAAATAAGCATCAACAGTCTGCTGGAATCTCGTAAGACTCACAAAGGTCTCCCTTATAATCATGGGAGCATAAGAATGCCCCTTACAAATCAGGGCCAATAGTGCACATAGTCGACAGTCAACTAAATCATCTCCTCGTGGGAACACCGAGTAGTTCAAAAGAAGCAGGGCCAGAGCAACCATATAGGAAACAGACCAATCCTGGGAAGTGTGCCAATCACCTGAGTGGGCTCACATACTCGTAGGGAACTCAAAGCGAGAAAAGAGGAACTCTGCTGGAACGTAAGGAAACTGGGACAAAGAAGAAGATGAAAGAACTACACGTCTGAGTCCAAGCTGGGACGAGACCACTGTAATACAACCATCCGGAAAGAGGGGTCTTACGATGTCGGCAGAATCATCTCGGAAACTAAGAAAAAATCCATACTCGTGAGGGGTAGGGGTAAGCTCGCACTCCCCAAAGTAGAAAAGAGATAAGCCAGGTTGCCAAAAGGGAATCACTGCCTCCATGAACCCGAAAATAAGCTACACTGATAGGAGTGAAGCCACCCGACCAAAGGACCGGCGAAAGATATCCTGCTCGTCTGGAGAGTAACTGTCATGCCAAGCTCTCAATTGACTCAAAATCATGTCTGTCATCCTGAAAAGGTAAGCCAAGGTAAGAGGTTTTAATCTACTGTACATGCAGATAAACAATGATAACATAAAGTAAATAAAAAATAATCATAAAAAGATTTCAAATGATAAATCAAAACGAATTTTCTGCACCTTTTGATTTTCCAACTTCAAGTCAAATCTCAAAGGTTTTCTGTCTTTTTCCTTCAAAAAGATTTTATTTTTAAACCTTTTCCAACTATTTCCCTAATTTCAAAAAATGTCGACAGAGTTTCATTTAAAAATGGTTCCTACAACACCCACAACATCAACACAAAACACAAACCGTGCACTTTACCACGTTACAATCACATGACATTAGCATCCGCGCACACTTTTTAATTTTTCAAAATTTTTAAAACACATTTTATTTTTCAATAAATCAATGGTTTTCAAAGTTATCCTAAAATTTCTCAAAATCATTTCAAATGTTTTCTAAAATATTCTTACATTTTTCAAAATTTTAAAATTTAAAAATTTCATCAATTTCCCAATTTTCTTAATTTTCCTAATTTTTTAAGTATTTTTCTATTTTTCAAAAACATCAAAAATTCACCAAGTTTTCAAAAAATCATGAAACTTCACACGGTTGTTAACACACATTTTTCTAAGGCACATGGCATAAAAATCTAGCTAAAAAACCCAATGCCCAAGCCTGTAGAAACAAACCCCTAATTCCTGCAAGAAACCCTCTTCACATAATCACGCAAAATCACTCAAATGCAATCAAACAAGCACCAAAATGCAAAAAAAACATCACTATAATATTCAAAACATATCAAAACATTAATTTCCATTGTTCACATGACTTAAACAAAGTTCTACACATTAAAATCAACTTAGGGTAAAAAATTCACCTCTTGAAGTTCTCCGACTAAATCTTCTCTTCCAGCGACGAGGTCTACTTCTAGCAATCACCTGTGATCCCTAAGAAGTGCACCTTCCAATGTCTAGGTTGGTTCCCTCACAAACACTCTTGATATTTCAAAAATCCTTCAAATCCCGCAAGTGTTCGAACCAAAAAATTTTCTAGTTTTGTTCCCAGGCTTGGCGCCACTAGCAGTGGCGTCAAGCCAAATTTAACAAGGGCGCCACTTCTAAATTTTGGGCAGCTTTGCCCTTTTTCCCGCCAAACTCGATTTTAAAGGCCTTTTGGGGCCAATATTCAATTCTACAATCCCGTCTTCCAAAATTTCCAAAGTCCGTCCTTCCGACCGCCTCACGGTCAACATGGGACTCTTACTCTATCATTTTATGTCTTCGACAAGCAAAGACAGAAAAAGAGGGGCAATTGTAAGCACCCCATTTTTGACCACTCGGCAGTCTACAGTCCGTCCAAACTTGAGTTCAAGTCAATGTGGACATATTCCCAATCTAAATCAATTTTCCCAAGTCTAATACCGTCAATTCATCGCTTTGCGAGCCCACCAAGCCCAAATAGAAGCGAAATGACCAAAATGCCCTTCGGGGCATTGTTCGGTCCAATTCCAAATCAGGCACGTCTTCTTAAAGACGGTAAGTCCCCTTCCAATCCCGTAGGCGCATTTTCCTGAAGACGGTAAGTCCCTTTTTCAATTCCAATTCCAATCCCTCTCTTGAAAAAATTGATTCCTCGAGATGGTAAGTCTATCCTTTCCGGTATGTTTTTTGAAGAAAGTTTCTTTAGAACGGTAAGTCCCTTAAAACCCGTTGACCAGGATAAAATTCCAAGTCCCCGAGATGGTAAAACGGTCCACCTTTGGTGCCTGCTACCCCGCCAATGCATAAATGTCCATTTCGACATGCCTTCAGAGCAAGTTGATTCTCAGGCGCTAAGTCCCTTTAGCAGCTTCCCAGGATCAGACAGTCTCGGGAATGATCGCGAACCGTCAGAGTAGCTGAAGTACTCGTAAACATTACAACGGTCAAAGTAACGGAAATACTCACAAACAGGTCTATATAAGGAATTTCCAACAAACCCCGGTATCGTGGGATCACCGTCAGAGTGGCGGAAACACTCAAAACCCAGGTCAACACTGGTGCTTGCTAGCCCACTTCGGTAAAAAATAACCAAACTGCCCCTAGGGCCATTTCCGGCACGTTTCTCAAGAAAATACCTAAGTCCTTAGAACGGCAATTCTACCCTTCCAAGATTGTATTAAAAGCAATCCGGCATGATTAGGTGCCTTCTAGTCAGTTTCGGGCCAATTCCGAGATGTTTTGATCAAGATGACCATTTTATCCCTAGGCATCCGAACGCTCGAGAATCACACCGGCTCTGGGTATGAAACCAGTAACCTCCCAAGAATGCTTCCTATAGTATTCTCAACCTTTCCTTATCTTTTCGGATCATTCTGAGTCAATTTCGGCAAACCCGGTGCAAAATGACCGTTTTACCCTTGGTAGGCCGGTCGCCTTTTCCAACCACACCGACTCTGGGTATCAAACCGGTAGCCTTTGGGAATATTCTAAATAATTTTTTCAAATCTTGAGTCTTCTTCCGGGATATGTTGAGTCCGTCTCGGCAGCTTTCTGGCCCAATTGACCGTTTTCCCCCTAATGGCCCAGTCATTCCTTCCGACAATTCTTCTCATCCTTTTTCAATGCTAATACCTTTGGGACCTTATTCTAAGGGTTTCTGCCCTTTTCGGCCTTCTGGGTCATTCCTGGTCCCTTAAATAATTCCCGGACCTTCTGGAGTCACTCCTAGTGAAGCGAGGCTAAAAAATGCATGGTAGTCACTAGTACAGGTGCCCAAATCTTCTCATGATACATTGCTTGCCGACCTTAAACTTTTCTAACTGGCTGGAGCCACTACTAGTGGCTCCAAGCCAATATTTGGCATGGTGCCACTCTTAGTGGCGCCAGAAGGATTTTTGGCCTAGCGCCACTACAATAGGCGCCAGGTCATTCCTCTCTCTACAAATACAGAGCCTCCTCCAGTGTGAAATAGGTCCGCAAACTCAATCTAAAAACCCTATTCTTCGATATACAGAGCTCATAACCTCCTTAAACCCTAGCTTCTTTAGGTTTTCCAAACCCTTGCCACCTGTACACACATACATCTCTATACACCTATACACTAGTCTCAAAACTCTCCATTGAAGGCTTGGATTGCTGCAACTACAAAGCTTTGAAGATCAAAGACAAACTCTTGAAGACTGAATCGAAGACCAAAACAAAGCAAGAAAAGCAAAGCGCGCAAAGCAAAGCAATATAAACAAGACACAAGGTAGGCTTTCTCTTTAAGTTTACACATCTTCCTCCTCTTTTCTCTCTCCTAACCCACTTGGGTTGTCTTCTATTTTAATCCCCCATCTTCTTCCCCACTTTCTCTGCATGCTTGAAACAAGGGACTTCTCAATCCATGTGTAGGATTAGGCTATTCGAAGGTCACCATGTCGGGGGCTTTCTTTTAGCCTAATCGGAGACCACGTGGGTTCGGCCCCCTTGATTATGTGGTGAAGCTTTTAACCTTGTATGTTCACGACCCCAACTTGCATTGTGCATATCATGATCTTGCATTCTTCCAAAATTCATTTTCAAACTCCTTTCCAAAAGCTTGCATCAAAACTGTTTTCAAAACTTGCATCAAAATCTTGTTTTTCAAACCTTGTTTTCAAAATCACAATCTTAAGGTGGTTCTAGTCTTTCCATGGCTAGGGTTGCTTCAGGAAAGTGTTAAATTTAAAGTGACTAATATGGTCCATATTGTCAAAATCTTGTTATTTTCAAAACCACTATCCTAAAGTGGTCCTAACCTTCTTATGGTTAGAATCATTTTAGAAAAGTGAGATATTTTATATACTTTCTAAAAAAACTCTTTCCAATTTTCTTTCCAAAATTGTTTTCAAAAACTCCCTCCAAAAATCTATTTCTCAAAACTTCTAAAAAATTCCTTTCCACAATGCTTTCCTCAAAGTTCACTTTCAACAAACGCTCCTTACGTTTCTTTCTTAAAAACTCTTTCCAACAATCTCCATCCAAAAATTCCCTTCCAAAAACTCTCTCTTCAAAACTCCCCTTCTAGAAACTCCTCTCTAGGATTTCCTTCCAAAAATCTTCCTTTCCAAAAACTCATTTTCCAAAAATCTCTTTTCTTAGAGTCCAAGTTAAGCCCTAGATCCCACAATTATGAAACCCTAATTTCTTTTCCCAAAAACATGACTTTAATTTTGGCCTCAAAACCTAGGTCTCCAAAACCTCTTGTTTTCTACATCAAAACTATACATATTTCCAAAACCTCTTTTCTACATGAAAACTATAGTCTTCCAAATCTAGGGTTTCTAAAATTCCCTTTCCAAATCCACGTCAAATCAAATCTTCCCTTTAAGAAACTAAATCCAATCTTCTACTTAGGAATCTAAATCCTATCCTCTGTTTTTGGAAACAAAATTAAAACACTTCTTTTAGAAACAAAATTCCATCCTTTGATTGAGGAAATAGGAATCTCAATCCTTCCTAAATCTAAATCTTTCCTAACTCAAACCTTTTCTAAATTTAAGAATTACTAAAACTCAAACTTTGAATCTTTCTAAAATTCTAAACTTTCCTAAACTTCAAATCTTTCCAAATCTAAACCTTTCTAAACTCAAAACTTTCTTACTTTCAAAACTTCCCTATTTCAAAACATTCCAAATTTCAAAACTTTCCTAATTCGAAAACTTTCCTAAATCAAAACTTTCCTAAATTGAAACTTTCCTAAGCTGAAACTTTCCTAAAACGAAACTTTCCTATTTTGAAACTTTCTTAAATCAAGACTTTCCTAATTCGAATGCTTCCTAAATCCAATCTTTCCTAATCTTCCAAACCCTTCCAAGTCAAGTGAACTCTTTCTTAAACCTCTAGTCTTTCCTAAATCCAATCTTTCCTAAGTCTAGGTTTCTTAAACCTCAATCTTTTCAAAACAATTCCAAATTCCAATTTCCAATATTCTATTCTAAGTTCAAATCAAATCCTTTTTCCAATCAAAATCTATTTTTCAAATCATACATTCTATCTTCAATCAAACTCTTGTCTGAACTACGACGAACCTGATTACTCTAAAGGGATACGTAGGCAACCCTTATGAGTGCGGTCACAACCTCTTTCAAATCTCCAATTCCATAATCTTCTTCAAGTTTTCAATTTCCTAATCTCTTCCAAGTTTCCAATTCCATGATCTATTCCAAATTTCTATTCCCAAATTTCGATTTCCAATTTCTAAAACTTTCCAATTTCAAATCTATCTTTCCAAATTGCTTTTTAAATCAAAACAATTTCTTTTCAAATCTCTTTCCAAATCTATTTTCCAACTTTCTCTCTTGCAATTGCGTATCATGCATCATTCTTTTCAAAATTATTTTTTGAAGTGAATAGGATTGGACATTTGTTAGTTGAAGACTCTCATAGGTGAACCTAGGGTAAATAGACATGTAGGTACCGCAAGGGTGGGTAAGGGTGATGGCTTAGTGCATCTTCCCTACACCTAACCAACCTCCAAATCTAGGATCACTGTTTTCAATAGACCAAAACTGAGTTATTTTTCAAAAAAGGGCTTAAATATTTTTCAAAGGTTGCTAAATAACCTGTTTTCTTAAAAACCCTCTCTTGAGGTAATATTTTGAAAATCGTTTTCAAAAACCCTAAGTGTAGTATTCGGATTGCGCATAGTTTTTAGGTGACCTAATTCACCTGAATCAACTTAGGTGGCGACTCCAAAAATTTTTTCTAGAAGCCCTTTATTCAAATCTATTTTCAATTCAAGCCTAGTCGCACTCATTCTTTTAGGAGGGTGAGTTCTAACGAGAGATTATAGTATTTTTCCCACTTATGTGTGTATTCCTCAAGTGTAAAAAATCTGGGCGCGACAATGGTGAAAATTGGAGATTTGAAAAGATTGTGGAATTAGAAATTTTAAAGTGGTTGTGACTGCACCCATGAGGGTTGCCTACGTACCCCTTTGTTGGGAATCAGGTAAGTCGTAGTTCGGATAAGAGTCCGATTGAAAATAGACACTTTGAGCTTTTTGAAAAGTTTAACTTGAAAAGGTTTGATTTGAACTTTGAATAGAAGATTAGAAATTGAACTTGAAATTGATTTTAATTTGAAATTGAACTTGAGGATTTGAAATTGATTTTGATTTAAAAATACTAAAATTTACTGGAGAATTTGGACTTAATTTGGAAAGATTGAGTTGAGTTTTGAAAATATCTTGACTTGAATTGAAAATCATCTTTGCTTAGAAAAGAGCCTTAGAAAAGAGTGAAAACTTCCTAACTTTAGAGTTAGGGTTAAACTAGGGTTTAGACCTCCTAGGGTTTAGGTAACCTAGGGTTGAAGCATGCAATTGAATTGGAAAAACATGATTTGAACTTGAGAGGTTCGATTTTAGAGAGTGGGATTTTGGGAAAGATTTGGAAAAGATTTGATTTGATTTAGAAACACTTGATTTAGAAAAGACTTGTAAAGATTTGACTTGAATATTTGATTCAAAGGAATTTAGGAAAGATTTGATTTTGAAAAGTTTTGAATTAGGAAAGTTTCAAAATAAGAAAGTTCCATTTAGGAAAGTTTCATATTAGGAAAGCTTTCAAATTAGGTAAGTTTTCAAATTAAGAAAGAGTTGATTTTGGAAAGATTTGGATTAGAAAAGTTTCATTTAAGAAAGATCTTGATTTAAGAAAGGTTTGAACTTAGTAAGATTTAAAATTTGGAAATAAGATTTGAAAATTTAAAATTAGGAAAGTTTAGAATTTGAAAAGATTTGATATGTTGAATTTAGAAAGTCGAGATTTGGAAGACTTGGAAGTTTGAAATTAAGAAAGATTTGAAACTTTGAATTTAAGAAAGATTGAAATTAGGAAATATTAGAATTAGAAAATAATTGATTCCTATTTCCTAAAGTAGAAGATTGGATTTTATTTTCAAAAACTAATGATTTGATTTTGTTTCTAAACTTGGAGGATTTGATTGACATGGAATTAGAAATGTTGAGTTTTGGAAATCTTGAATTTTGAAAATCTATGATTTGGTAGGAAAAGAGATTTTGGAAACCTATGATTTGAAGCAAAATAGGAAGTCATGATTTTAAGAATGAAACTAGGGTTTTCTAAACATGGATTCTAGGCTTGACTTGGACTCTAAAATAAAGAGCTTTTATAAAGTGGATCTTTGAAAAGAGTTATTTAGGAAATAGATTTTGGAAAAGAGTTTTTAGGAAGTAGATTTGAAAAGAGTTTTTGGAAAGAAGATTTGAAAAACAATTTGGAAAGAGGTTTGAATATGGACTTTTGCAAGTTTCTTGAATATCTCACTTTCCTAAAATGATTCTAATCATGAAAAGATTAGAACCATTCTAGGGTTGTGATTTTGAAAACAACTAGGATTTAAAATATGGACCATAATGATCACATTGAATATCACACTTTCCTAAAACAACCCTAACCATGGAATGGCTAGAATCATCTTAAGATTGTGATTTTGATGAAAACAATTTAGGGTTTACACCCAAAACTTTGGACCTTGATAGGCACATTGAATGTAACACTTTCCTAAAATAACTCTAACAATGGAATGACTAGAATCATCTTATGAGTGTGATTTTGAAAACAAGTTTGAAAGATGAGATTTTGAATACAAGTTTTGAAAGAGAGTTTTGACGCAAGTTTAAAAACAATTTTGAATGAATGTAAGAATATGACATGCACAATGAAATAGGGTCATGAACATACAAGGCTAGGCTTCACCACATAATCAAGGGGGCTGAACTTATACCATCAAAGGTTGAATTTGAAGAAAGCCTGCAGCACAGTGACCTTCAACAATTCTTCCCAGGCATGAACTGGGGAGTTCCTTGTTTCAAGCATGCAAGAAGGAGAGGTAAAAGATGTGGATTAAAATAGAAGAAAACTCAAGTGGGTTCGAAGGGAGAAGAGAGAGGGGGAATTATATAAAACTAAATAAAAAACCAACCTCGTATTCTTCTTGCTTTGATTGCTTGGTTTGGTTTGCTTTTCTTAAATCTTAAGTGTTTTGAAGTTGCAGCACTTGAGTCTTCAATAGGTGCTTAGAGGCTTGTGTTTGAGTGTATGTGGTGTACAGAGGCTAGGGTTTGAGTGTATGAAGGCTAAGGCTTGAAAAGACTTGAGAGAATTAGGGTTTGGAGAGACTTCGAGCTCTGATTTCAAAGAGACAAAGTTTCTAGATTGAGTTTACGGACCCTTTTTATGCAGGGGAGGGTTTGTATTTATAGGCAACTAAAATGACCTTGGAACTTTTCTAAGTGGTGCTAAGGTAAAAATTCCATTAGCACCACTCCTAGTGGCGCCAGGCTATTTATTAGCTTGGCGTCACTTAGAAAAGTTTTTAAGGCGGCAATAAACATATCTTTTGACTTTTGGGACACAAGGCAAAAGATTTGGATGCCTGTCCTAGTGGCTATCATGCAATTTTTGACTTGGCTCCACTAGGACTGACTCCAAAAGGCCTGAGAATGATCTGAAAGGTTTCGAGTAACCAGACTTAGCCAGGAATGGACAGGAACCCTCGAGGGAGTGTTCCAGAGGTAACTGTCTTGAGAAACAATGTTAGAATAGTTGAAAATATTGCCCAGCCTGCCAAGGGCAAAACAATCAGTTGAACAAAAAAAACTCCAAAATGGACTTAGAGTGACTCGTGAGAAGGCTTGAAGGTTGGAAAAACTATTGAGAGTGTTCCGAGAAGTTCTCGATTTGATACCTAAAGCCGGTGTGGTTAGAAATGGCGACCGGCCCACTAGGGGTAAAATGGTCATTCTGCACCAGCTTACTGGAATAGACTCATAATGATCTAAAAAGGTGCAGAAAGGTTAGGAATACTATTAGAAGCATCCTCAAGAGGTCATTGGTTTGATACCTAGAGTCTGTGTGGTTCTTGGAGGTGACCGGATGCCTAGGGGCAAAATGGTCATTTTGACCGAATAGTCTTGAAATTGATTTGGAATCGACTAGAAGGCATTTGAACATGCTGGTTTGTCTTTGGGACAATCTTGGAAGGGTGGCATTACCACTCTGAGGACTTAGGTACTTTCTCGAGAAGCATGCCAGAAGGGCCCAAGGGGCAGTTTGGCTGCCTTTCACCGGAGTGGATTAGCAGACACTGGTGTTGACTCGAATTTTGAGTGTTTCTGTCACTCTGATGGTGTATGATGAGTTAGTTTCCAAATGTATCTTGTCCTTTGGTAAACATGTCATGGCCAAGAGGCATGTTCGGTCCTGTGACATAGGGGTTTTGTTGGCAATTCCCAATATTGACCTGTTTGCGAATGTTCCTGCCACTCTAACGGTTGCGATGTTTGTTAGTGTTTTCATCACTCTAATGGTGTGTGTTCATTCCGATGACTGCCTGATCTCGAGAATCTGCTAGACGGTCTTATCGTCTAAGGGATTAACTTTTTTAAAAGACGTGCCGACTAACGGACATTCAACATTGGCGGGCTAGCAGGAGCCAAAAGTGAACCGTTCTACCATCTCGGGGACTTGGGTTTTGTCCCGGTCGACGAGTTTGAAGGAACCTATCATTCCGAGGAGTTTTCTCAGTTAACGTGCTGGATTAGATGGACTTACCGTCTAAAGGATTAACTTTCTCAAAAGGCGTGCCAGATTGAGGTTGATTGGTTTGGACTGGAATTAAGGTTGAAATAAGGACTTACCATCTCTAAGAATACGTGCCAACTGGAATTGGACCGAGCAATGCCCCAAGGGCATTTTGGCCATTTTGCCTTTATTGGGCCCAGTGGACCCCCGAAGTGATTGATTGACCAGATTGAGTCTGAAAAACTAATTTGGACTTGAATGTGTCTGTGTCAGTTCGAATGTGAGTTTGATAGGACCGGAGACTGCCAAGTGGGCAAAAATAGGGTGCTTAAGGCAGAAAACCATAAAGTAAGAGTCCCATGTTGACTATGAGGCAATCAGAGGGATTGAAGTTGAAAAGTTTTGAAGACTGGAGTAGTTAGAATTTTGAGTTTGAAAACTAGATTGTCTCAATTTTTGAAATGATTTTGAAATTCAAGCTGATTGTATGAAATGATTTTAAAATCGCTTTCTAAAATGGATTAATTTTGATTAGAAACCTTTTGAAACTTGGAACAAAACTTTTGAGGAAAAAGTTTAAAAACCTAGAATTTTGAAAATAGGGTTTTTGATATGATAGCTTGAAAACTCGAAAAATTTGAAAACGAGACTTTTGAAGGAAAAAGCTCAGGAAATCTATGAAATCTTTTTGAGAAGGAAATTTTTGAGAGGGAGAAAGTTTGAAAATAGTTGGAAAATTTTTAAGGACGAACCTTTTAGAGGGTAAAGCTCAGGAAACTCAAAAAATGCTTTTAAGATTAAACGTTTTTTTAAGGAAAAAGTTTTGGAAAATCAGAGAAATGATTTCGAAATGAAACCTCTTTTATTTATTTATTTATTTATTATTTTATTTTTATATATATTTTTTTTTTGAAGGAAGGAGTTAGAAAACCTAAAAAGGTATTTTTGAAATCAAACCTTTTGAAGGAAAAGAATGTTTGCCCAAAAGGCAACCCAAGAGGGGGGTGAATTCGGTTTTTCGAAGATTAATAGTAATTAAGATTAATTAAAATTAATCTAATCATTTAATAGTGATCAATCTATATATAATGCAATGTAATCAAAAGAAAAATTGAAAACAGAGCAATAGAAAGAACACAAAGAATTACCGAGGTTCAACCATAATCCGTGGTCTACGTCCTCACCCCAAGATCCCCTTGAAATCTTCCTCCATTATGTAATCTCCAATTGCAGATGGATGCTGATTGACGAAGTGCTCAGCTCACTATTGATACAAGAACTTCTTCCCAAGTTCTTCAGTCACCAAGTGATTTTGTCCAAGCTCCACTCAAACTTATAAAGTTTTACTTCAACAAGAGAACTCTCAAACTCTCACTTACAGGTGTATAAAGATATACAAACGATTTTACAAACTCTCTAACAAAAGTGGATAGTACAATAAAAGCTCACACAATGAAGACAAGAAGAATGTTCAGATTTTTCAGTTTGATCAGTCAGTAGATGTTTGTTTCTTGTGTCTCTTCTTACATAAATGCAATTGGAAGCTTGTATATAAACCCCTGTATTGATTTTGTCTATTGGAGGTTGTTGGGGCTCATTTAATGCAAGTCTAGTCCGTTATAACGTTAGAAAAATTAGCCGTTATTTCCCAGGGGTTGATACTAGGCTTTAATGTATCGACTCATCTGGTCTGCATTTTCCAGATGTTGTCCACTGTCTCCAAGGGTTAACTCTTCATTTCCATGAGTTGACTAATTGATCATTTTGTCTTCATAGGTTGATTCTTCATTTTCATGAGTCGACTCTTTGCACATAAATCTTGCTTCTATCTTTATGAGGCGATTATTTATATTTATGGGTCAACTCATTGATCATTTGGTCTTCAACTTTTTGCTTCTGTCTTCATGGGTTGACTCTTCATTTCCATGAGTCGGCTCATTGCCCAGATATCTTCATTCTGTCTTACAATGATCAAGTTCATCTTCAGCAATATTATAGGATCTTCAAGAAGTCTTCTTTTTGGGGTATGACGATCAATCAAAGTCTTTAACTCATCAAGATTGTCTTCTATTCAATTTAGATTGAATCGATCATTTGATATTCATCTTTTCTTGACTTCCAAACTGTCGGAGCATCATTCAATCAATGTTGATCTCTTCTTCTCTATTGTTGAACTTTCTCTTTCATTGTAGAGCTTCCTCTTTTATGTAGAGTTTCAAAATGCTTCCTTGCCTATTTCTTCTCTTTGCTAGTAATTCTTCTTTCTTCTTTAGAATCACTTCAATGAGAATTTTGTAAGCTTGATGAAGTCTTTTCAAACATATTGTCTTCATTGATTCTTTACATTTCAGAATAATTATTTGCTTGGACTCTTTGTAGAGGTTATGCAATCAAGATGAATTTTCTTCTCAAGCATCCTTCATTAGATTATCTTGAATTTGATTTTTGCACACTTAAAGAAGTCTTCTTTTGAACTTTTTTAATTTCTTCACAATCAAATCATCTTCAACTGATCCTTGCACATTCTAATGATATCTTCAATTTTTTTGGGTGCAAGTCAACTTCATTGAGTCTATGCATACTTGATGAAAGCCTTATTTGAACACCTTCAATCTTTTCGAATGCAAATCATTTGTTTGAAGTAAAAATAGGTGTCCATGCTCTATTTGGTTCATTTTATAACACTTAGAGTCCATTGCTTGATACTGAACTTGTTGTGCATTCACTTTGATTTGTATTAGACTTAAGGTTGAATTTTAAGTCTAAATTATAAAATTTATTAATCTGCACACTAAGTAAATGCATTAGTAAAATAACACAAGGTTTAGTTATCATCAAAATTAACATGGGAATCAACCTTGAGCCAACAATCTCTCCCTTTTTGATGATGGCAAAAACCTTTGCAAAATAAGTTCATATATGATTAAATGAAATGGACAAAGTTGAATGACATACTTGTAGAGAACTCCCCCTTTGTTTCGTAATTAAAAAAAATGATGCTTAAAAGGTAAAGGACTTTTCAAGAACAACTTTCAGGGAGTTTTTGTTAGTTAATTGAAAAACAAATTGAGGGAATGATTCATGTTACTCCCCCTGAGAACATGCTTGATGTTGATTAGTTACCATACAATTCATTTCATATCCATTCAATGCCAATTCATCAAACAATTCATTGTACATTTTAGTTATTCTCCATTTCCTGTCCAATTCTAATACATGTGCAATTCATTTTCCAACAAATACACATTGTTCAATTCTTCAAACAATTCATTGTACATTTTAGTTATTCTTCATTTCTTGTCCAATTCTAATATATGTGCAATTCATTTTCCAACGAACACACATTGTTTAATTCTTCTCCCCAATTCTAGTTTTTGGCTGAGTTTACACTCAATCTTGTCTAGTTCTTCTCCAATTCTTCTCCCCTTTCTGTCAATTCATCAAAAAGAGAAGATAATGGAAATTATAGACATGTACAATAGGAAAAAATATTAAAACAAGATAAATAGTATAAACAGGAAAGCAAACAAGCAATCAAGTTATGAAAGAAATCAATTTGGGCACCAGAACAAACTTATATTTCATTCATTCAAGACTGTGATTATACAAAATGTGTTACAGTTAACATCCACAAAAAGCATGCCACAAAACAAAGCAAAAAAAATGTTATAACAAAACCATAAGTGAGGCAGAATGATGAGGCAAGAGGGAATATGAGATGAAGGAAAGTGAAGGAGGTAGAGGTAGATAGGATGAGGAAAGAAGAGTCTAGTGAGCATCAGATTCAGTGGCCGAAGAGTCCTCTTCTCAAGCTTTTTCCCCTTCCTGTGCTTTCTCCTCATTGTCTTCATCTGCTTCATTAACCTCTTCTTCCTCTTCTTCTTCTTCTTCTTCTTCCTCTACAATTTTTGCTTTGTCATTTCTCAATATTTGTACTTCCTTTTTGTGTTCTCTTATCTTTCGTTCGATAAACATCACCCTTGTAGCTGCAAGATCTGCCTTGTTATTCAATTTGTCCATAGATTCCATTACTTGAGTCATAAAATTACTCAAATCCCCTGTACTCTCTTCTAATTCAGAACTCAAAATTCTTTTTGTGCTTCTCTACCTAGAGGTGCTCCCAGATGGAGCCTTTCCTTTTAAAGTACTTTCTCCACCAGTTTTTTTTGGAGTCCACTTCTTATTCTGTAGAATATACCCCCTTCTTTTGAGTGTTTTCTCATTGTATTCATCACTAATGGCCTTGGGGATTCTTTTCTTCTCATTCTTCATATCAATACCAAAATGCTTGAAAACTTTTGTAAAAAAATTCCATAAGGCAAACTGATTTTAGAGATGGTATCCTTGTATATATGATCCAGAATAAACAGAGGCAAGTCAATCCTTGAATTGGTTATGTATGCCCACAAGAAAAATAACTCCTTCTCTGAAACATAATCATACTTTCTAGTTTTGGTAGTAAAAATGGTGCAAATAAAGTGATGAAATAGCCTCAATTCAAGAGGCGCATCAGTAGCAAGGGGTTGTATATTTTCATGCACATCCCTTCCATAGAGAGTTTTTAGTTGATCCTTCCTAGAGACCTTATCTCTATAAACTTCTCTACCAAGTCTGATTCCAAAAATGTGTCTAATTAGCACTCTATCTAAAGTTATGGTAATACCCTTAACATAAGTGTTGATGGTCACTTCTCCAGGTTCCCTTTTAGCATTAGAATAGAAGTGAGCAACCAGGTCAGAGTATACATCATCCCTGAGTGTTGTCAGATATTTCCACCCTAGGTTCCCAAATTTTGCTCCAAATTCGAACTTGTGATGATCAAAGAATTTATAATTTATCCATCTTCCATTGAATACTTTTCTAAGAGAAAAACTCGAATTATACCTTTCTTGAGCTTTGCCCTCACTGAAGTGTAGTTCATTGCATTCCAGAATTGTTGAGGATGAAGTTTCTCCATTCTTACTCTTCTTTCACTTCCTTTTATCCTTGCTAGACTCCCTTTTTGATTTCCTCTTTGGCTCTTTCGAAATAGGGGTTGTTGCTATGACTAGGGCTTTAGACATCTTTTTCGGTTTAGAGGTTTTGGAAGCCATTATAGAATTAAGGAAGAGTTGAGAGAGGTTCGTATGAGGTCAGTTAGGGTTTAGAAGGAGATTGAAATGAAGATTTGTGAAGCTTCGGTGGTGACGGTTGGGCTTTGGTGTGAACAAGGGAGTAGGAGAAAAAAAGAGTGCGGGTGGAAGAGTGAGAGGGAAACTTCGAATGTTTGTAAAGTGGGCTTCGTTAAAGTATATAGGCCCGACTCATGAAGCGACTTATGAACTTGATGAGTCGACACATGCCTGTTAATAAAATAATTTGAGTCCACTGTCATGATGGGTTGACCCATTGAAATGGAGTGACGACTCATACGACCAAACTAGGCATGTCAATTACGAGGAATTGAGAATATGACCTTTTTCAAGTTTTGAGATAAAGAATGTCTTAATATGATCATGCAATGAATCATGAATTCATAAAATGCAATTCACATAGACTATAATCATATTTAAAGCATTGAAGACATAAATTTCACTCAAATTAAACAACTATTACGACATGGGATCACTCATCCCCAATTCCCTTCTTATGATGCAAAAACGATCTTCACTTAATGGTTTAGTAAAGATATCAGCCAATTGTATGTTGGTACATACAAAGTCAAGTTCAATATCACCTTTTTGTACATGATCTCATATAAAGTGATATCTAATTTCAATGTGCTTTGTGCGAGAGTGTTGAACAGGATTTTCAGTCAAGTTTATAGCACTAGTATTATCACACTTAATAGGAATATAATCAAACAAGATTGCATAATCTTCTTGCTGTTGCTTAATCCATAACACTTGAGCACAACAACTGCCAACTATTACATATTCAGCCTCAGCTATGGAGAGAGCAACTGAATTTTGTTTCTTGCTGTACCAAGATACAATCATATTACCTAGGAGTTGGCAAGAGCCACTTGTGCTCTTCCTATCAACTCTACTCCCCACATAGTCAACGTCAGTGTAAGCATTCAAATTAAAACATGTACTCTTTGGATACCATAATCCAAGATTTGGTATGTGCTTAAGATAACGGAATATTCTCTTTGCAGCAATCACATGAGATTCTTTAGGATTGGATTGAAAATGAGCACACAGGCAAAGACTAAACATTATATTTGGCCTATTAGCAGTTAGATACAATAGGGAGCCTATCATGCTTCTATAAAGTTTAGTATCTACTGACTTACCTTTTTCATCACTATCCAATTTTGTTGTAGTACTCATTGGAGTACTTATAGGCTTTGCATATTCTATGCCAAACTTTTTGATCAAGTCCTTGATGTATTTGGCTTGGTTGATGAAGATGCCTTCCTTGAATTGCTTGATTTGAAGTCCAAGAAAGTAGTTAAGCTCGCCCATCATACTCATCTCAAATTCTCCCAGCATATACTTAGCAAATTCTTCACAAAGCGACTCATTAGTAGTACCTAATATAATATCATCCACATAAATTTGCACTACAAGCATATCATTATTTTTTGTTTTAATAAAAAGAGTGGTATCTATTTTTCCTTTAGAGAAACCTTTTTCAATCAAAAATTTGCTCAATCGTTCATACCAAGCCCTTGGGGCTTGCTTCAAACCATAAAAAGCTTTTGTGAGTTTGAAAATATGGTCAGAAAATTTTGGATCTTCAAATCCAGGGGGTTGTTCAACAAAAAGTTCTTTGGTGATAAAACCATTTAGGAATGCACTTTTAACATCCATTTGATATAATTTGAAATATTTAAAACAAGCAAATGCAAGTAGCAACCTAATGGCTTCTAATCTAGCTACTGGAGCATATGTTTCATCAAAATCAATGCCTTCTTCTTGGCTACAACCTTGAGCAACAAGTCTTGCCTTGTTCCTCACAATAACTCCGGACTCATCTATTTTATTGTTAAAGACTCATTTAGTTCTAATGACAGGATGATCATTAGGTCTAGGAACAAGGTGCCATACCTCATTTCTTTCAAATTGGTTCAATTCTTCTTGCATTGCATTAATTCAAAATTCATTATTTTCAGCATCATTAAAACACTTAGGCTCTATTTGTGATAAGAATGCAAGATAATTACATATATTTTTTTATAGAGGATCGAGTTCTTACTCCTTGTGTAGGATCACCTAGGATTTGTTTTGTAGGATGGTTCTGCACAAACTTCCATTCTCTAGGTAGACCTTCATTGATTTCTTGTTGACTGGTAGGAACTTCTGTTCCTTCTCTTTCTTTTTTAGGTTCCTCATTTAAGCTTGGTTGAATATCCATCTTTTCCATTTCAGGCTCTAGCTCATCTACATCATTACTTGCAACATTCTTTGAAGAAGGGTTATATTCATCAAAAACAACATGGACTGATTCTTCAACCACTAGAGTCCTCTTATTAAAGACTCTATAAGCCTTGCTATGTGTTGAATAGCCAAGAAATACACCCCCGTTAGATTTTACATCAAACTTGTCGAAGTTGTCTTTATTGTTATTCAAGACAAAGCATTTACATCCAAAATCTCTAAAGTATGAAACAGTTGGTTTCTTATCTTTCCAAAGTTCATAGGGGGTTTTGTTCAAAAATTTTCTAAATAAAATTTGATTCAAAATGTAACAAGCTGTGCTAATAGCTTCAGCCTAAAAATACTTTGGTAAACCATTTTCACAAAGCATGGTTCTACCAATTTCTTCTAAAACTTTGTTTTTTCTCTCAACAACCCCATTTTGTTGAGGTGTTCTAAGGGCTGAAAAGTTATGATCTAAACCATTTTCACACAAAACATTTCAAAGGGTTTGCAATCAAATTTCCCTCCATGATCAGTCCTAATAAAATTTATTGAAAATCTTTTTTCATTTTGAACATTTCTACAAAATTTTGTAAAGAAAACAATTGTCTCATCCTTATAAGCTAAGAAAAATGTCCATGTAAATCTAGAATAGTCATCAACGATAACAAGTGCATATTATTTCCCTCCAAGATGTAAAGTCCTAGTTTGTCCAAATAAGTCCATATGCAATAATTGTAGTAGCCTAGAGATAGTGAGCATATTTATAGATTTGAAAGAAATTTGAGTTTGCTTACCTAATTAACAAGCATCACAAAATCTATCTTTGTCAAATTTTATTTTTAGAAGACCTTTGACCAAATCATTTTTAGAAATCTTTGAAAGTATGCTTATACTAATGTGACCAAGTCTTCTATACTACAACCAACTCTCACCACTATTCATAGCAGCAAGGCATTCTACTTTACAAGAAGATAAATCATTAAAATTGAAAATATAAATATTACCTTGTCTATGTCCAGTGAGGATTGTCTTGTTATCATTAATGTCAATTACAATACATTTAGAAAATTCAAATACAACCTTGCATCCTTTGTCACAAAGTTGACTAATACTCAAAAGATTTTGTTTGAGTCCTTTAACAAGTAATACATTTTCAATAAAGGTAGAGGAATTCTTACCAACACTGCCTATACCAATGATCTTCCCTTTGCTATTGTCACCGAAAGTGACAAGACCTCCATCCTTTGGTGAGAGAGATGTGAATTGTACTTCATCTCCCGTCATATACCTTGAGCATCCACTATCCAGGTACCAATGTCTTTCTTGGATTTGGCTTGAAGGCAAACCTACAAAAGGATTCATCTGACCTAAGGTACCCAAACCATCTTGGGTTCTTGAGAGTTAGTTCTCAATGGTCTTCTAGGGACCCATGCATTGCTAGGAACATCAGATTTTTGTAAAGCATAGCATTTACTAGTAATATGTCCTACTTTATGACAATAAAAGCATGAGACTTGTGATTTTCCAGTTGAAGCATTGAATCTGCCATTTGAAAATTTCTTTCTTTTAAAAGATCAAAGCCAAGACCGACTTTGTTTAGTGAACATTTTTGTTTTCCTAAAATTGCATCCAGTTTTTCTTTTCCATTTACACATCTAAAAAGAGTTGTTTTTAGGCCTTTAACCTTATCAAATAAAATATGATTTTCTTTTGAAGAATCTTTTTGAAAAGAGTTTTTCTTAATCTTATCCTTCAAGGCACAAAGTTCATTTTTCGAAACTCTATTTTCTTTTTGTAAATTTTCATTTTCATCAATAAGAGTAGAAACCATCTTTTTAAGAAGTCCATTTTTTATTTTCATTTTTCTAAATTCACAAATTAGATCATCAAATGCATCTTGTAATTCATTAAAGTAAATTGGGAAGAGTCTGATACCTTACTATTGTCCTCATGAGCCATGAGACAGAGGTTAGCTACTTCTTGTGGTTCGGCTTCTTCTTTGGAGCTTGATTCTTCATCGTCACTCCATGTCATGGCTGCCATGGCCTTCTTCCCTTGATATTTCTTTCCCCTCTTTTTGAGCAGAGGCACTCTGCCTTTATATGGCCAGGCTTCTTGCACTCATAGCATGTAATGTTGGATTCTTTATTAGGTTCTCCTTTGACTTCATGCTTCTTTCCAACTTTCTATCTCTTCTTCATGAATCTTCTGAATTTTCGAGTGATGAGAGCAATTTCATCTTCATTCTCATCACTTGCTAATTCATTATCTTGACTGGTGGATTTGAATGCAACTACCATTTTCTTCTTTTTTTCATCCTCTTGGGCATGCTGCTTTTGTGTAAGCTCATGAGTCATTAGAGAGTCCAAGAGTTCTTTAAGAGATAGGGTGTATAGGTTCGTTGCTTCTAGAATAGTTGTGACCTTAGCTTTCCAAGCTTTTGGCAAAGACCTTAGAATCTTCCTCACTTGCTCATTGTTAGGATACACCTTTCCAAGAGATTTTAAACCATTAATAATGTCGATGAACCTTGTGAACATTTTGGTGATAGACTTATCAGGTTTCATTTTAAATAATTCATAACTATGTACCAAAATATTGATTTTAGATTCTTTAACTTGATTGGTTCCTTCATGTGTGACTTCCAGTCTATTCCATATTTCTTTAGCTGATTCACAAGTGGAGATACAATTGAATTCATTGGGATCAAGTGCACAATATAAAATATTCATGGTTTTAGCATTAGATTGAAGCATTTTCAAATCATCTTTATCCCATTCAGATTCAGGTTTAGGGATACATGTTCGATCTACTCTAGTTGTAGGTGTTTTAGGACCATTTACTATGAGTCTCCATAATTCATAATCTACCGATTGAATATAGATTCTCATTCTATTTTTTCAATAATTGTAATTAGTGTCATTGAACATAGTGTAAGCACCCCATTTTTGACCGCTCGGTAGTCTACACTCCGTCCAGACTTGTTTTCAAGTCATTTTGGGCATATTCCAATGGAAACCAATTCTCTAGGTCCAAATTCCGTCTTTCCATCGCTTCGCGGGCCTGTCAGGCCTAAATAGAGGCAAAATGACCAAAATGCCCTTAGGGGCATTGTCCTTTCTTATTCCAATCCCAATCCCTCTATCGAGACAGTTTATTCCTCGAGACGGTCCGAGTAGCAAAACTACTCACAAAACTGTTAGAGTGGCGGAAACACTCACAAAACCGTTAGAGTAGCGGAAGTACTCACAAAACCGTTATAGTGGCGGAAACACTCACAATCCAGGCACGTCTCTTCGGAGACGGTAAGACCCCTTTCCAATCCCACTCTCGAGACAATTTATTCCTCGAGATGGTTTCAATCCAGGCACATCTCTTCGGAGACAGTAAGACCCCCTTTCCAATCCCTCTCTCGAGATAGTTTATTCCTCGAGACGGTCCGAGTAGCAAAACTATTCACAAAACCGTTAGAGTGGCGGAAACACTCACAATCCAGGCACGTCACTTCGGAGACGATAAGACCCCTTTCCAATCCCACTGTCGAGACAGTTTATTCCTCGAGACGGTTTCAATCCAGGCACGTCTCTTCGGAGACAGTAAGACCCTTTTCCAATCCTACTCTCGAGACAGTTTATTCCTCGAGACAGTTTCAATCTAGGCACGTCTCTTCGGAGACGGTAAGACCCCTTTCCAATCCCTCTCTTGAGACAGTTTTTTCCTCGAGACGGTCCGAGTAGTAAAACTACTCACAAAACCGTTAGAGTAGCGGAAATACTCACAACCCCGTCCGAGTAGCGGAAATACTCCCAAATCATCAACCTCGTCCGAGTAGCGGAAATACTCAACCCCGTCCGAGTAGCGGAAATACTCACACCGTTAGAGTGGCGGAGACACTCAAAACCCAGGTCAACACCCGTGTCTGTTAGCTCACTTCGGTGAAATATGACCAGACTACCCTTAGGACCTTTTCTGAGACTTTCCGATCAAGATGACCCTTTTGCCCCTGAGCATCCGAATGCCCCGGAAACCACACCGGCTTTGGGTATCAAACTGGTAATGTCTCGAGAATACTTTTATAGTGTTCTCAACCTTCCTTTACCTTTCCGGATCATTCCGAGTCAGTTCCGGCCAACCCGATACAAAATGACCGTTTTGCCCCTAGAGGGTCGGTCTCCTTCTTTGACCACACCGGCTCTGGGTATCAAACCGGTAATGTCCCGAGAATACTTTTTATAGTGTTCTCAACATTCCTTTACCTTTCCGGACCATTCCGAGTCAGTTCCGGCAAACCCGGTACAAAATGACCATTTTGCCCCTGGTGGGCCGGTCTCCATTTCCGACCACGCCGGCTCTGGGAATCAAACCGGCAACCTCCCGG
This sequence comes from Euryodendron excelsum, assembly GCA_033060915.1. Taxonomy (NCBI): domain Eukaryota; kingdom Viridiplantae; phylum Streptophyta; class Magnoliopsida; order Ericales; family Pentaphylacaceae; genus Euryodendron; species Euryodendron excelsum. Next base: position 26,640,866 of record CM065385.1, on the reverse strand, counting down.
AACATTCTGAATAATGTTTTCAGATCCCAAGTCTTCTTCCAAGACAATCCGAGTTTGTCCCGGTAGTTTCCTGGTCCGATTGACCGTTTTGCCCCTAAAGGCCCAGTCAACCTTTCCGACCCACCTTATCTTCATTTTTCAAGTCAAATACCTCTAGGACACTATTTTGAGTGTTCCTGCTCCTTCCGGGTCATTCCCGGCTCCTCCAAATCATTCCCGGACTTTCTGGAGTCACTCCCAATGAAGCTAGGCTAAAAATTGCATGGTAGTCACTAGTACAGGCGCCCAAATCTAGTCAAAGATACATTACTTGCCGACCTTAAATCTTTCCTAATTGGCTAGCGCCACTAGTAGTGGCGCCAAGCCAAAAAATGGCCTGGCGCCACTCCTAGTGGCGTCAGTGTAAAGTTTGCCCTAGCGCCACTGCAACAGGCGCCAGGTTTGTCCTCCCTCTATAAATACAGAGCCTCATTTAACGTGAAAAGGGTCTGCAAACTTAACCTAAAAATCCCATATTTCGATATACAGAGCTCGAGCACCTCCAAAACCCTAGCCTCCCTAGGTTTTCCAAACCCTAGCCACTATACACAAACCCTAGCCTCCTATACACACCTATACACCTCCATACACTCATACACTAGCCTTCAACCATTCTTTGAAGACTTGAAGAGCTGCCATCCAAAGCTTGGAGACAACTCTTGAAGATTGAAGACGAAGATCAAGACAAAGACCGAAGATCGAAGACAGCGCGGCGCACAAAATAAAGAAGACATACGGTAGGCTTTCTCTTTAATTTTCTGTATTTCCCCCCCTCTCTTCTCTCTCCAACCCACTTGGGTTTTCTCTATTTTAATCCCCCATCTCTTTCCCCCCCTTTCTTTGCATGCTTGAAACAAGGGGATTCCCAGTTCATGTGTAGGATTGGGCTATTGGAGAGTCACCATGTCGGGGGCTTTCTTCTAGTCTAACCAAAGACCACGTGGGTCCGGCCCCCTTGATTATGTGGTGAAGCCTTAACCTTGTATGTTCACGACCCCAAAATTGCATTGTGCATATCATAGTCTTGCATCTTCCAATATTTGTTTTCAAACTCGTTTTCAAAACCGTTTTCAAACTTGTTTTCAAAATTGCATCAAAATCTCTTTTTCAAAAACTTGTTTTCAAAACCACAATCCTAGGGTGATTCTAGCCTTCCCATGGCTAGGGTTGCTTTAGGAAAGTGTTACATTAAAAGTGACCAATACGGTCCATATTTTCAAATCTTGTTGTTTTCAAAACCGCTTTCCTAAAGTGGTTCTAGCCTTCCTATGGTTAGAATTACTTTAGGAAAGTGAGATGTTTTTACACCTTCTAAAAATTCTCTTTCCAAATCCTTCCTCCTAAAAATCTTTTTTTCAACATACTTTCCTAAAACTCTCCTCTCCAAAATTGTTTTCAAAAACTCCCTTCCAAAATCCATTTTTCAAAACTCCTTTTTTTTAATTCCTTTCCAAAATCCTCTCCTCAAAATTCACTTTCTAAAAACGCTCTCTAGAAATCTTTCTAAAAAACTCTCTTCCCAAAATCTTCCTTCTAGAAATTCTCCTCTAGGATTTTCCCTCTAAAATCTACGTTTCTAAAAACACAATTTCCAAAACTCCTTCTCTTTAAAATCTTTTTCCAAAAACTCCCTCTCCAAATTCACTTTCCAAAAACTCCTCCCTAGGATTTCCCTTCTAGAAAACCTTCGTTTCCAAAAACGCACTTTCCAAAAACTCTTTCCTTGGAGCCCAAGTCAAGCCCTAGAACCCACAATTAGGAAACTCTAAATTTTCTTCCCAAAAACATGATTTTCAAACTTTGCCCCAAACCTAGGTTTCCAAAATCTCTTGGTTTCACATCAAAACTATACATGTTTCCAAAACCTCTTTTCTACGTTAAAATTCCACACTTTCAAAACTAGGGTTTCTAGAATCTCCCTTTCCAAATCCTTGTCAAATCCTATCTTCCCTTTAGGAAACCAAATCAAATCCTCCCGTTTAGGAAACTAGATCCCATCCTCCGTTTTTGGAAACAAAATCAAACCTCCTCTTTTAAAAACAAAATCCAATCTTTTCCTAATCCAAATCTTTCCTAATTCAAATCCTTCCTAAACTTCCACTTTCCTAAATCTTAAGCTTCCAAAACTTGAACATAAAAATCTTTCCTAAATTTTAAAACTCAACTTTCAAAACTTTTCCTAATTCAACCCTTTCCTAATTCTACCCCTTTCCAAATCTTAACTTTCCAAATCTAAATTTTCAAATCTTTCCTAAACTCAAACCTTTCCTAATCACAAGATTTCCTAAAACCCTAAAACTTTCTAAATTTCAAATCTTTCTAAAATTCTAAGCTCCCTAAATTCAAAACTTTCTTAAGTTAAATATTTCTAAACCTAAATCTTTCCAAATTCTAAACTTTCTTAAACTTCAAATTTTTCCAAATCTAAGACTTTTCTAAACTCAAAACTTTCTTAATTCAAACATTTCCTAAACTGAAAATTTTTATTTTTCAAACCTTTCCTAAAACAAAACTTTCTTATTTTCAAAACCTCCTTGTTTTCAAAACTTTCCAAAATCGAAACTTCCCTTTTTCAAACATTTCTTAATTCAAAACTTTCCTAATTCTAACCTTTCCTAATTCCAAAACTTTCCAAAAATAAACCTTTCCTAAATTCAAACTTTCCAAAAATGATACTTTCCTAATTCGGACCTTTCCTAATTCGAATATTTCCTAAAATCCAATCTTTCCAAATCTTCCAAATCCAACATTTCAATCCAATCTTTCTTAATCTCAAGTCTTTCCTAGGTCTCCTATCTTTCCTAAGTCTAGGTTTCCTAAACCTCCATCTTTCCAAAACCAAGTTTTTTTTTTTTTTTTTTCAAAATCAATCCTTCCAAATCAAAGTCCACTCTTCTCAATTTCAATTTCCAATCTTCTCTTCTAATTTCAAATCAAATTCAATTTCCAATTCAATCTCCTTCTTCAAATCCACTCTTCTATTTTCAATCGGACTCCGGTCCGAACTACGACTGACTTGATTCCCCCAAAGGGATACGTAGGCAACCTCCATAGGTGCGGTCACAATACTTTTTAAACTTTCAATTCCACCCTCATGGGTGCGGTTTCCAAAATCTTTCCAAATTTCAAATTCCAATATATTTTCAAAATGCCAATTTCAAAATTTCTATTTTCAAATTTCTACTTTTAATTTTTAAACTTTCCAATTTCAATTTTCAAATCAAATCAATCTCTTTCTAAACCTATTTTTCAATTCTCTTTTCTTGCACTTGCATATCATGCATCATGTTAGTTTTCAAACATTGTTTTTCTAAAGTAAATAGGGTTGAACACATGTTAATTAAAGACTCTCGTAGGTGAATCTAGGGTAGATTGACATGTAGGTACCGAAAGGGCGGGGTAGGGTGATAGCTTAGTGCGTCTTCCCTACACGTAACCAACCTCCGAACCTAGATCACTGTTTTCAAAGACCAAAAAGGAGTTATTTTTCAAAAAAGGGCTAAATATTTTTCAAAGGTTGCCAAACAACCTGTTTTCCTAAAAACCCTCTCTTGAGGAGATATTTTCAAAAACCCTTTTCAAAAACCCTAAGTGTGGTCTTCGGATTATGCTTAGTTTTTAGGTGGCCTAACTCACCTTAATCAAGTTAGGTGGCGACTCCGAATCTTTTCTAAAAGCCCTTTATTCAAATCAAAATTTTCAATTCAAACCTAGTCGCACTCATTCTTCTAGGAGGGTGAGTTCTAACGAGAGAGTACAACATTTTTCCCACTTGTGTGAGTATTCCTCGAGTACGAAAAATCTGGGCGCGACACATAGGTGGTCTATTTGTGGATTGACCTTCACCGAGAAAGCTTCAAAAATTGGTTACCATGGATCTATTCCTAGGATATTAGGCCTAAATCGGGAACACAAGCTCTGATACCAATTGTTAGCCTAAAAGGCAACTCAAGAGAGGGGGGGTGAATTGAGTTTTTTTAAGATTAATAGCAATTAAGATTAATTAAAATCAATCTAATCAATGTAACAATGATCAATCTATATATAATACAATGTAATCAAAAGAAGAATGGAAAACAGAGCAATAGAAAGAGCAAAAAGAATTACCGAGGTTCAATTACAATCCGTAGTCTATGTCCTCACCCCAAATCCCCTTGAAGTATTCCTCCACTATGTAATCTCCAATTACAGATGGATGCTGATTGACCAAGTGCTCAGCTCACTATTTACACGAGAACTTCTTCTCAAGTTCTTTAGCCACCAAGTGGTTTTGTCCAAACTCTACTCAAACTTACAAGAGTTTTTCTTCCACAAGAAAACTCTCAAACTCTCACTTACATGAGTATAAAGATATACAAACGATTTTACAAACTCTCTAACAAGAGTGAATTGTACAATAAAAGCTTACACAGTAAAGACAAGAAGAATGTTCAGATTTTTCAGTTTGATCAGTTAGTAGATGTTTGTTTCTTGTGTCTCTTCTTATATAAATGCAACTGGAAGCTTGTATATAAACCCCTGTATTGATTTTTTCCGTTGGAGTTTGTTAAGGCTCGTTTAATGCAAGTCCAGTCCATTATAACGTTAGAAAAATTAACTGTTATTTCCCAAGGGTCGACACTAGGCTTTAATGTGTCGACTTATCTAGTCTGCATTTTCTAGATGTTGTCCACTGTCTTCAAGGGTCAACTCTTTATTTCCATGAGTCGACTCGTTGATCATTCTGTCTTCATGGGTCGATTCTTCATTTTCATAAGTTGACTCTTTGCACAAAAATCTTGCTTTTGTCTTCACGAGTCGATTCTTTATATTTATGGGTTGACTCATTGATCATTTGGTCTTCAACTTTTTTCCTATATCTTCATGAGTCGACTCTTCATTTTCATGAGTCGGCTCATTACCCAGAAATCTTCATTCTGTCTTACAATGATCAAGTTCATCTTCAGCAATATTATAGGATCTTCAAGGAGTCTTCTTTTTGGGGTATGACGATCAATCAAAGTCTTCAACTCATCAAGATTGTCTTCTATTCAATTTAGATTGAATCGATTTTGATATTCATCTTTTCTTGACTTTCAAACTGTCGGAGCATCATTCAATCAATGTTGATCTCTTCTTCTCTATTGTTGAGCTTTCTCTTTCATTGTAGAGCTTCCTCTTTCAATGTCAAGCTTTCTCTTTTATGTAGAGTTTCAAAATGCTTTCTTGCCTATTTCTTCTCTTTGCTAATAATTCTTCTTTCTTCTTTAGAATCACTTCAATGAGACTTTTGTAAGTTTGATGAAGTCTATTCAAACATATTGTCTTCATTGATTCTTTACATTTTAGAAGAATTATTTGCTTGGATTCTTCGTAGAGGTCATGCAATCAAGATGAATATTCTTCTTAAGCATCCTTCATCAATTTATCTTGAATTTGATCTTTGCACACTTAAAGAAGTCTTCTTTTGAACTTTTTCAATTTCTTTGGGTGCAAGTCAACTTCATTGAGTCTATGCATACTTGATGAAAGCCTTATTTGAACACGTTCAATCTCTTCGAATGCAAATCATTTGTTTGAAGTAAAAATAAGCGTCAATGCTCTGTTTGGTTCATTTCATAACTCTTAGAGTCCATTGCTTGATCTTGAGCTTGTTGTGCATTCACTTCGACATGTATTAAACTTAAGGTTGAATTTTAAGTCTAAATTATAAACTTTATTAATCTGCACACTAAGTAAATGCATTAGTAAAATAACACAAGGTTTAGTTATCATCAAAATCAACATAGGGATCAACCTTGAGTCAACAAAGGTTAGAAAAACTTATATGATATTTTTATGAAATAAAATATTTTTAAAGAAAAAAGAGATAAAACCCTTGAGCATGGGGCCTTTTTGGCAGAGAAGATCTTGAGAAACTCAGCCGAATTATATATATTTTTTAAATGAAGAAAGAGTTGTAAATTTTTGAAATACAATATTTTTGAAGGAAAAAAAGATAAAACATTTGAGAGTGGTGCCTTTTTGGCAGAGAAGACCCCAAGAAACTTGGATGAGATTTGGAATTAAAACTTTTTGGAAGAAAAGGTTTATAAAATCTTGAAATAGATTTTTTGGATAAGACTTTTGAGGAGAAAGTTTAAAGAAACCTAGAAATTAATAAAATTTTTGAAGAAAAAAGTTTGGAAACCCTCAAAATAAATTTTGAATGAAAATTTTGAAAAACTTGAATGGGAAGTCGAATAGATTTTTTTTTGGGAAAATGGTTTAAGAGAACTTAGGAATTGACAAAAACCTTTAAAGGAAAATTTAGAAAACTTTTTGAAAAATGATTTATAATAAAACTTTTGAAAAACTTATGGGATAGATTTCAAATAAGACTCTTTGAAGGAAAAAGTCTAAAAAACTTTGAAGTGGATTTTGAATTTGATAAAAAAAATTTAAAAGAAAAAGTTTAGAAAACCTTGAAATGGATTTTGAATACGATTTCTTGAAGATAAAATTTAAAAAATGGTAGAATTGATAAAAACTTTGGAAGGAAGAGTTTTGAGTATTGAAAACCTTGAAAATCTTTGAGCATTGATTTTGAGTAAGACTTTTTGAGTGAAAAAGTTTAGAAAATCTTTGAATTGAATTTGAATAAGGAATTGATAAAATTTTGGAAAGAAGAGTTTTGAAATACCTTGCAACTTGATTTAGAATAAAAACCTTTTGAAGGAAAGGCTTAGAAAATATTTGAAATAGTTTTTGGATAAAACCTTTGAAATTGGATGTTGACACTAACTTTGGATTTTGATTTTGAAATAACATTGGAAAGAAAAAGTTAAGTAACCTTAGGAATTGATTTTGAAAATAAACTTTTGAATAGAAAAGATTAAGAAACCATTTTGATTTGAAACTTGGACAAAATGTATAGGAAATTCATTTTTTCGGGTAAAACGTATAGAAAATTTGTTTTGGAACTTGAATTTTTTAAGATAAAATGTATAAAAAAATTCATTTTGACTCGAAACTTAAATTTTTTAAGACAAAATGTATACAAAATTCATTTTAAGTCGAAATTTGAAATCTTTGAAAACAAAATATATAGAAAATTTATTTTGACTCGAAACTTGAATTTTTTAAGACAAAATGTATAAAAAAAATTTATTTTGATTTGAAACTTGATTTTTTGAAGACAAAATGTATAGAAAATTTATTTTGACTTGAAACTTGAATTTTTTAAGACAAAATGTATAGAAAATTCATTTTGATTTGAAACTTGAATTTTTTAAGACAAAATGTATAGAAAATTCATTTTAACTCGAAAATTTTTCTTTTTTTTTCTTATTTCCTTCATCTTTTTTATGTGTACCTTTTACTTGTTGCTGAAAATTTACCATATCTCTTACCTTCTGGCCTGTCTTCAGCATGGCTGATACGGGAAGCAATGTTCTATGCAGGAGGCAATGATGAGAGCTACTTTGGTCGAGAAGAGGACAAGTGCTACTGATAAGGAAAGGTTCACCTTGCTAGGGCTACTATAAAAGATGTCCCAACTGAGCCTATTGGAGATATTGAGATTACCCTTGTCGGAGCTGATGCTAAGGTTGAGATTAAGGTAGCTTTTTAAGGGAGCCCATGGTGGAACTGCTGGTTGGGAGACTTCTCGGCAAAACTAAGCGTGGGGCGCCATGGGATACTGCTTCATGCTTGTGACTCTCTTGCCTTGGAATTTGAATGAGAGGACATTGGTCCATCTTTGGTCCGGATCCCCTAGGGTTCGAATGCAGGGTGTTGGTTTGACTGTTGAATTCTGGTTTTGGTGGATATGATGGAATTCTTGTTGACATGTCTCTGGGAGGGGTAATGCTTCTCTTGAGTTAACTTCTGGAAGGAGTGAGATCACCTTTGGCTAGTTTGTTTTGAATGGATCAACTGGTTTGGAAGGGAGGTGTAGGATAGGGTATTGCCCTAGGTTTCGTGATTAGAAAAAGATTGGATCAAGGTTGGTTGGGAGGTCGAGGGTGGGTCGTTGCTCCATTCTCTATTTTTTGTCGACTATAGCAGTTTGAGCTTTCTAAGGTGTGTGTTGGTGTTGGAGATGTCTAAGGTTACTTAGTTGCGGGGTGGCTTTAGCTCCTTTTGGTGCTTTACCTCATTCATTGTTTCCTTATTTGAGAGAGAAAGAAAAAGACATAAAGTAAATTTTTGTGCAAAAACAGTTTATTTATACCAATTCTAAAAATGCACAGATAAATGGGTGAATGCATGTCTTACTTTTTGATGAATGCACATATAAAAATGGAATTGAATGCATGTTATACTTTTTGATGAATGCATATACCAGAATGCACATGCAGGATTCGAATTAAATGCATGTCATACCTTTTTGATGAATGCATATACAAGAATGGAATTGAATGCATGTCATACTTTTTTGATGAATGCACATACCAGAATGGAATTGAATGCATGGCATATTTTTTTATGAATGCACACATTTGACATATGGATGAGAATGGATGCAGGCCCCCTTGGGTTTGCCCTATGGTTCATGTTTAGTTATGAGTGTTGTATCCTAGAATCAGGCAATCTTTTGAACTTCGATTTCTCTTTTGGGATTCTCCTTTTTAATTTCTTCCTTTTATTGTTAAGATGTGATAGTATTTGCACCACTCTCCGAGATTCAACCCATTGACTCATTTTCCCCCCTCTCTCTTGTTAGAAGGAAAAACTCTCTTTAGTGGACCTCTCGGTTTCTTCTAAGACTCTTTTTTGGATTAGTGGGCTTTCTCGAGTGACAGCCAGCATTACCCTTTGGAAAAGCAACAGGTAGTTTCCTTCCTCAGTTCGAGAAAACTTTGAAAGTTTTTAAGAAGTGTAGGCAAGCCCAGTTTTTGGTATAACTATTGAACTTTTCAAATTATAGGGACCCTATAAAGACATGATCAATCAATAAAAGACAAATATAGATTTATGAATATCAAGATGCAACTTAGCTTGAAAACATCAACATCAAATATGCATGAAATCACACAAAATGAGCACAATTGGTTGTGAGATGATCAAGACCATATTGGTGACAATGTAGTAGTGTAAGCGTGAATTTCATTAAGACTAATGAGAATAAAAACCCTAGGTGTGATCTAGGATGGCATACCATATTTAATAGCTTGCAGATTAGTATACCTAGAAGTCAAACCTGTCTCATCCTGTGATCTTGGTTTGCTCTTCTCTTCTTGTTCTTCTCTTTTTTTTTTTTTTTTTGGATTTCCAACCCTATCTCTCCAATGATGGAAATACTGAAATATAAAAATATGGCGGTTTTCACACACATGAGTAGGTTGCTCTCCCTTCTTGCCACATAACAATGGTAGCTGCATTCAAACTCACTAGTAGCCCTTTCCATAAGTGATGAGAGAGGAAATCGATAAAAGATCAATCCAAGTGTGAGACAATCCATAAATATTTAACAATAGAGGAACAATTTAAAATAGATCATAAAGGTAGATTTCATATTCTAAGAAGTCTCAATAAGTGTGCATTAAGATGAACATGAAATACCAATATGGTAAAGATCATAAAAATTGTTGACTCATATTATGTAAGTGATCATGCCCACAAGACTCAACCTCAAATAAGCATGCACATCAACCTGTTCATAATTGAATATTTGCCCCAGTGATTGTGCACGTGTAGGTCAAATACTATAAAAAAATCTTTTTAATTTTTCTAATTTTTTTTCAAAGATTTAATCATCTCAGGCTGCCATTGTGTGCTAGTCTTCCTTCTAAGGGTGTAGCTACTTGTTGCTTTTCTAGGATGTCTTTCGGGTGTCGTTACTTGGATTTCAACAAGCTTTGTGATTGACCTTCATCTTTTACCCTTATGTATTTCCCCTTACTCTACACTTCTTGTTTCTCTCTACCCTCTTTTCAGAGTAAGAGATTGTTTCTTTTGAAAATGGTGTTTATGCTATCCCATCCTCTAAGTCAGGGTAAAACATTTCGAAGAAAATCCCTAAAAGAAAACATCATCAGAGAATGCGATGAGATAGTTAATAGAAACATGAAAATTTTGAATCATTTTCATCATATGATGTTGTTTTCACGCTCAAATTTGAATTAAAAGCTAAAAGATGGGTTTGAAAGATATCCCCTTTTTCTGGAATAGCCCCTCAGACAGGTTTTGGAATCATGCCGGTGTCCTCTATACTCCCTTTGTCGAGTGTTGCATCTGATTGCACAAAGGTGGCTAAGCTTGAGGATTGGGTGGAGTGGTAACATGGTGCCGAGATGATGGCTAAGAAAGAGTATCTTGTGGATGGATGGTCCACTCCTTCTTGTTCTTTCAATGTGGATCATGCCTCCTCTAACAATTGGGTTCGTCTTTGCATGAGTTGCGAACGGGGTGGGATGTAGGAGGTTCCCATACGTTTGGTTGTGCTCTTGGGCCTAGAAAAACAGAAAATGAAAATAAAATGCAATTAGCATGTGGAGTTGCATATTTTATGCAATGCGTGCCCTATGGAGGTCATTTCTTTAAGGGAACCTAGACAAGGGTTTTGCCCCTATTATGCAATACAATACCTCTTTGGCATGGGCCGGTTGATGTTTCTTTACCTGTGCAATCCTGCCTCTATGGACGAAGAGAGATTTGGGCCTCTCTTGAGATATGGTTCAATATATGCCATGAATCCTTAGGGTTGAGAGGAACCCTTAGGAGTTTTGGTAAGTTCGATTAACATGAGATTGGATTGCTCCTTCCTCTCTACAGGTGATTAAATGCATGAGATTGCAATGACTTGAGTTTCTTGGAACTCTTGTCTGGGAATAGATATGGATGCATGAGCATAATGGAAGTCAATATGTGAGTAGCACGATAATAATAAATGAATAGTTTAGAAGAGCCCTTTCTTATCTTGTTTCTAACTTCGATTCTCTTAGTACTTGGAGAGGAGGGAAGGGGGGGGGGGGGGGGGGGGGGGAAGGATAGAAGACAAGAAACAAAAGACAAGTTAGCATCTTGATTTGAAAGTTTTTATGTAATGTATGCCCTAGGGGTGCCCCTACTTGAGAGGGAAACTAAATATGATGCATTTGGCTCACTTTTTAGAGATAGGAGTTTTGCCCCTATATGTAGATACCATACCGTTAGGTGGGAATATACATTCATTCATTTATTTATTCATTCATTCATTTTCAAAAAGTAGATGAGTACATAGAACTTTAAAATCGAAATACATTTTAATAGGGGGAGAGAGAACACTTTCCTTGGGACTTCCACCTATTCTACTTTCACATTTAAAATCCTAAACCACTCTTGAGTCTTCAAATTTGCCTTCTTTGAGTTTGATGTTGAGGAGGTCATTGAGAGACCTTGCTGTTTAATTGCCCCTTGTCTTCTTGACAACTTTATTTCCGTGAGCGTATAGGGATTAGGGTCCCTTTTTATGGAATGACTTGAAATGTATGCCATGAGGCCTTAGAGTTATATGGGAACCTTTAAGGTTTTGGTACGTTTTATGAAAGGGAGAGTGATCTTGGTATCACTCTCTATGGGTTGATCATATGCATGATAATGCAGTGACTTGAGTTACTTTATAACTCTTGTCTTGAAATGGAATATTGAATGCATGAACATGTGTGTATAAAGTATAGAGAGAGAGAATGCAATTATAAAGTAAATATATATGCATGAGCATTTATATAAGCATTATAATAGTAGGAAAAGACAAGGATAAAGGAAAGTAAAACAGTTGCCCTTTCCTCCATGGTTTTGAAATTGATGTGCATGTCGTAAATTCAGCAGAGATTCGGTTATGCATGGTTTCTACATGAGTATGAGGTTGAGGGCTTACTAATGCTTTCTAGGAAGGCTCGGTTTTCATATCTTCAAACCTAGGCCTACTTCCCAAGGTGGTGCCATCATAGGTTGGTGATCTGAGCAGGGGAACCATTAAGAGGCCGTAAGCTAAGAAATTAACACAGCATACATCCACAACCAATATACTATTCCCCCTTCTAACTAGAAGGGACGTAAAATATGCAAATGCAAGTGCACGTGCAGTGTGTATGTGGAATTTTAAAAAATAGAGAAAATGGCCCAACAACTCCCATCCATCCTATCCATTCCATCTTATTTATTCATGACATACATGGCAGTTAATATGACATAAAATAAAAAATGTGAACAAAAGTCTACCTGCAAAAATAAAGATGCAAAGAGTCAGTACTTAAATGACAAACTTAATGCAAGATAAAATGATTGAATGTAATCAAATGAAAATAATGACATGTTTTTTAAAATAGCTTTGAGAAGTTTGATTTTGAAAATTTGAAGTGGATAGAACTGGACAAATTAATCAAGGACTCTAGATGACTGAAGGGTGAAAAGACATGATAATGGCCTAACCCTCTAAGCATCCCCAGCAAAGTCGCAATCTGTCACGCCCCGATTTTTCACACTCAAGAAAACACAAAAACGAGAAAAATACAGTACCCTCTCGTTAGAACTCATCCTCCTAAAAGGACTAAAACGACTAGGTTTGAATTAGAAATTGATTTGATTAAGGGCTTTTGAAAAAAGTTTGGAGTCTCCATCTAACTTGATTAAGATGAGTTATGTCACCTAAAACTAAGTGCAATCCAAAGATTAAATTTAGGATTTTTGAAAAAGGTTTTAAAAACTTTCTCAAGAGAGCTTTTTTAAGAAAACGGGTTGTTTAGTAGCCTTTAGAAGGATTCAAGCCCTTTTTGAAAATAAATATGTTTTTTGTCTATGAAAACAATGATTCTAGGTTCGGAGGTTGGTTACGTATAGGGAAGTTGCACTAGGCTATCATCCTATCCTGCCATTGCGGTACCTACATGTCTATTCACCTTAAATTCTCTCAATCAGAATTTTCGACTATCCATTGTCCAATACTATCCACTTTAAAAAGAATTTTAAAAAAGAGGATTAATATGATGCATAACATGCAAGTGTAAGAAAAAGAAAAATATTTGATTTTAAAAAGACGATTTGAAATTTAAAAGAGGTTATAGAAATTTGAAATTTGAAATAGATGGTGAAAATTGGAGATTTGAAAAAGGTTGGGAATTAGAAATTTGAAAAAGGTTGTGACCGCACCCATAAGCGTTGCCTACATATCTTTTTGTTAGAAATCAGGTTAGCCGTAGTTCGGATAAGAGTTCGATTGAAAGTAGACACTTTGAGGTTTTTGAAAAGTTTAACTTGAAAAGGTTAGATTTGAAAAAGGTTTGATTTGAACTTTTAATAGAAGATTTGAAATTGAACTTGGAATTAATTTTGATTTGAATTTGAACTTGAGAATTTGAAATTGATTTTGATTTAAAAAGATTAAACTTTGAAGGAGAATTTGGACTTGATTTGGAAAGATTGAGTTGAGCTTTAAAAACATCTTGACTTGAATTGAAAACCATTTTAATTTAGAAAATAGCCTTAGAAAAGAGTGGAAATTTCCTAACTTTAGGGTTTGGGTTGAACTAGGGTTTAGACCTCCCAGGGTTTATATAACCTAGGGTTGAAGCATGCAATTGAATTGCAAAAACTTGAATTGAACTTGAGAGGTTTGATTTTAAAAAGTGGGATTTTAGAAAAGATTTGAAAAAGATTGATTTAGAAACACTTGATTTAGAAAAGACTTGTAAAGATTTGACTTGAATATTTGATTTGAAGGAATTTAAAAAGTTAGAGTTTAGGAAAGATTGGATTTTGGAAAGCTTTGAATTAGAAAAGTTTGCAAATATGAAAGTTTCATTTTAGGAAAGTTTCATATTAGGAAAGCTTTCAAATTAGGTAAGTTTTCAAATGAGAAAAGTTTTCATTTTAAAAAAGAGTTGATTTTGAAATGATTTGGATGAGGAAAGTTTCATTTAAGAAGGGTCTTGATTTAAGAAATGTTTGAACTTAGAAAAATTTGAAATTTGGAAATAAGATTTGAAAATTTGAAATTAGGAAAGTTTTTAGAATTTGGAAAGATTTGATAAGTTGAATTTAGAAAGTTGAGATTTGGAAGACTTGGAAGTTTGAAATTAAGAAAGGTTTGAAAATTTGAATTTAAGAAAGATTGATATTAGGAAATATTACAATTAGGAAAGATGTGATTCCTCTTTCTTAAAGTAGAAGATTGGATTTAATTTCCAAAAATTGATGATTTGATTTTGTTTCCAGACTTGGAGGATTTGATTTGACATGAAATTAGAAAGGTTGAGTTTTGAAAATCTATGATTTGGTAGGAAAAGAGGTTTTGAAAACCTATGATTTGAGGCAAAATAGGAAGTCATGATTTTAAGAATGGAACTAGGGTTTCCTAACCATGGATTATAGGGTTTGACTTGGACTCCCAAACAAAAGCTTTTAGAAAGTGGATCTTTGAAAAGAGTTTTTTAGGAAATAGAGTTTTGAAAAGAGTTTTTAAGAAGTAGATTTGAAAAACAAATTGGAAAGAGGTTTGAATATGAACTTTTGCAAGTTTCTTGAATATCTCACTTTCCTAAAACCATTCTAACCATTGAAAGATTAGAACCATTCTAGGGTTGTGATTTTGAAAACAACTTGGATTTGAAATATGGACCATAATGATCACATTAAATATCACACTGTCTTAAAACAACCCTAACCATGAAATTGCTAGGATCATCTTAAGATTGTGGTTTTGATAAAAACAATTTAGGACTTACACCAAAAAATTTAGACCTTGATAGACACATTGAGTGTAACATTTTCCTAAAATAACTCTGACTATGGAATGGCTAGAATCATCTTAAGAGAGTGATTTTGAAAGTAAGTTTGAAAAATGAGATTTTGAATGTAAGTTTTGAAACAGAGTTTTGACACAAGTTTGAAAATAATTTTGAAAGCAATTTTGAATGAATGTATAACTATGACATGCACAATACAATAGGGTCATGAAAATATAAGGCTAGGCTTCACCACATAATCAAGGGGGCCAAACCTACACCATCAAAGGTTGAATTTGAAGAAAGCCCCCAGCACGATGACCTTTAACAATTCTTCCTAGGCATGAACCGGGGAGTCATTTGTTTCAAGCATGCAAGAAGGGGAGGTAGGAGAAGGGGATTAAAATAGAAAAAAACCCAAGTGGGTTTGGAGGGAGAAGAGAGAGGGGGAATTACATAAAAGTAAATAGAAAACCAACCTCGTATTCTTCTTGCTTTGATTACTTGGTTTGGTTTGCTTTTGTTGAATCTTGAGAGCTTTGAAGTTGCAACACTTGAGTCTTCAATGGATTCTTAGAGGCTTGTGTTTGAGTGTATATAGTGTATAGAGGCTAGGGTTTGAATGTATGGAGGCTAGGGCTTGAAGGGACTTGAGAGAATTAGGGTTTACGGAGACTTCGAACTCAAAATGCAGAGAGATAAAATTTCTGGACTGAGTTTGCGGACCTTTTTTTATGCAAGGGGAGGGTTTGTATTTATAGACAACTAAAATGACCTTGGCACCTGTTGCAATGGCACCAAGGTAAAAATTCCACTGGCGCCACTACTAGTGGCACCAGCCACTTAGAAAAATTATTAAGGCGGCAAGAAACATATCTTTCGACCCTTGGAACGCAAGGCAAAAGATTTGGGCACATGTCCTAGTGACTATCATACAATTTTTGGCATGACTCCACTAGGAGTGACTCTAGAAGGCTCAGGAATGATCCGAAAGGTTGCAAGTAACCAGACTCAGCCAGGAATGGATAGGAAGCCTCGAGAGAGTGTCCTAGAGGTAACTATCTTGAAAAACAATGCTAGAATAGTTGAAAAGGACGATCGGCCAGCCAAGGGCAAAACAATTAGTGAACTGAAAAAAATCCAAAATGGACTCGGAGTGACCTGTGAGAAAGCTTAAAGGTTGGAAACACTATTGAGAGTGTTTTGAGGGGGCGCTGATTTGATACCCAGAGCCGATGTGGTTGGAAAAGGTAACCGGCCCAGTAGGGGTAAATGGTCATTTTGCACCTGCTTGCCAAAATAGACTTAGAATGATCCGAAAAGGTGCAGGAAGATTAAGAATACTATTAGAAGCATCCTCGAGAGGTTACCGGTTTGATACCCAAAGCCGGTGTGGTTCTTGGAGGCGATCGGATGCCTAGAGGCAAAATCGTCATTTTGATCGGATGGTCTCGGAATTGATTCTGAACTGATTGGAAGGCATTTCAACATGCCGGATTGTCTTTGAAACAATCTTGGAATGGTGGACTTACCACTCTTAGTACTTAGGTACTTTCTTGAGAAGCGTGCTGAAAGGGCCTAACGGGCAGTTTGGTCATTTTTCACCAAAGTAGGCTAGCAAGCACTAGTGTTGACCTAGGTTTTGAGTGTTTTCATCACTCTGATGGTGTGTGACAAGTTGGTTTTCAAAAATATCCCGTCCTTTGATAAACGTGTCACGGCCAAGAGGCGGGTTTAACCCCGTGACATAAGGGTTTTGTTAGCAATTCTCAATGTCAACCTGTTTGTGAGTGTTTTCGCCACTCTAACAGTTGCGATGTTTATGAGTGTTTCTGTCACTCTGATGGTGTGCGTTCATTTCAGAGACTACCTAATCTTGGGAAGCTACTAGATGGTCTTATCATCTAAGGGATCAACTTTCTCGAAAGACGTGCCGAATAATGGACATTCAATATTAGTGGGCTAGTAGGCACCAAAAGTGAACCGTTCTACCATCTCGGGGACTTAGGTTCCATCCCGATCGATGAGGTCAAAGGGACTTACCGTTCCAAGGAGTTTTCTCGGTAAATGTGCAGACTGGCTACTTACCATTTGAAGGATCAACTTTCTTGAAAGACGTGCCAGATTGAGGTTGATCGGTCTGGACTGGAATTGAGGTTAAAATAGGGACTTACCACCTTTAGGAAGACGTGCCAACTAGAATTGGACCGAGCAATGCCCCAGGGACATTTTGGTTATTTTGCCTCTATTGGGCCCTGTGGGCCCACGAAGCAATTGATTGACTAGATTGAGTTTGAAAAACTAGTTTGGACTTGAATGTGTATGTGTCTGTTAGAACATGAGTCCAGTCGGACCGGAGATTGCCGAGCAGGCAAAAGTGGGGTGCATACAGCTGCCCCTTTTTTCCTGTCTTTGCTTGTCGAAGGTAAAAAATAATAAAGTAAGAGTCCCATGTTGACCGCAAGGCGATCGGAGGGATTGAAGTTGGAAAGTTTTGAAGACTAGAGTAGTTGGAATTTTGAGTTTGAAAACTGGATTGTCTTGATTTTTTAAATAATTTTGAAATTTTAGCTAATTGTTTGAAATGATTTTGAAATCGCTTTCTAAAATGGATTGATTCTGATTAGAAACCTTTTGAAACTTGGTACAAAACTTTTGAGGAAAAAGTTTGAAAACCTAGAATTTTAAAAATGAATTTTAAAACTTTTTGAGCTGATCGCTTCAAAATTCGAAAAATTTGAAAACAGGACTTTTGAATGAAAAAGCTGAGGAAACCTATGAAATCTTTTCGAGAAGGAAACTTTTGTAAGAAAGAAAGTTTGAAATCCTTTAGAAAATTTTTAAGGATGGAGCTTTTGAAGGATAAAGCTCAGGAAACTCAAAAAATGGTTTTAAAATTAAACTTTTTTTAAGGAAAAAGTTTTGAAAAATCGGGGAAATGATTTTGAAGTGAAACTTCTTTTATTTATTTATTTATTATTTTTTTTTTGTACTTTTTTTAAGGAAGGTGTTAGAAAACCTAGAAAGGTAATTTTGAAATCAAACCTTTTAAAGGAAAAGGTCATTGAGAGGACTTACAGTTTGATTGCCCCTTGTCTTCTTGGCAGCCCTATCTCCGTGAGTGTAGAGGGATTGGGGCCTCTCTTTATGGAATGACTTGAAATGTATGCCATGAGGCCTTAGGGTTACGTGGGAACCCTTATGGTTTTGGTAAGTTTTATGCAAAAGAGAGTGATCTTGGCGTCACTTTTTATGGGCTGATCATATGCATGAGAATGCTATGGCTTGAGTTACTTTATAACTCTTATCTTAAAATGGAATATTGAATGCATGAACATATGTGCATAAAGTATAGAGAGAGATAATGCAATTGTAAAGCAAATATGTATGCATGAACATTTATACAAGTATTATAACAGTAGGAAAAGACAAGGATAAAGGAAAGTAAATCAGTTGCCCATTCCTCTATGGTTTTAAAATTGACGTGCGTGTTTGAAATCTAGAAAAAGTTCAGCTATGCATGGTTTCTACATGAGCATGAGGTTGAGGGTTTACTACTGCTTTCTGGGAAGGCTCGGTTCCCAGATCTTCAAACCTAGGCCCACTCCCCGAAGTGGTGCATTATAGGTTGGTGATTCGAGCAAGGGAACCATCAAAAGGCCGTAGGCTAAGAAACTGACACAGCATCCGCCTATAACTAATATACTATTCCCCCTTCTGACTAGAAAGGACGTAACTAGGTAAAGAATGCAAAAATGCAAATGCAAGTGCACGTGCAGTGTGTGTGTGTGAAATTTTAAAAAAAGGAAGAAAGGGTCCAACAACTCCCATCCATCCTATCTATTCCATCTTATTTATTCATGACATACAAGGTAATTAATATGACATAAAATAAAAAATGTGAACAAAGGTCCACCTACAAAAATAAAGATGCAAAAAGTTAGTACTTGAATGATGAACTTAATGCAAGATAAAATGATTGAATGTAATCAAATGTAAATGATGAGAATGCAAATATCATATTTTTATCCCTTAGTATTTAGTCTTTTATACTTATTTGATACCTAAAGATACTCACTATTCTTATATTTTAACTTAGGGTGCTAAGGAATGCCCAAAAAGAGGATCCTAGCTGAAAAGGGACGAATTCAAGCAAAAATATATGCAGCTTTCGAAGAGGCGTTTGAACGGTCCAAAGAGGCGTTCGAATGGTAGTAGATGCGTTCGAACGTTACGTCAAATGGATACACGTCAAAACCAGGTTCGAAGAGCGTTCAAAAGATTCAGAGAACATGTTTTACCGTTTGAAGTGCATTCGACGTACCGTTCGAATAGTAGTCTGATCCGTTCGAACGGTGGCAAGGGCGTTCGAACGGTCGTGCACAACTGCAGATTTTCAGAAGCTTATAAAAGCTAGGACTATTTTGTTTCTAGGGTTGTTGATGTTTTTGAGATTATTGAAGGTGATTATTTGAGTTGTTTCATAGCCATGCGTGGCTAAACCCTGAATCTTGGTCAAAGGAAACTGAAACCTCGGAATTAATAATAAACTATGAGATCTAATTTGTTTTCACTATTCAATTTATGCTTTGAGTATCGAATGTTGTTCTATGCCTATTTTTATGATTGTCTTGTTTAATCGCTAGGAGGCCTACTAGTTTATTAATCATTGCAATCTACTGCTGAGTTAGATATCAAATCCGTAATTGTTTGATTCCTCTGATTTGTGAATCAACTGAGATTTAATGATTTACTGCGTTGGGAATTATTATATATTGGGAAGGGCATTCAACTGAATTAAATGCAACTGCTTGTGCTTGTGTTGTTTAGTTTCATCGATCTTTTTTATTCTTAAGGCTGCTGCTAGATTAAACCTTGTGTGCTTTTCCTGGGTTGTTTAATAGTTAGGGTTAATCAGATCATTTGTTTCTGATTAACTACAACTAAGGAGAGATAGGAAAATAATTCTGACAATAAATATTCAAAGAGTGAATTGATATGTTTGCATCGATGATCAGTTGTAAATTCCAATGGCGGATGTTGACCTAGACCAAGGTTTGTTCTTTTGATTGATTTTAATACTTTAATATGAATTGTTTCATAGCTATGATTATTAAAATAGTTTTCATTAAATCCAAAACCCCCCAATCCTTGTTCACATAGCATAAAACGAGACTAAACACTCTTCGTGGGAACGATCCTTACTTGCACTACTACATATTTGTTTTTCAAGTATCGGTTTTATTTTTGGGTACCCGCGACAGCACGCCCAAAATTTTGGCGTCGTTGCCGGGGAGTGATTTTAGTTAATTTTTGTGCTTTTGTGATCTTTATTTCATTCAATTAAAAAAAATTTTCAATTAATTTCATTCCTCTAATCAAGGTGAATTGCAGAGTGATCCAGAAATAGAGAGAACTTTACACAGGTCAAGAAGGGAAGCTCGGAGAAATTCTGTAGAGAATGACCCAGCTCTTGAATTCCTATTTGGTAGCGATTCTTATTCAGAAGAGGAGGAAGTCATAGCTAAAAATCAAACTTTGAAAGAGCTTGCTGCACCTGATCTGAACCAATGACCCTTATGCATAACATTCCCTACTTTAGATGTTCCTACTAACTTTTAATTAAAATCTGGATTAATACATCTCTTGCCCACTTTTCATGGTCTTGCAGGTGAAGATCCCCACAAACATCTAAAGGAGTTTCATGTAGTATGCACGAGTATGAAACCCACGGGAGAGACTGAAAAGCAAATTAAACTAAGAGCTTTTCTGTTTTCTTTGAAGGATTCGGCTAAGGATTGGCTCTATTATCTACCCTCCGGAAGTATTACCACATGGAACGAGATGAAAAGATTATTTTTGGAGAAATATTTCCTAGCTTCAAGGGCGGCCAACATTCGAAAAGAAATTTGTGCTGTAAGACAGCACAATGGAGAGTCCTTATATGAATACTGGGAACGTTTCAAGAAATTATGTGCAAGCTGTCCCCATCATCAAATTAGTGAGCAACTTCTTATTCAATATTTCTATAAGGGCCTTTTGCCCACTAATAGGAGTATGATTGATGTTGCTAGTGGAGGAGCTTTGGTGGATAAAACTCCCGAGGCTACGAGAAATCTGATTGCAAATATGGCAACCAATTCTCAACAATTTGGCACTAGACTTGACCATTCATCCAAGCATGTCAATGAGATAAATATCTCCTCCATTGAACAACAAATTGCAAATCTAACTTCTCTTGTTCGTCAAACGGCTGTAGGTAATATGCAAACAGTGAAGGCTTGTGGAATCTGTTCAGTAGTAGGGCATCCGACCGATATGTGTCCAACTCTTCAAGAGGAGTTCATGGAGCAACTGAATGCAGCAAGTGGTTTTCCTGGACAACCGCAAAGAAAGTATGATCCATATTCAAACACGTATAACGTGGGATGGAGGGATCACCCCAATCTTAGCTATGGGAATCCACAAGTAAATCGGCCCGTGATTCAAAATCGTCCAAGCTACCAGCAATATAAGCAACCATACCCCCCTAGACAACAACCGGGCCAAACTTCTGCTTTAGGTATGTCTTTAGAAGATATGGTTAAGTCTTTTGCCACTAATACTTTACAATTTCAGCAGGAGACAAAACAATTTCAACAAGAGGCAAGGGCCAGTATTCAAAGTCTGGACAATCAGATGAGCCAGATGGCAACCGCAGTTAGTTGGCTAGAAGCCCAAAGTTCAGGAAAATTACCCTCTTAGACGATAGTAAATCCAACAGAAAATGCAAGTGCATTCGTCTTGAGAAGTGGTAAAGAGATTAAGATTCCAGTAAAGGCAGCCCCTACACCATCGAACCAAGAAAAGGAGAAAAATATCATAGCAGACGGGAACGTTCCCAATGACAATGACGTACCTAAGTGTAAGTACCCGACTCTTTCTGATTATAAACATGTACCTTCTTTTCCTCAAGCTTTAGCAGAATCTAGAAAAGATGAGCAAACTAAAGATTTATATGAGACTTTTCGTAGATGCGAGGTAAATATTCTACTTTTAGATACTATCAAACAAGTACCTCATTATGCTAAATTTTTTAAAGAATTGTGTACAATTAAGAGGAAACAGAAACTTAAAGGATGTGAGAAGGTGAGAGTAGGGGAGAATATTTCTGTAGTTATTCAAAGAAAACTCCCTGTAAAGTGCAAGGATCTAGGTATGTTTACTATCCCCTGTATGATAGGTAACACTAGATTTGAGAAGGCCATGATTGATTTTGGAGCTTCTATTAATGTTATGCCATATTCTATATATACTTCTTTGAAACTTGGACCTTTCAATAA
Source organism: Euryodendron excelsum (assembly GCA_033060915.1). NCBI lineage: Eukaryota > Viridiplantae > Streptophyta > Magnoliopsida > Ericales > Pentaphylacaceae > Euryodendron > Euryodendron excelsum. Next base: position 26,618,839 of record CM065385.1, on the reverse strand, counting down.
AACTGGTGTTGTGATTCAATTGGCTGATAGATCTAATGCTTATCCTAAGGGTGTAGTTGAAGATGTTCTTGTACAAGTTAACGATTTGGTTTTTCCTGTTGATTTTTATGTGCTTGATATGGAAAATGGAGACCAAAATGCCCCTATTTTGTTAGGGAGACCATTTTTAAAGACATCTAAGACCAAGATGGATGTCTATAGTGGCACACTTACCATGAAATTTGATGGTGAAATTGTTAAGTTTAATATCTATGATGCCATGAAACACCCTTATGATGATAATCCTGTTTATTCTATTAATGTGATTGATTCTTTAGCACGGAAAGTTTTTGAACTTGATGGACAAGATGTATTGGAAGTTGCCATTAGTAAGCATCTTGAGGAAGAGAATGGAGAGTTAGCATTAAGTACTGATCTGCAAGAAACTATTGCAGCATTGAATGATTTTTCAAAGTTACAGCAGTTAGGTAACATGCCTTATGTTGCATTACCAGTTTCTAACGAGAGGCCTTTGCCCTCTATTTTGCAGGCCTCTATTCCACATTTGAAGCCTCTCCCCAGTCACCTCAAGTACGTGTTCCTTGGAGACGGAGAAATATTACCAATGATCATCTCCAATAAACTTTGTGAATTACAAGAAGAAAAACTTGTGCAGGTCCTAAAGGAGCATAAGACGGCTATTGGTTGGATAATTGCGGATATTAAAGGAATTAGCCCGTCTACATGCATGCATCGTATACTACTTGAAGAGGGAGCAAAACCTTCTCGTCAACCGCAAAGAGGATTGAACCCACCTATGATGGAAGTAGTAAAGAAGGAGATCCTTAAACTTCTTGAAGTTGGAATGATTTACCCTATTTCGGATAACAATTGGGTTAGCCCAGTTCAAGTGGTTCCTAAAAAGACTGGAATAACTGTGGTGAAAAACCAAAATGATGAGTTAGTTCCTACCCGTATTCAGAATGGGTGGTGGGTTTGTATAGATTATAGAAAATTAAATGTTGTAACCCGCAAGGACCACTTCCCTCTACATTTTATTGATCAAATGCTTGAACGGTTAGCTGGTCATTCTTATTACTGTTTTCTTAATGGTTTTTCTGGTTATTTTCATATTGCAATTGCGCTAGAGGATCAAGAAAAGACAACTTTTACATGCCCATTCGGAACTTTTGCATATCGTAGCATGCCCTTCGGCCTTTGCAATGCCCTCGCCATTTTCTAAAGGTGTATGGTTAGCATATTTTCAGATTATATTGAGCATATCATAGAAGTTTTTATGGATAATTTCACAGTTTATGGAGACTCCTTTAATAATTATTTGCACAACCTTACACTTGTTCTTCAAAGATGCATGGAAACTAACCTTGTGTTAAACTCTGAAAAATGTCATTTTATGGTTGAACAAGGTATAGTGTTAGGTCATGTTGTTTCATCTAGGGGAATTGAGGTTGACAAAGCTAAAGTTGACATTATTCAATCTTTACCTTATCCCACTAGAGTGTGGGAAGTTCGTTCTTTTCTGAGACATGCAGGTTTTTACCGAAGATTCATCAAGGACTTCTCCAAAATAGCATCACCTTTATGCACATTACTACAAAAGGACGTGGCTTTTAATTTCAATGAAGTATGTAAAAAGGTATTTGATAAGCTAAAGGAACTGATAACTTCTACCCCAGTTATCCAACCTCCTAATTGGAGCGTTCCCTTCGAGATAATGTGTGACGCCAGTGACTATGCAGTCGGCACTGTCTTAGGTCAAAGAATTGGGAGAGTGTCTCATGCCTTTTATTATGCTTCCAGAACTTTGAATGATGCTCAGAGAAATTATACTACTACTAAAAAAGAAATTTTAGTTGTTGTTTTTGCTTTAGAAAAGTTTCAATCTTATTTACTTGGCACTAAAGTCATTGTTTACTCTGATCATGCAGCTCTTCGTTATTTGATGACAAAGAAATAGGCAAAACCAATATTAATTAGGCGGATACTTCTCTTGAGTGAATTTAATTTGGAGATCAAAGACAAAAGAGGGACAAAAAATCGTGTCGCCGATTATTTAAGTCGTTTAGCTCATGTCAAGGATGAACTTCATTTGCAGGAAACATTCCCTGACGAGCAATTGTTCTCTGTGAGTGTGACATTACCTTGGTATGCAAATATTGTAAACTATTTGGTTACTAACATACTACCTACTGGTTTGTCTAAGGCTCAAAAAGATAAGATCAAGAGTGATACCAAATACTATGTGTGGGATGATCCATACATATGAAAGCTTTGTGCGCATTAAGTAATCAGAAGGTGTGTGCTTGAAAATGAAATCATGTCTATTTTAACCTTTTGTCATTCTTATGCTTGTGGAGGTCACTTTGGAGCCAAGAGAACAGCGAGAAAAGTGCGAGAATGTGGTTTCTGTTGGCCATCTATATTTCGAGATTCATATTCTTATTTTAAGTCATACGATCCTTATCAAAAGACAAGTAATATATCCTACAGGAATGAGATGCCACAAAATCTCATACCATTTTGTGAAATGTTTTATGTTTGGGGCATTGATTTCATGGGACCATTTCCTGTATCTTTCAGTTATGTTTATATCTTGCTTGTTGTTGATTATGTCTCGAAATGGGTGGAAGCTAAAGCCACTAGGACTGATGATTCTAAAGTTGTTACAGATTTTATCAAATTTAACATATTCTCCAGGTTTGGAATTCCAAGAGCTCTAATAAGTGATTGAGGTACTCACTTTTGTAATCGAATTGTGACGACTTTGTTGAGAAAGTACCATGTAACGCACAAGGTGTCAACTTCCTATCATCCGCAAACTAGTGGACAAGCGGAAGTGTCAAATCGAGAGATCAAGTCCATCATTGAAAAGACAGTCAATCCAAGTAGGAAAGATTGGAGTTTGTGATTGGATGATGCTTTGTGGGCGTATAGGACTACATATAAAACACCTATTAGTATGTCACCTTATCAATTGGTATTTGGAAAACTATGCCACCTTCCAGTTGAGCTAGAACACAAAGCTTATTAGACTATCAAGAGTTTTAACATGAAGATGGATAAAAGTGGAGAACATAAGAAATTGCAATTACAAGAGTTAGAGGAAATTCGCAATGATGCCTATGAGAGTGCAAGAATTTACAAGGAAAAGACGAAGGCTTTTCATGACAAGAATATTTCTAGGAAGGAGTTTAAAGTTGGTCAGAAAGTTCTTCTATACCAACTCAGCTTCATTTGTTTCCGGGTAAGTTGCGTTCTCATTGGATTGGACCTTTTCTCGTTACTAATGTTTTTCCTTATAGTGTAGTCAAAATTCAAAGCTTCGCCACTTCCAAAGTGTTCAGGGTGAATGGCCGTTGACTTAAGCAATTCCATGAAGGTTTCCAAGTCGAGAATGTGGAGAAATTGGATCTTGAGGATCCTATCTATACGGATTGCAGAAGGAAGCATGGAGTCGAGCCCACGACAATAAATAAAGGCACTGCTTGGGAGGCAACCCAAGGGAAGTTCATTTTTCTTTTCTTATTTTCGCCTTTATATATTAGTTATCTCTACCCTTTCTGTGCATTTTACTTTACATTGGGGACAATGTAAGTTTTAAGTGTTGGGGAGGGGATTTAGGGTTGTGTTTTTCGTATTTGTTTAATAAAAATAATAAAAAATAAATAAAACAATAACAAGATTCAATTAAGCTTGAAGAATTCATAACATGATTGAAGAAGTAATCCTCTAACTTAGAATTAATTAGTCTAGTTATTTTACTTAAGATTGGAGTGACTGAATTTGGTAGACAAAAACTAGTGAGATTTTGAGCCTTTAGACTGACACATTCATATCAGTCACTATTTTCTTTCTTGTGAGATATTCTTCCATGGATTTGTTCCTCTAGAACTTGCCTTGATTCTCTTCGAGGTCATATTGACACATGCATGCATGAACATGATTAAGGTCATCTTTGTTATAAGCTACATAAGCTAAATAGCCTACCTTGTAATTAATTTTTTCCCTTTGTGAATCCCTTTAAGCTTGATATGTCATTATTGTGAACCGACATTACAACCTTTAAACCCAAAAAATAATAATGCATTTACCCAAGCCGTAGAGCTAGTGGAGCATTGTTCATCCTTATGATATGTATGAGTGCGCGAGAAATAAGTGTGGAGGTGTCCGGAATTGTGGTAAGGCTATGGTTGGTGAAAAGGAACATGTTTTCATTCTCAATTCATGAGTTCCATTGTTGATGTAATTTTGAAAAAAGAGAGGAAAAAGGAAGAAAAAAAGAGAAGGGAAGTGATGGAGGAAATTGCTTTTAATGTTACAAATTATCCATATTCATAAGTCCTCCTAAAATTCTAAGAAATGGGTCTGTTTATATGGGATATATACAAAGTTAGATGCTGTTGAATGGAGTGATTAGCTTTATATGTTTTGTATATTCGAAATTGGGATGATTCATTTTTGCTCCACTAGTTTTGATGGCTTTTGAGCTACATTCCCAAATATTTCCCACCTTAATCCTAAACCCCATTATAACCCTTGAGAAGTCCTTATGATTCGTGTTCTATATGTGATCTTAGTGATGGAGAATGAGAAGATATGCAAGCCTATGGTAGATCATTTTCATTGGAATGAATGTGAGTGATACACATACCCTTTAAATACATTAGAGTAGAGTGTTTATATCTGTAAGGGTCTACATATTCAGTTTAATCCATCTTTAAGTGGAAATGCTTGCTAAGTGATTGTGAGTTGTTCGATAATGTTGTTCATGATATATTATGAGTTTTGAAGAGTTTGGTTATTCTTTGTTGAGATTTTGATATCTTAGGAAAGTGAGTTTGAGTTTTGCCCGAGGACGAGCAAAGGTTAAGTGTGGGGGAATTTGATGAGAATGCAAATATCATATTTTTATCCTTTAGTGTTTAGTCTTTGATACTTATTTGATACCTAAAGATACTCACTATTATTATATTTTGACTTAGGGTGCTATGGAATGCCCAGAAAGAGGATTCTAGCTGAAAAGAGACGAATTTCGAGCAAAAATACATGCAGCATTCGAAGAGGCGTTCGACCGGTCCAAAGAGGAGTTCGAACGGTAGTAGATGCGTTCGAACGTTACGTCAAACAAATACACGTCAAGACCAAGTTCGAAGAGCGTTCGAAAGATTCAGAGAACATGTTTTACCATTCGAAGTGCATTCGACGTACTGTTCGAACGGTGGCAAGGGTGTTCAAACGGTCGTGTGCAGTTGCAGATTTTCAGAAGCCTATAAAAGCTTAGACTATGTTGTTTCTAGGGTTGTTGACGTGTTTGAGATTATTGAAGGTGATTATTTGAGTTGTTTTCATGGCCCTACATGGCTAAACCCTAAATCTTGGTCAAAGGAGACAGAAACCTCAGAATTAATAATAAACTATAAGATCTAATTTGTTTTCACTATTTGATTTATGCTTTGAGTATCGAATGTTGTTCTATACCTATTTTCATGATTGTCTTGTTTAATCGCTAGGAGGCATACTAGTTTATTAATCATTACAATCTACTGCTGAGTTAGATATCAAATCTGTAATTGTTTGATTCCTCTGATTTGTGAAGCAACTGAGATTTAATTATTTACTGCATTGGGAATTATTATATCTTGGGAAGGGCATTCGACTAAATTAAATGCAACCGCTTGTGCTTGTGTTGTTTAGTTTCATCGATCTCTCTGATTCTTAAGATTGCTGCTAGATTATACCTTGTGTGCTTTTCCTAGGTTGTTTAATAGTTAGGGTTAATCAGATTGATTGTTTCTGATTAACTACAACTAAGGAGAGATAGGAAAATAATTCTGACTGTAAATATTCAAAGAATGAATTGATATGTTTGCATCGATGATCAGTTGTAAATTTCGATGGTGGATGTTGACCTAAACCAGGGTTTGTTCTTTTGATTGATTTTAATACTTTAATTTGAATTGTTTCTTAGTTGTGATTATTAAAATAGTTTTCATTAAATCCAAAACCCCCCAACCCTTGTTCACATAGCATAAAACGAGACTAAACACTCTTCGTGGGAATGATCCTTACTTGCACTACTACATATTTGTTTTTCGGGTATCGGTTTTATTTTTGGGTGCTTGCGACAGCACACCCAGTAAATAATGACATGTTTTTGAAAACAGCTGTGAGAAGTTTGATTTGTGAAAATTTGAAGTGGATAGAATTGGATAAATTAATCAAAGACTCTAGATGTGAAGGGTGAAAAGACATAATAATGGTCTAACCTTCTAAGTGTCCCCAACAGAGTCACTAGCTGTCACGCTCTGATTTTTCGCAATCGAGAAAACACACAAGCGAGAAAAACACAATACTCTTTTATTAAAACTCATCCTCCTAGAAGGATGAGTGCGACTTGGTTTGAATTAAAAATTGATTTGATTAAGGGTTTTTGGAAAAAATTTGGAGTTGCCACCTAACTTGATTAAGGTGAGTTAAGTCACCTAAACTAAGTGCAATCCGAAGATTAAACATAGGGTTTTTGAAAAAGGTTTTGAAAACTTCCTCAAGAGAGGGTTTTTAAGAAAACGGGTTGTTTAGCAACCTTTGAAAAGATTTAAACTCTTTTTGAAAATTACTCTATTTTTTATCTTTGAAAATAGTGATTCTAGGTTCTGAGGTTGGTTACGTATAGCGAAGATGCACTAGGCTATCACCCTATCCCACCCTTGCGGTGCCTACATGTCTATTCATCCTAGATTCACTCAATTAGAATCTTTGACTATCTATTGTCCAATGCTATCCAGTTTGAAAAGAATTTTAGAAAAGAGATTTAATATGATGCATGACATGCAAGTGCAAGAAAAAGATTTGATTTTAAAAATAGATTTGAAATTAGGAGTTGAAATTTGAAAGAGGTTATAGAAATTTGAAATTTCAAATATATGCTGAAAATTGGATATTTGAAAAAGATTGTGGAATTAGAAATTTGAAAGTGGTTATGACCGCACCCATGAGAGTTGCCTACGTATCCTTTTGTTAGGAATCAAGTCAATCGTAGTTCGGATAAGAGTCCAATTGAAAATAGACACTTCGAGATTTTTGAAAAGTTTAACTTGAAAAGGTTTTATTTGAAAAGGGTGTGATTTAAACTTTGAATAGAAGATTTGAAATTGAACTTGGAATTGACTTTGATTTGAATTTGAACTTGAGGATTTGAAATTGATTTTAATTTGAAAAGATTGAACTTTGAAGGAGAATTTGGACTTGATTTGGAAAGATTAGTTGAGTTTTGAAAACATCTTGACTTGAATTGAAAACCATCTTAGTTTAGAAAAAAAGCCTTGGAAAGTAGAGGAAACTTCCTAACTTTAGGGTTAGGATTGAGCTAGGGTTTAGACCTCCTAGAGTTTAGGTAACCTAAGGTTGAAGTATGCAATTGAATTGGAAAAACTTGATTTGAACTTGAGAGGTTTGATTTTAAAAAGTGGGATTTTAGAAAAGATTTGAAAAAAAATTGATTTAGAAAAGACTTGTAAAGATTTGACTTGAATATTTGATTTGAAGGAATTTAAAAAGTTAGAGTTTAGGAAAGATTGGATTCTAAAAAGCTTTGTATTAGAAATGTTTTGAAATAAGAAAGTTTCATTTTAAGAAAGTTTCATATTAGGAAAGCTTTCAAATTAGGTAAGTTTTCAAATTAGAAGAGTTTCCATTTTAAGAAAGAGTTGATTTTGAAACGATTTGGATTAGGAAAATTTCATTTAAAAAGGTCTTGATTTAAGAAATGTTTGAACTTAAAAATATTTAAAATTTGGAAATAAGATTTGAAAGTTTGAAATTAGAAAAGTTTTTGGAATTTGAAAAGATTTGACTATTTAAATTTAGAAAGTTGAGATTTGGAAGGCTTAGAAGTTTGAAATTAAGAAATGTATGAAATATTGAATTAAGAAAGATTGAAATTAGAAAATATTAGAATTAGAAAAGATTACAATTAGAAAAAATTTGATTCCTATTTCCTAAAGTGGAAGATTGGATTTTATTTTAAAAAATTGATGATTTGATTTTGTTTCCAAACTTGGAGAATTTGATTTGACATGAAATTAGAAAGGTTGAGTTTTTGAAATCTATGATTTGGTAAGAAAAGAGGTTTTGGAAACCTATATGATTTAAGGCAAAATAGAAAGTCATGATTTTAAGAAAGGAACTAGGGTTTCCTAACCATAAATTCTATGGCTTGACTTGGACTCCAAAATAAAAAGCTTTTGAAAAATGGATATTTGAAAAGAGTTTTTTAGGAAATAGATTTTTGAAAAGAGTTTTGAAAGTAGATTTGAAAAGAGTTTTTAGCAAGTAGATTTGAAAAACAATTTGGAAAGAGGTTTAAGTATGGACTTTTGCAAGTTTTTTAAATATCGCACTTTTCTAAAATGATTCTAATCATGAAAAGATTAGAACCATTCTAGGGTTGTGATTTTAAAAACAACTAGGATTTGAAATATGGATCATATTGATTACATTGAATATCACACTTTTCTAAAACAACCCTAACCATGGAATTGCTAGAATTATCTTAAGATTGTGATTTTGATGAAAACAATTTAGGGTTTACACCAAAAAATTTGGACCTTGATAGACACACTGAATGTAATACTTTCCTAAAACAACTCTAACCATGGAATGGCTAGAATCATCTTTGGAGTGTGATATTGAAAATAAGTTTGAAAAAGGGGATTTTGAACGCAAGTTTTGAAACAAAGTTTTGACGCAAGTTTGAAAATAATTTTGGCTGTAATTTTGAATAAATGTATGAATATAGCATGCACAATGCAATAGGGTCGTGAACATACATGGCTAGGCTTCACCATATAATCAAGGAGGCTGAACCCATCAAAGGTTGAATTTGAAGAGTGTCCCCATTATGGTGGCCTTCGACAATTTTTCTTAGGCATGAACCGAGAGTCTCTTGTTTTAAGCATGCAAAAAGGGGAGGTAGGAAATGGAGATTAAAATAGAAGAAAATCCAAATAGGTTCGGAGGGAGAAGAGAAAGGGGAAATTACACAGAAGTAAATAGAAAACTAACCTCGTATTCTTCTTGCATTTATTACTTGCTTTGCTTTGTTTTTCTTGAATCTTGAGAGCTTTGAAATTGCGGCACTTGAGTCTTCAATGGATACTTGTAAGCTTATGTCTGAGTGTATATGGTGTATAGAGACTAGAGTTTGAGTGTATGGAGGCTAGGACTTGAAAACACTTGAGAGAATTAGGGTCTGGGGAGACTTCGAGCTTTAATTTCATCAAGACAGAGTTTCTGGACTGAGTTTGCAAACCCTTTTTACTCAGGGGGAGAGTTTGTATTTATAGGCAACTAAAATGACCTTAGCACCTGTTGTAGTGCTGCTAGGGTAAAAATTCCACTAACGCCACTCCTAGTGGCGCTAGGCCATTTATTGGCTTGGTGCCACTACTAGTCCTGCCAGCCATTTAGAAAAGTTTTTAAGGTGGCAAGAAATGTATCTTTCGACCCGTAGGATGCAAGGCAAAAGATTTGGGCGCCTATCCTAGTGACTACCATAATTTATGGCTCGGCTCCACTAGGGGTGACTCCAAAAGATTCGGGAATGATTCGAAAGGTTTCGAGTAACCAAACACGGTCAGAAATGGATGAGAACCCTCGAGAGAGTGTCCTAGAGGTAACTGTCTTGAGAAGCAATGCTAGAATAGTTGAAAAGGCCGACGAGCCCTCCAGGGCAAAACAGTCAATTGAACTGGAGAAACTCCAGAATGGACTTAGAGTGACCCGTGAAAAGGATTGAAGGTTGAAAACACTATTGAGAGTGTTTCAAGGGGTTGCTGGTTTGACACCCAGAGCCAGTGTGGTTGGAAAATACGACTGACCTACTAAGGGCAAAACGGTCATTTTATACTTGGCTTGCTAGACTAGACTTGAAATGATCCAGAAAGGTATAGGGCTATTAGAAATACTATTAGAGGCATCATCAGGAGGTTAACAGTTTGATACACAGAGCCAGTTTGGTTCCTAGAGGTGATCGAATGCCTAGGGGCAAAATGGTCATTTTGATCGGATGCTCTCGAAATTGATTTGGAACCTACTGGAAGGCATTTGAACGTGTCGGATTGTCTTTGGAACAATCTTGGAAGGGTGGACTTACCGTTCTGAAGACTTAAGTACTTTTTTGAGAGGCGTGCCGGAAGGGCCCAAGGGGCAGTTTGGTTATTTTTCACCGGAGTGGGCCAGCAGGCACTGGTATCAACCCTAGTTTTAAGTGTTTCTATTACTCTGATGATGTGTGATGAGTTGGTTTCTAAAGGTATCTCGTCCTTTAATAAATGGCTCACGGCCAAGAGGCGTGTTTGGTCCCGTGACATAGGGGTTTTGTTAGCAATTCCCAATGTCAACCTACTAGTGTTACTACCACTTTGACGGTTACGATGTTTTTGAGTGTTTTGATCACTCTAACGGTGTGCGTTCATTCTAGAGACTGCCTGATCTCGGGAAGCTGCTAGATGATCTTATCGTCAGATGGATCAACTTTTTTGAAAGACGTGCCGGATAACAGAAATTTTACATTGGCCGGCTAACAGGCGCTAGAAGTGATCCGTTCTATCACCTTAGGGACTTAGGTTCCGTCCCGGTCAATGGGTTTGAAGGGACTTACCGTTTTGAGGATTTTTCTCAGTAAACATGCCAAAATGGATGGACTTACCACACACAAGCGGAAAAAATACTGTACTCTCTTGTTAGAACTCACTCTCCTAGAAGAATGAGTGCGACTAGGTTTGAATTAAGGGCTTGTGGTAAACATTTGAAGTCGCCACCTAAATTGATTAAGGTGAGTTAGGTCACCTAAAAACTAAGCATAATCCGAAGACTACACTTAGGGTTTTTTGAAAACGATTTTGAAAATACTTCTTTAAGAGAGGGTTTTTAGGAAAATAGGTTATTTAGCAACCTTTAGAAAATAGTTAAGCCCTTTTTATAAAAATAACTCCAATTTGGTCTTTCGAAAACAGTGATCATAGGTTCGGAGGTTGGTTACGCGTAGGGAAGACACGCTAAGTCATCACCCTACCCCGCCCTTGTGGTACCATCATGTCTATTTAACCTAAATTCACCTATGAGAGTCTTCAACTAACCAATGTTCAATTCTATCCACTTTAGAAAAAAGAATATTTAAAAAGACATGATGCATGATATGCAAGTGCAAGAAAAGAAAGTTGAAAAATAGTTTTGGAAAGAAATTGATTTGATTTTAAAAAAATTTGAAAAGATAGATTTGAAATTGGAAAATTTTAGATGTTGGAAATAGAGATTTGAAAATAGATTTTTGAAATTGAACACTTGAAATAGATCATGCAATTGGACATTAGAAAAAAGTTGTGAAATTGGAGATTGGAAGAAAAAAGTTATGGAATTGGAGATTGGAAAAAAGTTGTGGAATTAGAGATTGGAAAAGATTGTGGAATTTGAGATTTGAAAAAAGTTGTGACCGCACCCATGAGGGTTGCCTACGTATCCTTTTGAAGGAATCGGGTCAGTCGTAGTTCGGACAAGAGTCCAAAAGAAAATAGGAGATTTGATTATGGAAGAAGAAATTGAATTGGAATTTGAATTTGATTTGAATTTAGAATAGAAGATTGGAATTTGGATTTGGAAAGATAGAACTTAGAAGAAAGATTTACACTTGTTTTGGAAAGATTGAGATTTGGGAATCCTAGACTTAGGTAAGATAGGATTTAGGAAGGACTTGAGATTAAGAAAGACTTGACTTAGAAAAGATCTGACTCTAATGTTGGACATGGAAGATTAGGGAAGGTTGGATTTAGGAATGGCTCGAATTAGGAAAGTTCCATTTTAGGAAAGTTTCATTTTAGGAAAGTTTCGACTTAGAAAAGGTTTCATCTTGAGAAAAGTTTTGGTTTAAGAAAGATTTCGAATTAGGAAAGTTTCAACTTAGGAAAGTTTTGGATTAAGAAAGTTTCATTTTAAGAAAGGTTTTGAAATAGGAAAGTTTTGAATTTGGAATGTTTTGAAATAGGGGAGTTTTGAAAGTTGGAAAGTTTTAGATTTGGAAAGATTTGAAGATTTATATTTGGAAAGATTTAAAAGTTTAGGTTTAGGAAACCTATGGTTTAGGAAGGTAGGAGATTAGGATGGAGTTGAATTAGGAAAGATTTAGATTAGGAAGGATTGAGATTCCTATTTCCTAAAACAAGGGATTGAATTTTGTTTCTATAAAGAGAAGGCTTGATTTTGTTTCCAAAAACGAAGGATAGGGTCTAGTTTCCTAAAGGGAGATTGGATTTGGTTTTCTAAAGGAAAATATTGGATTTGGTATGAATTTGAAAAGATGATGTTTAGAAATCCTAGATTTGGAAGACTATAGTTTTGACGTAGAAGAAACCTTATGATTTTGGTGTAAAAAGGAAATTTTGGAAACCTAGATTTTAAGGCAAAATTGAAAATCATGTCTTTGGGAAGGAAAATTAGGGTTACCTAATCGTGGATTCTAAGGCTTGACTTGGGCTCTAAGAAAGAAAATTTTGGAAAGCGAGTTTTTGGAAAGGAAGATTTTTGAAAGGAAATCCTAGAGAGGAGTTTCTAGAAGGTAAGTTTTAAAGAGAAAGTTTTAGAAAGAAGATTTTTAGAAGAAGCTTTTAGGAAAGAGTTTTTAGGAAATAGATTTAGGGAGAGTTTTTAGAAAGTGAACTTTGGAAAGAGTATTTTGGAAAGGAGTTTGAAAGAAGAGTTTTTGAAAAATAGATTTTTGGAGGGAGTTTTTAAAAACAACTTTGGAAAGGAATTTTGAAAAGGAGATTAAAGAGAGTTTTTAAAAAGTATGTCAAAAAAGAGATTTTTAGGAGGAAATTTTTGAGAAGAGAATTTTAGAAAGTATATAAAATATCTCACCTTCCTAAAGCTATTCTAACCATAAGAAGGTTAGAACCACTTTAATATAGTGGTTTTGAAAACAACAAGGATTTTAAAAATATGGACCATATTGGTCACTTTAAATGTAACACTTTGCTAAAGCAACTCTAACCATGAAAAGGCTAGAATCCCCATAGGATTGTAACTTTGAAAACAAGTTTTTAAAAAGAAGATTTTGATGCAAGTTTTAAAAACGATTTTAATGCAAGTTTTGAAAAAACAAGTTTGAAAACGAAATTTAGAGAGATGCAAGATTATGATATGCACAATGCAAGTTGGGGGTCGTGAACATACAAGGTTAAGGCTTCACCACATAATCAAGGGGGCCGAACCGACGTGGTCTCCAGTTAAACTAAAAGAAAGCCTTGACACGGTGACCCTCCAATAGCCTAATCCTACACATAGACCGGGAAATCCCTTGTTTCAAGCATGCAAGAGAGGGGGGGAAGAAGATGGGAGATTAAAATAAAAGAAAACCCAAGTGGGTCAGGACAAAGAAGAGAGGGGGAAGATGCGTAAACTTAAAGAGAAAGTCTACCTTGTGTCTTATTTATTTTGCTTTGCTTTGCGCGCCTTGCTTTTCTTGCTTTGCTTCGGTCTTCACTTCAGTCTTTGTCTTGTTCTTCGAGAACTTCAGTTTGCAGCACTTTAAGTCTACAATGGAGGCTTTGGAGGCTAGTGTATAAGTGTATGTGAGTGTATATGAGGCTAGGGTTTGGTGTATGGTGGTTAAGGTTTAGAGAACTTAAAGAAGCTAGGGTTTAGGGAGGTTACGAGCTCTGTATATTGAAGAAAAATGGTTTTTAGACTGAGTTTGCCAATCTCCTTCACGCTGGAGGAGGCTTTGTATTTATAGAAAGAGGAATGACCTAGCGCCCGTTGCAGTGGCGCTAGGCCAAAAATCCTTCTATCGCCACTGGGAGTGGCGTCAGGCCAAATATTAGCTTTGCGCCACTACTAGTGGTGCCAGCCTGTTAGGAAAGTTTTATGGTTGGCAAGTAACGTATCTTGAGAAGATTTGGGTGCCTGTACTAGTGACTACTATACAATTTTTAGCCTGGTTTCACTAAGAGTGACTCCGGAAGGTCCGAGAAGGATTTAATGGACCGGAAATGACCCGGAAGGTCAGAAAAGGGCAGGAACCCTTAGAATAGGGTCCTGGAGGTATTAGGGGCAATACGGTCAATCAGGCCGGAAAGCTGTGGGGACGGACTTGTAATGTCCCGGAAGAAGACTCTAGATTTGTAAAAATTATTTAGAATATTCCTAAAGGCTACCGATTTGATACCCAGAGCCGGTGTGGTCGAAAAAGGCGACCGGCCCACCAGGGGCAAAACGGTCATTTTGCACTAGGTTTGCTGGAATTGACTCGGAATGATCCGAAAAGATAATAAAAGGTTGAAAATACTATAAGAAGCATTCTCGAGAGGTTACCGGTTTGATACCCATAGCTGGTGTGGTTCCTGGGGCGTTCGAATGCCTAGGGGCAAAATGGTCATCTTGACTGGAAAGTCTCAGAATTGGCCCGAAACTGACTAGAAGGCACCTAATCATGCCAGATTGCTTTTAAGACAATCTTGGAAGGGTGGACTTACCGTTTTAAAGAGTTAGGTGTGTTCTCGAGAAGCGTATCGAAAATGGCCCTAGGGGCAATTTGGTCATTTCTCACCGAAGTGGGCTAGCAGGCACCGGTGTTGACTTGGGTTTTGAGTGTTTCCGACACTGTGACGGCGGTCCCGTGATACAGGAGTTTGTTGGCAATTCCCTATATCGACCTGTTTGCGAGTACTTCCGCTACTTTGGCGGTTACGATGTTTGCGAGTACTTTCGCTACTCTGACGGTTGCGATGTTTGCGAGTACTTCCGCCACTCTGACGGTTCGTGCTCATTCCCGAGACTACCTGATCTCCGGAAGCTACTAAAGGGACTTAGCGCCTGAGAAATCAACTTTCTCGGAAGGCGTGCCGAAACAGACATTTCTGCATTGGTGGGCTAGCAAGCGCCAATGGTGGCCCGTTCTGCCATCTCGGGGACTTGGGGTCTCGTCCCGGTCGACGGGTTTGAAGGGACTTACCATTCCGAAGAAACTTTCTTCGAAAAACGTGCTAAAAGGATAGACTTACCGTCTCGAGGATCAACTTTCTCGAGAGAGGGATTGGAATTGGACTTGGAAAAAGGGGGCTTACTGTCTTCGGAAAGATGTGCCTGATTTGGAATTGGACCGAACAATGCCCCCAAGGGCATTTTGGTCATTTCGCTTCTATTTGGGCCTGGTGAGCCCGCGAAGCAATGAATTGATAGGATTGACTTGGGAAAGTTGATTTAGATTGGGAATATGTCCACATTGACTTGAATACAAGTCTAGACGAACTGTAGACTGCCGAGCGGTAAAAAATGGGGTGCTTACAGCTGCCCCTCTTTTTGTCTTTACTTGTCGAAGACAAAAAATGATAGAGTAGGAGTCCCATGCTGACCGTGAGGCGGTCGGAGGGACGGACTTTGGAAATCTTAGAAGACGGGATTGTGGAAACGAGTATTAGGCCCAAAAGGCCTTTGAAATCAAGTTTTTACGAGAAAAAGGGCAAAGCTACCTAGAATTTAGAACTGGCACCACTAGGAGTGGTGCCTTTGGCAAATTTAGCTTGGCGCCACTGCTAGTGGGGCCAGGCTTAGGATCAAAACCAACAAACTGCTGGTTCGATGCTACTGCGGGATTTGACAAGTTTTTCACAAAACCGAGAGGCATTGTGAGGAAACCAAATTGGACATTGAAGGAGCGCTTCTTGGAGACCACCGGGGATTGCCGAAAGTGAACGTCGTCGCCGAAAAAGTCATTGAAAGAGAAGTTTTTGTTGGAGAACTCCGAAAAGTGAGTTTTCTATCCTATGTTGATTTTAATGTGTAGAACTCCGTTTAAGTCATGTGAATAGTGAAAATTGATGTTTTGATATGTTTTAAACATTATGGTGATGTTATTTTTGTATTTTGGTGCTTGTTTGATTGAATTTGAGTGATTTTACGTGATTATGTGAAAGGGGTCTCTACAGGAATTGGGAGTTTATCCCTACAGTTTTGGGCATTGAGCTTTCGGCTAGATTTTTATACCGTGTGCCTTAGAAAAATGTGTTTAACAACCGTGTGAGGTTTCGTGATTTTTTTTAAAAACTTTTTGAATTTTTGAAATTTTTTTTTGAAAAATAGAAAAAGACTTAGAAAAAAATAAGAAAATTGGGGAAAATTGAGGAAGTGATGAAACTTGTAGAGTTTAAAATTTAGAAAAATGTTGGAATATTTTAGAAAAAATTTGAAATGATTTTGAGAAATTTTAGGATAATTTTGAAAACCATTGATTTGTTGAAAAATAAAACAAGTCTTTTGAGGAGTTTGCAAATTCAGAAAGTGTGCGAGGCTGTTGGTGCTATGTGATTGTGATGTTGTAGGGTGCATGATTTGTGTTTTGTGTTGATATTGTGAGTGTGGTAGGGACCGTTTTTAAATGAAACTCTGCCAAAATTTTTAGAAATCAGGGAAAGAGTTGGAAAAGGTTTTGAAATAAAATCTTTTTAAAGGAAAAAGATAGAAAACCCTTGATATTTTAGAAAACTCGTTTTGACTCGAAGTTGAAAAATCAAAATGTGTAGGAAATTAATTTTGACCTAGGAGTGGAATTTTAAAATCAAAATGTGTAGGAAATTCATTTTGACTTATCACTTGAAATCTTTTTATTATTTGTTTATTTTTTTTGTTTGTTTTTATTATTCATTTATTTATTTATTATTTTTCTTGTACTTTTATTTTTTTATCTGCATATACCGTATATTAACACTTCTCACCTTGGCTTACCCTTTTCAGGATGGCAGATGTGGGTGATGATGGTTCCGAGAGAAGACGCTGCTCTAGGAAGGCGGCCTGGACAGATTCTGCTAGTGGTTCCTGTTGATCCAGGGACAGTCGGCGGCCTGTTGGACGTGCGTCTTCTAGTCAGAGCGGATGGGGGAGTAGATCTCAAGTCGATCCCTTCCTTTCAGTCAAGCTAGCCTTTGAAGAGGAGATGGATGTCGAGGTTTCACACTTGTTGACCTTTAGGATGGCCAGTGCTATTTTGAGTCGACTACGGGTTTGGTATGACGGGTATCCTCCAGATGAGCAAGACATTTTTCGCTGGTCCTTTGGTTGTATGGCTTCTCTCCTATTACTGTAGCTTATTTCTGGTAGTGGTTTCCTTTTGGCCACCTAATTTGTCTCGCTTTCGTTTTGGGGAATGTGAGCTTGCCCCTATTCCCCATGAGTATGGTTTCCTCCTAGGTCTTCGGGATGGTTCAACTGACATTATGGGACCTACTTTTCCTAATGGTTGCGTCGCGATTGTCTGTTCTCAACTTGGGCTCTGTTGTGCCGCCTTTTCTTCTGATCTGCCACCCCAGTTTTCTCACATCCCGATGAAGTTCTTGTTTCTCTCATTTTGAATTTGCGACAGATTGGGGATTGGCATACTTCTCAAGATTGGTATATTTCTCCATGGTAGCCCTAGCTTTGCTTCTCCTAAACTTGTTGATGTTTCCGCCGTGGCGGGGCTGACTTGGTTGACTATTGGTTATGTGAACTGCTTGTCAAAATTCGTGAGGGGCACTCCCATGCTCCTATAGTTGTTGGAGAGACCTTCGTGAGCCTTACCAGACTCCAGCAAGGGGTCAATGCTCATTTTCGGGGATATGCTCCATTATTCCAGCTTTGAGCGATCGAACACTTATTTGTTACTCCCTTTTTTTAGCATACATGGTTTCTCAAGTTAGAAGTCATTTGATTGGGGAGGTCGAGGTGGGCCATTGCCCCAGTCTCTGTTTCTTGCTAGCCATGGAAATTTGAGCTTTCTAAGGTGTGTGCCGGTGCTGGAGATGTCGGAGGGGTGGCCTTAGCTCCTTTTTGCGTTTTACCATGTTCCTTGTTTCTTATTTGAGAGAGAGAGAGAAAGACATAGAGTTAGTTTTTGTATAAAAATAGTTTATTTATACATATTATACTTTTTTTTTATTTTTTTATAAATGCACATGGAATTAGATGTCTGACTTATTTTGCATGTCCTACTTTATATATATATATATATATTTTTCATGAATACACAGGTGCATATAGGAATAGAATTCAATGCATGTTATGCTTTTTGGATGAATGTAAATATAGGAATGGAATTGAATGCATGCCATGCTTTTTGATGAATGCATGAATAGATACAAATTACACATAAATTTAAATGGATGTACTAATTAAACATGCCAGGGATGCATTAGTAATACATGTATATAAGCTATTTACAAAGGAGGTCCCAAGATTGTCCTAGGGCCTATACTCCTAAGATTTTGTTTTCTTTCTAGGATTGTGCCCCATTTAATTTTGTCCCATTCTCATCAAGGTGTCATAGCATTCGCACCATTCTCCAGGGATCTTAACCTTTCGGTTTGCTATTCTATCCCTACTTTCTATAGGGTTACTGTTTGGGGTTTTTCTGATCTCACTTGGTTTTCTCTCTCAGATCTCCAAAATGCCACCATTGCTCGAGCAACAACTCGCATACCCTTTGCAGAGCGATAAACAGCTATGCCCTCAACCCGAGAAGACTTCTTTTAGGATCGTAATGTAGGTTGTGTTTAGGGGTTATAAGAAACGAAGGGATATTTAGGCTCAAAGATCTTCTTTTAGTGGGTTGTTTAAACCAAAACCATCTGAGCACACTTTGGAGCATGAGATTGCCCCTACATTCCTCCCCAGTTCTCCTTTCTCATCCTACTTATCTTAGTATTATTCAGGCTTATTTGGACTAAGCAATTTTCTTTGATCAGAGAGGACTTTAATTTGGATCGTAACGTAGACTAGGTTAAGGGGTTTATGAATGAAAACGATAAAAAGGCTCAAACATTATCACTTGTGGGGTTTTAAAAGACCAATGATCACATTTGGCAACTTAACTTCTATTCACTGCTTTCTTCTTTCCTTCATACTCTTGTTATTCTTTTAGATCACTTTCTGCCTTCTAATTTAAGATCTTTTTTTTTTCATCAAGAAATTTGTTGCTAAGTCGACTTTTGGAGATGCCAACTTTTTCATTTATTTATTTTTTTTGGATGACAGTATCTTCTTTTGAAGATCCCCATAAACACAATATCTTCTTTACTAGAGCCGCCTTTGATGCCATAACTTCTTGAAGATCACCGTTTTCATCGTTACTCATTATATCTTCTTGGAAATCGCCCTTTTCATCATTGCTTATTATATCTTCTTGGAAATCGCCCTTTTCATCATTGCTTATTATATCTTCTCGAAAATCACCCTTTTCATCATTGCTCATTAGCTCCTACTTATGAATTTTGCCTTAACCCAGTATGGGCGGTGATCATCTGGTCGGTTTTCTTAAGGAAAGTAACCGGCTCAAGTGGGCCTTAGAAAGGGATTTGTTTGTGTATAGTAGAAGAAATAGTGGCCTTTCATCACTTCAAATTAAATTGCATAGTCCATAAAGTCTTATACAAAATTTAGACAATGTTCGTAAAAAAATTGGTGTGTTTCTGCCGAATCAACTACTCTATGCTTACCCCAGTATAGGGGATGGTTATAGGTTTGGGGATATCTGAAAAGAGATCACTGATGGCTCTAGTGGGCTAAGCAAAAGATAATGTTTATTTGGGATAAATAGAACAATGGTTCCTCATCATTTTGAGTACTCGGCTGCCTATCACTTAGCCAGGATATCACGCAAGTGTCGCCTCTTCAATGAACTCCACACTATCTCCTTCCTATCTCTCACTCTCTCTCTGTCTCTCTAAGGTTTTAACGCCCCTTTGACTAGGTTGCCCATGCTATCCCATCCTTCAAGTCGAGTCATTACAAAATGGAAAAGAATCCCTAAAAGTAATATTCATCCACAATAGTATGAGACAAGAGGATAAACTAGAAACTATCCATTTTCATTTTAAAATATGATTACATGGCATGCAATTTTTATTTAAAGAAGATATGTGAGAAATAGAAAACGAAAAGAAAACAGAGGAATTTTGTGGAAACCTCCCTTTTTTTTGTAGACTTTCTAATGAGAACCTCTAATAGGGTTTTGGGACTATGCTCATCTCCTTGGTATTCCATTCACCAGACGCATCCTCAAACAGCATAGGGTAGATTGAAAAATCTTC
Organism: Euryodendron excelsum; assembly: GCA_033060915.1. Classification (NCBI taxonomy): domain Eukaryota; kingdom Viridiplantae; phylum Streptophyta; class Magnoliopsida; order Ericales; family Pentaphylacaceae; genus Euryodendron; species Euryodendron excelsum. The sequence goes on along the minus strand of CM065385.1, from coordinate 26,598,725 downwards.
TGCGACGGTTGGGGAACTACCAAAGATGGTACTGCTATTGATTTCCTCCTCCATGATTGTATTGACGGTGTGATCGCGTTACGGACTGGCGGTGACAACGGGGACTAGTTTCACCTCTTTGATTTTGACGATCTTATCATCTATTAGATCTTGGATTTTATGTTTCAAAGATTGGCAACTTTCTGTGTCATGGCCTAGTCCGCTTGAGTGATATGCGCACCTGAGTGTTGAGTTGAAAGAGGATGGTAGAGGTTTAACCAGTGGTGTAGCCGGTATTGGGCGCATGTATCCAGCTTTTAACAAATTATTGTAAGCACCTATTTAGGTGCCGGCCAATTGGGTAAAGGGTCGATTCTGCCCTCTTGCTCTTTTAGGTCTAGTATACGACGACGCATAAACCAACTCAAAAGTAGTTACCCTAGGTGTTGTTGGTGCAGACAGTTGTAAGGGCAGAGGGTCGAATGCTGTGGTAGTAATTCCTGCCAGGTTCGCTGCTTGGGATTCGCTGAGACTTTGCATCTTCCGTTTTAGGGTATGGCAACTTCCGATGTTATAACCTTTAGGTTCAAGCGCTTTATCAAGAATGGGCTTTGGAGGTACCAAGACCTCCAAAGCGTTTCGGCATGCCTTCTGAGAAAGTTGATTCTCAGGCGCTAAGTCTCTTTAGCAGCTTCCCGAGATCAAGCAATTTCGAGAATGATCGTGAACCATCAGAGTAGCGAAAGTACTCGCAAACATCGCAACTGTTAGAGTAGCGAAAATACTCGCAAATAGGTTGATATAGGGAATTGCCAACAAACCCCTATATCACGAGACCACAGTCAGAGTGGCGGAAAAACTCAAAACCCAAGTCAACATCAGTGCCTGCTAGCCCACTTTGGTGAAAAATGACCAAACTGCCCCTAAGGCCGTTTTAGCACATTTCTCGAGAACTCACCTAAGTCCTCAGAATGGTAAGTCCACCCTTCAAAGATTATCTTAAAAGCAATCCGGCATGATTAAATGCCTTCTAGTCAGTTTCGAGCCAATTCCGAGACTTTCCAATCAAGATGACTATTTTGCCCATAGGCATCCAAACGCCCCAAGAACCATACCGACTCTGGGTATCATATCGGTAATCTCCCGAGGATACTTTTTATAGTACTCTCAACCTTTTTTTTATCTTTCTGAATTATTCCGAGTCAGTTCCGGCAAACCCGGTGTGAAATGGCTATTTTGCCCCTGGTGGGGCGGTCACCTTTTTCGACCACACCAGCTCTGAGTATCAAACTGGTAACCTTTGGGAACATAATAATGTTTCCAAATCTCGAGTCTTCTTCGGGACATTCTCAGTCCGTCTTGGTAGCTTTCCTGCTCGATTGACCGTTTTATCCCTAATGACCCGATCAACCCTTCTGACAATTCTTGTCATCCTTTTTCAAGGCTAATACCTCCGGGACCCTATTCTAAGGGTTCTTGCCTTTTTCCGGCCTTCCGGGTCATTCTCGGTCCCTTAAGTCCTTCCTGGACCTTCTGGAGTCACTCCTAGTGAAGCTAGGCTAAAAATTGCATGGTAGTCACTAGTACAGGCGCCCAAATCTTCTCAAGATACGTTGCTTGCCGACCTTAAAACTTTCCTAAGTGGCTAGTGGCGCCAAGCCAATATTTAGCCTGGAGTGGCGCCAGAAGGTTTTTTGGCCTGCGCCACTGCTACAGGCACTAGGTTATCCCTCTCTCTATAAATACAGAGCCTCCTCCAGCGTGAAGGGGGTCCGCAAACTCAGTTTAAGAATCATATAATTCGATATACAGAGCTTAGACACTTCAGAAACTCTAGCTTCTTTAGGTTCTCCAAATCCTAGCCACCATACACAAACCCTAACCTCATATACACTTATACACATCCCCATACACTTATACATTAGCCTTCAACCCTCCTTTGAAGACTCGAAGAGCTGCAAACCGAAGCCTCGAAGATTAAAGACGAGCCTTCGAAGATCAAGACTGAAGTGAAGCGAAACCGAAGAAAGCAAGGCGCGCAAAATAAATAAGATATAAGGTAGGTTTTCTATTTAAATTTCCCCATTCCCCCTCTCTCTTCTCTCTCCTAACCCACTAGGGTTTTCTCTATTTTAATCCCCCATCTTTCCCCCCCCCCCCCCACTCCTTTTCTTTGCATGCTTGAAACAAGGGGACTCCCGGTCCATGTGTAGGATTAGACTATCGAAGAGTCACCATGTCGGGGGCTTTCCTTTAGGCTAACCGGAGACCACGTGGGTCCGGCCCCCTTGATTATGTGGTGAAGCCTTAACCTTGTATGTTCACGACCCCAAAATTGCATTGTGCATATCATGATCTTGCATCTTCCAAAAGTTGTTTTCAAAGTCATTTTCGAAATCGTCTTTAAACATGTTTTCAAAGTTGCATCAAAATCCCTTTTTCAAAACATGTTTTTAAAATCACAATCCTTGGGTGACTCTAACCTTTCCATGGCTAGGGTTGCTTTAGGAAAGTGTTACATTCAAAGTGACCCACATGGTCAATATTTTCAACTCCTTGTTATTTTCAAAAACCACTTTCCTAAAGTGGTTCTAGCCTTCCTATGGCTAGAATTGCTTTAGGAAAGTGAGATGTTTTCATACTTTCCAAAAAGCTCTCTTTTCAAAAATTTCTTCCTAAAAATCTCTTTTTCAACATACTTCCCAAAAACTCTTCTTTCCAACATTGTTTTCAAAAACTCCCTCCAAAAATCTATTTTTCCAAACTCCCTTTTTCAACTCCTTTCCAAAACACTCTCTTCAAAGTTCACTTTCCAAAAACGTTCCCTAGGTCTCTTTCCTACAAAAATTCTCTCCAAAAATCTTTCCAAAAACTCTTTTTCCAAAATCTCTCTTTTAGAAACTGCTCCCTAGGATTCTCTTCTAAAACCTTTGTTTCCAAAAATATACTTTCCAAAAACTCTTTCCTTAGAGTCCAAGTCAAGCCTTAGAGCTACCAATTAGGAAACCCTAATTTTCTTTCCAAAAACATGGTTTTCAAACTTGCCTTTAGACCTAGGTTTCCAAAACCTCTTGTTTTCACATCCAAACTATACATATTTCCAAAACTTATTTTCTACGTTAAAACTATACACTTCCAAATCTAGGATTTCTAAAACTCTCTTTTCCAAATCCTTTTCAAATCTTGCCTTCCCTTTAGGAAACCAAATCCAATCTCCCCGTTTAGGAAACTAGATCCAATCCACCGTTTTTGGAAACAAAATCAAACCTTCCCTTTTAGAAACAAAATCCAATCCCTTCCTAATCCAAATATTTCCTAATTCAACTCCTTCCTAAACTTCTCCTTTCCTAAATCCTAAGTTTCCAAAACTTGAACATAAAAAATTTTTCCTAAATTTTAAAACTCAATTTCCAAATCATTCCTAATTCAACCATTTCCTAATTCTACCCCTTTCCAAATCTTAACTTTTCAAATCTAAGCTTTCAAACCTTTCCTAATCTCAAGATTTTCTAAAACTCAAACTCTTAAAATTTTTAAATTTCAAATCTTTCTAAAATTCTAAGCTTTCTAAATTCAAAACTTTCTTAAGTTAAATCTTTCTAAACCCAAATCTTTCTAAATTCTAAATTTTCCTAAAACTTCAACTCTTTCCAAATTCAAAACTTTCTAAACTCAAAACTTTCTTATTTTCAAAACTTCCTTGTTTTCTAAACTTTCCAATTTTCAAAACTTCCCTGTTTCAAAAACATTCCAAATTCAAAACTTTCCTAAGTTAAAACTTTTTAAATTCAAAACTTTCCTAAGTTGAAACTTTCTTAATTCAAAACTTTCCTAATCCGAGCCCTTCCTAAATCCAAGCTTTCCTAATCCTCCAAGTCCAATATTCAAGTCAATTCTTCTCTAAACTCTTTCCAAGTCAAATCCAAGCCTTCTTTTCTAAGTCTCAAGTCTTTCTAGGTTTCCTAAAACCGAATTTTCCAAAGTCAAGTCTTCCAATCAAAGTTCAATCTCTCAATTTTCCAATCCAATTTCCAATTCAATCTCTTTCTTCCAATCAAACATTCTATCTTCTATCAGACTCTTGTTCGAACTACGACTGACCTGATTCCTCCAAAAGGATACGTAGGCAGCCCTCATGGGTGCGGTCACAACTTATTTCAAATTTCAAATTCCTCCACATTTTCCAAATCTTAAATTCTACAATCTTTTCAAATCTCCAAATCTATTCTCAAATTTCCAATTTCAAATCTATCCTTTCAAATCTCTCTTCTAAAATCAAATCAAATTCTCCTTTTCAAATCTATTTCCAAATCAACTCTCTTTGCACTTGCATATCATGCATCATATCTTTATCAAACATTTTTTTTTTTTCAAAGTGGATAAAACTGAACAATAGTTAGTTAAAGGCTCTCATATATGAATTTAGGTTAGATTGACATGTAGGTACCAAAAGGGCGGGGTAGGGTGATAGCTTCGTGCGTCTTCCCTACACGTAACCAACCTCCGAAACTAGAATCACTGATTTCAAAGACCAAAAACGGAGTTATTTTTCAAAAAATGGCTAAATGTTTTTCTAAAGGTTGCCAAACAACCTGTTTTCTTAAAAACTCTCTCTTGAGGTGGTATTTTCAAAAACCTTTTTTTAAAAACCCTAAGTGTAGTTTTCAGATTATGCTTAGTTTTTAGGTGACCTAACTCGCCTTAATCAAGTTATGTGGCGACTCCGAATCTTTCTCCAAAAGCCCTTTATTCAAATCTATTTTCAATTCAAACCTAGTCGCACTCATTCTTCTACGAGGGTGAGTTCTAACGAGAAAGTACAGTATTTTTTCCGCTTGTGTGAGTATTCTTCGAGTGCGAAATATTTGGACGCGACAGCTGGTGACTCCGCTGGGGAAGCTTAGAGGGTTAGGTTGTAGTCATATCTCTTTACCCTTCACCCATGTAGAGTCTTCAATTAACTTGGTTCAATCCTATTAACTTTAAATTTTCAAAATTGTTTTCAAAAAAACATGTATTTATTCATATTATCTTGTATTATGTTTGTCATCCACATACTAACACTTGCATCTTTGTTTTGTAGGTACACATTTTGTTTAAATTTTATTAACTACTATGCATGAGTGTGATGAACGGGATGAATGGGAGTTGTTGGACTCTTTCCTCCACTTTTAAAAATCACACACACACTACATGTGCATTTGTATTCTGCATACTTGCATTATTACCCTGATATGTCTTTTCTAGTTAGAAAGGGAGAACGGTATATTGGTTGTGGGCAAGATGCTGTGTCAATTTCTTACCCTACGGCCTCTTGATGGTTCCCTAGCTCGGATCACCAACCGATCATGGCACCACCTCGGGGAGTGGGCAGAGGTTTGAAGATCTGGGGACCGAGCCTTTTTAGGACGCATTAGTCAACCCTCAACCTCATACTCATATAGACACCATGCATAGCCGAACCTCTGCTGGATTTAAGACACGAGCACTATTTTCAAAACCACGGAGGAAAGGGCAACTGTTCTTACTTTCATTTATACCTGTCTATTCCTGTTGTTATAATGCTTATATTTTTACTATTATAATGAATGTCTAATTGCTCATGCATGCACATTTACCTTGCTATTGCGTTTTCTCTCCTTATACTCTCTGCATATCTATGTTCATGCATTCCATATTCCATGTCAAGACAAGAGTCCCAAGCAACTCAAGTCACTGCATTCTCATGCATATGATCAACTTGTTGAGAGTGACACCAAGGTCACTCTCCCTTGCATTAAACCTACCCAAACCCTAAAGGTTCTCGTGTAACCCTAAGGACTCATTGCATGCATCTCAATTCATTCCATAAGAGGGGCCCCAATCCCTCTATGCTCACGGAGATAGGACTGTCATGAAGACAAGGGGCAACCAATCAACAAGGTCTCTCAGCGACCTCCTCAACATCAAATCCAAGGAAGGCGAATCCGAAGACTCAAGAGTAGTTTAGGGTTTTTCTTTGTAAAAGTAGATAGGTGGAAGTCCAAAGGAAAATGTTTCCCCTCCCCCTATTAAAATGTATTTCAATTCTTTTGTATTTTAAACCCAAAATTCGATGTACTTTTGTACTTTTGCGAATGAATGCATGGATGGCTGAAGGTTCTCACTTGACGGTAAGATACATGTATATAGGGGCAAACCCCCTATCTCCAAAAGTGAGCCAATACATCATGTCTAGTCTCCCCCTTAAGTAGGGGCACCCCTAGGACATGCATTGCATAGAACTCTTCAAATCAAGGCATTAACTTCTCTTTTGTTTCTTATCTTCTGTCCTCCCCCTCCTCATCTCCAAATACTGAGAGAATTGAAGGCAAACGCAAGACAAGAAGGGGGTTTTCTAAACCACTCACTTATTATAATCATATTGCTTATACGCTCATGCATCAACATCCATTCCAAGATAAGAGTTCTAAGAAACTCAAGCCATTTCATTCCCATGCATCTAATCAACCGTAGAGAGAAAGGAGCAATCCAATCTCATGTTAATCGAACCTACCAAAACTCCTAAGGGTTCCTCAACCCTAAGGATTCATGGCATGCATAGAACCATATCTCGAGAGAGGCTTAAATCTCTCTCAGTCCATGGAAGTGGGATTGCCCAAATAAAGAAACATCAACCGGCCCACGCCGAAGAGGTATTGTACTGCATAGTAGGGGCAAAACCCCACCTCCCAAATGGACTTGTCATCATGCCTAGATTCCCTCAAAGAAGGGACCTCCATAGGACATACATCGCATAAAACCTCCAACTCCACATGCTGACTACATTTTGTTTTTCTTTTCTTTTTTCAGGTTAGAGAGCACAACCAAATTCATAGAATCCCTATAGTACCCCACGAAGTTCAAACTCATGGAAGAATGAGCCTAGTTGTTAGAAGAGGCTGAACCTACATCAGGGAGTAAGAAGAACTAATCATCCATCAACAAGACGTTACCTCCACACCATGCCGCGACGATCACCGTCCCTACAGAAGAGGGCTTATTGTTTGCAACGTTCTGTCAGACCCATGCATTACTACAAAAGAATCTCCTAACTTCCAAATGCATGCCAAACACTGCAGAAGATATGTCAATCCATCCTCCATCATTTGGCGATACACCCGGAGCATGAAATGCCAAAGAAGGTGACAATTTCAAAACCCTGTCAGGGGTTCTCACCAAGAGATCCATAAGAAAAGGGAGATTTCTACAAAATTCGTCTATTTTCTTTTCTTCTTTCTATTTCTCGCATATCTTCTTTAAATGAACATTGCATGCCATGTAATCATGTTTTTAAATGAAAATAGGTAGTTCCTAGTTTATCCCCTTTGTCTCATACTCTTATGGACGATTATTACTTTTAGGGATTCTTCCCCTTTTGGTAAATGACTCGATTTAAAGGATGGGATGGCATGGGCAACCCATTTAAAAGAGGTTAAAACCTTTGAGAGACTGAGAGAGAGAGTGAGAGATAGGAGTAAGGCAATCTCAACAAAGAAGTGCGAATTTTATTGAAAAGGCGACACTTGCATGATATCCTGGCTAGGTGATGGGTAGCCGAGTCCCTAAAATGATGAGAAGCCATTATTCTACTTATCCCAAATAAACACTACCCTTTGCTCAGCCCACTAGAGTCGTATATAATTTCTTTTCAGATATCCCCAAACCTATAACCATCCCCTACATTGGGGTAAGCACAAAATAGTTGATTTGATAGAACATGTAAGGTTTCACTGACAGAAACACATCATCCCTAGGAGTAATGTCTAAATTTTGTATAAAGGCTTTATGGACTAAGCAATTCAATTTGAAATGATTAGAAGCCCTCAATTCTACTGCCATACACAAAAATAATCCTTTTGCTTAACCCATTAGTGCCTCGAAGAAAGCAAAAGATTTTTTCTTGTCAACCCCGATCCGAGACCATTCCCTCATATTGGGGTGAACAGGCAGCAGAAGGTTTGGTGGAGAATGTTATCGACCATCAAGCTAAAGTAACGTAAAGGCTTTATGGATCAAGCAATCTTATTCAAAATGAAGAGGGGCCCTCATTTCATTTTCCATACAGTTAAAAGCAACCCTTGTCAAACCTGTTGAGCCCATTACCATTTTCTCTAGAAAGAAACCCCCAACCTAGGGATCACCGCCCACAATAGGTTAGATTGAGTTATTAAAAAAAAGGTCAAAGGACAAAAAAAGTTGCAGAATTGTGCGCTTCATAAAAAGAAAGAAAAGAGATGAAAAAGAACAGCAAAGGAAAAGAGTTGCCAAGGGGCAGGAGGCCGAGAAAAATAAAATATTTGTATTATCTTGAACAAAACATATAGAAAGGCCAGAAATCATGAGACAAATTTTAGACAACTCCGTTACAGGGTCAAGGATTAGACTACAAGAAAGGTGAACTCTTTAAAGAATATATGTTCAAAGGTGATCCTAGATAATGAGGAAGCCTAGTTGAAGCAATAGGTTTGAGCCTTTACCCTTTCTTGTTAAACCCCAAACCATAGCCTACATTACAACCTTACAAAAGTCCACTCTGATTGAAAAAGATTGCTTGATCTAAATGAGCCAGACGTGTTGCTGAAACTAGAGGAGGATATCAGGGGACGAAACCCCACTGGAAGATTGACTAAGGATGGTGTGGATCTAAACCCTATTATAAACAACATCAAATTTGAGCCTGAGTATCCTGTTTATTCATAAACCCCTTAACCTAGCCTACGTTACGGTCCAAATTAAAGTCCTCTCTGATCAAAGAAAATTGCTTAGTCCAAACAAGCCCGAACAATACCAAGACAACTAGGCTGAGAAAGGAGAATTGGAAGGGAATCCAAGGGGCAATCTCATGCTTCAAGGTGCGCTCAGATGGTTTTGGTTTAAACAACCCACTAAAAGAAGATCTTTGAGCCTAAATATCCCTTCATTTCTTACAACCTCTAAACCCAGCCTACATTACGGTCCTAAAAGAAGTCTTCTCGGATTGAGGGCTTAGTTGCTTATCGCTCTGCAAAGGGCATGCGAGTTGTCGCTTGAGCCACGGTGGCATTATGGAGATCTGAGAGAGAAAACCAAGTGAGATCAGAAAAATCCCGAACAACAACCCTGTAGAAAGTAGGGATAGGATAGCAAATCGAAAGGCCAAGATCCCTGGAGAATGGAGCAAATGCTATACATCCCGATAAGAATGAGACAAAACTGAATGGGGCAGAATCCTGAGAGTATGGGCCCAAGGGGCAATCCTGGGGTTTTCTTTGTAAATAGCTTATATATACTGATGCATCCATGACATGTATAACCTGTACATCCATTTAGATTCTCGTGTAGTTAGTATCTATTCATGCATTCAACTGCATTCCTGTATGAACCTGTTCATTTGTAAGGAAGTAGGTCATGCATTTAATTCAATTCTTACATAAATCTGTGCATTTATCACAAAAGAATGGTGGTCATTGCATTTAATTCTATTCCTGTATGTGCATTACCCAAAAAGTATAACATGCATTCATTTCCATTTCTGTATGAACCTGTGCATTCATAAAAAAGTAGGATATGCATTCGATTCAATTCTTATATAAACATGTGCATTCATAAAAAAGAGATCATGCAATCATCATAAAAAATAATGACACCCCTTTACCAGGGCATTTTAAAACTGTTTTTGCACAAAAACTCACTCTATGTCTTTCTCTCTCTTAAATAGGAAACAATGAATAAGGCAAAATATAAAAAGCAGCTAAAGCCACCCCTCAGATATCTCCAGTACCGGCACACACCTCAGAAAGCTCAAATTTTCATGCCCGACAAGAAACAGAGAATGGGGCAATGACCCACCCTCGACCTCCCCAATCAAACGACTTTGAAAGAGGGGTAGTGAATAAGTGTCCGATCACGCCAAGCTAATGAAGCACATCCCCAACAATGAGCATCGACCCCCTGCCAGAGTCTAGTAAGGCTTACGAAGGTCTCCTCCATAACTATAGGAACATATGAGTGCCCCTCATGAATCTTGGCAAGTAATACACATAATCAGTAGTCAACCACGTCATCCCCTCGAGGAGAAACACCTAGAATCTTAAGAAGACCAAAGTTGGAGCCACCATGTGAGAGATTGACCAATCTTGAGAAGTATGCCAATCCCCTATCCATCGCAAACTCAAAATGAGAAATAAGAACTTCATTGGGACATAAGGAAACTGGGGCAGCAGATCAGAAGAAAAGGCCGCAAAATGGGGCCCAAGCTGAAAAGTGACAATCGTGATACAGCCATCAGGGAAAGTAGGTCCCATAATGTCTGTTGAACCATCCCGAAGACCTAGGAGGAAGCCATACTCATGGGGAGTAGGGGCAAGCTCACATTCCCTAAAATGGAAGAGAGATAGGTTAGGTGGCCAAAAGGGAACCACTATCAGAAAACAAGCTATGCTAACAGGAGAGAAGCCATGCAACCAAAGGACTAGCGAAAATGTCTTACTCATCTGGAGGATACTTGCGTACCAAACCCGTAGTCAACTCAAAATAGCGTCGGCCATCCTAAAAGTCAAAAGTGGGATATCTCAGCATCCATCTCATCCTTGAAGGCTGGTTAAGCTGGAGGGAAGGGGTCGATTGGAGGCCTACTCCCCCCTCCCACCCTGGCTAGAAGGTGCTCGATTGGCAGAGTGCTGACTACCCCTAGAGCGGCTGGAGCTACCGACATAATCTGTCTGGGCCACCTTCTCGAAGCAGTGTCTCCCCTCAGAACCGTCGTCGCCCACGTATGTCATCTTGAAAGGTGAGTCAAGGTAAGAGGTATTAATACATGGTATATGCAGTTCAAAAGATAAGAAATAAAAGCAGGAAAAAAAATTAATAATGATAATAACCAAAGATAAAACATAAATGAAAATGAATGACACAACTTTCATATAAATTCTACTCAAACCAACTTAAAGGGTTTCTTAAACTTTTCATTCAAAGGTTTTTTTTTTTTTTTTTCTAAAATCAACTCTCAAAGATTTCTTAAAAAGTTATTTTTCCAAAAACAATTCTCAAAAATTTTCTTAACTTCTTCCCTTCAAGAGTTTCTTTTTCAAAATCAGTTTCCAAAGGGTTTCCTATTATTTCCTCCAAAAGTTTTCAAAAATTCTTTCTTCTAAAAGTTCCTTTCCAAAATCAGTTTTCAAAAGGTTTTCTGATTCCCTTTTCTAAAAGTTCATCTTCAAAATCATTTCTTAAAATTAAATTCTACTTCAAAAATTAGGGTTAAAAATCATTTTCCAAAATCAGATCTCAAATTTTTTTAATCCATCTCCAAGTTTTTCTTATTCAGGTCTTCAAGAAAATTCCTTTTCCAATTAGGTTTAAGATTCCCCCCAAACTATTCTTTAAAAAGAGTCTTAGACAAAATAAATCCTTAAAAATTTTCAAGGTTTCACTCTAAAAATTCTTCCTTCCAAAATTTCTATCAAGTTCCGAAGTTTTCCATCCTAAATCCTTGTTAATCTAAAAAATTTTCAATTCCGAAAGAGTTCTTAAATTCTTACCTGCAAAATGTCTCCTAAAATGCTATTTTCCAAAATCTTTCCAAGTTTCTGTCCAACAGGATTTCAAAATTCAAGTCTTAGATCAAAATGAATTCCCTACACATTCTGAGCAGCTTTGCCCTTTTTCCCGCCAAAACTCATTTTCGAAGGCCTTTTTGGCCCGTTATCCGTTTTTGACCCCCGTTATCGAAAGATTTCCAATGTCCGTCCCTCCGACTGCCTCGCGGTCAACATGGGACTCTTACTCTTATTGTTTTCTGTCTTTGACAAGCAAAGACCGAAAAAGAGGGGCAACTGTAAGCACCCCAGTTTTGATCACTCGGCAGTCTACACTCCGTCCAGACTTGTGTTCAAGTCATTGTGGGCATATTCCAACCAAAACCAACTCTCTAACTCTAAATCCCATCTATCCATTGCTTCGCGGGCCCGCCAGGCCCAAATAGAGGCAAAATGACCAAAATGCCCTTAGGGGCATTGTCCTTTCCAATTTCCCTTTCCAATCCTTCTCTCGAGATAGTTTATTCCTCGAGACAGTTCCAAATCAGACACGTCTTTCCAAAGATGGTAAGTCCCCTTTCCAATCCCTCTCTCGAGACAGTTTATTCCTCGAGACGGTTCCAAATCAAGCACGTCTTTCCGAACACGGTAAGTCCCCTTTCCAATTCCTCTCTCGAGACAGTTTATTCCTCGAGACAGTTCCAAATCAGGCACGTCTTTCCGAAGACGGTAAGTCCCATTTTCAATCCCTCTCTCGACACAGTTTATTCCTCTAGACGGTTCCAATTAGGCACGTCTTTCCGAACACAGTAAGTCCCCTTTCCAATCCCTCTCTCGAGACAGTTTATTCCTCGAGACGGTTCCAAAACTGGCACGTCTTTCTAAAGATAGCAAGTTCCCTTTCCAATCCCTCTCTCGAGACAGTTTATTCCTCGAGACGGTTCCAATCAGGCACGTCTTTCTGAAGACAGTAAGTCCCCTTTCTAATCTCTTTCTCGAGACAGTTTATTCCTCAAGACGGTTCCAATCAGGCACGTCTTTCAAAAGGCGGTAAGTCCCCTTTCCAATCCCTCTCTCGAGATAGTTTATTCCTCGAGACGGTTCCAAAACAGGCATGTCTTTCCAAAGACAATAAGTCCCCTTTCCATTCCCTCTCTCGAGACATTTTATTCCTCGAGACGGTTCCAATCAGGCACGTCTTTCTGAAGACAGTAAGTCCCTTTCCAATCCCTCTCTCGAGACAGTTTATTCCTCGAGACGATTCCAACCAGGGCCCCTTTAGTAACTTCCCGAGAATGCTTCTTATAGTATTCTGAACCTTTCCTTATCTTTCCGGATCATTCTGAGTCAGTTCCGGCCAACCCGGTACAAAATGATCATTTTGCCCCTGGTGGGCCGGTCGCCTTTTTTGACCACACCGGCTCTGGATATCAAACCGATAACCTCCCGAGAATGCTTCTTATAGTATTCTCAACCTTTCCTTATCTTTCGGATCATTCTGAGTCAGTTCTGGCCAACCCGATACAAAATGACCATTTTGCCCCTAGAAGGCCGGTCTCCTTTTCTGACCACACCGGCTTTGGGTATCAAACCGGTAACCTTATGAGACTGCTTTTTGTAGTGTTCTCAACCTCCCTTTACCTTTTCGGATCATTTCGAGTCAATTCCGGCAAACCTAGTGCGAAATGACCGTTTTGCCCCTAGTGGGCCGGTGACCTTTTCCGACCACACCGGCTCTAGGAATTAAACCGGCAACCTTTGGGAACATTCTGAATAATGTTTTCAAATCCGAAGTCTTCTTCTGGGACAGTCCGAGTCTGTCCTAGTAGCTTCTGGACCCGATTGACCGTTTTGCCCCCAAAGGCTCAGTCAACCCTTCTGACACATCTTGTCCTCATTTTTCAAGTCAAATACCTCCAGGATATTATTTTAAGTGTTTCTACTCTTTTTCGACGTTTCGGGTCATTCCCGATTGCTTCAAATCATTCCCGGACTTTCCGGAGTCACTCCTAGTGAAGTCAGGCTAAAATTGCGTGGTAATCACTAGTACATGCGCCCAAATCTAATCAAAGATACGTTGCTTGCGGACCTTAAACATTTCCTAAATGGCTGGCCCCAGTAGTAGGGGTGCCAAGCCAAAAAAATGGCATGGCGCCACTCCTAGTGGTGCCAGTGTAAAGTTTGGCCTAGTGCCACTGCAACAGGCGCCAGTGTATTCCTCCCTCTATAAATATAGAGCCTCCTCCAATGTGAAGGGGGTCCGCAAACTCAGTTTAAGAATCATATAATTCGACATACAGAGCTCAGACACTTCAGAAACCCTAGTTTCTTTAGGTTCTCCAAACCCTAGCCACCATACACAAACCCTAACCTCATATACACTCATACACATCCCCATACACTTATACACTAGCCTCCAACCCTCCTTTGAAGACTTGAAGAGCTGCAAACTGAAGCCTTGAAGATTAAAGACGAGCCTTCGAAGATTAAGACTGAAGTGAAGCGAAGACCGAAAAAAGCAAGGCGCGCAAAATAAATAAGATATAAGGTAGGTTTTCTATTTAAATTTCTGCATTCCCCCCTCTCTCTTCTCTCTCCTAACCCACTTGGGTTTTCTTTATTTTGATCCCCCATTTCTTCCCCCCCCCCCTTTTTTGCATGCTTAAAACAAGGGGACTCCCGGTCCATGTGTAGGATTAGACGATCGGAGGGTCACCGTGTCGGGGGCTTTCCTTTAGGCTAACTTGAGACCATGTGGGTCCGGCCCCCTTGATTATGTGGTGAAGCCTTAACCTTGTATGTTCACGACCCCAAAATTGCATTGTGCATATTATGCTCTTGCATCTTCCAAAAGTTATTTTCAAAGTCGTTTTCGAAATCGTCTTTAAACTTGTTTTCAAAGTTGCATCAAAATCTCTTTTTCAAAACATGTTTTCAAAATCACAATCCTCGGATGATTCTAGCCTTTCCATGGCTAGGGTTACTTTAGGAAAGTGTTACATTCAAAGTGACCCACATGGTCCATATTTTCAACTCCTTATTATTTTCAAAAACCACTTTCCTAAAGTGGTTCTAGCCTTCCTATGGCTAGAATTGCTTTAGGAAAGTGAGATGTTTTCATACTTTCCAAAAAGCTCTCTTTTCAAAAATTTCTTCCTAAAAATCTCTTTTTCAACATACTTTCCAAAAACTCTTCTTTCCAACATTGTTTTCAAAAACTCCCTCCAAAAATCTATTTTTCCAAACTCCCTTTTTCAACTCCTTTCCAAAACGCTCTCTTCAAAGTCCACTTTCCAAAAATGTTCTCTAGGTCTCTTTCTTAGAAAAACTCTCTCCAAAAATCTTTCCAAAAACTCTCTTTCCAAAATCTCCCTTCTAGAAACTCCTCCCTAGGATTTTCTTCTAAAACCCTTGTTTCTAAAAACATACTTTCCAAAAACTGTTTCCTTAGAGTCTAAGTCAAGCCTTAGAGCTAACAATTAGGTGTAAGCACCCCATTTTGACCGCTCGGCAGTCTACACTTCGTCCAGACTTGTTTTCAAGTCATTGTGGACATATTCCAAACGAAACCAATCCTCTCGGTCCAAATTCCGTCTTTCCATCGCTTCGCGGGCCTGTCAGGCCCAAATAGAGGCAAAATGACCAAAATACCCTTAGGGGCATTGTCCTTTCTTATTCCAATTCCAATCCCTCACTCGAGACAGTTTATTCCTCGAGACGGTCCGAGTAGCAAAACTACTCACAAAACCGTTAGAGTGGCGGAAACACTCACAAAACCGTTAGAGTGGCGGAAACACTCACAATCCAGGCACGTCTCTTTGGAGACGGTAAGACCCCTTTCCAATCCCACTCTCGAGACAGTTTATTCCTCGAGACGGCTCCAATCCAGGCACGTCTCTTCAGAGACGGTAAGACCCCTTCCAATCCCACTCTCGAGACAGTTTATTCCTCGAGACGGCTCCAATCCAAGCACATCTCTTCAGAGACGGTAAGACCCCTTCCAGTCCCACTCTCGAGACAGTTTATTTCTCGAGACGGTCCGAGTAGCAAAACTACTTACAGAACCGTTAGAGTAGCAGAAATACTCACAAAACCGTTAAGAGTAGCGGAAATACTCACAAAACCGTCTGAGTAGCGGAAATACTCAACCCCGTCAGAGTAGCGAAAATACTCAACCCCGTTCGAGTAGTGGAAATACTCAACCCCGTCCGAGTAGCGGAAATACTCAACCGTTAGAATAGCGGAAATACTCACAAAACCGTTAGAGTAGCGGAAATACTCACACCGTGAGAGTGGCGGAAACACTCAAAACCCAGGTCAACATCAGTGTCTATTAGCTCACTTCGGTGAAAAATGACCAGACTACCCTTAGGACCTTTTCCGAGACTTTTCGGTCAAGATGACCATTTTGCCCCTAAGCATCCGAATGCCCCGGGAACCACATCGGCTCTGGGTATCAAACTGGTAACCTCCTGAGAATACTTTTTATAGTATTCTCAACCTTCCTTTACCTTTCTGGACCATTCCGAGTCAGTTCCGGCCAACCCGGTACAAAATGACCGTTTTGCCCCTAGAGGGCCGGTCTCCTTCTTCGACCACACCGGCTCTGGGTATCAAACCGGTAATGTCCTGAGAATACTTTTTATAGTGTTCTCAACCTTCCTTTACCTTTCCGGATCATTCCGAGTCAGTTCCGGCAAGCCCGGTACAAAATGACCGTTTTGCCCCTAGTGGGCCGGTCTCCATTTCCGACCACGCCGGCCCTAGGAATCAAACCGGCAACCTCTGAGAACATTCTAAATAATGTTTTCAGATCCCAAGTCTTTTCCCGGGACAATCCGAGTTCGCCCCTACAGTTTTCCAGTCCAATTGACCATTTTGCCCCTAAAGGCCCGGTCAACTTTTCCGACCCACCTTATCTTCATTTTTCAAGTCAAATACCTCCAGGACACTATTTTAAGTGTTCCTGCTTCTTTCCGGCCTTCCGGGTCACTTCCGGCTCCTTCAAATCATTCCCGGACTTTCCGAAGTCACTCCTAGTGAAGCCAGGCTAAAGATTGCATGGTAGTCACTAGTACAGGCGCCCAAATCTAGTCAAAGATACGTTGCTTGCCGACCTTAATTGTTTCCTAAATGGCTGGCGCCACTAGTAGTGGCGCCAAGCCAAAAAATGGCCTGGCGCCACTAGGAGTGGCGCCAGTGTATAATTTGGCCTGGCGCCACTGCAACAAACGCCAGGTTTATCCTCCTTCTATAAATACAGAGCCTCATTCAACGTGAAAGGGGTCTGCAAACTTAACCTAAGAATCCTATATTTCAATATACAGAGCTCGGGCACCTCCTAAACCCTAGCCTCCCTAGGTTTTTCCAAACCCTAGCCATCATACATAAACCCTAGCCTCCTATACACTCATACACACCCCCATACACTCATACCCTAGCCTCCAACCATCCTTTGAAGACTGGAAGAGCTGCCATCTAAAGCTTGGAGACAACCCTTGAAGGTTGAAGAAAAAGATCAAGACGAAGACCGAAGATTGAAGACCGCACGGCGCGCAAATAACAAGATACAAGGTAGGCTCCCTATTTAAATTTTCGCACTTCCCCCCTCTCTCTTCTCTCTCCAACCCACTTGGGTTTTCTCTATTTTAATCCCCCATCTCTTTCCCCCCCTTTCTTTGCATGCTTGAAACAAGGGGACTCCCGTTCCATGTGTAGGATTAGACTATTGGAGAGTCACCGTGTCGGGGGCTTTCTTCTAGTCTAACCAAAGACCACGTGGGTCCGGCCCCCTTGATTATGTGGTGAAGCCTTAACCTTGTATGTTCACGACCCCAAATTGCATTGTGCATATCATAGTCTTGCATCTTCCAAAAACCGTTTTCAAAGTTGTTTTTCAAAACATTTTTAAACTTGTTTTCAAAATTGCATCAAAATCTCTTTTTCAAAAACTTGTTTTCAAAACCACAATTCTAAGGTGATTCTAGCCTTTCCATGGCTAGGGTTGCTTTAGGAAAGTATTATATTAAAAGTGGCCTTTTGGTCTATATTTTCAAACCTTATTTTCAAAACCACTTTCTTAAAGTGGTTCTAGCCCTCTTATGGCTAGAATCGTTTTAAGAAAGTGAGATGTTTTTATACTTTCCAAAAACTCTCTCTTCAAAAATCTCTTCCTAAAAATCTCCTTTTTAACATACTTTTCTAAAACTCTCCTCTTCAAAATTGTTTTCAAAAACTCCCTTCCAAAATCTATTTTTCAAAACTCTCTTTTTCAACTCCTCTCCAAAATCTTTCCCTCAAAATTAACTTTCTAAAAACACTCCCTAGATTCACCTTCCTAAAAACTCTCTCAAAAAAATCTTTCTAAAAAAACTCTCTTTCCAAAAATCTTCCTTCTAGAAACTCCCCTCTAGGATTTTTTCGCCCAAAATCTATGTTTCCAAAAACACACTTTCCAAAGACTCCCTCTTTCCAAAAATCTTTTTCCAAAAACTCCCTCTCCAAATTCACTTTTCAAAAACTCCTCCTTAGGATTTCCCTTCTAGAAAACCTTCGTTTCCGAAAACTCTTTCCTTAGAGCCCAAGTCAAGCCTTAGAGCCCACAATTAGGAAACTCTAGTTTTCTTTCCAAAAACATGGTTTTCAAACTTTACCCCAAACCTAGGTTTCCAAAATCTCTAGTTTTCACATCCAAACTATACATGTTTTCAAAACCTATTTTCTACGTCAAAACTACAATTTTTCAAATCTAGGGTTTCTAGAATTTCCCTTTCCAAATCCTATCTTCCCTTTAGGAAACCAAATCAAATCTCCCCGTTTAGGAAACTAGATCCTATCCTCCGTTTTTGGAAACAAAATCAAACCTTTCTCTTTTAGAAACTAAATCCAATCCCCTCCTAATCCCAAACCTTTCCTAATTCAATTCCTTCCTAAACCATAAGTTTCCTAAACTCAAACTTTAAACATTTCCTTAAGTTCCAAAATCCAACTCTTCCCTAATTCAAATTCTTCCTAAACTTCTACTTCCTAAATTTTAAGTTTCTAAAACTTGAACATAAAAATCTTTCCTAAGTTTTAAAACTCAACTTTCAAATCTTTCCTAATTCAACCCTTTCCTAATCCTACCCCTTTTCCAAATCTCAATCTAATTTTTCAAACTTTTTCTAAACTCAAACCATTCCTAATCTCAAAATTTCCTGAAACCCTAAAACTTTTCAAATCTTAAACTTTCTAAATTTCAAAACTTTCTAAATTCTAAACTTTCTTAAACTTCAAATCTTTTTAAATCTAAAACTTTTCTAAATTCAAAACTTTCTTAATTCAAGACTTTCTTAAGTTGAAACTTTTCCTAAATTGAAAACTTTCCTTTTTAAAACCTTTCCTAAAACAAAACTTTCCTACTTTCAAAACTTCCCTATTTCAAAACTTTCTTAAATTCAAAACTTTCCTAATTTCAAACTTTCCAAAAACGACACTTTCCTAATTCGAAACTTTCCTAATCTAAATTTTTCCTAAATTCCAAGTTTCCAAATCTTTCAAGATCTTTCTAAATCCAACATTCCAATTTAATCTTTCTTAATCTCAAGTCTTTCCTAGGTCTCATATCTTTCCTAAGTCTAGGTTTCTTAAATCTCCATCTTTCCCAAAACCAATTTTTTTTGTTTTCCAAAATCAATCTTTCCAAAGCAAGTCCAATCTTCTCAATTTCAATTTCCAATCTCCTTTTCTCATCTCAAATCAAATCCAACTTTCAATTCAATCTCCTTTTTCAAATCCACTCTTCTATTTTCAACCGGACTCCGGTCCGAACTACGACTGATATGATTCCCCCAAAGGGATACGTAGGCAACCTTCATAGGTGCGGTCACAACACTTTTCAAACTTTCAATTCCACCCTCATGGGTGCGGTCTCCACATTTTTCAAATCTCAAATTCCCATCTACTTTCAAACTTTCTATTTCCAAATTTCTACTTCCAAATTTTCAAACTTTTCAATTTCAATTCTATCTCTTCAAATCTCTTTTCAAATCTATTTTTCAATTCTCTCTTATTTTGCACTTGCATATCATGCATCATATTTTTCAAACATTATTTTTCTCAAAGTGGGTACGATTGAGCCATTAGTTAATTAAAGACTCTCATAGGTGAATCTAGGGTAGATTGACATGTAGGTACCGAAAGGGCGGGGTAGGGTGATAGCTTAGTGCGTCTTCCCTACACGGGACCAACCTCCGAATCTAGAATCACTGTTTTCATAGACCAAAAAGGAGTTATTTTTCAAAAAAGGGCTAAATGTTTTTCAAAGGTTGTCAAACAACCTGTTTTCCTAAAAACCCTCTCTTGAGGAGATATTTTCAAAATTGTTTTCTAAAAACCCTAAGTGTAGTCTTCGGATTATTCTTAGTTTTTAGGTGACCTAACTCACCTTAATCAAGTTAGGTGGCGACTCTGAATCTTCTTCAAAAGCCCTTTATTTAAATCCAATTTTCAATTCAAACCTAGTCGCACCCATTCTTCTAGGAGAGTGAGTTCTAACGAGAGAGTACAGCATTTTTTCCGCTTGTGTGAGTATTCCTCAAGTGCAAAAAATCTGGGCGCGACATTAGGAAACCCTAATTTTCTTTCCAAAAACATGGTTTTGAAACTTACCTTTAGATCTAGGTTTCCAAAACCTCTTGTTTTTACATCCAAACTATATATATTTCCAAAACCTATTTTATACGTTAAAACTATACACTTCCAAATCTAGGGTTTCTAAAACTCCCTTTTCCAAATCCTTGTCAAATCCTACCTTCCCTTTAGGAAACCAAATCTAATCTCCCCGTTTAGGAAACTAGATCTAATCCTCCATTTTTTGAAACAAAATCAAACCTTCCCTTTTAGAAACAAAATCCAATCCCTTCCTAATCCAAATATTTCCGAATTCAACTCCTTCCTAAACTTCTCCTTTCCTAAATCTTAAATTTCCAAAACTTAAACATAAAAAATCTTTCCTAAATTTTAAAACTCAATTTCCAAATCTTTTCTAATTCAACCATTTCCTAATTCTACCCCTTTCCAAATCTTAACTTTTCAAATCTAAGCTTTCAAATCTTTCCAAAACTCAAACCTTTCCTAATCTCAAGATTTTCTAAAACTCAAACTCTTAAACTTTTTAAATTTCAAATCTTTCTAAAATTCTAAGCTTTCTAAATTCAAAACTTTCTTAAGTTAAATCTTTCTAAACTCTAAATTTTCCTAAAACTTCAACTCTTTTCAAATTCAAAACTTTCTAAACTCAAAACTTTCTTATTTTCAAAACTTCCTTGTTTTCTAAACTTTCCAATTTTCAAAACTTCCCTATTTCAAAAACATTCCAAATTCAAAACTTTCCTAAGTTGAAACTTTCTAAATTCAAAACTTTCCTAAGTTGAAACTTTCTTAATTCAAAACTTTCCTAATCCGAGCCCTTCCTAAATCCAAGCTTTCCTAATCCTCCAAGTCCAATATTCAAGTCAATTCTTCTCTAAAATCTTTCTAAGTCAAATCCAAGCCTTCTTTTCTAAGTCTCAAGTCTTTCTAGGTTTCCTAAAACCGAGTTTTCCAAAGTCAAGTCTTTTCAAGTCTTCCAATCAAAGTTCAATCTCTCAATTTTCCAATCCAATTTCCAATTCAATCTCTTTCTTCCAATCAAACATTCTATCTTCTATCGGACTCTTGTTCGAACTACGACTGACCTGATTCCTCCAAAAGGATACGTAGGCAGCCCTCATGGGTGCGGTTACAACTTATTTCAAATTTCAAATTCCTCCACATTTTCCAAATCTTAAATTCCACAATCTTTTCAAATCTCCAAATCTATTCTCAAATTTCCAATTTCAAATTTCTATTTTCAATTTTTCAAACTTTCCAATTTCAAATCTATCCTTTCAAATCTCTCTTCTAAAATTAAATCAAATTCTCCTTTTCAAATCTATTTCCAAATCAACTCTATTTGCACTTGCATATCATGCATCATATCTTTTTCAAACATTGTTTTTTTTTTTTCAAAGTGGATAGAACTGAACAATAGTTAGTTAAAGACTCTCATAGATGAATCTAGGGTAGATTGACATGTAGGTACCGAAAGGGCGGGGCAGGGTGATGGCTTAGTGCGTTTTCCCTACACGTAACCAACCTTTGAACCTAGAATCACTGATTTCAAAGACCAAAAACGGAGTTATTTTTCAAAAAAGGGCTAAATGTTTTTCTAAAGGTTGCCAAACAACCTGTTTTCTTAAAAACCCTCTTTTGAGGTGGTATTTTCAAAAACCTTTTTTTAAAAACCCTAAGTGTAGTTTTCGGATTATGCTTAGTTTTTAGGTGACCTAACTCGCCTTAATCAAGTTAGGTGGCGACTCCGAATCTTTCTCCAAAAGCCCTTTATTCAAATCTGTTTTCAATTCAAACCTAGTCACACTCATTCTTCTAGGAGGGTGAGTTCTAAGAAGAGAGTACAACATTTTCCCGCTTGTGTGAGTATTGCTCAAATGCAAAAAATCTGGGCGCGACACTCATATACACTCACATACACTCATACACTAGCCTCTAAAGCCTCCATTGAAGACTTGAAGGGCTGCAAACTGAAGTTCTCAAAGATCAAGACAAAGACTGAAGTGAAGACCAGAGCCAAGCAAGAAAAGCAAGATGCGCAAAGCAAAGCAAAGCAAAATAAACAAGACACAAGGTAGGCTTTCCCTTTAAGTTTACGTATCTTTCCCCTCTTTTCTCTGTCCTAACCCACTTGGGTATTCTTCTATTTTAATCTCAAATCTTCTTCCCCCCCCCCCCCCTTTCTTTACACAAGGTAGGCTTTCCCTTTAGGGGCATTGTTCTCTCCAGTTCCAACTCCAACCCCTCTCACGAGACAATTTATTCCTCGAGACGGTTCCAAATCAGGCACGTCTTTCTGAAGACGGTATGTCCCCTTTCCAATCTCTCTCTCGAGACAGTTTATTCCTCGAGATGGTTCCAAATCAGGCACGTCTTTCCGAAGACTGTAAGTCCCATTTCCAATCCCTCTCTCGAGATAGTTTATTCCTCGAGACGGTTCCAAATCAGGTACGTCTTTTCAAAGATGGTAAGTCCCCTTTCCAACCCCTCTCTCGAGACAGTTTATTCCTCGAGACGGTTCCAAATTAGGCACGTCTTTCTGAAGATGGTAAGTCCTCTTTCCAATCCCTCTCTCGAGACAGTTTATGCCTCGAAACGGTTCCAAATCAGGCACGTCTTTTCGAAGACAGTAAGTCCCCTTTCTAACCCATCTCTCGAGACAGTTTATTTCTCGAGACGATTCCAAATCAGGCACGTCTTTCCGAAGACAGTAAGTCCCCTTTCCAATCCCTCTCTCGAGACAGTTTATTCCTCGAGACGGTTCCAAATCAGGCACATCTTTCTGAAGACGGTAAGTCCCCTTTCCAATCCCTTTCTCGAGATAGTTTATTCCTCGAGACGGTTCCAAATCAGGCACGTCTTTTCGAAGACGGTAAGTCCCCTTTCCAATCCCTCTCTAGAGACAGTTTATTCCTCGAGACAGTTCCAAGTCAGGCACGTCTTTTCGAAGACGGTAAGTCCCCTTTCCAATCAGTCTCTCGAGACAATTTATTCCTCGAGATGGTTCCAAATCAAGCACGTCTTTCTGAAGACAGTAAGTCCCCTTTCCAATCCCTCTCTTGAGACAGTTTATTCCTCGAAATGGTTTCAAATCAGGCACGTCTTTCCAAAGACAGTAAGTCCCCTTTCCAATCCCTCTCTCGAGACAGTTTATTCCTCGAGATGGTTCCAAATGAGGCACGTCTTTCTGAAGACGGTAAGTCCCCTTTTCAATCCCTCTCTCGAGACAGTTTATTCCTCGAGACGGTTCCAAATCATGCACGTCTTTTCGAAGACGGTAAGTCCCCTTTCTAATCCCTCTCTCGAGATATTTTATTCCTCGAGTCGGTCTGGCACGTTTTTCAAAGAAAACCTCTTTGAAACGATAAGTGCCTTTAAACCTGTCAGCTGGGACAAGACCCCAAGTCCCCTAGATGGTAGAACGGTCCACCTTTGGTGCCGGCTAGCCCGACAATACAGAAATGTCCATTTAGGCACGCCTTCTGAGAAAGTTAACTTCTCAGGTGCTAAGTCCCCTTTAGCAGCTTCCCAAAATTAGGCAGTCTCAGGAATGACCACAAACCATCAGAGTAGTAGAAATACTCGCAAACATCGCAACCGTCGGAGTTGCGGAAATACTCGCAAACAAGTCGATATAAGGAATTGCCAACAAACCCCTATGTCACGATGACTGCCGTCAGAGTGTCGGAAACACTCAAAACCCAGGTCAACACCAGTGCCTGCTAGCCCACTTCGGTTAAAAATGACCAAACTGCCCCTTGGGCCTTTTTTGAGACTTTCTTGTCAAGATGACCATTTTGCCCCTAGGCATCCGAACGCCCCGGGAACCACACCGGCTCTAGGTATCAAACCGGTAACCTTCTGAGATTACTTCTTGTAGTATTCTCAACCTCCCTTTACCTTTCCGGATCATTCCAAGTTAGTTCTAGCAAACCCGGTACAAAATGACTATTTTGCCCCTGGTGGGCCGGTCTCCTTTTCCAACCACAATGGCTCTGGGAATCAAACTGGCAACCTTTGGAAACATTCTAAATAATGTTTTCAAATCTCAAGTCTTCTTCCGAGACAGTTCAAGTCCGTCCGGGTAGCTTTCTAACCCGATTGATCGTTTTGCCCTTAAAGGCTCAGTTAACCCTTCCGACACATACTATCCTCATTTCTCAAGTCAAATACCTCCGAGACACTATTATAAGTGTTCCTGCTCTTTTCCGGCCTTCCGGGATATTCTCGATCCCTTAAATCATTCCCGGACTTTCTAGAGTCACTCCTAGTGAATCCAGGCTAAAAATTACATGGTAGTCACTAGTACAAGCGCCCAAATCTAGTCAAAGATACGTTGCTTGCCGACCTTAAAAATTTCCTAAATGGCTGGCGCCACTCCTAGTGGCGCCAGGGTAATGTTTGGCCTGGTGCCACTTT
This sequence comes from Euryodendron excelsum, assembly GCA_033060915.1. Lineage (NCBI taxonomy): Eukaryota > Viridiplantae > Streptophyta > Magnoliopsida > Ericales > Pentaphylacaceae > Euryodendron > Euryodendron excelsum. The sequence goes on along the minus strand of CM065385.1, from coordinate 26,574,159 downwards.
AACAGGCGCCGGTGCATTCCTCTCTCTATAAATACAGAGCCTCCTCCAATGTGAAAGAGGTTCGCAAACTTAGTCTAAAAATCATATATTTCGACATACAGAGCTCGTGCACTCCCTAAACCCTAGCCTCCTTAGGTTTTCCAAACCCTAGCCACCATACATTAAACCCTAGCCTCCTATACACTCTCATACACTTATACACTAGCCTTCAACCCTCTTTGGAAGACTTGAAGAGCTACAATCTGAAGTTTGAAGATTGAAGACAACTCCTGAGGATTGAAGACGAAGATCAAAACGAAGACCAAAGACAAGCAAGGCGCGTAAAATAAACAAGACACAAGGTAGGCTCTCGTTTTACGTTTTCGCACTCCCCCTCTCTCTTCTCTCTCCTAACCCACTTGGGTTTTCTCTATTTTAATCTCCCATCTCTTCCCCCCCCACCCTTTCTTTGCATGCTTGAAACAAGGAGACTCCCGGTCCATGTGTAAGATTAGACTATCGGAGGGTCACCGTGTCGGGGGCTTTCCTTTAAGCTAATCGGAGACCACGTGGGTTCGGCTCCCTTGATTATGTGGTGAAGCCTTAACCTTGTATGTTCACGACCCCAAATTTGCATTGTGCATATCATGATCTTGTAACTTCCAAAAACCGTTTTCAAACTTGTTTTCAAAGCTTGCATTAAACTTGTTTTCAAAATTGCATCAAAATCTCCTTTTTCAAGACATTTTTTCAAAATCACAATCCTAGGGTGATTGTAGCTTTTCCATGATTAGGGTTGCTTTAGGAAAGTGTTACATTCAAAGTGACCAATATGGTCCATATTTTCAAATCCTGTTGTTTTCAAAAATGCTTTCCTAAAGTGGTTCTAGCCCTCTTATGGTTAGAATTGCTTTAGGAAAGTGAGATGTTTTTACACCTTCTAAAGACTCTATTTTCAAAAATCTCTTTTCCTAAAACTTCCTTTTTCAACGTGCTATCTAAAAATTCTTCTTTCCAAAGTTGTTTTCGAAAATTCCCTCCAAAAATCTATTTTCCAAAACTTCTCTTTTTAAACCCCTTTCCAAAAAAGGTCCACTTTCCAAAAACGTTCCCTAGGTTTCCTTCTTAGAAAAACCTCTTCCTAAATCTCTTTCTTAAAAATCTCTTTTTAAAAAAACTCCTCACTAGGATCTCTTTCCAAAAACTGTCTCTCCTCAAAATTCACTTTCTAAAAACACTCCTTAAATTCACTTTCCAAAAACTCGTCTCTAGGATTTCCTTTCTAAAAATCTTCGTTTCCAAAAACGCACTTTCCAAGAATCCCTTTTCTTGATGCCTAAATCGAGCCCTAGAATTCACGATTAGGAAACCCTAATTTTTCCTTCCCAAAAACATGATTTCTAATCTCCTATTTTGGCCTCAAAACCAAGGTTTCCAAAACTATATCAAAATTATACATATTTTCAAAAACCTCTTTTCTACATCAAAATTATAGTTTTCCAAATCTAGGGTTTCTAAAACCTCCCTTTCCAAATCCTATCTTCCCTTTAGGAAACCAAATCCCATTTTTCCTTTAGGAAACCAAATCCCATTTTCCCGTTTAGGAAACTAGATCCAATCTTCCGTTTTTGAAAACAAAATCAAACTTTCTCTTTTAGAAACAAAATCCAATCCCTCCCTAATCCAAATCTTTCTGAATTCAACTCCTTCCTATTCTTCCACTTTTCTAAATCTTAAGTTTTCAAAACTTGAACATAAAAATCTTTCCTAAATTTTAAAACTCAACTTTCACATCTTTTCCAATTCAACCCTTTCCTAACTCTATCCCTTTTCAAATCTTAACTTTGCAAATCTAAGTTTTCAAATCTTTCCTAAACTCAACCTTTCCTAATCTCAAGATTTTCTAAAACTAAAACTCTAAAACTTTCTAAATTTCAAATATTTCCAAAATTCAAAACTTCCCTAGTTCAAAACATTCCAAATTCAAAATTTTCCTAAGTTTAAACATTCCAAATTCAAAACTCTCCTAAGTTGAAACTTTCCTAATTCCAAAACTTTCCTAAAATGACACTTTCCTAATTTGAAACTTTCCTAATCCGAATCTTTCCTAAATTCCAAGTTTCCAAATCTTTCAAGATCTTTCCAAATCCAACATTCAAGTCCAACCTTCCTTAAACCTCAAGTTGTAAGCATCCCATTTTTGCCCGCTCGGCAATCTCCGAGCTGACCAAGCTTACTTTCACACATCACATGCATATTTAGACTCTAAGCCCGCCTTTTTAACTTGAATTTAGTCCACCAGTCGCTTCTCGAGCCCACTTGAAGCTAAATGACCATTTTGTCCATGGGCATTCGAACGCCCCAGGAACCACACCGGCTCTGGGTATCAAACCAGTAACCTTCTGAGATTACTTCTTATGGTATTTTCAACCTTCCTCTACCTTTCAAGATCATTCCGAGTCAGTTCCAGCCAACCTGGCACAAAATGACCGTTTTGCCCCTAGAGGGCCGGTCTTCTTTTCCGACCACACCGACTCTGGGTATCAAACCGGTAACCTTCTGAGACTACTTTTTATAGTGTTCTCGACCTCCCTTTACTTTTTTGGATCATTCCAAGTCTGTTCCGACAAACCCGGTGCGAAATGATGATTTTGCCCCTGGTAGGCCGGTCACCTTTTCCGATCACACCGACTCTGGGAATCAAATCGGCAACTTTTGGAAACATTCTGAATAATGTTTTCAAATTTCAAGTCTTCTTCCGGGACAGTCCGAGTCTATCCCGGCAGCTTCTCGACCCGACTGACCGTTTTGCCCCTAAAGGCCCCGGTCAGCCCTTCCGACACATCCTATCCTCACTTTTCAAGTCAAATACCTTTGGGACACTATTTTAAGTGTTCTTGCTCCTTTCCAGCCTTTCGGGCCATTCCCGATCTCTTAAAATCATTCATGGACTTTCCGAAGTCACTCCTAGTGAAGCCAGGCTAAAAATTACATGATAGTCACTAGTATAGGTGCCCAAATCTAGTCAAAGATACGTTGCTTACTGACCTTAAATATTTCCTAAATGGCTGGCGCCACTAGTAGTGGCGCCAAGCCAAAAAATGGTCTGGCGCCACTTCTAGTGGCGCTAGTGTAAAGTTTGGCCTGGTGCCACTGCAACAGGTGCCAGTGTTGTCTAACCTCTATAAATACAGAGTCTCTTCCAATGTGAAAAGGATCCGCAAACTCAATCTAAAAACCCTATATTTCGATATACAGAGCTCAAGCAACTCCTAAACCCTAGCCTCCTTAGGTTTTCCAAACCCTAGCCACCATACACTAAACCCTAGCCTCTTATACACTCATACACACCCCCATACACTCATACACTAACCTTCAACCCTCCTTCGAAGACTTGAAGAGTTGCAATCTGAAGTTTGAAGATTGAAGGTGGCTCTTGAAGATTAAAGACGAAGACCAAGATCGAAGACCGAAGCAAGCAAGGTGCACAAAATAAACAAGATACAAGGTAGGTTCTCCATTTAAATTTTCGCACTTCCCCCCTCTCTCTTCTCTCTCCTAACCCACTTGGGTTTTCTCTATTTTAATCCCCCATCCCTTTCCCCCCCTTTCTTTGCATGCTTGAAATGAGGGGATTCCCGGTCCATGTATAGGATTGGGCTATTGGAGAGTCACCGTGTCGGGGGCTTTCTTCTAGTCTAACTAGAGACCACGTGGGTCCGGCCCCCTTGATTATGTGGTGAAGCCTTAGCCTTGTATGTTCACGACTCCAAAATTGCATTGTGCACATCATGATCTTGCATCTTCCAAAAGTCATTTTCAAAGTTGTTTTCAATATCGTTTTCAAACTTGTTTTCAAAATTGCATCAAAATCTCCTTTTTCAAAACATGTTTTCAAAATCATTTTCCTAGGGTGGTTCTAGCCTTTCCATGGTTAGGATTGCTTTAGGAAAGTGTTACATTTAAAGAGACCGGTATGGTCTATATTTTTAACTCCTTGTTTTCAAAACCACTTTCATAAAGTGGTTCTAACCTTTTTATGGCTAGAATCGCTTTAGGAAAGTGAGACGTTTTTACACTTTCTAAAAGCTCTCTTTTCAAAAATCTCTTCTTAAAAATCTCTTTTCCAACACGCTTTTCTAAAACTCTCCTTTCCAAAGTTGTTTTCAAAAGTTCCCTCCAAAAATCTATTTTTCAAAACTTCTTTTTTTCAACTCCTTTTCAAAACTCTCTCTCCTCAAAATTCACTTTCTAAAAACGCTCTCTAAAAATCTTTCTAAAAACTCTCTTCACAAAATCTTTCTTTTTAAAAAAATCCCCTCTAGGATTTCCTTCCAAAAAACTTGTTTCCAAAGACACACTTTTCAAAAACTCCTCCCTAGGATTCCCTTCTAAAAAACCTTCGTTTCCAAAAACACACTTTCCAAAAACGCTTTTCTTAGAGCCTAAGTCAAGCCCTAGAACTCACAATTAGGAAACCCTAATTTTCTTTCCAAAAACATGATTTTCAAACTTTGTCCCAAACTTAGGTTTTCAAAATCTCTCGTTTTCTACACCCAAACTATACGCATTTCCAAAACCTCTTTTCTACGTTAAAATTCTACACTTTCAAATCTAAGGTCTCTAAAACTTCCTCTTTCCCAAATCCTTGCCAAATCAAATCTTCCCGTTTAGGAAACTAGATCCTATCCTCCGTTTTTGGAAACAAAATCAAACCTTCCCTTTTAGAAACAAAATCCAATCCCTTCCTAATCCAAATCTTTCCTGGTTCAAATCCTTTCTAATCTTCTACTTTGCTAAAATCCTAAGTTCCCAAAACTTGAACATAAAAATCTTTCCTAAAACTCAACTTTCAAATCTTTCCTAATTCTACCCTCTTTTCAAATCTTAACTTTTCAAATCTAATTTTTCAAACTTTTCCTAAAATCAAACCATTCTAATCTCAAGATTTTCTAAAAACTCTAAAACTTTCTAAACTTCAAATCTTTCCAAATCTAAAACTTTCTAAACTTAAAACTTTCTAATTTTCAAAACTTCCCTATTTCAAAATATTCCTAAATTCAACACTTTCCTATTTCAAAACCTTTCTTAAAACGAAACTTTCCAATTTCAAAACATTCCTAAAGTTGAAACCCTCCTTATTCAAAACTTTCCTAAAATGAAAACTTTCCTAATTTGAAAACTTTCCTAAGTTGAAACTTTCCAAATTCAAAACTTTCCTAAATCAGACCTTTCCTAATTCAAACCTTTCCTAAATCCAATCTTTCTTAAACTCTCGAGTCTTTCCTAAGTCTCATCTTTTTAAGTCTAGGTTTCCTAAACCTCAATCTTTCCAAAACAACTCTAATTTTCCATCTTCTATTCTAAGTTCAAATCAAATCCTCTATCCAATTCAATCTCTTTCTTTCAAATCAATCTCTTTTCAATCGGACTCTTGTCTGGACTACGACTGACCTGATTCCTCCAAAAGGATATGTAGGCAACCTTCATAGGTGCGGTCACAATTTCTTTCAAGTTTCAAATTCCACAACCTTTTTCAAATCTCAAATTCCACAATCTTTTCAAATCTCAAATCTATTTTCAAACTTCCAATTTCAAATTTCTATTTCCAATTTTTCAAACTTTCCAATTCAATTACATCTCTTCAAATTTATTTTCAAATCAAATCAATTTCAAATCAATCTCTTTCCAAATCTATTTTTCAATTCTCTTTCCTTGCACTTGCATATCATGCATCATGTTAGTTTCTTTTCAAGCATTGTTTTCCAAAGTGGATAGGATTGAACAGTAGTTAGCTGAAGACTCTTATAGGTGAATCTAGGGTAAATTGACATGTAGGTACCGAAAGGGCAGGGTAGGGTGATGGCTTAGTGCGTCTTCCCTACACGTAACCAACCTTCGAGCCTAAGATCACTGATTTCAAAGACTGAAAGGAGTTATTTTTCAAAAAGGGCTAAATGTTTTCCAAAGGTTGCCAAACAACCTGTTTTTCTTAATAACCCTCCCTTAAGGAGATATTTTCAAAATTATTTTCCAAAAACCCTAAGTGTAGTCTTTGGATTATTCTTAGTTTTTAGGTGACCTAACTCACCTTAATCAAGTTATGTGGCGACTCCAAATCTTTTCTAAAAGCCCTTTAATCAAATATATTTTCAATTCAAACCTAGTCGCACTCATTCTTTTAGGAGGGTGAGTTCTAACGAGAGAGTACAACATTTTTCCCGCTTGTGTGAGTTTTCTCCGAGTGCGAAAAATCTGGGCCCGACAGCTGGCGACTCCACTGGGGACACTTAGAGGGTTAGGCCGTACTCATGTCTCTTTACCCTTCACCCATGTAGAGTCTTCAATTAACTTGGTTCAATCTTATTCACTTTAAATTTTCAAAACCACATTTTCAAAATTGTTTTAAAAAAAAACATGCATTTATTCATATTATCCTCATACTACCACTTGCATCCTTGTTTTATAGGTACACATTTTGTTTAAATTTTATTAACTGCTATGTATAAATGTGATGAACAGGAAGAATGGGAGTTGTTGGGCTCTTTCCTTCACTTTTAAAAATCACACACACACTGCATGTGCACTTGCATTCTGCATACTTGCATTATTACCCTGATATGTCCTTTCTTGTTAGAAAGGGGGAATGGTATATTGGTTGTGGGCAAGATGTTGTGTCAGTTTTTTTGCCTACGGCCTCTTGATGGTTCCCCCGCTCGGATTACCAACCGATCATGGCACCAACTCGGGGAGTGGGCCTAGGTTTGAAGATCTGGGGACTGAGCCTTTTTAGGACGCATTAGTCAACCCTCAACCTCATACTCATATAGATACCTTGCATAGCCGAACCTCTGCCAGATTTATGACATGAGCACCGTTTTCAAAACCACGGAGGAAAGGGCGACTGCTCTTACTTTCATTTATACCTGTCTATTCCTGCTGTTATACTGACTGTATTCATACTGTTATAATGCCTGTCTAACTGCTCATGCATGCACGTTTACTTTGCTATTGCATTCTCTTTCTTTATACTCTTTGCATACCATGCATTCAATATTCCATGTCAAGACAAGAGTTCCAAGTAACTCAAGTCACTGCATTCTCATGCATATGATCAACCCGTTGAGAGTGACACCAAGGTTACTCTCCCTTGCACTAAACCTACCTAAACCTTAAGGGTTCCCGCGTAACCCTAAGGATTCATTGCATGCATCTCAATTCATTCCATAACAGGGGCCTCAATCCCTCTATGCTCACGGAGATAGGATTGCCATGAAGACAAGGGGCAACCAATTAGCAAGGTCCCTCAGCGACCTCCTCGATATCAAATCCAAGGAAGGCGAATCCGAAGACTCAAGAGTAGTTTAGGGTGTTCCTTTGTAAAAGTAGATAGGTGGAAGTCCAAAGGAAAATGTTCCCCCTTCCCCTATTAAAATGTATTTCAGTTCTTTTGTATCTTAAATCCAAAATTTAATGTACTTCTTTACTTTTATGAATGAATGCATGGATGGCTGAAGGTTCCTACCTGACGGTAAAATGTCTGCATATAGGGGCAAATCCCCTATCTCTAAAAGTGGGCCAACACGTCATGTTTAGTTTCTCTCTCAAGTAAGGGCACCCCTAGGACATACATTGCATAGAAAATTTCAAATTAAGGCACTAACTCTTTTCTTGTTTCTTGTCTTCTGTCCTCCCCCTTCTCATCCCCAAATACCAAGAGAATTGAAGGCAAAAGCAAGACAAGCAGGGGGTTTTCTAAATCACTCTCTAATTATTAACATATTGCTTACACGTTCACTTCTTTTAGGCTCATGCATCTATATCCATTGAAAGACAAGAGTTCCAACAAACTCAAGTCATTTTATTCTCATGCATCTAATCAACCGCAAAGAGAAAGAAGCAATCCAGTCTCATGTTAATCGAACCTACCAAAACTCCTAAGGGTTCCTCAACCCTAAGGATTCATGGCATGCATAGAATCATATCTCGAGAGGAGCAAAAATCTCTCTCAGTCCATAAAGGCGAGATTGCCCAAATAAGGAAACATCAACCGGCCCACGCCAAAGGGGTATTGTATTGCATAATAGGGGTAAAACCCCACCTCCTAAATGGACTTGTCATCATGCCTAGATTCCCTAAAAAAAAGGGACCTCCATAGGACATGCATCGCATAGAACCTCTAACTTCACATACTGACTGCATTCTATTTTTCTTTTTCCTTTTGTAGGTCAATGAGCACGACTAAATTCATGGAATCCCTCTAGTATCCCACCAAGTTCAAAACTCATGGAAGAATGAGCCTAGTTGTTAGAAGAGGCCAAACCTACATTAAGGAGAAAGAAGAACTAACCATCCATCTGCAAGACGTTACCTCCCCGCCATGCTGCGACAATCACTGTCCGTGCAGAAAAAGGCTTCATCATTTGCAAAGTTCTGTCAGACATGTGCATTACTACAAAAGAATCTCCTAACTTCCGAGTGCATGCCAAACACCACAAGAAATCTGTCAATCTACCCTCTGTCGTTTGGCGATACACCTAAAGAATGAAATGCCAAAGAAGCTAGCAGTTTCAAAACCCTGTCGGGGGTTTCTCACCAAGAGCTCCACAAGAAAAGGAAGATTTCCATAAAATTCATCTATTTTCTTTTCGTCTTTCTATTTCTCACATATCTTCTTTAAATAAACATTGCATACTCTGTAATCATGTTTTTAAATGAAAATAGGTAGTTCCCATTTTATCCCCTTTGTTTCATATTCTTGTGGACGATTGTCACATTTAGGGATTCTTCTCCATTTGGTAAATGACTCGACTTGAAGGATGGGATAGCATAGGCCACCCATTTAAAAGGGGTTAAGACCTTTAAGAGACAAAGCGAGAGTGAGAGATAGGAGTAAGGCAGTCCCAACAAAAAGGTGTGGAGTTCATTGAAAATGCGACACTTGCATGATATCCTAGCTAAGCAATGGGTAGCCGAGTTTTCAAAATGATGAGGAGCCATTGTTCTATTTATCGCAAATAAACATTATCCTTTGCTTAGCCCACTAGAGCTGTCAGTGATCTTTTTTTTCAGATATCTCCAAACCTATAACCATCCCCCACACTAGGGTAAGCACAAAGTAGTTGATTCGGCATAAACGCACCATTTTTAAGAATATTGTCTAAATTTTGTACAAAGGCTTTATGGACTAAGCAATTCAATTTGAAATGATTAGAGGCCATCCATTCTGCTATCATACACAAAAATATCCCATTTTGCTTAACCCACTAGTGCCTCGCATAAAGCGGAAGATTTTTTTTGTCAACCCCAATCCGAAACCATCCCCCCACACTGGGCCAGATAGGCAGCAGAAGATCTAGCAGATAGCATCATCGACCATCAAGCTGAGGTAACGTGAAGGCTCTACGGATCAAGCAATCGTGTTCAAAATGAAGAGAGGCCCTCATTTCACTTCCTATACAATTAAAAGCAACCCTTGTCAAACCTATTGAACTGGTTATCTTTCTTTTCCAAAACACACCCCAACCTAGGGATCACCATCCACAATCGGTTAAATGAAAATGTTAAGGAAAGGATCTAAGAGAAAGAAGTTATAGAAATGTTCTTCTTGTCAAAGTTAAGAAAAAAAAAAGCATATCAGAGGAAAGACCGGAAAAGAATCATGTTGTGCTATGTTTGAAAAGCATATAAAGCTAGAAGTCAAGAAAAAGGGGGCAAATGTCAGACTTAGATGGTCAAAAAGTTACAAGAAAGTTCAACTCCTTTTATCAAAGAGGAAATTCAAAGGTGATCCTAGGTAACGAAGCCACCAAGTAGAAATAATAGGTTTGAGCCTTTACTCTTTCTTGTAAAAACCTAAAAACCATGGCCCAACGTTACAACCCTACTAAAGTCCTCTCCGATTGAAAAGGATTGCTTGATCTAAATGAGCCAGACGTGTTACTGAAACTAGAGGAGGATATCAAGAGACGAAACCCCACTAGAAGACTGACTAAGGATGGTGTGGATCGAAACCCTACTAGAAACAACATCAAATTTGAGCCTGCGAATCCTGTTCATTCATAAACCACTTAACCTAGCCTACGTTACAGTCCAAATTAAAGTCCTCTCTGATCAAAGAAAATTGCTTAGTCCAAATAAGCTTGAACAATACCAAGACAACCAGGATGAGAAAGGAAGGAATACAAGGGGCAATCTCATGCTCCAAAGTGTGCTCAGATGGTTTTGGTTTAAACAGCCCATTAAAAGAAGATCTTTGAGCCAAAGTATCCCTTCGTTTCTTACAACCTCTAAACTCAACCTACATTACGATCATAAAAGAAGTCTTCTCGGATTGCGGGCTTAGCTGTTTATCACTCTGCAAAGGGCATGTGAGTTGTCGTTTGAGCCATGATGGCAATTTGGAGATCTGAGGGAGAAAAACCAAGTGAGATTAGAAACACCCCAAACAGTAACCCTGTAGAAAGTAGGGATAGGATAGCAAACCAAAAGGTCAAGATCCCTGGAGAATGGAGCAAATGCTATCACACCCCGATGAGAATGGGACAAAACTAAATGGGGCAAAATCTTGGAAAGGAACAGAATCCTAAGAGTATGGGCCCAAGGGGCAATCCTGGAATTTTCTTTGTAAATAGTCTATATACATGTAGTATTGATGCATCCATGACATGTATAACCTGTAAATCCATTTAGATTCATGCGAAGTTTGTATCTATTCATGCATTCAACTGTATTCCCGTATGATCCTGCTCATTTGTAAGGAAGTAGGTCGTACATTTAATTCAATTCTTGCATAAATTCGTGCATTTATCACCAAAAAAAAAGGAAAAAAAAAGAGGAAAAAGAGAAAAAAAAAAAAAAAGAAAAAAGAGGGGACATTGCGTTCAATTCCATTCCTATATGTGCATGCATTCAATTCCACTTCTGTGTGAACCTGTGCAGTTATAAAAAGTAGGACACGCATTCAATTATATTCTTATCTAAACTATGCGCATTCATAAAAATAGATCATGAATTTAATCCCATGTGCAGTCATGAAAAATATATATATATATATATATATATGACATGCGTTCACCCTTTACCATGGCATTTTTAAATTATTTTTGTACAAAACTCACCCTATGTCTTTCTTTCTCTCCCAAATAGGAAATAAGGAATAAGGTAAAGTACAAAATGGAGCTAAAAAGCCATTCTGCGATCAAGTAACCTTAGACATCTCCAACATTGGCATACACCTCAGCAAGTTCACACTTCCCTAGCCGACAAAAAGCAAGGAATGGGGCAATGGCCCACCCTCGACCTCCCCAACCAACCTTGGACTTCCCCCGTGGAGCAACGTTTCGCCAGACGGAGTGCCGGTTCAAGATGTATCAGCAGTCAACCTTGGACTTCTCCAGTGGAGCAGCGTTTCGCCAGACGGAATGCCGATTCAAGAGGTATCAACAGTCAACCTTGGACTTCCCCAGTGGAGCAAAGTTTCGCCAGACCGAGTGCTGGTTCAAGATGTATCAGCAGTCAACCTTGGGCTTCCCCAGTGGAGCAGCGTTTCGCCAGACGGAGTGTCGGTTCAAGAGGTATCAGCAGTCAACCTTGGACTTCCCCAGTGGAGCAGCGTTTCGCCAGACGGAGTGCCGATTCAAGAGGTATCAGCAATCAACCTTGGACTTCCCCAATGGAGCAGCGTTTCGCCAGACAGAGTGCCGGTTCAAGAGGTATCAGCAGTCAACCTTGGACTTCCCCAGTGGAGCAACGTTTCGCCAGACAGAGTACCGGTTCAAGATGCATCAGCAGTCAACCCTGGACTTCCCCAGTGGAGCAACGTTTCGCCAGATCAAGAGGTATCAGCAGTCAACCTTGGATGTCCCCAAAGGAGCAGCGTTTCGGAGTGCCGGTTTAAGAAGTATCAAAAATCAGTCTTGGATTTCCCTAGAGGAGCAGTGTTTCGCCAGACGGAGTGCTAGTTCAAGATGCGTCAATTCCCCCCAGAGGAGCATTGTTCTGCCAGATGGAGCGCCAGTTCAACGAGCGTTAATTCCCTAGAAGAGATTTTTACCAGATAAAATACCAAGCATCGACCAGCTATCGCGGTAACTATTCTTTGAATTCCTATTATTTTCAAGTCCCTCTGATTGCCTCACGGTCAACATGGGGCTCTTACTTTATCGTTTTCAGTCTTTGACAAGCAAAGACAGAAAAAGAGGGGCAGCTGTAAGCACCCTATTTTTGCCCGCTCGGCAATCTCCGAGCTGACTAAGCTTACTTTCACACATCACATGCATATTTAGACTCTAAGCCCGCCTTTTTAACTTGAATTTAGTCCACCAGTCGCTTCTCGGGCCCGTAGGGCCCTTTTGAAGCTAAATGACCATTTTGTCCCTGGGCATTCGAACGCCCCGAGAACCACACCGGCTCTGGGTATCAAACTAGTAACCTTATGAGATTACTTCTTATGGTATTTTCAACCTTCCTCTACCTTTTCGGATCATTCCAAGTCAGTTCCGGCCAATCCGGCACAAAATGACCGTTTTGCCCCTAAAGGGCCGATCTTTTTTTCCAACCACACCGGCTCTGGGTATCAAACCGTTAACCTTCTGAGACTTCTTTTTATAGTTTTCTTGACCTCCCTTTACCTTTTCGGATCATTCCGAGTCGATTCCGGCAAACCCGGTGCGAAATGATCGTTTTGCCCCTGGTAGGTCGGCCACCTTTTCCGACCACACCGGATCTGGGAATCAAACAAGCAACTTTTGGGAACATTCTGAATAATGTTTTCAAATTTCAAGTCTTCTTCTGGGACAGTCTGAGTCTGTCCTAGTAGCTTCCTGACCCGATTGACCGTTTTGCCCCTAAAGGCCCGATTAGCCCTTCCAACACATTCTATCCTCACTTTTCAAGTCAAATACCTCCGGGACACTATTTTAAGTGTTCCTGCTCCTTTCCAGCCTTCTGGGCCATTCCCGGTCTCTTAAAATCATTCATGGACTTTCCGAAGTCACTCCTAGTGAAGCCAGGCTAAAAATTACATGATAGTCACTAGTACAGGCGCTCAAACCTAGTCGAAGATACGTTGCTTGCCAACCTTAAATATTTCCTAAATGGCTGGCACCACTAGTAGTGGTGCCAAGCCAAAAAATGGCCTAGCGCCATTCCTAGTGGCACCAGTGTAAAGTTTGGTCTGGCGCCAGTGTTGTCCAACCTCTATAAATACAGAGTCTCTTCCAACCTGAAAAGGATCCGCAAACTCAATCTAAAAACCCTATATTTCAATATACAAAGCTCGAGCACTTCCTAAACCCTAGCCTCCTTAGGTTTTCTAAACCCTAGCCACCATACACTAAACCCTAGCCAGACTCATACACACCCCCATACACTCATACACTAACCTTCAACCCTCCTTCGAAGACTTGAAGAGTTGCAATCTGAAGTTTGAAGATTGAAGGCGGCTTTTGCAGATTGAAGACGAAGACCAAGACCGAAGACCGAAGCAAGAAAGGCGTGCAAAATAAACAAGATACAAGGTAGGTTCTCCATTTAAATTTTCGCACTTCCCCCCTCTCTCTTCTCTCTCCTCACCCACTTGGGTTTTCTCTATTTTAATCCCCCATCTCTTTCCCCACCTTTCTTTGCATGCTTGAAAGGAGGGGATTCCCAGTCCATGTGTAGGATTGGGCTATTGGAGAGTTACCGTGTCGGGGGTTTTCTTCTAGTCTAACTAGAGACCACATGGGTTCGGCCCCCTTGATTATGTGGTGAAGACTTAGCCTTGTATGTTCACGACCCCAAGATTGCATTGTGCATATCATGATCTTGCATCTTTCAAAAGTCGTTTTCAAAGTTATTTTCAATATCGTTTTCAAACTTGTTTTCAAAATTGCATCAAAATCTCCTTTTTCAAAATCACAATCCTAGGGTGGTTCTAGCCTTTCCATGGCTAGGATTGCTTTAGGAAAGTGTTACATTTAAAGAGACAGGTATGGTCTATATTTTCAACTCCTTATTTTCAAAACCACTTTATTAAAGTGGTTCTAACCTTTTTATGGCTAGAATCACTTTAGGAAAGTGAGACGTTTTTACACTTTCTAAAAGCTCTCTTTTCAAAAATCTCTTCTTAAAAATCTCTTTTCCAACACGCTTTTCTAAAACTCCCCTTTCCAAAGTTGTTTTCAAAAGTTCCCTCCAAAAATCTATTTTTCAAAACTTCTTTTTTTCAACTCCTTTCCAAAACTCTCTCCTCAAAATTCACTTTCTAAAAACGCTCTCTAAAAATCTTTCTAAAAACTCTCTTCCCAAAATCTTTCTTTTCAAAAAAATCCCCTCTAGGATTTCCTTCCAAAAAACTTGTTTTCAAAAAACACTTTTCAAAAACTCCTCCCTAGGATTCCTTTCTAAAAAACCTTCGTTTCCAAAAAAGCACTTTCCAAAAACTCTTTTCTTAGAGCCTAAGTGAAGCCCTAGAACTCACAATTAGGAAACCCTAATTTTCTTTCCAAAAACATGATTTTCAAACTTTGTCCTAAACCTAGGTTTCCAAAATCTCTCGTTTTTTACACCCGAACTATATGCATTTCCAATACCTGTTTTCTACGTTAAAATTCTACACTTTCAAATCTAGGGTTTCTAAAACTTCCTCTTTCCCAAATCCTTGCTAAATCAAATCTTCCCATTTAGGAAACTAGATCCTATCCTCCATTTTTGGAAACAAAATGAAACCTTCCCTTTTAGAAACAAAATCCAATCCCTTCCTAATCCAAATCTTTCCTAGTTCAAATCCTTCTTAATCTTCTACTTTCCTAAATCCTAAGTTCCCAAAACTTGAACATAAAAATCTTTCTTAAAACTCAACTTTCAAATCTTTCCTAATTCTACCCTCTTTTCAAATCTTAATTTTTCAAACCTAAGTTTTCAAACTTTTCCTAAAATCAAACCTTTCCTAATCTCAAGATTTTCTAAAACTCAAACTCTAAAACTTTCTAAATCTTAAACTTCTAAACTTCAAATCATTCCAAATCCAAAACTTTCTAATTTTCAAAACTTTCCTATTTCAAAACATTCCTAAATTCAACACTTTACTATTTCAAAACCTTTCTTAAAACAAAACTTTTCAATTTCAAAACTTTCCTAAAGTTGAAACCCTCCTACTTGAAAACTTTCCTAATTTGAAAACTTTCCAAATTCGAAACTTTCCTAAATCGGACATTTCCTAATTCAAACATTTCCTAAATCCAATCTTTCTTAAACTCTCGAGTCTTTCCTAAGTCTCATCTTTTTAAGTCTAGGTTTCCTAAACCTTAATCTTTCCAAAACAACTCCAATTTCCCATCTTCTATTTTAAGTTCAAATCAAATCCTCTATCCAATTCAATCTCTTTCTTTCAAATCAATCTCTTTTCAATCGGACTCTTGTCCAGACTACGACTGACCTGATTCCTCCAAAAGGATACATAGGCAACCTTCAAAGGTGCGGTCACAATTTCTTTCAAGTTTCAAATTCCACAACCTTTTTCAAATCTCAAATTCCACAATCTTTTCAAATCTCAAATCTATTTTCAAACTTCCAATTTCAAATTTCTATTTTCAATTTTTCAAACTTTCCAATTTCAATTAAATCTCTTCAAATTTATTTTCAAATCAAATCAATTTCAAATCAATCTCTTTCCAAATCTATTTTCAATTCTCTTTCCTTGCACTTGCATATCATGCATCATGCTAGTTTATTTTCAAGCATTGTTTTCCAAAGTGGATAGTATTGAACAGTAGTTAGCTGAAGACTCTTATAGGTGAATCTAAGATAGATTGACATGTAGGTACCGAAAGGGCGGGGTAGGGTGATGGCTTAGTGCGTCTTCCCTACACGTAACCAACCTCCGAGCCTAGGATCACTGATTTCAAAGACCAAAAGGAGTTATTTTTCAAAAAGGGCTAAATGTTTTCCAAAGGTTGCCAAACAACCTGTTTTTCTTAAAAACCCTCCCTTGAGGAGATATTTTCAAAATTGTTTCCCAAAAACCCTAAGTGTAGTCTTTGGATTATTCTTAGTTTTTAGGTGACCTAACTCACCTTAATCAAGTTAGGTGATGACTCCAAATCTTTTCTAAAAGCCCTTTAATCAAATCTATTTTTAATTCAAACCTAGTCGCTCTCATTCTTTTAGGAGGGTGAGTTCTAACGAGAGAGTACAGCATTTTTCTAGTTTGTGTCAGTATTCTCCGTGTGCAAAAAATCTAGGCGCGACACAAGTCTTTCCTAAATCCTATCTTTCCTAAGTCTAGGTTTCCTAAACCTTCGTCTTTCCAAAACAAGTCTAAATCTTTCTTCCAAATTCTATCTTTCCAAATCAAAATTCAACCTTCTCAATTTCAAAATTCTAAATTCCAATCTTCAATATTCTATTCTAAGTTCAAATCAAATCCAAATTCCAATTCAATCTCTTTCTTCCAAATCAACTCTTCTGTTTTCAATCGGACTCTTGTCTGAACTATGACTGACCTGATTCCTCCAAAAGGATACGTAGGCAACCTTCATAGGTGCGGTCACAACTTCTTTCAAATTTCAAATTCCATCATATTTTTCAAATCTCAAATTCCACATTCTTTTCAAATCTTCAATCTATTTTCAAACTTCCAATTTCAAATTTCTATTTCCAAACCTCTATTTCTAATTTCTCAAGCTTTCCAATTTCGAATCTATTCTTTCAAATCTCTCTTCTAAAATCAAATCAAATTCTTCTTTTCAAATCTATTTCCAAATCAATTATCTTCTCTTGCACTTGCATATCATGCATCATGTTTTTCTAAACATTGTTTTCTAAAGTGAATAGGGTTGAACATATGTTAATTAAAGACTCTCATAGGTGAATCTAGGATAGATTGACATGTAGGTACCGAAAGGGCGGGGTAGGGTGATGGCTTAGTGCGTCTTCCCTACACGTAACCAACCTCCGAGCCTAGGATCACTGATTTCAAAGACCAAAAGGAGTTATTTTTCAAAAAGGGCTAAATGTTTTCCAAAGGTTGCCAAACAACCTGTTTTTCTTAAAAACCCTCCCTTGAGGAGATATTTTCAAAATTGTTTCCCAAAAACCCTAAGTGTAGTCTTTAGATTATTCTTAGTTTTTAGGTAACCTAACTCACCTTAATCAAGTTATGTGGCGACTCCAAATCTTTTCTAAAAACCCTTTAATCAAATCTATTTTCAATTCAAACCTAGTCGCACTCATTCTTTTAGTAGGGTGAGTTCTAACGAGAGAGTACAGCATTTTCCCCGCTTGTGTGAGTATTCTCCGAGTGGGAAAAATCTGGGCGCGACAGCTGGCGACTCCAATGGGGATTACTTAGAGGGTTAGGCCGTAGTCATGTCTTTTTACCCTTC
The DNA here is from genome assembly GCA_033060915.1 of Euryodendron excelsum. Classification (NCBI taxonomy): domain Eukaryota; kingdom Viridiplantae; phylum Streptophyta; class Magnoliopsida; order Ericales; family Pentaphylacaceae; genus Euryodendron; species Euryodendron excelsum. Next base: position 26,556,811 of record CM065385.1, on the reverse strand, counting down.
ACCCATGTAGAGTCTTCAATTAACTTGGTTCAATCATATTCTCTTTAAATTTTCAAAACCAAATTTTCAAAATTGTTTTAAAAAAAAAACATGCATTTATTCATATTATCTTGTATTATGTTTGTCATCCACATACTAACACTTGTATCTTTGTTTTGTAGGTACACATTTTATTTAAATTTTATTAACTGCTATACATGAATATGATGAACAAGATGAATGGGAGTTGTTGGGCTCTTTCATTCACTTTTAAAAATCACACACACACTGCATGTGCACCTGCATTCTGCGTACTTGCATTATTACCCTGATATGTCATTTCTAGTTAAAAAGGGGGAACGGTATATTAGTTGTGGGCAAGATGCTGTGTCAGTTTCTTCGCCTACGGCCTCTTGATGGTTCCCCCGCTCGGATCACCAACCGATCATGGCACCACCTTAGGGAGTGGGCCTAGGTTTGAAGATCCAGGGACCGAGCCTTTTTAGGACGCATTAGTCAACCCTCAACCTCATACTCATATAGACACCATGCATAGCCGAACCTCTGCCGGATTTGAGACACGAGCACCGTTTTCAAAACCATGGAGGAAAGGGCGACTGCTCTTAATTTCATTTATATTCCTACTATTATATTGACTGTATTCATACTGTTATAATGCATGTTTAACTGCTCATGCATGCACGTTTACCTTGCTAGTGCATTCTCTTTCTTTATACTCTTTGCATACCATGCATTCAATATTCCATGTCAAGACAAGAGTTCCAAGTAACTCGAGTCACTGCATTCTCATGCATATGATCAACCCATTGAGAGTGACACCAAGGTCACTCTCCCTTGCACTAAACCTACTTAAACCCTAAGGGTTCCCACGTAAACCTAAGGATTCATTGCATGCATCTCAATTCATTCCATAAGAGGGGCCCCAATCCCTTTATGCTCACAGAGATAGGATTGCCATGAAGACAAAGGAGCAATCAATCAGTAAGGTCTCTCAGCGACCTCCTCGACTTCAAATCCAAGAACGGCGAATCCGAAGACTCAAGAGTAGTTTAAGGTTTCCCGTTGTAAAAGTAGATAGGTGGAAGTCCAAAGGAAAATGTTCCCCCTTCCCTTATTAAAATGTATTTCAATTCTTTTGTATCTTAAACCCAAAATTTAATGTACTTTTTTACTTTTATGAATGCATAGATGGCTGAGGGTTCCTACTTGACGGTAAAGTTTTTGAATACAGGGAAAAATCCCCTATCTCTAAGCGTGGGCCAATACATCATGATTATTTTCCCTCCTAAAGAGGGACACCCTAGGACATGCATTGCATAAAGCTCTCTAAAAACCAGAAAATGACTTGCGACTTGTGTTTTTGTCTTCTTCTTTCTCTCTTTTTATTTTTCATTTATAGAGGTCACCCTGCACTGAGTCAACATTGCTCCCAAAAAGGGGCAACATCCACCTAGGGATCCCATTATCACCCGACTAAGAGCATCACTGATGGCTGCTAACCCTGAAGAATCCCCTCAAGTCTCTCGAGAGGAGGTCAACGAAATGAGGACTAAGATGGATGAGATGCCTAAACTCATTCAGACTATGGTCATGAAGGATGCTACTGCAATCCCGTCATCATCTATGACTTCATTCAAGGACCCTGAACTCGCCAATCCAAGGGTCATGCTTCAGTCTGACAATGCAGGGAGGACTAAGGAAGATGCCAAAGGGGTCAACACTGAAGAAGAAGAGACCATATTGCTTTCACCTACCATAAAGAAGGCCTCTCTAGACCCTCTCAGTCTGAAAATCTAATGGTTGGAGGATTCATTGCGAAGTCTCCATGGCCACGATGCTTACGGGTACACTTCCTATGATGAACTCTGTTTCTTCCCTAACCATCCAAGACCTGCTAAGTTTAAAATGCCTAACTTCTAGAAGTACGATGGTACCAGTAACCCCGTTGTTCATCTTCGTCTATATGTTGGAGCGCTAAGTGTACATGGCAACGATCTGAAACTCCTTATGCAGCTATTCCAACACAGTCTCACAGGGTCTGCTCTATAATGGTTTGCTCGTATGGACTTAAGGAAGATCACCACCTGGATGAAGCTAGTCAATGTGTTCAAAGCCCAATATCGTCACAACATCGACCTCACTTCCGATCGCTGGTCCTTGATGACAATGAGTAAGGGTGAGAAGGAGAGCTTTAAAGCATATGCCCTAAGATGGAGGGAGGCCGCTGCACAAGTTAATCCTCCACTGGAGGAGAAGGAATATGTACAACTGTTTGTACATACTTTTCAAGGTATATTCTACAAGAAGCTCTCCACAAGCGTGGGAAAAAGGTTCTCCGAGCCCATCATGCAGGGAGAGATGATAGAAAACGGCCTCAAGACAGGAAGAATTACAGATCCCTATGCCAAGACTGGAGAAAATACCGCCAACATAGCTAAAAAGGTGGTCACTACAAGGGGCACAATCAGGAAGGAAGGTGAAGTGTCCGCTATTCTGCCCAGCCAACCACCCCAATATCGACCCCCACCACAATCACCCCCAGTCCTGCCCTTACCCATCTTGACCATGCCTGTTCCTACCCTTAACTATGGTCTCACGGGGGCATGACCCAACTTTAATAGACCTACTCGATGCATTCGTACTTTCGACGCCTTAGCCTGCACCCAAACCGAGGCTTACCATAGCTTTCTGAAGAACAACATCTTAAAGCCCGTCCCTGCTCGCCTGTTGCCAAACCCTCTGCCCCCGACCTTTAATGCCGCTCTTACATGTGAATACCATTCAGGTGGCCAGGGGCACGACACTGAAAGCTACTTTGCTCTCATACACAAGATCCAAGACCTGATCGATAATAAGACCATTGATCTACAGCTGGTAAAACCTGCTCCTACTCCCAATGTGACCCCTAACCCCTTACCGGATCACACTGTCAATATGATACTAGTAGAAATGGGAGGCGAGGGAGAATTCAACGAGCTCGAGGCTGAATGTTATAAGAACGATTAGGAGGCCGATGATGAAAGTGACTGGGGAGGAAGATCTCCCATTGTGCCCGATTTATCTTTATAACCCTGAGGAGGTGCCTGATGCTTCTGACTGGCTCATTGAGGGGCCAATATTTTTGAAAAATGAGATGACCCAGAACACAATTGTTGATGGATGGGGTGCTGAGTTTCTGCATCCGAGGTATGCCGCGGCAGAACGTCACTTACTAGAAAACCCTTGGCCCGCAACTGAGTACAACTATGAAGACATGGGTTGGGAGCTAGAGGAGTCAAGAGAACAGACAGAGCCTTTCGAATTGGAAGGGGGTGAGCTGGTCACCTTGTTTACAGAAGAACCCACTACAAAGAACAAGAAGGAGGCTGACAACTGCGTCAACAATGTCAACATCTTTGGAGCTCTAGGAGAAGCCTTTGCTTGTCTCGCCTTGGCCAAGCATCCGGGTCGCGAATGGAGCATTGAAGATGTGGAAATTGTCCTAAAGCCGTACTAAAATAGGTTCCTTGCACAAGTGTACAAGAGAGGGGTGTTTTCACCCACTTTCTTTCTATCCCTTTCACTTTCTATCTTTAAGTTAATGTTTACATTTTCTTATTGCTTAAGAACTTTATGCTTTTCGTAAAAATAATAATAATAATAATCAAATGACAGTCTTTTATTCCATTGTTGTTGTCTTCCATAGGGAATAGTGACTACTCTCTACGCAAGGGGCATGGTTTATCTTGTGGAATGACTCAACTTGAAAGGATGATAGCATGAGGTAACCACTCGCCAAATGATCAACCTTTCGGAGAGAGAGAGGATAAGGATGAGTGAGGATACTACCCAAAGGCAGCACTTGCAGGACTCTGAAGTTAAGCGATGTGTGGCTAGTTTATCAAAATGAAGAGGAGCCATCTCTCACTTCCCCACATATAATAAAAGAATAAATAACTAAATAAATAAACAAATGTGCTTATATTCCCTTTGCTTAACCCCTAGAGCCTCATAACAAACAAAGTTTTCTTTGTCAACCCCGATCTGAGACTACCTTCCCCACACTGGGGCAGACAATAGTTGAAAACTCTAGGAATGGTATCCACCCTCGCTGTGCTAAGGCAGCAATGAAAGCTCTATAGATCAAGCAATCTAATTCAAAGTGAAGAGAGGCCCTTATTTCATTTCCCATACAGTCCAAAGCAACCCCTTGCCAAACCTGTTGAGCCATCTATCCTTTTTTCGAGAAAACCCCCGACCTAGGGATCACCGCCCGCATTGGGTAGATTGAACTACCAAGGAAAAGGCCTAAGGAAAAAGGGTCAAAGAATCATTCATTTCATGAAGGAATAGAAAGAAAAAGCAAAGGAAAGGAGTTGCTAAGGGGCAAGAGGCTGAAGAAAAAAAAATACTTCAAGGAAAGGCCTGAAGAAAATCATGATTGAGTCATCTTCAAAGGCATAATAAGAGGATCGAAAGAAAAGAAAGTCATGTTTATCTCAAAAAGTATATAAAAAAGGTGAAAGAATAAGGTCATTTTCACCCTGAGAAGTTATGTAAAAAGCAAGGAGGAAATTCAAAGGTGATCCTAGGTTACAAAGAAACCCAGTAGAAACAATAGGTACGAGCCTTTACCCTTTCTTGCAAAACCCCGAAACCATGGCCTACACTATAACCCTACTAAAGTCCACTCTAATTGAAAGCAGATTGCTTGATCTAAAGGAGCTAGATACGCTGCCAACACTAAAGAAGAATGCTAATCCTACTAAAAAGTAGTCAAGGACGGTATGGATCTAAACCCTACTGAAAACAACATCGAATTTGGGCCCATATATATCCTGTTGTTTCTAAAACCCCGTAACCTAGCCTACATTACGGTCCCAAGCAAAGTCTCCTCGGATTGAAAGGACTGGCTACTTATCGCTTTGCTGAAGGTCGGGTAAGCTGTTGCTAAAACCCCGAGAGTCGAGAGTTTCAGCCTAATAACCTCATACACTAACCTCGAGGCAGAGAGTCAGAGGCGATCAAAAGGTTGAGAAAGATGCGAAATGCTATCATCCAATCAAGGTAAGGTTGAGCTAGAAGAGAGGCTAAATCCCCGAAGAGGAAGGAGTTACCAGTCCCAGGACTACAAGTCTAACAGCACCCTGTGTCATTCTATTAACATGTTTCTAACTTGTGCATATGTTAAAAAAAAAATCAGCATGGACTTTGCACACATAGGATATAACTCCCTGTAGAAATAGAAGTCACCAACATCAACTCATGTAATAGATATCTAACTTCATCATACATCACATGCATCTGATCATATACCTAGCTGTAAAGATCATAAATGTATCTGTCTATCCATGCATCTAAGTACCATAAATATCCATTTTTGTACAAAATATCAAAATAAAACTGTCTAACATAAATATAACTCAAGGACAAGGAGCAAAAGAGGATCAGAGTCTTTACAAGGGGCATATATCACAGGTCAAAGTTGATATCATTGGGATTAAAATCCCCGAAACCCGGTATTGGAGGAGTTGGATAACTACTCGAAGCACCACCATCCTGCAGGGAAGATAGAACCGAAATCAGCTGCATACAAAAGGAACTAAATAGCAGCAGAGCAAGAAGAAGCAAAGAAAGAATAACTTACCCCCCCCCCACCACCCAGCTAAGATAACCGAGCCGTCAAGGAAGCTACCTCGGTCTGGTACTGATCCTGTTCCATCTGGTACTGATCCCTCTGGTCTCTTATGGCAGTAAACTCGGCCTGGGGCACATATCCTCCAGCACAACGCCACAAGTCAACCACCTCTTGGCCAACAGCGTACCCGCCAACTACTACCTCAAATTGAGTGAAGGCACCGACCGAATGAGCCCCAAAGTGCGCAGCAAAATCTGTATCTGAAGGAAGCAAGAACTCAGCACCTGGCTGACGCTCCTGATAAGGGATAGGCACTCCCGCCACCAGGGCTCCAAACATATACTCTGGCGGAGCTCCTGCTGATCGGAACTCCTCATGAAACTGCCGCCAGTGTCACTTTCCAAGATAGGACTCACAAGTGTCATCACTGAGAAAAGCCACTCTCGATAGGGACAACGGGACCAAGTACCGGATTGTCTCATATTGGATAGATCCAATGAAGGGCCGCCAGGTCACATCCCTCGCCTCAATCAGCTCCAGGTTAGCCCGAAGCGTCACAAAGTCAGTAATCTCCGATCGCTGGGCTACCCGGTCACGAGCCCACCTCAAGGCACGAGGATAGAGATCATCCTCAACAACTGTAGGGCAACGAACAAGAAGGCACTCGTAGCTCTTCCAGACGAGGATGGGCCAGAAACTAGTCATGCTACCCCAACGGGAAGAAGTCCAGACCTGCATCGACCAAAGAAAGCAGCCAAAGGAAAAGGACCCCTAATCCAGCTCAGATAACGCTCCAAGATCGGCTACTACACTCACCAAACGACACGGCACGAGTGACTTGTTGTTGTTGCAAAAGTAGCTAAAGATGATATACAATACAAGTCGCCGTCTCATGATGTCCTGCCTGGCAGGCAATAGCTCAATAGCAAAAGTACAGTCATCCTGACTGATCCAAAAGACTGGGAAGGTAGAACGCTCAGGAAGAGGCAAGTCCAACAGCAAACAGGCCTCGTCCCTATTGACTGGATGCAGGGTGATTAGCCGGGCGACAAAGGAGAGCCCTGTAATAATCGCCCAATCCAAAGGAGTAGGACCTAACTCGAAGTCGACAAAATGAAAGGTCCCGGTCTCCCTGAACCACCGCTCAACCAATGCCAGTACTAAATGCCGGTTCAGGCGGTTAGCCTATAATCCCATAAAGGCGCCAAATCCAATCTCCGCTAAGAAGGCACGATATGATGGAGCAGCCCACTGCATGGTCACAAAAACCTGATGAACAGCCCCTCTGAAAGCTGTATTTACCCGCGAAGGAGGCAAATGTTGTTTAGAGTACAAACTGGGGTGATAGGCAAGATCCCCGAGTGGTGGGACGTCTAGTATCTACAGATCTCCCAAGTCAGCATCCGTCTGCCTATGCCTGGAAGAAGCTCTCCCATAACCGGTCACCTGATCCCCAGGGCCCGGTACCTCCTTTTCGGCACCAATCTCCTCGGTGAAAGCCTACTCAACCGGAGGAAAAGGGTCGACGGGTAGCCTACTCCCCTGCCCACTCTGATTGGAGGAGGATCGTCCGGTAGATCGTCGACTACCTCTAGATCGACTAGAGCCGCCAGTAGAATCTATCCAGGCTGCTTTCCCCGAGCAGCGCCTCCTCTCAAAACCGTCATCACTTGCATCTGCCATCCTAAAACGGTAAGCCAAGGTAAGAGATGTTAACATACCATGCATGCAATTCAAATAATAGTAAAACAAAATAAACAACTAACACAAACAAAACAAATAAAGGATTTCAAATGATAAGTCAAAACAAATTTCCTTCATGCACATTTCGATTTTCCCAAACTTCAAATCAAATCTCAAGGGTTTTCTGTCTTTTTCCTTCAAAAATGTTATATTTCTAAAACTTTAACCAACTCTTCCCCTAATTTCAAAAAATTTCGACAGAGTTCCATTCAAAAATGGCCCCTACAACACCCATGACATCAACACGAAATACAAAACGTGCACTTCACATTGTCACAATCACATGACATCAGCACCCGTGCATACTTTTCAATTTTTCAAAATTTTCAAAACACATGTTTTATTTTTTCAATAAATCCATGGTTTTCAAAAATGCCTTAAAATACTTCAAAATCATTTCAAATATTTTTCAAAAATATTCCTACCTTTTTTAAATTTTAAACTTTAAAAATCCCATCAATTTCTTGGGTTTTCTCAATTTTCTAAGTATTTTCTTATTTTTTAAAAAATCAAAAATTCACCAAGTTTTTAAAAAATCTTGAAACTTCATACGGTTGTTAAGCACATTTTTCTAAGGCACATTGCACAAAAATATAGCCTGAAAACCCAATAACCAAGTCTGTAGGAACAAATTCACGATTCCTGCAGAAAACCCTCTTTGTATAATCATGAAAAGTCACTCAAATTCAATCAAACAAGCACCAAAATGCAAAAATAATATCACCATCATGTTCAAAACACATCAAAACATCAATTTCAACTATTCACATGATACAAATGAAGTTCTACACATCAAAATCAACAAAATTTGAAAACTCACTTTTGGAAGTTCTCCGACAAAATCTTCTCCTCCGTCGACTTTTCCAGCGACGTGGCCTCCTTCCGGCAATCACCCGTGGTCTCCAAGAAGTGCCCCTTCAAGGTTCAAGTCAATTTTCACGCGAAGTCTCTCAAATTTGCAAAATCTCTCCAAAACGCCGCGGCTGTTCGAACTAGAAATTTTTTGGTTTTAACTCCAAGCCTAGCGCCACTAGCAGAGGCGTCAGGCATTTTTTGCCAAAGGCGCCACTGCTAGTGGTGCCAGCTGCAAATTCAGGGCAGCTTTGCCCCCTTTCCCACCAAATCTCATTTTTGAAGGCCTTTTTTGGCCCGCTATCCGTTTTCGATCCCCGTTATCAAAATATTCTCAATGTCCGTCCCTCCAACTGCCTCGCGATCAACATGGGACTCTTACTTTTATCGTTTTTTGTCTTTGACAAGCAAAGACAGAAAAAAAGGGGCAGCTGCAAGCACCCCATTTTTGACCGCTCGGCAGTCTATGCTCCGTCCAGACTTGTACTCAAGTCAATATGGACGTATCCCAATCGAAACCGACTCTCTAAGTCTAAATCCCATCTGTCCATCGCTTCGTGGGCCCGCCAAGCCTAAATAGAGGCAAAATGACCAAAATGCCCTTAGGGGCATTGTTCTCTCCAATTCCAACTCCAACCTCTCTCTCGAGACAGTTTATTCCTCGAGACGGTTCCAAATCAGGCACGTCTTTCCGAAGACGGTAAGTCCCCTTTCCAATCCCTCTCTCGAGATAGTTTATTCCTCGAGACGGTTCCAAATCAGGCACGTCTTTTCGAAGACGGTAAGTCCCCTTTCCAATCCCTCTCTCGAGACGGTTCCAAATCAGGCACATCTTTCCAAAGACGGTAAGTCCCCTTTCCAATCCCTCTCTTGAGACAGTTTATTCCTCGAGACGGTTCCAAATCAGGCATGTCTTTCCAAAGACGGTAAGTCCCCTTTCCAATCCCTCTCTCGAGACAGTTTATTCCTCGAGACGGTTCCAAGTCAGGCACATCTTTCCGAAAATGGTAAGTCCCCTTTTCAATCCCTCTCTCAAGACAGTTTATTCCTCAAGACGGTTCCAAATTAGGTACGTCTTTTCGAAGACAGTAAGTCCCCTTTTCAATCCCTCTCTCGAGACAGTTTATTCCTCGAGACGGTTCCAAATCAGGCACGTCTTTTCGAAGACAGTAAGTCCCCTTTCCAATCCCTCTCTTGAGACAGTTTATTCCTCAAGACGGTTCCAAATCAGGCACGTCTTTCCGAAGACAGTAAGTCCCCTTTCCAATCCCTCTCTTGAGACAGTTTATTCCTCGAGACAGTTCCAAATCAGGCACGTCTTTCTGAAGACGGTAAGTCCCCTTTCCAATCCCTCTCTCGAGACAGTTTATTCCTCGAGACGGTCTGACACATTTTTCAAAGAAAACCTCTTTGAAACAGTAAGTGCCTTTAAACCTGTCGACCGGGGACGAGACCCCAAGTCCCCAAGATTGTAGAACGGTCTACCTTTGGCGCCTGCTAGCCCGGCAATACAGAAATGTCCGTTTAGGCACGCCTTCTAAGAAAGTTGACTTCTCAGGCGCTAAGTCCCCTTTAGCAGCTTCCCAAGATCAGGCAATCCCAGGAATGATCGCAAACCGTCAGAGTAGCAGAAATACCCACAAACATCTTAATCGTCGGAGTTGTGGAAATACTCGCAAACAGGCCGATATAGGGAATTGCCAACAAACCCATGTGTCACGATGACCACCGTCAGAGTGTCGGAAACACTCAAAACCCAGGTCAACACCAGTGCCTGCTAGCCCACTTTGGTTAAAAATGACCAAACTGCCCCTTGGGCATTTTCTAAGACTTTCCTGTCAAGATGACCATTTTGCCCCTAGGCATCCGAATGCCCTAGAAACCACACTGGCTCTGGGTATCAAACTGGTAACCTTCTGAGATTACTTCTTGTAATATTCTCAACCTCCTTTTACCTTTCCAGATCATTCCAAGTCAGTTCTGGCAAACCAGGTACAAAATGACCGTTTTGCCCCTAGTGGGCCGGTCTTCTTTTCCGACCACACCGGTTCTAGGAATCAAACCGGCAACCTTAATCTCAAGTCTTCTTCCGGGACAGTTCGAGTCCGTCCCGGTAGCTTTCTAACCCGATTGACCGTTTTGCCCTTAAAGGCTCGGTTAACCCTTCCGACACATACTATCCTCATTTCTCAAGTGAAATACCTCCGGGACACTATTATAAGTGTTTCTACTCTTTTTCGGCCTTCTGGGCCATTCCCGGTCCCTTAAATCATTCCCGAACTTTCTGGAGTCACTCCTAGTGAAGCTAGGCTAAAAATTACATGCTAGTCACTAGTACAAGCGCCCAAATCTAGTCAAAGATACGTTGCTTGCCAACTTTAAATATTTCCTAAATGGTTGGCGCCAAGCCAAAAAATGGCCTGCCGCCACTCCTAGTGGCGCCAGTGCAATGTTTGGCCTGGCGCCACTCCAACAAGCGCCAGTGCATTCCTCTCTCTATAAATACAGAGCCTCCTCCAACGTGAAAGAGGTTCACAAACTTAGTCTAAAAATCATATATTTCGACATACAGAGCTCGTGCACTCCCTAAACCCTAGCCTCCCTAGGTTTTCCAAACCCTAGCCACCATACATTAAACCCTAGCCTCCTATACACTCTCATACACTTATACACTAGCCTTCAATCCTCCTTGGAAGACTTGAAGAGCTACAATCTGAAGTTTGAAGATTGAAGACAACTCTTGAGAATTGAAGACGAAGATCAAGACGAAGACCGAAGACAAGCAAGGCGCGCAAAATAAACAAGATACAAGGTAGGCTCTCATTTTACGTTTTCGTACTCCCCCTCTCTCTTCTCTCTCCTAACCCACTTGGGTTTTCTCTATTTTAATCCCCCATCTCTTTCCCCCCTTTCTTTGCATGGTTGAAACAAGGGGACTCCCGGTCCATGTGTAGGATTAGACTATCAGAGAGTCACCGTGTCAGGAGCTTTCCTTTAGGCTAACTGGAGACCACGTGGGTTTGGCCCCCTTGATTATGTGGTGAAGCCTTAACCTTGTATGTTCACGACCCCAAATTTGCATTGTGCATATCATGATCTTGCATCTTCCAAAAACCGTTTTCAAACTCGTTTTCAAAGCTTGCATTAAACTTGTTTTCAAAATTGCATCAAAATCTCCTTTTTCAAGACATGTTTTCAAAATCACAATCCTAGGGTGATTCTAGTTTTTCCATGGCTAGGGTTGTTTTAGGAAAGTGTTACATTTAAAGTGACCACTATGGTTCATATTTTCAAATCTTGTTGTTTTCAAAGCCGCTTTCCTAAAGTGGTTCTAGCCCTCTTATGGTTAGAATTGCTTTAGGAAAGTGAGATGTTTTTACACCTTCTAAAGACTCTATTTTCAAAAATCTCTTTTCCTAAAACCTCCTTTTTCAACATGCTATCTAAAATTCTTCTTTCTAAAGTTGTTTTCGAAAATTCCCTCCAAAAATCTATTTTCCAAAACTTCTCTTTTTAAACCTCTTTTTAAAACGCTCTCTTCAAGGTCCACTTTCCAAAAACGTTCCCTAGGTTTCTTTCTTAGAAAAACCTCTTCCTAAATCTCTTTCTTAAAAATCTCTTTCTAAAAAAACTCCTCACTAGGATCTCTTTCCAAAAATTGTCTCTCCTCAAAATTCACTTTCTAAAAACACTCCTTAAATTCACTTTTCAAAAACTCCTCTCTAAGATTTCCTTTCTAAAAATCTTCGTTTCCAAAAACGCACTTTCCAAAAATCCTTTTCTTGATGCCTAAATCGAGCCCTAGAATTCACGATTAGGAAACCCTAATTTTTCCTTCCCAAAAACATAATTTCCAATCTCCTATTTTGGCCTCAAAACCTAGGTTTCCAAACCTATATCAAAACTATACATATTTTCAAAAACCTTTTTTCTACGTCAAAATTATAGTTTTCCAAATCTAGGGTTTCTAAAACCTCCCTTTCCAAATCCTATCTTCCCTTTAGAAAACCAAATCCCATTTTTTCTTTAGGAAACCAAATCCCATCTTTCCCATTTAGGAAACTAGATCCAATCCTCCGTTTTTGGAAACAAAATCAAACTTTCTCTTTTAGAAACAAAATCCAATCCCTCCCTAATCCAAATCTTTCCTAATTCAACTCCTTCCTATTCTTCCACTTTCCTAAATCTTAAGTTTTCAAAACTTGAACATAAAAATCTTTCCTAAATTTTAAAACTCAACTTTCACATCTTTCCCAATTCAACCCTTTCCTAACTCTATCCCTTTTCAAATCTTAACTTTGCAAATCTAAGTTTTCAAATCTTTCCTAAACTCAACCTTTCCTAATCTCAAGATTTTCTAAAACTAAAACTCTAAAACTTTCTAAATCTTAAACTTTCTAAATTTCAAATATTTCCAAAATTCAAAACTTCCCTAGTTTAAAACATTCCAAATTCAAAACTTTCCTAAGTTTAAACATTCCAAATTCAAAAAGTTGAAACTTTCCTAATTCCAAAACTTTCCTAAAATGACACTTTCCTAATTCGAAACTTTCATAATCCGAATCTTTCCTAAATTCCAAGTTTCCAAATCTTTCAAGATCTTTCCAAATCCAACATTCAAGTCCAACTTTCCTTAAACCTCAAGTCTTTTCTAAATCCTATCTTTCCTAAGTCTAGGTTTCCTAAACCTTCGTCTTTCCAAAATAAGTCTAAATCTTTCTTCCAAATTCTATCTTTCCAAATCAAAATTCAACCTTCTCAATTTCAAAATTCTAAATTCCAATCTTCAATATTCTATTCTAAGTTCAAATCAAATCCAAATTCCAATTCAATCTTTTTCTTCCAAAATCAACTTTTCTGTTTTCAATCGGACTCTTGTCCGAACTATGACTGACCTGATTCCTCCAAAATGATACGTAGGCAACCTTCATAGGTGCGGTCACAACTTCTTTCAAATTTCAAATCTCATCACATTTTTCAAATCTCAAATTCCACAATCTTTTCAAATCTCCAATCTATTTTCAAACTTTCAATTTCAAATTTCTATTTCCAAACCTCTATTTCTAATTTCTCAAGCTTTCCAATTTCAAATCTATCCTTTTAAATCTCTCTTCTAAAATCAAATCAAATTCTTCTTTTTAAATCTATTTCCAAATCAATTCTCTTCTCTTGCACTTGCATATCATGCATCATGTTTTTCTAAAAATTATTTTCTAAAGTGAATAGGGTTGAACATATGTTAATTAAAGACTCTCATAGGTGAATCTAGGGTAGATTGACATGTAGGTACCGAAAGGGCGGGGTAGGGTGATGGCTTAGTGCGTCTTCCCTAAACTTAACCAACCTCCGAACCTAGGATCACTGATTTCAAAGACCAAAAACGGAGTTATTTTCAAAAAAATGGCTAAATGTTTTTCAAAGATTGCCAAACAACCTGTTTTCTTAAAAACCCTCTTTTGAGATGGTATTTTCAAAAACCTTTTCCAAAACCCTAAGTGTAGCTTTCGGATTATGCTTAGTTTTTAGGTGACCTAACTCACTTTAATCAAGTTAGGTGGTGACTCCAAATTTTTTTTCAAAAGCCCTTTATTCAAATCTATTTTCAATTCAAACCTAGTCGCACTCATTCTTCTAGGAGGGTGAGTTCTAACAACAGAGTACAGCATTTTTTCCGCTTGTGTGTGTATTCCTCGAGTGCGAAAAATCTGGGCGCGACAATTATGTGGTGAAGCCTTAACATTGTATGTTCACGACCCCCAACTTGCATTGTGCATATCATGATCTTGCATTCTTATAAAATTCGTTTTTAAATTTGTTTTCAAAACTTGCATGAAAATCTTCTTTTTTAAAACTTGTTTTCAAAATCACAATCATAGGGTGATTCTAGCTTTTCCATGGCTAGGGTTGCTTTAGGAAACTATTACATTTAAAGTGGCTAACATGGTCCATATTTTCAAATCCTCGTTGTTTTCAAAACCATTATCTTAAAGTGATTCTAATCTTCTTATGGTTAGAATCGCTTTAGGAAAGTGAGATATTTTTATAGACTTTCTAAAAACTTTCTTTTCAAAAACCTCTCTTTCTAAAAAAAACCTTTTTTCCAACGTGCTTTCTAAAAACTCTCTCCAATCTCCCTTTTCAAAATTGTTTTTAAAAACTCCCTTCCAACAATCTCTTTTCAAAAACATCTTTCCTAAAAGCTCCTTTCCAAAAATGCTTTCCTCAAAATTCACTCTCCAAAAACGCTCCTTACGTTTCCTTCCTAAACAACTTTTCCAAAAAATCTCTTTCCTAAAATCTCTTCCTAAAACCTCTCTCTCTAAAAACTCCTCTCTAGGATTTCTTTCCAAAAATCTTCCTTTCTAAAAACTCGCTTTCCAAACATAACTTTACTTAGAATCCAAGTTAAACCTTAGAGCCATTGATTAGGAAACCCTAATTTTTCTTCCCAAAAGCATTATTTACAATCTTGCCTTAAAACCTAAGTTTCTAAAATCTCTTGTTTACATCAAAACCTTGGTTTCCAAAAATTTATTTTCTACGTTGAAACTATAGTCTTCCAAATCTAGGGTTTCTAACACTCCGCCTTCCCAAATCCATGCCAAATCCAATCTTCCCTTTAGGAAATCAAATCCAATATCCCATTTAGGAAACTAGATCCTATCCTCCGTTTTTGGAAATAAAATCAAATCATCCTCTTTAGAAACCAAAATCCAATCTCTTGTTTTAGGAAATAGGAATTTCAATCCTTCCTAGTATAAACCTTTCCTAATCCACTCCTTCCTAATCTCATACTTTCCTAAACCTTAAAGTTTCCAAAACTTAAACTTTTTAATCTTTCCTTAAACTTTAAGTTTCCAAATCTTCTCTAATTCAATCCTTTCCTAACTCCATACCTTTCCAAATTTAAACTTTCCAAATTTAAATCTTCAAATCTTTCCTAACTTCAAATCTTTCCAAATCTCAAATCTTTCTAAACCTCAAAACTTTCTTACTTTCAAAACTTCCTATTTCAAAACATTCCAACTTCAAAACTTTCTAAAAAACTTTCTTAAATCGAAACCTTTCCTAAACCAAAACTTCCCTAGTTTGAAAACTTTCCTAAAATGAAACTTTCCTAATTCGAACCTTTCCTAATTCGAACCCTTCCTAAATCTAATCTTTCCTAATCTTCCAAGTTCAACACTCGAGTCGAATCTTTCCTAAGTCTCAAGTCTTTCTTAAGTCTAGGTTTCCTAAAACCGAGCTTTCCCAAAATCTTCCAATCAAAGTTCAATCTCTCCATTTTCCAATCCAAATTCGGATCAAAATCTCTTTTTTCCAATCATACCTTCTATTTTTTATCAGACTCTTGTCCGAACTACGACTGACTTGATTCCTCCAAAAGGATATGTAGGCAACCCTCATGGGTGCGGTCACAACTTCTTTCAAATCTCTAATTCCACAACCTTTTCAAACTTCTATTTCCGCAACTTCTTTCAAATCTCCAATTCTACCATCTTCTTCAAGTTTTCAATTCCATAATCTATTTTTCTAATTCCAAATTTCTATTTCCAAATCTCCGTTTCCAATTTCAAGTCTATCTTTTCAAATCTCTTTCAAATCAAATCAATTTCTTTTCAAATTTCTTTCCAAATCAATTTTCAAAGTCTCTTTTCTTGCACTTGCATATCATGCATCATGTCTTTTTAAACATTCTTTTTCTAAAGTGGATAGGATTGAACAATTATTAGTTGAAGACTCTCATAGGTGAATCTAGGGTAAATAGACATGTAGGTACCGCAAGGGCAAGGTAGAGTGATGGCTTAGTGCGTCTTCCCTACACGTAACCAACCTCCGAACCTAGAATCACTGTTTTCAAAGACCAAAATGGAGTTTGTTTTCAAAAAAGAGCTTAAATGTTTTCTAAAGGTTACCAAACAATCTATTTTCTTAAAACCCTCTCTTGAGGTAGTATTTTCAAAATCATTTTCAAAAACCCTAAGTGTAGTCTTCGGATTGTGCTTAGTTTTTAGGTGACCTAACTCACCTTAATTAAGTTAGGTGGCGACTCCAAACTTTTTCCAAAAGCCCTTATTCAAATAAATTTTCAATTCAAACCTAGTCGCACTCATTCTTCTAGGAGGGTGAGTTTTAACGAGAGAGTATAGTATTTTTCCCGCTTGTGTATATTCCTCGAGTGCGAAATATCCGGGAGCAATAATGGTCAACACTGGAACCATGGTTAACTTAATTTTTAATTCTTAAAAACTGCATTCATAATCATCAATCCATTCAAACTTCACATCTTTTCGTGTCAATCTAGTCAATAGAACAACAATATATGAAAATTCCTGAATGAATATTCTATAATACTCAGCTAATCCTAAGAAACTTCTAACTTCTGGCACATTCTTTGGTTGTTCTCAGTTGATTACAGCTTCAATCTTCTTTGGGTCTATACAAATTCCTTCATCAGATATCTGATGAGAACGCAAATGTCATATTTTTCTCCTGTAATGGTTAATCTTTTATATGTATTTGGCAACTAAAGGTACTCATTATTCTTATATTTTGATTTAGGTTGCTATGGAATGCCAAGGAAGAGGATCCTAGCTTAAAAGGAACGAATTCGAGATAAAATGCAAGTAATGTTCGAAGGAGCGTTCGAACGGTCCCAAGAGGCATTCGAACGGTAGCATATGCCTTCGAACGGTACGTCAAATAGATTCACATCAATTTCAAGTTTGAAGAGCTTTTGAAATATACAGAGAGCCATTTTACCATTTGAAGTTCATTTGACGCACCGTTCGAACAATTGTCTGATGCGTTCGAACAGTAGTAAGGGCGTTCGAATGGTTGTGCGCAGCTGCAGATTTTTAAAAACCTATAAAAGCTAGGACTGTTTTGTTTTTAGGGTTGTTTGCATTTTTCATATTATTCTAGGTTATTATTTGAGTTGTTTTCATGGTCATGCGTGGCTAAATTTTGAATCTTGGTTGAAGGAGACAGAAGCCTCGAAATTAATAATAAACTGTGAGATCTAACTTGTTTTCATTATTCGAGTTATGCTTTGAGTATCAGATATACTTCTGTACCTATTTTCATGATTGTCTTATTTAATCACTAGGAGACCTACTAGTTTATTAATCATTGCAATCTATTGCTGGATTAGATATCAAATTCGTAGTTGTTTGATCCCTCTGATTTGTGAAGCAACTGAGATTTAATGATTGCTGCGTTAGAAGTTATTGGATATTAGGAAGGACATTCGACTAAATTAAATGCAATCGCTTGTGCTTGTGTTGTTTAGTTTCATCGATTTCTCTAATTCTTTAGGCTACTATTAGATTAAACCTTGTGTGTTTATCCTGAGTTGTTTAATAGTTGGGGATAATGAGATCGCTTGTTTTTTTTAACTACGAATAAGGAGAGATAAGAAAATAATTTCGATGGTGAATATTCAATGTGTGAATTGATATGCTTGCATCAATGATCAGTTGTAAATTCCGATGGTGGATGTTGACCTAGACCAAGGTTTGTTCTTTTGATTGATTTCAATACTTTAATCTGAATTGTTCCGTAGTTAGTTATTATTAAAATAGTTTTCATTATATCCAAAACCCCCCATTAAAGTTCACATAGCATAAAACTAGGCTAAACACTCTCTGTGGGAACGATCCTTATTCACACTACTACACATTTGTTTTTAGAGTATTAATTTTATTTTTAGGTGCCCGTAACAACACACCAAATTTTGGCGCCGTTGCCGGGGAGTAATTCTAGTTAATTTTTGTGCTTCTTGTGACTTTTATTTCATTCAAAAAAAGTAAAAAAATTTATTTTAATTATTTTCATTACTCTAAATCTTTTTCCTGAATTGTTTTTTAGGGTTGGTTAGAGTTTCCTTGAGTGTTTATGAGTATAACTTGATCTTCTAATCAAGGCGATTTACAGCGCGATCCAAAAATAGGGAGAACTTCACACAGGTCAAGAAAGGAAGCTCGGAAAAATTCTATAGAGAATGATCCAGCTCTTGATTCCCTATTTGCTAGCAATTCTGATTTAGGAGACGAGGACGTCATAGCTAAAAATCAAACTTTGAAAGAGCTTGCAGCCCCTGATCTGAATCAACAACCCTTATGCATAACATTCCCTACTTTAGATGTTCCTACTAACTTTGAATTAAAATTTGAATTAATACATTTCTTGCCTACTTTTCATGGTCTTGCAGGTGAAGATCCCCACAAACATCTAAAGGAGTTTCATGTAGTATGCACGAGTATGAAACCCACGAGGGTGACTGAAGAGGAAATTAAATTAAGAGCTTTTCCATTTTTTTTTTTGTAGGATTTGGCTAAGGATTGGCTCTATTATCTACTCTTCGAAAGTATTACAACATAGAACGAGATAAAAAGATTATTTTTAGAGAAACATTTCCCAGCTTCAAGGGCGGCCAACATTTGAAAAGAAATCTGTGGTGTAAGACAGCACAACGGAGAGTCCCTACACAAATACTAGGAGCGTTTTAAGAAATTATGTGCAAGCTGTCCCCATCATCAAATTAGGGAGCAACTTCTTATTCAGTATTTCTATAAGGGCCTGTTGCCCACTGATAGGAGCATGATTGATGCTGCTAGTGGAGGAGCTTTTGTGGATAAAACCCCCGATGCCGCGAGAAATCTGATTGCGAATATGGCGGCCAATTCTCAACAATTTGGCACTAGACTTGACCATTCACCTAAGCATGTCAATGAGGTAAATATTTCCTCCATTGAACAACAAATTGCAAGTCTAACTTCCCTTGTTTGTCAAATGGCTATCGGTAATATGCAAACGGTGAAGGCTTGTGGAATTTGTTCAGTAGCAGGACATCCAACCGATATGTGTCCAACTTTTCAAGAGGAACCCATGGAGTAAGTGAATGCAGCAGGTGGTTTCCCTGGCCAACCACAAAGAACGTATGATCCATATTCGAGCACGTATAACTCGGGATGGAGGGATCACCCCAATCTTAGCTATGGGAATCCACAAGTGAATCATCCCGTAATTCAAAACCACCCAAGTTACCAGCAATATAAACAACCATACCCCCCTAGACAACAACCAGGCCAAACTTCTAATTCTGGTATGTTTTTAGAAGATATTGTTAAGTCTCTTGCCACTAATACTTTGCAATTTCAACACGAGATGAAACAATTTCAACATGAGGCGAGGGCCAGTATTCAAAATCTAGACAATCAAATTAGCCAGATGGCAACTGCAGTTAGTCGGCTAGAAGCCCAAAGTTCAGGGAAATTACCCTCTTAGACGGTAGTAAATCCAAGAGAAAATGTAAGTGTAATTGTCTTGAGAAGTGGTAAAGAGGTTAAGATTCCAGTAAAGGCAACCCCTACATCGTCGAACCAAGAAAAGGAGAAAAATGTCATAGCAGACGGGAACGTTCCCAATGACGATGACGTACCTAAGCGTAAGTTTCCTCCTCTTTCTGATTATAAACTTGTACCTCATTTTCCTCAGGCTTTAACAGAATCTAGAAAAGATGAGCAAAATAAAGATTTATATGAGACTTTTCGTAGATGCGAGGTAAATACCCCATTTTTAGATACAATTAAGCAAGTACCTTGTTATGCTAAATGCTTTAAAGAATTATGTACAATTAAGGGGAAACAAAAACTTAAAGGATGTGAGAAGGTGAGAACAGGGGAGAATGTTTCTGCAATTATTCAAAGGAAACTCCCTACGAAGTGTAAGGATCCAGGTATGTTTACTATCCCTTGAACAATAGGCAACACTAGATTTGAGAAGGCTATGATCGATTTAGGAGCTTCTATTAATGTCATGTTATATTCTATATATGCTTTTTTGAAACTTGAACCTTTGAATAAAACTAGTGTTGTGATTCAATTGGCTGATAGATCTAATGCCTATCCTAAGGGTGTAGTTGAGGATGTTCTTATACAAGTTAATGATATGGTTTTTCCTACTAATTTTTATGTGCTTCATATGAAAAATGGCGACCAAAATGCCCCTATTTTGCTAGGAAGACCATTTTTAAAGACATCTAAGACTAGAATGGATGTTCATAGTGGCACACTTACCATGGAATTTGATGGTGAAATTGTTAAGTGTAATATTTATGATGCCATGAAATACCCTTGTGATGATAATCCTGTTTATTCCATTGATGTGATTGATTCTCTAGCACAAGAAGTTTTTGAACTTGATGGACAAGATGCATTGGAAGTTACCATCAGTAAGCATCTTGAGGAAGAGAATGGAGAGCTAGCCTTGAGTACTGAGGCAAGAAACTGTTGCAACATTGAATGATTTGTCGAAGTTACAGTAGTCAGGTAACGTACCTTATGTTGCATTACCAGTTTCTAACAAGAGGCCGCTACCCTCTGTTTTGCATACCCTTATTCCAGATTTGAAGCCTTTCCCCAGTCACCTCAAATATGTGTTCCTTGGAGATGGAGGAACATTACCAGTGATCATCTCCAGTAAACTTTGTGAGTTGCAAGAAGAAAAACTTGTGCAGGTCCTAAAGGAGCATAAGACGACCATTGGTATGTCACCTTATCGATTGGTATTTGGGAAACCGTGCCACCTACCAGTTGAGTTAGAACGCAAAGCTTATTGGGTTATCAAGAGTTTTAACATGAAGATGGATGAAAGTAGAGAACATAGAAAATTACAACTTCAAGAGTTGGTGGAAATTCGCAATGATGCCTATGAGAGTGTAAGGATTTATAAGGACAAGACGAAGGCTTTTCATGACAAGATGATTTCTAGGAAGGAGTTTAAAGTTGGTCAGAAAGTCCTTCTATACCAGTCATAGCTTCATTTATTTTCGGGTAAGTTGCGTTCTCGTTAGATTGGACCTTTTGTCGTTACTAACGTTTTGTCGTTACTAACGTTTTTCCTCATGGTGCAGTTGAAATTTAAAGCTTAGCCACTTCCAAAGTGTTCAAGGTGAATGGCCATCAATTTAAGCATTTCTATGAAGGTTTCCAAGTCGAGTCTGTGGAGAAATTGGACTTTGAGGATCTGTTTTATACTGATGGAAGAAAGAAGCATTGAGTCGAGCCCATAACAATAAATAAAGGCACTGCTTGGGAGGCAACCCAAGGGAAGTTCGTTTTTCTTTTCTTATTTTCGCATTTATATATTGGTTATCTCTGCCGTTTCTGTGCATTTCACTTTACATTGGGGACAATGTAAGTTTTAAGTGTGGGGGAGGGCATTTAGGTAGTGTTTTTGTGTTTTTATTTATTTGAAATTTGAAAATAATAATAACGAGATTCAATTAAGTTTGAAGAATTCATTACATGATTGAATAAGTGATCTTCCAACTTAGAATTAATTAGTCTAGTTATTCTACTTGAAGATTGGAATGACTGAATTTAATAGACAAAAATTGGTGAGATTTTGAGCCTTCAAACTGACACATCCATATCAATCACTATTTTCTTTCATATGAGATAGTCTTCCATGGATTTGTTTCTCTAGAACTTGCCTTGATTCTCTTCGAGGTCATATTGACACATGCATGCATGAACATGATTAAAGCTATCTTTGTTATAAGTTACATAAGCCAAATAGCCTGCCTTATAATCAATTTTTCTCTTTATGAACCCCTTTGAGCTTTATGAGTTATTTTTTTCGTTATTGTGAACCCACATTACAAGCTTTAAACCCGAAAAAAATAAAAATAATGTCTTTACCCAAGCCGTAGAGCTAGTGGAGTATTGTTCATCATTGTGATATGTATGGGTGTGTAAGAACTAAGTGTGGGAGTGTCCGGAATTGTGGTAGGGCTATGGCTGGTGGAATGGAACATGTTTTCATTCTCAATTCATGAATTCCATTGTTGATGTAATTTTGAGAAAGAAGAAAAAGGAAAAAAAGAAAAAGAGATGGGAAGTGATGGAAGAAATTGCTTTTAATATTACAAACTGTCCATGTTCATAATCCCTCCTAAAATTCTAAGGAATGGGTCTGTTTATATGGGATATATACAAGACAGAAGCTGTTAAATGGAGTGATTGGTTTTAAATGTCTTATATATTCGAACTAGAGTTGATTTATTTATGGTCCACTAGTTTCGATGGTTTTTGAGCTAAATTCCCAAATATTTCCCACCTTGATCCTAAACCCTGTTATAACCCTTGACAAGTCCTTATGATTCATGTTATGTATGTGATCCTAGTGATGGAGACTGAGAAGATATGCAAACCTATGGTAAATCACTTCCATTGGAATGAATTTAAGCGATACATATACCCTTTAAACACATGAGAGTCTAGTGTTTATTTCCGTGAGGGTCTACATATTCAATTTACTCCATCTTTAAAGTGGAAATACTTGCTAAGTGATTGTGAGTTGTTTAAGAATGTTTGTTCATGATGTGTTATGAGTTTTGAATAATTTGGTTGTTCTTTGTTGCAACCTAGGTGTTTTTGGGAAAGTGAATTTGAGTTTTGCCCGAGGACGAGCAAAGGTTAAGTTTGGGGGAATTTGATGAGAATGCAAATGTTATATTTTTCTCCCGTAATGGTTAATCTTTTATATGTATTTGGTGCCTAAAGATACTCATTACTCTTATATTTTGATTTAGGTTGCTATGGAATGCCAAGGAAGAGGATCTTAACTTAAAAGTGACGAATTCGAGCTAAAATGCAAGCAGCGTTCGAAGGAGCGTTCGAACAGTCCCAAGAGGCATTCGAATGGTAGCATATGCGTTCAAACGGTACGTCAAATGATTCACATCAATTTCAGGTTTGAAGAGCGTTCGAAATATACAGAGAGCCATTTTACCATTCATAGTGTGTTCGACGCACTATTCGAATGGTTGTCCGATGCGTTCGAACTGTAGTAAGGGCGTTCGAATGGTTGTGCGCAGTTGCAGATTTTCAGAAGCCTATAAAAGTTGGGACTGTTTTATTTTTAGGGTTGTTAGCATTTTCCATATTATTCTAGGTTATTATTTGAGTTGTTTTCATGGCCCTGCATGGCTAAACTTTGAATCTTGATCGAAGGAGACAGAAGCCTCAGAATTAATAATAAATTGTGAGATCTAATTTGTTTTCATTATTCGATTTATGCTTTGAGTATCAGATGTACTTCTGTGCCTATTTTCATAATTGTCTTATTTAATCGCAAGGAGGTCTACTAGTTTATTAATCATTGCAATCTACTACTAGATTAGATATCAAATACGTAATTATTTGATCCCTCTGATTTGTGAAGCAATTGAGATTTAATGTTTACAGTGTTAGAACATTTGACTAAATTAAATGCAGCTGCTTGTGCTTGTGTTGTTTAGTTTCATCAATTTCTCTAATTCTTAAGGCTACTATTAGATTAAACCTTGTGTGCTTATCCTGTGTTGTTTTATAGTTAGAGTTAATGAGATCAATTGTTTTTTATTAACTACGAATAAAAAGAGATAGAAAAATAATTCCGACGGTGAATATTCAATGTGTGAATTGATATGCTTGCATCAATGATCAGTTGTAAATTCTGATGGTGCATGTTGACCTAGACCAAGATTTGTTCTTTTGATTGATTTCAATACTTTAATCTGAATTGTTCCGTAGTTAGTTATTATTAAAATAGTTTTCATTATATCCAAAACCCCCCATCAAAGTTCACATAGCATAAAACTAGGCTAAAAACTTTCCGTGGGAACAATCCTTACTCACACTACTACACATTTGTTTTTGGGGTATTGGTTTTATTTTTAGGTGCCCGCGAAAGCACACCAATATCACATGCCCCAAAAATACTACTCTATTAAGCCAAAACTTACATGTACTAAATTTAGCATAATATTGTCTATCTTGCAATGTCTGTAACACAAGTCTTAGATGTTTTTCATGCTCCTCCTTATTATTTGAATATATCAATATATCATCTATGTACACAATCGCAAAAGAATCAAGAAAAGACTAAAATGCCCGATTCATCAAATCTATGAAAATAACTGGAGCGTTAGTCACTCCCAAAGGCATCACCAAAAACTCGTAGTGTCCATATCGAGTATGAAAAGCATTCTTTAAAACATCAGTATCCTTCACCTTCAACTGATGATATCCAGATCTCAAATCAATCTTTGAAAATACTTTGGCTCCCTACAACTGATCAAACAAATCATCGATATGTGGCAAAAGATATTTATCCTTTACTATAACTTGATTCAACTTCTGGTAATCTATACACAGTCTCATCATTCCATCCTTCTTTACAAACAAAACAAGAGCTCCCCAAGGTGACACACTAGGTTATATAAACCTCCAATCTAACAAGTCTTAAAATTGAGTTTTCAATTCCTTTAGTTCTGTTAGAGCCATTTTTGTAAAGTGCAATAGAAATTAGAGCAGTCCCCGGCAACAACTCAATAATGAATTCTACTTCCCTATCAGGTACAATTCCTAAAAGTTCATCCAAAAATACATCCACAAGGTCTTGCACTATTGAAATATTTGACAAGTTCAATTCTCATTTGGTAGTGTTAATCACATGAGCTAAATACCCTTCACACCTTTTTTGTATCAACTTCCTAGCCTCCAAGGCTGATATCAAACAAGTAGGAACCACATCTCATTATCCTTGAAATCTGAACTTTGTTTCATTAGGCATTCAAAAGACAACCTCTTTCTTGAAACAATATATCGAAACATGATAAGATGATAACCAATCTATACCCAATATCAAGTCAAAGTCATGGATTGCCAAAGGAATCAAGTCCACAGTCAACTCTTTTTTATCAATTTTTTAGCACACATTCCTTATACACCACATATACCAATACTAAATCTCCCACCGGTGTTGATACAAGTAGATGATGTGCCATTAAAGTACATGCTTATCTAGATGCACACTAAATGCAATAGATATGAATGAATGAGTAGATCCAAGGTCTAACAATACATAGACATCTTTACCAGCCACAGACATTATACCTGTTACCACTATAGGAGTTGCCTGAGCTTCCCTCTGAGTCATAGCGTACACTTAAGTTTGGGTATGTGGTTCAGCAGTAGTCTGTTGCCCCCGTTGAGTACTTTTTGATACTCCTCTTCCACTACTAAAAATACTACCTAATACCATAGAAGAAATCACTATAGAATTTTGAGTATAATTTTTGGCTATATGCCCCGGCTGTCCACATTGATAACATTTATCACTCCATGGTACTAGGCAGTCTCTCACCACATATCCTATTGCTCCACATCTATAACAAACAACTCCTTTACTTCTGTCACCAGAAAATCCCAAACCGAAAAGTCTCACTGGAGGTCTCCAAGGTCCACGACATCTTAGACTTCTTGATCTTTAATTGGGTTGTGCTCAGGCCTATCCACTAAATATTGTAGTTTCAAATGGTTTTTGCTTTGAAGTGCCAATCCCTACGTCAAATATTTCCTTTTTGAATTGCTCTCTTCTTCTAGTTAACTCTTTTACATCGTGTTCCACATCCATAATTTTTGCTTTGTTCACCAAATCTGCATACCTTGTCATCTCAAGAGCTAAGAATCCTTGCCTCTAAGAGAAAAACTCATGTTTCTTCTAATATCTATAGATGAGAAGAAAGTATTGTTCATTGAATGTTTCCTCAAATTACCTCCAAGTGATAGGTACCTTGGTTGCCTGAGAATCCAACATTCGCTTAGTAGTTTTCCATCAATTCTTAGCTTCCCCTCTTAGCATAAATGCAACCAATTGCAATTTCTGTTCGTTGGTCACAGCCATTACCTAAAAAATTGCTTTCAACTTCTTTAACCACTCTTCTGCTACTAATGTGTCTGTCGCCCCAGTAAACCCTGATGGATTAAGCTTCATGAACTGTTCATGCAAAGCATTAGCACGTGGCACAAGCCTCGTTGACTGGTACTCTATCTACTATGCCAACACAATGGTCACTCTATCGGTTGCATCAAGTGGATTCTGAACACCCTGTTCTTGGCACCCTTGCCTCCTAACTGCAGTTGATGATGTTTCTTCCTCCACTCCCTTTGGTGGATCTCTTTGTGTCATTCTTTTTGCATCAATTCAGCACAATTTATATGACCCACATACCCCTACCAACGTGAACTGAAACAAATAACACCCTACAATCCACTACAACTCTAGACACCAACTTAATGGCGTAGCCTCAGTCTTAAACCTTGGCCTTAAACCTAAGCTCTGATACCAATCTATCATGCCCACACCTAATCAGGTGTCATTAACACCTTTTTAGGGCAAGTGTAATCGCACAAGTAACCAATCTGCGAACGATTCCTCACAATAAATCCCAAAGATAAGCATCATGTAAGGGATAATCAACATCATTATAAATAAACCATTCCATAATCACCATACATTCGTAAAGAGCGCTACTAAACTAGACTCTCAAATATTTACAAGACCATAATGTACATGAACTATAAAAGACTCTCATCCAATATACAACATGTACAAATATATGACTCAACAAGTAGAGCTCCTTGATGCTCTCGAACTCAACATCGACATCAACAACAGTGGACCGGACATCATCATCTTTCTTGTAAAATAACCTATGTGGGTGTGAGCTATTGTCAACGTGCTCAATAAGATAATCAAACTCATAAAGAACAAATGATAAATAAACAATGAGTCATTATCGTGCCCCGATTTTTTACACTCGGAAAGATATGTGAGAAAAACATAATACTCTCTATTTAGAACTCATCCTCCTAGAAGGACAAGTGTGACTAGGTTTGAATTGAAAATTGATTTAAATAAGGGTTTTTGAAAAAAATTTTGGAGTTGCCACCAAACTTGGTTAAGGTGAGTTAGATCACCGAAAAACTAATTGCAATCCAAAGATTAAATTAGGGTTTTTTGAAAAAGATTTTGAAAACTTCCCCAAGAGAGGGTTTTTAAGTAAATAGGTTGTTTGGCAACCTTTGAAAAGTTTTAAGCCCTTTTTGAAAATAACTCCATTTTGGTCTTTGAAAACAGTGATCTAGGTTCGGAGGTTGGTTATGTGTAAGGAAGACGCACTAAACCATCACCCTATCCCGCCCTTGTGGCACCTACATGTCTATTCACCCTAGGTTCACTCATTCAGAATCTTTGATTAATAAATGTCCAAAATTATTCACTTTAGAAAAGAATTTTGAAGAGAGACTTAATATGATGCATGACAAGCAAGCGCAAGAATTTGATTTGATTTTGAAAGTAGATTTGAAAAGAAATTGATTTGAAATTGAAATAAATTTGAAAAGATAGATTTGATTTAAAATTGAAAAGAAGGTTTTAGAAAAGATAGATTTGATTTTCGAAAGAGAGTTCTAGAAATTGGGAACAGAGATTTGAAAATAGATTTTTGAATTAAAAACTTGAAATAGAATAAGGAATTGAAAACTTGAAAAAGATTATGGAATTGGAAACTTAAGAAAAGTTATGACCGCACCCATGAGGGTTGTTTACGTATCCCTTTATTGGGAATCAGGTCAGTTGTAGTTCGGACAAGAATCCGATAGACACTTTTAGGTTTCAAAAAGTTTGATTTGAAAAGATTATATAAGAAAGGAGTTTGATGTGAAAAAGAGAGTTGATTTGAAAAGAATTTGATTTGGAATGGATTTAGAGAAGTTAAAGTTTAGGAAAGATTGGACTTTGGAAAGCTTTAAAATTTTGGAAAGCTTGAACTTGGAAAAGTTCCATTTTAGGAAAATGCCAAATTAGGAAAGTTTCATTTTAGGAAAGTTTCATTTTAAGAAAGGTTTTGAATTTGGAAATATTTGAATTTAAGAAAATTTCGAATTTAGAAAACTTTGAAATTAGGAAAGTTTTGGTTTTGGAAAGATTTCAGTCTAAGAAATATTTGGAATTTGGAAAGTTTGATCTAAGAAAGATTTAGAAAGTTTAGAAATTACAAAAGGTTTAAATTTAGAAATATTGGAAAGTTTAAAGCTTGAAAAGGTTTGACATTAGGAAAGTTTAGAATTAGGAAAGGATTGAATTAAGAAAGATTTGATTTCTATTTCTAAAAAGAGATGATTTGATTTGTTTCCAAAAATGGAGGATTGGATTTAGTTTCCTAAGTTGGAGATTAGATTTGACATGTAATTCGAAATGATGAAATTTGGAAAGCTTGAATTTAAAAGTTTACGACTTGATATGAAAAATAGATTTTTTGCAAACCTATGATTTGATGCAAAATTGGAAGTCATATTTCTAGGAAAGAAAATTAGAGTTTCCTAACTATGGGATCTAGGGCTTGACTTGGGCTTCAAGAAAAGGAAATTTTAGAAAATAAATCTTTTGAAGGGAGTTTCTAGGAAGGAAACTTGAAAAGTGTTTTTAGAAAGCAGAACTTTTAAAGAGAGTTTTTGGAAAGTAGTTTAAAAAGAGGTTTTGGAAAACGAAACTTTTGGAAAGAAAATTTTTAGAAAGGAGATTTTTTAAAGCGTTTTAGGAAGTAGATTGGAAAAAAATTTTGGAAAGAGATTTGAAAAAGCAATTTGGAAAGGGAATGGAATATGGACTTTTACAAGTCTCTAAAAATATCTCATTTTCCTAAAAATGACTCTAACTATAAGAAGATTAGAACCGTTCTAGGATTGTGGTTTTGAAAACAACAAATATTTGAAAATGTGGACTATATTAGTCCCATTAAATATAACACTTTCCTAAAGCGACCCTAACCATAAAATGACTAGAATCATCTTAAGATGGTGATTTTAACAAAAAAAAAATTTAGGGTTTACACCCAAAAACTTATGTAACACTTTCCTAAAACAATCCTAACCATGGAGTGGTTAGAATCATCTTAGGATTGTGATTTTGAAAACAAGTTTGGGAAAAGAAGATTTAATGCAAGTTTTGAAAAAGGTTTTTGATGCAAGTTTTGAAAACAAGTTTAGAAAACAATTTTGAATAGATGTATGAGTATGATATTCGCAATGCAAGTGGGTCGTGAACATACAAGGTTTAAGCTTCACCACATAATCAAGGGGGCTGAATCCACATTGTCTAAGGTTAAATTAGAAGAAAGTTGCTGACACGGTGACTTTCAACCATTCTTCCTACATATAAATCGGGAAAACCCTTGTTTCAAGCATGCAAGAAAGAGGGGGAAGAAGATAGGGGATTAAAATAGAAGAAAACCCAAGAAGGTTAGAAGGGAGAAGAGAGAAAGGAAGAAATTGCATAAACGTAAATAGGAAACCAACCTTGTGTCTTCTTCAGTTTGCTTACTTTACTTCGGGTTGATCTTTGAGAGGTTTGAGATTGTAGCACCTTAAGTTTTCAATGGTCAGCTTGGAGGCTCGTATAGGCATGTATTCAGTGTATGTATGCTAGGGTTAAAGTGTATGAGGGCTAGGGTTTGAAGAAGCCTAAGAAACTAAGGTTTGGAGAGAGTTCGAGGGCTGTATATCGAGAGAGAGCGTTTCTAGAACTACATTGCTAAACCTTTTCACGAAGGGAAGAGGCTTTGTATTTATAGACCAAAGAATGACCCCGTGCCTGTTGCAATGGCGCCAGGCTAAAAGATCCACTGACGCCACTAGGAGTGGCGCCATTAACTTAGGAAACCTTTTAAGGTGGCAAGAAATATATCATCGACCCTTGATACGCAAGGCAGAAGATTTGGGCGCCTGTCCTAGTGACTACCATGCATTTTTTAGCCTAGCTCCACTAAGAGTGACTTCGAAAGGTTCGGGAATGTTCTAGAAGGCCGGGAATGGTCCAGAAGGCAAGAAATGGGTGAAAACCCTTTAAATAATGTCCCAGGGTTAACGGACTTGAAAAATAAGGTCGGAATTGTTGACCGGGCTATTAGGGGCAAAATGGTCAACTAGACTGGAAAACCACCGGAATGGACTCGGAATAATCCATGAGTGAACTTGAAGGTTGGAAACACCATCCAGAGTGCTCCAAGGGAGTGCTGGTTTGATACCCAGAGCCGGTGTAGTTGGAAAAGACGACCGGCCCACTAGGGGCAAAACGGTCAATTTTGCATCGGATTTTTCGAAGTTGACTCAGAATGATCCAGAAAGATAATCAAAGTTTAGGAATACTATAAGAAGCATTCTCAGGAGGTTACCAGTTTGATACCCAGAGCCGGTGTAGTTCGCAAGGGTACTCAGATGCCCAAGCACAAAATGGTCATTTTGACTAAATGGTCTCGGAATTGGTCCGGAATCGACTGGAAGGCACTTAAACATGTTGGATCATCTTTAGGATGATCTTGGAAGTTTGTACTTACCGTTCTGAAGACTTAGGTACTTTCTCGAGAAGCGTGCCAAAAATGGCCCAAGGGGCAGTTTGGTCATTTTTCACTAGAGTGGACTAGCAGGCACTGGTGTTGACCTGGGTTTTGAGTGTTTTCATCACTCTAACGATCTATGACGAGTTGGTTTCCAAAGGTATCATGTCCTTTGCTAAATGTGTCACGGCCAAGAGGTGAGTTCAGTCTTGTGATACAGGGGGTTTATTGGCAATTCCCCAATGTCGAACTGTTTAGGAGTGTTTCCGCCACTTTGACGGTTACGATGTTTACGAGTGTTTCCACCACTCTGATGGTTCGCATTCATTCTGGAGACTACCTGATCTCAGGAAGCTGGTAGGTGGACTTATCATCTGAGGAATCAACTTTCTCGAAAGACGTGTCGAATAACGGACATTCTTCATTAGTGGGTTAGCAGGCGCCAAGGTGGACCATTCTACCATCTCAGGGACTTGGGGTCTCGTCCCAGTCGAGGGGTTTGAAGGGACTTACCGTTTCGAAGAGTTTTTTCAAAAAACATGCTAGATTGGATGGTCTTACCGCTTGAGAGATCAACTTTCTCGAAAGATGTGCTAAATTTGATTGGAATTATAATTGGGCTTGAAGTTGATGATTAAAACGGGGACTTACCATCTCTAGGAAGACGTGCCCACTATAATTGGACCGAGCAATACCACAAGGGCATTTTTATCATTTTGCCTCTATTGGGTCCAGCAGGCCCGTGAAGCGATTGATTGATTGGATTGAGTTCAAAAAGTTAATTTGAACTCGAATATGTCTACGTCAATTTGAATATCAATCCGGTCAGACCAGAGATTGCCAAGCGGGCAAAAATGGGGTACTTACAGCTGCCCCTCTTTTTCTGTCTTTGCTTGGCGAAGATAAAAAACGATAAGGTAAGAGTCTCATGTTGGCCGCGAGGTGATCGGAGGGACGAACTTTGAAAATTTTTGAAAACTAGAACTTGAAATTTTGAATTTTGAATTTGAAAGCTAGATTGTCTTGATTTTTCAAATTTGGAATCTTGAAAACTTGATTTTAAAATGATTTTGGAATTGAAGTTGATTATTTGAAAAGATTTTGAAATTGACTTTGAAAATGAACTAATTTGGATTTAGAAAGATTTTGGAAAAACCTTTGAAACTTGGAACAAAACTTTTAGGGAAAATGTTTTAAAACTTAAACAGGCTTTTGAGGCGAAAGCTTGAAAATTTTTGAAAATGAAATTTTGAAAGAAAAGAGCTTAGGAAGCTCGTGAAAATTTTAGGGAAGAGAGCTTGAAAACCTTTGCAATATTTTTAGAATGGAGCTTTTGAAGGATAAAGCTTGGGAAACCCAAGAAATGATTTTGAGATTAAACTTTTTGAAGGAAAAGTTAGGAAAACCTTAAGAATGGGGCATTTTTGGTAGAGAAGACCTCGAGAAACTCGAGGGGTCTTTTAAAAACTTTTTGAAAGAAGAAATTAGGAGAATTTTTTTAAAATAGAATTTTAGATGAGACTTTGGAGAAAATACTTTTAGGAAATCCTTTAAAAATGGATTTTGGATTTAGAAAACTTTGACTTTGACTTTGATAAGAATTTTGGATAGAGGAGTTCAAAAGCTTTGGAATTTGAGAGAAATTTTTGAAGGAAAGAGTTTTGATTGAAATTTTGAGAATCTTTAAGGATTGATTTTGAATAGTGTTAGAAAATCTTGAGACTTGATTGGAAGAAAAATCATTTGAAGAAGAGCATTAAAAAAGTTTTAAAAATGGATTTTGACGAAAACATTTGAGATTCAATTTTGAAAAGGACTTTAAGCCTTGATTTTTGGAATAGATTTTGGGAGCAAATGCTTGGTAACCTTAGGATTTGAAAATGATTTTGAAGATGAAGTTTTGGAAGAGAGAGTTAGAAAACCTTTTAGGAACTGATTTTGGAAAAGAATTTTTGGAGGAAAAAAGTTAAGAAACTTTTTTCAAAGCTTATTTATTTTTATTATTATTTTACCCCTTGTTCTTTTGATTGTATATACCATATTTTGATATTCTTACCTTGGTTTACCTTTCAAGATGGCCAGCGTGAGTGATGACGGTTCTGAGAGGAGTCACCGGTCTGGGAAGAGGGCCCATCCAAATTCCATTGGCAGCTCTAGTCGTTTCGGGGGTAGTCACAAATCAACTAGTGAGACATCCTCCAGTCAGAGCAGAAGGGGGAGTAGGCCTCTAGTCGAGCCCTTCCTTCTTGTCGAGTCAACTTTTGAGGAGGAGATGGACGTTATGGATGAGGCACTAGGCCTGGGAGATCGCTGAGAGGGTAAAAACAAGTAGCTTATAGCTGCCCCTCCTTTTCTATCTTGAACCGATATTCCATCTTACGAGATGATGATCCTCTAGGGAAATCGACGATTGATGTCTGATACTTCTTGAACCGGCACTCCGTCTGGCGAAACGCTACTCCTCGATGGAAGTCCAAGGTTTATTTCTAATGCTTTTTTGAACCAGCACTCCGTTTGGCAAAACACTGCTCCTCTGGAGAAGTCCAAGGTTAATGTCTAATACTTCTTGAACTGGCAATCCGTCTGGCAAAATGCTGCTCCTTTGGGGAAGTCCAAGGTTGATTTTTTATACTTCTTGAACCGGCACTCCGTTAGGCGAAATGTTGCTCCTCTAGGGATGTCTAAGGTTGATGTTTGATACTTCTTGAACTGCACTCCATCTAGCGAAACGCTGCTCTTCTGGAGAAGTCTAAAGTTGATGTCTAATACTTCTTGAATCGGCACTCCGTCTAGTGAAACACTACTCCTCTGGGGAAGTCCAAGGTTGATGTCTTATACTTCTTGAACCAACACTCCGTCTAGGGAAAGGCTGCTCCTCTGGAGAAGTCCAAGGTTGATTTTTTATACTTCTTGAACTGGCACTCCGTCTAGTGAAATGCTGCTCCTATGGGGATATCCAATGTTAATTTCTGATACTTCTTGAACCAGCACTCCATCTGGCGAAATGTTGCTCCTCTGGGAAGTCCAAGGTCGATTTCTGATACTTCTTGAACCAGCACTCCGTCTGGCGAAATGCTACTCCTTTGGGGATGGCCAAGGTTGATGTCTAATACTCCTTGAACCAGTACTCAACCTAGCAAAATGTTGCTCCTCTGGGGAAATCCAAGGTTGATAGCTGATACTTCTTGAACCGGCACTCCATTTGGGGTAACGCTGCTCCTTTGGGGAAGTCCAAGGTTGATATCTGATACTTCTTGAATCGGCACTTCGTCTGGCGAAATGCTGCTCCTCTAGAGATGTCCAAGGTTAATGTCTGATACTTCTTGAACCGGCATTCTGTCTGGCGAAACGTTGCTCCTCTAGGAAAGTCCAAGATTGATGTTTGATACTTCTTGAACTGGCACTTCGTCTGGCAAAACGCTGCTCCTCTAGGGAAGTCCAAGGTTGACTTTTGATACTTCTTGAACCGGCACTCCGTCTAGTGAAATGCTACTCCTCTGGGGGTGTCCCAGGTTGATTTCTGATACTTCTTGAATTGGAACTTCGTCTGGAGAAATGTTGCACCTCTTGGGATGTCCAAGGTTGATTTCTGATACTTCTTAAACCAGCACTCCATCTGGCAAAATGCTGCTCCTCTAGGGATGTCTAAGGTTAATGTCTGATACTTTTTGAACCGACACTCCGTCTGGCAAAATGCTGCTTCTCTAGGGAAATCCAAGGTTGATGCCTGATACTTCTTAAACCGGCACTCTATCTAGTGTAACACTGCTCCTCTGGGAAAATCCAAGGTTGATATTTGATACTTCTTGAACAGGCACTCCGTCTAGCGAAATGTTGCTCCTCTGGGGATGTCCAAGGTTGATGTATGATACTTCTTAAACCGACACTCCATCTGGCGAAATGCTGCTCCTCTAGGGAAGTCCAAGGTTGATTTTTGATACTTCTTGAATCAGCACTTCGTCTAGCTAAATGCTGCTCCTCTAGGGATGTCCAAGGTTGATTTCTGATACTTCATGAACTGGCACTCCGTCTAGCGAAATGCTGCTCCTCTGGGGATATCCAAGGTTGATTTCTGATACGTCTTGAATTGGCACTCCATCTGGCGAAACGCTACTCCTCTGGGAAAGTCCAAGGTTGATTGGGAAGGTCAAGGGTGGGCCATTACCCCATTCTATTTCTTGTCCGCTATGGAAGTCTTAGCCTTCTAAGGCGTGTGCCAATGTTGGAGATGTCGTAACTTGCTTGGTCACAGGGTAACTTTAGTTTCTTTTTATGCTTTGCCCCTTTCCTCATTTCTTATTTGTGTGTGTGTGTGTGTGAGAGAGAGAGAGAGAGAGACATAAAGCAAGTTTTTAAGCAAAAACAGTTTATTTATACCAATTTTAAAAATGCATAGGTAAATAAGTGAATGCATGTTATACTTTTTGATGAATGCACATATAGGAATAGAGTTGAATGCATGTCATACTTTTTTTATTAATGTAAATACAGAAATAGAATTAAATGCATGTCTTATTTTATGTTTGATGAATACATGAATAGATACAAACTATACAGGAATTTAATGGATGTTCAAGTTATACATGACATGGA
Organism: Euryodendron excelsum; assembly: GCA_033060915.1. Taxonomy (NCBI): domain Eukaryota; kingdom Viridiplantae; phylum Streptophyta; class Magnoliopsida; order Ericales; family Pentaphylacaceae; genus Euryodendron; species Euryodendron excelsum. The sequence goes on along the minus strand of CM065385.1, from coordinate 26,521,778 downwards.
TGTATTAGTACTACACATATATAGGCTATCTACAAAGAATGTCTCAGGATTGCTCCAATGCCCATACTCTCAGGATTTTGTTTCTCTTTCAGGATTCTGCCCTATTCGGTTTCGTCTCATTCTCATCAGGGTGTGATAGCATTTGCACCATTCTCTAGGGATCTTGACCTTTTGGTTTGATATCTTATCCTTAATTTCTACAGAGTTGCTGTTTAGGATTTTTATGACCTCACTTGGTTTTCTCTATTAGATTTTCAAAATGCCACCGTGGCGTGAGTGACAACTCGCATTCCCTTTGTAGAGCAATAAACAGCTAGGCCATCAATTCGAGAATACTTCTTTTAGGACTGTAATGTAGGCTGGGTTTAGGGGTTGTAAGAAACAAATAGATATTTAGGCTCAAAGATCTTCTTTTAGTGAGTTATTTAAACTAAAACCATCTGAGCACACCTTGGAGCATGAGATTGCCCTTGCATTCCTTTCCAGTTCTCCTTTCTCATCCTACTTGTCTTGGTTTTATTCAAGCTTATTTAGACTAAGCAATTTTCTTCGATTAGAGAGAACTTTAATTTGGACCGTAACGTAGGCTAGGTTAAAGGGCTTATGAATAAAAAGGTATAAAGGCTCAAAATTATCACTTGTGGGGTTTCGAAAGACCAATGATCACCTTTGGCAATTTATATTCCATTCACTGCTTTATTCTTTCCTTTATACTCTTGTTGTTCTTCTAGACCGCTTTCTGCCTTCTAATTTAGGATTTTTTTTTTTTTCATCAAGAAATTTGTTGCTAAGTCAACTTTTGGAGATGCCAACTTTTTCATTTATGTTTTGGGATGACAGTATTTTTTTTTTTTTTTGAAAATCACCACGAACACAATATCTTCTTTACTAGAGACGCCTTTGACACCATAACTTCTTGAAAATCACCATTTTCAACATTGCTCATTATATTTTCTTGGAAATCACCCTTTTCATCATTGCTCATTAGTTCCCGCTTATAACTTTTGCCTTAACCCAATATGGGCGGTGACCATCTGGTCAGTTTTCTTGAAAAATTGTAATCGGCTCAAGTGGGCTTTGCAAAGAAATTTTTTGTGTATGGTAGTAGAATTGAAGGCCTCTCATCATTTCAAATTGAATTGCTTAGTCCATAAAGCCTTTATACAAAATTTAGACAATATTCCTAAAAAAATGGTGTGTTTCTGCCAGTAACCCCTATGTATTCTATTGAATCAACTACTCTATGCTTACCCCAGTGTGGGGGATGGTTCTTGGTTTGGGGATATTTGAATAGAAATCACTTACGGCTCTAGTGGGCTAAGCAAGGGGTAGTGTTTGTTTCTTATTGGATAAATAGAATAATAACTTCTCATCATTTTGAGGACTCAACTGCCCATCGCTTAGCCAGGATATCACTCAAGTGTTGCCTCTTCAATAAAAACCACACTTCTTTATTGAGACTGCATTCCTCCTATCTCTCACTCTCTCTCTCTCTCTGTATCTCTTAAAGGTTTTAACCCCCTTTGAGTGAGCTGCCCATGCTATCCCATCCTTCAAGTCGAGTCATTACAAAATGGAAAAGAATCCCTAAAAGTAATAATCATCCACAAGAGTATGAGAAAAAGGGATAAAACTGAGACCTATCTCTTTTTCATTTCAAATTATGAATGCATGGCATGCGATGTTTGTTTAAAGAAGATATGCAAGAAAAGAAAGATGGAAAGAAAATAGATGAATTTTGTGGAAACCTCCCTTTTCTTGTAAGCCTTCTAGTAATAACCTTTAATAGGGTTTTGGGCTCAAGATGGAGTCCTCCATGCTCCAATTTCCATGTATTTCATTTGATTATGCAGGGGTGGCTAGGCTTGAGGATTGGATGTAGTGGTAACAAGGTGCCAAGGTGATGGTTGAGAGACAAAGCATCTTGTGGATGGATGGTCCACCCCTTTTTATTCTTCTAAGAGGATCATGCCTCTTCCAACAATTGGTTCCGTCCTCATATAAATTGTGAACGGGATGGGATGCAGGAGGGATTCCATGAGATCAGTTTTGCTTTTTGACCTGAACAAAGAAAGAGAGAAAAATATAGTACAATTAGCTTGTGGAGTTGGAGATTTTATGCAATGCATGTCCTATGGAGGTTGTTTTTTTTTTTTAGGGAATCTAGGCCTGATGCTGAGCTTGTTTTGAAGGGGGGTTTTGCCCCTTATGCAATACAATACCTCTTCAGTATGGGCCAGTTGATGTTTCTTTATTCAAGCAATCCCACCTCTATGGACGGAGAGAGATTTGGGGCCTCTCTTGAGATATGGTTCTATGCATGCCACGAACCCTAAGGGTTGAGGAACCTTTAGGAGTTTTGGTAGGTTCGGTTCGATTAACATGAGATCGGATTGCTCCTTTCTCTTTACGATTGATTAGATACATAAGAATTAAATGACTTGAGTTTCTTGGAACTCTTGTCTTGGAATGGATATGGGTGCATGAGCATAATAGAAGTGAACATGTCAGTAGTATGATGACAATAAATGAATGGTTTAAAAAACCCCCTTCTTGTCTTGCTTCTGTCTTCGGTTCTCTTGGTACTTGGAGATGAGGAGGGGGAGGATAGAAGAAAAAAAATGAAAGAGAAGTTAGAGCCTTGATTTGAAAATTTGTATGCAATGCATGTTGTAGCACTTTGATTTTTAGCACCCAAAAAAGACAAGTGAGAAAAGCACAGTGCTCTCTCATTAGAACTCATCCTCCTAGAAGGACAAGTGCGACTAGGTTTGAATTGAAAATTTGATTTGAATAAGGGGCTTTTAGGTGAGTTAGGTCACCTTAAACTAAGCACAATCCAAAGACTACACTTAGGGTTTTTGAAAACTTCCTCTAGAGAGGGTTTTTAAGAAAATAGGTTGTTTGGCAACCTTTGAAAATATTTAGGCCCTTTTTTGAATATAACTCCTTTTCTGGTGTTTTGAAAATAGTGATCCTAAGTCCGAAGGTTGGTTATGTGTAGAGAAGATGCACTAAGCCATCACCCTACCCCGCCCTTGCGGTATCTACATGTCTATTCACCCTAGGTTCACTCATTCGAAAACTTTGATTAAAAATTGTCCAAAACTATCTACTTTAGAAAAGAACTATGAAAACAAGTTTAATATAATGCATGATATGCAAGTGCAAGAATTTGATTTGACTTTGAAAGTAAATTTGAAAAAAACTTGATTCAATTTTGAAAATAGATTTGATTTGAAATTGAAATGGATTTGAAAAGATAGATTTGAAAGAAAGATTTGATTTTGAAAATAGATTTGAAAAGAAGATTTGAAGTTTAAAAGAAGGTTTTAGAAATTGAAAATAAATTATGGAATTGGAGATTTGAGAAATGTTATGACCGCACCCATGAGGGTTGCCTACGTATCCTTTTGTTGGGAATCAAGTTAGTTATAGTTCGGACAAGAGTCCGATAGAAAATTTGATTTGAAAAGAGTTTGATTTGGAAAGAGGCTTGATTTGAAAAAGAGTTTGATTTGAACTTTGAATAGAAGATTTGAAATTGAACATGGAATTGACTTTGAACTTGAAAAGCTTGATTTTGGAAAGCTTGGTTTTAGAAAATCTAGACTTAGGAGGATAGGATTTAGGAAGGACTTGAGATTAAGAAAGATTTGATTAAAAAGTTTGATTTAGAAAACATGGAGAGTTGGAGTCTAGGAAAGATTGAATTTAGAAAATCTTGAAATTAGAAAAGTTTCAAAATAGAAAGTTCTGTTTTAGGAAAGTTTCGAAATAGGAAAGTTTAAAATAAGAAAGGTTTTGTAATTGGAAATTTTTGAATTTAGAAAGTTTCAACTTAAGAAAGTTTCGAATTTGGAAAGTTTCTGTGTTAGGAAAGGTTTGATTAGGTTTGAAAAAGATTTGGAATTTGAAAAGTTTTAAAATTAGGAAAAGTTTGGGTTTAGAAAGATTAAGAAGCTTAAAATTTAAGGAAAGATTTAAAAGTTTAAGTTTTAGAAACTTAAGATTTAGGAAGGTATGAGATTAGGAAGGATTGGAATTTAAGAAAAATTTGGTTTAGGAAGGATTGAGATTAGGAAAGGTTAAAATTAGGAAAAGGGTTGGATTAGGAAATTTTGATTTCTATTAAAAGATTGGATTTTATTTCTAAAAAGAATGATTTTATTTTATTTCCAAAAAATGAAATATTTGATTTGACATAGAATTGGAGAGGTGGAGTTGTGGAAATCTTAGATTTGGAAAGCTGTAGTTTTGGTTTAGGAAAAGTGATTTTGGAAATCTAAGATTTGACGTAGAAAATAGAGGTTTTGAAAATCTATGTTTTGAGGAAAGATTGGGAATCATGGTTTACGAGAGAAAATTAGGGTTTCCTAACCATGGCTCTAGGGTTTAACTTAAAACTCCAAGAAAAAGAGATTTTGAAAAATAGATCTTTTTGGAAAGAGAGATTCTAGGAAGGAAACTTGAAGAGTGTTTTAGGAAGTAGAACTTTTTAAGAGATTTTTTGGAAAGGGATTTTTGAAAAGTGTTTTTAGGAAAGAGATTTTTGGAAAGAATTTTTTTAGAGGATTTAAAAAGAGATTTTGGAAAGTAAGTTTGAAAAGCAATTTAGAAAAAGATTTAAATGTGGACTTTTGCAAGCCTCTAAAAATATCTCAGTTTCCTAAAACGATTTTAACCATAAGAAGATCAGAACCATTCTAGGATTGTGATTTTGAAAACAATAAAGATTTGAAAATATGAACCATGAAAGCCACTTTAAATGTAACACTTTCCTAAAGCAACCTTAACCATGGAAAAGCTAGAATTACCTTATGATTGTGATTTTGAAAACAAGTTTGGAAAAAGAAGATTTAATGCAAGTTTTGAAAACGATTTTCGATGTAAGTTTGGAAAATAAGTTTTAGAGAGATGCATAATTATGATATGCACAATGCAAGTTGGGGTGATGAATATACAAGGTTAAAGGTTTCACCACATAATCAAGGGGGCTGAACCCACGTGGTCTCTGGTTATACTAAGGGAAAGCCCCCAACACGGTGACCTTTAATAGCCTAATCCTACACATGAACCGGGGAGTCCCTTGCTTCAAGCATACAAGAAAAGGGGGTAGAAGATGGGGGGTTAAAATAGAAGAAAACCCAAGTAGGTTATGAGAGAGAAGAGAGGGGGGAATTACATAAACGTAAATAATAAGCCTACCTTGTATCTTTTTCGTTTTGCTTGCTTTATTTACTTTGTTTTACTTCAGTCTTCAAGAGCTTCTGAGTTACAGCACCTCAAGTCTTCAATGGAGGCTTTAGAGGCTAGTATATGAGTGTATATAAGTGTATGTATGCTAGGGTTTATTGTATGGGGGCTAGGGTTTTGTATATGGAGGCTAAGATTTTTAGAACCTAAAGAAAACTAGGATTTGGAAGGGTTTCGAGCTCTGTAATTCGAAAAACATAGTTTTTGAACTGAGTTTGCGGACCATTTTCACACTGGAGGAGACTCTGTATTTATAGACAGAAGACTAAATCGGCGCTTGCTGCAGTGGCGCCAGGCAAAACTTTACACTGGCACTACTAGGAGTGGCACTGGCACCACTAAGAGTGGCGCCAGGCCATTTTTTTGGCTTAGCACCACTACTAGTAGCTCTAGCCACTTAGGAAACTTTTAAGGTCGGCAAGCAACGTATCTTTCAAAGATTTGGGCGCCTGTACTAATGACTACCATGCAATTTTTAATTTGGCTTCACTAGGAGTGACTCTGGAATGTTCGGGACTGATTTAAAGGGCTGAAAATGACCCAGAGGGCCGGAAAGGGACAGGAACCCTTAGAATAGTGTCTCGGGGGTAGTAGACTTAAAAAATGATGTCAGGATGTGTTGGAATGGTTGACTGGGCCATTAGGGGCAAAACGGTCAATCGGGCCAGAAGGCTGGCTGCCGGGATGGACTTGGAATGCCCCGGAAGAAGACTTAAGGCTTGAAAACATTAGCTAGAATGTTCCAGGAGGTTTCCGGTTTGATACCCAGAGTCAGCGCAGTTAGAAAAGGCAACCAACCTACTAGGGGCAAAACGGTTATTTTGCACCAGGTTTACCGGAACTGACTCGGAATGATACAGAAATGCATCAGAAAGCCAGGGATACTATCAGAAGCATCCCCAAGAGATTAGAAATTTGATACCCAAAGCCTGTGTGGTTCCCGGAGGCACTCATATGCCTAGGGGCAAAACAGTCATTTTAACCAAATGATCCCAGAATTGGCCTAAAGCCGACTGGAAGGCACTTAAATATGCCGGATCATCTTTAGGATGATCTTGGAAGGGTGGACTTACCGTTCTAAGGACTTCGGTACTTTCTCGAGAAACGTGCCGAAAATGGCCCTAAGGGCAGTTTGGTCATTTTTTATCAAAGTGGGCTAGCAGGCACTGGTGTTGACCTGGGTTTTGAGTGTTTCCTCACTTTAACGATCTATGACGAGTTGGTTTCCAAAGGTATCTCATCCTTTGGTAAACGTGTCACGGCTAAGAGGCGAGTTCGATTCCGTGACATATAAGGTTTGTTGGCAATTCTCAATTTCCACCTATTTACGAGTATTTTTGCCACTCTGACGGTTGCAATATTTATAAGTACTTCCATCACTCTAATGGTTCGTAATCATTCCAGAGACTGCCTGATCTCGGGAAGCTGTTAAGTAGACTTATCGCTTGAGGAATCAACTTTCTCGGAAGGCGTGCCGAATAATGGACATTTTTTCTTTAGCAGGCTAGCAGGCGCCAAAGGTGGACCGTTCTTCCATCTCGGGGACTTGGGGTCTTGTCCCGGTCGATAGGTTTGAAGAGACTTATCGTTCTAAAGATTTTTCTCAAAAAAGGTGCCAGATCGGTTGGTCTTATCGCCTGAGGGATCAACTTTCTTGAAAGGCGTGCCAAATTGGATTTGAATTGGAATTGGACTGGAATTGAATTTTGATCTTGGAATTGAGATTGAAACGAGGACTTACTGTCTTTGAGAAGACGCGCTCATTGGAATTGAATCGGACAATGTCTCAAGGGCATTTTGGTCATCTCGCCTTTACTTAGGCCCGCGAAGCGATTGATTGACTGGATTTTGTTTGAAAAGCTGGTTTGAACTAAATTATGCCCATATTAACTTGAATACAAATCTGGACGGATTGGAGACTGCTGAGCAGGCACAAATGGGATGCTTAAACATGTCCTAAGGGTGCCCCTGCTTGAGAGGGAGACTAAGCATGATGTATTAGCTCACTTTTGGAGATAGGGGGTTTGCCCCTGTATGCAAGTACCTTACCATTGATCAGGGACCTACATTCATTTATACGTTCATTCATGCCTCTTCTAAAAATAAAAAAGTAAACAGGTACATTGAACTTTTGGGTTTACAAGAGAATCAAAGTACACTTTAATAGGGAGAAGGGGAACATTTTCCTTTAGACTTTCACATACCTATTTTTACAATTGAAATCTTAAACTACTCTTGAGTCTTCAGATTCACCTTCTTCGATCTTGATGTTGAGGAGGTCATTGAGAGACCTTGTTGGTTGATTGCTCCTTGCCTTTTTGTGGCAACCCTATCTCCATGAGCATAAAGGGATTGGGGCCCCTCTTATGGAATGACTTGAAATGCATGCCATGAGTCCTTATGGTTACATAGGAACCCTTAGAATTTTGGTAGGTTTAATGCAAGGGAGAGTGCACTTGGTGTCACTCTCTTTGGGTTGATCATATGCATGAAGATGCAATGACTTGAGTTACTTTGCAACTCTTGTCTTAAGACGAAATATTATATGCATGAATATGGATGCATAGAGTAGAAAGAAAGAGAGAACACAATTGTAGAATAAACATGGATGCGTGAGCAGTTAGATAGGTATTATAACAGCAGGAATACAAGCATTATAACAACAGGAATAGACAAGTTAAAAGAAAAGTAAAACAGTCACCCCTTCTTCCATGGTTTTGAAAATGGTGTGCGTGTCTTAAATCCAATAGAGGTTCAGCTATGCATGGTGTCTATATAAGCATGAAATTGAGGGTTTACTAATGCGTCCTAAGAAAGCTCAGTTCCCAGATCTTCAACCTAGGCCCACTCCCTAAGGTGGTGCCATTATCGGTTGGTGATCCGAGCTGGGGAACCATCAAGAGGTTGTAAGCGAAGAAACTAACACAACATCTTGCCCACAACCAATATACCGTTCCCCCTTCTAACTAGAAGGGACATATCAGGATGTAGAATGCAAGTGCAAGTGCAGTGTGTGTGTAATTTTTAAAAATTGGAGGAAAGAGTCCAACAACTCTCATCCATCATGTTCATTCCATTCATTCATTCATGACATACATGGCAGTTAATATAACATGAAACAAATATAAGCAAAGGTCCACCTACAAAAATATGCAAAAGTTAGTACTTTGAATGACAAACTTAATGCAAGATTGAATAATTGAATGTGAATGTAATTGAATGCAAGCAATGGCATAAATTTGAAAACAACTTGGAAACACTTGATTTTGAAACTTTGAAGTGGATAGAATTGGGCAAATTAATCAAAGACTTCGAATGGGTGAGAGTGAAGAGACATGACAATGGCCTAACCCTCTAAGCGTCCCCAGTGGAATCGCCAGCTATTGCGCCCCGATTTTTCGCACTCGAAAAAGAGAAGTGAGAAAAACACAGTTCTCTCTCGTTAGAACTCATCCTCCTAGAAGGACAAGTGCAACTATGTTTGAATTGAAAATTGATTTAAATAAGGGCTTTTGAAAAAAGTTTTGGAGTCGCCACCTAACTTCGTTAAGGTGAGCTAAGTCACCGAAAAACTAAGTGCAATCCGAAGATTAAACTTAGGATTTTTTCAAAAAGATTTTGAAAACTTCCTCAAGAGAGGGTTTTTAAGAAAATAGATTGTTTGGCAACCTTTGAAAAGTTTTAAGTCCTTTTTTGAAAATAACTCCGTTTTGGTCTTTGAAAATAGTGATCTAGGTTCGGAGGTTGGTTACATGTAGGAAAGACGCACTAAGTCATCACCCTACCCCGCCCTTGCAGTACCTACATGTCTATTCACCTTAGGTTCACTCATTCGGAATCTTTGATTAATAAATGTCCAAAATTATCCACTTTAGAAAAGAATTTTGAAGAGAGACCTAAAATGATGCATGACAAGCAAGCGCAAGAATTTGATTTGATTTTGAAAGTAGATTTGAAAAAAACTTGATTTGAAATTGAAATGGATTTAAAAAGATAGATTTGATTTAAAATTAGAAAGAAGGTTTTAGAAAAGATAGATTTGATTTTCGAAAGAGAGTTCTAGAAATTGAAAATAGAGATTTGAAAATAAATTTTTGAATTAGAAACTTGAAATAAAATAAAGAATTGAAAACTTGAAAAAGGTTATGGAATTAGAAACTTAAGAAAAGTTATGACCGCACCATGAGGGTTGCCTACATATCCTTTTATTGAGAATTAGGTTAGTCGTAGTTCGGACAAGAATCCGATAGACACTTTTAGGTTTCGAAAAGTTTGATTTGAAAAGATTAGATTAGAAAGGAGTTTGATTTGAAAAAGAGAGTTGATTTGAAAAGAATTTGATTTTGAATGGATTTAGAGAAGTTAAAGTTTAGGAAAGTTTTATTTGAGGAAAGTTTCATTTTAAGAAAGGTTTCGAATTTGGAAAGATTTGAATTTAAGAAAGTTTTGAATTTAGAAAACTTTGAAATTAGGAAAGTTTTGGTTTTGGAAAGATTTCAATCTAAGAAAGATTTGGAATTTGGAAAGTTTGATTTAGGAAAAATTTAGAAAGTTTAGAAATTATGAAAGGTTTAAATTTAGAAATATTGGAAAGTTTAAAATTTGGAAAGGTTTGACATTCGAAAAGTTTAGAATTAGGAAATGATTGAATTTAGAAATATTTGATTTCTATTTCCAAGAAGAGATTATTTGATTTTGTTTCCAAAAATGGAAGATTGGATTTGGTTTCCTAAGTTGGAGATTAGATTTGACATGTAATTGGAAATGATGAAATTTGGAAAGCTTAGATTTAGAAGTTTATGACTTGATATGAAAAAGAGATTTTTTGGAGATCTATGATTTGATGCAAAATTGGAATCCATGTTTCCAAGAAAGAAAATTAGGGTTTCCTAACCATGGGATCTAGGGCTTGACTTGGGCTTCAAGAAAATGAGATTTTGAAAAATAAATCTTTTGAAGGGAGTTTCTAGGAAGGAAACTTGAAGAGTGTTTTTAGAAAGTAGAACTTTTGAAGAGAGTTTTTGGAAAAGAATTTAAAAAGAGGTTTTGGAAAGCAAAACTTTTGGAAAGAAAGTGTTTAGAAAGGAGATTTTTTAAAGCGTTTTAGAAAGTAGATTGGAAAAGAAGTTTGGAAAGAGATTTGAAAAAGCAATTTGGAAAGTGAATGGAATATGAACTTTTACAAGTCTCTAAAAATATCTCACTTTCCTAAAAATGACTCTAACCATAGGAAGATTAGAACCATTCTAGGATTGTGGTTTTGAAAACAACAAATATTTGAAAATATGAACCATATTGATCTCATTAAATATAACACTTTCCTAAAGCAACCATAACCATAGAATGGCTAGAATCATTTTAAGATGGTGATTTTAACAAAAACAATTTTAAAGTTTACACCAAAAAACTTATGTAACACTTTCCTAAAACAATCCTAACCATGGAGTGATTAGAATCATCTTAGGATTGTGATTTTGAAAATAAGTTTAGAAAAAGAAGATTTAATGCAAGTTTTGAAAAAGTTTTTTGATGCAAGTTTTGAAAACAAGTTTAGAAAACGAATTTGAAGAGATATATGAGTAAAATGCACAATGCAAGTAGGGTCGTGAATATAAGAGATTTAGGCTTCACTACATAATTAAGGGACCAAATCTACATGGTCTAAGGTTAAATTAGAACAAAGTCCCCGACACGGTGACTTTCAACCATTCTTCCTATACATGAACAAGAAAAACCCTTGTTTCAAGCATACAAGGAAGGGGGAAAAGAAGATAGGGGATTAAATAGAATAAAACCCAAGTGGGTTAGGAGGGAGAAGAGAGAATGGGGAATTGCATAAACGTAATTAGGAAACTAACTTTGTGTCTTCTTCGGTTTGCTTGCTTTACTTGATTTACTTCGTGTTAATCTTTGAGAGCTTTGAGATTGTAACACCTTGAGTCTTCAATGGTCGGTTTGGAGGCTCGTATAGGCGTGTATTGAGTGTATGTATGCTAGGGTTAAAGTGTATGGGGGCTAGGGTTTAAGGAAGCCTAAGAAACTAGGGTTTGGAGAGAGTTCGAGGGTTGTATATCAAGAGAGAAAGTTTCAAGGGTTTGAAGAAGCCAGAAACTTAGGAAACCTTTTAAGGCGGTAAGAAACATATCTTAGACCCTTGATACGTAAGGCTGAAGATTTGGACGCATGTCTCAGTGACTACCATGCATTTTTTAGCCTGGCTCCACTAGGAATAACTCCAGAAGATCCAAAAATGTTTCGAAAGGCTAGAAATGAGTAGAAACCCTTAAAAAAGTGTCCCAGGGGTAACGGACTTGAAAAACAAGGTCGGAATTGTCAACCGGGCTATTAGGGGCAAAACGATCAACTAGACCGGAAAACCGCTGGAATGGACTCAGAATAATCCATGAGCGGACTTGAAGGTTGGAAACACCATCCATAGTGCTCCAAGATAGTGCCGGTTTGATACCCAGAGCCGGTGTAGTTGGAAAAGATGACCGGCCCATAAAAGGGCAAAATGGTCATTTTTGCACCGGGTTTGTCGGAGTTGACTCGGAATGATCCAAAAAGATAATGGAAGGTCGGGAATACTATAAGAAGCATTCTTGGGAGGTTACTAATTTGATACCTAGAGCCAGTGTGGTCCATAGGGGCATTCAGATGCCCAAGCGTAAAATGGTCATTTTAACCGAATGGTCTCGAAATTGGTCCGGAACTGACTGGAAGGTACTTAAACATACCGAATCGTCTTTAGGACAATCTTGGAAGGGTGGATTTACCATTTTGAGGACTTAGATACTTTCTCAAGAAGCTTGCTGGAAATGGCCCAAGGGGCAGTTCGGTCATTTTTTACCAGAGTGGGCTAGCAGGCACTAGTGTTGACCTAGGTTTTGAGTGTTTCCGTCACTCTGACGGTCTGTGACAAGTTGGTTTCCAAAGTTATCTTGTCCTTTAGTAAACATGTCACAACCAAGAGGTGAGTTTGGTCTTGTGACATAGGGGGTTTGTTGGCAATTCCCTAATGTCGACATGTTTACGAGTGTTTCTGGCACTCTGACGGTTCGCATTCATTCCGAAGACTACCTAATCTCGGGAAGCTGCTAGGTGGACTTATCGTCTGAGGAATCAATTTTCTCGAAAGACGTGCTGAATAACGGACATTCTTCATTAATGGGCTAGCAGGCACCAAAGGTGGATCGTTCTACCATCTCGAGGACTTAGGGTCTCATCCTGATCAACGGGTTTGAAGGGACTTACCGTTCTAAAGAGTTTTTTCAAAAAACGTGCTGGATTGGATGGTCTTACTGCTTGAGGGATCAACTTTCTCTAAAGGCATGCCGGATTTGATTGGAATTGGAGTTAAAGTTGAATTTAAGATTAAAACGAGGACTTACCGTCTCTAGAAGACGTCCCTACTGGAATTGGACCGAGCAATGCCACAAGGGCATTTTGGTCATTTTGCCTCTATTGGGCCCAACAAGCCCGTGAAGCGATTGATTAATTGGATTGAGTTCGAAAAGTTGATTTGAACTCAAATATGTCTATGTCAATTTGAATATGAGTCCAATCGGATCGGAAATTGCCCAGCGGGAAAAAATGGGGTGCTTACAGTCATCCACCAATAGATAATCCACTTTCACCAATGAGAAATGTCTCACGTAAGGCAATGTCTCTTTGCAATGCAATGAATGATATCACCACATATGTGCACTAGATAACATTAGCCAAATATATTGATGATTTTTTATCTAAGAATATCCCATGTGATATTTTTTTAGGTTAGCTCCATGTGACTGAACCTTAGGTTGGTCTTACATCTACTGAACCTTCTCCATACAATGCAAGTTATGCTCGCAATGTATATTGTATGCAATACTATCTCATAATCCAACAATCAACACCAACATAGATGATAAGACAATTAATTCAATATAAGTAAGAATATCTAGCCAGTGAGGTGAGACACTAGGCACCCTCCTGGCACCCTACTAATGCCCTCCAATAGAGGGGTGCGCCACTCTAGGTGCCCCAGTGCGCCCCCTTACCCCTTCATTTGAGATTGATGTCTTGAAAAATAGTTTTAAGCTCCCCCTTGCTACCCTAACACAATTCTAATCCCTCTAAAGCCTAGAATGAAGTTCTAAAATCTCAAACAAGACTTTTAAATATTCACACATGCAAAACATGAGGAATCCTAAGTCTTCAACTTGAATCTTAAGCTTCTTGGATTTTATTCTCAATTCTAGGACATGATAGGTCTTTGTAATGTAACAATCAATAGAAATTCAATGAAACAAACATGAATTTGAGATTCCTCACCTCAAGCAATGAAAACACAACTTCTTTCTTCAATCCTTCCTTCTTCTCTTCTTTTCTCTCATTTTTGCTCTCTTTTTCTCTCACTTTCTTTCTTGCCAAACACAAGTTACTACATAAACACCTCTTTCCTCTCTCTTCCCTTGGCTTAAAGCCAACTATAAATACAACATGTATCTATCTATACACATGTCACACATACATATAATGCTAATAAAGCACACACCTCATATACACACCTTATGCGCACACCTCACATATAATGAAGCACACACCTAGGTGGCTTGAGGTTAACCTCTCACCTAGCACCTCCTTGCATCACCACACACCACTAATTCACATGATTAGCATAATTAACCTCTCTTATGATAATTAATCATCATTAATATTAAGCTAAGCATGAAGACTAATTAAGCTAATTATTTATGAATTAAGCTAATTAATCATGCTTAAAATAAATCAATCCTCATATAACATGCTCTCATTAAAACATGCTAATCAAGCTCCTTGATTAAAAAAAATTGTGACCTACATCATATGCAATTAAGCTAAATGTGATGTTAAGCAAGGTAGGATATCACATCAAATGATTGGCTTATAAAGCGATTGAGTGCTGCAGCTATCCCTGTCAACTTCTACACCTCTTTGATAGTCCTAGGGGCCTAAATGTTTTGTATAGCCATGATTTGGTGAGGGTTGGCTTCAATTCCTCGACAAGTTACAAGGTAGCCTAAGAATTTTCCCAAACCCCAAGTGCACACTTTGAGGCATTCAACCTCATTTTGTATGTCTTTAGGATATCAAATACCTTCTTCAGGTTGGCCAAGTGATCTGTGCTGAGTTTGCTCTTCTCAACCATGCCATCTATGTATACCTCCATAGTGTTATCGATATGATCTTTGAACATCTTTGTCACCAATCTTTGATAAGTTGTATCGGTATTCTTGAGACCAAAAAGCATTAACTTACAGCGAAAAATGCCCCTCAGAGTGATGAAGTCTGTCTTTTCTTCGTCTTCTTTATGCGTGGGGAATTGATGATACCCCTTGTATGCATCCAAAAAAACTCATTCTTTCATGACCAGAAGTAGCATCTACCAACTAGTTAATCTTTGCCAGTGGAAAGGGATCCTTGGGGCTAGCTTTATTCATATCGGTGAAGTCTACACACACCCTCCATTTGTCATTCTTCTTCTTGACGGCCACTATGTATGAAAGTCATCGAGGGTACTAAACTTCTCTAATTGCCCCTACTTCAAGGAGCCTTTCCACCTCTTCAATTACAACATCAACATGTTGTGTTGCTGCTCTATTGTCTTTCTGTACTACAAGTTGGCAATGTGGGTCAACTTTTAGTTGATAACAAGCAATCTCTGGATCTATCCCTGGCATCACGTAGGATGTCCAAGCAAAGACTTCCAAGTTCTTAATCAACAACTTGATTAAAGCTACCTCTTCTTTTGTTGTAAGGGCCATACAAACCATGAAGTACTTCTCCTTATCTCAATTTTCTTCAGCTCTTACGTGACTTTCTTATCAGGAAGCTCCCCAACATCATCTAGAGTGGGAGTGCCTTCATGCAGTTCTATTATCTAGACTTGGTTTATTTTCACTTTGGTAGAACATATTATTAGAAAGCATTGCTTGGCTACGATCTGATCACCTCTGATCTCTTGTATGCCTTCCTTGCTTGGGAAATGTATTAATCATTGATAGGTGGATGGTATTGCCTTTATAAGGTGTAACCACGTCTGACCTATGTTTGCATTGTAGCGTGACAGTACTTTCACCACGAGGAACTCTATCTCCAGGGTTACCATTCTAGCCATCACCGGTAAAGTCACCTTTCTTAGTGGCCAAACCGAGTCCGAGCTGAAACCTCTAAAAGGGTTAAGCGACGACTGTAGATCGGCATTATTATGACCCAACTTTTTGAACAAGTCATAGCACATGACTTATGAAAAACTGTCTTGGTTTATTAAGATTCTCCTAACGTCGCAGTCTCTAACTCTAAGTATTACTACCAAAGCATCATGGTGTGGGGTTTGGACTTGCGCTAGGTCCTTATTAGAGAAGGTGATGGCTTTGCTAGAGGTGGCGTCACCACCTTTTCTTTTTTAGCTAGAAGTACCAGTTGCATAACCTCCTTAAGATGGGCAACCTTCTGGATGTCTACCCAATATTTATTGGGATCGATTGCTTAAGGATCGATCGAGCCATGTAAGACTGATATTACTCGCAACTGATCTAGTCGAGTTTCCTTTTGAGGGATATCCTTGGGTTTTGACTGCTTCTCTTCCTGTGTCTTGGAGTGGTCAATGAATTGCCCCAAAGTATCCTGCTTGAGCGAGATACTCTGTCATTTGCCCTTTCTCTCTGTGGTAAGAGCAAAACTTTCTTTGATCTTTGGTGCTTGGGTCCCCTATTAACTTCAGCGGCCATTTAAAGTAAGGTTTATCCTTTATCTGGGGCAATATCTGATAAATTGGTTCTTTGAAAACTATGTTCATCCCTAGTAGGCCTTCTTGCTCTTCTAGTCAGCCTCCTCTCTTCGAGGCTTTTTGGCCTCTTTGGTATCTTTCTTCGTCGTGGTCTTATCACCATTTCATTCCTGGTTTGGTGACAAAATGTCTTCTTCTACCTTGGAATACTATTCTATTCTCTTCATGAGCTCGAGCATGCCAAGCGCAGGCCTTTTGTTTAGGGATTGCCTAAGGTAGTGTTCCCTAAGCAGGCCAATCTTGGTTGAAGCAACAACAAGCTATTTGTTGCAATCTTCGATTTTATTATAGGCCTTCCAATAATGCCTCTCATATTGCCTCAGCCCTTTGTCATCTTTCTTCTGCATGGAAAGAAGTGAATCCACCTCCCTTGGTTACTTGCTGTTGTTATAAACCGGGTGGTGAAAAGCTTGCCCAATTGGTTTCAGCTCTCCACTGTCTCGAATGGTAACTTATCAAACCAACGGAGAGCCGTTTCGCCAAGGCTAGATGGGAATACTCGACGCACCAGGGACCTGTCCCTACTCCATATAGGCATCATCTGCTTATAGTGCCTGACAAGGTTAATGGGGTTAGACTTCCCATCATAGGGGTTAAATCTTGGGGCAGCAAACTTCCTAGGTAGTTTGTGCCTCTCAATCTCCTCCGTGAATGTTGAAGATGTTATCTACTTTAGAGCTTTACGTGCCACGTTCAGAGCCGTTTTTCCCTTGGGTTGTGCGATTCTCCCCTTGAGTTGATTGTTCAACCACTGCTTGAATAATTGATCACTTTCTTTCATGGTGCTAATCCCTTATACAGGAACCGGCTTTGTGGCCAGTGCAAGAGGCATCGCTCTGAGACCGCTCAGCAGATGGGACACTCGAGCTCTTAGAACCTACCCTTCTCATTTTACAATTGGAACGGTGCCTGTGTCAATCATCCGTTCATTCACGGTCTCTACCCTGCCTTTCTCTCCAATCATTCTGGTCAGTAACTTCATCCTTGATAGTTTTGATTTCGGTTCTCAAATGGAAAATCTCTTTGTCACGTCTTCTGAGTTTGCTCGCAGAAACTCTGGGGTTCAAGTTCTTTAGAAGGCAAACATCTGGTTGCAGAGGGCTCCCCATTGTTTGAGGTATCCTCCGATCTTCTTCGACTGGTTGATTATTTATCGGAGGGCGTACTTTAGAACGAAGCTTCCAGTTCTCCCAAGCCCAGCAGTGAGTCAAGCTCTCAGGGTACTCCTAGGCTAACCCACAACCTGAAATGCCAGAGCTTTATGAATGTAAAGCTTCCGAGACTACTCATGTGCTCCCTAAATTCATCTTTCTTCAACGGTTCCCACAGACGATACTAATTATGGATGAGATTTTTCATATGCTATGATCCGCATGACGAACCTCGAAGATAAACACTAGAGAGCCTACAAGAACAGAAGAGGGTAAGAATGCGTCCACATCCTTTGAAGTCGAAGGTACTGCAAAGATTAAGTTAGACAAACTTAATAAAAAAGAATTCAAAGAAAGAAGTTTATTATAGCTTTCAATAATATGTACCTTATTCTTCTTCACCTTGCCTTATTTATAAGCCTTCGAAGGTCCTACTCTTTGTGAGAATTGTTCTTTTAATCCTTTTATTCTCGAGATTAACTCTCTTTAAGTCGGTGTTAAGATTAAACCATTTCTCTTAAGTCCTTTGCTTCGGATTGGGTCTCTCTTCTGTTTGGGCCTTTCTTGGCTTTTGGGTCTGTCTCCATAGTCGCTAGGCCTATCTTCATTAGGTCGGCCCTACTTTTCTTAGTAGGCTTGTTCGGTCATCACAAGATACGAGCATTTTAGCCCACACCTATAATTTCTCATATGAGAAATTATTCAAGAAGATTGTCAAATCACATCACCATGTTTATGTGGTATGGCGCTCTATTTAGATTTTGCCATCTATGATATTTTTGGTAGGTTGAAATTCTTTAAATTTTAAAATCATACCATTCAGCTATATTATTGCCTATAGTTTCTCCCATTTGGATGAAAAAATTGGACACGTGATATCAAATGAGGTCAGTAATATCTCCATGCGAACCATTCCTTTCGAGGCATATATTTTTTCATGGAAAACAATGTCAAACATATTTGATTTGGACAGGAGCTGGGGACGACTAGGCCCAAGCCCATTTCCAGAAAAAGTTTATTTAGGGCCGAGAATGGGCCGTTGACTACTTGGAACAATTTCCAAGGTTATTTTACTTTTAAATTTTGTTGTAATTAAGGTTTCTTTATTGCCGTCCTAAAATCAAAGTCAGATCTCTTGGGGGCACTTTCGTTGTATGTTCAAACTTCAAATTTAGTGGCCAGTTGGCTTCCTTCCACGGTCCTCCAAACTACTCCGTCCAAACCACTTTCTGTCTCTAAATCTCTCTCTCTCTCTCTCTCTCCTGCCGTTTACTGCAAAGGGCCGTACCGTATCTTTGTTTTTAGAGGAAAACCCGCCAACCCCGGACTTTGATCATAGTGGGTTTTAACAAACTCCCTGTGCCTGTCTGAAACTTTGTATACTTTGTGCTAATTTTGACCCCATCTGTTTTCTGTTTATCCAAAGATAGGGTGGGATACACACAGCCAGAGAATTTGCTGAATTCAACATGTTACGTTCTAAATCAAGGTACCAAACTTCTCTCTCCCCTCGGTTTGCGTATCAATGTTTGACAGTCTCTTGTCTGTATTGTAGTGCTATTTTTAGATTCATCGTTCGTGCTTTGACATGTTTTTTTTTTTGCTTTTTTTGGATATCTATGTAACCATCAAACAAACGTTGTTTTCGGGAGTTTTCGGCATTGAATTTGTGTGATTTACCCGCTTTGTAGATCTGGGTCTTTCGATTTTGGAAGGAAGAACCACACATCGGTCATTTCCAGGACTATCTCTGCATCAAAATTTTGTAGAGGGGACCCTCTGATATCAGAAATTGATTCAAACGCCCTCAAACCTGTCAAGCGAAATTCCTCCGAGGTATTTTTGTATTGACCATCGTATTCATTTCTGTTGTTTATATCATATAATTGGAGTGAATTGAATTTGTGTGTTGGGATTGATAATTGGTTTTTGTGCAATTTGATGCAGAAACAGATTGTTACAATGCAGCAACATATGGGTCAGCTCGAGGAGGAGTTGAAGTTGACGAAGGTGCAATTGGGGGTGGCACATGAAGATAGAGATCGGGCGCTCGATGAGCTCCGGCAGATGAAAATGGTGGCTCAGGAGGCCAATATGAAGCTTAGTGACAGCGACGCATTGTCCTCTCGGAAGCTGGCAGAGGCATATACAGAGCTTAATACCGTGAAGGAGTCCCTATCCAATTCGAATAGAGAATTGAACATCAAAGAGAAGAATATCGAGTCATTGCAGCTTGAACTCGACAAGGCAAAACAATTCGAGGCAAGATTGGCAGAGAAAGATTTGTCATTTGATAGGTTGAAACAGGAATTGAGTAATTTGAAAGCCTCTGAGGCCCATTCGATGGGATTGTTGTCTGAAAGTAGGAAAAGAATTAAGGAACTTGAGGATGAAACAGAGAGAGGAAAGCTATCCGAAACCAAGATGTTTAATTCCGTGGTTTCCCAAACCAAACAGCTTGAGCAAACCAAGATTGAACTCGAAGAATCCAAGCTTGAAGCTGCTTCTCTTCGCGAGAAGATCGAGAAGTTGGAGGTTTCGTCCAGGCAAAGTAGCAGAGATCTTGGTGGAACTCGCAACCAAGAAGCATTCGATAGTCTCAGGTCCGAGCTTCAACTGGCGAAAGAGAATTTGACTCGTGCCCAAGAGGGCGAGAAAGTTGCCTCATCAAATGCCAAAAGCCTAGTTGTGGAGATGAACTCGCTCAAAGGAGAACTGAAGTTGGCTATTGATGCAGAAGAGAAGAGCAAGAAGGCCATGGATGATCTAGCATTGGCACTAAAAGAAGTTGCAACAGAAGCCAACCAGGCGAAGGAGAAACTCAGCTCAAATGAATTGGAGCTAGAGAATGTAAAACACGAGGCAGCACAATTGAAGGTGATAGTGAGGAGCACTGAGGATAGGTATCAGAAGCTATTGGACGAAGCAAAGAAAGAAACCGAATGCTACAAAAACACTGTCGACAGGCTGAGATTAGAAGCCGAGGAGTCACTCTTGGCCTGGAATGACAAAGAAATAGGCCTTGTCAATTGCATAAAAAGAGCGGAAGACGAGAAGGCTCTTGCACAACA
Organism: Euryodendron excelsum; assembly: GCA_033060915.1. Taxonomy (NCBI): domain Eukaryota; kingdom Viridiplantae; phylum Streptophyta; class Magnoliopsida; order Ericales; family Pentaphylacaceae; genus Euryodendron; species Euryodendron excelsum. The sequence continues at coordinate 26,501,487 of CM065385.1, read as the reverse complement.
AGGGAACACCAGACTCATTGAGTCCCTAAAGGCAGCCGAGAACACAACAAGGTCATCCAGGGAAGAAAATGTCAAATTGAGGGACATACTTAAGCAGGCACTAAATGAAGCAAATGTTGCAAAAGAAGCTGCAGGCATTGCCAGGGCCGAGAATTCCCAACTGAAGGATTCCGATTCAGAAAAGGATGAAGCTTTAGATTTTCTCACCCGAGAAAACGAATGCCTTAGGATCAACGAAGCTGCAGCTCACGAGAGCATCAAGGAGCTGAAATGGTTGCTTTCTGTAGCATCAGCAAAGGAGTCAAAGAGTAAGGATAAGGAGCAAGGGGGGATATTTAGTTCTCCAAATTCAAGGGCCGAGGAGCCTGAAGAAGATGACAAGAAACTGAACAAAGCTTTCAGTTTCAATCTGAATGAGCTGAAATTTCCAAATGGACATGAAGATGGTGCAAGTGAGAAGGTTGAAGATGAGGATCCAGTTAAGGCCGAGGCACTCAAGGGCTCGATATTTGATTCTGTTGATTCGCCAAGATCCGAGCCCCACACACCACTTCACAGAAGAGTGTCCTCTTCATTCACGGACGATGAAGAAACAATAAATTCGGAAGATTTGGATCATCTACAGGGTGGTTCCCCTTTCAATGATGCAGAAAATGATAGGAACTCGCAGAGGAAAACGAAAGCATTGCTACGGAGGTTTGGCGATCTTATAAAGAGAAAAAGCTTTCACTAGAAGGAACCATCCATTGAATAGGGTCCATTTTTGTTCATCCGTTGCTTAGAATTTACTATCCATATAGTTTCAATGTGGTTGTATGTAAAACCAGAACACTACATAGCATGATGAACCAATTATAACCCATTCTGATTAATAGCATTTGACCAACTGGGCAACCATTTGTTGTTGTTTTAGTGATATAGAATTTACGGAAGGCTCTTGTTTTTGTTGTTTTTTCTTTAAGGAAATCAATCATTTACTGCAATGTTCCCATGGCTGCTTACAAGCTTTTGCAGGTGTTCTGGAAAGCTGATTGAAAACCATGATTATTAATTACATACGATGCAAACCCCATTTTCCCACTGCTTTTGTCTCCCTCAGCTGCAAGTGTTCTTTAGACTTTTGGCATAGGATCATATACAAATGCTTTAGTTGAGTCGAATTTCTGGCACTTGTGTCATTAACATTGGGAATTTCAGTATTAAGACTGTATAAGAAAAAGAACCTTTTTGATACATCTTTTATGCATTTACTGTATAGGAGCATCATAAAAATGAAATATTATGCATGTCCAAAATTAATCCATTTCAATTGATTCATCACTGCTTCATTGGAAACTGCTTTTTGGCAGCAAAACTCTAATGAGTCTTAAAGAGGCAGCCAAAGACGCCACTTTAAGAGTCCATCACACTCATCCAAGTTAAATGCAGCTCAATACCAAACGTGGCCTTAATTTGTGTACTAGGATTCACTTCCTTAAGAGTTTGTCAACTCAAAGAATGTTTCCAAATAGGAGAATGCCCTGTTTCGGACAATAACTTCAGAGTCCACGGCACTACAAAATGTACAACAAAAACAATTACGAAGAGTTCTTCATTGCAAGACATCAATCCACATGCTATCATATTTCAAGAGAAGAAGCATCTCTAAGTCGCGCATAAAATTACAGTATTAATTTCTTTATTTAATTAGAAAAGTGTTTAAGAAAGTTTTTAAACAAAATCTCCATAAAGAAAATGTTATTTTGTGTTTCAATGATATGCTATAGTAATATAAGTTTGGCCATTTGAGTTCACGATTCGACAGTTCGTCCATCTAATCGGAATGATTATGCAGACCTTGGCATTGGCGAATGCCATCATCAACAGCTAGAGTAATTCTTCCTTAGCTGAAAACTTATGTCTAGCATTGTATTTGAACCAAAATACAACAATTCTGCAGCAAAAAGTCTTCCTTTCAACTAACCTCTTTCGTACACTTGTTTGGTACTGGCCGTGATCCTCCTGCATCATCTTCAACTCTAAAATCCAGACATGGTATTGCCCCTGGTTAATTTGCTTGAGTTACATATTCCCACAAATCCTTCAACCCAAGAAAATCTGCCAAGTACATGATATTAATCCACTCGGATTCAACAAAACAGTTTACACCAACCATTTTCATTCCATTCGCACTGTAAAGTGCTAAGAAGGCACAAAAGGTGCGCAAATTCCAGACCAGTCTCCACCACATCCACCTCAAAGCAGGCTTCAAGGTAACACAGTTAACTATTCTACTTTTCTCTTTACACTCTTTTAGCAGGAAATAAGACATGAACAGGGGCAGGAATCAGTCAAAGTTTCTTAATTGTGTCCCACTTAACTGAAAGGTGAAAATGGTCTACAGCCGAGAAAGTGTACTCCCACTACTTTTCTAATACAAATTAAATTAAAAAGAAGTACTATACTTCCTTCGTGATAAAATCATTATCGAATATTTACCCAACAATGCAAGCATTTCTTAAATTTTTCATCCATTTAATCAGACACATGAAAAGAGAAGGTCTCTCTACATATGTAAAAATGAAAAATAAAAAATGATTAATGTCAATCTGTAAACTCCCTCATGCTGTGTTTGGATCTTGAAATAGTGAAGGGAAGTAAAAATGAAAGGAAAATCCAAAAGATAATGAACTTGAAGAAACTAAAATTATTTCTTTTTTATGGTTGGTTGGGAAAATAAGAAGAAAATGAATTGGGTATTTGTAAATATTAAAAAAATTCATATTTTTTTTGTTTGGTTACTCATAAAAAAGATAATGTATGAATACTTTCATACCCCTTTCATCTTCCTTTCCCTTGACAAATCTAAGATTCAAACATCGTATTGAGAGAATTCCTTCCCCTTGACAAATCTAAGATTCAAACATAGTATTGAGAGAAAAGAAAGTGTTACAGCTAACTAGAGCAGACAGATTTGCCACAAGCAGATTACTTGTATAAATCTTCAACAACTTCAAGAGAGACAATATTAAAACAAAATGAAAAACCAAGAAATATAAACTAGCAGACAAATCATTACCTTCAAAGTTCAAAGGATAGAAAATCACAGAAATCCTAAACTGTAGATGCCAGAAACTTGACAATCAACTTACTCAATTGAAAAATAAACTATTACAAAGCATAGGATATCCCCAAGCCTAAAACAAGAAACTTCACTGTCCATTGTCAGGTTTGGGTGCTTCTTTGATCTCCTCGGTAGTGTCATCCTGAATTAAAACCAGTAAAACATTCCGTAAGTAAAACAACCAAGAGAAAGGCCATACGCCCACAAGAAAGGAATAGAACAAAGACCTGCATGTCTGAAGTCCATAGAGTGAGGTTATCACGAAGGAGCTGCATTATCAAAGTGCTATCTTTGTAAGACTCCTCTCCGAGGGTATCCAACTCTGCAATTGCTTCATCAAAAGCCTTCAAATAACAGAAGCAAGCATTAAAGAAGAGTGTTAGCACTACCTAAATCTGAAACGGCATATGTGAATCTATCGTAAGATTTGTAGTACTAAGACTCTTTTTGGGTATTGGTGAGATTATGAACAGCAATCAAATCTGATTTTCACAATCTGTTTTCTGTGGAAAGACTCAGCACCAATCGGACCCAGAGTCCAAAACTACAAGAAGTTTTATCACCTGTTTTGCAAGATTACAAGCACGATCAGGAGAGTTTAAAATCTCATAGTAAAAGACTGAGAAGTTGAGCGCCAGTCCCAGGCGGATTGGATGTGTTGGAGCTAGTTCTGCATTTGCAATGTCCTGCAAAGACCAACGTATTTGATGTTTATTATCAGAAAATTCATAACCCACCATATCAAGTACCTACCCCCTTGCTACACTTGCCAAATAATTGCATTTGGCATCTCCTGGCAATACAATATAGTGCAAAGTTCAATTGCTATTTTAGAAGAAAATGTATCACCAAAACCCTAGTGTAATTTAAATATAGAAAGTATAATCCGTTGAATTTGAAGTCTAAAAAGAACAACGAAGCACTAGCGCAAACACATTAACATCATAATATTCTAAATTCATAAATGCTATATATATATATATATCATTTGACAAATTTACTAGGGTTTTTTGGTTTCTGAGAAAACAAAAGTCCAATTTCCGAATGGATTTTTCTGCCCCTGAAGATAGAGAACATTATATTTTCCTACATTTTCTCAGCAGACAGCAAGCAAACAGAGAATATTATACAGAATCAGCACAATCAAAACCCTAACCCTAATCCAAACAAAAGCAAAACCAATCCAACCTGAGCGGCCTTATAGTCGGAGAGCGTATTCTCGGCAGCCTCCTTTCTCTCAACTCCGGCCTTGAACTCCGCAAGGTACCGATGATAATCTCCCTTCATTTTCAAAAAGAACACCTTGGAGTCACCGTTGGAAGCCGAGCCAATGAGTTTCGAATCGAGCAGCTTCAGAATGCCTTCGCAGATCGACGACAGCTCGGACTCGATCTTCGATCTGTAGTTCCGGATCGCCGCCACATGGTCCTCGTTCCCTCGACTCTCCTCCTTTTGCTCGATCGACGAGATGATACGCCAAGAAGCCCGGCGGGCGCCGATCACGTTCTTGTAGGCGACGGAGAGGAGGTTGCGCTCCTCCACGGTGAGCTCGCCGCCGTCCGCGGCCGCGGCGACGACCTTCTCCATGAACTCCACCATCTCCTCGTAGCGCTCAGCTTGCTCGGCGAGCTTCGCCATGTAGACGTTGTCTTCGCGCGGGGAGGGAGAGGGTGCTGGTGCGGCCGCCATTGATTTCAGTGAGAGAAAGAGAATGGAATGAGATTTGCAAGAGCGAGAGATCAGAGGACGCACAAAGAAGAAATGTAGGTTTTTGGACTGTCTTTTCAATTTCAGTTTGATTTAGAGAGAGAGTGACAGCCGTTCAAACCAAGTGGAGACTAGAGGGAATGTGGCGGAGCCAAAGGAGGCTTGATCTTGCATGTGGGAGAAAATATTCAGTGTAACCGTTATATGCTACACCATTTTTTTTTTATTTTTTAATTTTGGTTAAATTATACTTACTACTATGAGGTTTCACCAAATTTAAGATAGTATTCCTCACATACTAAAAATTACACTGCATACCCTTGATAAAGTTTGTTGGTTGAATAGTATTAGAGTTGTAAGTAAAATTACCATTATACACTCTTTTTTTAGACACAAAAGTCAAAATCTTTTTTTTTTTTTCTCTCTCTTACCCTTTTCTCTTTACACCTCCGGCCACACTCCTTCCATCTCCAGTGACACATTCCTTTCCCACCAACTAGATCCGGCCATTCCAACCCAGGCAACGCTGTCCTCCCACCCAATTCTCATACTCTCACTGGCACCTCCTCCCTCTCTCTTTTCTCTCTTTTCCCAACCACACCACCTAAACCACCATCTCCCGCCACCCCTCCTCCCATGAATAGACTCACCGATCAGCACATCCACACACAAACACAATCCATAGGTCGATAACACAAACTCACTACCACCCCCAACCCCATATTGTACCATCCCCAGCAACCACCACTACACCACCACACTGTCTTTCTATTTTTTTCCCTTCTTTCCTCTCTTTTCTCCTCCCGACATTGACACCAACCATCGTCCACCTGGTTCGCCCCCAATAATTGCTCCCTTCTTTATGCTTTGCCTAAATTGTCCATGCCAAAAAATCCAAAATTTCAACCTCCATTGCAACAAACTCAAAAATATACATCGTCGAACACCAGCCTTGCCCCATTGCCACAAACCCAAAAACCATAAAAAGAGAAAGAGAGAGTAGAGAGCAGTAGAAGTGGACCATGGCCATAAACTCAAACCCAAATCTCCATCCTCTTCTCGTACCTTCACCGTTGACATTATTCAAAGAAAGAGGAACAATGGTGATGATTGTGGGTTTTAAGGAGGGAGAGAGAAAACAGTGGTTAGGGAACAGATTGTCAACAAAAAGGCAATGGTCAGAGGTACCGCAGCAGAAGGCCAATGGTTTTTTTCTTGCAGAGGTGGGGTTTTGTGTTCTCAGAGGAGCTAAAGCTTTGAGACCTGTGGGTTTGTGTCTGTAGAGTTTTTGAGGAGGGTTGAGGTTGGCGATGGAAACTAGGGTGGTGGTCATTTGACAAAGAAAGAAAGAGAGAAGAATAGGGTTAGGGGTTCTGTGCATTAATTGTTTGATTAATTAGTTTTTTTTATTTTGCTAGTTATTTGATTTGGGTTTTGTTGACTAATTGTTCGGTTAATTATTTTTTGGTTTTGTTAGATATTTGATTGGGTTTTACTAGTTAAATATTTGGGTTTTGATTGTTTGAATTTTTTAATTATTAATCAAATAAGTTTTGCTTTTGAATAGGATTAGTTGTGTAAATATGTAGGTAAATCTCTAGACTATTAAGACAATTCCTCCCCTGTAAGGGCATTTTTGGCATATTATAAATTTTATCTCTTACATCAAAGTAGCCGTTAACGACTCAGTAATAGCAAGGGAGAATGTGTTATACTTTTCAAAAAGTAAGGGGATGACAGTGTAATTGTTAGTATGTTAAGAGTACTATCTCACTTTTTGCAAAACCTTAGGGATAGTCAGTGTAATTTACCTTTTTTTTGGTCCTATAGTCAAGTGTGTGCAGGCCAAATTAAGTGCAATTCAATTTATTCTCTCGTCGGTCTAATCAAAGGCAAATCATTCACACTAGGATTGGGGGATTCAGCAAAGATAAATCTTTCATAGCCTGGCCAGAGTTTCCAAGTTTCAAACTCATTTACCGATCATCTCTATCTCTATTAGACTACCCTCGGAGTTACATTACCTTTTTTTTCCCACAATAGACAAATGGTTTGAATTTAAATTTAAAAGGGGTAGTATAAGAATAGACCAAAATAAAAGAGAAAGTAAACATCATCTGAAAAATACAAAAAAAAAAAAAAAAAAAAAAGCAAACTAGCAAGAAATTAAAAAAAAAGTAGACGTAGAAGAAAGAAATGATAAGTCATCAAACATTAAAATGGAAAAAGGTGAAGTCCATTATGTAGAACATATCAACTAACTGTGCATTCTATATTATCAAGTGTTGGTGATATATTTGCACAAAATAAAAATACATTTTGAATAAGTAATTATTATATGTGAGCATTTCAACCATTCTCCATTTTATGTCAATAATTTTCTACTAAAAAGTCGTATATTTATAATTTTTTTATTTGAGCTTATCTTTTTTTAGTACTTTATTCTCAATCGACCTTCATTTTTCCTATAATGTTACCTTTGCTTTTATACTGATGATATAGTAAACTCGATGGCCTTCCTTGGATCACTGCTCAGAGCCTACAAAGGAGCTAAAGGACAACAAATCGTACTAGGCATTGTTAAGGTACCAATCCAATACTCTCTGATATCTAAGTTAGCACAATTGGGAGATTGAGAATGGAATGTAGACTAATGGAAGAATGGCGTACCTTTCCATGGAGTCGCGTCCATCCTTTATAGTAAGCTTGTTCTGTGATCTTAGCTTGATTGGTTGCCCCCAATTGTGGGGGGGTAATTTGAACTGATACTGATTCCATGAATAGTGGCAGGCCATTTGTGAATAATGATTCATTGAAAGGATCATGGATGGGATCTCAGATCTCCAGTTGTTGTTGGGCCACCTAGACCAGACCTGTTGCATTCCTCCTAGTCTGGCATACTCGCGATGGGAGCGCCCAGGCCTACGAGGTTCTCTTGATCGGCATGGTCATATTGGTACTTATCAGTTGCCCCCCATTTCAGAAGTCATAAGTATTATGGCTGAATGGAATGATCGGCCAGCCTAGGATGATGTGGTTGAGTGTTTTGATGAGCTCGCTTCGCTTGGGTGGCACGCCCATTATGGTGATGCATCCCTTCAATCACGGTGACGTGCAATAATGCAGCAGTTGCAAAGGTGCCTGATTGGTTGACGTTCCCTTGCCTGATGCTATGTGCTTTAGCTACGATTGAGTGCATAGGGCCAAACCACGTGGTTTGATCCTTGCCCTTGAACCAATTTGATCTACTTATGTGGGTTTTGGTGGTTTTACTTTCTTTAACACTTCAAATTCTGGCCCAACACTTTTCGATTTGGCTAGTTCCCTTGCTTTCAAAGTGCCCATTCAGAAGCCCTCCCGTTAAAATGTATGGTAACTTTCTTCTCCTTTTGTTCTTTCTAACTCTTGTGTCATTTTTTTACCTTGCTGTATGCCATATCTGTTCTAGATAGGGAACCTTTTTTGTTGCCTTCATGGCGTTGCTCCAAATCTAGCTAGGTTTATCCATAACTCCAACTGTGCAAACCAGGTGTTCTTTGAGTTGACTAAGCCCTTTCGAAGAGCTTTTGAAGCTTCAGAGCAAGTAGGACCCTTAGAAACTATGGCAAACCTTGAGGACCTCGATTCTCACTCTGCCACGCATAGTGATACTGGTGTTAGGGTATTTGTGGACCCATTGGCCCGACCTAACACATCAATGGAGGTACATGGCCCGGTGGGCGAGGTGGTGAATGTTTCATTGCATGACGCCTCTGTAAGTCCCCCAGAAGCCCCCGTCGATGAGGGCGACGTTAGGGTAGTGGTCGAAGCGAGGGAAGTGAAGGCAAATGCAGGAAGGGAAGTATAGTCCCCAACACATCATGTCCAAGATTACCTCGGTACAGGTGGAGTGGTTGTGGCAAGCATGTCAAGTTTCTGGGACAGTCATGTTCAAGATGCCCAACGAGGGAGATCGAGCTCATGCCCCCAAGGTGGGCGAAATTGTTTTGTACTAGGATGCCTTCTGGCTGGGATGCGAATGCCCTTCCCTCGACTAGTCAGGGAACTTCTGGATAGGCTAAATCTTACCCTGGCCTAACTGACTCCGAACTCTTGGCGCCTGTTAATTAGGTGTATGGTATTGTGGGAGGCATTCAGCCATGGTCAGGAGCACTTAACCGCTGATGAATTACTGTATTGCCATAGGATGGTGGAGTCAAGGAGAGGTTCGTGGCCTTTCTCAGCTAAGCTGACAAAGGTTAGGCTGGACGAAATCCTTTCAAGCTTGAAGGGTTGGAACGAGAAATTTTTCTTCGCTTATAGGGAAAGATGGGTGATCCCTAGCTAGGACGCAACGCCTAACCCTATTTGTATTCGCAGGTAGTGAGGTGTGTCGAGTACTGAAGGTGTGATTAGGGGGGCTTTCTAGTTCTTTTGTGATCAAGGGGTGTCTAAGACAGGTTCTAACTTGTTTTAGCATTTTCTCTGCAACTCGAAAGGCTAAGGCCTTAACAAAGTGTCAGAAGGAGAACATCGAGAAAGCTAAAGCTCATACCGTGAAGGATTTCAATGCCCTTGTGAATGATGAGTCGTTGGGTATGTACTTATTTGGCCTAAAGCCTAATGGTCCTGCCCTGAGGGCTGAATGCCTGATGGGTAAGTGCCTTACCAGGTCTTTTTCCCTTTCTAGCTTGAAGGTGACCTAATTGCTCATCTATACAGGTCTAATTCTCCACCCTAAGGCTACCACTGAAGAGCCCTTGGAGAGTAGGCTCGTTTGTTCTTTCTGATTCAGCTTTATGTTGTTGCATACTTACTTTAGGTATATATGCTTTAGTTTCTTTTCTTTGTAGGGTTGTTGTTAGGAGGCCTTGATATGGCCGAGAAAGTCTTACAAACCACAGCTGGAGTAGGTGGTTGGGCAAGCTGGGAAACCTTTTAGCGATAATTCCCTATACAAGCGAATGGCGGTTTAGTTCAAGCAACTCCCCGCTCAACCCACCAAAAAATACAAGTTGGCCGCCATCCATGAAGGTAAGGAGAGGGATGTGCGCACGTTTGTCCAGGCTCTTCCTAGGCCTGCCCCTTTCACCCCAGGCAGCTCTAAGTCTGCCTTTGCTAGCAAAGGGTTGATGTCCCTTCCAAGCGACTCTGGACCCACCTCTGCAGGTAAACGGTTGATGCCCCTTCCTACTTTGCCTTCAACACACAATGTTCCCCCCAGGGCAATTGGAGGCCAGATGTCGTTCGTCTCATTCTCAACATTATAAGAAGTCGAATCTACCTTCCCGACCAAGACAATCTTTAATGACTAGAATCTAGCCATGGGACGAATGAAAATTGTTTTCGCCTCGTCTGACCTGGAGCCTCTGAAGGCAGACTCTCCCATTGTACTTACTCAAGACCTCTTCCATGACTTTACGAATATAAGAAGCTATGGCCTATTTCAATTTTCCCTGTTTCCCAGTATGTTAACCCTCGGTTACTTTTTGTAAGTGATGGCTAGCCTGATATGCTTAGGGAAACACCAAATTTCTTGTGATGCTTAGCTAGATGAGCTAAGGGAGGAGTTGGTCGTGTCCTCAAAATAGATTGGTGTTTTGAAGATGGAGCTAGAGGATACAAAGAAGAGGTCGCAGGGGTTTGATGCTACACAAGCTGAGCTTAAAACTCTGGATAAGACTCTTGAGGCTGAGAAGTTATCGTGGGTTGTAGCAAAAAAGAAGGCCGGTGCTGATGAGAAGGCCTTGAAAGAGGCATTGGCTAGGGCTAAGTGAACTGAGAAGGTGGCTGCTGACGTCGGGGAGGTGCTGACCAAGATGGGGTCCTTCCAAGGGTCTGCTGAGAATAATGCAGAGAACTTTTAACCAAGGTTGCCCTAACTGCAAGCAAACCGTAGCTAAGCTCTTTCCCGACCTGGATCTGTCCTGGGTGACGAGTTAGTTGACAATGCCCAATCTTGAATATCTTTTTTATATATATATTTTTATGTATGGATGATGGTACTAGCCTCTGGTTTTACCGCCTTTATGAATATTGTGGTGGTATTTCTTCCCCCTTCGATTTTGTATGTCTTGCTGACCTACCTCTGTGATCTGTCACTTTTACACTTTGTTTGCTGATATGTTTCACTAGGCCCCCAAGTCTGCATGCTTGGTCTTGAATATTCGTGTAAACTTAATGGCCAAACAACATGCACTTTAACCATTACGCATATGTGGTTGGTCTTTTTTTGTTGATGTCGAGTTCGTCATTAGTGATAGGTGCTTTGACTACCTTTGTCACACTAACTGTCATGTCAAGGCCTATTCGATGCCGTTGTTTGGGGGTATACTAATAAATGGCTTTTACTGCCATTAATGTGGGAGGTCGAGCGTCGGGTTGTCCTTCAATGCCTTTATATATATAATGTGGTTATACACCTGAGAAATAAAAAATGGTTTGCACATTGATATCAAGATTACTTTTGAGTTTCTTACCTTTGTATTTTCTGAGTTTGCTTTCCAAAAGTTGGGGTTTTGAGATGAACTTTGACATTGTTCTTTTGTTGGTATGCTTTTTTTGTTCTAGGATTGAGAGGGTTCGGGAATCGCTTTTTTGGCTTAAATATTTCTTAACATATAGAGGAAGCCCAAGACCTTATCTTGACTTAGTGAAAGGATTTTTTGCCTTCTTTGCTCTGTCATCTAAGGGTTTGGTTTCTGCCTCGATTGCACCAAGCTCTGCCTTAGAAGGAGCTACCAAGGGAGATTTTGTATCTCACTGAATCATATGTGCTTCAGGCTAGGTGTTTCAAGAAGGTATATCACTAGGCCCTAGCCCGCCCCCCCCCCCCTGATTTTTCCTTAACTTTTGGGTGAATGTTGTGGGGAGATGTCCTATGGAGGATATGTGCCTCCTGTTTCTCCTGTCAGAGGTGCTCGACTTGTCTGGGCTGGCAACGCTAGGAAACTCCTCGTCAGACGAAGTTTATACAGACATATTTTCATTAGTAGGGGTTTCTATCGTTGTAGTAGTAGAAGAAAGCTTTGTCGTTTTGTCATGTCATATGAAATTTGTCTATTGTTGTAATGCAATAAAATTGTCTTTGTTCATACTTGAAAGACACTGTAGCTTTATAATTTTGCCATGTGCTTGTTTTTGCTCCATGGAATGGTGTCAAGATTTGTTATCACGGCAGCCCTAGCGCCAAATTTACTCCTTCGCCTTGAATCGTTGATTTTATAGTAGTTATATTTTTAGACCATTAAGACAACGAATTCCTAGTTACCGTTGCCCAGTTTTGTTGATTTACTATTGTTTTCAGGCTTTGGTTCAGTCCTTTAACCCTTTTCGAGAACTTGTCAGGTTCTTCTTCCCTAGCTTTCCCGACCTGCATTATTGGCATCGGGCACAATGGCTCTCCTGGTATGCCTGTGGGGTAGCTAAGGATGGCAATAGACCGGGGCGGGGTAGAGGTTGGGATCTCCATCCCCGCCTCCACCTAAAATATCCACCTCCTTCCCTGCCTCCATCCCTGCATGGGGATTAATTTGGACCTCCATCCCTACCTCCACGGGTACAAGCTTGCCCCCATCTCCACCTCCACTTCCCATCCCAGCCCAAACTTTTTTTTTTTAGTAGAAAAGAAACAAACAACACAAAGCACAAGCAAAGAAAAAAAATAAAAAACTAAGGTATCAATAATATTAATAGTATCATGGTATCCACTTGACAGTAAGATGGAATTAACGTCCAAACATTTTAGGTTGCATATAAATCAAATTAGTATTATTGTATTATCAAAAGAAATAAAGCTTAAAATAACAAATTAAAAGCTCATCCAACAAATAACATTAAAAAAACTTTGAATATAAGTTGGACACCAATTAACATAAAGCCTAATAATGGTATCACTAGCTCACCATACGTAAAAAAGTAAAAGTGACCTATATAAAACAAAAATTACTAAATGCAAGGAAAGCAAGGAGGGGGTAGGGCGGGGAGGAGTAGGGGAAGAACTTAGTCCATCCCCGCCTTCATCCCCATATGGATTTTCGCTTTAACCTCCATCTCCATTTTGTATCCTGTATCCCCGCCCTAAACGAGGAGGATGTAGTCGGATCTCCACTTTTTCCTGATCCATTGCCATTCTTAGGGGCAGTCAGGCTCGTTTTGGAAAAAATTTTTTTGCTTTTATTGAAAATATTTCCAATAACTTTCCTTAGATAAGTAGTGACTTCTGAAAACATGTAAGGTACCACCCCTTGGCTCTCCTGGCCAACCTTTCGGCTGATGGGCACAATGGCTCTCCCGATTTGCTGCGGGAGCAGCCGAGCTCGTTAAGGATTTTTTAAGAACCACCACCATGGCTCTCCCGGCCAGCTTTTTTCCTAGCGGGCGCAATGGCTCTCCCGGTCTGCCTCTAGGGTAGCCGAGCTCATTGGAAGTCTTCATTACTTGCCTATTTTCAAGAATTTGTAAGGTATCACCCCTTAGCTCTCCTAACCAGCCTGTCGACTAGCGAGTACAATGGCTTTCCTAGTCTGCCTAGCTCATTAGGGATTTTTGATGTACCACCCCTCAGTTCTCCCGGCCGGCCTTTCGGCTAGTGGGCACAATAGCTTTCCTAGTTTACCTCTGCGGTAGCCAGGCTCATTGGGGATTTTCAATGTACTGCCCCATGGCTCTCTTGGCCTACCCCCCTCCCAATCATTATGTCCTTCCCAGAAAGTATGCTTTCTCTAGTGCTTCTATTGATGAAGTTTTACCGCCGCATTGCATTTGATTGCTTTATCTTAGCTAGGCAAGTTAGGGTCATGCCGCTGCTGCTGTGTAGCGGTGTTCATCTTCCACCTTTCTCGTGGACACTGGGAGTAGGGTCGACTTCTATCTTTGCAATCATGACCTTTCCCTCTTTGTACTTTTGTTTTTATGAGTTCTCTACTTTCTTTTTGATGGGGTGTCTCGCTCACCATGGAACAACGTTTTTGGCTTTAAGTAAAAGACTTCTTACATTATTTGATTAGTTCACGTTTTTCTTACTGTACTTTCACTTTTATAAATAAGAATATGCAACTTGGTAATAAGAACATGAAATTTTATAATAATAATAGGTCAGAAATAATTAATTTTCTAAAGGATACATTAAATGTGATACTTTCTCAAATATTGTGCATTCCAGGGGTAAGGTAGCTCTTCCCCATCTATGTTTTTAAGCCAATATGCTCCCGGTTAGTTGAACCCCAAGATTTCATAAGGTCCTTCCCAGTTGGGTCCTAGCTTTCCATCTCTAAGATTCCTTGTTGATTGGTTGACCCTTTTTAACACCAGGTCCACTTGTTTAAACTCCTTGAGTTTTATCTTGGTACTGTGATATTGGGCCATCCTCTGCTTGTATGCTGCTGATTTGATCGTAGCCTGGCTCCGTCCTTCCTCGAGTAGGTCGAGGTCAGCTTTCAAGGCTTCTTCATTAGATTGCACTTGAAAGTTGGTCGTCTTGACTGTGGGGAGGCCAATCTCCATTAGGATGATAACTTTTGAACCGAAGGTGCGGGTGAAGGGGGTGTTGTTGGTTGAAATCCGAGCTATGGTCTAGTATGCCCACAGTATGCTTAGAAGTTCCATAGCCTAGTTCCCTTTGGCTTCGTAGGCTCCAATTGGTAACCTCCACTTGTCTGTTGGCCTAGGGTGCTCGGGGGAGGATGTAAGCACCCCATTTTTGCCCGCTCGGCAATCTCCGGCCCGACCAGATTCGGTTTCCAGCATCACAACACATGCAAGCTCAAGACGAGCCTTTCAAATCTCCAATCCAGTCAGCTGGTCGCTTCTCGGGTCCACAAGGATCCGCTGGAGCCTTAAGCACCACTATTCCAAGCAGCATTCCAGACCGGGCGGTCCTAGAAACCAACGCCATCCAGGTAGCTTCCCGAGATCGGGCGATCTTAAGGACCAACACCTCATCAAATCCTAGACAGTTCACTTCTGGCACCTACTAACCCGCCAACGTAGAATGTCCGTCATTTGGTAGTTCTCCGAGACGGGCGTTCTCGAAGACCAAGACCACACTTCCAGGTAACTTTCTAGGACCAGACGTTCTCAAGAACCAACACCACCCCTACAGGTAGCTCTGTAAAAACGGGCATTCTTGGAGACTAACACCGCACAGGTAGTTTTCTAAGACCGGGCGGTCTCAGAAATCAACACCTAAGTCAACACCGACGCCTGCTAGCCCGACTTGGTGAAAAATGACCAAATCTGCCCTTGGGCCTCCAGGCACGTTTTGAAAAAGTTCAAAATCCCTCAAAACGATAATTCCATTCTTCTAAAATGTTGTCAAACCATCAGGCGTCCCCCACACGCCGTTTGGTCCAAATCCGGTCCTATTCTAGCCCATTCCGGTCAAAATGACAGTTTTGCCCCCGAGCGCCTCGGCACGGCACAAACCCCGCTGAACGATAAAGGACTCTCTCAAACCATCCCTGAACAGTCTCACACACTCAGCACAACATACCAAACCATTCCTGATCATTTCCAGCCAACTCTGGTCAGAATGACCGTTTTGCCCCCGGAAGCCCAAATATGCCCCGAAACAGCACCGACCTTGGGATTTCGAGTGGTGTTTTCACCACACGCCCTTGTTTAACCTAAGGAACACCCTACGACACTAAGCTCACACGACGCAATAAAAGTTCCTTAGAGCGTCTCGCAGACGCTCCGCCTAGATTGTCTTTTCCCCCAATTTTCTAGTCATAACGCACCGTCAACCGACTTGAGAAATGCATAAATCAGGGAATTCTCGAAAGCTTGTCTATAGATCTTTTCATCGATACGGTTCAATCGAATAGGTCGCTTCCCAAAGCCCTCCATTGTACGGTGCAAAAATTATAACTTTCAGCAACCCCTGGAGCGTCTCGCAGACGCTCCGCCAAGGTTGACTTTTTCTCCGATTCCCTAATCAAAATGCACTGTCAAACGACTTGAGAAATGCGTAAATTTGGGAATTCCAGAAAGTATTTCCAGAGTACTTTCCATCGATACGGTACGATCGAATAGATCGCTTCTCGAAGGTCTCGATCACATGAAACGAAAACAGCCACTTTCGAAGACCCACGGAGCGTATCATAGATGCTCCATGAAAGTGTCCTTTTTCGCACACTTCCTAAGACGATATCACTCACCTCCAAACATAATTCAAACTTTTCAAAAACGTGAAAGCTCATCGAAAGCACTAGGAGAACATCCCGAGTGCGATAGGTTCCCCCGGAACCTTCCCGATTGACTCAATTATCGAGGCAAAGTTTAGACGAACCTTCCCGGTGATGGAGCGTATGCTACATGCGCTCAAATTTTAATCAGATCGACCGACTTTCGATCAACGATCGAGATTTAACTAGTACACAGGGTGCCACGTGTTATTCTGGCAATGGAACAGTACCTGCGCATGTCCTACATGCGCAAGACCAAAATTTGGCCATGCGCATGTAGCACATGCGCAAGGTCTGTTGCAAATTGCCTATAAATAGAGGCCTCCCCCTTGCATATTCCAAGTCCGAAATTGAAATGAAACTCTGCTGAAATCACTCCAGAAACTCAAATCTCTACGTATATTCCTCCCCTCCAACACTTAGGCTAGATTCTACCCCTCCTAAGCCTATACACTCCACATACAATGCCTCATACACACTTACACACTCCACTCTAGCCTCTCAAGCCCTCTTGAAGTCACTCAAGCTCCAATCAAGACATCCATTGAAGACTACAAGAGTGTTTAAGGCAAAAGGTGGTATCCCTTTTACATTTATGCTCTCCCCCACTTTTCTCTTCTCCCTCCTAGCCTACTTAAGCTATTCTCTATTTTACTCCCCATCTTCAACCCCCCTTTCTTGCATGCTTAAGCCAAGAGAGCTTCTAGATCATGCCTAGAGAAAAGCAAGTGAGAGCCACCGTGTAGGGGGACCTCTCACTAGCCTACTTTAAGATGGTATGGCCTAAGAGCCCCTTGTTTATGTGGTAAAGCCTAAAAGCCTTGTATGTGAATCATGACCCCTTGCATATTATTACTTTGATCATGTCTTGTATGCTTGGCTTTATTTTATATTTATTGCCATATCCCACAACGCTTGCATTGCTCTTAATTTCATAACATTTCCAAATTCTACATATCCTTCAAAAATTGTTCCAAGAGTTGGTCCCTTGAAGTTTAGGATGAGACTTTAGGAGTCATGCCCTAGAAAATCCCTCTCAACCCCCTAATTCATACTTTTGCATCATTGCATTTCAACTCGCATAAAAGTTGCCTTCAAACTCTCTAATTTTCAAGGTTTCCATTCTCTCAAAGTTAGTGGTTAAAATGGCCCCACGAAACCCTCTCTTGAGTGGTCTCCCTTTATATTGGCCATAGGAGCCCTAAATTGTTAGAATGGTTCCATTTTCTCTTTATGATCACCTAAGAATGATGTTCAAGATCTTTGATTTCTATGGTTCCTATTCTCTCAAGTTTAGTGGTTGGAATGGCCCCATGGAACCCTCTCTTGAGTGGCCTCCCTTTTGTTGGCCATATGAACCCTCTCTTGATACAATGATTCCCTTGAAAAAATGGTTTTCAAAATCCTTCTCCAAAGATGAGTTCAAAAATGCATTCTCTCCATCCTTGCATAAAAAATGATTCTCCAAAAATTACCATCATTATGTTGAATTTTGACCCCTTATACTCTTGTCAATATATTGGTTATAATGGCCATAAGGAAACCTTCCTTGGAATGGTCTCCAATCACCAACCATACAAACCATACTCTTGGCTAGAGTCAAAATTTTCATGGAAATAATCTTTATAAAGATTGCCAACCAAAGTCCATTGCATATCATGTTTTGTTTTCAAAACTCTTTCCAAGAATGCATCAAAACAACTTTCAAGACCATTCTCCAACCTAACCCTAGGTTAACTTGACCCTTTTTACCACACCCTAGGTTAACTTGACCCTATTTACCACACCCTAGGTTAACTTAACCCTAGTTACCTAACCATAGGTTAACTTGACCCTAGTTACCAAACCCTAGGTTAACTTGACCCTAGTTACCTAACCATAGGTTAACTTGACCCTAGTTACCAAACCCTAGGTTAACTTGACCTTAGTTGCCTAACCCTAGGTTAACTTGACCCTAGTTATCAAACCCTAGGTTAACTTGACCCTAGTTGTCAAACCCTAGGTTAACTTGACCCTAGTTACCAAACCATAGGTTAACTTGACCCTAGTTACCTAACCCTAGGTTAACTTGACCCTAGTTGACCAACCCTAGGCTAACCCTATTTTGGTTAATACACTTCAATGTTCCAACTCTTGAACCCCTTTTTTCAAATGATCATTCAAACTTTCCAATTATCCTCCTAACCTATTCTTCCAAAACCTCCTCCCCCCATGATTTCAAAAACCCAACTCCATACACTCTTCTTAGATTCCCACACTCCATCTTCAAGACCTTTCCAAAGATGTTTTCAAAGAGTCACTAACCTAAGGTGTCCCTAACCCCCTCGTGGTCAGGGATTCCAAGGACAAGTGATAAATCAAGAACAATCTCTAAGGTTGTCCATATTAGGATTCCAAACTCTAAGCCATTTTCAAAAGCCACTTTCAAAAACCAATTTATCAAAACATTCTAAAGTCATGTCTCCTAGGATTTCAAAACAAGACTTCAAAAATACTTTCAAGTTCTCTTGAGTCATGCCAAAACAGTTTTCCACAACTCCCCTAAAAATGATCCAAAAACATTTTCAAAATACTCCACCATCCAGATTCAAGTCAAAACTTCCAAGACCTCAAAGTATCTTAAACTTCTCTAAAGACCTCAAAGTGTCTTAAACTTTTTCAAAGACCTCAAAGTGTCTTAAATTTTTTCAAAGACCTTAAAGTGTCTTAAACTCTTTCAAAGACCCAAAGTGTCTTCAAACCTTCCAAAGGCCCTAATGCACCTATTATCCATTGGGCTTTTGCCCGAACTACGAATGACCTGATTGTCGCCAAATGAGATACGTAGGCAACCTAAAATGGTGCGGTCATAACTTTTATTTCAACTCCAATCCCTTTTTTAAAAATTTCAATCAATTCAAAGTTTCTATTCCAAACTCTTTCAAAACCTCCGTTATTTTCAAACTTTTTTCAAAAACTTGCATTATGCATCATCCATCCATCCGACAAGTGATGACTAAACCTCATTTTTTTAAAGTGGATATAAAGTGGACCTGGTAACCAGTTATTCTAGTGAGTGAACCAAAGGTGATTAGACATGTAGGTACTGAATATCTTTCCTACACGTAACCAACCCCTAAACTTTAGATTTCTGTTTTCGAAAGATGAAAATGGAGTTATTTTCAAAAAGGGCTTAAATATTTCAAAAGGTCACCAAACAACCTATTTTTCTAAAAACCCTCTCTTGAGGGAGTTTTCAAAAACCTTTTGCAAAAACTCTAAGTTTAATCTTCGGATTAAAGCTTAGTTTTAGGTGCCCTAACTCACCTTTATCAAGTTAGGTGGCGACTCCTATTTTTCTAAAAAGCCCTTAGTCAAATCAATTCTTAAACCTAGTCGCACTTGTCCTTCTAGGGGGACGAGTTCTAATGACAGAGTTCCGTGCTTTAGGGTCACCGAGCCGAAAGGACCTTGGACACCCAAAAACCGGGGGGCGACAGAGGAGTAATGGTTATTTATGCCCAAACTTGCACAGAAACTCTAGAATTTCCCCCCTCGAACTCTTGTCATTATCAGAGATGGTAACAGCTGGAATGCAGAACCTACAAATAATTGATTTTCAAATGAAATCAATTATCTTCCCTTCGGTTATCCTTGCTAGTGGCTCGACTTCTACCCACTTGGTGAAATAGTCAATGGCCACCATCACAAACTTTGTCTAACCTTTACCTTGGGGAAGGGGTTCGAAAAGATCTATCCCCTATTGGGTGAAGGGTCAGGGGCCAGAGATGAGAGTAAGCGATTGCAATGGCTGTCTAGGGATGTCAATGAACTTTTGGCACTTGTCGCACTTCTTGGCAAAGTCCTTCCAGTCTTTGGCCATGGTTGGCCAAAAGTAACTAGTTTGGAAAGCCTTGTGTGCCAATGATCTGCCGCCCGAGTGATTCCCACATGTTCCCTCGTGGATTCCTTCTATGACATATTCTGTTTTGTAATTCAATGCAAATTTGAGAAAGGGTAGGGAAAAACCCCACTTGTAAAGTCTGCCATGGATCATGGTGGATCTGCTTGCTCTTAGTCAGATCTTTCTTACTTTGTCTTTGTTTCGTAATAATTCCCCTTCAACTAGGTATCTTATAATTAAGGCTGCCCAAGTGGCCGCCACCTTGACTTGGGACACCTCCAAAACTGGGGCGATGCTCAGGGCAAGAGTAGTTCTACCATGATTGCCTGGTCTCCTTCCTGATTTATGAATGTCAGTCGTCCTTTGGGACTCTCTTTACTCAAAGTGGGTGAAGGCTTTGGACAGTGCTTTTGCCTTTTCCAGGTATACCTGCATACTGTCTTTCCTGGTTTTGTACTCCCTATTGATCTGCTCCACGACTAATTGGGAGTCGTTATAGACCAGTACATGTTTGGCTTTGAAGTGGTGGGCTAGCTGGATTCTTACCAGTAATGCCTCATATTCAGCTTATTATTAGTTGCCTTGAAGGCAAACCAGAGGGCATATTCGAGCTTCTTGCCATTCGGTGTGGTTAGTACCACCCCCGCCCTACTCTCGTGGTGATTGGATAAGTCGTCAACGCTTAACACCCAGGTGGTGTTTGTAGGGGATTGGTTCTAAGTCGGAGCTTCCATGAGCTTCCATGCGGGTTCCTGTGGGTTAGTGAATACTACAAGGAAGTATGTCGTGGCTTGTTCGCAAATCATCATCCTGGGTCGGTATTACAAATTGAACTCTCCAAGCTCGACCGACCATTGTACCAGCCACCCTGAAGTATTTGGCTTCTGCAGCACCCTCCATAGTGGTTGATTTGTCAAGACCATGATCATGTGGGATTGAAAATATGGTTGGAGCCTTCGGGCTGATATCATAAGGGTGAAGGCCAGCTGTTCAATTTTGGCATAGCACTGCTCTGCTCCTCTCAGGGCCCTACTAGTATAATATATTGGCTTCTATATTCTATATTCCTCTTTGACCGGGCCGAGCTAACGGCTGTTGCTAAGACGACCAAATAAAGGTATAATTCTTCCCCTGTTACTGTCTAACTGAGCAGGGGCACTGAGCTTAGATATTCTTTTAGTTGGGCAAAGGCATGCCCAGATTCCTGTTGAGCACTGCCATTTGCCTCGCCAGTCACTGAACGTCCTTCACTGTTCTGGGGGGTTGCATGTCAAGGATAGCATGGACTTTCTCCAAGTTTGCCTCTATGCCCTTATTGGACACCATGTACCTAAGAATTTTTCAGAAGAGACTCCAAAAGCACACTTGGCAAGATTCAGCTTCATCTGGTGCGTCCACAATGCCGTGAATGTCTCCTCCAAGTCTGCCAAGTGTTGGCTGTTCTTCTTGCTTTTGATAGCATATCATCGACATATACCATGGTCTGTTATAAAGTTCATGCTCTCTCTGTCTTGCTCTGCCATCTTAATCTAGTCGTACCTTAAGAATGCATCCATGAAGCTTAGCATTTCGTGCCCTGTCGTTAAGTCTACCAACAAGTAGATTCTGGATATGGGGAAACTGTCTTTCAAGCAAGCTTTGTTAAGATCAGTAAAGTTGACACACATGCGCCACTTGCAACTAGACTTCTTCACTAGAACAATGTTGGAAAGCCAGTCAGGATAATGGGCCTCACGTATAAACCTTGCCTTCAGTAGCTTCACTACCTCTTCAGCGATAGCATAGTTTCTTTCTCGAGTGAAAACTCGTCTCTTTTACTGGACTGGTCAGTAGACCTTACTGATATTGAGATAATGGGACATTACCTTTAGGTTGATGCCTGGCATATCCGCATGGGTCTAAGCGAAGATGTCAGCTTTTTTTCATATGAAGCAAGTCAGGGTACCCCTTAGCTTGAGGGCGATTGCTAAGCCAATCTTTGTTATCTTCTAGGGCTGGCCTTCCATAATTTGTATTGCCACGCCCTGGTTTTCGACCAAGTTCTTTTGGCTCGGGTAAAAGCATAGATCTCTATCATTAGAACTCATCCTCCTAGAAAGACGTGCACGACTAGGTTTAAATATGAAATTGGTTTGTTTAAGGGCCTTTTAGAAAAAGTTTGGAGTCGCCACCTAACATAGTTACAGATGTGTTAGGTCACCAAAAATTAAGTGTAATCTGAATACTAGACTTAGGTTTTTTGAAAAGGTTTTGAAAATGTCCTTGAGAAAGTGTTACCAGCTGTCGCGCCTAGATTTTTCGCACTCGAGAAATACACACACAAGCGGGAAAAATATTGTACTCTCTCATTAGAACTCGTCCTCCTAAAAGAATAAGTGCAACTAGGTTTGAATTGAAAATTGATTTGAATAAAAGGCTTTTAGAAAACATTTGGAGTTGCCACCTAACTTGATTAAGGTGAGTTAGGTCACCTAAAAACTAAGCACAATCTAAGGATCACACTTAGGGTTTTTGAAAACGATTTTGAAAATATCTCCTCAAGAGAGGGTTTCTAAGAAAACAGGTTGTTTGGCAACCTTTGAAAAATAATTAATCCCTTTTTAGAAAAATGAACTCCATTTTGGTCTTTCGAAAACAGTGTTCTAGGTTTGAAGGTTGGTTACATGTAGGGAAGGCGCACTAAGTCATCACCCTATCCCGCCCTTGCGGTACCTACATGTCTAATTACTCTAAATTCACCTATGAGAGTCTTCAACTAACAAATGTCCAATCCTATTTACTTTAGAAAAGAATTTTTAAAAGAATGATGCATGATATGTAAATGTAAGAAAAAAAGAGTTGGAAAATAGATTTGGAAAAGAAGAATTGAAGTTTGAAATTGGAAAGAAATTTTAGAAATTGAAATTGAGGATTGAAAATGGATTTTTAGAATTGGAAGTTGGAAAGAGATTATAGAATTGGAGATTTGAAAGAAGTTGTGGAATTGAAAATTGAAAAAAGGTTATGACTGCACCCATGAGGATTGCCTACGTATCCTTTTTGAGGAATCATGTCAGTTGTAGTTCAGACAAGAGTCCGATAGAAAATAGAAGATTTGATATGAAACAAGAAGTTGAATTGGAATTTGAATTTGATTTGAATTTAGAATAGAGGATTGAAAATTGGAATTGAAGGATTAGAAAATTGATTTGGAAAGATAGAAATTGGAAGAGGGATTTGGAGTTGTTTTGGAAAGATTGAGATTTAGGAAACCTAGACCTAGGAAGATAGGATTTAGGAACGACTCGAGGTTTAGGAAAGATTTGACTTGAATGTTGGACTGGGAAGATTGGAGAATGATTGAATTTAGGAAAGATTCAAATTAGAAAAGGTTCGAATTAGGAAAGTTTTGTTTTAGGAAAGTTCCATTTTAGGAAAGTTTCATTTTAGGAAAGTGTTAGATTAAGAAAGGTTTAATTTTAAGAAAGTTTTGCATTTGGAAAGTTTTGATTTAGAAAAGTTTTGAAATAAGAAAGGTTTAGAATTTAGAAAGTGTTTGAATTTTAGAAATTCTTTAAGTTAGGAAAGGTTTGAGTTTAAGAAAGATTTGAAAACTTAGATTTGGAAAGTTAAGATTTGGAAAGGGATGGAACTAGGAAATGGTTGAATTAGAAAAGATTTGGAAGCTTAAAGTTTAAGGAAAGATTTAAAGTTTAGGTTTAGGAAACTTAAGGTTTAGGAAAGTACGAGATTAGGAAAGATTCTAATTAGGAAAGATTTGGAGTTGGAAGGATTGAGATTCCTATTTCCTAAAACAAGGGATTAGATTTTGTTTCTAAAAAGAGAGGGTTTGATTTTGTTTTCAAAAACGGAGGATTGTATCTAATTTCCTAAAAGGGAGATTGGATTTGGTTTCCCAAAGAGGAGATTGGATTTGACATGGATTTGGAAGGGGAAGTTTTAGAAACCCTAGATTTGGAAAACTATAGTTTTGATATAGAAAATAGGTTTTGGAAACTTATGGTTTAGATGGAAAAAAGAAGATTTTAGAAACCTAGGTTTTAAAGCAAGATTGAAAACCATATTTTTAAGAAAGGAAATTAGGATTTCCTAATTGTGGGTTCTAGGGTTTAACTTGGACTCCAAGAAAAGAGATTTTTAAAGAGTTAGTTTTTGGAAAGAGAGATTTTTTAAAGGAAATCCTAGAGAAGAGTTTTTAGAAAGGGAACTTGAGAGGAGTTTTAGAAAGAAGACTTTGGAAGAAGCTTCTAGGAAAGAGTTTTTAGGAAAGAGATTTAGCGAAAGAGATTTAGGGAGAGAGCTTTCTAAGAAGGAAACTTAGGGAGTTTTTTTAGGAAAGGAATTTCAAGGAGAGTGTTTTTGGAAAGTAAAACTTTGAGAGAGTTTTTTGAAAGAGATTGAAAAGGAGTTTTTGAAAAATAGGTTTTTGGAGGGAGCTTTTGAAAACTATTTTCGAAAGGAATTTAAAGAGAGTTTATGGAAAGCATGTTGGAAAAGAGATTTTTAGGAGGAGATTTTTTTTAGAAGAGATTTTTTAGAAAGTATATAAAATATCTCACTTTCCTAAAGCAATTCTAACCATAAGAAGGTTAGAACCACTTTAAGATAGTGGTTTTGAAAATAACGTTTTGAAAATATGGACCGTATTGGTCACTTTAAATGTAACACTTTCCTAAAATAACCCTAACCATGAAAGGCTAGAATCAACTTAGGATTGTAATTTTGAGAACAAGTTTTGAAAAAGAAGATTTTGATGTAAGCTTTTGAAAACGAATTTTGGAAGATTGTAAGATCATGATATGCACAATGCAAATTGGGATCGTGAACATACAAGGTTAAAGGCTTCACCACATAATCAAGGGGGCCGAACCCACGTGGTCTCCGGTTAGACTAAAAGAAAGCCCTCGACACGGTGCCTTCCAATAGCCTAATCCTACACATGGACCGGAAAGTCCCTTGTTTCAAGCATGCAAGAAAGGGGGAGAAGAAGATGGGGGATTAAAATAGAAGAAAACCCAAGTGGGTTTAGAGAGAGAAGAGAGAGGGGGAAGATGCGTAAACTTAAATAAGAAGCCTACCTTATATCTTCTTTATTTTGCTTAGCTTTGCGAGTTTTGCTTTGCTTGCCTTGCTTCGGTCTTCACTTCAGTCTTTAAGAGTTCGTCTTCGATCTTCAAAGCTTCGTAGTTGCAGCAATCCAAGTCTTCAATGGAGGGTTTGAGGCTAATGTATGAGTATATAAGAGTGTATGAGTGTATAGGAGGCTAGAGTTTGTGTATGGAGGCTAGGGTTTGGGAAAACCTAAGGAGACTAGGGTTTAGAGAGGCAACGAGCTCTGTATATCCAAAAGTAGGGTTTTTAAACTGAGTTTGCGGACCTCTTTCACACTGTAGGAGGCTCTGTATTTATAGAGGGAAGAATGACTTGGCGCCTGTTGCAGTGGTGCCAGGCCAAAAATCCTTCTGGCGCCACTACTAGTGGCGTCAGCTAGTTAGGAAAGTTTTAAGGTCGGCAAGCAACGTATCTTGAAAAGATTTGGGCACCTGTACTAGTGACTACCATGCAATTTTTAGTCTGGCTTCACTAGGAGTGACTCCGGAAGGTCCAGGAAGGATTTAAGGGATCGGGAATGGCCCAAAAGGCCGAAAAAGGGCAGGAACCCTTCGAATAGGGTCCCAGAGGTATTAGACTTTGAAAAAGGATGATAAAATTTGTCGGAAGGGTTAACCGAGCCATTAAGGGCAAAACGGTCAATTGAATCGGAAAACTACCGGGATGGACTTAGAATATCCCGGAAGAAGACTCGAGGCTTGAAAAAATTATTTAGAATGTCCTAGGGGGTTACCGGTTTGATACCCAGAGCCGGTGTGATCGGAAAAGGCGACCGACCCACCAAGGGTAAAATGGTCATTTTACACCAGGTTTGCTGGAATTGACTCGGAATGATCCGAAAAGATAATGGAAGGTCAAGACTACTATAAAAAGCATTCTCGAGAGGTTACTGGTTTGATACCCAGAGCCGGTGTGGTCCCTGGAGCGTTTCGATGCCTAGGGGCAAAATGGTCATTTTGACCGAAAAGTCTTGGAATTGACCCGAAACTGACTAGAAGGCACCTAATCATACCGGATTGACTTTAAGACAATCTTGGAAAGGTGGACTTACCGTTCTGAGGACTTTGGTATTTTCTCGAGAAACGTGCCGAAAAGTGACCCTAGGGGCAATTTGGTCATTTTTCACCGAAGTGGGCTAGCAGGCACTGGTGTTCACCTGGGTAGTGAGTGTTTCCGCCACTCTGACGACGGTCCTGTGATACAGGGGTTTGTTGGCAATTCTCTATACCGACCTGCTTGCGAGTATTTTCGCTACTCTGATGGTTGTGATGTTTGCGAGTACTTCTGCTACTCTGACAGTTTGCGATCATTCCCGAGACTGCCTGATCTCGGGAAGTTGCTAAAGGGACTTAGCACCTGAGAAGTCAACTTTCTCTAAAGGCGTGCCGAAATGGACCTTTCTGTATTGGCGGGCTAGCACACGCCAAAGCTGGACCGTTCTACCATCTAGGGGACTTGGGGTCTCGTCCCGGTCAACAAGTTTGAAGGGACTTACCGTTCCGAAGAGACTTTCTTCAAAAAACATGTTGGACAGGATAAACTGACCGTCTCGAGGAATAAACTTTCTCGAGAGAGGGATTGGAATTGGAATTGGAATTGGAATTGGAAAAAGAATTGGAAAGGGGACTTACCGTCTTTGAAAAGACGTGCCTAATTTGGAATTGGATCGAACAATGACCCTAAGAGCATTTTGGTCATTTCGCCTCTATTTGGGCCTGGTGGGCTCGCGAAGTGATGGATAGACGGGATTAGACTTGGAAAGTTGGTTTGACTCAAAATATGTCCACATTGACTTAAATACAAGTCTGGACGGACTATAGACTGCTGAGCAGTCAAAAATGGGGTGTTTACAGAAAAAGGGGTTTTTAGCAACCTTTTGAAAATGTTTGTAAAGCCTTTTTGAAAAAATGACTCCGATTTTGGTCTTCGAAATACAGATTTATGGTTCTGGGGTTGGTTATGTGTAGGAAAGATATCCTAAGATCATCACCCTACCCCACTCTTTCGGTACCTACATATCTAATCACCCTTAATTCACTCACTTAAATAACCGGTTACCATTATTCACTTAATATCCATTTTAGAATTTTGAAAGTAGGGTTTGGTCATCACTTTTTGGGTTGAATGATGCACGATGCAAGGTTTAAGGAAAATGTTTGAAAACATAGGAGTTTTGAACGAATTTTAAATAGGGATCTTGATTTGATATAGAGTTTTGAAAAGAAAAAAAGGGACTTGATTTGAAATAAAAGTTATGATCGCACCATTTTAGGTTGTCTATGTATCTCATTTGGTGAAAATCAAGTCATTTATAGTTCGGGCAAGAGCCCGATGGAAACATTAGGACTTTTGGAATGTTTTTGAAGACATATTAAGGTCTTTGGAGAGATGTGAAGACGCTTTGAGGTCCTTAGAAAAAAAGAACTTGAGAGTTTTGAAATCAGCTATTGGAGTGCTTTTGGAGTAAAACTTAAAGGTTTTTGATAGTGCACTTGAGATGGGACTTTGAAGTGTTTCGAAATGCTTTTGAACATAATTCAAGAGAGTTTTGAAAGTTTTGAAAACTTAGTTATGGACTTGAAATTAGATTTGGACTCACAAGAGCTCTAATGAATTTGTCTTGAAAGGATTTTTTAAAATAGTTTTCATATACCTTATGAAAGACATGTTGAATATTTCATCACCTTTGAGAGGTTAGTGATTGAAGAACTAAACTCCTTTGGGGTTTTAAGTTTTGAAGACATGTTTGAAAAAGAGGCTAGAGAATTCCCTTTGGTTTTTGAAACTTTAAGGTTATAGAACCCTACTTGAAGATCTCACTTACGCTTGACCAATCCTAACCATGGAAAGATTAGGGTTGTTTTAAGAATGTGATATTTGAAAATCATTCTTGAAAAGGGTTTTTGAAAATACTTGAGATTTTGGAACCCTAACATGGACAAGCTCAAGGGTTGTATTTAATGTATCACCTTCCATTGGAATCCTTAACCATAAAAAGGTTAGGGATACTTCAGGGTTGTGAGTTTTTGGAAATATTTTTTAAAATAGTTTTTGAAAAATGTTAAGTGTTTAGCCACCTTAGTTAAGATAAGTTTAGGAAAACTTCTTGGAGACATTTTTGATGATAGAGTGTAGGGATATTTGAAAAGGTTTTAGAGTTGATTTTTGAAATAATATTTTATAAAAATGGTTTTTAAGTTGAAAGATTATTTGAAAAGGGGTCTTTGAATTGGAACCTTGAAGCTTACTAACCTAGATTAGCCTAACCTAAGGTTAACTATCTCAGGTTAGGTTAACCCAGGGTTAAGGTGGACTAGGGTTAACTAACTAGGTTAGGTTAACCTAGGGTTTGGATGACCTTGGGTTAACTAACTAAGATTAGATTAACTTAGGGTTTGGATGACCTAGGGTCAACTAACTAAGGTTAGGTTAATCTAGGATTTGGTTGTCCTAGGGTCAAGCTAACCTAGGGTGGATTGAACTAGGGTTAGGTTAGCTTATGGTTGGAAAGAGGTTTTAGAAAAGTGGTTTTATGCATTTTTTTTAAAAAAAATTTTGAAAAATAAATCATGTTACGCAAAAGACTTTGGTAGACAACCATTTTGAAGATCATTTCTATGAAAATTGGCTCTAGTTAAGTATATGGTTTATATGGTTAATGTTTGAAAACCATTCCAAATAAGGTTTCCTTAGGACTATTATAACCTTTTATCTTGAAAAGAGTGGAGACTTTGAAAATCACCATAATAAGGATAACTTTTGGAAAACAAAGCTGGAGAATAAACTTTTGAAAACCATATTTAAGAAGAAAGTTTTGAAATCTATTTTTAAAAGAGGGAACCATTCTAAAAAGTTAGGGTTCCTATGACCAATGATAAGAGAGACCACTCAAGAGAGGGTTCCATGGGGCAATTTCAACCACTATACTTGTAAGAATAGAAACCTTAGAAATCGATAAGTTTGAAGATCATTTTTATGCAAGTTGAAATGCAAGGATGCAAAGATGTGACTTAAGGGTTAATGGAGAGCTTTTCTAAGGCATGATTACTTAGGGTCTCATCCTAAACTTCAAGGGACTAACTCTTAGAACCACTTTTAAGAGAACATTTGAATAAAGAGCTTGAAAATAACATAGAAATGGGGATAGTGCAAGTTTTGAAAAACATGGTTGTAAACATGAAAATAAAGCCAAGCATACAAAACATGAACAAGATAGTCATATGCAAACAGGGTCATGAAACCATACAAGGCTAGAGGCTACACTACATAATCAAGATGCTTAAAGGCCATATCATCTTAAAGTAGGCTAGTGAGAGATCCCCCTACACGGTGGCTCTCACTAGCTTTCCTCTCGGCATGAATTAGGAGCTTTCTTGTCTCAAGCATGCAAGAATGTGGGGTAGAAAATGGGGATTAAAATAGAGAATAGCCTAAGTAGGCTAAGAGGGAGAAGAGAGAAATGGGGAAAGACAAAAATATAAAAGGAAACACCACCTTTTACCTTCAAACACTCTCAAACTTCATTAAATGCTTGGACTTGATCTTGGACGGATTTGGAAGGGGCTAGAATAAGGTCTCCTATGGCATAGAGGGCCTTATAGGTGAGGTGTATGGATTAGAGTAAGATCGAATACAAACTAAGTGTTTGGAGGGAGAGATATATGGAGGGTTTCAAATTTTTGGAGCTGTTTGTGCAGAGTTTCTTTACAATTTTCGATTATGGAATATGCAAAGGGAGAGGCTTGTATTTATAAGCAACTCTGGAGAGACCTAACACATGTAGTATATGCACCTAGGCAAAATTTTCCCTGGCGTATGTACTACATGCGTTCCATTGGCAAAATGCCACGTGGCACCCATTGTACTGGCTAAATTTTAATGGCTAAGTAAAGTTTGATCGAATCTGATCAAAATCTGGGTGCATGTAGCATATCCTCCGTCGCTGAGAGTGTTCGTTTAAACTTTGCCTCGATAATTATGCCAACCGGAAAGGTTTTGAAGAAATCGGTTACATCCATATTGTTCTTCTAGGGTTTCTTGTGAACTTCTGAGTTTTCGAAAAACCTGAACGGTGTTCGAAAGTGTGAGATATCGTCTCGGGAAGTGTGCATGAAATTATATTTTTGTGGAGCGTCTGTGATACACTTCATGGGGGTTTAAAGTAGCTGTTTGTGCATCGCAAGATCGAGGCCTTCGGGAAGCGATCTCTTTAATCAAACCATACCAATGAAAAGTACTCCAAAAATACTTTTGAAAATTCCCTAGTTTATGCATTTCTCAAGTATTTTGACGGTATGTTATAACCAGGAAATCGAGAGAAAAGGCAATCTTAGCGGAGCGTGTGCGAGTGCTCCAAGGGTTACTAAAAGTAGCAGTTTTTGAGCCATGCGATGAGGAACTTCGGGAAGCAATCTCTCTAATCGAGTCGTATCGATAGAATGACCTATGAACGAGCTTTCAGGAGTTTCCTAGTTTATGCATTTCTCAAACTGTGCATTATAACTAAGGAATCAAGAGAAAAGACAATTTTGGTGGAGTGTCTCGTAGGGCTTTCGTTGAGTCAGGAGTGTTTAGTGTCGTAAGGTCCACCTTAGATTAAACAGGGGTGTATGACAAGACCCGCCATTCACTATTCTAGGACTGTTACAGTTTCGGGGCGCATTTGGGTTGGCCAGGGGCAAAATGGTTATTTTGACCGAAGTTAGCCAGAATGGGACCGGAGTTGGACAGAATGGGTAGTTGAGTACGCCTAACTATTTAGGATCACTTTGGAAAGGTGGACTTATCATCTTGAGGGATTTTGAACTTTCTCAAGACGTGCCTGGAGGCCCAATGGGCAGGTTTAGTCATTTTTCACCAAGTCGGGCTAGCAGGCGCTGGTGTTGACCTGGGTGTTGGTTCCCTAGATTGCCCGGTCTAGGAAAAATACCTGTGTGGTGTTGGTCCTTGAGACTGCCCGGTCTCAGAGAGCTACCTGTAGGGTGGTGTTGGTATCTGAGAACGCCTGGTCTCAAAAAGCTACCTGTGAGGGTAGTATTGGTCTCTGAGAACGCCTAGTCTCGGAGAACTACCAAATGATGAACATTCTACATTGGCGGGCTAGCAGACACCAGAAGTGAACCATTTGGAATTTGATAAGGCGTTGGTCCCCCGAGATCACCCGATATCGGGAAGCTACCTGGATGGCATTAGTTCCCAATACCACCCGGTCTTGGAAAACTGCCTGGAATGCCTAGGGGCATGATGAGCTTTACAGCTTCAATTAGACCTTGTGGGTCCGGGAAGTGACTAATTGACTGGATTAGAGTTCGAAGGACCCATCTTGGGCTCATATGTATTATGGTGTTTGAAAACCGGATCTAGTCGGGCCGGAGACTGCCGAGCGGGCAAAAATGGTGTGCTTACATGTACCTCACCCAGGTCCTCAAATGGCTCTCCTTGTACAAGTTCCTCCTCAACTAGTTCCCTTTGAGGGAAGGCATATAGCATTCCCTCGCAATAGTTTAGTCTCCACAAAGCTCCCTTACACCACTATTTGTCTAGAATTTCATCACGAGATGATAAGTGGACACGACTGTCAGGAGCTGGTTAAGGGACGTTCATCCTAGGATGGCATTGCAGGCGGAGGGATAGTCGACGACCAGGAAGTTTACCATCTTGGTGGTTTGCTAGATGGTGGTGCCTATGGTTACTAAAAGGTCGATGGAGCCAAGAGGTACCACTTAATCCCTTTTGAACTCCACAAGGGGCGAGAGTATTTCCTGAAGTTTCTCCTTGTCGATTTCCATTTGATTTAAGGCCTGGGTGAATAATATGTTTGTCGAGCTGCCACTGTCCATCAAAACCCTCCTGGTTGTATAGTTCGCCACTACTATGGTTACCACTAAAGGGTCATCGTGGGGTTGGTGGAGGCTTGTCGCGTCCTTGTCCTTGAAGGAAATTGCAGTTGTTATCTTTCGTGGCGCCTTACCCAGCTTTCTGTCACCAGGACTTCCCCCAGTCCTAGGTTTTGGATCTTCTTGCATGGCTTTTTCTACATATGTTGGACCCTCCGCCTCCAGCCGGGCCACCCGCGATGACTCCGATCTCTCCGATTGGTTGTTGGTTCAGTTATGTTCTCTGCGAGCTTGGGAGCTGGGCGGATGCTGTTGTTGTTGGTTCATGCGGGGTCTGCCTACCAAAAATTAGCCCAAGTCCAATCTTTTGTGTCATGGTTGTGATCACTATAGAAGTGGCAGTACTTGGACTGGTCCGTCTAACCTGGGCGGACCTCAATTTGCCAAGCCATCGGAGTGCTAGGTTGAAGCAGACTTAGAACAATACTTGTTGCACGAGTGCATTGAGACAGGTATAATTGTCAAAACTCCTCTTGGAGACCTCATCCTTGGATGGGGGTTGACCCATAGCTTAGGACACTTTGGTGTTTCGATTGTCGATGTTGGCCTCTGCCCCCCTCTTCTTCTTGCCTGAGCGGTCCTCTACCCCCTTCACCTAGTCAAACCTGGCATTAAGGGCACCTTTTGTGTTTATGTGCTTTTTAGCGTAGAGCATCAGCTCTGCCATATTCTCAGGCGGCTCCTTAGAGAGAAAGAAGAGGAACTTGTGGGACTATAACCCGCTGATGAATGCCATGATGGCTACTTTGTCATCAAGGTCGTCCATTTGTAGCGTTTCCTTGTTGAATCTAGCCACAGTCTCGAAGAGACTCCTCCTTTTGCTGCTTCACGTTAAGCAAGCATGTCACGAGTCAACTCTATCTCTGGTCACTGTTGAAGTGGCCCACAAACAACTTATTTAACTGAATGAATAAAGCTATCGAGCCTGGCTTGAGTTGGTTGAACCAGATCTGGGCTGACCCCTTAAGGGTGGTGGCACATTGTCGCACCTCGATTTTTGGGTGTCCAAGGTCCTTTTGGCTTGGAGACAAAAAGTAGGGAACTCTGTCACTAGAACTCATCCTCTTAGAAGGACAAGTGTGACTAAGTTTGAAAATTGATTTGACTAAGGGCTTTTCAGAAAAATAGAAGTCGCCACCTAACTTGATTAAGGTAAGTTAGGGTACCTAAAACTAAGTGTTAATCTGAAGACTAAACTTAGGGTTTTTGGAAAGGTTTTGAAAACTTCTTCAAGAGAGGGTTTTTAAGAAAATGGGTCGTTTGGCAACCTTTGAAAAGATTTGAGCCCTTTTTGGAAAATAACTCCATTTTGGTCATTTGAAAAACAAAAATCTATGGCTCGGGGGTTGGTTACGTGTAGAGAAGATATCCTAAGATCATCACCCTACCCCGCCCTTTCGGTACCTACATGTCTAATCACTCTTTGTTCACTCACTAAAATAACCGGTTACCATTGTCCACTTAATATCCACTTTAGAATTTTGAAAACAAGGTTTAGTCATCACTTTTCGGATGGATGATGCATGATGCAAGTTTTTAGAAGAAGTTTGAAAATAATGGGGGTTTTGAAAGAGTTTGGAATAGAAACTTTGAATTGATTAGGATTTTTGAAAAGGGGATTGTAGTTGGAATAAAAGTTATGACCGCACCATTTTAGGTTGCCTACGTATCTCATTTGACAAGAATCAAGTCAATCGTAGTTTGGGCGAGAGCCCGATGGAAAATAGGCGCACTAGGGCCTTTAGAAGGTTTGAAGATACTTTGGGCTCTTTGGAAAAGTTTGAGACACTTTTAGGTCTTTGGAAAGGTTTAAGACACTTTGAGGTCTTTAGAAATGTTTAAGACACTTCGAGGTCTTTGGAAGTTGAAAACTCTTTGAGATCTTTGGAAAAATTTAAGATACTTTGAGGTCTTTGGAAGTTGAAGACTCTTTGTGGTCTTGGAAGTTTTGACTTGAAATTGGATGGTGGCATGTTTTGAAAATATTTTTGGATCAACTTAAGAGAGTTTTAGAAAAATGCTTTGAAATTACTCAAGAGAACTTGAAAGTGTTTTT
The DNA here is from genome assembly GCA_033060915.1 of Euryodendron excelsum. Lineage (NCBI taxonomy): Eukaryota > Viridiplantae > Streptophyta > Magnoliopsida > Ericales > Pentaphylacaceae > Euryodendron > Euryodendron excelsum. The sequence goes on along the minus strand of CM065385.1, from coordinate 26,467,565 downwards.
GAAGTCTGGTTTTGAAAACCTTAGAGGTATGATTTTGGAATGTTTTGATGAATTAGTTTTGAAAGTGGTTTTTGAAAATGGCTAAAGGTTTGGAATCCTAATATGGACAACCTTAGAGGTTGTTCTTGATTTATCACTTGTCCTTAGAATCCTTAACCATGAGAGGGCTAGGGATACCTTAGGTTTGTGACGTTTTGAAAACATTTTTGAAAACACCTTGAAGCTGAGTTGGTTTTTTAAAATCAAGAGAGTAGGAGGTTTTGAAAAAAATAGATTATGGGAATAGTTTAAAATTGAGTGATCACTTAGAAAAGGGTTCAAGAGTTGAAACCTAGAAGTACACTAACCTAGGTTGGGTTGGCCTAGGGTTAGGAGTGACCTAAGGTTAATTAACTTGGGTTAGGTTAACCTAGGGTTAAGATGACCTATGGTTAACTAACTAAGGTTGGGTTAACCTAAAGTTAAAATGACCTAGGATTAACTAACTAAGGTAGGGTTAACCTAAGGTTAGGATGACATAGGGTTAGGTTACCCTAAGGTGAGTGAACTAGGGTCAAGTTAACTTAGGGTTGGACAACTAGGGCCAAGTTAACCTAGGGTTAGACAACTAGGGTCAAGTTAACCTAGGGTTGGATAACTAGGGTCAAGTTAATCTAGGGTTGGACAACTAGGGTCAAATTAACCTAGGGTTGGATTTGAAAATGGTTTTGAAAGTTGGTTTAATGCACTTTTAGAAAGAGCTTTGAAAAACAAAACATGTTATGCAATAGACTTTGGTGGACAACCCTTTTGAAGATCATTTCCATGAAAATTTTGACTCCAGCCAAGAGTATGGTTTATATGGTAGGTGTTTGAAGACCATTCCAAGGAAGGTTTCCTCATGGCCATTATAACCATAGCCTTGACAAGAGTGTAAGGGGTTCAAAAATCAACATGGTGATGAAAACTTTTTAATGTACCATTTTTAATACAAAGATGGAGAGAATGCATTTTTGAAAATCATCTTTGGAGAGAGTTTTGAAAGCCATTTTTGTAGGAGGCCATTCCATCAAGAGAGGGTTCTTATGGCCAAATAAAAGAAAAGCCACTCAAGAGAGGATTCCATAGGGCCATTCCAACCACTACACTTAAAAGAATGAAAATCTTAGAAATTAGAGAATTGGAAAGCAACCCTTATGCAAGTTAAAATGTCATGATGCCAAGGTGAGAGTTAGGGGGTTAGTAAGGGATTTTCTAAGGCATGATTTCTAAAGTCTCATCCTAAGCTTCAAGGAGCCAACTCTTGAAATAATTTTTGAAAGAAATGTAAGGCTTGGAAATGACATGGAGTTTAAGAGTACTGTAAGCATTATAAAACATGACAATAAGTATAAAATGAGGTTAAGCATACAAGACATGATCAAAATAGTAATATGCAAGGGGTCATGATCATATACAAGGCTTTTAGGCTACACCACATAAACAAGGGCTCCTAGGCCATACCATCTCAAAGTAGGCTAGTGAGAGGTCCCCCTACATAGTGGCTCTCACTTGCTTTCCTCTAGGCATGATCTAAGAGCCCTCTTGCCTCAAGCATGCAAGAATAGGGGGTTGTAGATAAGGATTAAAATAGAGAATAACCTAAGTAAGCTAGGAGGGAGAAGAGAAGAGTGGGGGAAGACACAAATGTAAAAGGGATACCACCTTTTGCTTTCAACACACTTGTAGTCTTCAATGGATGTCTTGATTGGAGCTTGAATGACTTCAAGAGGGCATAAGGGGTTGGAATGGAGTGTGTAATGGTGTATAAGGCCTTGTAGGTGAAGTTTATAGGCTTGAAGGAGGTGGAATCTAGCCTAAGTGTTGGAGGGGTGGAATATATGTAAGAATTCAAGATTCTGGAGCAGTTTCAGCAGAGCTTTGCATCAATTTTCAAAGCTGGAATATGCAAAGGGGTGGTCTGGTATTTATAGGCAATTTGGAACAAGCCTAGCACATGTAGGACATGCGCAGGTACTGTTCCATTGCCAGAATGACACGTGGCACCCTATGTACTAGTTAAATCTCGACTGTTGATCGAAATTTGGTCGATCTGATCAAAATTTGAGCGCATGTAGCATACGATCCATTACTAGGAAGGTTCGTCCAAACTTTACCTCTATAATTGAGCCAACTGGGAAGGTTTCGGGGGAATCGGTTGCACCCACGGTGTTCTCCTAGGGTTTCTCGTGAACTTTCATGTTTTCAGAAAGTTTGAATTATGTTTGGAAATGTAGGATATCATCTCAGGAAGTGTGCATAAAAGAGAATTTTTGGGGATCGAGGGTATGATACGCTCCGAGGGTGTTCAAAAGTGGCTGTCTTCGTGTTGTGTGATCGAGGCCTTCGGGAAGCGATCCTATCAATCAGACCGTACCGATGGAAAGTACTCTGAAAATACTTTTAGGAATTCCCAGATTTACACATTTCTCAAGTCGTTTAACGGTGCGTTTTGATCAGGAAATTGGGAAAAAAGTCAACCTTGGTAAAGCGTCTGCGAGACGCTCCAGGGGTTGTCGAAAGTAGCAGTGTTTGAACCATACGATGAAGGGCTTCGGGAGGTGATCTATCCGATCGAGCCGTATCGATGGAAAGATCTATGAACGAGCTTTCGAGAATTCCCTAATTTACACATTTCTCAAGTCAGTTGACGGTGCATTACAACCAGGGAATCAGAAGAAAAGACAATTTAGACGGAGCATCTGCGAGACGCTCCAGAGAAATTTTATCGAGTCATGAGCATTTAATGTCGTAGGGTTCTCCTCGGGTTAAACAAGGGTGTATGGTGAAACCCTTTGCTCGAAATCCTAGGATTGGTGCTGTTTCGGGGCATGTTTGGATTGCTAGAGGCAAAATAGTCATTTTGGCCAAGAGTGGCTGGAAATGGTTAGGAATGGTTTGGTGCGTTGTGTCAAACGTACCGGGTCATTCAGGGATGGTTTTGGGAGAGTCTTTTACCGTTCGGCAGGGTTTGTGCCATGTTGAGGTGTTTAGGGGCAAAACGGTCATTTTGACCGGAGTGAGCCGGAATAGGACCGGATTTGGACCACATGGCGTGCGGGGGATGCCTAATGGTTTAACAACATTTTGGAAGGATGGACTTATCGTTTTGAGGGATTTTGAATTTTCTTAAAACGTGCCTGGATGCCCAAGAACCGGTCAGGTCATTTTTCACCGAGTCGGGCTAGCAGGCACCGGTGTTGACCTAGGTGTTGGTTCCTGAGACTGCCTGGTCTAGGAAACCTGTGTGGTGTTGGTCTCTAAGAACGTCCGGTCTTAGAGAGCTACCTGTAGGGGTGGTGTTGGTTCCTGAGAATGCTTGGTCCTAGAAAGCTACCTAGAAGGGTGGTGTTGGTCTCTGAGAACGCTTGGTCTTGGAGAACTACCAAATGATGGACATTCTACATTGGTGGGCTAGCGGGCGCCAAAAGTGAACCGTCTGGAATTTGATGAGATGTTGGTCTCCGAGATCGACCGATCCCGGGAAGCTACATGGATGGTGTTGGTTTCCAGGACCGCCTAGTTCGGAAAGCTACTTAGAATAATGGTGCTTATGGCTCCAACAGGTCCTTGTGGGCCTGAGAAGCGACCGATTGGTTGGATTGGAGATTGAATGGCTCGTCTTAAGCTTGCATGTGCTAAGGTGTTTGAAAACTGGATCCGGTCGAGCCGGAGAGTGCCGAGCGGGCAAAAATGGAGTGCTTACACACACAATCTCATCTGGCACTGCTTGAAGGTGCATTTAAGCCTTGTAGATCTCCAGGTGATCTAATAGGTCTTTGTCCCCGTCGAATATCTCGAGAGTGGGCATCTTGAACTTCGAGGGTAGGGCCCGTTCCATCACCCCTTGGGAGAAAGGTAGGTCGCTCCTGTTGACTAGGTCCTCAACTATTGTCAAGCTTTTTTCTCTGACGGCCTCCATGACCCCAGCTAGTTGGCCCCACATAGTTCTGAGTTGGTCATCCAACAAGTTAGGGGCATCAATCATGTCTCCGACTCCTTGTGTTACCGTGACGGTTTGCCTGTTTGGAGAGCGCCGACGTCAGTCATCTGTATGACTTTGGACCTCGTCGGCGAGATCTGATCGTTGGGTGTTGTCTTCTTCGTCGTGACTCCCGTTGTCGTGGTCAATGGAAGGGGTGGGTGGCGCTGACAAGATCCACTGAATCAACTCTTGGTTCTGTTGTATTAGCTGTTGTAACCCCGTCGCTAGGGTGGCAACCTGTTACTTTAAGGCCACAATCCTATTGGCAGCACAAACCTTTCCTTGGGTAGCAGTGCCCCCTAACTTGCGTTCTGAGCCATTGATTGAGTATCGACTATGAAAATAGAAATGAAAGTCAAACAGTTCCCACAGACCGCGCCAACGGATGATACAGTAAACTCGATAGCCTTCCTCGGATCAAGCTCAGAGCATGCAAGGGAGCCAAAGGCCAATATATCGTATCACACACCAGTGGGGTGCAGGTCCAATACTCCCCGATGCTTAAGATAGCATAGTTAGGAGATTGACAATGGAATGTAGACTAGTGGAAGAATGACGTACATTTCCATAGAGTCACGTCCCTCCTTTATAGTAGGCTTGTTCCACGATCTTAGCTTAATTAGTTGCCCCCATTCGTGGGGAGAAATTTGAACTAATTATGATTTCTTGAATCGTGACGGGCCGTTTGTGGATAATGATTCATTGACAGGATCATGGATGGGATCTCGGATCTCCAACTGTTGTTGGGCCACCTAGACCGGCTTTGTTGCGTTCCTCCTGGTCTGGCTTACTTGCGGTGGGAACGCCTAAGCCTGTGAGTTTCTTCTGATCAGCATGGTCATATTGGTACTTATAAATACTTAAAGTACCTTTATCCAATTTTAATTCTTACCACTAATTAAATGTTACTTTCTTTACCTATCAAAAATAATAATAATTTTTTTAATAATTTGGGCTATTCATTTCTCAAACTTTGATTCCTATGTAATTTTTTTTAATTGTTTTAGATAACATGGTAAAAACTCTGTGACTTAGTTGAATAATTCTGAATTTATTACTCTAGACAAGGCATTTTTGAACTGTTATCTATATTATTCCTACACTCATCAAATGGTAGGGATGGCTATGGGCTGGTCTGAGCCAAGTTTGCACGCTGAGAACGGTGTTTAAGGACTGCGCTCGATTCGACCAGCTCATGAATATAGTTTCGAAAAAGAGTAGATTCTATTTTAAAGAAGTTTCCTACAGAATCCTTAACCGGAGTAATACTGAGTCGGATTTAATTTAAGCTACTTTAATAGTCTTTTGCTTTAAAGTGATAAGATTAAAATTTGCTACATCATTTTGTATTATTTTTTAAATAATTTTTCTGTTTGTATAGCATTATTCAAATCACAAAAAAAAGTTTTATTGAAGTCAATTAATATCCAATTTTGCCTCAAATCTCAATGTTATCCTTAACTTCTATATATTCTAGTTAAGCCTAAAACTTTTAAAGTAAGCTAATGTAATTCAATATTTAAACATAGGTGAGAAAATTATGAGTTAATTACACCTTGACTTTCTCAACTATGATTCAGTATCACTTTACCTGCTAAAATAAAAATTATTACATTTTTACTTTAATCAATTAGAATTTAAGTTTGTGTAAACACAATTAAGGGAGGAGACAAATTAACATTTTTAACCTTTTTGATTTGATACGATATAATATAATTTATGGTCTTTAATAACGGAGTCTTAATTTTAAAAATATTCTTGATATTGGTAAAACAATAACTAGTGGTCAACAAAAGTAAGGTTTTTTTAAAATGATTTTGGCCAATTTCTTAGGCCTATAATCACCACGTTTCAAGGCCATGAATTTTTTTTTCTTTTTTGCTTGATAAATTATTATTTATCTTCGTACATTTGAGAGCCAAAGTCTTAAAAAAAAAAAAAATGAGGGTAAGTCAAACCTATAATTTCGGCTAAACAAGCCCTACTTTGAATTTTGGCCGCATTTAGTGTGTTCTCAATTCTTATTTTTTGGTTCCGTTTTCTAAAGCCATCAAGAGCATATATGATAAATTGTTTTTGAATTTTTTTATCAAAACACTCAAATTTTAGGAAATAGAAAAAAATGTTTTTGAGTCTCTGAGAACCGTTTTCATTTGTGTGCACAAATGATCGATGTTCTAAAAATTCTCATTGTTTTGGTTTTTAAAATACGAAAAATGAATACGATAGCAACAACGATTACCAAGCTAGGTGTAGCACTTGATTTTTTTTTTTTTTTTTAACAAGTGGAAGTCCAACAATGATTAACAATTATCTAGAGACTCAGATTGACTCAACCAAAGCCTTTTACAAAAAAGAGCTTGGGGATTTGGCAGCAAAGTCAGCTGGATTAATAGCTATATTTCTACTCGGCAGAGGAATATATATTTTCATATATACGTACATCCACCGTGGATAATTCCTTTGATCTCTTGAGGCATGACAAGTAGAGTCGCTCTGTCTCAGAAAATATGGCTTTATAAAGAGAATGTTGGTGCAAGGTTCCTACATGCCCATGAATTCTATTTCAGTCCTTATAATTTTAATTTGCAAATAGGTCGGTTTTTTTTTTTTTTTTTTTTGGGAAAAAAATTTGGCTTAAAAAAAACACAAAACTGAAAAGGTCAAAAAAATTGATTTTTCTTTTTTCTTTTTTTGACTTTTTTTGCTCAAAAAAGCCCAAGAAGTAAAAACAAAAAGTTAGGGTACCAAACAATCCTCAAGGCATTGGTTTGGCAGCTAAATAGGCTAAAAATGAATAAAACACTAAGAGTCTTACGTCAGGAGTATTTAGGTCAATTTATATATACATAGACTAGTCTACTCCTCGATCAACCTTGCCCAAAAGGGTTTATGTCCCTGGGCTACCCTGGAGGCTTGCTTCATTGCTTTTAGGTATTACTTTACGGTATGCTTAACTAGATAAGTCCTTTAAACGTGCAGCTAATATCTAAAAGTTATTTTACTAGAGTGCCAAAGTACAGAATTAAGGCCGCTAAGGTTCGAACTTCTGATGGACAACGATGAAAACGTTGGACAGCCTGCAGTTGACAAGATTACTGGTGACGGCTTCTTGCTATATATAATACATAAGGTAATTTTTCATGGATAAATAAAATATTTTTAATATTATAATACCGCTTGAACCGGTTGAATTAATGAACTATTAACTGACGACTTCTCCGGTTTGATGTCCAATTTGCTTATGATAACTTTGCGGAAGTGATTCATGTCTCATACCTTTACAAATTGATCGACATGAACCGATCAATTCAATTAATTTACCAAAAATATACATGAACCTGATTGAACCAAAAGAACTGGTAGATTTTTAAAAAAATCAATGAGTCTATTGGTATTGAGTGAACCGGCTGGTTTTTCAAAAAAAGGTTAGAGTGGTACAAATTGCGAATGAGTTAAAATTATTTATTTTTTGAAAACATGTCTTTTGATGAAAAATAGAATCAAAAAGTAAAAACTATAAACTAATTCAAAAAAAAGGAAAAAGGAAAAAAGAAAAAGGAAGAAAGAGGAGGATACAAAAAAAAAACGAGAGACAAATAAGGCACATTTCTGTATTTCTTATGTTATTTCTCATTTTTAATTTATTTTTTATATGCTTTCGAATTATGATTAGAAATATTGAGTTATGTTTATCAAAAAAAAATAATTAAAATTTAGAAACTACAAACTAATACAAAAAATAGAAAAAATAAAGATGAAGAAAGAGAAGGATACAAGAATAAAAGAGAACAAAAGACAAGGTGAATAATGCACATTATTCTTTTAATAATGCATATTGTCAAGGTTTATGTCATTTCTTTTAAAAATAAAAATACTAGTAAATATTAGATTAAAATATTAAATTAAAAATAAAAAGAAATCCTCTTAAATATTTTTATATTTATTAATTTTTTACACGTTTTTATAAGCATTCATTTTTTATACTTGTTTTGACTTATTGTAGAAAAGTGAGTATCATTTACGTTATGGATAATTTTTTTAATTATTATTTTTGTTTAAATATATATTTTATTATTTATTTAATTTACAATTAATTAAACTAGTAAACTACTGAACCAATGTCTTGATCGACTCAATTACTAATTTGATTCTGATAACTATGATTGATATCTCCCACGTGATGTCAATTAGGTCCGGGTGGCAACCATGTTAACACCATAAACATGTGTCAATGGGAATTTGATCTAGCCAAAATCATTTTTAAAAAGCCAAATTTGTTTTGATTTGCTCCAAATCCTATTTCGAGCCCTGTGGTTGGTTTCAATCTGGGCTTGTCTTGTCTACTTCTTGGACTTTTTCCTATTCCCATAAATAATGGGCTATTCCCACGGGCTTTTGTCATGCATAATGCAGGTGTACATGCACCATTGGTCCATTCATGTGAATTTTACAATCTTACAATATCCTCTCTTTTTTTTCTTTCTAAAATTTATGGTGTTCAAGGGTTTTATTAAACTTTTGGATTCTACAATATGTGAATGTTGAAATTGGAATTGCCTTCTACTTTTCAAACTATTATACACCAAGTTACAAGAATACTACAGTACATACAAAATTTTTAGTGTTGATGGCCCAAAAAGGAGTATTCACTTACTCAAATTAAGAATTAGTATGAAGAAATACTGATTTTTATAAGTCAATACTCATATGAGTAGGGTTGCAAATGAGTCAAGTCATGCCGAGTAATGAGTTATTCAAATTTAGTTTGAAAAGCATAACAAGCTTGAAAATATATTCAAACTTTGATTGTTTAACTTTTGAGCAGATCCAAAGGAGTTTTAATTGAGTCCATCTCAAGTAATTTGACTTTTTTAGTATATAAAACTTATTGAGTAGAGTTTGAACCGAGCTTAGAAAATTGATAACCTTTAAAATATGTTCAAGTTTGACTTATTTACATAATAGTCGATGTTGAACGAACTTTTAACTAGCCCAATGTTACCCAAATTGAAATAATTTAGTTTGTTTGACAGCTTTACATATGAGTCCTAATTAGAGTGATATATATAGATAAGCTCAAGCCCCTCCGGGGGTCACCATCGGGCCCATTGTTTTGAATTTCATGGAAATAAATCCAACTGCTAAATCAGGGGCCCATTGTTTTTTTATTTCACGGAAATAAATCCAACTGCTAAATCGCTGGCCCATTGTTTTGAATTTCATGGAAACAAATCCAACTGCTAAATAGTGGGCCCATTGTTTTGGATTTCATGGAAATAAATCCAACTGCCAAATCGTAGGCCCATTGTTTTGAATTTCTTGGAAACAAATCCAACTGCTAAATCGCGGGATATACAATTGAAACAAACGCGAAATACAAGTTAGAATTTGATAATTTATTTATTTATTTATTCTTCTTGTTAAAAGATAATATTGATTACTTCTACATTATGCATTAAGAAATTATAAATAAAGAAAAAGAAGTGAATGTACACATCTTAATACTAAAATAAAAATCGCCCAAATCCCATTTGAGCACGTGCGTTAAAATTTGTGATCACACTTTATTTGGCAATTGTCAAATCAAATGGTTAACTTGTAGTTAGGGGAGGTTTTGCAGTCGACCTTTCCTAAATTTGGGCTAGTTTAAAACACAAATTATATATATATATATATATATAGTACAACGAAAGGCTAAAGTTTTGAGTTAGAAAATGAGAGTTGAATCGCATTTATGACTTCATGACATGAATAGAAACGTCATTATTATTATGCTAACATTGCTTCTCATGACTTCATGACATGAATAGAAATGTCACTATTATTATGTTAACATCACTTCTCATATATATATATGTGTGTGTGTGTGTGTGTATAAAAAATTTTACTCTTACAAAATGTTTGTATAGAAATCTACATCAATATGATGTGACAATGGTGTTTTGTTGATATTACAAACCATAATTATTAGTGCTTTTTGTTTAAAATGAAAGAATTACAAACAATCGTATAATTATGTATACAAATTATATACAAAAATTCTAATTGTATACTTATAGAGTATATATGTTGCTTTGAAAACTATTTTCATATACACGGCACATGAACCTCTAGTAAATCTTATTCATTGAGATATGCAATAATTCCATAAACTCATACGTGGTGACAAGAGTTTTTTTTCCTTCTTATTATACTTTTCACAATAAAAAGCACGAGGATCATTTCTAGGTTTTTCTAATTTTAATTTTCATAATAAAAAACATGAGGATAAAAAGCATGAGGATCATTTCTCTCTCCATATGATTCGCATATATTACTTAAAGTATAATCATATAATAATATGTGCCTTCTCTTCTATTATTATTATTTTTGGCTTAATATATGTCTTCTGTATTTTTTTCTTGAACGAATCACGCCACGTGTCTAGAAAAGATTGGTAGAAGTCAGAATTGTATGGACTTTGGAGTTTGGACAATAGGGTTCATACAAAATCTATTTTCCCACGTTTACATGATGACATGGGCCGAGAGCTCACTTGACCACAATGGCTAAGCTAATGTTAGGCACACAAAACGGACTCCCACACGGAGCTTTACAACCTGTTTATTTATTTCTTTTTCCTTTTACTTAAGAGAGAAAAAGAAAGGGAAATAAGGAAAAAATAAGGGAAATAGGAAAAAAGTAAGAGAGGAAAAATAATCTTTCTGTCTCAATTTTAAACGAGGAAAATGATTTTCTTTTTATTTTTTTATCATATTTTTTTGTAGAACCAAATATGAAAGAGGAAAACACTTTCTTATCATTTCTTTCTCTATTCCAACTGTTACTAGACAATAAAATTAGACTAAATAAACATATTTAAATCTAAGTAACGCCATATTTACTAATTAATAAGTTATTCAGATGATAGTAGCATGATGCGACTTTCACTATAATTTTACTATTTATAATAAATTCTTCGTAAATGTATAAATACTTAACCAATAGGGAAAGTCATGCATGTGACCAACATTTTTCAATTAGTAGGACAATTCGAAAAAATATATACACTAATTACTTAATTTTTGACTACTAGAATGAAATTTCATATTTTTTATTATTATTTTATTTGTAATATCAAGTCTGCAAAATGATATAGCAATCGTTGTCAAACTCATTCAATTCTGGTTTGATAGTAGCGTAAATTGGCCTCACATTACATTATGTATTTATTATAAATTAAAAAGTATAGACATTTTTAAGAAGGTGTCATGTCAGTGTTCTTCATGACGCTTAGTAGATATTCTGTGAGTCCAAACAGATCTTATTATTTTTTAAGAAAAATTTAAAACTGAACAAGTTTCGAACACACTAGGAGAATACACATATGTGATTCTTAATTATAAGATCAGAAGATCTTACTAACATGTATCCTAAAATACATGTTACCATTGAACAACCGTTTAAGTATATTTAACGATTAGCTACAATGGTGGTACACGTCATCATGTTAATATGGTGGTTGAAATTCCAATTATCAAGTATCATTTTATTTTAGACAAAAAAATTTAAATTTAAACTCAATTAGAATTTATATAATTACCTGACTCTAATTTATTACTGAATTATTATACTATATTAATATAATGATACGATACCTTCGTTGTACCTAATGTTTACTCATATTTAACATAGCACCTGTTACCATGTGCCTTTATTGTATTTACAACCGCGTAAGAATGTGCGATTTTCGTGTATCAGGCACCAACGCTATTGCTTCATTCGCACAGCGTGTATACGTGGCACGTGCGTAGCGTACCATCATGGTGGTATTGCCACTTCGTGCAACCGCATTGAAACCCCTTTTCACACTCTCGCCTCGTCTCTCGACTAATCGAGGACTTATATATATATATACATATCAATGCTTCCATCAGAAAAAAAAAAAAAAAAAAAAGACATACAAGGTCGTTTGCTCTAATAGCGGAAGAAGAGTATTTAGCTCAAGCGCGAGCGAGCGAGAGAGAACTGTCACCGCCGATGGAGTTTGCTTCTCAGGAAAGTAGTAATCACGAAGAGGGAAACAAACGGCTCGATATGCTTGAAATTTCAGATCCAACGGTTACGAATCTGTCATTTCCGGTTGAGACCTTTCTTAGAGTGGCCATCGCCCTCAAGGACCAGGTACGTATGAACTGAATTTCATTTCCATGGTGTGGAGGCGTAGGTTTAGGCCGTGTCACCCGTCGGAACACGTTAACTGAAGCCCGTGGTGACTTTCTTGTTTCGCTGTCGCGTGTGTGTGAGTTAGGTTGTACAGGAAACGTGGAAGGGACTGTGTGAAGGACAGGGGAATAGTATTACGACGGACCCATCGGCGTACACCGGTCTGCTGGGGACGGCTTTCACCTGCTTGAGGTCGTACGAGGCCACCGGCTGTCACCGGGACCTGCTATTGTGCTCCGATATCGTCGACGCCTGTGCTTCCATCGCACGTAGCTCCACCAGGTTTGATCAATTAACGGAATTAAATTTGAACGGTTACGATTAATTAAATTTGATCAATTTTTTAGGTGTTTGGTTGCAGAGGGAATCTGAATACTACTAGACACTATCCGAATAATGCTGGGAATGTCCGTAATATGCCTCCAAGATACTGAAATTCAGTGCTCAATATCAGGTGGTTCATAGATCGTGAGGGACACCTGGACTTTCCCATCGATAACCTCTGCCTTGTCTGAGCCAAAAAAAAAATTCGTGGCACTTTCTCGTGCGGACACTTTTTTATCCTTTGTTTTTTCCATTTTCGATTAAAACAAAGTAAAGAATTATAACAAAATTATTTTTTTATTTTGTTAATTTTTTTTTACTTTTTTTTTCATCAAAAATTCAAATTTTAAATAAAGTGTTAGTGTTCTGGTCCTTGTCAGAAAACTCATTTGGTAATGAAAACTCAAAAAATTCATTTGGAGGGAAAAAAGGCATTTATATTAAAATATGCTTTCGGTAGAAACGCATTTTAAATTTTTAGAAAAATCTTTCGAAAACGTGAGGGGAACTTTTGAAAAACTTTTGAGAAATGTTTTGAAAACTCTTGAGAAACAGTTAAGAAATTTTTGAATACTTAAACGAAAATTTTTAAAAATTTTAAAAGAAACGCTTAGAAAACTTAAAATATTAATTTTATATATTTTTTTCGCTTATGTTCTAACTAAGCATCTATGAAATTATTCATATAATTTTCTGCTAAGTTTTTTAAATGTTTCCCATAAGTTTCTTAAAGGGTTTCACTAAGTCGGTTTCTTTTGAGTTTTGCAAAAGTCTCTTAATAAGATTTTTATAAGTTTTTCAATCGTTTCTCGTATCCCTTATATTTTTTTTTTTTAGTTATATTTTTTGCTTCTATTTTCCCTAAAGTTTTTGGCTTCCGCCCATTTTAGTAACTATGTTCTAGTCTAGCCGTTAAAAGCTATATAATTCTACGAGTTGAGCACTCGATCATCCATCTTCACTGATCTGTCGACCGCCTGATTATTAGAATTTAGAAGTTAGGACATTAGGCACAGTTGCAGTGAGATCCCAAATTTTGTTTTTTTTACACGTCTATATGTGTATTTTATTTGGAGTCATATTTCAAAATAAGATTACTATTAGGTCAACTGGGCTAACCCACCTAACTTTAGATATTTTTTTAAAGATTTATATTGTTGGCATGGCAGGCACGTGACATTTTTGTGTGGAAGAGGGGGAGTGTATGCGCTTGGTGCTGTGGTTGCTAATATCAGGGGGGACCATCAAAAGCGTGACTTGTTTCTGGATTTCTTCCTTGAGGTAACAGTAATGTCAATTCTTTGTCACCATAAGGAAATCTGCCCTTTAACCTCTCTGCGTCATAAAATAAAATATCCATGGTGCATATATATCTCCAGTGCCCACAGGGCAACCAACTGGAAGTATCTAATGGGCCTTACAATATCTTTAGGCTTGTAAGATATGTGCAAGTTGGGTCTTTGGACTTACTGATTTCTCTTTCTAACTTAAGTTGTGGACCTAGTTCAGGCTCTAGTTTTCGATTGCTTGTCGTCAGTATGAATGTGATACACATCAACTCCTCTGGTCAATAATCTGTTTTGGATTTATAATTAATTTATTTGGTCAATTTTGATACCAAAATGCAACACATGTCAATGTCTAGCTATTTATGTTAATGTCTTGCTATTTATGTTAAAACTCTAAAAGATGCATCGCATTTGGTGATGATCAGCTTGCATTAAAAATATGTTCTTGGTGAGTACACTTTTGATTTGTATATTTAAAAATTAACTACTATTTCCATCTTTGGAACTCGCACAATAGGAGAGCATAACAGTTTGAAGCCAAAGGAGAAAAAAAAGTTCTCTTGTGTGTGTGTGTGTATATATATGTATAAAAAGGTGCTTACATGGTGGCCAAATAGGATCGGTAGAAGTTGAAAATGTGTTAGTACTGGTAGCTTATGTCCTAACATCCCATAAACAGCTGAGAACTAACTTTCAACCCACATTTTCAACTATCAACGTATCTAAAAGTTTAAGCTACTAGAGGGGAGTAACTTAAGTATGTAAATTTGTCTGCATTATTAATGAATCCAAGGAATAATTTGCACATTACCTCCAGTGAGCTATAATAGTTTCTTTTGTACTAGTTTTCAATTTGCAGCGGCTAAACCACCATACAAAACCTACTTGCTAATTCTGTCTATAACCCCTTGCACTCGTTTGATTTAACTGGCTTTGTGCGTATGGATTAAAGTTTGATGGTAAACTGTAGTATGGCAGATCGAAAAAACTAGAACAAGAAAGCTATGCCTCGTACTATACACAAAACCTAAAATCGCTAGATTGTGAATCTCTGATAGGAGCGGAGCTTGAACTTTGTCCTCATCTTTAAATGCCTGACAACCTCCCAAAAAGGAAAGCTCATAAACTCATTGATAGGGAGAAATGCTTAATGTTTATCTTATTTTGGCAATAAGATGATCATTCAAAATGAAATGACACATTAACATAGAATATTTTATGATTATTTATTCTAAAGTTCTTTAGTAGCATACTTTGAATTTTATTGTTTTGAAGTGGTTACATGTCTATCACTTACCAACTTTGTGAAAGAATGTCCTCGACTCTTAAAGGAGAATTTATTCGTAACTTTTTCAATGCGGTCCTTAACCTTATCTTCTTTATTGGGAGAAGCTAGTTGTTGGTTGTCCCAGTCCTTGGGGAATATGTCTATGGGTAAACAACAAAAACAATTGAGGTGGCCTGTTTTATCTGGTGTGTGAATCTCCACTTCTTTGGTAGTCAGGAAAGTAGAAGATAACTATAATTTCACTAATTAAAAAAAAAGGTTGCAGCTATAATTTGAGGTTAGAACTATGTGAAATTCAGGTACATCAGCTAATGAGGGTAGTGAGAGATGTATTGAACTTTGATGTGGTGGTCAAGCTCTTCCAGTTATAGCTGCATCTGACTTTTCATGAAGACTGATGTATTGGAATGGACTCCCTTATTGGACATTAGGAGTTCTGCTACCCTGCAGGATGAATGTTGTCGCCCATTATGGTGTGGACCAGTATGGTCTGGCATTAGGCCTTCATGGCAAGACATACTGAAACATCACCCACTATGTTGACGTGCTGACAATAATCATAGACTCAAGCCAGTAATCATTTTTGAATTTGTGTTTGTACATCATTTTCCAATTCATGTAAAGATGCAAAGGTTTGAGCTTGAATAGTTAGAAGTCTGCCATAATTTTCACGTACCTGCTTTGAATTTAAGTGTTGGGACTGAAATAGTTGTGCTTTCTTTCTGTAAGAAACATTTCCTTTTACCTTTCGCTGAAATATGTATACATATATAGAATAAAAATAAGAAATGAAAAAATACAAACATTGTTGTTTTTAAGATATAACCTAAGCAAGGCTTGTTTTTTTAAATTCCAATAGAAAATAGGTCCCTTAATACCGTTCAGATTTGAATGAGACAGCATTACATGTGATTGTAAAATTGTAATGTGCCAAAAGATTTAGGAAAACAAAAATTGGTTGGGAATGTTGTGACAAATTAGGGCGTTCTAACCAGTACTTAAGGGTCTCTAAATTTCATTTTCAGCATGTCATATGTAAAGAATCAAAGTTTTACCTACCCAGTAACTTTGCGTGTGCCCGAATACACACACATCCCTCGTGGTTTCCTTGATAAATAAGCCATGACTCATTGGGGCTCCAAATCTTAATAAAAATCATTGCTCAATTTATGTTCATTTGAGGCAGTTTCTGTTTAATCTATGAACAAAATTAGTCTAATACTTAATCTAATTCATCATGTCTAGGTGGCACAAGAAAGAGCCCTTCCTGTTGGCCCTGAGGAAGGAGGTTTTGGAATGTCATACGACCTTCTTTATGGGCGAGCTGGGTTTTTGTGGGCTGCTTTGTTCATAAACAAGCATCTTGGACAAGAGACACTATGGAATGGCCTTCTCATGCCGGTTGTTGAAGCTGTGTTAGCAGGAGGCAGAGCAGGGGCATCTGACAACACAGCCAGCCCACTGATGTATAGATGGCATGGAACAAGGTATTGGGGCGCAGCCCATGGCCTTGCTGGTATATTACATGTGTTACTTCACTTTCCACTCTCCAAAGAGGATGCCGAGGATGTAAAGGGGACTTTAAGGTACATGATGAGTAACAGGTTCCCTCACAGTGGAAATTACCCTTCAAGTGAAGGGAACCAGAGGGACAAGCTGGTAGAATGGTCTCATGGTGCAACTGGCATGGCCATCACCCTTTGCAAGGCATCACAGGTTAGTGACTTCAGCATTGATATTGCTCCATATATCTGAACATATGGGACAACTAGAATAAATAGCTTCCCTCTGCTAGGCATGTATGATGTATGGCAATTCATCAATCGTTTGCTTCTGCAGGTGTTTTCATGCGATAGGGAATTCCGCGATGCTGCTATTGAAGCAGGAGAAGTTGTGTGGAAAAGTGGGTTGGTGAAGAAGGTAGGACTTGCCGATGGTGTGGCTGGGAATGCTTACGCTTTCCTTTCCCTCTACCGTCTAACAGGAGAAGGCATATATGAAGAGAGAGCCAAGGCATTTGCAAGCTTCTTGTACCATAATGCGCTGAAAATTGAGACTGTAGGACATTCTCGAGGGGCTGACCATGCCTACTCTCTTTTCCAAGGACTTGCTGGAACAGCTTGTCTGTGGTTTGATTTGCTTGCTCCAGAAAACTCGAAGTTCCCTGGATATGAACTGTAGGCTGCACCAAGATGGGCCGAGGGTGCTGAGCAGTGATAGCGAAGACTTACATTCTCCCCCATCAAAGCTCTCATAATCGGAACATAGGCAAAAGACTGAGAGATCGGTAGAAGTATAACATGTTTTTAAGTATGAATTGATAATGCTTACTTGTATATAAGCACGTGAGGTGTTTAGCAAAAGTGCTCTGGTATGATTCTTACTACTAAATTATCATTAGTCATGATCAGCCTGTGAATTGTATGATTGTGTGATGGTTTTTCTTACCAGAGGGTTCTCTATTTTACTGAACATAGTCGCGATAGCTATCATCCTTTATTTTCATACCGGCAATATATCCAGTGTTGTTTTCCTGAGCTATGTTGCATGGACTTAGCTAAGTGTCAATTTATCTAATTCTTTTTTCTAGGAAATTGGGACATGGCAAAATATTTGTATTTTTCGATATATTTGTTGTAACATTGTTTGTTTTATAGGATAAAATAGTACTTACAAAATGTTATAAAACATTTCATGCATATATGGAGAGTTCTATGAATATTTATATGATAAACTTGAATTATTAAATATTTTTATTGGTTGAATATTCAACAATACATGTCGGATACCTATTTCATATATATATTCTTATCCAAGTGTAGGAGTTCTATTGTCAAATATTTGACACGAGACTTCATACATTTTAGAAGAGTAACTTCATATTAACACTTTGTACAAGCAATAGAGATCCTAGATCAGTACAATAACCCATCTGAATTCTTTGAAGTAGAGAAAACAGTTACAAATTTCTGTTGTAATATGCTTTAGGGTATCTGGTTTCTGGGTCCAAGGCCCTTCTTATCCATTCCACAAAAGACCTAACGCTTCGTTTGGATGGAGGGGAGGGGAAGTGAGGGGAAGTGTTAGTTATAAGAGAAAGAGAAGGGAGGAGAAGGAAAGTGAAGGAAAGTACTTCTTATTTTGTTTGCTTAATCAAGGGGGAAAGAAAAGTAATCTTTCCTTCCTCTTGTTTGGCTTGACAATAACTAGAAAAGGAAAGGGAGGTGTATAATACAATTTTACTATTATAACCTCTTCTTCCTCTAGTTCAAATATGGTTTTTAACCAGGGAAAACAACATAAAAGTTAAAACAAGCAAATGTACTATATTTCATCTGCAACCACTATTCCACTGGTGTGTGTAATGTATGTATTAACCCATATGTTGATAAAAATAGCTGGGATTCCAAGATTATTTAACATGATCTTTGAATGGAAAATTTTCAAAAAACAAATTTTCAGAGGTCCATAACGCATCAAGCCAAGAATATTTGGTATAGAAAAATGAGAGAGATGTTCCATTAAAAATAAATTAAAAAAAAAAAAGCAATTTTGGAATCAACAAAAGAAAAAAAAAATCAGTAAATAAATTGATTGATTGATTGTTTAAACAATAATTACTATTTTCCCTCCAAATCATAGCATAATAAAAGGGATAATAGTTCTCAAACATAAACAACTAAAACTAAAGAATGTCCAAAGTCACAAAAAAAAAATAAAAATAAATAATATCACAAAAAATTCATAACCCAAAACAAAGGCCCTAGTATAAATCCGTGATCCTGCCTAGACAATATCCTAGTCATGTTGCTTGACGATGCTGCATAATGTTCTCTAAAAATTTATTTCGCGTGTCAACTGGCAAAGCAAAGAATGTCTTTCTTTTTGGACCATTCTCTACAAGATAAAGGATGCACTCAGAGATACTATTTGTTTCCACTCTAATTTCTATCAACACATTATGAATTTCATCTGTCAATACTTGTTCATGAGACTTCTCAAAAATAATGTTCTCCTCTCTAATGGCTTGTGCAACATTGTCGATGGCTGTTTTAATCCTCATATCAGCCTCATTATCCTCATTCTTAGAAACTTTCTTTTTTTTTTTTAACTCTTGGATGTTACATTTTGAGATGCTCTATTAGAAGGTGTTTCAGGGGACAATGTCTAATTAAATTGAAATTCCAAATTGTTATATCCTTCCAGAGAAACCTCATTTTGGGATATCATTTCGTCAATATCGTCAATGGTGTCCATAGGATTCTCATCTGGAAGAGGAAATAAAAGAATTCGAAAGGAATTCAAAGAGAAAACTTGTGTCCTACTTGTATTCATCAATTGAGATAAGATTCATCATATTCTTGCTTAATCTATTTCATTTTCATAGTTTAGTACATACTAGCATATTTGATGCCATGAGAGGAGGTGGAGGAAGATGATGGAAGAAAAGGGTGGTTGGGGGTTTCTATGGTGGAAGCCTAAAGTCTTCATGTTTTGCATGAAGGAGTTATGTTTGCTATTTTGTGACAAATTAGTTTAGTTAAAAATATTATTTCTAGATGAATCTTTGAACACTTGAATTTAGCTTTATAATAGTAATTTTAGTTATGGTCTCACTCAAAAATATTGTATTTTCAAATATGATAAATTTTAGAAATTGGACTATTACTGCTAAAATCTGTTACCCTGATCTCAACCTCCACTTTGACAACAATATTTGACTAGGTTAAAGTATTCAAAACGTTATGAAATTTTTACTTTATCTATTAGAAATGTGGATGAGAGTATATACCAACTTTCATATCATTTGGATGTCATTTACCTATGTTAAAAATCTCTCCAAGATAGATCATCTGCAGCTGAATTCTCATTCTTTCAGCACTACTCTGATTTATA
This sequence comes from Euryodendron excelsum, assembly GCA_033060915.1. Taxonomy (NCBI): domain Eukaryota; kingdom Viridiplantae; phylum Streptophyta; class Magnoliopsida; order Ericales; family Pentaphylacaceae; genus Euryodendron; species Euryodendron excelsum. The sequence continues at coordinate 26,447,557 of CM065385.1, read as the reverse complement.
AAATACCAAATAAATACTTAGACTTGTTCAAAAGATGTGATATTTGATTTGGATACTTTCTGAGATGTCTATTTTGTATTCCTCAAGTGTTAGAATGTTTTGGTATAAGCTCATAAAGTTGTGTCCATATTATGGGGCCTATGTCAGTGTTGGCAGATTAGAGAACTTAGTGGATTTTGGTGCTTTTAAGCTATTGTATTGCATTGGGAGACGAGTTAGACATATGACATCTTGTTTTAATACCTCATTGGTATTACATATCTCCTGTTAGAGGAGTGTGGATCATGATTGTGTATTGTTGAAAAAATTATGAATTATATTTCTCAATCTAACATGATTTTGGGTGTTAAGTGCTATAGGTTGTCAAGAGTCTTCAATATCAACTAAGGATTAACTTCATCGGATGTGTGTGCAGTGAGAGGTGGTAATATAAGATAGTCTTATTCAATTGAATGGATTATTTTTTTTTTATATATATGGTGGCGGTGAATTCGTATGAGGTATTAATGGTGTTCATATATAAGGTAAAATTGGTGTTTATACATATGATGAATTATGTGGAGACATTGGTGATTATAAATATATAAGGTGGCATTGTATACCATCCATATTTTATGTCTTGCATTGCACTGGAGGGAGTTAGTCATGGTGGGTTGACCAAACGCTTAGTCACGGTGGACTAGCTTAGGAGAGTCACAGTGGGCATTCCTTGATAATGAGCCATCGATATATTGTCCCAACGCTCTCTAAATCGTGCGCACATTCGGATGTTTCATGCATTGTATCATAATAAATATTGCATTTTATGAAGCATATTATATTATTGGTGGTGCTGAGAGGATAATTACATATCGTTGATGTTGGTATTTTGTAAATAATTATATATCAGTGATTGGTGAATTATCTATTAATAGCTGATTTTGTAATTATGTATATTTCATTCTTTATTAGTTTGATTATCTATCCTGAGTATGTTGACAATTAACTCACATCTACACAAACTGTTTTGACAGGTAACGTAGAGATGAAAGTTCAGTTCACTGTAGTCTTGGTCTTAGCCGCTGTGACATTCATGTCGAAGTCAGGATGTCGTGTCTTAGGGCTTAGGAAAGCTTTTGTTGCTTTGCTTTCAGTTTCTCGTCATATTTGTATAAAACTTTAGGATTTGAATTATATTTGTATTTTGTTTTATGTTAGCTTGAATTTGTGGGTTTGTTATGTACCTGGATTTAAAATAATGTGTGTAAGGTAATGAGATGTTTTACTTTGATATACTTTATATTTATGTATGGTTGGTTCATGATTATATAAAGTAATACTATTTATTCCGTTGTGTTCTATTTTCAGGTGTGGATTAATGTGTCGCTGGCAGGTACGATGATCTATGCAATCACGCCTCGTCTAATGTGACATTAATGATTTCTAATTGGGATGGGGATGTGACAGCAGAAGACTCTGGCGTGCCCCAATTTTTTGGGGTCCAAGGTCCTTTCGGCTCGAAGACCCTAAAGCACGGAACTCTGTTATTAGAACTCGTCTTCCTAGAAGGATAAGTGCGACTAGGTTTGAAAATTGATTTGACTAAGGGCTTTTTAGAAAAATAGGAGTCGCTACCTAACTTGATTAAGGTGAGTTAAGGCACCTAAAACTAAGTGTTAATCTGAAGAATAAGCTTAGAGTTTTTAAAAATGATTTTGAAAATTCCCTCAAGAGAGGGTTTTTAAGAAAATAGGTTTTTTGGCAACCTTTGAAAATATTTAAGCCTTTTTTGAAAATAACTCCATTTTGGTCTTTCGAAAACAGAAATCTATGGTTTGGGGGTTGGTTATGTGTAGGGAAGATATCCTAAGATCATCACCCTACCTCGCCCTTTCGATACCTACATGTCTAATCACCCTTTGTTCACTCATTAGAATAACCAGTTATCATTGTCTACTTAATATCCAAATTATAATTTTGAAAATGAGGTTTAACCATCACTTTTCGGATGAATGATGCATGATGCATGTTTTTTGAAGAAGTTTAAAAGTAACTGAGGTTTTGAAAGAGTTTGGAATAGAAACTTTGAATTGAATGAAATTTTTGGAAAAAGGGACCACAGTTGAAATAAAAGTTATGACCGCACCATTTTAGGTTGCCTACGTATCTCATTTGGCGAGAATCAGGTCATTCATAGTTTGGGCATGAGCCCGATAGAAAATAGGCGTATTAGGGCCTTTGGAAGGTTTGAAGACACTTTGGGGTCTTTGAAAAAGTTTAAGACACTTTGAGGTCTTTGGGAAAAGTTGAAGACCCTTTGAGGTCTTGGAGGTTTTGGCTTGGAATTGAATGGTGGAGTGTTTTTTAAAGTGATTTTGGATTACCTTAAAGGAGTTTTGGAAAAAGGCTTTGTCATGACTAAAGGGAACTTGAAAGTGTTTTTGAAGTCTTGTTTTGAAAATCTTGGAGAAATGTTTTGATGAATTGGTTTGGAGAGTGGTTTTTGGAAATGGTTAAGGGTTTGGAATCCTAATATGGACAACCTTATATGTTGTTCTTGATTTATCACTTGTCCTTGGATTCCCCAACCATGAGAGGGCTAGGGACACCTTAGGTTTGTAATCTTTTGAAGATGTTTTTGGAAATGCCTTGAAGATGGAAGGTAGGAACATTAGAAGAGTTTACGGAGTTGGGTTTTTGAAATCATGAGAGTAGGAAGTTTTGGAAAAATAGGTTATGAGGATAATTTGAAAGTTTGAATGGTCATTTTAAAAAAAGGGTTCAAGAGTTGGAACCTTTGAAGTGTACTAACCTAGGTAGGGTTAGCCTAGGGTTAGGGGTAACCTAAGGTTAGCTAACTTGGGTTAGGTAACTAAGGTAGGGTTAACCTAAGGTTAGGATGACATAGGGTTAGGTTAAGCTAAGGTGAGTGAACTAGGGTCTAGTTAACCTAGGGTTGGACAACTAGAGTCAAGTTAACCTAAGGTTAGTCAACTAGGGTCAAGTTAACCTATGGTTGGACAACTAGGGTTAAGTTAACCTAAGGTTGGATAACTAGGGTCAAGTTAACCTAGGGTTAGTGATTACACTCTAAAAGTGTAATCATAAGCCCGTAAATTTCACATTGTTAGATTTATATTGTAGTTAATTATCTTGTTTTAGTCTAATAAGTGATTTATTGTGTATTTTTGTGTATTTTGTAGGTTTTGGAGTGAAAACAACAAATAAGAGCCAAAATGACAGAAGACTGTCCGGATGGTACGTCGGGACGGTTCAGTCGTTTGGACGGTGCGTTCGGACAGTTGTCAGCCGTTTGGACGGTGCGCTAGGACGGGCGAAAGAGCGTTCGGACGGTGCAACAAATGGCGAAGTTCCAGAGTCGAGTTTTCCCATTCGAAGCCAATCTAGAGTCGTGATTTTGTGTCCGAAAACCGTTCGGATGGTAAAACAACCGTTCGGACTGTGAAATAAGCGTCCAGACGCGCCGTCCGGACGCACTTTGGACGCGCGTCGAACGCACTTTGGACGGGGAGCGCAGATTTGTCCTAAAACGCTAGCCGCAGCCGAGAGAAAGGGGGAGTTGTTTTTTGGTTAGATTGAGAGTTAGTTTTTGAGTTTTGTAAGGAGTTTTTGATAGTTTTGATATTTAGGAGTAGATTTTCGGTAGATTGGCTTGGGAGATCTCATTCAAGGTTGGTTTTCTATTTATTCTTCATTTATTAGTTTAGATTTATTTCTTGTAATTTTCTTTGTTATGTTGTAATTTTCTTATATTTTTCTTGTAGTTTTCTTGTACCCAAAGTCTTTTCATTTCTTTTAAGTAAATGTTAACTCCCAATCCTTGTATGCTTTATTTCTATTTTTATGCTTTTATTATGAGTTTAATTAGCTAGTTTTAGATTGGGTTCAAATGTGAAAATCACCTAAATAATCCAAGGAATTAAATGGAGGCATCTCATGAAATAATTGCTATATTTTTCTAGAATTTCATTATCAACAATTGATTGAAGATAACTTAGAAAACCTAGGTTATTGACTATGTTCGGCTAATCAATGCACAAACCATAAATTTGGTATTGACTAAGTTAAATCAATGGTATTAACCTTTGACTCCCCATTGAATATGTATCTAATTTAAATTGCTTGAGAATAATCGGTTTTCAAAACTAAATCCTCCGAATTAAGCGCATTTAAATGTCGTGTTTGATTTGAGTTATCAACCCCATTGGAAACCTTGGATGACATTGAGTGATTGGATCATTTGAGCTCAATTCCCCTTTAATTGCTTTAATTCTATTTTCATTTTGCTTTACTTTAATTGTCTAGTGTTAATTATTTTTATTTTCATTGCAATAGATTAGTAATTCAAAACCATTATCAAAACCTAAAATATTTTCGGTCTTTCTATTTTTCTTTTTATTTTAGATCTAATTCCCCACATAATTGCAAATCAATCCTAGGTTAGGTTAGTGTGAGTTAAGTGCTAAAGTCTATATTTGGCTAGGTCCCTTGGGAGAAAACGATACCAGATTACCAGTTTATACTTCATCGCGACCCCCGTACTCTTGCGGGGTGTTAACTCCATTTGTAGGAATACCGCATTTGGGGGCGAGTCAAGTTTTGGCGCCGTTGCCGGGGACCAACGGCACGAGGTGAGCACTACCAAGCTTTGGATTGAAGAGCAATTGGTGGATTGGATCTCCATCCATCTACCACGATGGAGGAATCTTCGGCTTAGGCCATTGGTAACTTCATTCCATTTTTTGTATAAATACCATATTAGATTTTCATTCTTTCTTTTTCTCTTTATTTTAGGCTTGTTTTGTTTATTTTGTATATATTTTGTTTTATTTTAATAATTTGATTGGAGGATTGCTAGAGGAGAATTAAGGATTATGTACATTGCAAATTGGTAGTATATAACTTGTGGAGATTGGAGGTTTGGTTGGATTGAACTTAATTAAATTGGTGAAATTTTTATGTGGAGATTAGAGGGTTGGATGGAACATTATTGAGCATTGTTGTGTATGATGTGTTGAGGCGCAATGCGCTACATTTGTTTGTGCATTGCATCCAATTTTCATTGTGCACTTCATTATGTTTGGTGGTAAATTTTTACACCTTCCATCATCCAATATGTCTATTAGAGGACACCTAAAAGCTAATGGCCAAAGGGAGCCTCCACGACCACCTCCCACTCTTGGGGGGTGTGACCAACTTAACCTTGGTAGGGGATATGAGAGAACATTTTCACATCATTATTTTGAGCCTCACCCTTACCAAAAGCCCTTTGACTATTGCCATGCATCACCTCCACCCTACCACACTCTATCGTGTGAATACCCCCATGCTCAATTTTTACCCTATGAGGAATATCACACTCCTCACATTGGCATACAAGAGCACACCATAGAGGAGACTCTAGAGGACACACTTCAACAAGCCATAAAATTTCAAGGAGAAGTGAACTCTAGAATAGATAGGACCTTAATGAGATAAATAGTCAATTGACTCTTTTAATGCAAACCTTGGTTGTCCGAGCGGAGGACAAGTCCCTCGTGTCATCTCCAATCATTCTTCCTAACCAAGGGTGTTCAAGTACACCCGCTCATCCCATCACTAACCATAGGAATGAGACAATAATTGATCAAAATGCCCTTCCCTAAGAATTTGAGTTTAAGGAAGACATTCCTAGGGAAAGTGAGGCAATTATTGAAAATATATTTCGGGATGAAAATTTTAAGAGAGTGGAGTTCGAAAATAGGGACTCCAAACAAGAAGAGGGGGGTAAGATTACCCTTAATGATGGTGTTGATTTAGATGTTGGGAATGTGTTTATCAATGAGGATGTTGACGGTTTAGAGGACACACTTACCATGTCTAGGGATCATGTGATCCCTATTTTTACGCCTCTAACACCTAGTCCTATTTTACTGGAGCCTTTGGAGCTCCATGTCCCAACACTTGAATCAACCATCATTCCAATGGCCGACCAATCAAAAGAAGGGGAGGGTCCAACACTTCATGGCATGAGCATAATGGGCACCTTTGTGCATGATTATTTTTCATTTTCTACATACCATGACCCTCTCTACCCCTATGTGCTTCAATGCTATATCTTAGAGTTTATCAAAGAGGTTACCATTGTATATTCTCATTTTTTCATGAACTCTTTGAAAATCTCTAAGTTGGGGGTGTGGGATGATGGCCAATTCCCACTTCGTGGCATTGGGTGATTTACTCTCTCTAATTTGGATATGAGTAGGAGTAGTTGTTTTATTTCTTTGTTTTTCTTAGTTTGTTTCTGATTTTAAGTTGGTGGTGCCTTAAGCACCCCATTTTCTTTTCTCACCATTTATGTGCATTTCATACTTTATTCTCGTGCATTGAGGACAATGCATCATTTTAAGTTGGGGGTGGGGTAGAGGTTTTGCCTCTATTTTGTTTGTTTTTATTCATTTGTTTAGCACCCTATAAAAAAAATCATTTAACTTGTAAAAGTGCCTTTTGAGAATGGAAGATAAGAATTTTTGCATGTATCTTTACTCATGATGATGTTGAATCATTCCTCATACCCAACATGTAGTGGGAGTTGTGAAATTCATGCATTTGTAGAGGGGATTACATCATTGTACACAATCATGCTTTACAACATAGTTTGTTACTAGTTTTTGCTTTTCCATCCTTACATTAGTGAAAATTATTACCTTGTAAACTTTAGAGCATTTATCACCTTTTGGAGCGTTTACATTTAATCAAAGATAGTTTCTTCACCCTCGCTTCATTCAATAGCTTTATTATGCTTGTTTTTGGTTCATGAGTTGAGTTTTGATCTTGTTATTGATACTTGTACTCTATGAAATATTTCGGTTGTACAACTTTGGATATGATTCTATGCCATTTTCTTCTTCATAGTCATAAGTTTCCTGTTACCGAACTGTTCATTTTTCCTTAACCTTTGTTGATCTTCTACTTCAAAAAATAGAGAAAATTGATTTGGGGAGTTCAATGCATATGAGCATATTGAAATATGAAAGGTAGTTGTTGAATCTAAAGGGGAATGATTAAATGATGGAAATAAAAGAAGAAGTAAGAAAAGAAAAAAAAAAAAAAAAAGAAGAAGAAGAAGAAGAAGTAAGAAAAGAAAAGAAAAAAAAAAAAAGAAGAAGAAAAAAAAAAGAAGAAAGAATAAAATAAAGAAAAGAATGAAAGAGAAGTTCAAAAGTTGAAAATATTTTAAGAGAAGAGTGAGAAGTGAAAAAAAAAAAAAAAAAAGAGTGTATTAAATGTTGAAAAGGGAGAGTTGTAGTTGTTTTGCATTCATCATTTCAAACTTTGATCACACATGATATGGCTATTTACTTCATCTCTTTACCCTTACCTTTCACATCTTCTATATTACCCTCTTCACCTCTACATGGTATAGATGATCCAAGTTGTGCTTGATTGAAGTTTTCAATAGAATATAAGCTATATGTTGTTAATTTCTTTGAATCAATGCTTAACTTTGAACATTCTTTCATGGAGCTATGCTAATGTCGATACACTTCTATCTTTTCGGTTTTTGTAATTGGTATACTCACTTATTTTGTCTCTTTACATTTACTCCATTATTGGGCATACCATTGTGAGAACCAAGTGAAACTTTAATTGTGAGTGTATGCCTTGTGAGGATTGAATCAAAGCGTAAAAGGGTGGATTTGCATAAATGAGTTTCATTTGTGTTGTTTAGCATGATTCTCCACCCACACACATAAACCTCTCTTTTGTATGAGTTGTTGCATATTAATGCAAGTGTTGGAGTTTGGAGTGGCATCGATGTTAACTTGAGTAGGATTATGCATTCATTCTTTATTCTTATCTTAATTGGCAATTCATATAAGGATGTTTGTGAGTATCATCACTGAAACCCCTCACAAGACACCACTCGTCCACTAGGGGTAACCTAGGGGTTTAAAGGTTAGGTGCAAAAGCTAAATGTATCCGTGACTCCTACGAAAGTGGAGATTATCCTTTATGTGTTTTTGATAGTTTTTGCTAGGGACTAGCAAAATGTAAGTTGGGGGTTGTGATTACACTCTAACAGTGTAATCATAAGCCCTTAAATTGCACATTGTTAGATTTATATTGTAGTTAATTATCTTGTTTTAGTCTAATAAGTGATTTATTGTGTATTTTGTAGGTTTTAGAGTGAAAACAGCAAATAAGAGGCAAAATGACAGAAGACTGTTTGGACGTACTGTCCGGACGGTTCAGCTGTTTGGACAGTGCGTTCGGACGATTGTCAGCCATTCGGACGGTGCATTCGGATGGGCGAAAGAGCGTTCGGACAGTGCGACAAATGGCGGAGTTCTAGAGTCAAGTTTTCCCGTTCGAAGCCAATCTAGAGTCGTGATTTTGCGTCCGAAGACCGTTCGGACGGTAAAACAACGGTTTGGACGGTGAAATAAGCATCCAGATGCGCCGTCCAGACGCACTTTGGACGCGTGTCGGATGCACTTTGGACAGGGAGCGCAAATTTTCCCTAAAACGCTAGCCGCGGTTGAGAGAAAGGGGGAGTTGTTTTTTGGTTAGATTGAGAGTTAGTTTTTGAGTTTTGTAAGGAGTTTTTGATAGTTTTGATATTTAGGAGTAGATTTTCGGTAGATTGGCTTGGGAGATCTCATTCAAGGTTGGTTTTCTATTTATTCTTCATTTATTAGTTTAGATTTATTTCTTGTAATTTTATTTGTAATTTTCTTTGTTATGTTGTAATTTTCTTATATTTTTCTTGTAGTTTTCTTGTATCCAAACTCTTTTCATTTCTTTTATGTAAATGTTAACTCCCAATCCTTGTATGCTTTATTTCTATTTTTATGCTTTTGTTATGAGTTTAATTAGCTAGTTTTAGATTGGGTTCAAATGTGAAAATCACCTAAATAATCTAAGAAATTAAATGGAGGCATCTCATGAAATAATTGCTATATTTTTCTAGAATTTCATTCTCAACAATTGATTGAAGATAACTTAGAAAACCTAGGTTATTGACTATGTTTGGCTAATCAATGCACAAACTACAAATTTGGTATTAACTAAGTCAAATCGATGGTATTAACCTTTGACTCTCCATTAAACATGTTTCTAATTTAAATTGCTTGAGAATAATCAGTTTTCAAAGCTAAATCCTCCGAATTAAGCTCACTTAAATGTCGTGTTTGATTTGAGTTATCAACTCCATTGGAAACCTTAGATGACATTGAGTGATTGGATTATTTGAGCCCAATTCTCCTTTAATTGCTTTAATTCTATTTTCATTTTGCTTTACTTTAATTGTCTAGTGTTAATTATTTTTATTTTCATTGCAATAGATTAGTAATTCAAAACCATTATCAAAACCCCAAATATTTTCGATCTTTCTATTTTCCTTTTTTATTTTAGATCTAATTCCCCACATAATTACAAATCAATCCTAGGTTAGGTTAGTGTGAGTTGAGTGCTAGAGCCTATATTTGGCTAGATCCCTTGGGAGAGAACGATACCGAATTACCGGTTTATACTTCATCGCGACCCCCGTACTCTTGCGGGGTGCTAACTCCATTTGTAGGAATACTGCATTTGGGGGCGAGTCAGTTAGTCAACTAGGGTCAAGTTAACCTAGGGTTAGATTGGAGAATGGTTTTGAAAGTTGGTTTGATGCACTCTTGGAAAGAGTTTTGAAAAACCAAACATGTTATGTCATGGACCTTGGTTGGCAATCTTTTTGAAAATCATCTCTATGAAAATTTTGACTCTAGCCAAGAGTATGGTTTATATGGTTGGTGTTTGGAAACCATTCCAAAGAAGGTTTCCTCATGGCCATTATAACCTTTATCTTGACAAGAGTGGAGGTTTCAAAAATGAACATAATGATGGTAATTTTTAGAAAATCATTTTTGATGCAAAGATGGAGAGAATGCATTTTTGAAAATCATCTTTTGAGAAGGATTTTGAAAACCACTTTTCAAAGGGACCATTCCATCAAGAGAGGGTTCATATGGCCAAACAAAAAGGAAACCACTCAAGAGAGGGTTCCATGGGGCCTTTCCAACCACTGTGCTTGAAAGAATGGAAATCACTGAAATTAGAGAAATGGAAAGCAACCATTATGCAAGTTAAAATACAATGATGCAAAAATAAGAGTTAGGGGGTTAGTAGGGGCTCTTCTAAGGCATAATGCTAAAATCTCATCCTAAACTTCAAGGGGCCAACTCTTGAAACAATTTTTGAAAGAAATGTAGAACTTGAAAATGGCATAAAATTAAGAGCAATGTTAGCATTGTGGAATATGACAATAAGCATAAAATGAAGCCAAGCACACAAGACTTGATCAAAATAGTAATATGCAAGGGGTCATGATTCACATACAAGGCTTTTAGGCTACACCACATAAACAAGAGGCTCTTAGGCCATACCATCTTAAAGTAGGCTAGTGAAAGGTCCCCCTACACGGTGGCTCTCACTTGCTTTCCTCTAAGCATGATCTAAGAGCCCTCTTGATTCAAGCATGCAAGAAATGAGGGTTAAAGATGAGGATTAAAATAGAGAATAGTCTAAGTAGGCTAGGAGGGAGAAGAGAAGAGTGAGGGAGAGCACAAATATAAAAGGGATACCACATTTTGCCTTCAACACACTTGTAGTCTTTAATGAATGTTTTGATTGGAGCTTGAGTGACTTCAAGAGGGCTTGAGAGGCTAGAGTGGAGTGTGTAAGTGTGTATGGGGCCTTGTATATGGAGTGTATAGGCTTGAGAGAGGTAGAATCTAACCTAAGTGTTGGAAGGGTGGAACATATGTAAGGATTCGGGTTTTTGGAATGATTTCAGTAGAACTTCGCATCAATTTCAGACCTGGAATATGCAAAGGGGGAGGCCTCTATTTATAGACAATTTGGAACAGGCCTTGCGCATGTGCTATATGTGCATGGCCAAAATTTGGCCTTGCACATGTAGGACATACGCAGGTACTGTTCCATTACTAGAATGACACGTGGCACCCTATGTACTGGTTAAATCTCGACTGTTGATCGAAAATCGGTCAATCTGATCAAAATTTGAGCGCATGTAGCATACGCTCCATCACCGGGAATGTTCGTCCAAACTTTGCCTCTATAATTGAGTCAATCGGGAAGGTTTCGGGGGAATCAGTCGCACTCGGGATATCCTCCCAAGGCTTTCGGTGAGCTTTCATGTCTTCAGAAAGTTTAAATTATGTTTGGAGGTGAGTGATATCGTCTTGGGAAGTGTGCTAAAAAGGTCACTTTTGCAGAGTGTCTGTGATATGCTCCCTGGATATTTGAAAGTGGCTGTTTTCGTTTCGTGTGATCGAGGCCTTCGAGAAGCGATCTATTCGATCAAACCGTACCGATGGAAAGTACTCTGGAAATACTTTCAAGAATTTCCAAATTTACGCATTTCTCAAGTCGTTTGACAGTGCGTATTGATTAGGGAATTGGAGAAGAAGCCAACCTTGATGAAGCGTTTGTGAAACGCACCAAGGGTTGTTGAAAGTTATAATTTCCACACCGTACGATGGAGGGCTTCGAGAAGCGATCTATTCGATCGAACCATATCAATGGAAAGATCTATGGACGAGTTTTCGAGAATTGCCTGATTTACGCATTTCTCAAGTCAGTTGACGGTGCGTTATAACCAAGGAATCGGGAGAACAGACAATTTAAGCAGAGCCTCTGCGAGATGCTCCAGGGAGCTTTTATCGAGTCGTGTGAGTTTAGTGTTGTAGTGTCGCGCCCAAATTTTTCGCACTCGAGGAATACTCACACAGGTGGGAAAAATGCTGTACTCTCTTATTAGAACTCACCCTCCTAGAAGAATGAGTGCGACTAGGTTTGAATTGAAAATCGATTTGAATAAAGGGCTTTTGAAAAAGATTCGGAGTCGCCACCTAACTTGATTAAGGTGAGTTAGGTCACCTAAAAACTAAGAATAATCCGAAAACTACACTTAGGGTTTTGGAAAACAATTTTGAAAATATCTCCTCAGGAGAGGGTTTTTTAGAAAAACAGGTTGTTTGGCAACCTTTGAAAAATAATTAAGCCCTTGTTGGAAAATAACTCCTTTTTGGTCTTTGAAATCAGTGATTCTAGGTTCGGAGGTTGGTTACGTGTAGGGAAGACGCACTAAGCCATCACCCTATCCCGCCTTTTCGGTATCTACATGTCAATCTACGCTAGATTCACCTATGAGAGTCTTCAACTAACTATTGGCCAATCCTATCCACCTTGGAAAACAACGCTTGAAAAGAAACTAACATGATGCATGATAGTCAAGTGCAATTGAAGAGAGTTGATTTGGAAAACGATTTGAAAAGAAATTGATTTGATTTGGTTTGAAAAGAAAGAGATAGAAGTTTGAATTTGGAAAAAAGATTTTGGAAATTGAAATTGAAGGTTTGGGAATAGACATTTGAAATTGGAAATTTGAAAATAGATTGGAGATTTGGAAAGATTATGGAATTTGAAATTTGGAAAACATGGAGGAATTTGAAATTTGAAAGAAATTGTGACCGCACCTATGAAGGTTGCCTACGTATCCCTTTGGGGGAATCAGGTCAGTCGTAGTTCGGACAAGAGTCCGATTGAAAATAGAAGAGTTGATTGGAAGAAGAAGTTGAATTGGAAGATTGAGAAATTGAACTTAGATTGGAAGATTGAAAATTGAAATTTGGAATTTTGGAATTGAAAAGATTGAATTTTGATTTGAAAAGATAGAACTTGGGAGAAAGATTTAGACTTGTTTTGGAAAGATGGAGGTTTAGGAAACCTAGACTTAGGAAAGATAGGAGACCTAGGAAAGACTTGAGATTTAAAAAGATTTGACTCGAATGTTGGACTTGGAAGATTTGGAAAGATTGGATTTTAGGAAATGTTTGAATTAGGAAAGGTCCGATTTAGGAAAGTTTCGAATTAGGAACGTTTTAGAATTAGGAAAGTTTGGAAATTGGAAAGTTTTGAATTTAGAAAGTTTTGAGATAGGAAAGTTTCAACTTAGGAAAGTTTGAATTTGGAAAGGTTTGAAAAAGGAAAGTTTTCGATTTAGGAAATGTTTGAATTAAGAAAGTTTTGAGTTTAGAAAAGTCTTAGATTTGGAAAGATATTGAAGTTTTGAAAAATTTAGAATTTGGAAAGATTTAGGTTTAGAAAGATTTAACCTGAGAAAGTTTTAAATTTAGAAATTTTTGAATTTGGAAAGATTTAAAATTTAGAAAGTTTAAGATTTAGAAAGTCTTAGAGTTTTAGAAAATCTTGAAATTAGGAAAGGTTTGAGTTTAAGAAATGTTTGAAAGCTTAGATTTGAAAAGTTGAGATTTGGAAAGAGGTAGAATTAGGAAAGAGTGGAGTTAGGAAGGATGTGGAAATTGAATTTTAAAATTTAGGAAAGATTTTTATGTTTCAAGTTTTGGAAACTTAGAATTTAGGAAAGTAGAAGATTAGGAAAGAGTTGAATTAGGAAAGAGTTGGATTAGGAAGAGATTGGATTTAGTTTCTAAAAGAGAAAGTTTGATTTCGTTTTAAAAAACGGAAGATTGGATTTGGTTTCCTAAACGGGAATATTAGATTTAGTTTCCTAGAGGGAAGATAGGACTTGGCAAGGATTTGGAAAGGGATATTCTAGAAACCCTAGATTTGGAAAATTATAGTTTCGACGTAGAAAACAGGTTTTGGAAATGTGTATAGTTTGGATGTGAAAACAAGAGGTTTTGGACACCTAGGTTTGGGGCAAAGTTTGAAAACTATGTTTTTGGAAAGAAAATTAGGGTTTCCTAATTGTGGGTTCTAGGGCTTGACTTGGGCTCTAAGGAAATAGTTTTTTTTGGAAAGTGTATTTTTGGAAACGAAGGTTTTCTAGAAGGGAATCCTAGGGAGGAGTTTTTGGAAAGTGAATTTGAAAAGGGAGTTTTTGGAAAAAGATTTTAAAGAGAAGGAGTTTTGGAAAGTGTGTTTTTAGAAACAAGTTTTTTTTGGAAGGAAATCCTAGAGGGGAGTTTCTAGAAGGGAGATTTTGGAAAGAGAGTTATTTAGAAAGATTTTTTAAAGGAGATTGTTGGAGAGAGTTTTTAGGAAAGTGAATTTAAGGAGTATTCTTAGAAAGTGAATTTTGAGGAGAAAGAGTTTTTGGAAAGGAGTTGAAAAAGGGAGTTTTGAAAAATAGATTTTGGGAGGGAGTTTTTGAAAACAATTTTGGAAAGGAGAGTTTTAGGAAAGTATGTTGAAAAAGAAATTTTTAGGAAGAGAGACTTTTGAAAAGAGAGTTTTCAGAAGGTATAAAAACATCTCACTTTTGTAAAGTAATTCTAACCATAAGAGGGCTAGAACCACTTTAGGAAAGCGGTTTTGAAAACAACAAGATTTGAAAATATGGACCGTATTGGTCACTTTAAATGTAACACTTTCCTAAAGCAATCATAGCCATGGAAAAGCTAGAATCACCCTAGGATTGTGATTTTGAAAACATGTTTTGAAAAAGAGATTTTGATGCAATGTTGAAAACAAGTTTGAAAACGATTTTGAAGACGAGTTCGAAAACGAATTTTGGAAGATGTAAGATCATGATATGCACAATGCAATTTTGGGGTCGTGAACATATAAGGTTAAGGCTTCACCACATAATCAAGGGGGCCAGACCCACGTGGTCTCTAGTTAGACTAGAAGAAAGCCCCCGACACGGTGACTCTCCAATAGCCCAATCCTATACATGGACCAAGAATCCCCTTGTTTCAAGCATGCAAAGAAAGGGGGGAAAGAGATGGGGGATTAAAATAGAGAAAACCCAAGTAGGTTAGGAGAGAGAAGAGAGAGGGGAGGAAGTGCGGAAATTTAAATAGGGAGTCTACCGTATGTCTTGTTATTTTGCGCGCCTTGCTTTCTTCGGTCTTCATCTTGATCTTCGTCTTCGATCTTCAAGAGTTGTCTTCAAGCTTTAGGTTGCAGCTCTTCAAGTCTTTAAAGGAGGGTTGAAGGCTAGTGTATGAGTGTATGGGGGTGTATAGGAGTGTATAGGAGGCTAGGGTTTAGTGTATGGTGGCTAGGGTTTGGAAAACCTAGGGAAGCTAGGGTTTAGGAGGTGCTCGAGCTCTGTATATCGAATTATATGATTTTTAGGTTGAATTTGCAGATCCTTTTCACATTGGAAGAAGTTCTGTATTTATAGAGGTTGGACAACACTGGTGCCTGTTGCAGTGGCGCCAGGCCATTTTTTAGCTTGGCGCCACTAGTAGTGGCGCCAGTCATTTAGAAAATGTTTAAGGTCGGCAAACAACGTATCTTTGACTAGATTTGGGCGCCTGTACTAGTGACTACCATGCAATTTTTAACCTGGCTTCACTAAGAGTGGCTTCGGAAAGTTCGGGAATGATTTGAAGGAGCCGGGAATGACCTGGAAGGCCAGAAAGGTGTAAGAACACTTAAAATAGTGTCCTGCAGGTATTTGACTTGAGAAATGAGGATAAGATGGGTCGAAAAGGTTGACCGGGCCTTTAGGGGCAAAATGATCAATCGGACCGGGAAACTGCTGGGACAGACTCGGACTGTCCCGGAAGAAGACTTGGGATCTGGAAACATTATTCAGAATGTTCCCAGAGGTCGTCGGTTTGATACCCAGAGCCGGTGTGGTTAGAAAAGGAGACCGGCCCACTAGTGGCAAAACGGTCATTTCATACCGGGTTGGCCGGAACTGACTCGGAATGATCCAGAAAGGTAAAAGGAGGTTGAGAACACTATAAAAAGTAGTCTCAGGAGGTTACCGGTTTGATACCCAGAGCCGGTGTGGTTCCCGGGGCATTCAGATGCCGAGGGGCAAAATGGTCATCTTGACCAGAAAGACTCGGAAAAGGTCCAAAGGGCAGTTTGGTCATTTTTCACCGAAGTGGGCTAACAGACACTGGTGTTGACCTGGGTTTTGAGTGTTTCCGCCACTCTAACGGCGGTCGTCGTGACACAGGGGTTTGTTGCCAATTCCCTATATCGACCTATTTGTGAGTATTTCCACTACTTTAACGGTTTTGTGAGTAGTTTCGCTACTCGGACCGTCTCGAGGAATAAACTGTCTCGAGAGAGGGATTGGAAAGGGGACTTATCGTCTCCAAAGAGACGTGCATGGATTGGAACCGTCTCGAGGAATAAACTGTGTCGAGAGAGGGATTGGAAAGGGGTCTTACCGTCTTCGAAGAGGTGTGCCTGGATTGGAACTATCTCGAGGAATAAACTGTCTCGAGAGTGGGATTGGAAAGGGGACTTATCGTCTCCGAAGAGATGTGCTTGGATTGAAATCGTCTCGAGGAATAAACTGTCTCGAGAGAGGGATTGAAAAGGGGACTTATCGTCTCCGAAGAGATGTGCCTGGGTTGGAACCGTCTCCAGGAATAAACTGTCTCGAGAGTGGGATTGGAAAGGGGACCTATCGTCTCCGAAGAGATGTGCCTGGATTGAAACCGTCTCGAGGAATAAACTGTCTCGAGAGTGGAATTGGAAAGGGTACTTATCGTTTCCGAAGAGACGTGCCTGGATTGGAACCGTCTCGAGGAATAAACTGTCTCGAGAGTGGGATTGGAAAGGGGACTTATCGTCTCCGAAGAGACGTGCCTGGATTGGAACCGTCTCGAGGAATAAACTATCTCGAGAGAGGGATTGAAAAGGGGACTTATCATCTATGAAGAGACGCGCCTGGAGTGGAACCGTCTCGAGGAATAAACTATCTCGAGAGTGGGATTAGAAAGGGGACTTATCGCCTCCGAGGAGACACGCTTGGAGTGGAACCGTCTCAAGGAATAAACTGTCTCGAAAGTGGGATTGGAAAGGGAAAGGAAAGGACAATGCCCCTAAGGGCATTTTGGTCATTTTGCCTCTATTTGGGCCTGACAGGCCCGCGAAGCGATGGAAAGACGGGATTTGGACCTAGAGAATTGTTTTCGATAGGAATATGCGCACAATGACTTAAACACAAGTCTGGACGGAGTGTAGACTGCCGAGCGGTCAAAAATGGGGTGCTTACATGTAGGGTGCTCCTTGGGTTAAACAAGGGCATGTGGTGAAACCCTCTGCTTGAGATCCCAAGGCCGGTGCTGTTTTGAGGCATATTTGGGCTTCTAAGGGCAAAACGGTCATTTTGATCAGGGTTGGCTGGAAATGGTCATGAACGGTTTGGTATGTTGCGTTAAGTGTGTAGGGTTGTTCAGGGATAGTTTTGGCAGAGTCTTTTACCGTTCGGCGAGGTTTGCGTAGTGTTGAGGTGTTTAGGGGTAAAATGGTCATTTTAACCGAAGTGGGCCAGAATAGGACCGAATTTGGACCAAATGGCATGCGGGGGACGCCTAATGGTTTAACAACATTTTGGAAGGATGGACTTATCGTTTTGAAGGATTTTGAACTTTCCCAAAACGTGCCTGGAGGCCCAAGGGGTAAGTTTGGTCATTTTTCACCAAGTCGGGCTAGTAGGTGCCGGTGTTGACCTAGGTGTTGGTTCCCGAGACCGCCCGGTCTCGAAAAACTACCTATGCGGTGTTGGTCCCTAAGAACGCCTGGTCTTAGAGAGCTACCTGTAGGATGGTGTCGGTTCCTGAGAACGCTTGGTCTCAGAAAGCTATCTGTGAGGGTGGTGTTGGTCTCTGAGAGTGCTTGGTCCCGGAGAACTACCGAATGACGGACATTCTACATTGGCGGGCTAGCAGGCGCTAGAAGTGAACCGTCTAGAATTTGATGAGGTGTTGGTCCCCTAGATCGCCCTATCCCGGGAAGCTACTTGGATGATGTTGGTTTCCAGGACCGCCCAATCTGAAAAGCTGGCTGAAATAATGATGCTTATGGCTCCAGCGGGTCCTTGTGGGCCCGAGAAGTGACCGATTAACTGAATTGGAGATTGAAAGGCTTGTCTTGAGTTTGCACGTGGTGTGATGTTGGAAATCGAACTCGGTCGGGCCGGAGATCGCCAAGCGAGCAAAAATGGGGTGCTTACAGACTCCATTGGTATTAAAGTAAACAAGTTGGTTCAAGTTCCCCCATGTTTTCTAGTTTGTCAACAAGAATGGTGCATGATATATAAAGCAAATTAAATCTCTGTACCTACAAACTTTGCATGCCAAAAGCCAATGAAGAATACTAATTCCTTTCCTTTATATAAAGAAATTGAAAATCCAAATACTATGTTTTATGTTTCATATATAAGCAAACAACCATCAATAGTTCAGACATTCCAATCATCAAAACCAGTCCGGGGTTGCGGTCACTAACCTATAAGGTGCTGATATGACTGCAACCCAGTTGCTATTAAGCATAACTTATCAACTCGTGACAAAAAGATCAAACTCACTAAGCATATTACATTTCAAAAGATTTTTTCATTACAAACTTAGAACATCTATTTTCAAATAGTATATAGAAAGGAAAATCTTATGAAACCCAGGGCAACCTTCCTTGTTCTTATTTGATCATATCAATAAGTAAGATGAAGATAATATTAAACATGAATAAAATACACGTGCATATATAAGAATGAATAATTACATATCTTGATAGGTGATGGTAAATTATAAAAAGCTACCAAATAGAACGAAAAAGATAGCAAGAGAGAGCTATAGGAAATCCATATTACTTTATCAATGTAGTGCTAAGTAGTATGGTAGTTTTATTCCAACACTACAGTATGTATTGCAGTCCTGTTACAACTATTATATGCAGAATGACAATCCTACTACAACTCTTCCATATGTATAGATAGTGTTAAATTAATTTTGTTATAACTCAATGGGTATATTGGGAATTTAAAAAATAATAATAACAATCACTTCCCTTTCCCTCCGTATCTACCAAATTTTAAAGGGAAGAAAAGTGCTCAAAATGTGAGTCATCTCATTCTTCCTAACACTGCCAGAAAAGGTGCTTTTTGCAACGGGAGTATTTGCAATGGCCACTTTCTCATTGTAAATAGTAGTATTTACAACGGGAACTTGGCCGTCACAAATGTTGTCACAAAAACTCATTTTTGTGATAGCGTTTTTACAACGGCCAAGCTCCCATCGCAAATACTAATTTTAACGACAACGTTTTTATGACAACATCGTTCTTGTCTCAAAAGCTGAGCATTTTCCATGGCTTTTTTATGACGACTGTCTCCCATCGCAAATATTAAATAAAACGATATCGTTTCGATCGGGCTTAAAATTTCCCTTCCCCTTTTTTCTTTCTCTTTGGAACAAAAGCCATAGTTGCCTTCATCGATCAACTCTGTCTGACTCCACCATCGAGTGCCTCCACTAACCTCCTCCTACTCCTTTGTTCTCCTCTATAACCGCTGTCATCGCCTCCTCCTTTAAATTGCATTTCCACCAGCACCATAGCCATCGGCGCCACATCCTCCTCCTCCTTGAGACTGCGCCTCCACCAACGCCATTGTCATTGCTGCCGCTTCCTCGTCATCTTTGAGATGCACCTCCAGGTTGGGCTTTAGGTCATTGATCATTCTAAGATTATCAACTGTGATTCAACATTTCATATTCTTTCTAGGCATTCAGGGTATGCGAGCCTCTATTGTTAATTTTTTAAGCCCACAAATTGAAAGCAACCTATAAATTTTCTTGAGAAAGTTTTGAAGGGAAAAAGAATGGCAAGGAACAAGTGGATAAATGGGTACTTAGAGGCAATACTGGATAGTGGGGCGGCAACAATAGACGGGAACAAACATTATGTATATATAATTGGGTGATTGTTATTGGGCTTCTTATTAAATTCTATCTCAAGTTCTGTTAACTAAGTGACATTGTAGGGTATTTAAAAAACAAGCAACACACAAAAAAAAAAAAGTGACATTGTAGGGCAATATCCATCAAATATACCGAAAACCTAAATCTAGGTGACATTGTTTTATTTAGGAGTAGACCAAAAAAACATTATAGAATAAAATAAGAAGCTTGTTCACAAGAAGTCATGGTAAAGACAAAACAATGATTAATAAATCTCCCGGACACTTTCCTCTTCACTATGTCTGGAAGTCTTGTGTCAGTCTTGACGGCTTCTTCTAAGGTTTGGAATGCCGATTGCATTAGTTTTTTCCTCTTTTGAATTAATCATAGCTACTATAACTACTATTATTCAATGTTAAGATATACAGTGACTTGGGTTTTGAGGGCAAAGGTAAATTACTTTGAATTTGAGAGGGAAAACATAAATTACTTGAGTTTTGGAGGGGTAATGTAGCTATTTTATTATGGATACTAAAAAATATAAAGAGTTAAAGATATATTTTGATTAAGAATTTAGTGATGGAAAAGAAAATAAAAAGAAAAAGAAAAGAGGGAGACAAAAGAGAACAAAAGCATTATTTCATTTTGTTCTATTTTTCTTCACCTTTTACATTTTTCTTTCTTTTTTCATCTTCACTGCTCTAAGAAAATAGTTAAAACTTTATAAGGAGTCAATAAACCAAATTTATCCTAAATACTCAAAAGTATATGGTAATTTTTAAAAACTTAGGAACGGCTAGGCCCTTTCCGGTACCCTTGTGCGTTCGCCCATGTAATGATGTCTATATAGCACCAGCTCTTAGAATTAAATCGTCGCAGTAGGACGGACCCTTTTGATTGAGACCATCATTCCTACATAAATAAATAAAAAAAATCAAAATAGTCCAATATTACTCTACCATGATTCATTTATCTGAGTATTACCTGTGATGCATACAATGCATTCTATATATAATCTCATGCATATTTATAAATGATAGCAAGTTAGAAGAGAGAGAGAGAGAGAGAGAGAGAGATCCTAGTTTTATCTTCTATGAGACCCCAAATTTTAATTCATTAGTAAGTAATTATAATTTTGCATGGTTAGGTAGGATGTAAAATTATATGGGTGCTTGGTGCCTTAGGCTTACATGTGATATGTTGGCAAGTATAGTGGATATATATTACATCTAGTAGAAGTATACGTGAACTTCAATGAGAGTAACAAAATGAGGTCCAATATGTGATGACATTAAAATTATCTAGTATTGTTATGACTAAGACTTGTAAAGAGTTAAAATGAGTAATTAGTGGAGTGAAGTGTCAAAACATAAGTTTGTGATTTTATTAGGTATTTCATCTTTATGCAATAATGCAAGAAAAAAAAAGAAAAAGAAAAGAGAGAGTAATAGAAAGAAAGAGAGAAAGAGATGGAAGAAAGATAGAGATAGACAGAGAAGGACAGAGATATAGAGAGAGAGTTGCAAAGAGAGAAATAGAGAGGGAGTAAGAGAGGAGCTGTTGCAGCGCAAGAAGAGGCTGATTTCAAGTATGAAAATTCTTCCCTTACTGAAAATCAGACTATAGGTAGAAATATCTTGAAAAATTAATAAATTTAGACACAAAATTTATCTGATTTGGTTAAGAATGGAGAGAGAAATCTCTGTCTAAAGTTGAAAGATTTCTGCTGCGAAAATTTACAGAAATAGCCACTTTCGGAGGTTGTTTGGTCTTTTTACAAATCTGATTTATTGTTGAAGTTTTGTACACTTAAAATTTGGGATCTTAGGGAAATTTGGGCTTTGGTTTCAGTCAAAAATATTTTATATTCGAATTATCGTGATTTTTCAAAGTTAAGCTGCTACTGTAGCAGTCTGATGCCCAGATTTGCCATCTGTAACCTTTGGTTTGACAGAGTGTTCGACCAAGTTTGAGTATTCCAAAAATTATGAAATTTTGACTATATTTTCTAGATACATGGATGAGATTGTATACCAAATTTTAGGTCAAGGAGATATCGTTTACTTAGGTTTCGGACCTCTCAAATGAGAACCATCTGTTACAGAAACTTAAATTCAGCCGCACTGCCCTGTTTTAGAAAGTACCAAATAAATACTTAGGCATGTTCAAAAAATGTAAAATTTCGTCTGGATACTCTTTAAGATGTCTATTTTGAAATTTTAAAGTTTTAGAATTTTTCGATTTAAGATTACGAAATTATGTCCAGATTATGAAGCATGTGTCAGTTTTGACAAATTAGAAGACTTAGTGTATTTTGGTATTTTTCAACTCTAGCATTCCATTAGGAGTTTAATTGAGATTATGTATACATTATATTGATTATAATTGCTGAAATTCCTAAACTAACACGGTTGTGGTGGTAGGACCTAACGGAGGGCAAGATCCGTCAACATCATTCAAGGAGTGATCTTGGTCATGGGGTGTGTACGGTAACAAGTGGGATCTAAAATATTCATATTCATATCGAATCAATATATTGTGTATAATATTATCTATATTGGTGGTAGTTGTGGGATCGAGGATATTCATATTCATATTGAATGAATATATTATTTGTAATATTATGTGTTGCTTGTGAGATGCTTGTATTGTTGGTGTTGATTGTGGGAATTGGGATAATCTTATTTATATTGAATGAATATATAATTTAAAATATTATCTATATTGGTGGTAATTGTGGGATTTAAGATATTCATATTCACATCGAATGAATATATTGTGTTTAATATTATCTATTGGTGTTAATTGTGGGATTATGCGATTTATGATAATCTTATTGATATCGACTTGGATGCCTTACTATCTATATTGGTGTATTGTTTGTCTTATTATGAACGTTGGTGTTGATTGTGACAGTCTTATTTACATGGAGTTATTTGATCATAATGTATATAACATATTATTGACGAGTTTATATATATATGCGATGATATTGATGAGGTCATATAAGAGGTGGAGGTGGTATTGCATACCATTCATATCGTATGCCTTGCATTGCATTGCATGGAGAAGGTTTTGCCGATGTGAAGCTAACCTAAGATTTAACCAATGCGGGGTTAACCTAACTAGGGTGCCGATGTGGGGCCTTCTTGATAACGTGCTATGGATATATTGGGCCAACGTTATTTAAAATTGTGCACACATGTGGGTGTTTCATGCATCGCATCACAAGAGATATTACATTTCATGAATACATTATATTGTTGGTGGTGATGAGAGGAGGATTACATATAGATGTTTATAGATGATCATATATCATTAGGTGATGGATTATTCATTGATGACTGATTCTGTGATTATATTTATCATTTTTTATAAGTTTGATTATCTATTATGAGCACGTTGACTTTTAGCTCACACCCACACAGACTGTTTTGACAGATAATATGGAGATGGCGGTTCGGTTCACTGTAGTCCTAGTCGTCGCCATGGTGGCGTCCATGTTGATGTCAGGACGTCGAGTCTCAGGGCTTGGGAGAGCTTCATTCTCTTACTTTCAGCTTCTTAGTTGTGTTTTCAATGGGGCATTGAGTCTTGATGTAATGTTTGTTATTAACATGGTACGATGGTAGAGCATTTGGAGGATTGTTGATTGTTTTTCAATTAGTAATGTATTGATGATTTATGGTTTCCTTTAATGTATGTTGGGGCATTTATTATATTTCTTCTTATTGTTATTATATTCCGCTGCGTTCTGTTTTTTGGTTAGGTGTTAAAGTGTTGTTCGCAGGTACGGTGACCTGTGTGATCACGCCTCGCCTAATGTGACATAATTCATGTCTAATTGGGTTGGGTTATGACATCTTCCATCTGTTTTTACGCTTCAACTATTGCATTATGGAGTCTCAATCTTTGGCTTTCTTTTTCTTCGCCCTTCTTGTAGTGACAGTTGAATGTAACTCAGAGGGTATAAAGATTAACTTCATTCATACTTTTTTTTTCTTTTTCTTTTTCTTTCTTGGAATTTACTCGGAACAGCATAGTTGGTTTTCCAATGTTTTTGGGGATCATGATATATAAGTGTACATATTCATGTACATTTATGTATAGGTATCTGTATATAGATGAGAACATATATATGTGCATGTCTATTCAGGTAGGTAACTATGGTCCATGTACAATGTTTATGTTTAAGAAGCATTTGAGTGTCATGTGTACTTACACTGTCCAAATGGGCTCTGTTTTCTAATCCAATCTGTGTCTTAATAATAAAAGAAGATGCTTCCAAGACTAAAATAGCACGGATATTACGAAACAATGTGCAAGTGGGAACAAGGGCGCTAGGATATTACGAAAAAACATGTCTGAAGACTTGTCTGAAGGAGAGAAGGGAGATGTGGTGGGTGCAGCTATGGTAAGCGAAAGCCCAAGGAAAAAGTTTCAACATAACTTCTCCAATTTGGAAGTTTGGTTGGACAATAACAAGGGGAAGAAGTCTTAAGTTTTGGAGATGTAAGGCTCAAAATCTATTGATGTAAATTACAACTTTGTTTCATTTGTTTTTTCGTTAATTACATCCCTATATATATCTATATATACTATTTAACTAATTGTATCGTTATTATTCTATTTTTACTCGGGTTATACTGAAGGAGTAGGTTGTTGCTGTTCATGGTCGGGATTGATGGAGTGCCTAGTCAATGAATGTTTTTGAGTATTTTTTGATGTATTGATGTTGTACAGTAGGTTATATACTATGGATGAAAAAAACTAGTTTATATGATTCGATTCAATATTGATGTTGGTATATTTCGTGTTTTTGCATTTCGAATATATGGTTAATGCAGATTAATATTATATAATATGAATTTTATTTTATATATTTATCTTTTAGTAAATGAATTTATTTATGAATTTATGCAATTATATGGTGCATGAGATTTATTTTAAATTTTAAAAATATATATTTAAAAAATAGTTAAAGTATTTGCGATGGTTGAAATAGTATTTGTGACGGCAAACAACCGTCACAAAAGAGTTACCTAAGCCACAAGTTTTTGTGACGGCTACACAGCCATTACAAAAACATGTTTTTGCGATGGCTCCTCTCGTCGCAAAAAATTATCTAGCTGTCGTAAATATTAGTTTTTGTGACGGCCCTTCCCGTGGCAACAAATCTGTTTTGGCACCAGGCTTTAAAAACCTAGTCACCACAAAAACTTTTTATGACCCTTTTCTTGATGTTGGTTGATTTGTCGTCGCACGGCCGTCTCAAAAGACCTTTTGCAATGGCAAGTGACCTTCACAAAAAGTTCAGTTTTTAGTAATGTAACCCTTCTATTCACTTCTCTTCCGCTCCTTAAAAATAATTCAAATATGATATTAACTAACTTTTTCATTCTGAACCCTTCACTTGCCCTCAAAATCCCTTAATCCAAATGAAGCGTTAAAAGATCAGAATTCTTTCCAATTTTGAGAAAATGTAGATCTCCCATTCAATACTAAGGCTGTAAAATAGTGCTAAATTTAAAATCAACCTCGTATTAAATTTAAAATCAATGGTTGATAAGTTGTCACGTCATTATGAATTTAAAGACCATAATATATTGTACCAAAATATATCGTTATCTTTTTTGGATGTAACTTAAAATTTTTAATGATGTAATTCTTTTGCAACTATTGGTCACTCATTTTTATTGAACTTAAGATATTCAGTTCTCATCAAAACTCGAGAAAAGTCGAATCTGTAACAACATTAAATTTGAGGAAAAATGTATTTGAAAACTTAATATATATATTTTTTCTTAGAATTGGAGTGTTCTTTTAAAAATTTAAAACAACATTTTAAACCATAGTTGTCAAAAAAAAAAAGCCGAAGCAAAAAACGATATAGAAAATGATAGCATGAAACGTGGCCTGAAACATTGATGGAAAGTAGAAAACGCTAAATAACATAAACTTAAATAGGATATTTATCAAAATAATGTATTAGAAACCCAAACAAAAAAAAGCAATATAAAGTATTTAGAATACTATTATGATAAGCAAAATACTGGTATAACATAATATCTATAGATTTTTATTAAAAAATTATGTATTATTATTAAATAATAAGATTTGAAAGTAGGAAATATTAAAAATAATAATAAACTTATGTTAGAGTTTTCGAAATACCTTGAAATTGTTATTTAAAAAGTTTCTCTAAAATTTTGTAAGTGTTTCATTTCTCTTTTTTGAAAGAGAGTTGGGAGAGCAAATTTTCTGGTACTATATTTTGAATTAATTTATCAAATGCCGTAGGCGCAAATAAAATGGACAACTACCCAACACGGCAAGGACAAGGTGCATTAAATTGCAAAATAGCCTTAACCTCGATTTCACGTTGATTTCGGTTGATTTCAATACAACATCGAATGCTTTGATTTGTTCTATGTACGAGTGGGGCCGACCAAGAAATTAATCCGTTCCCCAGACTGTCCTCTAATCTGTGCCGCCCACGTCAATTCCCTCATCCCTCGGCAAAAAGTAACGAATTTCTATACCGTATGTCCACCATTACGTCCCTCTTTATAATCGGTGTCCCTACTCGCCTTCCTAATTGACACCTGTCTCTAAATTTACCACAATATCCAACTTGCACATGCTTTGCCCTCCAACAAGCGAGTACGTAATGCTAATGTACACCCGACTTGTTTGTTCTGTGAGGTGTAGCCAACTTTTTGTTTTGAGTTTTGCTCAAATTTCCAACCTCTAAAATCTCGCCACGTGTGATGCCTTTCTCCTATCTCTCTGACCTCTGAAATTCCAAATTATGCATGAATGACAGCATACTTTTCAGCTTGGGAGAGAGACTTGGCCAGTTTATTGGTTTTTACAGCTATACATTTGAAAGCAATGGCATGCTTAACAAATTGATAGAGGGAGAGAAGGGGAGCAACTTGATTACTTGCATATATATATATATTTATATATACAAGGAGAGAGCAAACTTGGGTGATTGGTATATTGAAGCTGATAAACATGGAAAGGTACGAAATACTGAGAGATATAGGGTCCGGGAACTTTGGTGTAGCCAAGCTTGTGCGTGATAAGAGGACTGGTGAGCTTTACGCAGTCAAGTTTATTGAGAAAGGCGAGAAGGTCCGCTTCAACTCTGTCTCTGTCTCTGTCTCTGTCTCCCTCTCGGCTCTCTCTCTCTCTTAATTATTTTTATATACAAATTAATATACATAAGATAGGCTGCTATTTGATTTTACTGTTTTTTGCTGTTTCTTCGTGTAGTCATCTGGATTTGTGTCATTTTTATTTGGGTTTTGGTTTTCTTGGATTGATTGGGAGGTTTTCTTTGTTTTGACAGATTGATGAGCATGTACAAAGGGAGATCATGAACCACAGATCCTTGAATCACCCCAATATAATTAGATTTAAGGAGGTGTATAACTAATTTTGAGACATTCTCTAATCATCTCTCTCTCTCTCTCCCCATATTGGCATATTTTCTATCAGAAATCCATGACAAAAGGGTTTACAGAGTCCTATTTCTTTTTAATTAATTGGTTTTTCCAATTAGAGAGAACATTCAGAGTCCAGATTATTTACTTTTATAGAATATGCTTGTGCGGCTCTACTTGTTTTCAAGCCCTTGTTGAGGTTTCTTCCTCTGCTCTGCCATTTTACCTTTCTTTTTCTTTTTTCCTCTTTCATTTCTGACCTGAAGATACCCTTGGCACGTGTGTGTAGTTTGAAAGTAGCATAAGAGATGAAACAGTAGTATCCAGACTATAGAAGTTAGTCCCAGTAAAGATCTACTTCGTATGTCGGTTCAAACTTCAAGGTACAATTAGCTTTAGGCTCTCTCTCTCTCTGAGTGTGTGGGATTTAGCCACCAAAGTGCTTAAAGGTGCAGATACGGATCCAGTTGAAATTCCTGCCATTTTCTTCTTTGATAGAAAATTAATATTCAGGCCCCTTCATAGTTCAGATTTATTTCATCTATGATCCTTTGCTTCAACTTAAGATCCATATATTGAAATTCTCAGCAGGGGAATCTTTTGTCTCTCAGGTCCTGCTAACACCCACTCATCTAGCCATAGTCATGGAATATGCAGCCGGAGGAGAACTCTTTGAAAAAATATGCAATGCCGGTAGATTCAGCGAGGATGAGGTAATTGTACCATTATAAAACGTGCAGTGACTGTTTTATTAGTCTTCAGAAACAAATGATATGAAATTTTCATTTCTCGGGTTTGTGTGTTTTGTTATAATAAAGTTCTTAGATTAGTTTATATGTTCATTTGGTTAGGCTAGATTTTTCTTTACATCGGTAATATGGTTCACTTTTCGGGTTTCCTTTTTTATTATACAGTTCCTTGTATGTTCATTTGGTTCAGGCTATATTTTTCTTTCAACAACTGATATCAGGGGTCAGTTACTGCCACTCAATGGTAGGCCCTCTCATCACATAATTCTTTGGTTTCTAGGTAAATAAATTTACCGCAGGCTTGAAATTTGAAATATCATTTTGCTGCAGCAAATCTGCCATAGAGATCTTAAGCTTGAAAATACGCTCTTAGATGGAAGCTCAGCACCGCATCTCAAAATATGTGACTTCGGCTACTCAAAGGCAATGAACTGGCAAATCAATTCAGCACCAACTACAATTTTATGTTTTTTTTTTTTTGGCCATTACCAAATGTTCTAGCTTCTTCCTTCTTTTTTTTTTTTTTTTTCCCTTCCAGTCATCGGTGTTGCATTCCCAACCCAAATCTACAGTGGGAACACCGGCCTACATTGCGCCTGAGGTCCTGTCAAGAAAAGAATATGATGGGAAGGTACTACTTCACCTTAGGACCTAATTTAGTTGCCTAATTATCCATAAACAATCTTTTATTATTGAAATTAACAGAGAGCAGATGTTTGGTCTTGTGGGGTTACCTTATATGTGATGCTGGTTGGTGCTTATCCCTTTGAAGATCCCGAAGATCCAAGAAATTTCAGGAAGACAATTTCTGTAAGTTAGTTTAGTGATTTAAAAATGCCTATTACTTGACTTTCTTACTTTTTTTTTTTTTTTTCCAATTTTTATTTTTTAGTTTTTATTTTATATATGAAACGTAAATGGTCTATGGCAGCGGATACTTAGTGTCCAGTACTCAATTCCAGACTATGTCCGAGTTTCTAAGGATTGTAGACATCTTCTATCTCGGATATTCGTTGCCAACCCTGAAAAGGTCTTATAACCCACCATTTCCCTTTTTTTTTTTTTTTTTTTTAAGTTTCTTTTAGTATTTGGTTTCTTCATGTTCATTGCATTTTCCATGCAGAGAGTAACCATACCGGAAATTGAAAAGCACCCGTGGCTCCTAAAGAACTTGTCTATAGATTTCACGGAAGGAGAGGAAGCTAGCTTGCAAAGGGACGAAGCAGAAAATCCGTCCCAAAGTCTGGAAGAAGCATTGGCTATAATACAAGAGGCAAGAAAACCTGCTGAGCTGCCGAAAGGTGGAGGGCATTATGTTGGAGGCAGCATAGATCTTGATGATCTAGATGATGATACTGATCTAGACGATATAGAGATAGGGGAAGACTTTGTCTGCTCATTGTGAGTGCTAGTTTATGTTTATAATTTGTAAAATCCTGACAAGTAAATGAACCTGGTTCAATATTTGAAATATGTAATTGCATAAACTATCTTAAGGAGTGTAACAGTGTGTTATAAAATTATATCGGCATGATTTGAACAGTTTGGAAGCATTAGTGCAAGAGATATTGTATATAATACTAATCCATCAGTTTTCGCAACCTTAAAAACTCTTCTTAGTGGATGGCATTATACGCGTATATAATTCAGCGAATCCAATAACTAATCCCTTTGTTGGAGAGTTTTGATTGTATGATCGGCTGCAATGCTGAATTTTTTTAACACCTGCTCCTAGTAAAGAGATTGGATTTGGTAGTTTATAATTTTCAGTGCCCAATCGGAGATCGGATTAGCTTCATTCTAGTGGAGAGTAGGCAGCCATTGAACTTGATACATACATGTTTGGGAAGTTTATTGGTCTGAATCCGTCATCTAACTCAGGTTTCTAAAATCAAATAGCCTAACATGTGTGATGTGTGTATGTGTTTATATATACTAGCGGTGTTGTACATGCGTTGCACGTGGTTTATTTTTTTAAGACATTCCATGCAACTCGAAACCATTAACAACATTACACAACCATTAACAACATTATCAGTGTAATTAACATTTAGGCCCTCAACAAAAATGCCGCACAGGACTGAAAATAGGGCTTCTATGAAGGCAAATAGATTCATCAATTCAGGTTGACTTCTTCACTATGTTGCAGTCATTACACAAAACCTATAAAGAGGCAAGAAAAGTCATGCGAAACTCCTAGACGCCAAAGATGCATCCTTGAACGTAACCATCCATGTCTAAAGCTTTTAAAGCACCTCTCAAAGTATACCACATTGGTGCAATGACGACAACTCCAAAATGCTGCAAAAAATACTGGTGCCACAAATAGAGTAAAACTCATTTACATTACTCCATTCCTAAAGCCTCTATAACTTTCTCAACAATGACCCCACTCTATAAAAGAAAGAAGAGAGACGAAATGAAGAAGTTTTTGAGGACAAGGATAGGTGAGAAGTCTGAGGAGTGGTACGTCAGAAACGAAGTTTGGAGTAATGACGCGTGTGTGAATGGAACATTGGTGAGGGCCTTGAGCTACTCGACTGTTGGGTATGAAAGTCGTTTTGAAATTTCGAAAAAAAACGTTTCGAAACCCTTGATAAACGTTCGGGAAATTCTTGGAATATACTTAATAGAAAAGTTTGGAAAATTTTATGAAAACTCATATGCTTTGTTTGTAACCCGATTTTTTGGTAGAAAAAGAAAAATGTGAATGAAAATAGAACAAAATAAAAGAGTGATTTTGCTCCCTTTTTCATTACGTTTTCCTTTTCCTCTATCGTTATCCTGCAAACGTTAAAGAGAAGAAATGTACATATATGCACATACAAGTAATGCCAATGAGTTCAAAGCCGTAAGCAGCATAATAGATTTACAAAATCTAAATTGGGGTAGGAATGATGATCTTAAAGTACTGTGTACTTAGTCAAGTATATAAGTTGCTGTATCTTCTTTAATTCCAAAAATTGCATTTTTTTTCCATTGATCCTGTGCCCATATGTGAAAATAATTACTGGAAAGACATGTCAATAGTGAAAATTTTCACTCTGGTGTAGTGATTGAAGCTCAGCAAACACAAATAGATAAATATGAAATAAAATTCAATGGAAGCTTACTGAACTTCTTTAAGTGAATTGACTTGCTTTAGACATGAGGGTGTTACCCACCTCGATTGAGCTTTGAAATTAAAATCTAACACAAGCTTTCTCTTGGTTTGCAGACTCTTCAAAAACTATGAGTTATGTCAAATTTTCACATACTTAACATGCTTGACCAAGGGAAAGTATGTTCAAAGCAAATCTATAGCAGTTATCAAACATAACAAAAGCAAAAATGAAAAACAAAAAACAAAACAAAAACTATCCCTAATATTCAAATCAGTCAAAATAAGCTATTTGAGAAACAAAACTATTATAAAAAAAATCCAAATCAAATCCAAGCATGCTTGGAAGGTCAAAACATGAGTGATTATCAGAAAACTTGAGTCAGTTCAGTATGAACACATGCAATTGCTAAAAGATATGTTGAGTTGATTATTTATTTATTTATTTATTTTTGTGCTCGGAACTAAGAAAATAAACCTGATAGCTTCTATTTGGTTTCCAAGTGAAGGAAAAGAAAAAGATGAGAGAAGCTCCTATATTTATTTTGTTTCACCTTCATCTTTTTGTACATGTGTGTGTATGCACGGTTGCTGGGAAAGGGAAGGTTAAGAGGAGGAGAAGATTGTGGTTTGTTAGTTTTCATGTTGTTTTGACTTTGAATAATGTTAAACTCGTGTCACTTTATCCAAAATTGATACATATAATTTTGCATACCAACAAAAAAAAATGATCTATCATTCCACCATGCACACAAAATAAACCCCAAATCAAATGATAACAATAGAGGATAACGTACAGATGCTATTTACAAGAATATTTGATCCAGTTGGAAACTACTACTGGAAGTTGTATGCTGTTTGCAATGGTCTTTCATCTTGTGATAAGTAAGCTTATCACAAAATGGACGAAGCAAAATAAATATCATAGACAGTGAAGCATAAACTTTAAATTTTTCGTATTTGAGAAAATGGACCTAATTGCGACCTTTCATGCCAGTTTGTCAACTCTCTTGTGAATGATGCTAATCATGTTAACTTTTGGTGAGTCATCACTTATTCTATTTAGTCAATGAGTATAAGATCATCAATTGATTAACACAAGAAATAAAACGAACTTAAGTTTTAATGGGAATAGAAATCCAGCATGAATGGAACATCATGTCAGCTATCTATAATTTATACTTTTTGCTTTTGCTTCCATTTTTGTTTTTTATTTTTTTACAAGTAGTCATTTGAATTCATATTCAAACATGCAACTGAAATTGAATTTGAGTAAAGTGTGGATAGAAATACTCAGCCACAGCTTAGGAAATGAGGTTAGATATATGGAATAACTCTTTTATATTTTTTCTATATAATTTGACAATTAAAACAGAGAAAGTCCTTAATTTACTTAAATTTGTTAACAAAAAGAAAGTAAATTTTGAAAAATTGAAGTCCTCCAAACTTAGCCCCTAGACAGAGTCAAGTTTGAGGATGAGAATTTGATGATTCACACAAAACCAGGGTTGAACTTGATTTTGCAGTTTCAGGTGAAGCATTCTTCACAAAAGGCACATAAAAATATAGGACAAGCATGCATTATGTCAGTCTATGAACAATAACAGTCCATACTCTGTTTTATTATGCCAAACTGCAACTACATATATAGCACATTGATCACCAAAATAAAACAGCATTGATTGAGATCCTACAAATGCCCTTCATGTTATTAAATTTTAGGCATTCATACAAATTCAGGTGTATTCTATCACACGCAAAATGGGCAGTTTTAAAATCCTCTGTCAAACATAGTATACAGGTTAAATTTTCATGTGGCATCCAGATAACCCCACAACAGTAGACTGATTGGCAAAGTCTTTAAGCGTCAAAAAATTGTATAATCAGAAGAAGACCTTGTTGATGTACAAGAAGTTTTCAATGCATGACTTTTTACAGGTTGAGAGAGAGAGAGAGAGAGAGACAGAGAGAGACAGAGAGAGAGAGAGATGGGGAGAGGGAGACCATAATGTACTCTGATCAGTTTTAGAGAGGGAACAAAAATCGCTAGAGTCAATTTTGCAATAAAAAGATAGGAGCTCACCAGAAAATGAATAAGTTATTCTTATTTTCTTACATTTCAACCATGACAATAATTAACAAAATTGCAAACATAAAAGAAAAAAAAAAGAAATTGTAATCAA
Organism: Euryodendron excelsum; assembly: GCA_033060915.1. Lineage (NCBI taxonomy): Eukaryota > Viridiplantae > Streptophyta > Magnoliopsida > Ericales > Pentaphylacaceae > Euryodendron > Euryodendron excelsum. The sequence continues at coordinate 26,414,389 of CM065385.1, read as the reverse complement.
TCCTGACAGATGCAGTTTGTCAAACATCTTAGAGGCAGTAATACGTAAACAGTAAGACGTAACACATAGCACTTTGTATGCAAACATATAAAGAAGAAACCTGGAGTGATAAAAGAATGGAGGAATTCTAAGGAAAGTCTTCAATGGAAAAGCTTTGACAGCAAAAGAATGGAGGAAATCCAAGGGCAGTATTCAATGCAAATCTTTGTCTGCCTCAACAATTGAGACAAACACCAGTGTAGGATTGTTAACCCACCAATTCATTGATGTTTGTATTGGTGGTAGTGGGTATCCATTCAATCATACGCTAGTTTGATCGTCGGTAGTGTCTATAAAACGCGATAAGAGAAGAAAAATATAGGATGCCATTGAAAGTTTAAGGGGGCTAGAAAGTTCTTGATGTTTAATTGGTGTCATTCGATGAAAGCATGGAAACCCTACGATTTTGTTGGGTAACTGACATGTAGGAGGGTTTGAAGCGTTTCAATTAAGCTGGAAATGTCACAAGGACAATGAACAGGTGTGTCATTTCTTTTTATTTTAGGGGCATTTTCGGAACAGAAAGTGTGGGAAACAATTTCGAGGCTTCTGCCTTTTAAAATAGTTATATTATATTATATATATATATATATATATATGATGTATATAATGTGCATCATTGTCTGCAATACTTGAGATTGACTGCATTGTCTCTAGACAAATTTTCTTAGCCTATACCAAACCAAGCAGAGGAGGCAAAGCCATTAAGAATGTGTGTTTGACCTCATCTAGACATGTTTGATGATGGGGACTTAAGCATTATCCAGCTGAAGATGAGAACAATTTGAAATGTTATCCTCAGTTGTTACAATAATGCATACTGATTATATTAGACTTTCCAATTTGGTGGAGGTGGAGAGGGGTCCAACCCAAATTTGCCATACTTCAGATGAATAAGTGAATTTCAAAGATATATATAAGACGTGTTTGTTTGGAGAATATGGGGTGAGGGATTGGAGATGTTATTCATAGGATTCACCTAATTTTATGTTTGGGAAAAAAAAAGTGAAGAAGAATTACATCTTTCATGGGAGATATAATATCTCAAAATGGAGGATAAGTCATCCAACTGGGGGGTGGGATGCTATATCCATAGGTGGGAGATAAGGCAACAAAAGACCATTTTGCCCATCCCTCACATTTTTTATATATTATTACATATATATTACATGATATTATATTAATGTTATATAACTATTGTTGGCCCAAATATGCAACTCAAGAAGAGGGTGAATTGGGTTTCTTAAAATTAATAACAAATAATGCAATTAAAAATTAATTGAGCAATGAAACAGTAACCAAGCAATGAATGAGCAATGCAACCAAGTTATAAGATGCAAGGAAGAAAAACATAGCACAAATGAATACCAAGATTTATCGAAGTTCAGCCACAACATATGACCTATGCCGTCACCCCCAAGATCCCCTTGAAAGCCTTCCACTATGTAAAAACTCATTTACATAGCAAGTGCTAGTTGCCCAAGTGCGAAGCTCAGTTTTTACAAGAGCTCTTTCCAAGCTCTCAAAGACAGAAGTGATTTTGTCCAAGATTCACTTAAACTTACAAGTATTTTTGCTAAGAACACTCAAACTCATATGTTTACAAATCTACCTAAATGAAATAAATGAAATTTATATAATGAGTAACTGTCAACAACAGTAGATAAGCGGGTTCAAGCTCAATAAATAACATCAATCACTCAACAAAGAGAATATGGCAGTGACACTCAGGAATTTCAGCTTTTAATATTTGATATAACACTTAAATCTTTAGATTCTTATGTATAAATGCTGTGGGGATATTGTATATATAATCTTGCATTAATTCTAGCAATTGGTGGTGGTTGGGAGTGCATTTAATACGAGATCGACCTGACAATACGTTTAAGTTTATATTCATTACAGACGAGGAGTCGACTCTTTTGCGAAAGGGGTTGACTTGATCCTTTGGTTCTAGTGCCAGCTTCTTCAACCCTCTATCCAAATGTGTCAACTCCTAAGAAGTTGACTATCTTTGCGTTTCAACAAACTTCACCAAGGCTCTATCCTGATGTGTCAACTCTTGAAGAATATGAAGTCGGCCCTTTTTGCTTAGAAACTTTAACTTTTGCAAGTCCTCATCAAACTTTTTCTAAGTCTACAAGCTCTTCAAAGATTATCCAAATAAAGCTTTCAAAACTTGAAACGATTTTCCTAAAACTTGTTGATCTTCAATTTCAATCTCTTCGAGATGAAATCAACCTAATTTAATTATTTGTATAGTTCTTCAACTAACATAACTTCTTCCATTGATCAAAGACTTCTTCAAATCTTCAAGTAGAGCATCTAAGTCTTGTGTAGATCTTCATCATCTTTGAACATCTTTAATCTTTTCGAGATGAGATTATGAACATAATCTTGTTCAAAGGTCTTTCATTAATGTGCCAACTCATTCTACCAATGTGTCAACACTTGTTGCCAATCTCTTTTTCAGTCGATCTCCGGATCTTCTCATGCCACATTGTAGAAGGTGTCAGCTCTTGCTTTTGACGTCTTTTTTTGCTGATCTACTTAGAAGGTGCCAGCTCTTAAAAAAGATGTCAGTACTTGTTGTCGACTTTCTTTTCTGTCGATCTACTTTAGAATGTGTCAGTGTAAGCACCCCATTTTTGCCCGCTCGGCAGTTTCTAGTCTGTCCCGACTTGAGTTCAAATTAATATGGACATATTCTAGAATTCTAGTCCTAATCTAGTCAATTCATCGCTTTGCGGGCCCACCATGCCCAAATAGAGGCAAAATGACCAAAATACCCTTGTGGGCGTTTTCGGTCCAATCATGTAGGCGCATCTTCCCGAAGACTGTAAGTCCTCTTTTTTAGTCCAATTCCAATCCCTCTCCTGAGAAAGTTGATTTCTCGAGACGGTAAGTCTATCTTGTCCGGCACGTTCCCGAGTAAACTCTTCGGAACGATAAGTCCCTTCAAACCCATCGACCGGGACAAGACCCTAAGTTCCCTAGATGGTAGAATGATCCACCTTTGGTGCATGCTAGCCTGCCAATGCAGAAATGTCTGTTTCGACACGCCTTCCGAGAGAGTTGATTTCTTAGGCGCTAAGTCCCTTTAGTAGCTTCCCGAGATCAGGTAGTCTCAGGAATGATCGCAAATTGTCAGAGTAGCGGAAGTACTCGCAAACATCGCAACCGTTATAGTAGCGAAAATACTCATAAATAAGTCAATGTAGGGAATTGCAAGCAAACCCCTGTATCAAGAGACCACCGTCAGAGTGGCAGAAACACTCAAAACCCAAGTCAACACCAGTGCCTTCTAGCCCACTTCGGTGAAAAATGACCAAACTGTCTCTAGGGCCATTTTCGACACGTTTCTCGAGAAAATACCTAAGTCCTCAAAACTGTAAGTCCACCCTTCCAAGATTGTTTTAAAAGCAATCCGGCATGATTAGGTACCTTCTAGTCAGTTTTGGGCTAATTCTGAGACTCTTTGGTCAAGATGACCATTTTGCCCCTAGACATCCGAACGCCTCGAGGACCACACCGGCTTTGGGTATCAAATCGGTAATCTCCTGAGAATATTTCTTATAGTATTCCCAACCTTTCATTATCTTTTCGAATCATTCTGAGTCAATTCTGGCAAACCTGGTGCAAAATGCCCGTTTTGCCCCTGGTGGGCCAATCGCCTTGTTCGACCACACCGGCTCTGGGTATCAAACCGGTAGCCTTCTAGGACATTCTAAATAATGTTTCCAAATCTCGAGTCTTCTTCTGGGATATTTCAAGTCCATCCCGGCAACTTTCTGGCCCGATTGACCGTTTTGCCCCTAATGGCTCGGTTAACTCTTCCAACAAACCCTGACATTCTTTTTCAAGTCCATTACCCCTTGGGACCCTATTCTAAGGGTTCTTACCTTGTTCTGGCCTTCCGGGCCATTCCCGGTCTCTTAAATGCTTCCCGAACCTTCCGGAGTCACTCTTAGTGAAGCTAGGCTAAAAATTGCATGGTACTTACTAGTACAGGCGCCCAAATCTTCTTAAGATACGTTGTTTGCCGACCTTAAAACTTTCCTAACTGGATGGCACCACTAGTACTAGCGCCAAGCCAATATTTGGCTTGGCGCCACAAGAAGGTTTTTTGGCCTGATGCCACTACAACAGGCGCCAAGTCATCCCTCTCTCTATAAATACAGAGCCTCCTCCAGCATGAAAGGGGTCTGTAAACTTAGTCTAAAAACTCTATCCTTCGATATACAGAGCTCGTAGCCTCCCTAAACCTTAGCTTCTTTAAGTTTTCCAAACCTTAGCCTCATATACACTCTTATACACTCATACACACTCTCATATACTCATACACTAGCCTCAAACCCTCCATTGAAGACTTGTATTGCTATAACTACGAAGCTTTGAAGATCGAAGACAAACTCTTGAAGACTGAAGTGAAGACCAAAGCAAAGCAATAAAAGCAAAGCGCGTAAAGCAAAGCAAAATAAAGAAGATACAAGGTAGGCTTTTTATTTAAGTTTACGCATCTTCCCCCTCTCTTCTCTCTTTGAACCCACTTGGGTTTTCTTCTATTTTAATCCCCCATCTTCTTTCTCCCCTTTCTTGCATGCTTGAAACAAGGGACTTTTTCGGTCCATGTGTAGGATTAGGTTATTGGAGGATCACCGTGTCGGGGGCTTGCTTTTAGTTTAACTAGAGACTACGTGAGTTCGGCCCCTTTGATTATGTGGTGAAGCCTTAACCTTGTATGTTCACGACCCCAACTTGCATTGTGCATATCATGATCTTGCATTCTTCCAAAATTCGTTTTCAAAACTGTTTTCAAAACTTGCATCAAAATCTTATTTTTTAAAACTTGTTTTCAAAATCACAATCCTAGGGTGATTCTAGCCTTTTCATGGCTAGGGTTACTTTAGGAAAGTGTTATATTTAAAGTGACTAATATGATCCATATTTTCAAATCATTGTTGTTTTTAAAACCACTGTCCTAAAGTGGTTCTAGCCTTCTTATGGTTAGAATCGCTTTAGGAAAGTGAGATATTTTTATATACCTTCCAAAAAACTCTCTTTTCAAATCTTTCCCTCTAAAAACCTCTTTTCCAACATACTTTCTAAAAGGTGTCTCCAATCTTCTTTCCAAAATTGTTTTCAAAAACTCCCTTCAAAAATCTATTTTCCAAAACTCTCTCCAATCTCCTTTTCAAAACTCTCTTTTCAAAATTCGCTTTCTAAAAACTCCTTTTTAAGATCTCCTTCCAAAACCTCTCTTTCCATAAACTCTCTCTTATAACTTTACTTTCCAAAATCCCTTTCGAAAAATTTTCTTTTCAAAATTCATTTTCTAAAAACTCCTCTTTAGGATTTTCTTTCAAGAATCTCCCTTTCTAAAAACTCACTTTCCAAAAATCTCTTTTCTCAGAGTCCAAGTTAAGCCCTAGAACCCACAATTAGGAAACCCTAATTTCTTTTCCAAAAACATGATTTTCAATCTTGCCTTAAAACCTAGGTTTTCAAAATATCCCTTTTTACATCTAAACCGTAAGTTTCCAAAACCCCTTTTCTACGTCAAAACTATAGCCTTCCAAATCTAGGGCTTCTAAAACTTCTCCTTCCAAATCCATGCCAAATCCAATCTTCCCTTTAGGAAACCAAATTCAATCTTTCCGTTTAGGAAACTAGATCCTATCCTCCATTTTTTAAAATAAAATCAAACCATCTCTTTTTAGAAACAAAATCCAATCCTTCATTTTAGGAAATAGGAATCTCAATCCTTCCTAGACTAAACCTTTCCTAATCCACTCCTTCCTAATCTAGTACCTTCCTAAACCATAAGTTTCCTAAACCTAAACTTTTAAATCTTTCCTTAAACTTTAAGCTTCCAAACCTTCCCTAATTCCACCCTTTCCTAATTCCATACCTTTCCAAATTTCGACTTTCCAAATTTAAGTTTTCAAATCTTTCCTAATCTCAAACCTTTCCTAATTTCAAGATTTTCTAAAACTCGAATTTTAAATCTTTCCAAAATTCTAAACTTTCTAAACTCAAAACTTTCTTACTTTCAAAACTTTCCTATTTCAAAACATTCCAAATTCAAAACTTTCCAATTTCAAAACTTTCTTAAAACGAAACCTTTCTTATTTCAAAACATTTCTTAAAATGAAACTTTCCTAATTCGAAAACTTTCCTAATCAAAACTTTCATAAATTGAAACTTTCCTAATTCAAATCTTTCCTAAATTCCAATCTTTCCCTAATATTCTAAGTTCAACACTCGAGTCAAATCTTTCCTAAGTCTCAAGTCTTCCTAAGTCTAGGTTTCCTAAAATTAAGCTTTCCAAAATCAAATCTTTTCAAATCTTTCAATCAAAGTTCAATCTCTCAATCTTCCAATCCAATTTCCAATTCATTTTCTTTTTCCAATTAAACCTTCTATTTTTCATCAGACTCTTATTCGTAACTACGACTGACCTGATTCCTTAAAAAGGATACGTAGGCAACCCTCATGGGTGCGGTCACAACTTATTTCAAATCTCCAATTCTACAATCTTCTTCAAGTTTCTAATTCCATGATCTATTTCAAACTTCCAATTTCAAATTTTTATTTCCAAATCTCTATTTCTAATTTCAAACCTATTTTTTCAAAGTTCTTTTTAAATCGAATCAATTTCTTTTCAAATCTATTTCCAAATCTATTTTCAACTCCCTTTTTCTATTACATTTACATATCATGCATCATGTCTTTTAAATATTCTTTTTCTAAAGTGGATAGAATTGGACATTTGTTAGTTGAAGACTCTCATAGGTGAATTTAGGGTAAATAGACATGTAAGTACCGTAAGGGCGGGGTAGGGTGATGGCTTATGACGTCTTCCCTATATGTAATCAACTTCCGAACCTAGATCACTATTTTCGAAAGACCAAAATGAAGTTTGTTTTCAAAAAAGGGCTTAATTATTTTTCAAATATTGCCAAACAACCTGTTTTTTTAAAAACCCTCTCTTGAAGAGATATTTTCAAAATTCTTTTTTGAAAACCTTAAGTGGTATCCTCAAATTGTGCTTAGTTTTTAGGTGACCTAACTCACCTTAATCAAGTTAGGTGGCGACTCCAAATGTTTTTCAAAAGCCCTTTATTCAAATAAATTTTCAATTTAAATCTAGTCGCACTCATTTTTCTAGGAGGATGAGTTCTAATGAGAGTGTACGGTATTTTTCCCGCTTGTATGTGTATTCCTCGAGTACAAAAAATCTGGGCGCGACAGTTGGCGACTCCACTGTAAGCACCCCATTTTTTACCGCTCGGCAATCTATGCTCCGTCCAGACTTGTACTCAAGTCAATATGGACGTATTCCAATCAAAACCAACTTTCTAGGTCCAAATCTCGTCTGTCCATCGCCTCACGGGCCCACCAGGCCCAAATAGAGGCAAAATGACCAAAATGCCCTTAAGGGCATTGTCTTTTCCAATTCCAACTTCGACCCCTCTCTCGAGACAGTTGATTCCTCGAGACGGTAAATCTATTGCAAATCAGGCATGTCTTTCTGAAGATAGTAAGTCCCCTTTCCAATTCCAACCCTTCTCTCGAGATAGTTTATTCCTCAAGACGGTTCCAAATCAAGCACGTCTTTCCGAAGACGATAAGACCCCTTTCTAATTCTAATCCCTCTCTTGAGACAGTTTATTCCTCGAGATGGTTCCAAATCAGGCACGTCTTTCCGAAAACTATAAGACCCTTTTCCAATTCCAACCCCTCTCTCGAGACAATTGATTTCTCGAGACAGTAAATCTATTCTAAACCAGGCACGTCTTTCTGGAGACGATAAGTCCCCTTTCCAATTCTAACCCCTCTCTCGAGATAGTTTATTCCTCGAGACGGCTCCAAATCAGGCACGTCTTTCCGAAGATGGTAAGTCCGCTTTCCAATTCCAATCCCTCTCTCGAGACAGTTTATTTCTCGAGATGGTCCGACGCGTTTTTTGAAAAAAATCTCTTCAAAACGGTAAGTCCCTTTAAACTTGTCGACCGGGACGAGACCTCAAGTCCCCTAGATGGTAGAACGGTCCACCTTTGGCGCCTGCTAGCTTGCCAATGCAGAAATGTTCGTTTAGGCACGCCTTTCGAGAAAGTTGACTTCTCAAGTGCTAAGTCCCTTCGCCAGCTTCCCGAGATCAGGCAGTCTCGGGAATGATCGCGAACTGTCAGAGTAGCGGAAATACTCGCAAACATCACAACCATCAGAGTAGCGGAAATACTCGCAAATAGGTAGATATAGGAAATTGCCAACAAACCCCTGTATCACGCGACCGCTGTCAGTGTAGCGGAAACTCTCAAAACCCAGGTTAACACCAGTGCCTGCTAGCCCACATAGGTGAAAAATGACCAAACTGCTCCTTGAGCCTTCTCGAACACGTTTCTCGAGACCACACCTGAGTCTTTAGAACAGTGAGTCCAACCTTCTAAGATTGTCTTAAAAGCAATCTGGCACGATTAGGTGCCTTCTAGTTAGTTTTGAGCCAATTTCGAGACTTTTCGATCAAGATGACCATTTTGCCCCTAGGCATCCGAACGCCCCAGGAACTACACCGGCTCTGGGTATCAAACCGGTAACCTCCCATGAATACTTCTTATAGTATTCCTAACCTTCCTCTACCTTCTCGAATCATTCCGAGTCAGTTCCGGCAAACCCGGTACAAAATGACCGTTTTGCCCCTGGTGGGTCAGTCACCTTTTCCGACTACACCGGCTCTACGTATCAAACCGATAACTTCCCGAGAATGCTTTTTATAGTGTCCTCAACCTTTCTTTATCCTTTCGGGTCATTCAGAGTCAGCTCTGGCAAACCCGATGCGAAATGACCGTTTTGCCCCTGGTGGGCCGGTCACCTTGTTCGACCACATCGGCTCTAGGAATCAAACCAACAACCTTTGGAAACATTCTGGATAATGTTTTCAAATCTCGAGTCTTCTTCCAGGACAGTCCGAGTCTGTCCCGGCAGCTTTTTAACCCGATTGACCATTTTGCCCCTAACGGCTCGGTCAACCCCTTCGACACATCCTATCCTCATTTTCTAGCTCTCCGGGTCATTTCCAGCTTTTTCAAACCATTCCCAAACTTTCTAGAGTCACTCCTAGTGAAGCCAGGACGAAAATTGCATGGTAGTCACAAGTACAGGTGCCCAAATCTAGTCAAAGATATGTTGCTTGCTGACCTAAATACTTTCCTAACTGGCTGGCGCCACTACTAGTGGCGCCAAGCCAAGAATTGGCCTGGCACCATTGTAACAGGTGCCAGGTCTATCCCATCTCTATAAATATAAAGCCTCTTCTAGCGTGGAAGAGGTCCGAGAACTCAGTTTAAAAATCCTATATTTTGATATACAGAGCTCGTACACTTCTTAAACCCTAGCTTCTTTCGGTTTTTCAAACTCTAGCTACCATACACTAAACCCTAGCCTCCCATACACTCATAAACACCCCCATATACTTATACACTAGCCTCCAACCCTCCTTTGAAGACTTGAAGAGTTACAATCTGAAGTTTGAAGATTGAAGACAACTCTTGAGGATTGAAGACGAAGATCAAGACGAAGACCGAAGACAAGCATGGCACGCAAAATAAACAAGATATACGATAGGCTTTCTCTTTAAATTTTCGCACTTCCCCCTCTCTCTTCTCTCTCCTAACCCACTTGGATTTTCTCTATTTTAATCCCCCATCTCTTTCCCCCCCTTTCTTTGCATGCTTGAAACAAGGAGATTCTCGGTCCATGTGTAAGATTAGACTATTGGAGGGTCACCATGTCGGGGGCTTTCCTTTAGGCTAATCGGAGACCACGTGGGTTCGGCCCGCTTGATTATATGGTGAAGCCTTAACCTTGTATGTTCACGACCCCAAATTTGCATCGTGCATATCATGATCTTGCATCTTCCAAAAACAGTTTTCAAACTCGTTTTCAAAGCTTGCATTAAACTTGTTTTCAAAATTGCATCAAAATCTTCTTTTTCAAAACATGTTTTCAAAATCACAATCTTAGGGCGATTCTAGCTTTTCCATGGCTAGGGTTGCTTTAGGAAAGTGTTATATTAAAAGTGACTTTCATGGTCCATAGTTTCCAACCTTTGTTATTTTCAAAACCACTTTCCTAAAGTGGTTCTAGTCTTCTTATGGTTAGAGTTGCTTTAGGAAAGTGTGACATTTTTATACCTTCTAAAAACTCTATTTTCAAAAATCTATTTTCCTAAAACCTTCTCTTTCAACGTACTTTCCTAAAACTCTTCTTTCCAAAGTTGTTTTCAAAAACTCTCCCCAAAAATCTATTTTTCAAGAACTCCCTTTTTCAACTCCTTTCTAAAATCCTCTCTCCAAAATTCACTTTCTAAAAACGCTCCCTAAAAATCTCTCCAAAAACTCTCTCCAACAATCCTCTACCAAAAATCTTTCTAAAAACTCTCTTTCCAAAATCTTCCCTCTAGAAACTCCTCTCTAGGATTTCCTTCCAAAAATCTTTGTTTCTAAAAACACACTTTCCAAAAATCTCTTTCTTTAGAGCCCAAGTCAAGCTTTAGTGCTAACAATTAGGAAACCCTAATTCTCTTTCCAAAAACATGATTTTCAATCTTGCCCTAAACCTAGGCCTCCAAAAACTCCCATTTTCTACGTCAAAATTAGGTTTCCAAAAACCTCTTTTCTATGTCAAAACTATAGCCTTCCAAATTTAAGATTTCTAAAACTCCCCTTTCCAAATCTTTGTCCAAATCCAATCTTCTCTTTAGGAAACTAAATCCAATCCTCCGTTTTTGGAAACAAAATCAAACTTTCTCTTTTAAAAACAAAAACCAATCTCTTGTTTTAGGAAATAGGAACCTTAACCCTTCCTAATCTTCCAGTTTCCTAAATCTTAACTTTCCAAAACCTGAACATAAAAATCTTTTCTAAATTTTAAAACTCAACTTCCACATCTTTCCTAATTCGACCTTTCCTAATTCTACCCCTTTCCAAATCTTAACTTTCCAAATCCAAGTTTTCAAATCTTTCCTAAACTCAACCGGGTGGGGTAGGGTGATGATCTTAGGATATCTTCCCTACACGTAACCAACCCCCGAACCATAGATTTCTGTTTTCAAATGACCAAAATGGAGTTATTTTCCAAAAGGGCTTAAATCTTTCTAAGGGTTACCAAACAACCTATTTTCTTAAAAACCCTCTCGTGAGGGAGTTTTCAAAACCATTTTTAAAAAACTCTAAGTCTAATCTTCAGATTAACACTTAGTTTTAGGTGCCTTAACACACCTTAATCAAGTTAGGTGGCGACTCCTATTTTTCTGAAAAGCCCTTAGTCAAACCAATTTTCAAACCTAGTCGCACTTGTCCTTCTAGGAGGATGAGTTCTAGTGACAGAGTTCCGTACTTTAGGGTCTCCGAACCGAAAGGACATTGGAACCCCAAAAAATCGGGGCACGACATGCCCCAATCCCTCTATGCTCACAGAGATAAGGGTGCCAAGAAGACAAGGGGCAATCAGTCAACAAAGTTTCACAGCAACTTCATTAACACCAAATCCAGAGAAGGCGAATCCGAAGACTCAAGAGTAGTTTAGGACTTCTTATGTAAAACTAGATAGGTGTAACCCTAAGGGAAAATGTTCCCCATCCCCCTGTTAAAATGTATTTCTATTCTTTTGTACCTAAAACCCAAAGTTAAAAATGTATTTCTTTATTTTCCTCGAGCACATGGATGGATGAATATATGGACGGATGAACATGTGAATGGATGAAGCTCCTCATATGATGGTAAAGTATCTACATACAGGGGCAAAAACTCCTATCTCCAAAAGTGGGCCAATACATCATGATTAGTTTTACTCTTAAATAAGGACATCGTAGGACATGCATTGCATAAAGCTCTCTAAAAACTAGAAACTGACTTGCGATTTATGTTTTTGTCCTTTTATTTCTTCCTTTTTATTTACAGAGGTCACTCTGTACTGAGTCAACAATGCTCCCAAGAAGGGGCAACATCCACCTAGGGATCCCATTATCACCCGACAAAGAGCATCACTGATGGCTGCTAACCCTGAAGAATCATCTTAAGTCTCTCGGGAAAAGGTCAACGAAATGAGGACCAAGATGGATGAGATGCTCAAACTCATTCAAACTATGGCTATGAAGGATGTTGTTGCAGTCCCATCATCATCTATGACTTCGTCCAAGGACCCTGAACCCGCTAATCTAAGGATCGTGCTTCAGTCTGGCAATGTTGGGAGGACTAAGAAAAATGCCAAAGGGATCAGCGCTGAAGAGGAGGAGACCGTATTACATTCACCTGTCGTAAAGAAGGCCCCCTAGAACCTCTCATTCTGAAAATCCAAGGGCTAAAGGATTCACTGTGAAGTCTCCATGGCCACAACACTTACGGGTTCACTGCATATGACGAGTTATGTTTCTTTCCTGACCACCCAAGACCTGCTAGGTTCAAAATGCCTGACTTCCAGAAGTATAATGGCACTAGTAACCCCTTCGCTCATCTTTGTCTCTATGATGGAGCGCTAAGTGGTCACAGCAACGACCCGAAACTCCTCATGCAACTGTTCCAACACAGCCTCACTGGGTCTACTCTACAATGGTTCACCCGTCTGGACCTAAGGAAGGTCACAACTTGGATCGAGCTGGTTAATGTGTTCAAAGCCCAATACCGTCACAACATCGACCTCACTTCCGATTGATGGTCCTTGATGACTATGAGCAAGGGTGAAAAGGAAAGCTTCAAGAAGTATGCCTTGAGATGGAGAGAAGCTGCCGCACAAGTCAATCCTCCATTGGAAGAGAAAGAGTACGTACAACTGGTCGTACATACTGTTCAAGGTATATACTACGAGAAGCTTTGCACAAGTGTAGGGAAAAGTTTCTCCAAGCTTATCATGCAAGGGGAGATGACAGAAAATGGCCTTAAGACAGGGAGGATTATGGACCCCTATGCCAAGACTGGAGAGTATACCGCCAATATAGCCAAGAAGGTGGCTATTACAAAGGGAACAATCAAGAAGGAAAGTGAAGTGTTTGCCATCCGGCCTGGCCAACCACCCCAATACCAACCGCCATTACAATCACACCCTATCCTGCCCTTACCTACTTTAACCATGCCTGCTCTGACCCCTAACTACTGCCCTGCTGGGGCGTGACCTAACTTCAATAGAGCTGCCCGACGCACCCGTACCTTTGATACCTTAGCCTACACCCAAACCGCGGCTTACCATAGCCTTCTGAAGAACAACATCTTAAAGCCTATACCTACTTATCCTTTGCCAAGCCCTCTACCCCCAACCTTTAATGCCACCCTTACATGTGAATACCATTCGGGTGGCCAAGGGCACGACACCGAAAGCTGCTTCGCTCTCAAGCACAAAATCCAAGACTTGATTGACAATAAGGCCATTGATCTGTAGCCGGTAAAACCTGCTTCGACCCCCAATGTGACCAATAACCCTCTACCGGATCACACCGTCAACATGATATTAGTAGAAATGGAAGGCAAGGGAGAGTTCAACGAGCCTAAGGCCGAAGATTATGAGGACGATTGGGAGACCGATGAAGAAGATGACTGGGAGGAAGACTTCCCATTGTGCCCAATCTATCTCTATAATCCTCATGAGGTGCCTGATGCTTCTGATTGGCCAGTTGAGGAGCCAATGTTTTTGGAAGAAGAGCTTGCTGAAAACATGGCTGTTGATGGATGGGGCATTGAGTTTCTGCATTTAAAGTATGCCGCGGCTAAAAGTCACTTATTGGAAAACCCTTGGCCCACGACCGAGTATAACTATGAAGATATGGGCTGGGGATTAAAAAGCCAAGAGAACATACAGAGCCATTCGAGTTAGAAGGAGGTGAACTAGCCATCCTATTTACAAAAGGACTTGTTGCAAAGAATAAGAAAGAGATCAATAAAGCTACCAACTACACCACCACTGCCAACATGTCCGGAGCTCTAGAAGAAGCCTTTGCCTATCCTGCCCTGGCTAAGGACCCGAATCACGAGTAGAGTATCGAAGACGTGGGTATTGTCCCAAGGCCGTATTGAAATGGGTTTCCATCAAAAGCGTACAAGAGAGGGGTGTTTTCACCCACTTTCTTTCTATCCCTTTTCATTTCGTCCTTAAATTAATATCTGCATTTTTGTTTCTTTAAAATAGAACTATATGCTTTTCATTGATAAGATAAAATGATTAATTTTTTTTATTCATTGCTGTTGCATTATTTTCTCTTGTGAATGGTAACTACTTTTTACGCAAAGGGCATAGTTTATCTTAAGGAATGATCTAACTTGAAGGGACAATAGCATAAGTTAACCACTCGCCAAATGATCAGCTTTCCAAAGAAAGAGAGGATAAGGATGAGTGAAGAAACTACCTAAATGCAACACTTGCAAGACATCAAAGCTAAGCGATGTGTGGCCATACTATCAAAATGAAGAGGAGCCATCTTTCATTTTTCCATATAAAAACAAATGTGTTTATATTCCTTTTGCTTAGCCCCTAGTGCCTCGCCACGAGCGAAGTTTTCCTTGTCAACCCTGATCCAAGACTGTCCTCCCTACACTGGGGTAGACAATAGTTGATAACTCTAGGAATGACATCCATCTCTATCATGCTAGGATAGTATCGAAAGCTCTGTAAATCAAGCAATCTAATTCAAAATGAAGAGAGGCCCTCATTTCATTTCCCATACAGTCAAAAGCAACCCCTTGCCAAACCCGTTGAGCCATTTATCTTTTCCGAGAAAACCCCAACCTAGGGATCACCGCCCACATTGGGTTAGATTGAATTGCTAAGGAAAAAGCCTAAGAAAAAAAAAAGGGTTGTAGAATGGTTTGTTTCATAAAAGAAAAGAAAAGAGATAAAAGGGACAAAGCGAAGGAAAAGAGTTGTCAAGAGGCAAAAAGCCAAAAATAGAAAAAAAATACTTCTAAAGAAAGGCCTGAAGAAAACCATGATTGAGTCATTTTCAAAAGCATAATGAGAAGATCGAAAGAGAAGACAGTCATATTTATCTCAAAAGGCATATAGAAAGGGTGAAAGAAAATAGTCATTTTCACCCTGAGAAGTATATAGTAAAAGCAAGAAAGAAATTTAAAAGTAATCCTAGGTTACAAAGAAACTCAGTAGAAACAATAGGTTCGAGCCTTTACCCTTTCTTGCAAAACCCCAAAACCATAACCTACATTATAACCCTACTAAAATCCACTCTGATTGAAAATGGATTGCTTGATCTAAATGAGTTGGACACGCTGCCAAAGCCAAGAACGGATGCTAACCCTACTCGAGGAAAAAATAGTTAAGGATAGTATGGATCTAAACCCTATTGAAAACAACATTGAATTTGAGCCTATATAGCCCATCGTTTCGAAAACCCCATAACCTAGCCTACATTATGGTCCTAAAGCAAAGTCTCCTCGAATTGAAAGACTGGCCACTTATTGCTCTGCTAAAATTTAGGTAAGCTGTTGCTAAAACTCCAAGAGTTGAGAGTTTCAGCCTAATAATCATATACACTAATCCCGAGGCAGAGAGTCGGAGGCAATTAAAAGGTTGAGAAATGTGCGAATTGCTATCATCTAGTTAAGGTAAGATCGAGCCAAAGGAGCGGCCAAGCCCCACGAAAAGGAAGAAGTTACCATTCCGAAGATTACAAGTTCAACATCACCCCTTGTCATTCTATTAGTTAATGTATTTCTAATATGTGCATACATTTAAAAAAAAAATCGGCATGAGCTTTGCATATGCAGGATATAACTCCCTGTAGAAACAGAAGTCATCAACACAGTTTAATGTCAACCCCTGTAGTAGATACACAACATCATCCTTTCTACACATGCATCGAATCATATACTTAGCCGAAAAAAAATCAATCATAAGTGTCGCTGCCTATCCATGCATCTAAATACCATAAATATCCATTTTTGTACAAAATTTACAAAATAAAACTATCTAACATAAATACATCTCAGGAATAGGGGCAAAGGAAGATCAGAGTGTCCATAAGGGGTATCTATTAAAGGTCAAAGTCAATGTCATTTGGATCGAAATCCCCGAAACCTAGTATCCGAGGAGGTGGATAACTACTTGAAGCACCAGCATTCTGCGAAGAAGATAGAACTGAAATCAGCCACACGAAAGAAGAACTAAATAACAGCAGAGCAAAAAGAAGGAGAGAAAAGACGACATACCCCGCCACTTCCCATCTGAGCTATTCGAGCCATCAATGAGGCCACCTCTGCCTGATACTGATCTCGCTCCGTCTGGTATCGATCCCTTTGATCCTTCACAGCAGTAAACTCAGCTTGTGGCATATATCCTCCGGCTCGGCGCCACAAGTCAACCACCTCCTAGCCCATAGCGTACCCGCCGACTACTACCTCAAACCGGGTGAAGGCACCAATAGAATGAGCCCCAAAGTGCGCAGCATAATCTGTATCCGGATGAAGTAAGAACCTGGCACTCAACTGCCGCTCCTGATAGGGGATAGGCACTCCTGCCACGAAGGCTCCAAACATATACTCCGGCGGAGTTCCTGCTGATCGGAACTTCTCATGAAACTACCGCCAGTGTTGCTCTCCTAGATAGGACTCCCAAGTATCATCACTGAGAAAAGCAGCCGTCGACAGGGACAACAGAACTAAGTACCGTACTATCTCATAATGAACTAATCCAATGAAGGGCCACCAAGTCACTTCTCTCACCTCAATCAACTCCAGGTTCGCCCGCAGTGTCACAAAGTCAGTAATCTCTGATCGCTGAGCCACCCGGTCACAAGCCCACCTCAAAGCACGAGGATAAAGGTCGTCCTCGACAACTACGGGGCGACGAAAGAGTAGATACTCATAGCTCCACCAGACAAGAAAGGGCTAGAAACTAGTCATGCTGCCCCAACGGGAAGAAGTCCAGACTCGCATCGATCGAAGGAAGTTTCGAAGGAGAAGGACCCTTAATCCAGCTCAGATAAAGCCCCAATATCAGCTACTATGCTCACTAACCGAAAAGGGACAAGCAACTTGTTGTTGTTGCAGAAGCGGCTGAAAATGATATACAGAACAAGTCACCGCCTCATGATATCGCGTTGAGTGGGGGAGGGCTTAACAACAAAGGTACAGTCATCCCGGCTGAGCCAGGAAATTGGGAAAGCAGAATGCTCGGGAGGGGGCAAGTCCCGCAAAATACAAGCTTCGTCTTTACTAACTGACTGTAAAGTGATCCGCCGGCCGACGATGGAAAGCCCCGTGATGATCACCCAATCCAAGGGGGTGGGTGTAAGCACCCCATTTTTGACCGCTCGGCAGTCTACACTCCGTCCAGACTTGTTTTCAAGTCATTTTGGGCATATTCCTATCGAATCCAATTCTCTAGTTCCAAATTCCGTCTTTCCATCGCTTCGTGGGCCTGTCAGGCCCAAATAGAGGCAAAATGACCAAAATGCCCTTAGGGGCATTGTCCTTTCTTATTCCAATTCCAATCCCTCTCTCTCGACAGTTTATTCCTCGAGACGTTCCGAGTAGCAAAACTACTCACAAAACCGTTAGAGTGCCGGAAACACTCACAATCCAGGCACGTCTCTTTGGAGACGGTAAGACCCCTTTCCAATCCCACTATCAAGACAGTTTATTCCTCGAGACGGCTCCAATCCATGCACGTCTCTTCGGAGACGGTAAGACCCCTTCCAATCCCACTCTCAAGACAGTTTATTCCTCGAGACGGTCCGAGTAGCAAAACTACTCACAGAACCGTTAGAGTAGCGGAAATACTCACAGAACCGTTAGAATAGCAGAAATACTCATAGAACCGTTAGAGTAGCGGAAATACTCACAAATCATCAACCCCGTCCGAGTAGCGGAAATAATCACACCGTTAGAGTGGCGGAAACACTCAAAACCTAGGTCAACACCAGTGGCTGTTAGCCCACTTCGGTGGAAAAGGACCAAACTACCCTTAGGACCTTTTTCGAGACTTTCCGGTCAAAATGACCATTTTGCCCCTAGGCATCCGAACGCCCCGGGTGTTGAGTCAATACCTTGATTTTGATGATAACAAAACATGGTTAAATGATCTAATAATTCTACTTAGTGTGTAGATGAATTATTAATTAGATCTTGACTTGAAGCTTATCATAATAGAGGATTTATGATGAAAAGCATGATGAAGTGATGTATTCTACAAAGGTGATATTATAAGAAGAAAAAGAAATCTCAAGTTGATGAAAATCCTAGATTGAAAATTGATAAGCATGAAAGAATAGCATATTCTACAATGGTGATTTTATAAGGGAATGAAGATGATGGATATCAAAGAAGAAGAATGAAAATGATCAAAGTCTTGATTTAAAATATTGAAGACTTTGAGTACTTGAAGATATCTTGCAAGAATGGAAAAAGGAGAGACCAACTCAAAAACATAAAAGCTTTCCTGATAGATGTAAAGATGTCTTGAAGACATGGAAGGAATCACAAGATTTGGAAAGCTTTCTTGAGTTGTTGAAGTCCATGGAGACGCCATGTTGATTGAAGAAATGAAGATTCTAAGTCATGGAAGCTCTCTTGAAGATCTTGAAGAAGACTTGAATCAATGGATGAAGCTATGATGATGGAAGAGCTCTACAAGTGATGAAAATGAAGAAAACTCACCTTGAATGGATTGAAGATGTTCTTGGAGTCATCTAATCTTGAAGAAGTGTTTGCAAGCTTTAAAAAGCCTATTTAGATGATCCTTGAAGAGATTGGAAGCTTTGAAAAAGAATGAAGAAAAGTTACAAAAATATGGGTTTTTGTAAAAAGAGTCGACCCCTCAAGCAAAAAGAGTCGACTCATTCGAACAGAGCCTTGGAATTCTGCTGAAAGCCAAAAAGAGTCGACTCCTGGCCAAAAAGAGTCGACTCATTGCAACAGAGAACAACAATTCTGCAGACTGCTGAAAAGAGTCGACTCCTGGGACAAAAGAGTCGACTCATTTGGACAGAAACTTGAAAAATCTGCTGAAATGCAAAAAGAGTCGACTCATTGTGAAAAGAGTCGACCCCTAGACCGTAACGGCTAGTTTTCTGACAGACGGTATGGGCAAAAATGCAACCAAATCTTCTCCCATACTTCTCCAATGGCTAGAATTGATCCATACCTATATATATGAGATACATAAAGCTTCAAAGAAGAAGAGAAAAGCAATCATACCATTCATATCAAGTGCTTGAAGCTGAAAATTACCTGTACCTCATTGCCATATATTTTTGCTGAGTGTTTAAAGTTATCCATTGAGTTGTATTCATTCATATACTCACTAGGAGAGTCACTCTTTGTATAATCTTCATTCATTCTCGTTTGGGTGGGTTTGTAACCGTGTAAGTTTGAGTGTTCTTGGAAAAACACTTGTAAGTTTAAGAGAAGCTTGGACAAAATCTCTTGGGTTTTGAAAGCTTGGGAAGAAGCTTTTGTAAAGAGTGAGCTGGGCACTCGTGGCACAACCAGCAGCTGTGTAAGGAGTATTACATAGTGGAATTCCTTCGAAAGGATCGAAGAAGAGAGGACGTAGGCAAGGTTGGCCGAACCTCTATAAATCTGGTGCACTTCTTTTCTGCCTCTGTTTTGTTTAATTGCTCACTATACATGTTTGCATAAATTTATATATTGATATATACTCCACTTGCTTGATATATATATTTCGATTAATTGTTGTTAAAATACATAAACAATTTTTAGTTGAAATTCTTGTTAAAAATTCTATAAAACCCAATTCACCCCCCCTCTTGGGTTGCCTACTTGGGCCAACACCGGGAACCACACCGGCTCTGAGTATCAAATCAGTAATGTCCCGAGAATACTTTTTATAGTATTCTCAACCTTCCTTTACCTTTCCGAATCATTCCGAATCAGTTCCGGCCAACCCGGTACAAAATGACCGTTTTGCCCCTAGAGAGCCGGTCTCCTTCTTCGACCATACCGGCTTTGAGTATCAAACCGGTAATGTTTCAAGAATACTTTTTATAGTATTCTCAACCTTCCTTTACCTTTCCGGACCATTCCGAGTCAGTTCCGGCAAACCCGGTACAAAATGACCGTTTTGCCCCTAGTGGGCTGGTCTCCTTTTCTGATCACGCCGGCTCTGGGAATCAAACCGGCAACCTCTGGGAACATTCTAAATAATGTTTCCAGATCCCAAGTCTTTTTCCGGGACAATCCGAGTTCGCTCTGGCAGTTTCTTAGTCCGATTGACCGTTTTGCCCCTAAAGGCCCGGTCAACCTCTCCGACACATTTTGTCCTCACTTTTTAAGTCAAATACCTTCAGGACACTATTTTAAGTGTTCCTGCTCCTTTTTGGCCTTCTGGGTCATTCCCGGCTCCTTCAAATCATTCCCGGACTTCCCGGAGTCACTCCTAGTGAAGCCAGGCTAAAATTTACATGGTAGTCACTAGTACAGGCGCCCAAATCTAGTCAAAGATACGTTTCTTGCCGACCTTAAACCTTTCCTAATTGGCCGGCGCCACTAGTAGTGGCGCCAAGCCAAAAAATGGCCTGGCGCCAGTGCAAATTTTGCCCTGGCGCCACTGCAACAGGCGCTAGGTTTGTCCAACTTCTATAAATACAGAGCCTCATTCAACGTGAAAGGGTCTGCAAACTTAACCTAGAAATCACACAATTCGATATACAGAGCTCGAGCACCTCCAAAAACCCTAGCCTCCCTAGGTTTTCCAAACCTTAGCCACCCTACACAAACCCTAGCCTCCTATACACTAATACACTCCTCCATACACTCATACACTAGCCTTCAACCATCCTTTGAAGACTTGAAGAGTTGCCATCCAAAGCTTGAAGACAACTCTTGAAGACTGAAGGTGAAGATCAAGACAAAGACCGAAGACCGAAGACCGCACGGCGCGCAAAATAAACAAGATACAAGGTAGGCTCCCTATTTAATTTTCTGCACTTCCCCCCTCTCTCTTCTCTCTCCAACCTACTTGGGTTTTCTCTATTTTAATCCCCCATCTCTTCCCCCCCCTTTCTTTGCATGCTTGAAACAAGGGGATTCCCGGTCCATGTGTAGGATTGGGCTATTGGAGAGTCACCGTGTCGGGGGCTTTCTTCTAGTCTAACCAAAGACCACGTGGGTCCGACCCCCTTGATTATGTGGTGAAGCCTTAACCTTGTATGTTCACGACCCCAAATTGCATTGTGCATATCATAGTCTCGCATCTTCCAAAATTCGTTTTCAAAAAGTTGTTTTCAAAAATCGTTTTCAAACTTGTTTTCAAAATTGCATCAAAAGCTCTTTTTCAAAAACATGTTTTCAAAATCACAATCCTAGGGTGATTCTAGCATTTCCATGGCTAGGGTTACTTTAGGAAAGTGTTACATTAAAAGTGACCTTTTGGTCTATATTTTCAAATCTTGTTGTTTTCAAAACCGCTTTCCTAAAGTGGTTCTAGCCTTCTTATGGTTAGAATTGCTTTAGGAAAGTGAGATGTTTTTACACCTTCTAAAAACTCTCTTTAAAAATCTCTTCCTAAAAATCTCTTTTTTAACATACTTTCCTAAAACTCCCCTCTTCAAAATTGTTTTCAAAAACTCCCTTCCAAAATCTATTTTTCAAAACTCTCTTTTTCAACTCCTCTCCAAAATCTTTTCCTCAAAATCCACTTTCTAAAATCACTCCCTAGATTCACTTTCCTAAAAAAATCTCTCCTAAAAATCTTTCCAAAAACTCTCTTTTCTAAAATCTTTCTTCTAGAAATTCCGCTCTAGGTTTTCCTTCCAAAACCTTCGTTTCCAAAAACGCACTTTCTAAAAATCCCTTTTCCTTAGAGCCCAAGTCAAGCCTTAGAGCCCACAATTAGGAAACCCTAATTTTTTTTCCAAAAACATGATTTTCAAACTTTGTCCCAAAACCTCTTGTTTTCTACATCAAAACTATACATGTTTCCAAAACCTATTTTCTACGTCAAAACTACAATTTTCCAAAACTAAGGTTTCTAGAATTTCCCTTTCCAAATCCTTGTCAAATCCTATCTTCTCTTTAAGAAACCAAATCCAATCTCCCCGTTTAGGAAACTAGATCCAATCCTCTGTTTTTGGAAACAAATCCCAAACCTTTCCTAGTCTGACTTTTTATCCTTCCTAAACTTCCACTTTCCTAAACCTTAAGTTTCCAAAAACTTGAACATAAAAATCTTTCCTAATTCAACCCTTTCCTAATTCAACCCCCTTTCCAAATCTTAACTTTCCACATTCAAGCTTTTAAACCTTTCATAAATTCAAACCTTTCTTAATTTTCAAGATTTTCTAAAACTCTAAAATTTTCTAAAATCTTAAATCTTTCTAAACTCTAAAACTTTCTAAATCCTAAACTTTCCAAATTTCAAATCTTTTCAAATCCAAAGTTTCCTAAATTCAAAACTTTCTTAAGTTAAATCTTTCTAAACTTCCAAGCTTTCTAAATTCTAAATCTTTCCAAAACTTCAACATCTTTCCAAATCCAAAACTTTCCTATTTTTAAAGCTTCCTTATTTTCAAAACCTTTCCTTTTTCAAAACCTTTCTTAAAATGAAGCTTTCTTAATTCAAAACTTTCCCTTTCTTAATTCAAACATTTCCTAAGTTGAAAACTTCCCTTTTTCAAACCTTTCCAAAAATGAAACTTTCTTATTTTCAAAACTTTCTTGTTTTCTAAACTTTGCAAGATCAAAACTTTCCTTTTTCAAACATTTCTAAATTCGAAACTCTCCTAATTTGAAAACTTTCCTAATTCAAAACTTTCCTAAGTTGAAACTTTCCTAAACCTAAAACCTTCCAAAAATGAAACTTTCCAAGAATAACATTTTCCTAATTCGAAACTTTCCTAATTCTAAATTCCAAGTTTCCAAATTTTTCCAAATCTTCCAAATCCAACATTCCAATCCAATCTCTCTCTCTCTTCAAATCAATCTATTTTCAATCGGACTCCGGTCCGAACTACGACTGACCTGATTCCCCCAAAGGGATACGTAGGCAACCTTCATAGGTGCGGTCACAATACTTTTCAAACTTTCAATTCCACCCTCATGGGTGTGGTTTCCAAAATCTTTTCAAATCTCAAATTTCCATCTACTTTCAAACTTTCTATTTTCAAATTTCTATTTTCAAATTTTCAAAACTTTCCAATTTCAATTCTATTTCTTCAAATCTATTTTCAAATCAAATCCATTTCAAATCAATCTCTTTTCAAATTTATTTTTCAATTCTCTTAATTTGCACTTGCATATCATGCATCATGTTAATTTATTTTTAAACATTGTTTTTCTAAGATGGATAGGATTGAACTATAGTTAATTAAAGACTCTCATAGGTGAATTTAGGGTAGATTGGCATGTAGGTACCGAAAGGGCGGGGTAGGGTGATAGTTTAGTGCGTCTTCCCTACATGTAACCAACCTCCGAACTTAGATCACTGATTTCAAAGACCAAAATGAGTTGTTTTTGTAAAAAGGGCTAAATATTTTCCAAAGGTTGCCAAACAACCCGTTTTCCTAAAAACCCTCTCTTAAGGAGATATTTTCAAAAACCCTAAGTGTAGTTTTCGGACTATGCTTAGTTTTTAGGTGACCTAACTCACTTTAATCAAGTTAGGTGGCGACTCCGAATCTTTTTCAAAGGCCCTTTATTCAAACCAATTTTTCAATACAAACCTAGTCGCACTCATTCTTCTAGGAGGGTGAGTTCTAACGAGAGAGTACAGCTTTTTTCCCACTTGTGTGAGTATTCCTCGAGTGCAAAAATTCTGGGCGCGACAGCTGGCGACTCCACTTGGGATACTTAGAGGGTTAGGCTGTTAGTCATGTCTCTTTACCCTTCACCCATGTAGAGTCTTCAATTAACTTGGTTCAATCCTATTCACTTTAAATTTTCAAAACTAAATGTTCAAAATTGTTTTCAAGGAAAAAAAAAACATGCATTCATTCATATTATCTTATATTATGTTTGCCATCCACATACTAACAGTTGCATCTTTGTTTTGTACGTGCGCTTTATGTTTAAACATTATTAACTACTTTGCATGAATGTGATGTACAGGATGAATGGGAGTTGTTGGGCCCTTTCCTCCACTTTTAAAAATCACACACACACTGCATGTGCACTTGCATTCTGCATACTTGCATACCCTGATATGTCCTTTCTAGTTAGAAAGGGGGAACGGTATATTGGTTGTGGGCAAGATGCTGTGTCAGTTTCTTCGCCTACGGCCTCTTGATGGTTCCCCCGCTCGGATCACTAACCGATCATGGCACCACCTCGGGGAGTGGGCCTAGGTTTGAAGATTCGAGGACCGAGCCTTTTTAGGACGCATTAGTGAACCCTCAACCTCATACTCATATAGACATCATGCATAGCCGAACCTCTGCCAGATTTAGGACACGAGCTCCTTTTTCAAAATCACAGAGGAAAGGGCGACTACTCTTACTTTCATTTATACCTGCTGTTATAATGCTTGTATTTATACTGTTAAAATGCCTGATTATTTCAATTGTACCTTCTCTCTTTATACTTTTTGCATATTCATGTTCATGCATTCAATATCCTATGTCCAGACAAGAGTTCTAAGTAACTCAAGTCACTGCATTCTCATGCATATGATCAACCCATTGAGAGTGACACCAATGTCACTCTCCCTTGCATTAAACCTACCCAAACCCTAAGGGTTCTCGCGTAACCCTAAGGACTCATTGCATGCACACCAATCCATTTCATAAGAGGGGCCCCAATCCCTCTATGCTCACGGAGATAGGATTGCCAAGAAAACAAGAGACAATCAGTCAACAAGGTCTCTCAGCGACCTCCTCGACATCAAATCCAAGGAAGGCGAATCCGAAGACTCAAGAGTATTTTAGGGTTTCCCTTTGTAAAAGTAGATAGGTGGAAGTCCAAAGGAAAATGTTCCCCCTCCCCGTATTAAAATGTATTTCAACTCTTTTGTATCTTAAACCCAAAATTTAATGTACTTCTTTATTTTTATGAATGAATGCATGAATCGCTGAAGTTTCCTACCTGACAGGTAAGGTGTCTGCATACAGAGGCAAACCCCCTATCTCCAAAAGTGAGACAATACATCATGACTAGTCTCCCTCTCAAGCAGGGGCACCCCTAGGACATGCATTATACATAAAAATGTTCAAATCAAGGCACTAACTTCATTTTTTTTTTTTTTTGTTTCTTGTCTTCTATCCTCCCCCTTCTCATCTCCAAGTACTAAGAGAACTGAAGACAAAAGCAAGACAAGAAAGGGGGTTTTCTCAATCACTCACTTATTATCATCATATTGCTTACATGTTCACTTTTTTTTCTGTTCATACATCTATATCCATTTAGAGACAAGAGTTCCAAGAAACTCAAGTCATTTCATTCTCATGCATCTAATTAACCGTAGAGAGAAAGGAGCAATCCAATCTCATCGAACCTACCGAAATTCCTAAGGGTTCCTCAACCCTAAGGATTCATGGCATGCATAGAATTATATCTCGAGAGAGGCACAAATCTCTCTCAGTCCATAGAGGTGGGATTGCCTAAATAAGGAAACATCAACCGGCCCACGCCGAAGAGGTATTGTATTACATAATAGGGGCAAAACCCCACCTCCAAAATGGACTTGTCATCATTCCTAGACTCCCTCAAAGAAGGGACCTCCATAGGACATGCATTGCATAGAACCCCTAACTCCACATGCTAACTACATTTTGTTTTTCTTTTCTTTTTCAGGTCAAAGAGCACAACCGAACTCATAGAAACCCCTCTAGTATCATGCCCAATTCAAAATCATGCAAGGATAAGCCCAGCTATTGAAGGAGGCTGAACCTATATGAAGGAATAATTAACCATCCATCCGTAAGACATTACCTCTATGCAACTACCCTCGCGCCATGCCAAGACAATCACTATCCATGCAGAAGAGGACATCACCATTTGCGAAGTCTTGTCAGTCCTGTGTATTGCAACAACGCATCCTCTAACTTCCAAATGCATGACAAATATCATTAACTCGCCCTCCATTGATACACCTGATGAATGAAGCACCAAGAGGTTGATGTAGTCCCAGAACCTTATTAAGGGTTAAGGGTTCTCACCAAAAGGTCCACTAGAAAAGGGAAGTTTTCATGAAATTCGTCTATTTTCTTTTTCCATTCTAGTTCTCATATATTTTCTTTAAATAAATATTGCATGCCATGTAATCATGTTTGTAAAATAATAAAAAAAGAAAAAAATGAAAATGGATAGTTTCTAGTTTATCCCCTTTGTCTCATACTCTGGTGGATGAATATTACTTTTAAGGATTCTTTCCCATTTAATACTAACTCGACTTAAAGGATGGGCTAGCATAGGCCACCTATTTAAAAGGGGTCAAAACCTTTGAGAGACAAAGAGAGAGTGAGAGATAGGAAGGAGATAGTCTCATGAAAAAGGTATAGAGTTCATTGAAAAGGCGACTCTTGCATGATATCCTAGCTAAGCGATGGGCAGCCAAGTCCTTGAAATGATGAGAAGCCATTGTTCTATTTATCCTAAATAAACACTACCCATTGCTCAGCTCATTAGAGCCGTAATTGATTTTTATTCAGATGTCCCCAAACCAAAAATCATCCCCCACATTGGGGTAAGCACAGAGTAGTTGATTCGACAAAAACACATCATCCCTAGGAGTAATGTCTAAATCTTGTACAAAAGCTTTATAGACTAAGCAATTCAACTTGAAATGATTAGAGGCCCTCAATTCTATTACTATACACAAAAATATTCCCTTTGCTTAACCCACTAGGGCCTCGCAAGAAGCGGAAGTTTTCTTTTTGTCAACCCCGATTCGAAACCATCCCCCCACACTGGGGCAGACAGGCAGTAGAAGATCTGGCAGATAATATCATCGACCATCAAGCTAAAGTAATATGAAGGCTCTATGGATCAAACAATCTTGTTCAAAATGAAGAGAGGCCCTCATTTCATTTCCCATACAGTCAAAAGAAACCCCTTGCCCAAACCTGTTAAGCCACCTATTCTTTTCCTAAAAAAACCCAACCTAGGGATCACCTCCCATATTGGGTAGATTGAACTGCTAAGGAAAAGGTTTAAAGAAAAAGGATCGAAGAATTAGTCATTCCATAAAAGAAAAGAAAAGACAAGGTAAAGAAAGGGAGTTGCCAAGGGGCAAGAGGCCAAAAAAAAAAAAAAATCTATCTAAAGAAAGGCCTGAAGAAAACTATGATTGAGTCATCTTCAAAAACATAATAAGAAGATCAAATGAGAAGGGAGTCATGTTTCCCTCAAAGGCACATGGAAAGGGTGAAAGAAAAGAGTCGTTTTCACCATGAGAAGTATATGGTCAAAATCAAGAAGGAAATCTAAAGGTGATCCTAGGTTACAAAGAAACCTAATAGAAGTAATAGGTTTGAGCCTTTACCTTTTCTTGTTAAACCCTAACCCATGGCATGCATTACAACCCTACTAAAGTCCACTCTGATTGAGAAAGATTGTTTGATCTAAATGAGCCAGATATGTTTCTGAAGCTAGAGGAGGATATTAGGGGATGAAACCCCGCTAGAAGACCAACCAAGGATGGTGCGGATCTAAACCCTACTAGAAGCAATGTCAAATTTGAGCCTACATATCCAGTTCATTCATAAACCCCTTAACCTAGCCTATGTTACAGTCCAAATTCAAGTCCTCTCTGATCAAAGAAAATTGTTTAGTCCAAATAAGCCTGAACAATACTAAGACAACTAGGCTGAGAAAGGAGAACTGGAAGGGAATGCAAGGGGCAATCCCATGCTCCAAGGTGTGCTCAGATGGTTTTGGTTTGAACGACCCACTAAAAGAAGATCTTTGAGCCTAAATATCCCTTCGTTTCTTACAACCCCTAAACCCGGCCTACATTACGGTCCTAAAAGAAGTCTTCTCGGATTGAGGGCTTAGCTGTTTATCGCTCTGCAAAGGGCATGCAAGTTATCGCTCGAGCCATGGTGGCATTTTGGAGATCTGAGAGAGAAAACCAAGTGAGATCAAAAAAACCCCAAACAGTAACCCTATAGAAAGTAGGGATAAGATAGTAAACCAAAAGGTTAAGATCCCTGGAGAATGGCGTAAATGCTATCACACCTTGATATGAATGGGACAAAACTGAATGGGGCAGAATCCTGAGAAGGCACAAAATCCTGAGAGTATGGGCCCAAGGGGTAATCCTGGGGCTTTCTTTGTAAATAGTTTATACACATGTAATATTGATACATCCATGACATGTATAACCTGTACATCCATTTGGATTCTTGTATAGTGTGTATCTATTCATGCATTCAACTGCATTCCTGTATGAACCTGTTCATTTGTAAGGAAGTAGGTCATGCATTTAATTCAATTCTTACATAAATATGTGCATTTATCACAAAAAATGGGAGACATTGCATTCAATTCCATTCCTGTATGTACATTCATTCAAAAAGTATAACATACATCAAATTCTATTTCTGTATGAACTTGTGCATTCATAAAATAAAAAAAAAGGGATATATATAAAAAATAAAAAGAATAATAAGACATGTAAAATAAGTTCACATCTAATTCCGTGTGCATTCATAAAAATAAAAAAGGGGTATAACATGCATTCACCCCTTCATTTGTGCATTTTTAGAACTAGCATAAGTAAACTGTTTTTGTACAAAAAAAACTAACTCTATGTCTTTCCCTCTCTCTCGAACAAGAAACAGGGAACAAGGTAAAACGCAAAAAGGAGCTAAAGCCACCACTCAGACATCTACAGTACCAGCGCGCACCTCAGAAAGCTCAGATTTCCATGACCGACAAGAGACAGAGAATGGGGCAGTGACCCACCCTCGACCTCCCCAATCAAACGACTTCGAAAGAGGGGTAGTGAATAAGTGTCCAATCACCCAGAGCTGGAATGATGAAGCACATCCCCAACAATGAGCATTGACCCCCGGCTGGAGTCTGGTAAGGCTCACGAAGGTCTCTCCCATAACCACAGGAGCATGGAAATGCCCCTCACGAATCTTGACAAGCAGTGCACATAACCGACAATCGACCAAGTCGTCCCGCCTGGCGGAAACATCAACAAGTTCAGGAGAAGCAGAGCTAGGGCTACCATGGAGAAATGGACCAATCTTGAGGAGTATGCTAGTTCCCTATCTGTCACAAACTCAAAATGAGAGAAACAAGAACTTCACTGGGACATGAGGAAACTGGGGCAGCAGATTAGAAGAAAAGACCGCAAAATGGAGCCCAAGCTGAAAAGAGACAATCGTGATGCAGCCGTCAGGAAAAGTAGGTCCCGTAATGTCAGCTGAACCATCTCGAAGACCTAGGAGGAAGCCATACTCATGGGGAGTAAGGGCAAGCTCACATCCCGCCAAAACGGGAAAGAGACAAGTCAGGTTGCCAGAAGGGAATCACCGCCTCCATGAGCCCAGGAATAAAACGCACTGATAGAAGTGAAGCCACCCGACCAAAGGAACGACGAAAGATATCCTGCTCATCCAGAGGGTAACTACCGTGCCAACCTCTCAGTCGACTCAAAACTGCGTCTGCCATCCTGAAAAGGTAAGCCAAGGTAAGTGATGTTAATATACCGTCCATGTAGTTTAAATAACAGTAAAATAAAACAACAAAATAACACAAAACAAATAAAGGATTTTGAATAACAAATCAAAAACAAAATTTTCACACATCTTGGTTTTCCAACTCCAAATCACATCTCAAGGGTTCTCTGCCATTTCCCTTCAAAAAGATTTTATTTCTAAGATTTTAACCAACTCTTTCCATAATTTCAAAAAATTTCGGCAGAGTCCCATTTAAAAATGGCCCCTTCAACACCCATGACATCAACACAAAGTACAAAACGTGCACCTTCCAATGCAACAATCACATGACAATGGCACCCGTGCACACTTTTCAATTTTTCAAAATTTTCAAAACACATGTTTTATTTATTTTTTTCAAATAAATCAATGGTTTTCAAACATCTTCTGAAATTTTTCAAAATCACCTCAAATGTTTCAAAAATATTCCAGTCTTTTTCCAAATTTCAAGCTTTAAAAATTTCATCAATTTCTTGAATTTTCTAATTTTTTCCAATTTTTTAAATATTTTTCTATTTTTTAAAAAAATCAAAAATTCACCGAGTGTTCAAAAAATCACGAAACTTCATAAGGTTGTCAAACACATTTTTCTAAGGCAGATTGCACAAAAACATGGCCAGAAAACCTAATACTCATGCCTGTAGGAACAAATCCCCTAGTCCTGCAGAAAACTCTCTTCGCATAATCATGAAAAATCATTCAAATTCAATCAAACAACCATCAAAATGCAAAAACAACATCATCAAAGTGTTCAAAACATATCAAAACATCAATTTCCACTATTCACATGATTCAAACGAAGTTCTACACATCAAAATCAACAAAATTTGAAAACTCACCTTTTGGAAGTTCTCCGGCTAAATCTTCTCTTCCGACGACTTTTCCGGCGACGTGGACTCCCTCCGGCAATTACCCGTAGTCCCCAAGGAATGCTTCTTCAAGGTTCAAGTCGGTTTCCACTAGAAAACTCTCGGATTCTCCAAAAACTCTTCAAATCCCGTGGGTGTTCGAACCAGAAATTTTCTGGGTTTAACTTTAGGCCTAGCGCCACTAGCAGAGGCGCTAGTTTCTTTCTGCCAAAGGCGCCACTGCTAGTGGCGCCAGTTATAAATTCTGGGCAGTTTTGCCCTTTTTCCCCCGCCAAAACTAGTTTTCAAAGGCCTTTTTGGCCCGTTATCCATTTTCGACCCTCGTTGTCGGAAGATTTCCAGCGTCCGTCCCTCCGACTGTCTCGCAGTCAACATGGGACTCTTACTCTTATCGTTTTCTGTCTTTGACAAGCAAAGACAGAAAAAGAGGGGCAGCTGTAAGCATCCCATTTTTGACCGCTCGGCAGTCTACACTCTGTCTAGACTTGTTTTCAAGTCATTTTGGGCATATTCCTATCGAATCCAATTCTCTAGTTCCAAATTTTGTCTTTCCATCGCTTCGTGGGCCTGTCAAGGAGGCAAAATGATCAAAATGCCCTTAGGGGCATTGTCCTTTCTTATTCCAATTCCAATCCCTCTCTCGAGACAGTTTATTCCTCGAGACGGTCTGAGTAGCAAAACTACTCACCAAACCGTTAGAGTAGCGGAAATACTCACAAAACCGTTAGAGTAGCGGAAATACTCACAAAACCGTTAGAGTGGCGGAAACACTCACAATCCAGACACGTCTCTTTGGAGACGGTAAGACCCCTTTCCAATCCCACTCTCGAGACAGTTTATTCCTCGAGACGGCTCCAATCCAAGCACGTCTCTTCGGAGACGGTAAGACCCCTTTCAGTCCCACTCTCGAGACAGTTTATTCCTCGAGACGGTCCGAGTAGCAAAGCTACTCACAAAACCGTTAGAATAGCGGAAATACTTACAGAACCGTTAGAGTAGCGGAAATACTCACAGAACCGTCCGAGTAGCGGAAATACTCACAAATCATCAACCCCGTCCGAGTAGTGGAAATACTCACACCGTTAGAGTGGCAGAAACACTCAAAACCTAGGTCAACACCAGTGGCTATTAGCCCACTTCGGTGGAAAAGGACCAAACTACCCTTAGGACCTTTTCCGAGACTTTCCGGTCAAGATGACCATTTTGCCCCTAGGCATCCGAACGCCCCAGGAACCACACCGGCTCTGAGTATCAAACCGGTAATGTCCCGAGAATAATTTTTATAGTATTCTCAACCTTCCTTTACCTTTCCGAATCATTCCGAGTCAGTTCCGGCCAACCCGGTACAAAATGACCGTTTTGCCCCTAGAGAGCCGGTCTCCTTCTTCGACCATACCGGCTTTGAGTATCAAACCGGTAATGTCCCGAGAATACTTTTTATAGTATTCTCAACCTTCCTTTACCTTTCCGGACCATTCCGAGTCAGTTCCGGCAAACCCGGTACAAAATGACCGTTTTGCCCCTAGTGGGCCGGTCTCCTTTTCTGACCACACCGGCTCTGGGAATCAAACCAGAAACCTTTGGGAACATTCTAAATAATGTTTCCAGATCCCAAGTCTTTTTTCCGGGACAATCCGAGTTCGCCCCGGCAGTTTCTTAGTCCGATTGATCGTTTTGCTCCTAAAGGCCCGGTCAACCTCTCCGACACATTTTGTCCTCACTTTTCAAGTCAAATACCTCCAGGACACTATTTTAAGTGTTCCTGCTCCTTTCCGGCCTTCTGGGTCATTCCCGGCTCCTTCAAATCATTCACGGACTTCCCGGAGTCACTCCTAGTGAAGCCAGGCTAAAATTTACATGGTAGTCACTAGTACAGGCGCCCAAATCTAGTCAAAGATACGTTGCTTGCCGACCTTAAACCTTTCCTAATTGGCCGGCGCCACTAGTAGTGGCGCCAAGCCAAAAAATGGCCTGGCGCCACTAGGAGTGGCGCCAGTGCAAATTTTGCCCTGGCGCCACTGCAACAGGCGCTAGGTTTGTCCAACTTCTATAAATACAGAGCCTCATTCAACGTGAAAGGGTCTGCAAACTTAACCTAGAAATCACACAATTCGATATACAGAGCTCGAGCACCTCCAAAAACCCTAGCCTCCCTAGGTTTTCCAAACCTTAGCCACCCTACACAAACCCTAGCCTCCTATACACTAATACACTCCTCCATACACTCATACACTAGCCTTCAACCATCCTTTGAAGACTTGAAGAGTTGCCATCCAAAGCTTGAAGACAACTCTTGAAGACTGAAGGTGAAGATCAAGACAAAGACCGAAGACCGAAGACCGCACGGCGCGCAAAATAAACAAGATACAAGGTAGGCTCCCTATTTAATTTTCTGCACTTCCCCCCTCTCTCTTCTCTCTCCAACCTACTTGGGTTTTCTCTATTTTAATCCCCCATCTCTTCCCCCCCCTTTCTTTGCATGCTTGAAACAAGGGGATTCCCGGTCCATGTGTAGGATTGGGCTATTGGAGAGTCACCGTGTCGGGGGCTTTCTTCTAGTCTAACCAAAGACCACGTGGGTCCGACCCCCTTGATTATGTGGTGAAGCCTTAACCTTGTATGTTCACGACCCCAAATTGCATTGTGCATATCATAGTCTCGCATCTTCCAAAATTCGTTTTCAAAAAGTTGTTTTCAAAAATCGTTTTCAAACTTGTTTTCAAAATTGCATCAAAAGCTCTTTTTCAAAAACATGTTTTCAAAATCACAATCCTAGGGTGATTCTAGCATTTCCATGGCTAGGGTTACTTTAGGAAAGTGTTACATTAAAAGTGACCTTTTGGTCTATATTTTCAAATCTTGTTGTTTTCAAAACCGCTTTCCTAAAGTGGTTCTAGCCTTCTTATGGTTAGAATTGCTTTAGGAAAGTGAGATGTTTTTACACCTTCTAAAAACTCTCTTTAAAAATCTCTTCCTAAAAATCTCTTTTTTAACATACTTTCCTAAAACTCCCCTCTTCAAAATTGTTTTCAAAAACTCCCTTCCAAAATCTATTTTTCAAAACTCTCTTTTTCAACTCCTCTCCAAAATCTTTTCCTCAAAATTCACTTTCTAAAATCACTCCCTAGATTCACTTTCCTAAAAAAATCTCTCCTAAAAAATCTTTCCAAAAACTCTCTTTTCTAAAATCTTTCTTCTAGAAATTCCGCTCTAGGTTTTCCTTCCAAAACCTTCGTTTCCAAAAACGCACTTTCTAAAAATCTCTTTTCCTTGGAGCCCAAGTCAAGCCTTAGAGCCCACAATTAGGAAACCCTAATTTTTTTTTCCAAAAACATGATTTTCAAACTTTGTCCCAAAACCTCTTGTTTTCTACATCAAAACTATACATGTTTCCAAAACCTATTTTCTACGTCAAAACTACAATTTTCCAAAACTAGGGTTTCTAGAATTTCCCTTTCCAAATCCTTGTCTAATCCTATCTTCTCTTTAAGAAACCAAATCCAATCTCCCCGTTTAGGACACTAGATCCAATCCTCTGTTTTTGGAAACAAATCCCAAACCTTTCCTAATCTGACTTTTTATCCTTCCTAAACTTCCACTTTCCTAAACCTTAAGTTTCCAAAAACTTGAACATAAAAATCTTTCCTAATTCAACCCTTTCCTAATTCAACCCCCTTTCCAAATCTTAACTTTCCACATTCAAGCTTTTAAACCTTTCATAAATTCAAACCTTTCTTAATTTTCAAGATTTTCTAAAACTCTAAAATTTTCTAAAATCTTAAATCTTTCTAAACTCTAAAACTTTCTAAATCCTAAACTTTCCAAATTTCAAATCTTTTCCAATCCAAAGTTTCCTAAATTCAAAACTTTCTTAAGTTAAATCTTTCTAAACTTCCAAGCTTTCTAAATTCTAAATCTTTCCAAAACTTCAACATCTTTCCAAATCCAAAACTTTCCTATTTTCAAAGCTTCCTTATTTTCAAAACCTTTCCTTTTTCAAAACCTTTCTTAAAATGAAGCTTTCTTAATTCAAAACTTTCCCTTTTTTAATTCAAACATTTCCTAAGTTGAAAACTTCCCTTTTTCAAACCTTTCCAAAAACGAAACTTTCTTATTTTCAAAACTTTCTTGTTTTCTAAACTTTGCAAGATCAAAACTTTCCTTTTTCAAACATTTCTAAATTCGAAACTCTCCTAATTTGAAAACTTTCCTAATTCAAAACTTTCCTAAGTTGAAACTTTCCTAAACCTAAAACCTTCCAAAAATGAAACTTTCCAAGAATAACATTTTCCTAATTCGAAACTTTCCTAATCCGAAATTCCAAGTTTCCAAATTTTTCCAAATCTTCCAAATCCAACATTCCAATCCAATCTCTCTCTCTCTTCAAATCAATCTATTTTCAATCGGACTCCGGTCCGAACTACGACTGACCTGATTCCCCCAAAGGAATACGTAGGCAACCTTCATAGGTGCGGTCACAATACTTTTCAAACTTTCAATTCCACCCTCATGGGTGTGGTTTCCAAAATCTTTTCAAATCTCAAATTTCCATCTACTTTCAAACTTTCTATTTTCAAATTTCTATTTTCAAATTTTCAAACTTTCCAATTTCAATTCTATTTCTTCAAATCTATTTTCAAATCAAATCCATTTCAAATCAATCTCTTTTCAAATTTATTTTTCAATTCTCTTAATTTGCACTTGCATATCATGCATCATGTTAATTTATTTTTAAACATTGTTTTTCTAAGATGGATAGGATTGAACTATAGTTAATTAAAGACTCTCATAGGTGAATTTAGGGTAGATTGGCATGTAGGTACCGAAAGGGCGGGGTAGGGTGATAGTTTAGTGCGTCTTCCCTACATGTAACCAACCTCCGAACTTAGATCACTGATTTCAAAGACCAAAATGAGTTGTTTT
Source organism: Euryodendron excelsum (assembly GCA_033060915.1). NCBI lineage: Eukaryota > Viridiplantae > Streptophyta > Magnoliopsida > Ericales > Pentaphylacaceae > Euryodendron > Euryodendron excelsum. The sequence continues at coordinate 26,378,932 of CM065385.1, read as the reverse complement.
TGTAAAAAGGGCTAAATATTTTCCAAAGGTTGCCAAACAACCCGTTTTCCTAAAAACCCTCTCTTAAGGAGATATTTTCAAAAACCCTAAGTGTAGTTTTCGGACTATGCTTAGTTTTTAGGTGACCTAACTCACTTTAATCAAGTTAGGTGGCGACTCCGAATCTTTTTCAAAGGCCCTTTATTCAAACCAATTTTTCAATACAAACCTAGTCGCACTCATTCTTCTAGGAGGGTGAGTTCTAACGAGAGAGTACAGCTTTTTTCCCACTTGTGTGAGTATTCCTCGAGTGCAAAAATTCTGGGCGCGACAGCTGGCGACTCCACTTGGGATACTTAGAGGGTTAGGCTGTTAGTCATGTCTCTTTACCCTTCACCCATGTAGAGTCTTCAATTAACTTGGTTCAATCCTATTCACTTTAAATTTTCAAAACTAAATGTTCAAAATTGTTTTCAAGGAAAAAAAAAAAAACATGCATTCATTCATATTATCTTATATTATGTTTGCCATCCACATACTAACAGTTGCATCTTTGTTTTGTACGTGCGCTTTATGTTTAAACATTATTAACTACTTTGCATGAATGTGATGTACAGGATGAATGGGAGTTGTTGGGCCCTTTCCTCCACTTTTAAAAATCACACACACACTGCATGTGCACTTGCATTCTGCATACTTGCATACCCTGATATGTCCTTTCTAGTTAGAAAGGGGGAACGGTATATTGGTTGTGGGCAAGATGCTGTGTCAGTTTCTTCGCCTACGGCCTCTTGATGGTTCCCCCGCTCGGATCACTAACCGATCATGGCACCACCTCGGGGAGTGGGCCTAGGTTTGAAGATTCGAGGACCGAGCCTTTTTAGGACGCATTAGTGAACCCTCAACCTCATACTCATATAGACATCATGCATAGCCGAACCTCTGCCAGATTTAGGACACGAGCTCCTTTTTCAAAATCACAGAGGAAAGGGCGACTACTCTTACTTTCATTTATACCTGCTGTTATAATGCTTGTATTTATACTGTTAAAATGCCTGATTATTTCAATTGTACCTTCTCTCTTTATACTTTTTGCATATTCATGTTCATGCATTCAATATCCTATGTCCAGACAAGAGTTCTAAGTAACTCAAGTCACTGCATTCTCATGCATATGATCAACCCATTGAGAGTGACACCAATGTCACTCTCCCTTGCATTAAACCTACCCAAACCCTAAGGGTTCTCGCGTAACCCTAAGGACTCATTGCATGCACACCAATCCATTTCATAAGAGGGGCCCCAATCCCTCTATGCTCACGGAGATAGGATTGCCAAGAAAACAAGAGACAATCAGTCAACAAGGTCTCTCAGCGACCTCCTCGACATCAAATCCAAGGAAGGCGAATCCGAAGACTCAAGAGTATTTTAGGGTTTCCCTTTGTAAAAGTAGATAGGTGGAAGTCCAAAGGAAAATGTTCCCCCTCCCCGTATTAAAATGTATTTCAACTCTTTTGTATCTTAAACCCAAAATTTAATGTACTTCTTTATTTTTATGAATGAATGCATGAATCGCTGAAGTTTCCTACCTGACAGGTAAGGTGTCTGCATACAGAGGCAAACCCCCTATCTCCAAAAGTGAGACAATACATCATGACTAGTCTCCCTCTCAAGCAGGGGCACCCCTAGGACATGCATTACATAAAAATGTTCAAATCAAGGCACTAACTTCATTTTTTTTTTTTTTGTTTCTTGTCTTCTATCCTCCCCCTTCTCATCTCCAAGTACTAAGAGAACTGAAGACAAAAGCAAGACAAGAAAGGGGGTTTTCTCAATCACTCACTTATTATCATCATATTGCTTACATGTTCACTTTTATTCTGTTCATACATCTATATCCATTTAGAGACAAGAGTTCCAAGAAACTCAAGTCATTTCATTCTCATGCATCTAATTAACCGTAGAGAGAAAGGAGCAATCCAATCTCATCGAACCTACCGAAATTCCTAAGGGTTCCTCAACCCTAAGGATTCATGGCATGCATAGAATTATATCTCGAGAGAGGCACAAATCTCTCTCAGTCCATAGAGGTGGGATTGCCTAAATAAGGAAACATCAACCGGCCCACGCCGAAGAGGTATTGTATTACATAATAGGGGCAAAACCCCACCTCCAAAATGGACTTGTCATCATTCCTAGACTCCCTCAAAGAAGGGACCTCCATAGGACATGCATTGCATAGAACCCCTAACTCCACATGCTAACTACATTTTGTTTTTCTTTTCTTTTTCAGGTCAAAGAGCACAACCGAACTCATAGAAACCCCTCTAGTATCATGCCCAATTCAAAATCATGCAAGGATAAGCCCAGCTATTGAAGGAGGCTGAACCTACATGAAGGAATAATTAACCATCCATCCGTAAGACATTACCTCTATGCAACTACCCTCGCGCCATGCCAAGACAATCACTATCCATGCAGAAGAGGACATCACCATTTGCGAAGTCTTGTCAGTCCTGTGTATTGCAACAACGCATCCTCTAACTTCCAAATGCATGACAAATATCATTAACTCGCCCTCCATTGATACACCTGATGAATGAAGCACCAAGAGGTTGATGTAGTCCCAGAACCTTATTAAGGGTTAAGGGTTCTCACCAAAAGGTCCACTAGAAAAGGGAAGTTTTCATGAAATTCGTCTATTTTCTTTTTCCATTCTAGTTCTCATATATTTTCTTTAAATAAATATTGCATGCCATGTAATCATGTTTGTAAAATAATAAAAAAAGAAAAAAATGAAAATGGATAGTTTCTAGTTTATCCCCTTTGTCTCATACTCTGGTGGATGAATATTACTTTTAAGGATTCTTTCCCATTTAATACTAACTCGACTTAAAGGATGGGCTAGCATAGGCCACCTATTTAAAAGGGGTCAAAACCTTTGAGAGACAAAGAGAGAGTGAGAGATAGGAAGGAGATAGTCTCATGAAAAAGGTATAGAGTTCATTGAAAAGGCGACTCTTGCATGATATCCTAGCTAAGCGATGGGCAGCCAAGTCCTTGAAATGATGAGAAGCCATTGTTCTATTTATCCTAAATAAACACTACCCATTGCTCAGCTCATTAGAGCCGTAATTGATTTTTATTCAGATGTCCCCAAACCAAAAATCATCCCCCACATTGGGGTAAGCACAGAGTAGTTGATTCGACAAAAACACATCATCCCTAGGAGTAATGTCTAAATCTTGTACAAAAGCTTTATAGACTAAGCAATTCAACTTGAAATGATTAGAGGCCCTCAATTCTATTCTATTACTATACACAAAAATATTCCCTTTGCTTAACCCACTAGGGCCTCGCAAGAAGCGGAAGTTTTCTTTTTGTCAACCCCGATTCGAAACCATCCCCCCACACTGGGGCAGACAGGCAGTAGAAGATCTGGCAGATAATATCATCGACCATCAAGCTAAAGTAATATGAAGGCTCTATGGATCAAACAATCTTGTTCAAAATGAAGAGAGGCCCTCATTTCATTTCCCATACAGTCAAAAGAAACCCCTTGCCCAAACCTGTTAAGCCACCTATTCTTTTCCTAAAAAAAACCCAACCTAGGGATCACCTCCCATATTGGGTAGATTGAACTGCTAAGGAAAAGGTTTAAAGAAAAAGGATCGAAGAATTAGTCATTCCATAAAAGAAAAGAAAAGACAAGGTAAAGAAAGGGAGTTGCCAAGGGGCAAGAGGCCAAAAAAAAAAAAAAAAAAATCTATCTAAAGAAAGGCCTGAAGAAAACTATGATTGAGTCATCTTCAAAAACATAATAAGAAGATCAAATGAGAAGGGAGTCATGTTTCCCTCAAAGGCACATGGAAAGGGTGAAAGAAAAGAGTCGTTTTCACCATGAGAAGTATATGGTCAAAATCAAGAAGGAAATCTAAAGGTGATCCTAGGTTACAAAGAAACCTAATAGAAGTAATAGGTTTGAGCCTTTACCTTTTCTTGTTAAACCCTAACCCATGGCCTGCATTACAACCCTACTAAAGTCCACTCTGATTGAGAAAGATTGTTTGATCTAAATGAGCCAGATATGTTTCTGAAGCTAGAGGAGGATATTAGGGGATGAAACCCCGCTAGAAGACCAACCAAGGATGGTGCGGATCTAAACCCTACTAGAAGCAATGTCAAATTTGAGCCTACATATCCAGTTCATTCATAAACCCCTTAACCTAGCCTATGTTACAGTCCAAATTCAAGTCCTCTCTGATCAAAGAAAATTGTTTAGTCCAAATAAGCCTGAACAATACTAAGACAACTAGGCTGAGAAAGGAGAACTGGAAGGGAATGCAAGGGGCAATCCCATGCTCCAAGGTGTGCTCAGATGGTTTTGGTTTGAACGACCCACTAAAAGAAGATCTTTGAGCCTAAATATCCCTTCGTTTCTTACAACCCCTAAACCCGGCCTACATTACGGTCCTAAAAGAAGTCTTCTCGGATTGAGGGCTTAGCTGTTTATCGCTCTGCAAAGGGCATGCAAGTTATCGCTCGAGCCATGGTGGCATTTTGGAGATCTGAGAGAGAAAACCAAGTGAGATCAAAAAAACCCCAAACAGTAACCCTATAGAAAGTAGGGATAAGATAGTAAACCAAAAGGTTAAGATCCCTGGAGAATGGCGTAAATGCTATCACACCTTGATATGAATGGGACAAAACTGAATGGGGCAGAATCCTGAGAAGGCACAAAATCCTGAGAGTATGGGCCCAAGGGGTAATCCTGGGGCTTTCTTTGTAAATAGTTTATACACATGTAATATTGATACATCCATGACATGTATAACCTGTACATCCATTTGGATTCTTGTATAGTGTGTATCTATTCATGCATTCAACTGCATTCCTGTATGAACCTGTTCATTTGTAAGGAAGTAGGTCATGCATTTAATTCAATTCTTACATAAATATGTGCATTTATCACAAAAAATGGGAGACATTGCATTCAATTCCATTCCTGTATGTACATTCATTCAAAAAGTATAACATACATCAAATTCTATTTCTGTATGAACTTGTGCATTCATAAAATAAAAAAAAAAGGGATATATATAAAAAATAAAAAGAATAATAAGACATGTAAAATAAGTTCACATCTAATTCCGTGTGCATTCATAAAAATAAAAAAGGGGTATAACATGCATTCACCCCTTCATTTGTGCATTTTTAGAACTAGCATAAGTAAACTGTTTTTGTACAAAAAAAACTAACTCTATGTCTTTCCCTCTCTCTCGAACAAGAAACAGGGAACAAGGTAAAACGCAAAAAGGAGCTAAAGCCACCACTCAGACATCTACAGTACCAGCGCGCACCTCAGAAAGCTCAGATTTCCATGACCGACAAGAGACAGAGAATGGGGCAGTGACCCACCCTCGACCTCCCCAATCAAACGACTTCGAAAGAGGGGTAGTGAATAAGTGTCCAATCACCCAGAGCTGGAATGATGAAGCACATCCCCAACAATGAGCATTGACCCCCGGCTGGAGTCTGGTAAGGCTCACGAAGGTCTCTCCCATAACCACAGGAGCATGGAAATGCCCCTCACGAATCTTGACAAGCAGTGCACATAACCGACAATCGACCAAGTCGTCCCGCCTGGCGGAAACATCAACAAGTTCAGGAGAAGCAGAGCTAGGGCTACCATGGAGAAATGGACCAATCTTGAGGAGTATGCTAGTTCCCTATCTGTCACAAACTCAAAATGAGAGAAACAAGAACTTCACTGGGACATGAGGAAACTGGGGCAGCAGATTAGAAGAAAAGACCGCAAAATGGAGCCCAAGCTGAAAAGAGACAATCGTGATGCAGCCGTCAGGAAAAGTAGGTCCCGTAATGTCAGCTGAACCATCTCGAAGACCTAGGAGGAAGCCATACTCATGGGGAGTAAGGGCAAGCTCACATCCCGCCAAAACGGGAAAGAGACAAGTCAGGTTGCCAGAAGGGAATCACCGCCTCCATGAGCCCAGGAATAAAACGCACTGATAGAAGTGAAGCCACCCGACCAAAGGAACGACGAAAGATATCCTGCTCATCCAGAGGGTAACTACCGTGCCAACCTCTCAGTCGACTCAAAACTGCGTCTGCCATCCTGAAAAGGTAAGCCAAGGTAAGTGATGTTAATATACCGTCCATGTAGTTTAAATAACAGTAAAATAAAACAAACAAATAACACAAAACAAATAAAGGATTTTGAATAACAAATCAAAAACAAAATTTTCACACATCTTGGTTTTCCAACTCCAAATCACATCTCAAGGGTTCTCTGCCATTTCCCTTCAAAAAGATTTTATTTCTAAGATTTTAACCAACTCTTTCCATAATTTCAAAAAATTTCGGCAGAGTCCCATTTAAAAATGGCCCCTTCAACACCCATGACATCAACACAAAGTACAAAACGTGCACCTTCCAATGCAACAATCACATGACAATGGCACCCGTGCACACTTTTCAATTTTTCAAAATTTTCAAAACACATGTTTTATTTATTTTTTTCAAATAAATCAATGGTTTTCAAACATCTTCTGAAATTTTTCAAAATCACCTCAAATGTTTCAAAAATATTCCAGTCTTTTTCCAAATTTCAAGCTTTAAAAAAATTTCATCAATTTCTTGAATTTTCTAATTTTTTCCAATTTTTTAAATATTTTTCTATTTTTTAAAAAAATCAAAAATTCACCGAGTGTTCAAAAAATCACGAAACTTCATAAGGTTGTCAAACACATTTTTCTAAGGCAGATTGCACAAAAACATGGCCAGAAAACCTAATACTCATGCCTGTAGGAACAAATCCCCTAGTCCTGCAGAAAACTCTCTTCGCATAATCATGAAAAATCATTCAAATTCAATCAAACAACCATCAAAATGCAAAAAAAAAACAACATCATCAAAGTGTTCAAAACATATCAAAACATCAATTTCCACTATTCACATGATTCAAACGAAGTTCTACACATCAAAATCAACAAAATTTGAAAACTCACCTTTTGGAAGTTCTCCGGCTAAATCTTCTCTTCCGACGACTTTTCCGGCGACGTGGACTCCCTCCGGCAATCACCCGTAGTCCCCAAGGAATGCTTCTTCAAGGTTCAAGTCGGTTTCCACTTGAAAACTCTCGGATTCTCCAAAAACTCTTCAAATCCCGTGGGTGTTCGAACCAGAAATTTTCTGGTTTTAACTTTAGGCCTTGCGCCACTAGCAGAGGCGCCAGTTTCTTTTTGCCAAAGGCGCCACTGCTAGTGGCGCCAGTTATAAATTTTGGGCAGTTTTGCCCTTTTTCCCGCCAAAACTAGTTTTCAAAGGCCTTTTTGGCCCGTTATCCATTTTCGACCCTCGTTGTCGGAAGATTTCCAGCGTCCGTCCCTCCGACTGTCTCGCAGTCAACATGGGACTCTTACTCTTATCGTTTTCTGTCTTTGACAAGCAAAGACAGAAAAAGAGGGGCAGCTGTAAGCATCCCATTTTTGACCGCTCGGCAGTCTACACTCTGTCTAGACTTGTTTTCAAGTCATTTTGGGCATATTCCTATCGAATCCAATTCTCTAGTTCCAAATTTTGTCTTTCCATCGCTTCGTGGGCCTGTCAAGGAGGCAAAATGATCAAAATGCCCTTAGGGGCATTGTCCTTTCTTATTCCAATTCCAATCCCTCTCTCGAGACAGTTTATTCCTCGAGACGGTCTGAGTAGCAAAACTACTCACCAAACCGTTAGAGTAGCGGAAATACTCACAAAACCGTTAGAGTAGCGGAAATACTCACAAAACCGTTAGAGTGGCGGAAACACTCACAATCCAGACACGTCTCTTTGGAGACGGTAAGACCCCTTTCCAATCCCACTCTCGAGACAGTTTATTCCTCGAGACGGCTCCAATCCAAGCACGTCTCTTCGGAGACGGTAAGACCCCTTTCAGTCCCACTCTCGAGACAGTTTATTCCTCGAGACGGTCCGAGTAGCAAAGCTACTCACAAAACCGTTAGAATAGCGGAAATACTTACAGAACCGTTAGAGTAGCGGAAATACTCACAGAACCGTCCGAGTAGCGGAAATACTCACAAATCATCAACCCCGTCCGAGTAGTGGAAATACTCACACCGTTAGAGTGGCAGAAACACTCAAAAACCTAGGTCAACACCAGTGGCTATTAGCCCACTTCGGTGGAAAAGGACCAAACTACCCTTAGGACCTTTTCCGAGACTTTCCGGTCAAGATGACCATTTTGCCCCTAGGCATCCGAACGCCCCAGGAACCACACCGGCTCTGAGTATCAAACCGGTAATGTCCCGAGAATAATTTTTTTATAGTATTCTCAACCTTCCTTTACCTTTCCGAATCATTCCGAGTCAGTTCCGGCCAACCCGGTACAAAATGACCGTTTTGCCCCTAGAGAGCCGGTCTCCTTCTTCGACCATACCGGCTTTGAGTATCAAACCGGTAATGTCCCGAGAATACTTTTTATAGTATTCTCAACCTTCCTTTACCTTTCCGGACCATTCCGAGTCAGTTCCGGCAAACCCGGTACAAAATGACCGTTTTGCCCCTAGTGGGCCGGTCTCCTTTTCTGACCACACCGGCTCTGGGAATCAAACCAGAAACCTTTGGGAACATTCTAAATAATGTTTCCAGATCCCAAGTCTTTTTCCGGGACAATCCGAGTTCGCCCCGGCAGTTTCTTAGTCCGATTGATCGTTTTGCTCCTAAAGGCCCGGTCAACCTCTCCGACACATTTTGTCCTCACTTTTCAAGTCAAATACCTCCAGGACACTATTTTAAGTGTTCCTGCTCCTTTCCGGCCTTCTGGGTCATTCCCGGCTCCTTCAAATCATTCACGGACTTCCCGGAGTCACTCCTAGTGAAGCCAGGCTAAAATTTACATGGTAGTCACTAGTACAGGCGCCCAAATCTAGTCAAAGATACGTTGCTTGCCGACCTTAAACCTTTCCTAATTGGCCGGCGCCACTAGTAGTGGCGCCAAGCCAAAAAATGGCCTGGCGCCACTAGGAGTGGCGCCAGTGTAAATTTTGCCCTGGCGCCACTGCAACAGGTGCCAAGTTTGTCCAACTTCTATAAATACAGAGCCTCATTCAACGTGAAAAGGTCTGCAAACTTAACCTAGAAATCACACAATTCGATATACAGAGCTCGAGCACCTCCAAAAACCCTAGCCTCCCTAGGTTTTCCAAACCTTAGCCACCCTACACAAACCCTAGCCTCCTATACACTAATACACTCCTCCATACACTCATACACTAGCCTTCAACCATCCTTTGAAGACTTGAAGAGCTGCCATCCAAAGCTTGAAGACAACTCTTGAAGACTGAAGGTGAAGATCAAGACAAAGACCGAAGACCGAAGACCGCACGGCGCGCAAAATAAACAAGATACAAGGTAGGCTCCCTATTTAATTTTCTGCACTTCCCCCCTCTCTCTTCTCTCTCCAACCTACTTGGGTTTTCTCTATTTTAATCCCCCATCTCTTCCCCCCCCTTTCTTTGCATGCTTGAAACAAGGGGATTCCCGGTCCATGTGTAGGATTGGGCTATTGGAGAGTCACCGTGTCGGGGGCTTTCTTCTAGTCTAACCAAAGACCACGTGGGTCCGACCCCCTTGATTATGTGGTGAAGCCTTAACCTTGTATGTTCACGACCCCAAATTGCATTGTGCATATCATAGTCTCGCATCTTCCAAAATTCGTTTTCAAAAAGTTGTTTTCAAAAATCGTTTTCAAACTTGTTTTCAAAATTGCATCAAAAGCTCTTTTTCAAAAACATGTTTTCAAAATCACAATCCTAGGGTGATTCTAGCATTTCCATGGCTAGGGTTACTTTAGGAAAGTGTTACATTAAAAGTGACCTTTTGGTCTATATTTTCAAATCTTGTTGTTTTCAAAACCGCTTTCCTAAAGTGGTTCTAGCCTTCTTATGGTTAGAATTGCTTTAGGAAAGTGAGATGTTTTTACACCTTCTAAAAACTCTCTTTAAAAATCTCTTCCTAAAAATCTCTTTTTTAACATACTTTCCTAAAACTCCCCTCTTCAAAATTGTTTTCAAAAACTCCCTTCCAAAATCTATTTTTCAAAACTCTCTTTTTCAACTCCTCTCCAAAATCTTTTCCTCAAAATTCACTTTCTAAAATCACTCCCTAGATTCACTTTCCTAAAAAAATCTCTCCTAAAAATCTTTCCAAAAACTCTCTTTTCTAAAATCTTTCTTCTAGAAATTCCGCTCTAGGTTTTCCTTCCAAAACCTTCGTTTCCAAAAACGCACTTTCTAAAAATCTCTTTTCCTTGGAGCCCAAGTCAAGCCTTAGAGCCCACAATTAGGAAACCCTAATTTTTTTTCCAAAAACATGATTTTCAAACTTTGTCCCAAAACCTCTTGTTTTCTACATCAAAACTATACATGTTTCCAAAACCTATTTTCTACGTCAAAACTACAATTTTCCAAAACTAGGGTTTCTAGAATTTCCCTTTCCAAATCCTTGTCTAATCCTATCTTCTCTTTAAGAAACCAAATCCAATCTCCCCGTTTAGGACACTAGATCCAATCCTCTGTTTTTGGAAACAAATCCCAAACCTTTCCTAATCTGACTTTTTATCCTTCCTAAACTTCCACTTTCCTAAACCTTAAGTTTCCAAAAACTTGAACATAAAAATCTTTCCTAATTCAACCCTTTCCTAATTCAACCCCCTTTCCAAATCTTAACTTTCCACATTCAAGCTTTTAAACCTTTCATAAATTCAAACCTTTCTTAATTTTCAAGATTTTCTAAAACTCTAAAATTTTCTAAAATCTTAAATCTTTCTAAACTCTAAAACTTTCTAAATCCTAAACTTTCCAAATTTCAAATCTTTTCCAATCCAAAGTTTCCTAAATTCAAAACTTTCTTAAGTTAAATCTTTCTAAACTTCCAAGCTTTCTAAATTCTAAATCTTTCCAAAACTTCAACATCTTTCCAAATCCAAAACTTTCCTATTTTCAAAGCTTCCTTATTTTCAAAACCTTTCCTTTTTCAAAACCTTTCTTAAAATGAAGCTTTCTTAATTCAAAACTTTCCCTTTTTTAATTCAAACATTTCCTAAGTTGAAAACTTCCCTTTTTCAAACCTTTCCAAAAACGAAACTTTCTTATTTTCAAAACTTTCTTGTTTTCTAAACTTTGCAAGATCAAAACTTTCCTTTTTCAAACATTTCTAAATTCGAAACTCTCCTAATTTGAAAACTTTCCTAATTTAAAACTTTCCTAAGTTGAAACTTTCCTAAACCTAAAACCTTCCAAAAATGAAACTTTCCAAGAATAACATTTTCCTAATTCGAAACTTTCCTAATCCGAAATTCCAAGTTTCCAAATTTTTCCAAATCTTCCAAATCCAACATTCCAATCCAATCTCTCTCTCTCTTCAAATCAATCTATTTTCAATCGGACTCCGGTCCGAACTACGACTGACCTGATTCCCCCAAAGGAATACGTAGGCAACCTTCATAGGTGCGGTCACAATACTTTTCAAACTTTCAATTCCACCCTCATGGGTGTGGTTTCCAAAATCTTTTCAAATCTCAAATTTCCATCTACTTTCAAACTTTCTATTTTCAAATTTCTATTTTCAAATTTTCAAACTTTCCAATTTCAATTCTATTTCTTCAAATCTATTTTCCAATCAAATCCATTTCAAATCAATCTCTTTTCAAATTTATTTTTCAATTCTCTTAATTTGCACTTGCATATCATGCATCATGTTAATTTATTTTTAAACATTGTTTTTCTAAAATGGATAGGATTGAACTATAGTTAATTAAAGACTCTCATAGGTGAATTTAGGGTAGATTGACATGTAGGTACCGAAAGGGCGGGGTAGGGTGATAGCTTAGTGCGTCTTCCCTACACGTTACCAACCTCCGAACCTAGATCACTGATTTCAAAGACCAAAATGAGTTGTTTTTCTAAAAAGGGCTAAATATTTTCCAAAGGTTGCCAAACAACCCGTTTTCCTAAAAACCCTCTCTTGAGGAGATATTTTCAAAATTATTTTTCAAAAACCCTAAGTGTAGTTTTCGGACTATGCTTAGTTTTTAGGTGACCTAACTCACTTTAATCAAGTTAGGTGGCGACTCCGAATCTTTTTCAAAGGCCCTTTATTCAAACCAATTTTTCAATACAAACCTAGTCGCACTCATTCTTCTAGGAGGGTAAGTTCTAACGAGAGAGTACAACATTTTTCCCACTTGTGTGAGTATTCCTCGAGTGCGAAAAATCTGGGCGCCACAGTGGGACCCAACTCAAAGCCAACAAAATGAAAGGTCATCGTCTCTCCAAACCACTGCTCAACCAGTGCAAGCACTAGATGTGAGTTCAGGCAATTAACCTGTAATCCCATGAAGACTCCGAATCCGATCTCAGCCAAGAAGGCACGATATGATGGAGCAGCCCACTGTATGGTCACGAAGACTTGATGAATAGCCCCTCTAAAAGCTGTGTGTACTCGCAGAGGGGGCAAATGCTGTCTTGAGTATACACTGGGGTGATAAGCAAGATTCCCAAGTAGTGGGATGTTCGGTACCTCCAGGTCACCCAAATCAGCATCTGTTTGCCTATGTCTAGAGGAGGCTCTCCCATAACCAGTCATCTGGACAGCAAGACCTGGTACCTCCCCCTCTCCACCGATCTCCTCTATGTCGCCCCTAGATTTTTCACACTCGAGGAATACACACACAAGCGGAAAAAACATTGTACTCTCTCGTTAAAACTCACCCTCATAGAAGAATGAGTGCGACTATGTTTGAATTGAAAATTGGTTTGAATAAAGGGCTTTTGAAAAATATTTGGAGTCGCCACCTAACTAGATTAAGGTAAGTTAGGTCACCTAAAAAGTAATCATAATCTGAAGACTACACTTAGGGTTTTTGAAAACGATTTTTGAAAATGCTACCTCTAGAAAGGGTTTTTAAGAAAATAGGTTATTTGGCAACCTTTGGAAAAATTTTAAGCCCTTTTTGAAAATAAACTCCATTTTGGTCTTTGAAAATAGTGATTCTCAGTTCAGAGGTTGGTTATGTGTAGGGAAGACGCATTAAGCCATCCCCCTACCCCACCCTTGTAGTACCTACATGTCTATTTACCCTAGATTTACCTATGAGAGTCTTCAACTAACAAATGTTCAATCCTATCTACTTTAGAAAAATAATGTTTTAAAAAAACATGATACATGATATGCAAGTGCAAGAAAAGAAAGTTGGAAAATAGATTTGGAAAGAAATTGATTTGAAAAGATAAATTTGAAACTGAAAAGTTTTAGAAATTGGAAATAGAGATTTGGAAATAGAAATTTGAAATTGGAAGTTTGAAATAGATTATGGAATTGGAGATTTAAAAAAGGTTGTGGAAATAGAAATTTGAAAAAAAGGTCGTGACCACACCCATGAGGGTTACTTATGTATCCTTTTCGAGGAATCAGGTCAGTTGTAGTTCGGACAAGAGTCCGATAAAAAATAGAAGATTTGATATGGAAGAGGAAGTTGAATTGGAATTTAGAATAGAGGATTGGAAATTGGAATTGAAGGATTAGGAAATTGATTTGGAAAGATAGAAATTGGAAGAGGGATTCGGAGTTGTTTTGGAAAGATTAAGATTTAGGAAACCTAGACTTAGGAAGATAGGATTTAGGACGGACTCGAGGTTTAGGAAAGATTTGACTCGAATGTTGGACTTGGAAGATTAGAGAAAGATTGGATTTAGGAAAGATTCAAATTAGAAAATATTCGAATTAGGAAAGTTTCGTTTTAGGAAAGTTCCATTTTAGGAAAGTTTTGAAATAAGAAAGGTTTCATTTTAAGAAAGTTTTGAATTAGGAAAGTTTCATATTAGGAAAGTTTTGGATTAAGAAAGTTTTGAATTACGAAAGTTTTAAAAGTTAAGAAGTTTAGAATGTAGAAAATTCTTGAAGTTAGGAAAGGTTTGAGTTTAAGAAAGATTTGAAAACTTAGATTTGGAAAGTTAAGATTTGGAAAGGGATGAAATTAGGAATGAGTGAATTAGAAAGGATTTGGAAACTTAACGTTTAAGGAAAGATCTAAAAGTTTAGGTTTAGGAAACTTATGGTTTAGGAAGATATGAGATTAGGAAAGAGTGAATTAGGAAAGGTTTAGACTATGAAGGATTGAGATTCCTATTTCCTAAAACAAGGGATTGGATTTTGTTTCTAAAGGAGGGGTTTTGATTTTGTTTCCAAAAACGGAGGATAGGAACTTTCTAAATGGAAGATTGGATTCGGTTTCCTAAAGGGAAGATTGGATTTGGCATAGATTTGGAAAGGAAACTTTTAGAAACCCTAGATTTGGAAGACTATAGTTTTGATGTAGGAAATATGTTTTGGAAACTTATGATTTTGATGTAAAAAGGGAGATTTTGAAAACCTAGGTTTTAAGGCAAGATTGAAAATCATGTTTTTGGGAAGGAAAATTAGAGCTTCCTAATCATGGGTTCTGGGATTTAACTTAGGCTCTAAGGGAAGAGTTTTTGGAAAGTGAGTTTTTTGGAAAGAGGAACTTTTGGAAAGAAATTCTAGAGAGGAGTTTTTAGAAAGCGAATTTTTAGGAAAGCGTTTAGGGAGTGTTTTTAGAAAGTGAATTCGAAGAAGGTGTTTTTGGAAAGAGTTCTTGGAAAGAGTTTTTCTAGGAAGAAAACTTAGGGAGCGCTTTTAGAAAGTGAATTTCAAGGAGTTTGTTTTTGGAAAGGAGTTTGAAAAAGAGTTTTTGAAACATAGATTTTTGGAGGGAGTTATTAAAAATAACTTTGGAAAGGAGATTGGAGAGAGTTTTTAGAAAGCATGTTGGAAAAGAGATTTTTAAGGGGAGATTTTTGAGAAGAGATTTTTTAGAAAGTATATAAAATGTCCCACTTTCCTAAAGCGATTCTAACCATAAGAAGGTTAGAACCACTTTAAGATAGTAGTTTTGAAAACAATAATGTTTTGAAAATATGGACCGTATTGGTCACTTTAAATGTAACACTTTCCTAAAGCAACCCTAGTCATGAAAAGGCTAGAATCACTCTAGGATTGTGATTTTGAAAACAAGTTTTGAAAAAGAAGATTTTGATGCAAGTTTGAAAACGATGTTAATGCAAGCTTTGAAAACGAGTTTGAAAATGAATTTTAGAAGAATGCAAGATCATGATATGCACAATGCAAAGAGGGTCGTGAACATACAAGGTTAAAGGTTTCATCACATAATTAAGGGGGCCGAACCCACGTAGCCTCCGGTTAGACTAAAAGAAAGCCGACATGGTGACCTTCTAATAGCCTAATCCTATACGTGGACCGGGAATTCCCTTATTTCAAGCATGCAAGAAGGGGGGGAAGAAGATGGGAGATTAAAATAGAAGAAAACCCAAGTGGGCTAGGAGAGATAAGAGAGGGAGAAGATGCGTAAACATAAATAAGTAGCCTACCTCGTGTCTTCTATATTTTACTTAGCTTTGCACGCTTTGCTTTGTCTATCTTGCTTTGGTCTTCACTTCAGTCTTCAAGAGTTTGTCTTCAATCTTCAAAACTTTGTAGTTGCAGCAATCCAAGTCTTCAATGGAGGGTTGGAGGCTAGTGTATAAGTATGTGAGAGTGTATGAGTGTATAAGAGGTCAGGATTTAAAGAACCTAAAGAAGCTTGGGTTTAGAGAGGCTACGAGCTCTGTATATCTAAAAGTAGGGTTTTTAAACTAAGTTTGCGGACCTCTTTCACGCTGGAGGAGGCTCTGTATTTATAGACAAAAGAATGACCTGGCGCCTATTGCAGTGGCGCCAGACCACAGTTTACATTGGCGCCACTACTAGTGGTGTTAAGCCATTTTTTGGCTTGGCACCACTAGTAGTGGCACCGACCAGTTAGGAAAGTTTTAAGGTCGGCAAACAATGTATCTTGAGAAGATTTGGGCGCTTGTACTAGTGACTACCACGCAATTTTTAGCCTAGCTTCACTAGGAGTGACTCTAGAAGGTCCGGGAAGCATTTAAGGGACTGGAAATGGCCTGGAAGGCTAAAAAAGGGCAGGAACCCTTAGAATAGGGTCCCAGGAGGTATTTGACTTGAAAAAGAATGACAAAAATTGTCGAAATGGTTGACCGGGCCATTAGGGGCAAAACGGTCAATCGGGCCATAAAGCTACCAAGACGGACTCTAAACATCCCGGAAGAAGACTCGAGATTTGGAAACATTATTTAGAATGTTCTCAAAAGTTTCCAGTTTGATACCCAGAGCCGGTGTGGTCGAAAAAGGCGACCGGCCCGCTAGGGGCAAAATAGTAATTTCACACCGGGTTTGCCGGAATTGACTCGGAATGATCCGAAAAGATAATGGAAGGTTGAGAATACTATAAGAAGCATTCTCAGGAGGTTACCGGTTTGATACCCAGAGCTGGTGTGGTTCCCGAGGCGTTCGGATGCCTAGGGGCAAAATGGTCATCTTGATTGGAAAGCTTTGGAATTGGCCCGAAACTGACTAGAAGGCACCTCATCATGCCGAATCATCTCTAAGACGATCTTGGAAGGGGTGGACTTACCATTCTGAGGACTTAGGTGTGTTCTTGAGAAACGTATCGAAAAATGGCCCTAGGGGCAGTTTGGTCATTTTTCACCGAAATGGGCTAGCAGGCACCGGTGTTGACCTGGGTTTTGAGTGTTTCCGCCACTCTGACGGTGATCTCATGATACAGGGGTTTGTCGGCAATTCCCTATATCGACCTGTTTATGAGTATTTCCGCTACTTTGACGGTTGTGATGTTTGCGAGTACTTATGTTATTCTAACGATTCGCGATCATTCCCGAGAATGCCTGATCTCGGGAAGTTGCTAAAGGAACTTAGTGCCTGCGAAGTCAAATTTCTCGGAAGGCGTGCTAAAATGGACATTTCTGCATTGGCGGGCTAGCAGGCGCTAAAGGGGGACCGTTCTACTATCTCGGGGACTTAGGGTCTTGTCCCGGTGGACAGGTTTAAAGGGACTTACCGTTTCGAAAAAACTTTCTTTGAAAAACATGCCGGATTGGATAGACTTACCGTCTCGAGGAATCATCTTTCTCGAGAGAGGGATTGGAATTGGAATTAAAAAAGGGGACTTACCGTTTTTGGAAAGACGTGCCTATTAGAATTGAAAATGGGACTTACCGTCTTCGGAAAGACGTGCCTATGGGAATATGGAAAGGGGACTTACTGTCTTCAGAAAGACGCATTTGATTTGGAATTAGAAAGGGGACTTATCATCTTCGGAAAGACGCGCCTGATTTGGGATTGGAAAGGGGACTTACCGTCTTCAGAAAAACACGCCTATGGAAATATGTAAGCAACCCATTTTTGCCCGCTCAGTAGTCTCCAGTCCGTCCTGACTTGAGTTCAAATCAATATGGACATATTCTAGAATTCTAGTCCTAATTTAGTCAATTCATCGCTTTGCGCCCACCAGGCCCAAATAGAGACAAAATGACCAAAATGCCCTTGTGGGCACTGTTCGGTCCAATCCCGTAGGCGCGTCTTCCCGAAGACGGTAAGTCCGCTTTTCCAGTCCAATTCCAATCCCTCTCTTGAGAAAGTTGATTCCTCGAGACGGTAAGTCTATCCTGTCCGGCATGTTTCCGAGTAAACTCTTCGGAACGATAGGTCCCTTCAAACTCGTCGATTGGGACGAAACCCCAAGTCCCCTAAATGGTAGAACGGTCCACCTTTAGCACCTTCTAGCTCGCCAATGCAGAAATATCCATTTCGGCATGCCTTCTGAGAGAGTTGATTTTTTAGGCCCAAAGTCCCTTTAGCAGCTTCCCGAGATCAGACAGTCTCAGGAATGATCGCGAACCGTCAGAGTAGCAGAAGTACTCGCAAACATCGCAACCGTTAGAGTAGCGAAAATACTCGTAAACAGGTTGATGTAAGGAATTGCCAGCAAACCCCTGTATCAAGAGACCGCCGTCAAAGTGGCAAAAATACTCAAAACCCAAGTCAACATCGGTGCCTTCTAGCCCACTTCAGTGAAAAATGACCAAACTGCCCTTAGGCCATTTCTGGCACGTTTCTCGAGAAAATACCTAAGTCCTTAGAACAATAAGTCCAACCATCCAAGATTTTCTTAAAAGCAATCCGGCATGATTAGGTGCCTTCTAGTCAGTTTCGAGTAAATTTCGAGACTTTCCGGTCAAGATGACCATTTGGCCCCTAAGCATCCGAACGTCCCGGGGACTATACCGGCTCTGGGTATCAAACCGATAATCTTCCGAGAATACTTCTTATAGTATTCCCGACCTTTTATTATCTTTTCAGATCATTCCGAGTCAATTTTGGCAAACCCGGTGCAAAATAACCGTTTTGCCCCTGATGGCCCGATCGTCTTTTTCAACCACACCGGCTCTGGGTATCAAACCGATAGCATCCTAGGACATTCTAAATAATGTTTTCAAATTTTGAGTCTTCTTCCAGGATATTTCGAGTCCATCCCGACAGCTTTTTGGCCTAATTGACCATTTTGCCCCTAATGGCCCGGTCAACCCTTCTAACAAATCCTGACATCCTTTTTCAAGTCCATTATCCCCCGGGACCCTATTCTAAGGGTTCCTACCCTTAAACCCTGACATCCTTTTTCAAGTCCATTATCCCCCGGGACCCTATTCTAAGGGTTCCTACCCTTTTCCAGCCTTCCGGGCCATTCCCAGTCTCTTAAATGCTTCCTGAACCTTCCGGAGTCACTCCTAGTGAAGCAGGCTAAAAATTACATGGTAGTCACTAGTACAGGCGCCCAAATCTTCTCAAGATACGTTGCTTACCGACCTTAAAACTTTTCTAACTAGCTGGCGCCACTAGTAGTGGCGCCAAGCCAATATTTGGCCTGGTGCCACTCCTAGTGGCGCCAGAAGGTTTTTTGGCCTGGCGCCACTACAATGGGCGCCAAGTCATCCCTCTCTCTATAAATACAAAATCTCCTCCAGCGTGAAAGGGGTCCGCAAACTCAATCTAAAAATCCTATTCTTTGATATACAGAGCTCGTAGCCTCCTTAAACCCTAGCTTTTTTAAGTTTTCCAAACCCTAGCCTCCTATACACTTATATACACTCATACACACTCTCATATACTCATACACTAGCCTCAAACTCTCTATTGAAGACTTGGATTGTTGCAACTACGAAGTTTTGAAGATCAAAGACAAACTCTTGAACATTGAAGTGAAGACCGATGCAAAACAAGAAAAACAAAGCGCACAAAGCAAAGCAAAATAAAGAAGACATAAGGTAGGCTTTCTATTTAAGTTCACCTATCTTCCCCCTCTCTTCTCTCTCTGAACCCACTTGGGTTTTCTTCTATTTTAATCCCCCATCTTCTTCCCCCTTTCTTGCATGTTTAAAACAAAGGACTTCTCGGTCCATGTGTAGGATTAGGCTATTGGAGGGTCACCGTATCGGGGGCTTTCTTTTAGTCTAACCTGAGACCACGTGAGTTCGGCCCCCTTGATTATGTGGTGAAGCCTTAACCTTGTATGTTCATGACCCTAACTTGCATAGTGTATATCATAATCTTGCATTTTTCCAAAATTCGTTTTCAAAACTATTTTCAAAATCACAATCCTAGGGTGATTCTAGCTTTTTCATGACTATGTTTACTTTAGAAAAGTGTTATATTTAAAGTGACCAATATGGTCCATATTTTCAAATCATTGTTGTTTTCAAAACCATTGTCGTAAAGTGGTTCTAGCCTTATTATGGTTAGAATCGCTTTAGGAAAGTGAGATATTTTTATATACTTTCCAAAAAACTCTCTTTTCAAATCTCTCCCTCTAAAAACCTCTTTTCCAACATACTTTCTAAAAGGTCTCTTCAATCTTCTTTCCAAAATTGTTTTTAAAAACTCCCTCCAAAAATCTATTTTCCAAAACTCTCTCCAATCTCCTTTTCAAAAACTTTCTTTTCAAAAGTCGCTTTCCAAAAACTCCTTTTTAAGATCTCCTTCCAAAACCTCTCTTTCCAAAAACTCTCTCTCACAACTTTACTTTCCAAAATCCCTTTCGAAAAACTTTCTTTTCAAAATTCTCTTTCTAAAAACTCCTCTCTAGAATTTCCTTTAAAAAATCTCCCTTTCTAAAAACTCCCTTTCCAAAAATCTCTTTTCTCAAAGTCCAAGTTAAGCCCTAGAACCCACAATTAGGATACCCGAATTTCTTTCCCAAAAAGATGATTTTCAATCTTGCGATAAAACCTAGGTTTTCAAAATCTCCTTTTTTACATCTAAACCGTAAGTTTCCAAAACCTCTTTTTTACGTCAAAACTATAGTTTTCCAAATCTAGGGTTTCTAAAACTTCTCCTTCCAAATCTATGCCAAATCCAATATTCCCTTAGGAAACCAAATCCAATCTTTCCGTTTAGGAAACTAGATCCTATCCTCCGTTTTTGGAAACAAAATCAAACCATCTCTTTTTAGAAACAAAATCCAATCCTTCGTTTTAGGAAATAGGAATCTCAATCCTTCCTAGTCTAAACCTTTCCTAATCCACTCCTTCCTAATCTAGTATCTTCCTAAACCATAAGTTTCCTAAACCTAAACTTTTAAATCTTTCCTTAAACTTTAAGCTTCCAAACCTTCCCTAATTCCACCCTTTTCCTAATTCCATACCTTTCCAAATCTAAGTTTTCAAATCTTTCCTAATCTCAAACCTTTCCTAATTTCAAGATTTTCTAAAACTCGAACTTTGAATCTTTCCAAAATTCTAAACTTTCTAAACTCAAAACTGTCCTATTTCAAAACATTCCAAATTCAAAACTTTCTTAAAACGAAACCTTTCCTATTTCAAAACCTTTCTTAAAAAGAAACCTTTCCTATTTCAAAACCTTTCTTAAAATGGAACTTTCCTAATTCGAAAACTTTCCTAAATTGAAACTTTCCTAATTCGAAGCTTTCTTAATTTGAATCTTTCCAAAATTCCAATCTTTCCCTAATCTTTCAAGTTCAGTACTCGAGTCAAATCTTTCCTAAGTCTCAAGTCTTCCTAAGTCTAAGTTTCTTAAAGCCAAGCTTTCCAAAATCAAATCTTTTCAAATCTTTCAATCAAAGTTCAATCTCTCAATCTTCCAATCCAAATTCCAATTCAATTTCTTTTTCCAATCAAACCTTCTATTTTTCATCGGACTCTTGTCTGAACTACGACTGACCTGATTACTCAAAAAGAATACGTAGGCAACCCTCATGGGTGCGGTCACAACTTCTTTTAAATCTCCAATTCTACAATTTTCTTTAAGTTTCTAATTCCATAATCTATTTTAAACTTCCGATTCCAAATTTCTATTTTCAAATCTCTATTTCTAATTTCTAAAACTTTACAATTTCAAACCTATCTTTTCAAAGTTCTTTTTAAATTGAATCAATTTCTTTTCAAATCTATTTCCAAATCTATTTTCAACTCCCTTTTTCTATTACATTTATATATCATGCATCATGTCTTTTAAACATTTTTTTTTTCTAAAGTGGATAAGATTGGATATTTGTTAGTTGAAGACTCTCATAGGTGAATTTAGGGTAAATAGACATGTAGGTACCGCAAGGGCGGGGTAGGGTGATGGCTTAGTGCGTCTTCCTTACACGTAACCAACCTCCGAACCTAGATCACTATTTTTGAAAGACCAAAATGGAGTTTATTTTTAAAAAATGGCTTAATTATTTTTCAAATGTTGCCAAACAACATGTTTTCTTAAAAACCCTCTCTTGAGGAGATATTTTCAAAATCACTTTTCGAAAACCCTAAGTGTGATCCTTGGGTTGTGCTTAGTTTTTAGGTGACCTAAGTCACCTTAATTAAGTTAGGTGGTGACTCCAAATGTTTTCCAAAAGCCCTTTATTCAAATAAAATTTTAATTCAAAGCTAGTAGCACTCATTCTTCTAGGAGGATGAGTTCTAACGAGAGAGTATGGTATTTTTCCCGCTTGTGTGTATATTCTTTAAGTGCAAAAAATCTGGGCATGACAGTCAGCTCTTCAAAAAGGTGTCAGTACTCGCTGCCGACCTCCTTTTCTACCGATCTCCTTTTCAACTTAGACAAATGGCTTCAAAAGTTTCAATGGTTTCTTTAAATGGTCCAATAAAGCTTTCAGGTCTTCTAATCTTCAAGATTCTATTAAGATCTTCAATATCTCTAATATATCAAGTTTTAAGTCATAATGATATAGTCTGCACAGTTAGTAGAGTCATTAGATTCTTTACACAATATTTTGTTATCATCAAAATCAAGGTATAAAGTTAACAACTGTTATATTAATATTTATTTTGTAGTTATAAATTGTTATATTAAAATTACTTATCTTATTTCTTATACTATCTTAACCAAACATAGTATAAGTAATCCCCCGTCACATTATAATATTACTTATCACTTATTACCACTTTATTAATTTCACAGTATTATTTATTCCTCATTTTCTTCTGTCGCGAATAAACATGACTAAGAGAAAAAGAAATCTTGTAAAGCCGACTTCCATATAGCTGGATTTACTTTCTTAGAGGGTATGGATGGTCTCTTGATTATTTAATCAATTGGTTATCTCTAAGTGATCATTAAATCCCATGCATACCACAAAAAAACCACCAAACAAATGAAATGAAAACAAACCTTCAGGAAAAAAATGTGAGATCGACTCATTGGTCCAAGCAATTCAAGCAATACAATGATCAGTTTATACAAGTAACAATTATAACCCAGCACTCCTAATGAGCAGGACCAATTTTCAAATACATAGGTATTTGCTTCCTTTGAGCCACAAAATATTTCGTCCTAGCCAACTTTGACTTGAGTCATTATCTATCCATGCTTCAAGCAAAAACTCTCATATCTACAATATTATTGTTTAGGTCTGACTTCGCTTGAGTCAATTTTAGATTAAGGCATCATCCCGCCATCTATCAATCAAAGCTCTCCGAACTTCTACAGACATCCTTTCATGTAGTTCCATCGAGCCATCTTGTTTTTGCTGGAGCCAACATGCTCTTCCTTGTGCAGTCTTTGTTAGTCTTGAAGTATATATTGATCTTAGACTCCAATATTTCAAGAATTGATAAGCAATACATATTACATAGTTTGCCATGGAATTCGCAAATTAAAAACCCAACAACGCGTATTATTTGAAGGCAATTCTAGTTCCCCATTTTCCCTAGCAGACTTGCTGCATTACCTTACTAATTTATCTATTACAAGGTTCATCTTAACCAAAGTGCAGAAACTTAATATGCAAATGGAGCAAAATGTTTAAATCAGTTACAAAGTGGATACTTGCTAGTGCAGTGGCTTATAGTGCAAACTGAAATGCTTCTACAAAAATGATTTAATTAGGGTTTGTTTGGCACATATCTCAAACTTTGTAAGGAGAACTTCGTAAAAAGACTTCTAGAAGATGGACGTTTGGTGAATTTTTATTTTGTAAATATATAAAGCACTTTCAAGTCTTATTTTTAGATTAGGGTTTGTAAATAGTATAATACAAGAGGGTATAATGGCTAGTTTGTAATATGAATTAAGGATAATATTGGAAAGTTAAAAAAATTCACTTAAATGAGGAACTGACTTTGTGAGAAGTGAATTGGAAGTAGTTTCGGAAGCCACCCATGTGACTTGTTTGAAATAGGCTTTTGGAAGCCATGACTGGGGATGGCAAAAAATACCAATTCATTCGGGTTCCGACCCGACCCGATCCGTTATAATCGGGTTTGGAAATATATAAACGGATTTGGTATCGGATTTGGAGTTAAAAAAATAAATCCAATCGGGTTAGGGTCGGGTTTCGAAGAAGGTTATTCCAACCCGAACCCATGCCATTTAGTTGGGGCGAGAAGTAAACCTTCTAGGGTTTTCTAATTCATTCCAGATTCTCTCTACGCTTTGGTCGACGAATGGGCGACGAATAAGCGATGAACCTCAATCTCTCACAGGCTCACATCATCTGTTTCCTCTCGCTCGCGTGCTCTCTCTCTCTTGCTGTCTCTCTCTCTCTCTCTCTCTACTACGTTGTCGCAACAAGTCAGCAGGTGCAGAGCTCTCTTTCCATGGTTTCCAAAAAAATCTAAACCCTGATGCTAAGCTCGCTAATCCAACTAATTATTATAATGTTTCACGAGAGTTTGTTCATTTGCTAAATGGGTTGAACAATTATATCTCATGCATGAGATGGTGATGCTTTACGGTTGGTTTGCGTAAGGAGCATTGGTTTAATTCTTTCTTTATTTTTTTTTTTGCTAACATGTTTTTGGTTTAAGAGTTGGTTTAATCTTGTGATTAAGCTCATCCTTAAAATTTGCTATCAGTAAATTTCATTACAAGTTCTTTTAATTTTTTTTTATTTTATATAATATTGGTCAAAGAGTTTGGTGTGTGGAATGTGTGTTGTACCTATTTGTTTTAAAGTTTTCCCTCTTCTTTTGTTTGATACTGGTCCTTTCTCTCTTTGTTTTGTGTATTTGATTTTACCTAGTTCTTGCCAAATTGTGATTGGTGACTAGTCAGTTGTAATTGAAAAAAGAAAAGAAACATGAAAGGTATATTAGAAGAGTGTTGTATGCATTTGACAAAGCTTTGTTTGTTGTATTATTGTTATGGGTTCTTGACAATATATTTGTCTTGCACGTATATGAATGGAAAACAAGTGTTGAAGGTTGGATGATTTGCAGTGCTAAATTTTTCAAAGAAAATGTTGGGGAATGTTTCTTTCTTTTTTTGTTGGTTTTTTATAGTTTGGTTCAAGATTGCTTATGATCATTGATATTTTTGGCGTTGGCATTTTTCAAGTGGGTGTTCTATTTGGTTGATCTTTCACAATTTAATACATGATTTTTGTAACTGTATTGGTTCATGGATCTAGTAAGGTGGAGGAAAAGCAAAAGCAAAGAAAGTCATTTTCATACTTGGTTATTTTTTATATCAAAGGAGGCAACAAGTTTTATATTAGTCACAAAGTTCCCAAACAATAATAATAAAAATAAAAATTGGTATATAATTTTGTCTTACATATTCTAACAATAGTTAGAAGTTAATCATAAAATAAAAATTGTTACTATATGTGAATACACTATTTGAATTATATAATAAAAAAAAGCATGTAACCTTAGATTATGAATAAAATTGATGAACAGTGTCCACCATTATTAACTCCCTTGCCCTTGATGTCAAAAAAAAAAAAAAAAACAAGGGAAAAATCCCATGTCCTTAAAATCCCTAAAAAAAATTCAATTTTTTTTATTTTCAAAATTTTGCTATCTCTTGTTTAATAAAAAAAAAAGAGTCCAAACAATATGTATGTAGCACTCTTTTGTTTATTTATTCCCCATTTTCTGTTAGTTTTCATTGAACTCTAATTTCTTTGGATCTAAATAATGAGTTGCTATACAAATTTGAAATTTAAATATTAAAGGAAATTCTAGATAAATACATCATATATAAATACAAAACTTATATGAGTACTATACATATGCATATAGATGCAACATAAGTTTAAAATAAAGTAAAAAGCCATTATTCCTTAAGGTAAAAAAAAGTTCAATTAAATATTACCCTTTTCTTATTGGCTAAGAACATTTTTTTTTTTCAACTGTTATGGTCCTCCCTATTTTGCCTTCTTTGATGATTTGATTTTACTGCATTAATTGGACTGATATTTCTGGGTCTTTGTTTTGTCTTCTCTGATTTGATTTTGTAAATCTATTTTGCATAAATTAGACTTGTTTTTTTTTTTTTTTCTATTGGGATAGGTTTAAAATGTCAATTATCCCGCATCACTCAAATTCTGAACAAGGAGAAAACCAAAGTTTATTTCTGAAAACATAGCTCGCACTACTCCAACGCCAACTATTACTTCATCTTTATCCCCTAACTCAAATGCTAGGAAAAGGAGTACTAGATTAGTTGTTTGGAAGGACTTTAAAAAGGTTAAGATAGATGGTTTGGACTGAGCTATTTGTAACATTTGTGGTAAGAATCTCAAAGCAAATAGCAAAAATGGGACAACACATTTGCACGAGCATTTGGCTAGGCATAAGAACAATATTGGGCAATCAACCTTGGGAGCAAATGAGAGAAGGAATGATGGGAAGGTAGAATGTCGTACAGATGTGTTTAATCAAGAAACATCTTGGAATGATCTTGCTTCAATGATTATTTTACATGAGTATCCTCTTCGTATTGTTGATCATTTCGGATTTAGAAAATTCGTCAAAGGCCTCCAACCCATATTTACAATAGTTTCAAGAAACACGATCAAGAGGGACATCCTCAAAATTTATGATGTGGAGAAGGAGAAGACATTGAAGTTGTTAGAAAAAATTGGTAGTAGGGTCGCCATTACCACGGATATGTGGACTGCCAAACCAACTAAGAGGGGCTTCATGGCAATTACAACCCATTTTGTTGATGAAATATGGACGTTGCAATGTCGAATTTTGAGGTATGTTTAAATATTTTTTTGATAACATGTTTATTATTAATGAAGTATAATAATCTTGTTAACTACATTTTTGTTTTCTATTGATTATAGGTTTGCCTATGTTCCTATTCCCCATAATAGAGAAGTCATTTCTAACGTACTTGTTGAGGCATTGTTGGATTGGAACATCGATAGGAAGCTCTCCACAATTACTTTGGATAATGCTACTACTAATGATGCGATGATGAACACCATTTCGGAAGAACTTTCCACAAGCTCACTTTTATTGGAGGGCAAATTTCTCCACATGCGATGTTGTGCGCACATCTTGAACCTAATTGTGAAAGAGGGCTTACAAGTGATTGGAAATGGGATTGAAAGAATACGAGATAGTGTGTTTTATTAGACTGCAACACAAGGTAGAATTGAGAAGTTTGAGGAAGCAGCCCGTCAATTACGTATTCCGTGCACTAAATGTTTGGAATTAGATGTAAAAACTCGGTGGAATTCGACTTACGTCATGCTTCAAACGGCTATGATGTACAAAGATGTGTTTTCACGATTGAAGCAACGTGAGAGGAATTACACTAGTTTGCCAACTGAAGAGGATTGGTATTTGGCAAAAGAAATTTGTGAGAGGTTGAAATTATTTAATGACATTACAGAGTTGTTCTCTGGGACTACTTACCCTACTGCAAGTTGCTTTTTCTTAAAAATTTGTGAGATAAAAGTAGCATTGTCTAAGTGGCTTATATGTCCTATTGAAGTCATTGGCATGATGGCATAAAAAATGATGGAGAAGTATGAGAAGTATTGGAGTGCATGTCATGTAATTATGGGAATAGCATGTGTCTTGGATCCAAGGTATAAAATGAGACTTGTGGAATATTACTTTGAAATCATTTATAGAGATGAAGCTTCACCTAAGATTGAAAAAATTTGAGAAAGTTGTTATGATTTGCTTCAAGAGTACCAATCTAGATTAAAGGTGAATGAAAACAGTGGTGTGGGAGCATCATCTTTCTCTTGTCATTTAGGGGTCACTAATTTTGATGTGCATGATCCTCTTGCTGGTTTTGATTTGTATTTGAATATGAAAAGTAGTGATGTGCATGCCAAATCAGAATTGGACTTTTATCTGGAGGAGCACGTGGTGCCTAGAGCCCCAAACTTCGATGTGTTGAGTTGGTGGAAGGTAAATGGAGTCAAGTTTCCTACTTTACAGAAGATCGCTCAGGATATCTTAGCTATTCCTGTGTCAACGGTTGCATCGGAGTCTAGTTTCAGTACGAGTGGTAGGTTAATTACTCCATATCGTAGTAGACTTCATCCCACCACTTTGGAGGCCTTGATGTGTGCACAAAGCTGGCTATGGAGTGAGATGAATGGTAATTAAACACAAGTTTAATTATTTCATTGATTGATTATCTCATACTTAGTTATTAAAAATTTTAATTGTTTGTTCATAGGTACTAGCTCGACTCCAGATTCACCTTATTCCCCTAAGTTTTGTGATGAAGAAGATGATCCAGATGAGCACTTGGACATGTGCTAGATCTTGTTTTGAAAATTTAATGTTATTACAGAGTTGTTCTCTCCCTGCATTCCGCTCATGTGCCCTCACATGTCTGCATTCTGCATCTGATTTTGGGCTCATTTTTGTGTAATTTAGCCTCTATAATACATGTTGTACTATCAATAGATCATTTGGATTTGATGCTCATTGATCTGAATTTGTTGGCTTTGTATGGTAATTCATTGGATTTGATGAGCTTGTGATTGCTGCTAATGCAAATTGTGGGTCTTAGATGTTGGTTATTGTATATCTGTGTGTACAGTTTGTTCAGTGATTTGGGGAGCTGTCATTTTATTCTAAAAAGATTGAACATCAATGCTTTTTCTAAGTTGGGGTTCACATTTTTCTTGATACTCTGTTTGCTCAAAAACTTGGGGGAAATTGCTGGAGAAATGAAATGTTGAATCTTGGGTCTTTTGTTGTTTTAAACCTAATCTCTGCCGCACATATAAAAAAAAAGAAAGTGAAGCTTTTTAGCTACAAATAGGCCGAGTAACTGTGTTTGTAGAGCTATTTTAAAGCAATACCTTTCCTTTTCCTACATATTTTAAAGCAACCAAATAGATCGTCAAGCGTCATTTGCACTGAAAAGTCTCTTTCATGAACACCCCACAACTGAATGATGAACTTTGCCAATTACTCTCAGATCAATTTAATGGTCAAGTGTTGGTTAAACTTAACTGTCACCAGAGGGACATAGAGCCCTTGATCTAGTGAAACTCTTCTATCGCTTGGTTGTCAACTGATTGATTGCATTGCCAGTGGTTGACAGTATTTTAGTGAATTATTTGTGCTGCTCTTCACTTCTGATTGGTAGTTTCTAACTGGGTACACAAGTTGCTCTTGTTACTGTCAAACTTTACATAGAGCCATCCTACCCCACTTTGGATGACCAATCTGCATGCTATAAATAGGTTTTTTTTTTTTTTTTAATGGCACTTGTTACATGGTATTTATTATTCTGGTCATTCTTCCAAGATCTTCTTATTAGTTTCAATATTTTTAGAAATCTAAGAATAATTCAAAAATTTAATCACAATAGGTGTGACTAATCTCTCTCTCTCTCTCGCTGTTAATACAACTGGGCTTATCATTTTGCAGGCCCAGGCAGTTGCAAAGCATATGGTTGCTGTTAGTACTAATCTAATGGTATTTTAATTTTCCCCTCTCTTGTGCTTCTGAATTGCATGTATTTGGTCATATATACTTCTATTGGCTGCCTTTGTTTTTGGTGCCTCATTTCTTTGCACAATTTTATTGTGTTCAGAGTAATGCTTTGTTTTGAGCTCAAATTTTTCATAGTAGCTTCTCTGAAAACTAATAGATAATATTATTAGGGTCTTTTTATGAAAAGCTATTTCTTGGTTTATGCATCCTATTTTTCTTCAATCATCAATAATTAGTAGCTGGTATTCAAAATAAACAAAATCTTGCTGCTTCCATGGTTCCCATGGTTGGTAAAATCCACATAGGATTCACATCAGAATATAAGAAGTGTAAAAAAGTTTTCTTGTAATTTATGATGATGTGAGTTTGATTGTTGAAACTCTGGCCTTCTCTCCAAGTAATTGAGAGTGCTTGATGTCCATGGAATAGGTATTTGATGAATTATGGAGTCTTTTTTTTATCAGGATGTTCTTCTAAGCAAATTTATTCCAAGAAAATCTTGGCTTTAGGGGCTTCAGCTGCTTTTGTACTCCTCTCATCTAATCAATTGTGTTTCTACTTTTATTTTTCGTGTTTTCAGTTAAAAAAAAATTGAAAATTTCTATTTTTTTATGTTCTCAGAAACAAAAAAATGAGAGCATTAAAAATATTATTGTTTTCATATCGTTTTCATTTTTGTATGAAAATAGTTTCAAAAACTCAAAAAATAATTTTTTTATTATTGCAAAAATTAGGATATTTTCTGATTTTTTTTTCAAAAATAAAGTATTGAAAGTAGTTTACCAAATGTGATCTCGGTGAGTTTGTCAAAAACATGATTTCGGTAAAATACAAAAAAGCGAAAACATAAACTGAAATCATGATCAAGCGACATGAATTGCAGGGCCTATGATCTGCATGCTTTTCTTTGATCAGGCAACATGGCACCTAGATATTATGTAGTGAAGTTTCCTGCATAGGCAAGTGTTAGGTGACCTAGTCTAGCAACAAAACCCCACTGGCTGATGGCAACAATTGTTCCAAATCACGGCACACATTTGTGTTTTAGGAGATGATGCTAGGCCAAATAATCAGGCAAGCTGGTAAAATGCCCACTCCCTATTCTAACAGGTTTTGAATATTATCACGTTTGACCTGCACATAATATACCAGGCAAGTTGGTCAAACCCAGAAAACTTCTGGATGCTCACAGAAGACCTGATACTATTTTTTTATTAGATATTGCATGATTTCTATGTATGGGATTAGTTGGAATTAGACAACCGAAAATATATTGTCTCTCACGTTTGTGTGAGTATAAATTCTTGTGCACAAGGATGAAATACAAGCTTCTTTAAATGTCAAAAAGGAAAAGAAAGAAAGAAATACTAGCTACTTTTCAGTACTGAAGCGAAACTAATTTTATAATTTGTGTTTTAGGAGATGATGCTAGGCCAAATAACCAGGCAAGTTGGTAACATGCCCACACCCTGTTCCAACAGGTTTTGAATATTATCATGTTTGAATTTGGAATTTCTAATTCGATATTGGAGCAATTTGCTTATGATCTGATACTGGAGCAATCTGTTTCTTAGTTTTGCAGATCTAATTCGAAGCCTGGACGAAAGAATGTTTAAAGGAAGCTTGATTTAAAGTTCAGATTTTGCTAGAAATAGTTTAGGGATAATTTCAGAATTATTTTCTCACCCTCATGTACAATTTTTATTGTATATGTTGCACCTGCTTGGTTTTTTTTTCTTTGAAAAATATCTGTTACAAGTGAATTTAAAGTAGTTGAGATATGTTAAATACTTAAAGCTACCAAGTATAACTAAATTTGAAGAACTTGTAATTTAGATGTGATTGCTCAAGTAATAATGGGTGACTTGCTATTAGTTTGAGAGATGGTAATAATCAGTTTAAATTGCAGATTTTTGGATGAAAGGTTTATTTTAGATTTAAATATGATTATTGTTCATCAAGTTGATGCAATATTTGTTTTAAATTTATGTTGAATGGGTCAATTTATTAGCCTGCTTTGTGGTTTAGTTGGGCCATTGGAAGTTAGTTGGGCAACAATTTGAGCTTTGCAGGCTTTGGTCAAAGTGGGTCGGGGTCGGGTCGGAGTCCCAATGTTTTGGAATTGGGTCAGGGCGGAGTTAAGAATAATCGGGTTCGGATCGAATTCGGAGGGATTTGAAAATAATTGGAGTCGGGTCGGATCGGACCGGCCTCCTATGAAACGGATTTTCTGCCATCCCTAACCATGACTCTGGTCTGGTGGAAGCACTTCTAATAACTTCACCTAATGTCAAAACAAATTTCTGACGGACTACGGTAGCTAGGAATTTCTTCCATTTGAAAGTGCTTTTAGCCTGCAACCACTCCTTTGGTGTAACTTCCTGAAATAAAAGTCCTTCGTAAAGAAGGGCCTCAACAAAGGAATTAATTAGGAGGACTTTTAGCATAGCTTTTAATCATACTTTCGATGGATGGGCTGAGAAACTTGCCATTACAAGAATGGCCACATGGTTGAGGCAAATGAACATATACTGAACATCAAACTAATTCCACTAATTAGAATCAGTTAAATAATTATTAAAGTCACTACTTAATGTAAACACCCTCAAAAGAAAATTGAAGAATCAATAAGAACAAAAAGGAAAAACCAATGAAATTTGAAAATATAAGAAAAGGAATATTTAGAACCCTAGTTAAACAATCAAAGAAAGCAGGAAAAGCTCCATTTTTGTTTTGGATTTTTTTTTATAAAACATTAAAGTAGTAAAACTTTGTTAAAAGATCCATATATATATTTCACTTTATTTTTGGCTGGAAGATATTTTATTAAAATCCCCCGGAGAAAAAAATTATGCTATGTGACACTCGTTATGATATTAGCATTTTTGGTGGGTTTTACATATTTTCACAAATACTCAAATTAAAATAACGTCATAAGATGTGATGGTCATGTGCCATAATTATGGTCAAGGGAGAATCGATTTTCTGTTTTTTTGGTGAGGAAAACTATATATATTTTTTTCGTCTAAGAAAACTATTTTTTAATGTGAGCCCATATAACACTCACAGTATAAGGCCCTGGGCTTATTCAATGGAAGCCCATGCCACAGCTTCAGTCTAAAAGCCCAAACCCTGCTACTATAAACCACCGAAAACCCTAGTTCGTTACAAGGCAAGCGAAAAGCAGCGGGACCGTTTCTTCTCCGTCTTAGCGGCCATCTCACAGTTCCACCGAAGATGAAGGTTAGACCTGAAAACAAAAGCCCTAAATCTCGAATTGTATACTCTGTAAAACCCTAAATCTCTCGCTCCTGTGTTTTCTAACAAATTTTCGCTCTGCTGTTTTTATTTTTGTGCTTCTGTTTCGGCTTTCAGTTCAACATCGCAAATCCAACCACTGGGTGCCAGAAAAAGCTCGAAATCGACGATGACCAGAAACTGTGAGCTCTTCTGTAGCCTTCATAGATTGATTTTGACTTCACGAGCTCTTCTGTAACCTACATTGATTGCTTTTGGACTTAAAATTTGGCTTCGTTGTTTTGATCTTTAGCTGTTCGAGTTCGTCGGTCTAAATTTTCTGGAAAGCCGTTGATTTATCTGTTTGATTTTTAATACTTTCGTCTGGTCTTGGGTTTAATTTTTATACTTCACATCAATGGCTTGTAATAAGCAAATGTGGTAGTTTGTAATGAAAAATGTTGCTGTAAATGTAATTTTTTTCGATGGTTGCAATATGTTAAGCAAGGTTGAATTGGATGGGCTCATGGGCATATGCTCAAGCTACTGAAAACATGGGCGCTTCTCAACTATCACACAAGTGTGGGGATATTCTGGGTTTGATTGCTTGTTGAGTTTGAGTATTGGAGAGGTTTCTTGGATATTAACTATTTATGACTCTGGGAAAATCTTTGATAATGAGGTTACTCTTTCTGTTTTCCCAAATAGGAATCCAATTGTGATTTTTTTGTTATTGTAAAATGCAGGAAAATAAATAAACATATTCAGCCTAATGAAGGGGTGGCAGCACTGGAGTTGAAGTTGCCCTTTTAAGAATACAACCTTTTGCTTTTTAATGATTTATTCTCAAGAAATGTCATTTATTGAAAGTGTGAAATTCATATATCATCTGGTTGAGGTTGGTTGTCAGCCTTGATTTAATTTTGTTTGTTTAATGATTGGATAACATTCACAAAGTGGAAAATTATTTTTTCTATGGAGATGAAATATTAAAATATTCTAAGCTATTGTTCGTTCATGGTGTCAAGTAATTTTGACACCTAGTTAACAAAAATGCTATTTGTACCGTATATTGCTTAGTATTAATACTTATACAGCCTGATCTGGCATTGGCAGTGAGGATATTTGTCTGGAATGAACAAGTGTACTATTGATTTAATGTATCCTATAATATGCCATCTGTTATATGTTTTATGAATCCAGGCTACTTAATGTTTAAGGGCTTCATTCTTCTGGAATATTTTGTACCATGTAATCTGCTAGGTATTTGTTTGACATGCATAGTGATATATAAATCTACCTGGGGGAGAGGCTCTATGTGTGTGTAATAATGCTCATATTCTTTTTTCTACTTGTCAAGGTTTTTAGATAGTTGTAGAAATGTCAAGGCTTGAGTTCCATCCTTGGGCGTTCTGCTAGGAATATTGATGGTATGTAGAACAGTAGAAGTTGCTTGTAATGGATGTGAACCTTGTTTGTGCATGCACACCTATACATAACGTGTGGGGTCTTTTGTTGTTCGTCAGGGACTTTTATATGGAATTTTTGTACAAAATTGCATATTTATCTTTTTGTTGTTTGTGCATGTTTTAGTTACACATGTCTTTTTGCAAGCTATATTTCTGAAGGAACGTATATTTACCATGTTTACAAATTAATATAGACAGATTTTTGTTATTTTTATATATTGATTTTTTTTTTCTGTTTGAGAAGGGGAAGTTTGTTGCTTACAAATAATAAGGCCTTTTTATGTGAGAATAATGTCCCTGTAAAACAGCCAGGAGATCTGCGGAACATATGTTGTTTGATGGTTTTGTCTTCAACTGTTGAAGTTGTCAATTAATGACTTGTACTATTGCTCCAATAAATGTAATTTTCTACCAGACATCTTCTTATCTCACTTCTGACTTTGATGATTCAGCCGAGCGTTCTTTGACAAGAGGATCTCGCAAGAGGTCAGCGGAGATGCTTTGGGTGAGGTATAAGCTTCCTGTGTTTTCTACGAGTGATTCCACTGCTCTTCTTTTTTGGTTTTGCTGTTTGTGTGGTGATATATTTTACAATTATCATTTTAATGGTTTTCAGGAATTCAAGGGCTATGTATTTAAAATAATGGGAGGTTGTGACAAGCAAGGTTTCCCAATGAAGCAGGGAGTATTGACTCCAGGCCGTGTTAGTCTTTTGCTTCGCCGAGGTTGGTTGAATGTGGATCCTCTCTCCCTCATTCGTTCCATCCCTTCCCTTTCTCTATGTATAATCAAAAGGGAATTGTGCACAGTTGCTGATTATGACATTTTTGGCTGAAGTTCTTTTGTAGAATTAATAGGAGCTAATGGTTAACAGGTACCCCTTGCTTCCGGGGATATGGTAGGCGAAATGGAGAGCGTAGAAGGAAGTCTGTTCGTGGATGCATTGTTAGCCCTGATTTGTCAGTCTTGAACTTAGTCATTGTGAAGAAGGGTGAGAATGATCTGCCTGGACTGACTGACATTGAGAAACCAAGAATGAGAGGTCCAAAGAGGGCATCAAAGATTCGGAAGCTTTTTAACCTTTCAAAGGAGGATGATGTCAGGAAGTATGTCAACACATATCGTCGAACTTTCACAACTAAGGCTGGTGAGTTTCCTCATCTCTTACATGGCGAGTTTTGAAGTGACAGGGTACCTAGTAAATATAAACGAAACACATCGTTAATTTCAATTCGAGAAGAGAAATAGGAAAAATTTATTGCTTAGAACGTAAGATATTCATTAATTCTTCTTTTGTACGATAAAATGTGTTGTTGTTCGTGTTGGTTTTGAAAAATGTGTTGTTCGTGTGGTTGACAGGGAAGAAATGTAGCAAAGCTCCCAAAATTCAGAGGCTTGTAACGCCATTGACTCTTCAAAGGAAGCGCTCCAGGATTGCTGAGAAGAAGAAGAGGATTGCGAAGGCCAAGTCTGAGGCAGCTGAGTACCAGAAACTTCTTGCCACCCGGTTGAAGGAGCAGCGAGAACGACGCAGTGAGAGCTTGGCAAAGAGGAGGTCCAAAATATCTGGAGCCTCTAAGCCATCTGTTGCAGCTTAGGTTACTGGGGTGTAGTCCTTGGTTTTTTGGGTAATCTCTAGATGCTATCGCTTATTATCATGTTCTTATTGAGGAATTTTGCTGATCGTTAAGACATTTTGGGGTATTTAGACAATTTTCGGCGTGCTATTGTTCTCCTTATTTGCATTTGGGTTTTGTTGAGTTTATATTTTGTCATGGGATTTGGAGCTGTTTGGCCATATATTTTCTGGTTCATTTGGTTGGCTTGCTGAAATAGTCAGGCAGTCTCTCTCTCTCTCTCTCTCTCTCTCTCTCTCTCTCTCTGTGGACTGTATCTTATGTCATAACTAGTGGAAAGCAAGACATGGCTTGATTTAGAGCCCAAGTAATTCCAAACTACGTGGCTTGGAATAATTGAGAGGAGAAACTGTGGATTAGTCGTCTTTCTAGGCAGTGGACTAATCATTAGTAAAACCACAATACTTCCTCGTTTGTTTGGCAAGATAAGGTAGGGCTTGTACTACCAATCCCTTGTTTCGCCTTTATCTCATGTTTAGTTGTGCAAAAGAGGGCTTTCGGATTCTGGATTAGAGGTCAAATTGTAAAGTCACCCTGGGATTCACAGTTTGATTGGATCTTGTATTTCTAGATGGAAAGGAAATGGAATAGAAAGATATAGGCAAAGAAAAGAAAAGGAAAATAAAGTGCAAGAAGTTAATTTTTATTTATTTATTTGCTTGGATGGGAAAAATGAGATGAAAATGAATAAGTTTTTATGAAAAAATAACCCAATCATTTTTTATTTAGTTACCTATAAGAACCTAAATATTTTTAAGTAATATAATTTCTCTTTTATTTTTCTTTTTTGTTTTTGTTGATGAATCTAAAAAGGTATAACAGTAGTGTTGTGTGACATCTTATACCATAATTCCATCTGGTAGAGGTCATGTTCAAATTGGGACAGAACACCATGTAAGATAATCTTGGTTCTTGGACAAGAAAGCTTTTTTATGACCTAATTTCTCTGTGCAAAATTCTGCAGTAAACACCCAATTGAAGAAAGCCTGTTTTATTTTTTTATTTTGGGCGTAGACTGACTGAAACTAACGTTGTGTGCAATGTTTGTGCGGGATGACATTCATGTTGTGTTTGGGTTAAAAATTTGTTGACGGAAAGAAAAAGAAAAAGAATATGAGATTATGTAGTATGTTTGGTTGTTAGAGAAAATAGAGAATAAAAAAAGATAAAAATAATAATAATAAGTAAAAATTTGAAATATTTGATTTTCTTGTCTTTTTTATTATTTATTATTTCTTTTTATTGATAAATTTAAGTTTGAAATACGACAACAAGCTATCATACACGCATTGATTACAAGAAGATGACTTTGTGTCAGATAGGTCTAACACTTCTCTTTTGATCCAAACAAAACCTATTATTGTGGGAAATTTACAGTCAAATCAGCCTATATTGAATTGATCAAGCCAGAGGTTAATAACAGCAAGGAGGGAAAAAGCTATGGAAAACTACAGGTTTGCACAGATGGAAATATTTGCTTCGTTAGTTAAGAATGATTGTATTTTAACCAAACGCTTCAAAGTTTATTGACACATAACCCCAACGATCCCTCAAACAAAATCCTTCTTTGTCAAGATCTCTTTTTATTCCTTAAATCCTTGTTTCCATTCAGTTGTTAAACCAAACTCTTCAAATAAAACTCTTTTATTTTCTCTTTTCGTAGTTGTTTCTGTGAGTTTTTGTCCATTTACAACAAATTTTTTGTGTATCAATCTCGGATTTCACCGAGTTATTATTACATCACGGCCGTACACTTACAGTTTATCGCACATTTATAGAGGGATGAATAGGTAACATAGATTATACATACCAGAACCACGACATCCCTAGCGGCCATGATTATGATATATGCACAACAAACAATTCCCGGACAGGGTTTCTCTGACGCATTCTTCGCTTCGTCAATATCTTCATACGATCTTAGGGAGTCTATATGTTCGACAGAGAGCAAGCTTTTCTCCGAGCATGTTTGGCGTGTCATCAAGCAACATTGAAGCATCGCAACCGTGACCAGATTAACCAAACCCATCAACAACCAACCTGATTTCTTATTGAGGACAATGTTGACACTGTGTTTAGATCAGTGATTTGATAATGAAAAAGAAAAAAAAAATGAAAATGTAAGGAAAAACAAAATAAAAATTCTTTTCATTTTTCTTATATTTTTTCTCACATTTTCTTTTTCTTTTATTTTCTTTCTTAATAAATCTGAATTCCAAAGACAGTACCAAGAAACAAGAAGAATAAAAACAGAGGTTTTTGGGTTCATGAAGCTTATGTTCACAAAACAATCATGGAACTGGAGTGTCTGGGTTCTTTAGCCATGGCTCACGGACTATAAGTTCAGCCTTCCGGCATTTTTTTCGAGTAAAAACCAGGCCGGAGTGGCACTGTAGTGGCACCAATGGCTTTGTTGAGGAGGAAGAGAAGAAGAGCCAAGAACTTTTTTGAGATGGTAACGGGACGAGAAAGGTTCAACATATCATGGATTTAGTATGGAGTTTTTCTTATTAGATGTGAGGTAAGATTTAGCCTAACTTGTATTGAACCCACTGCACATACTGACCTAAAATATAAATTCGCACTATATGTTTTAGTGGCTAAAACTAGTTTTAAGGGAAGGCTGAATAACAAATTAAAATTTTAGGTAGTATATGCCAGCATTCTGGTCTCTACTAGAGTCGTCCCTTTTTTCACAGGTGAGCCCTCCATTTTACGTAGACGTGCGTCACGTGCCCATTCATATAAGAGGGATGTTATAGAAGAGGCCAAAATTTTTGTGCAGTTATCAACTTCCTAATTTTATTTTGACTGTATCTTGACATTTACATTTTTTTTTCCTTCTGGGAAGATGATATTTTTTCTTAAAATATTCAAGTTTCAAACATATCATCAACGATTATGCCATTTATCAATTACCAAAAAAAAGAAAGAGGATTATGCCATTTATCATATTCTTCGAATTTGAATAACCCAAATCCAATATGAAATTTACGAAATTTTTTTATACCAAGAATCGAAAGGAAGAAGTGCTGAACAGTTTCATTCAAGCCCTGAATCTTTACATTCTTCAACAATTATATAGCTATTATAAAATGAGAATCATGGTTTTTCAACAATGATGAGAACCATTACGGATACTATGGGTCAAATTAAT
This sequence comes from Euryodendron excelsum, assembly GCA_033060915.1. NCBI lineage: Eukaryota > Viridiplantae > Streptophyta > Magnoliopsida > Ericales > Pentaphylacaceae > Euryodendron > Euryodendron excelsum. Next base: position 26,340,255 of record CM065385.1, on the reverse strand, counting down.
CAAGCCCAATTTAATAGGTTGGGCCCAATTAAGAACATGTTGCTGACCTTGGCTAGGAGAGACCCAAACTCATTAATGCCCAGAAGCATGTCCTAATAGTAGTAATTACAGTCCAGATCCAGGAAGGATCAAGTTGGTCTAGTATATGCGAGTTCATTTCTAAAAGGACTGGGACACTAAATGATGAAATCCAAACACAAACAGACAATATCTAAAAGTGATTGACTCCTAGGAACAAACAGAGTTCAATAGAGCTAAAGCCTATAAACACAAACAACCAATTTCCAAAACTAGGATTATGACATTTTGAAGTCTATAAATTCCTCATACTACTAAGGTGTAAGGTACGTTCACTAGAGCTAAAACTAGAGCCTTTTGTTCAATTCATTGTGATTAAGCTTGCTAACTTAATCATCGGAGTGCCATCGATCCAAAAAAGATTGACACATTCTTACTATCTTCTTCTCTTGCAGATTGTTCATGCTCATCAATTTGGTTTGAGAGTTCAACCAGCTATTCCTAAAAATCCCACCTATAATTGGCGTCGTCTGTGGGAAGGTCTATACAACGATGAGTACTAACTTCTCAGAGGAGGAGTTGACCCCACTGACAAGCAGCTTGAAGACATCCACGATGTTCGTAGCCATGATGACACTTACCTGTGAAGTCCTCACAATGATTCAGCACGAACTCCAAAAGGTCGCCTAATTAGATTTGAGATACAGGTCCTTAGAGGTAATCAACGGGGAATACATGAGGGACTATGATAGGCTCCATAATATGTCAGAAATCCGAATAGTCAAAAAAGCCATCGTAGGAACTTGAATCCTTCACCCTCTAGTGGACGTGTGCCCAGTAATTTGTCGCCCCAAGCAGCAGAGAAAGAACTCTGGCAACGGGACAAAGACATTGCCCACCTCAGATTAACGGTTGAAGCTATGAGGGAGGCGATTGCTAGAAAAGATGAATGAGTCCCAGACAGATCTCTAGATTGGCGTAGAAGAAGGAGGACGAACTCGACAAAGACGAGCCCCTATGCCGCATGTTTGACTGTGAGCCATGCTTCCAGTACAAGGCACTACACGGACTGACGTGAAAATCATAACATGTGAGAAATCGAACACCAGTAAGAGGTTTGGTAGGGGCCGATCTAGAGCAACAAGACTGGGACTGATAGTTGAATGAGCGACTAGACAACAGGGACAAGTACAGTAAAGGACAAACAACCCATGATATAACCAGAAGAGCACTTGACCAGATTGCATCTACTCCCTTTACAGAGGAGATTGAGACATGCCAACCTTTGAGGAAATTTAAACTGCCAAAGTTTACTACTTATGATGGAAAGTTTGATTCTACCAATCATGTTCGGCACTACAAACAGATGATAGCACTATGAAGCAGACATGAGTCTTTAATGTGCCGAGTTTATTCATCAAGCCTAAGAGAGGTGGCCCTATGATGGTTCGAAAAGCTGTCGTCCAGATCAGTTTCAAACTAGAGATAACTTGTCGAGCTATTCACCAACTGATTCAAAGCAAACAGCAGGCAGCCTAAGGAGGTGGACTACTTGCTAACCTTACAGAAGAAGGATGATGAGGGATTACGGGTGCATGTAAAGTGCTATTGGGAGGCTTACAACGAAATCGAGGATTGTAATGAGCAGTTGGCTGTTGCACAGTTCAAGATCGGCCTGTCCAAGGAACACCGACTGAGGCAATCCCTCATGAAGAGACCAGTCACCTGGATATAGGACCTGATGCTGAGGATCAAATAGTATGCATGGGTAGAGGAAGATATTGCTCAGCCAACATAAGAAAAGATCAACGAGAAAACTGAGAAGAAAGATGGGCATGAGAGCAAGAAGCCCAAACGTGAAGAAAATAACAACAATTGAGGCAGAAAAACAATAGAGGGGGTCAACACGATCTTCAAGGAGTTTGTAAACACCCTATTTTTGCCCGCTCGACAATCTCCTGTACAACCAGACCCACATTCAAGCGTCACAAGCAAATTCAAGCCAAAATCGGCTTTCCAGACTCAATTCAGTAAATCAACCACTTCGTGGGCCTGCTAGGCCTAATAAAAGCAAAATAACCAAAATACCCTTAGAGTATTACTCAGTCTAATTCCAGTTGGCACTTCTTCTTAAAGACGGTAAGTTCCTATTTCAACTTCAATTCCAATTTCAATTCTAGTCCAAGTCAATCAAACTCAATGCAGCCCGTCTTTTGAGAAAGTTAAGCTCTTAAAAGGTAAATCCATACAACACGACACATTTCCCAAAAAAGCACAAAATCTCTCGGAACGATAAGTCCTCTCACACCCGTTGACCAGGACGGAACCCAAGTCCCCGATATGGTAGAACGGTTCACTTCTAGCGCCTGCTAGCCTGCTAATATAGAATGTCTGCTATTCGGCACGTCAATCAAGAAAGTACCTAAGGCCTCGAGACGATAAGACCATTTAGCAGCTTTCCGAGATCAGGTAATTTCTGGAATGAATGCGCACTGTTAGATGTTGCGCTCAGATTTTTCGCACTCGAGGAATACACACACAAGCGGAAAAAATACTGTACTCTCTCGTTAGACCTCACCCTCCTAGAAGAATAAGTGCGACTAGGTTTCAATTGAAAATTGATTTGAATGAAGGGCTTTTGGAAAACAATTCAAAGTCACCACCTAACTTGATTAAGGTGAGTTAGGCCACCTAAAAACTAAGCATAATCCTAAGACTACATTTAGGGTTCTTGAAAATGATTTTGAAAATACCTCCTCAAGAGAGGGTTTTTTAAGAAAACAGGTTGTTTGGCAACCTTCCATTTTTTTTGAAAATAATTCCATTTGGTCTTTTGAAAACAGTGATATAGGTTCAGAGGTTGGTTACGTGTAGGGAAGACACACTAAGCCATCACCCTGCCCCGCTCTTGCGGTACCTACATGTCTATTCACACTAGATTCAACCATTAAAGTCCTCGATTAATAAATGTCCAAAACTATTCACTTTTGAAAAGAACTTTTAGAAAGAAATTGACATGATGCATGATATGCAAGTGTAAGAATAAGATTTGATTTTGAAACAGATTTGAAAAGACTTGATTCGATTTTAGAAAAGAGATTTGAAAAGATAAATTTGATTTTGAAAGAAGGTTTTAGAGATTGGAAATAGAGATTTAAAAATAGATTTTTGGAATTAGAAATTTGAAAAAGATTGTAGAAGTAGAAACTTGAAAAAGGTTGTGACCGCACCAATGAGGGTTGCCTACATATCCTTTTTGAGGAATCAAGTCAGTCGTAGTTCGGACAAGAGTCCGATTGAAAATAGAAGATTTTGATTGGAAGAAAGAAATTTTGATTTGAATTTGATTTGAACTTAGAATAGAAGATTTGAAATTGGAATTTGGAATTGAGAAGATTAGACTTTGATTTAGAAAGATAGAACTTGGCAGAAGGATTTGGACTTGTTTTGGAAAGATTGATATTTAGGAAACCTAGACTTAAGAAAGACAGGATTTAGGAAAGACTTGAGGTTTAAGAAAGATTTGACTCGAATATTGGACTTGGAAGATTAGGGAAAGATTGGATTTAGGAAAGGCTCGAATTAGGAAAGTTTCATTTTAGGAAGGATTTATTTTAGGAAAATGTCATTTTAGGAAAGTTTTGAAATAAGAAAGGTTTTGATTTAGGAAAGATTTGGAATTTCAAAAGTCTAGAATTTAGAAAGTTCTAACTTAAGAAAGTTTCGAATTTAGAAAGTTTTTACTTAAGAAAGTTTTGAATTTGGAAAGATTGGAAATTTAGAAAGTTTGGGATTTGAAAAGATTTAAAATTTGAGTTTTAGAAATACTTGAGATTCAGAAAAGTTTAAGTTTAAGAAAGATTTAAAGATTTAGATTTGGGAAGTTGAAATTTGGAAATGTATGGAATTAAGAAATGTTGGAATTAGGAAAGATTAATGTAAGCACCCCATTTTTGCCCGCTCGGTAATCTCTGACCCCACCGGGCTAAGTTTCCCAACATCACAACACATGCAGGTTCAGGATGAGCCTTTCAATCTCCAATCCAACCAATTGGTCGCTTCTCAAGCTCACAAGGACCCGTTGGAGCCATAAGCACCATTATTCCAGGCAACTTTATAGACTAGGCGGTCTTGGAAACCAACGTCATCCAGGTAGATTCCCAGGATCGGGCGATCTCGGGGACCAACACCTCATCAAGTTTCAGATGGTTCACTTCTAGCGCCTGCTAGCCCGCCAACGTAAAATGCCCGTCATTTGGTAATTCTCCGAGACCGGGCATTCTCAAAGACCAACACCACCAATTTAGGTAGCTTTCTGGGACCAAGTGTTCTTAGAAACCAACACCAGCCCTACAGTTCTCTAAGACTGGGCGTTCTTAGAGACCAACACTGCACAAATATTTTTTTGAGACCGGGCGGTCTCGGGAACCAACACCTAGGTCAACACAGTGCTTGCTAGCCCGACTCGGTGAAAAATGACCAAACCTGCCCCTTGGACCTCCAGGCACATTTTGGGAAAGTTCAGAATCCCTCAAAATGATAATTCCATCCTTCCAAAGTGTTGTTAGACCATTAGGCATCCCCCGCACGCCATTTGGTCCAAATCCGGTCCTATTCCGGCCCACTCCAGTCAAAATGACCATTTTGCCCTTAAACACCTTAACACTGTACAAACCCCGCCAAACTGTAAAACACTCTCCCAAAACCATCCTTGAATGACCCTACACGCTTAACACAACACACCAAACCATCCTTGACCATTTCCAGCCAATCCCGTTCAAAATGACCATTTTGCCCCTGAAAATCCAAACATGCCTCGAAACTGCACCGGCCTTGGGATTTTGAGCAAAAGGTTTCACCACATGCCCTTGTTTAACCCGAGGAGGACCCTACGACACTAAGCTCACACGACTCGATAAGAGTTCCTTGGAGCGTCTCACAGACGCTTCGTTTAAATTGTCTTTTCTCCCGATTCCCCGGTTGCAACGCACTATCAACTGACTTGAGTAATGCGTAAATCAAGGAATTCTTGGAAGCTCATTCGTAGATCTTTCCATCGATACGGCTAGATCGAATAAGTCGCTTCCTAAAGCCCTCTATCGTACGGTGCAAAAACTATAACTTTCAACAACCCTTGGAGCGTCTCGCAGACACTCTGCCAAGGTTGGCTTTTTCTCCGATTTCCTAATCAAAACGCACCATCAAACGACTTGAGAAATGCGTCAAACTGGGAATTCCCGAAAGTATTTCCAAAGTACTTTCCATCGGTACAGTCCAATTGAAAGGATCGCTTCCCGAAGGCCTCGATCACACGAAACGAAAATAACCACTTTTGAACACCCTCGGAGGGTATCATAAACGCTCCGCAAAAGTGTCCTTTTTGGCACACTTCCCAAGACGACATCCCACACTTCCAAATATAATTCAAACTTCTTGAAAACATGAAAGTTCATCGGAAGCACTAGGGGAACGTCGCGAATGCGACCAATTCCGTTGAAACCTTCCCGATTGACTCAATTATCGATGCAAAGTTTGAACGAAGCTTCCCGGTGGTGAAGCGTATGCTACGTGCACTCAAATTTTGGTTAGATCGATCAACAGTCGAGATTTATCCAGTACACAGGGTGCCACGTGTCATTCTGGCAATGGAACAGTACCTGCACATGTCCTACATATGCCAGGTCAAATTTTGGCCAGGCACATGTAGTACATGCGCCAAGTCTATTCCAGAATGTCTATAAATACCATACCTCCCTTTGCATATTCCAACTCTAATTTCTGATGTGAAGCTCTGTTGAAGTCACTCCAGAACTGCGAATCTCTATACACACTTCATCCCTCCAACACTTAGCTTAGATTCCACCATACGCAAGCCTATACACTTCACCTACAAGGCCTTATACACCATTACACCAGCCCCTCAAGCCCTCTTGAAGTCATTCAAGCTCCAATCAAGACATCCATTGAAGACTACAAGTGTGTTGAAGGCAAAAGGTGGTATCCCTTTTACATTTGTGTCTTCCCCCACTCTTTTCTTCTCCCTCCTAGCCTACTTAGGCTATTCTCTATTTTAACCCCCATCTATAACCCCCTATTCTTGCATGCTTGAGCCAAGAGGGCTCTTAGATCATGCCTAGAGGAAAGCAAGTGAGGGCCACCGTGTAGGGGGACCTCTCACTAGCCTACTTTGAGATGGTATGGCCTAGGAGCCCCTTGTTTATGTGGTATAGCCTAAAAGCCTTGTATGTGATCATGACTCCTTGCATATTACTATTTTGATCATGTTTTGTGTGCTTGGCTTCATTTTATGCTTATTGTCATGTTTTATAATGCTTACATTACTCTTAAACTCCATGTCATTTCCAAGCTCTATATTTCTTTCAAAAATTGTTCTAAGAGTTGGCTCCTCGAAGCTTAGGATGGGACCTTAGAAATCATGCCTTAGAAAATTCCCTTCTAACCCCTTAACTCCCACCTTGGCATCATGACATTTTAACTTGCATAAAGGTTGCTTTCCAATTCTCTAATTTTCAAAATTTCCATTCTTTTAAGTGTAGTGGTTGGAATGGCCCCGTGGAACCCTCTCTTGAGTGGTTTTCCTTTTCTTTGGCCATAGGAACCCTTTCTCGATAGAATGACCTCCTACAAAAATGGTTTTCAAAAACTCTCTCCAAAGATGATTTTCAAAAAGGCATTCTCTCCATCTTTGTATTAAAAATGATTTTTCAAATGTTGTCACCATTGTGTTGATTCTTAAAATCCATACTCTTGTCAAGATAATGGTTATAATGGTCATAAAGAAACCTTCTTTGAAATAGTCTCCAAACATCAACCATATAAACCATACTCTTAGCTAGAGTCAAAATTTTCATGGAAATGATCTTCAAAAGAGTTGTCCACCAAAGTTCATTACATAACATGTTTTGTTTTCCAAAACTCTTTTAAAAAGTACATTAAACCAACTTTCAAAACCATTTTCTAATCCAACAATAGGTTAACTTGGCCTTAGTTGTCCAACCCTAGGTTAACTTGACCCTAGTTGTCCAACCTTAGGTTAACTTGACCCTAGTTATCCAACCCTAGGTTAACATGACCCTGGTTGCCTAACCCTAGGTTAACTTGACCCTAGTTATCCAACTCTTAGTTAACTTGACCCTAGTTCACTCACCTTAGGTTAACTTAACCCTGGTTAGCTAACCCTAAGTCACCTTAACCCTAGGTTAGCCTAACCCAAGTTAGTGAACCTTAGGTCACCCTTAACCCTAAGCTAACCCAATATAGGTTAATACGCTTCAAGGTTCCAACTCATGAACCCTTTTTGAATGATCTTTCAATTTTAAACTATTCACATTACCCATTTCTCCAATACCCCCTACTCTCTTGATTTTAAAAAAAAAACCAACTCTGTAAACTCCTCAAATGCTCCTACACTCCATCTTTAAGGCATTTCCAAAAATGCTTTCAAAAGGTCACAAACCTAAGGTTTCCCTAACCCCCTCATGATTAGGGATTCCAAGGACAAGTGATAAATCAAGAACAACCTCTAAGGTTGTCCATATTAGGATTCCAAACCCTTGGTCATTCCAAAAATCACTTTCGAAAACTAATGCATCAAAACATGCCTCCAAGGTTTTCAAAACAAGACTTCAAAAACACTTCCAAGTTCTCTTGAGTCTTGCCAAAGCATTTTTTTCAAAACTCTCTCAAGTTAATCCAAAGACATTTTCAAAACAACATCTAATTTTAAGCCAACCTCCAAGACCACAAAGAGTCTTCAACTTCCAAAGATCACAAAGAGTCTTCAACTTCCAAGACCACAAAGAGTCTTCAATTTTCAAAGACCTCAAAGTGTCTTAAACTTTTTTTTTTAAAAAAACAAAGTCCTCCTAGTGTCTTAAACTTTTCCAAAGACCCCAAAGTGTCTTCAAACCTTCCAAAGGCCCTAATGCGCCTATTTTCCATCGGGCTCTTGCCCGAACTATGAATGACCTGATTCTCGCCAAATAAGATACGTAGGCAACCTAAAATGGTGCAGTCATAATCTTTATTCCAACTCCAATCCCTTTTTCAAAAATTCTAATCAATTCAAAGTTCTTATTCCAAACTCTTTCAAAACTCTTATTATTTTCAAACTTCTTCCAAAAACTTGCATCATGCATCATCCATCCGAAAAGTGATGACTAAACCCCATTTTCAAAATTTTAAAGTGGATATTAAGTTGACAATGGTAACCAGTTATTCTAGTGAGTGAACAAAAGGGTGATTAGACATGTAGGTACCGAAAGGGCGGGGTAGGGTAATGATCTTAGGATATCTTCGCTACATAGAACCAACCTTCGAACCATAGATTTCTGTTTTCAAATGACCAAAATGGAGTTATTTTTCAAAAGGGCTTAAATCTTTTCAAAGGTTACCAAACAACCTATTTTCTTAAAAACCCTCTCTTGAGGGAGTTTTCAAAACCTTTTCCAAAAAACCCTAAGTTTGATCTTCAGATTAACACTTAGTTTTAGGTGCCCTAACTCACCTTGATCAAGTTAGGTGGTGACTCTTATTTTTCTAAAAAGCCCTTAGTCAAACCAATTTTCAAACTTGGTCGCACTTGTCCTTCTAGGAGAATGAGGTCTAGTGACAGAGTTCCGAGCTTTAGGGTCTCCGAGTCGAAAGGACCTTGGTGTTGGCCCAAGAAAGCAACCCAAGAGGGGGGGTGAATTGGGTTTTATAAAATTTATATCAGAAATTGCAACTAAAAACAGTTTATGTATTTTAACAACAATTAATCAAGGTATATATATCAAGCAAGTGAAGTATACATCAATATATATATTTATGCAAACATGTATAGTGAGCAAATAAGCAAAATAGAGGCAGAAGAGAAGTGCACCAGATTTATAGAGGTTCGGCCAACCTTGCCTACGTCCTCTCTTCTTCGATCCTTTCGAAGGAATTCCACTATGTAATACTCCTTACACAGCTGCTGGTTGTGCCACGAGTGCCCAGCTCACTCTTACAAAAGCTTCTTCCCAAGCTTTCAAAACCCAAGAGATTTTGTCCAAGCTTCTCTCAAACTTACAAGTGTTTTTCCTAAGAACACTTAAACTTACAAGGTTACAAACCCACCCGAATGAGAATGAATAAAGATTATACAAAGATTAACTCTCCTAGTGAGTATGTCAACAAATACAACTCAATGGATAACTTTAAACACTCAGCAAAAGTATGTGGCAGTGAGGTACAGGTGATTTTCAGCTTCAAGCACTTGATATGAATGGTATGATTGCTCTTCTCTTGTTCTTTGAAGCTGTATGTATCTCATATATATAGGTATGGATCGATTCTAGCCGTTGGAGAAGTATGAGAGAAGATTTGGTTGCATTTTTGCCCATACCGTCTATCAGAAAACTAGCCATTATGGTCTAGGGGTCGACTCTTTTCACAATGAGTCGACTCTTTTTGCATTTCAGCAGATTTTTTAAGTCACTGTCCAAATGAGTCGACTCTTTTGTCACAGGAGTCGACTCTTTTAAGCTGTCTGCAGAACTTTTGTTCTCTGTTGCAATGAGTTGACTCTTTTTGGCCAAGAGTCGACTCTTTTGAGTCTCCAGCACAAATCCAAGGCTCTGTTCGAATGAGTCGACTGTTTTTGCTTGAGGGGTCGACTCTTTTTACTAAAATTCATATTTTTGCAACTTTTCTTCATTCTTTTCCAAATCTTTCAATCTCTTCAAGGATCATTCAAATGACCTTTTTAAAGCTTGCAAATGCTTTTTCAAGGCTAGATGACTCCAAGAACATCTTCAATCCATTCAAGATGAATTTTCTTCATTTTCATCACTTGTAGAGCTCTTCCATCATCATAGCTTCATCCATTGATTCAAGTCTTTTTCAAGATCTTCAAGAGAGCTTCCATGACTTAGAATCTTCATTTCTTCAATCAATATGGCTTCTCCATGGACTTCAACAACTCTTCCAAGAAAGCTTTCCAAGTCTTGTGATTCCTTCCATGTCTTCAAGACATCTTTGAATCTTTCAAGAAAGCTTTTATGTTTTTGAATTGGTCTCTTCTTTTTCCATTCTTGCAAGATATCTTCAAGTCCTCAAAGTCTTCAATCTTTTAAATCAAGAGTTTGATCATTTTCATTCTTCTTCTTTGATATCCATCATCTTCATTCTCTTATAAAATCACCATTGTTGAATATGCTATTCTTTCATGCTTATCAATCTTCAATCTACGATTTTCATCAACTTGAGATTTCTTTTTCTTCTTATAATATCAGCTTTGTAGAATACATCACTTTATCATGCTTTTCATTCTTTATTCAAATCTTTGCATCATAAATCCTCTATTATGATAAGCTTCAAGTCAAGATCTAATTAATAATTCATCTGCACACTAAGTAGAATTATTAGATCATTTAACCATGTTTTGTTATCATCAAAATCAGGGCATTGACTCAACAATCTCCCCCTTTTTGATGATGACAAAACAAAAAAAAATATATGCAATTAATTTCGACTTGAAACATGAGAATTAATATGTATTAGAAGTATGGGACTTCAATGTCTCAGTTTTCTTCCCATTTCAATATATTTTTCACAAGTATTTCTCCCCCTTTTTGTTAATCAATCAAAAAGGTATGCAAATTTGGAATGAAAAATGGGAAATCATAGTCCAAATAAGGAAATTTCTCCCCCTTAATGAAGGAGTTTTCTTTGAAATGGCTTATAAAAAATTTTAAGAGTATAGACAGTATGCTCAAAATTTTAAGAGGCTCAATAACTTGCAATAGTAGAAAAATTTAGAGAAAGTGAGATTTTTATACCAATCATTTGCTCCCCCTTGCTTTTGTACTTGGTGTTTGAGAGTTTTATTGCTTAAGATCCACTGAATCAGGTTCATGCTTCCCATCAGACAAAGATTCCAAATGAGGTTTTAGTTTCAGGGCAAAACAAATTCTAACTCAGAGGTGCAGAGCATGTAGGCATCTGGTGATGTAGAAAATTCATACTGCATTTATGGCATTGGATGCTTCTTACTGCTTCAACTTCATTAAACCAATGCTCCCCCTTTCCTTTGCAGTTGATGCCTTATGATATAATTTATGGTAGTGCATTGAGGAGTGTTCTCTCCTTTTTGTCAAATCCTCAAAAAGAGGAGTAATAGATGGAGAAAAACAGACAGGTACAATAGCAAAAAGAAATAGTATACAATGATGTTTATGTGAAGATTATTTACTAAGACAGTTAAAGCAATCATTTATTCAGCAAAATCAACAATGTTAAAATAATTATTCATTCAGCATTGTTAAAGCAATCATTCATTCAACCAAACACAAATAAGATAGCAATGTTAAGATAAGGAGATCCAAAACATATCATTCATTCATGAAGAAACATTTAAGAGAGTTTAACAAAAAGAACCAACTACAAAATATTACATATTGTTTTAGAGAATGATTTGTTCAAAAACAGAAAAGGTTCATAAGCAGAGGTTTTCATTTTCTTTTGGGAGAAGGGGTTTGAGAGAGATCAACTGGATTATCAACAGTGTTTGAAAATTTGCTGCTTGAAGGTCTTTGTCTCAGGCCATATTTGTGAGGAGCAACAGAAGACTTTGGAGGAGTTTGGTCAAGGGGATCAGAGGGGTCTGCAGGTGATGGCTGAGAAAAGGTATGCTCCCTTCCACTGGATCCTTCCAACTCATCTGTACTTGAGTCCTCTGCTGCAAATTCTGCTGCTGAAGGGAAAAGAGGCTGGTATTGGTCTCCCACCAGCTTCTTCATGTATTTGCCAATATGCTCAGTGGAAAGAGCAATGTCATTGGCAACTTTCTCTCTTATTTTGGTTCCTTCAGACACAAAGGCCTTGCTCAATTCTCTTACCTTCTTTTCAACAAAGAATAATCTAGTTGCCCCATTATCAATTTTCTTATCCAATTTGGTGAACATCTCTTCTTGATGCCTTTTCAAGTCTCTTACCATGCTCATCAAAATAGTCATATCCACTGATTGGCCACTTGGAACAATGCTCATTGGAAAAAGTTCCCTTGGAGCAGGAGAAGAGGCAGGTCTATAGGGTTCACCACTTTCTGGTATGGCACTGGAAGGTTCACCTCTTTCAGTGGATTCAATTCCAGGAGTCCCACTGTCAATGTGTTTCTCCTTTCTAGGGGTCCAGGTTTTGCTTTGTGGGTTGAAGTGATAGCCCATCCTTGACAAAGTTTTCTGATTATACTCATCAGAATTAGAATCAGGAGTTCTGTGCTTTTCACCCCTTAAGTCTATCTTGAAGTGTTTGAAAACTTTGGTCAAGAGGATCCCATAGGGTAGGCTAACTTTGGTTCTTGAGGCTTTGACAATGTGCTCTAAAATGAACTCAGGCAAATCAATTTTAGTGTCTGTCAAATAGGCCCAAAGGAAAAACAATTCCCTTTCAGTGATGTAGTCAAATTTGCCACCTTTAGGAATGAGAATGTGACAGATAAAGTGATGCACCAATCTCAGTTCCAAAGGCAACTCATTGGCCATGGGTTGGAATGAATCATCAGTAATTTCCTTTCCCAGTAAAGCAGACAAAGCAGTCTTTCTACTAACATCTTTCTTGTCCATTTGCCCACCACTACCAATTTTTAAAATTTGATAGATCACTCCTTTAGTGAGGGTAATGGTTTCACCCTTCACATAACTTATCATATTTACTTCTCCAGTTTCCTTTTCTACATGGGCATAGAATTGTCCCACAATTTCAGGATATACATCATCCTTTAACAGAGTAATGGATTTCCAACCAAGGGCTTCAAATTTTGGTTCAAATGCAAACTTCTCTTTAGCAAAGAAAGCATAATCTATCCATCTTCCATTTAAAATGACTCCAGAAGAAAAAATTTTCTCATACTTATCTCGATTTGATTTCTTCTCAAAGTAAATGGTGTTGTCGAGAAATAGATCTTCCTCCTCCTCAGTTTGCTTCCCTTTTCTCCTCTTTGAAAGCTTAGAAGAGTCCCCTTTTGTCTTCCTCTTCGTTCCTCTTTTGGATATGGGAGTTAGCTCTTTTAGGGCTTTCTTGCCTTTCTTCGATGGAGCAGATTTAGGAGCCATGGAGGGTTGTAAATGACGGTTGAAGGAAGTTAGAAAGACTCTAGGATGATCAAATATAGGTTGGATAAGGATTGAGGGAGAGTTTTTCGGTGGTTGGAAGTGGAGGTGGCGGTTGATCGTGAAAGAAGAGAGAAATCAGAAACTGTGAAATGATTTGAATAAAACAGGGGTGTTACAGTTTTAAAGTAATTTTAACTTAAATGAGTCGACTCATGGTTAAAAAGGGTCGACTCTTTTGAGCGAAGAAAGCTTCCTGAGCTCTCTGTTCAAATGAGTCGACTCTTTTGACAAGAGGAGTCGACTCTTTTCAACAGAGGACATCTAGGGTTGATTCCAGAGTCCAGGAGTCGACTCTTTTGGGGCATGAGTCGACTCTTTTTCTCCAGAAATGCAAAGATGTGTTTTTAAAAGCCATGAAATGCATCAAACAAGTTTGTAATCAATTTCAAGGATACTTATGCATTCATCAAACATATATGGACATCTAAGCATTCAAGATAAAGGGTTGCTCATTCCCAATTCTCTCCTAATCATACAAAACCTATCTTCATTTAAGGGTTTTGTGAATATATCTGCAAGTTGATGTTCAGTACTCACAAAATCAAGTAAGATGTCACCCTTTTGCACATGATCACGTATAAAATGATGTCTAATCTCAATGTGCTTTGTGCGAGAGTGTTGGATAGGGTTTTTAGTCAGATTGATGGCACTTGTGTTATCACATCTAACTGGAATATGTTCAAATGTTAAACCAAAGTCGTCTAATTGATGTTTTATCCAAAGCACTTGTACACAACAACTTCCGGCTGCAATATACTCAGCCTCGGCTGTAGAAAGTGCAACAGAGTTTTGTTTCTTACTAGACCATGAAACAAGCATATTTCCAAGAAATTGACAAGATCCACTAGTGCTTTTTCTATCAACTTTGCTACCAGCATAATCAGCATCTGAATAACCAATTAAGTTCAAAGATGTGTTTTTAGGATACCACAATCCAAGATTAGGTGTGTGCTTAAGGTATCTAAATATTCGTTTAACAGCAACAATATGTGATTCCTTTGGATTAGATTGAAATCGAGCACACAAACATACACTAAACATAATATCAGGCCTACTAGTAGTCAAGTAGAGCAATGAGCCTATCATACTTCTATATAGCTTGGTATCTACTGAAATACCTTTCTCATCACTGTCAAGTTTTGTTGAAGTATTCATAGGAGTGCCCAATGGTTTCGCATTTTCTAGCCCAAACTTCTTGAGTAGATCTTTGATGTACTTAGCTTGGTTAATGAAAATTCCTTCCTTTGATTGTTTGATTTGAAGTCCAAGGAAGTAATTAAGCTCACCCATCATGCTCATCTCAAACTCACCCTGCATACACTTAGCAAATTCTTTGCAAAGCTTTTCATTAGTAGAGCCAAATATAATGTCATCAACATAAATTTGCACAAGCAACATGTCATGATTTTTAACCTTTACAAAAAGGGTTGTATCAACTTTTCCTCTCGTAAAATCATTTTCAGTTAGAAATTTGCTTAGCCTTTCATACCAGGCCCTTGGGGCTTGCTTTAAACCATATAAGGCTTTAGTAAGTTTGAAAACATGTTCTGGAAATATAGGATTTTCAAAACCAGGAGGTAGTTCAACATACACCTCTTCAGATATAAAACCATTCAAGAATGCACTCTTCACATCCATTTGATAAAGTTTGAAATTTTTGAAACATGAAAATGCAAGCAACATTCTAATAGCTTCTAATCTAGCTACAGGTGCATATGTCTCATCAAAATCAATACCTTCTTCTTGACTATAGCCTTGAGCTACAAGTCTTGCCTTGTTTCTAGTAATGGTTCCAGATTCATCCATCTTGTTTCTGAACACCCATTTGGTTCCAATTACAGGATGATCTTTAGGTCTAGGAACAAGATTCCAAACCTTATTCCTTTCAAATTGGTTTAATTCTTCTTGCATGGCCATAATCCATGACTCATCATTTTCAGCATCTTGAAAACATTTTGGTTCTATTTGTGAAAGAAAAGCAAGATGATTACACACATTTCTAAGAGATGATCTTGTTCTTACCCCTTGTGATGGATCACCTAGTATTTGCTCTGTTGGATGGTTGTGGACAAATTTCCACTCCTTTAGCAATCCTTCATTCTCATTTTGTTGGCTTGAGGAGTCATCTTGATTTCCTTTGTCATGTGGTGAAGCTTCATTTTGAGTTTGATCAATGTTCATCTTATCCAAGTTCTTCTCCACATCATCTATATCATCATTCATAGCCTTTCTAGAGAAAGAGTTTAGTTCATCAAAAGTAACATGAATTGATTCTTCAACAACTAAGGTTTTCTTATTGTAAACTCTATAAGCCTTGCTATGTGAGGAATATCCTAGAAAGATAGCTTCATCAGATTTTGCATCAAGTTTACCAAGGTTGTCCTTGTTATTATTCAACACAAAGCATTTACAACCAAAGGCTCTAAAATATGAAACATTTGGTTTCTTATTTTTCCAAAGCTCGTATGGGGTTTTATTTAAAAATTTTCTTACCAAAACTCTGTTTAACACATAGCAAGCTGTGTTAACAGCTTCAGCCCAAAAATATTTTGGCAAATTGTTTTCACAAAGCATTGTTCTCCCCATTTCTTCTAAAGTCCTATTTTTCCTCTCAACAACTCCATTTTGTTGAGGAGTTCTAGGTGCTGAAAAATTATGTTCAAAACCATTTTCATCACAATATGTTTCAAAAGGTTTGCAATCAAACTCACCACCATGGTCAGTCCTAATTGCTGTGATTGTAAATCCTTTTTCATTTTGAACCCTTTTACAAAATTTGGTAAAGAAAGCAATTGTTTCATCTTTGTGAGCTAGAAAGAATGTCCATGTAAACCTTGAGTAATCATCAACAATGACAAGAGCATATTGTTTACCGGCTAAGCTTAGAGTTCTAGTTGGTCCAAACAAATCCATATGCAATAGTTGAAGTGGTCTAGAAGTAGAGAGCATGTTTGTAGATTTAAAAGACACTCTGGTTTGTTTTCCCATTTGACATGCATCATAAGTTTTGTCTTTTTCAAAATTGAGTTTGGGAAGACCATTCACTAACTCATTTTTTGAAATTTTTGAAAGAATGCTCATACTAATATGACCAAGCCTTCTATGCCACAACCAACTATCCTCTTTGCTCACAGCAGCAAGGCATTTGATCTTACAAGAAGATAATTCATTTAAGTTGAAAGTGTAAATATTGCCTTGTCTATGGCCAGTCAATATGATCTTGTTATCATTTATGTTTACTACATTACATTTAGATGATTCAAACACTACTTTGCAACCTTTGTCACACAATTGACTAATGCTTAACAGGTTGTGTTTAAGTCCTTTAACAAGTAAAACATTCTCAATAGAAGTTGAAGAGTTTTTACCAATACTACCTATACCGATGATCTTGCCTTTGCTATTATCTCCAAAAGTGACCAATCCTCCATCTTTTGGTGTGAGAGAAGTGAATTGAG
Source organism: Euryodendron excelsum (assembly GCA_033060915.1). Classification (NCBI taxonomy): domain Eukaryota; kingdom Viridiplantae; phylum Streptophyta; class Magnoliopsida; order Ericales; family Pentaphylacaceae; genus Euryodendron; species Euryodendron excelsum. The sequence goes on along the minus strand of CM065385.1, from coordinate 26,323,622 downwards.
TTTCATCTCCAGTCATATGTCTTGAATAGCCACTGTCCAAGTACCATTGATCCTTTTTGGAATTGGCTTGAAGACACACCTACAAAACAAGCAACTCAACCTTTGACCTTTGGTACCCAAATCATCTTGGGTCCAGTAGAGTTAGTCTTCAATGTTCCTTTTGGAACCCAAGCTTTCTTGACAGCATGAGATTGTTGTATAAGGAAACATTGATTTGCAAAGTGACCTCTCTTATGACAATAAAAGCATGTGATTGGTGCTTTTGAAAACTTTTATGTTTAAAAACGTTGTAACCTATTCCAGCCTTGTCAAGAGAGCAATTTCGTTTTCCAAGCATAACATCAAGTTTATCTCTTCCATTGACACATTTAGAGAGAGATTTTTCTAAATCAGTGACTTTTTCTTTCAAAGCAGAGTTTTCATTTTTCAAAATTTCATTTTCATTTTGTAACTCTTCACTTTCTTCTGTGAGAGTGAATACCATATTCTTGAGAAGATTGTTTTTTATGCCTAGCTTTTTAAATTCAACAATCAAATCATCAAAAGCATCTTGCAATTCATTAAAAGAGAAATCAGAATTAGTTACCTCTGTTTCTTCTTCATGTGCCATAAGACATAAGTTGGCTACTTCATGAGTTTCAGACTCATCTAAGATTGAATCCTCACTGTCACTCCATGTTGCAGCTAGAACCTTCTTTCCTCTTTCTTTTTTAGCTGGGGACACTCATTTCTCATGTGTCCTGGCTTTTTGCATTCGTAGCATATAATGGTAGAATCCTTGTTGTTGGATTCACCCTTTGCTTCAATCTTCTTTCCTCCCTTCCACCTTCTTTTCATGAATCTCTTGAATTTTCTTGTGATGAGAACAAAATCTTCCTCATCTTCTTCTTCACTCCCAGATTCATTTTCTGATGTGGTGGACTTGAATGCAACAGACTTCTTTTTCTTGTCCTCTTCTTCTTGAGCATTCTGTTTTCGGGTTAGCTCGTAAGTCATGAGAGAGCCAAGAAGTTCTTCAAGAGGTAGAGTGTTGAGGTCTTTAGCTTCTTGAATGGCTGTCACCTTTGCTTCCCATGTCTTTGGCAGTGATCTTAAGATTTTCCTCACCTGTTCACTGTTAGGATACACTTTTCCAAGAGACTTTAAACCATTTACAATGTCAGTGAATCTAGTGAACATCTCAGTTATAGACTCATCAGATTTCATTCTAAATAATTCATAATTATGCACAAGAATGTTAATTTTTGACTCCTTGACCTGATTGGTTCCTTCATGAGTTACTTCAAGTCTGTCCCAAATTTATTTGGCAAATTCACAAGTAGAAATTCTATTGAACTCATTTGGATCTAATGCACAATATAAGATATTCATAGCCTTAGCATTAGATTGCATAAGCTTCATGTCATTCTCATCCCATTCATTTTCAGGTTTAGGGATAACTTCTCTTTCAATAACCTTGCTGGGAGTTTTAGGACCATTGACAATAATCATCCATAACTCATAGTCAACAGATTGAATATAAATTCTCATTCTATTCTTCCAATAGTTGTAGTTTGTACCATTAAACATTGGAGGTCTGTTGGTGGATTGACCCTCACCTAGAGAGCTTTCAAACATGGTTGCCATGGATCAACTCTAAGGATGTTAAGCCTTTAAACTAGAGTACTAGCTCTGATACCAATTGTTGGCCCAAGAAGGCAACCCAAGAGGGGGGGGGGTGAATTGGGTTTTATAAAATTTATATCAGAAATTGCAACTAAAAACAGTTTATGTATTTTAACAACAATTAATCAAGGTATATATATCAAGCAAGTGAAGTATACATCAATATATATATTTATGCAAACATGTATAGTGAGCAAATAAGCAAAATAGAGGCAGAAGAGAAGTGCACCAGATTTATAGAGGTTCGGCCAACCTTGCCTACGTCCCTCTCTTCTTTGATCCTTTCGAAGGAATTCCACTATGTAATACTCCTTACACAGCTGCTGGTTGTGCCACGAATGCCCAGCTCACTCTTACAAAAGCTTCTTCCCAAGCTTTCAAAACCCAAGAGATTTTGTCCAAGCTTCTCTCAAACTTACAAGTGTTTTTCCCAAGAACACTCAAACTTACAAGGTTACAAACCCACCCGAATGAGAATGAATAAAGATTATACAAAGATTAACTCTCCTAGTGAGTATGTTAACAAATACAACTCAATGGATAACTTTAAACACTCAGCAAAAGTATGTGGCAGTGACGTACAGGTGATTTTCAGCTTCAAGCACTTGATATGAATGGTATGATTGCTCTTCTCTTGTTCTTTGAAGCTGTATGTATCTCATATATATAGGTATGGATCGATTCTAGCCGTTGGAGAACTATGGGAGAAGATTTGGTTGCATTTTTGCCCATACCGTCTGTCAGAAAACTAGCCGTTACGGTCTAGGGGTCGACTCTTTTCACAATGAGTCGACTCTTTTTGCATTTCAGCAGATTTTTTAAGTCACTGTCCAAATGAGTCGACTTTTTTGTCACAGGAGTCGACTCTTTTAAGCTGTCTGCAGAACTTTTGTTCTCTGTTGCAATGAGTTGACTCTTTTTGGCCAGGAGTCGACTCTTTTGAGTCTCCAGCACAAATCCAAGGCTCTGTTCGAATGAGTCGACTCTTTTTGCTTGAGGGGTCGACTCTTTTTACTAAAATCCATATTTTTGCAACTTTTCTTCATTCTTTTCCAAATCTTTCAATCTCTTCAAGGATCATTCAAATGACCTTTTTAAAGCTTGCAAATGCTTTTTCAAGGCTAGATGACTCCAAGAACATCTTCAATCCATTCAAGATGAATTTTCTTCATTTTCATCACTTGTAGAGCTCTTCCATCATCATAGCTTCATCCATTGATTCAAGTCTTCTTCAAGATCTTCAAGAGAGCTTCCATGACTTAGAATCTTCATTTCTTCAATCAATATGGCTTCTCCATGGACTTCAACAACTCTTCCAAGAAAGCTTTCCAAGTCTTGTGATTCCTTCCATGTCTTCAAGACATCTTTAAATCTTTCAAGAAAGCTTTTATGTTTTTGAATTGGTCTCTTCTTTTTCCATTCTTGCAAGATATCTTCAAGTCCTCAAAGTCTTCAATCTTTTAAATCAAGAGTTTGATCATTTTCATTCTTCTTCTTTGATATCCATCATCTTCATTCTCTTATAAAATCACCATTGTTGAATATGCTATTCTTTCATGCTTATCAATCTTCAATCTACGATTTTCATCAACTTGAGATTTCTTTTTCTTCTTATAATATCAGCTTTGTAGAATACATCACTTTATCATGCTTTTCATTCTTTATTCAAATCTTTGCATCATAAATCCTCTATTATGATAAGCTTCAAGTCAAGATCTAATTAATAATTCATCTGCACACTAAGTAGAATTATTAGATCATTTAACCATGTTTTGTTATCATCAAAATCAGGGCATTGACTCAACACTTGGGCACCCCAAAAATCGGGGCGCGACAACTGGCGACTCCGCTGGGGATACTTAGAGGGTTAGGCCATTAACATGTATCTTCACCCTTTACGAAACCAGAATCTCCGGTTACTTTGCCCAAGTTTTATCTACTCATCAAATTTTTCCAAGTTTCCAAACACAAATCCTATTTTCCAAAATGAGTTTCAAATAATTGTCATCACTCGCATTCATTGTTTTCATTCATGCTCTTACATTAATCATCCATTTTACCTTGCATTGAGTTTTTCGAGAAGTTACTAACTCTTTGCATTTGTCTTTTGTAGGTGGACATTTGTTCACATTTTTATTTCATGTCTTATTTATTGCCATGTATGTGAATGAATGGACATGATGTGATGTGTGTTGTTGGGTCCTTTCCTCCATTTTTCAAAATTCCACATACCCTTGGTGTGCTCACTTGCATTTGCATCTTACATGTATTACCTGGCTACTACCCTTCTAGATAGAAGGGGGAATAGTATATTAACTATGGGTGGATGCTGTGTTAGTTTCTTAGCCTACGGTCTCTTGATAGTTTCCCCACTTGAACCACTAACCAAAGATGGAGTTCGCCCTTCCGGGGGTGGATGCCGGAGGTTTGAAGGTTCGGGAACCGAGCTTTTTAGGAAGCATGAGTAAACCCCCAACCTCATGCTCATGTAACACCCCATGCATGGCCAAACCTCTACTAGATTTAGGACACACGCGTCAATTTCAAAACCAAGGAGGAAAGGGCGACCGCTTTATTTGCCCTTATATATTCTGCTATGCTATTTAATTCTTGTTGTTTCCATGAATATGCATCATAACTGCTCATGCATCGGAATCCATTTCAAGATAAGAGTTCTCAAAGTAACTCAAGTTATTGCATCTTCATACATCCAATCAACCCCTAAAGAAAGCTCAAAGACCTTCTTGTCTAAATCAAGCCAACCCAAAACTCCTAAGGGTACCACGAGACCTTAAGGATTCACGGCATGCATCAAAGTCATCTCATAAAGAGGGGCCCTAATCCCTCTTCGCTCATAGAGATAGAGCTGCTAAGAAGACGAAGGGGTAATTCAAATCAAGGTCTCCTACCAACCTCCGGTCAAAAATGGGAATCCAAAGACTCAAGAGTAGTTTAGGATTTCAACAATAAAAATAGAATAGGTGAAGGCCTCAAGGAAAATATTCCCCTTCCCCTTCAAATGTATTCTCAATTCCATGTAAAAAGAAATCAAATGCAATAAAGCTATCCTTTCTACTTTCATCGAATGAATGTATGAATGAATGAATGAACAGGCTCGCACAGGTACAGTATTGCATGCAGGGGCAACTCCCTATCTCCAAAAGTGAGCCAACACATCATGCTTAGTACCCCTCTCAAAGTAGGGGCACCCCTAGGGCATGCATTGCATAAAAATCTTCAATCTAAAGGCGCTAACTTCTCCTTTTTTGTCTTTCTTTTTACATTCTCATTGTCTTCTCCCTAGCCTATAAAGGCCAAGAGAGTCAGAGGGTGAACCAAGAATGAAAAGGGAATCTTCTAAACTGCTTATTCATTGCCATTATCTTGTCCATATAATTACTATTAGGCTCGTGCATTAACATCCATCCCAAGACAAGAGTGCCAAAAAACTCTAGCCATTGCATTCTCATGCATTCAATCAACCGTAGAGAGAAAGGAATGATCCAATCTCATGCTAATCAAACATACCTAAACCTCTAAGGGTTCCTCTAACCTTAAGGATTCATGGCATGCATAGAATCATATCTCAAGAGAGGCTCAAATCTCTCTCAGTCCATAGAGGCGGGATTCCCTAAACAAAGAAGTATTAATCGGCCCATGCCGAAGAGGTATTGTATTACACACAAGGGTAAAATCCCACCTCCAAAATGGACTCAACACCATGCCTAGATTCCCTCAAAGAAGGGACCTCCATAGGACATGCATTGCATAAAACCTTCAACTCCACATGCTAACTGCATTTTATTTTTCCTTTTTCAGGTTCAAGAGCATAGTCAAACCAATAGAATTCCTCTAGCATCTCGCCCAATTCATAATTCATGCAAAGCCATTACCTTCTCTACCAGACCTCAAACTCATGAAGCCATCCCTGTTCAATCCGATGACCTATACAGCAAATCGAGTGTGAAGGATGCTAGCTTGATTCCAAAACCCGCCTAAGGGGTTTATTCCAAAAAATGGGGATTTCTTTCAAACCCTTCTTTCAATTTTCATATCGAATTTGAGCATGAAAATAACATCATTTTCATGTTTATATCATTATCTCATGGCACTTCATCAATGATGTCTTCTTCTCTAGGAATTTTTCCTCCAAAATGTTTTACCTCGACTTGGAGGATGGAATAGCACAAGCACCACTTTCAGCAAAAATAATCTCTTACTCCAAAAAGAGGGGAGAGAGAAATAGAAAATATAGAGAGATGGAAAATATAGAAGGGTGAGAGATGAGAATCAATCACATAGCTCATTGAAATCTAAGGAGTGACCCCCAATTGATGTTTTGACAAAGCAACAAGTAGCTACACCTTCAAAAGGAAGATTAACACATGATGGCAAGCCCGGGTTGATTGAATTTTTGGAAAAAAAAAATTAGAAAAACCAAAACAAAGATTTTTGATAGTATTTGTCCCACACGTGCACAATCACTGGGGCAAATATTCAATTATGAACAGATTGATGTGCATGCTTGTTTGAGGTTGAATCTCATGTGCATGATCACTTGCATAAATATGAGTCAATGGTTTTGATGATCTTTACCATATTGGTGAATCATGTTCAACTTAATGCACACTTCTTAAGACTTCTTAGAATGTGGAATCCGCCTTTATGATCTATTTTAAATAAGTTAAATACTTGTGGGTTGTTTCACACCTAGGTTGACCTTTTGTCGATTCCCTCTCTCATCACTTATGGAAAGGGCTACCAGTGAGTCTGAGTGCAGCTACGATTGTTATGTGACAAGAGGAGAATGCTACCTGCTCATATGTGTGAAAGCCGCCATACTTTACATTTCTGTATTTCCATCATTGAAGAGATAGGGTTGGACTTAAACCAAAAAAAAAACAAAAAAAAAAGAAAGAAAGAGCATGAGATGAAACAAGTTTGACTTCTAGGTGTGATAACCCGTGAGCTATTGTACCATCCTGGATCATGCCGAGGGTCTATGTTCTCATTAGTCTTCATGAAGTTCACACCTACACCGATACATTGTCACTAATACGGTCTTAATCATCTCACGACCAATTGTGCTTGTTTCGTGTGGTTTCGTGCATATTTGATGTTGATCTTTTCAAGCTAAGCTACATCTTGATATTCATGAATCTATATTTGCCCTACATTGATTGATCATGTCTTTATAGGGTTCTCATAATTTGAAAAGTTTAATGGTTCTACAAAAAAAAAAATTTGGGCTTTCCTGCACTTTTAGTAGCTTTCAAAGTCTTCCCGATCTAAGGACAAAAGCTACTTGTTGCTTTGCCAAAATGGCAATATTGGCCATCATTCAGAGAAGTTTTTCTTTTCAATAAAAGAGAGAGAGGGAGAACGAGTCAATGGATCGAATCTCTAAGAAGGTGCAAGTGCTATCACATCCTGGCAAGAAAATAGCAGAATTAGAAAGGGAAATTTTGAGAAGGAGAACAGAAGTTCAAAAGATTGCCTAATCTTAAGATATGATGCTCATAACTGAACATGAACCCTGGGGCAACCCCTATGACATACGTCCATTTCCATCTATATATGCATTCATCAAAAAAAGCATGACATGCATTCAATTCAATTCCACTTCTGTACAGATTTGTGCATTCATTTCAATTCCCATATAAACCATACATGTTCATGCATTCATCAAAAAGTATGATATGCATTAAATTCCATTCTATATATTAAACATATGCATTCATTTCCGTACTTGTATTAACTTGCATGACAAGCATTTATTCTAATTCCTGTACAAACCATATTTGTTCATGCATTCATCAAAAAGTATGACATGCATTCAAAATCCATATCTGTGCATTCATAAAAAAGTATGATGTACATTCAATGTCATTCATGTTCATGCATTCATCAAAAAGTATTACATGCATTCAAAATCCACATCTATGCATTCATCAAAAAGTATGATGTGCATTCAATTTTATTTACTTGCATTCATCAAAAAGTATGACATGCTTTCAAAATCCATCTCTATGCGTTCATCCAAAAGCATGACATGCATTCAATTCCATCCCTGCATAAACATCCAATAAAAAAAAAAACATGACATACATTTAATTTTATCCTTACACATTTATCAAAAAATATGATATGCATTTATTTCCTCATGTATCAACTTGTGCATTCATCCAAAAGTATGATGTGCATTCGTTTTAACCTATGGTGGACTTATACAGTATATGCCAAACGACATGTCTAACAAAATACACTGACAAATGTTCAGGTGATTGCAAAAGAAAAGGTATTCCGAAGCCGAAGCACAACATTCCGGAAATTCTGTCGTCCAGAATCTAAACATTCTGCAAAAAGAAATGGCATACACCCTAAAAAACTCGAATTGTCATCCATAAACAATAAGAAACAGAGAATGGGGCACTGAATCACCCTCGACCACCCGAATTAATGTCAGCCTAACTCGACCTCTTCGAATCATAAAAATTGGGGCAATGTCCCACCCTACACCTCCCATTCAATTGCAAACCAGTTGATCCACTCAAGGAAAACTGACCTATAGATATTCTACCTTCTGAATACCTCAAACCTTTCAAAATGAGGCCTCACCACTTCCAAAACCAAATTCAACAACCCGAGGAAGTACCTCACTTAGAATTCCGCCATGCTAGTCGGAGGCAAAAGTTAACAATTAACACAAGGAACATCACTCTCCAAAAATCTCAATCCAAGAAGCAGTAAATGTCATCTTCTTCAACATTCAAGACAAAAGAACTATAAGCAAATCCCTTATATCAGTAAAGATTGGGTTTCCGAGCTTCCCCCAAAAAAGCAGATTGGGTTTTAAAGCTTCCTCTGAAAAAGCATATTTGGGTTTCAGAGCTTCTCCCGAAAAGCAGATTTAGGTTTCAGAGCTTCCTCCGAAAAATCAGATTTGGGTTTCACAGTTTCTTCCGAAAAAGCAGATTGGGTTTTAGAGTTTCTCCTGAAAAAGCAAATTTGGGTTTCAGAGTTTCCTCCGAAAAAAGCAGATTGGGTTTCAGAGCTTCCTTCGAAAAAGTAGATTTGGGTTTCTAAGCTTCCCCCAAAAAAGCAGATTGGGTTTTCGAGCTTCCTCCGAAAAAGCAGATTGGGTTTCGAAGCTTCCCCCAAAAAAGCAGAATGGGTTTCAAGCTTCCTTCGAAAAAAGCAGATTGGGTTTCAAAGCTTCCCTTGAAAAAGCAGATTAGGTTTCAGAGCTTCCTCCGAAAAAGTAGATGGGCTTTTTGAGCTTCCTCCGAAAAAGCAGATAGGGTTTTGAGCTTTCTTCGAAAAAGCAGATTGGGTTTTAGAGCTTCCTCCAAAAAAGCAAATTGAGTTTCCAAGCTTCCTCCGAAAAAGCAAATTAGGTTTTCGAGCTTCCTCCGAAAAAAGCAGATTGGGTTTTAGAGCTTCATCTAAAAAAGCAGATTGGGCTTTCAAGCTTCCCCCAAAAAAGTAGATTGAGTTTTAAAGTTTTCTCCAAAAAAGCAAATTGGGATTCAGAGATTCCTCCAAAAAAGCAAATTACGTTTTTGAGCTTTCCTTTTTAAAAGCAGATATCAACCTTAAACCTCCCTAGAGAAGCAGCATTTCGTTAGATAGAGTGTCTATTCAAGAAGACTCAGTTTCAAGATATCAACCTTGAACCACCTCTCAGAAGCTACATCAACAAAAATCCTATTTTGCCCATAAAAGCAAAACTCGACAGTCAAGCAAACACCGAGTATTCCAATCTCAAGAAATCTCAATCCAGGAGGGCACAAATGTCCCCCTTTCAAGTTTCGAGACATAAGAATTACAAGCACGAAACAGTCTCTGATGATTCCACAGGTTCAACCATCTCCAACATCTTCGAGATAAAGCCCAGGTATAATTCTAACCGAATTATCTCAAAATCAATTTTAAAAAAAAACAAAAGCCCTTGCTTTCTTTCAAATCCAAAAATTCAGTTTTCAAATATCCAAAAACTTGCAAGGTTTCGTCTACAAAGACTTTCAAATTTTAAAGTCTATTTCAAGAGCTTTCAAAACTATTTATACAAAAGGTTTCAAATTCAAAAAATCAAAACTCTTGCTTTTCAAAAGTCAAAATCAATTTTCACATTCAAAAAAAAAAATTTTCCACCAAAAGTTTCAACTTCGAAATTTAATTCAATTTCAAAGAGGAAAATTCCCGATCAAAAACTTTCAAAGGTTCAAGCTTCAAGTCAAAATGAATTTCCTAAACATTTTGTCTTCAAAAATTCAGGTTTCAAGGCAAAATGAATTTCCTATACGTTTTGCTTTCCAAAAAAAAAATTGAAAGTTCAGAGTCAAAATGAATTTTCTATACATTTTGTCTTCAAGAGTTCCCAAGTTTTGAGTCAAAACAAGTTTTCTAACCCTCATAAAAAAATATATATATAGTAGTTTCTGAATTTCGAGTTCAAATGAATCCCCTTCAAATGGTTTTCACCTTTCTAGGTTTTGTAACTTTTTCCTTTAAAAAGTTTGACTTCAAGTCATTTCTCAAGTTTTCTAAAAACTTTTTCCTTCAAAAAGTTCAATCTCAAAAAATTTTTATCAGGTTTCTTGAGCTTTTCCTTCAAAAGCTCTGTTTTCCAAAAAATTTTGAGTTTTCAGGCTTTCACCTAAAAAAACCTAGCTTTCACAAATTTTTGGATTTTTTGAGCTTTCTCCTTCAAAAGCTCCATTTTCAAAACATCTTCTTAGGTTTCTCGAGTTTTCTCCTTCAAAAGCTCTGCTTTCCAAAAATTTAGGGTCTTTTTAGCTTCCGCCACAAGAAGCTTAACTTTCAAAATTTTAGGTTTTCTAGCTTTTGCCTCAAAAAGCTTACCTTTCAAAATTCCGGGCTTTCACCTTAAAAAGCCCAACTTTCAAAATTTTAGGTTTTCAAGCTTTCAACTCAAAAAGTCTAGCTTTCCAAAATTTCGAGTTTCTTGAGCTTTTCCTTCAAAAGCTCTGTTTTCCAAAAAATTTCGGGTTTTTAGGCTTTCACCTCAAAAAACCTAGCTTTCCAAAAATTTTTGAGTTTCCCGAGCTTTCTCCTTCAAAAGCTCCATTTTCAAAACATCTTTTTAGGTTTCTTGAGCTTTCTCCTTCAAAAGTTTTGCTTTTTAAAAATCTCGAGTTTTCTAGCTTTCGTCTCAAAAAGCTTAACTTCACAAAATTCCGAATTTTCTAGCTTTCACCTCAAAAAGCTCAACTTTCAAAATTCTAATTTTTCTAACTTTTGCCTAAAAAAGCTTAACTTTGCAAAATTTCGAGTTTTAGCTTTCCCCTCAAAAAGCTTAACTTTCAAAATTTTGGATTTTCTAACTTTCGGCTCAAAAAGCTCAACTTCCAAAATCTCGGGTTTTCTAGCTTTCGCCTCAAAAATCTCAACTTTCAAAATTTTGAATTTTTTAGCTTTTACCTCAAAAAACTCAACTTCCAAAATATCAGGTTTTCAAGCTTTTGCCTTAAAAAGCACACTATGAAATTTTTTTTCAGGTTTTCAAAACTTTCTCCACAAAAAGTTTAATTCCAAAATCAAATTCTAGGTTTTCAAACCTTTCTCCTCAAAAGTTTCATTCCAAGTTTTTAAAGTTTTCCAAACCTTTCCAATTCAAATCCAAATCCCTCCATTACAGAAGGCCATTTCAAAATCATTTAAAAAAAAAATCCTTCTCAAAATTCAAAAATCCTGAATCTCCCTAAAGGAGTGTCATTCCATTGGTCGGAATGTCGATTCAGGAAAAATTTCAAAATTATTTCAAAATCAAGTTTTCAAAATTTCAAAATTCAAACAATCCAGTTTTCAAAACTTAAAATTCCAAATTCCAACCACTCCGGTCCCTCCGATTGCCTTGCAATCAACATGGGATCCTTCCTTATTATTTTTATGTCTTCGACAAACAAAGACAGAAAAAGAGGGGCAGCTGTAAGCACCCCATTTTTGCCCGCTCGGCAATCTCCGGCTCCACCGGGCTAAGTTTCCCAACATCACAACATATGTAGGTTCAAGATGAACCTTTGAATCTCCAATCCAACCAATTGGTCACTTTTCGAGCCCACAAGGACTTGTTGGAGCTATAAGTACCACTATTCCAGGCAGCTTTCCGGACTAAGCGGTCCTGAAAACCAATGCCATCCAGGTAGTTTCTCGGGATCGGGTAATCTCAGGGACCAACACCTCATCAAGTTCCAGACGGTTCACTTCTGGCACGTGCTAGCCTGCCAACGTAGAATGTCCGTCATTTGGTAGTTCTCCGAGACCGGGCGTTCTCAGAGACCAACACCACCAATTCAGATAGCTTTCTTGGACCAGGAGTTCTCAGGAACCAACACCACCCCTACAGGTAGTTCTCTAAGACTGGGCATTCTTAGAGACCAACACCGCAAAGGTATTTTTCTGAGACCGGGGGGGCTCGAGAACCAACACCTAGGTCAACATCAGAGCCTGCTAGCCCGACTCGGTGAAAAATGACCAAACTTGCCCCTTGGGCCTCCAGACACGTTTTGGGAAAGTTCAGAATCCCTCAAAACTGTAAGTCCATCCTTCCAAAGTGTTGTTAAACCATTAGGCATCCCCCACATGCCATTTGGTCCAAATCTGGTCCTATTTCGGCCCATTCTAGTCAAAATGACCATTTTGCCCTTAAACACCTCAACACTGCACAAACCCCACTGAATGGTAAAACACTCTCCCGAAACCATCCCTGAATGACCTTATACGCTTAATACAACACACCAAACCGTCCCTGACCATTTCCAGCCAATCCTGTTCAAAATGACCATTTTGCCCCTGAAAATCCAAACATGCCTCGAAACAGCATCGGCCTTGGGATTTCGAGCAAATGGTTTCACCACGTGCCCTTGTTTAACCCGAGGAGGACCCTACCACACTAAGCTCACATAGCTCGATAAGAGTTCGCTGGAGCGTCTCGCAAATGCTCCGCTTAAATTGTCTTTTCTCCCAATTCCCTGGTTATAATGTAGCGTCAACTGACTTGAAAAACGCGTAAATCAGGAAATTCTCAGAAGCTCATTCGTAGATCTTTTCATCGATACGACTCAATCGAATAAGTCGCTTCCTGAAGCTCTCCATCGTACAGTCCGAAAACTATAACTTTCAACAACCCCTGGAGCGTCTCGCAAACACTCCGCCAAGGTTGACTTTTTCTACGATTCCCTAATCAACATGCACTATCAAACGACTTGAGAAATGCGTAAATCTGGGAATTTCTGAAAGTATTTCCAGAGTACTTTCCATTGGTACGGTCCGATCAAAAGGATCGCTTCCCGAAGGCCTCAATCACACAAAATGAAAATAACCACTTTCGAACACCCTCAGAGAGTATCATAGACGCTCCGTAAAAGTATCCTTTTTGGCACACTTCCCAAGACGACATCCCACGCTTCCAAACATAATTCAAACTTCTTGAAAACATGAAAGTTCATCGGAAGCACTAGGGGAACGTCCCAAATGCGACCGATTCCCCCAAAACCTTCCCAATTTACTCAATTATCGATGCAAAGTTTGAACGAAGCTTCCCGGTGGTGGAGCATATGCTACGTGCACTCAAATTTTGGTCATATCGATCAACTTTCGATCAACAGTCGAGATTTATCCAATACACAAGGTGCCACGTGTCATTTTGGGAATGGAACAGTACCTGCATATGTCCTACATGCGCCAGGTTAAATTTTGGCTAAGCGCATGTAGTACATGGGCCAAGTCTATTCCAGAATGTCTATAAATACCAGACCCCCCTTTGCATATTCCAACTCCAATTTTTGATGCGAAACTCTGCTGAAGTCACCCCAGAACTGGAAATCCCTATACACACTTCATCCCTCCAATACTTAACTTAGATTCCACCATCTGCAAGCCTATAAACTTCACCTACAAGGCCTTATACACCATTACACCAGCCCCTCAAGCCCTCTTGAAGTCATTCAAGCTCCAATCAAGACATCTACTAAAGACTACAAGTGTGTTAAAGGCAAAAGGTGGTATCCCTTTTACATTTGTGTCTTCCCCCACTCTTCTCTTCTCCCTCCTAGCCTACTTAGGCTATTCTCTATTTTAACCCCCATCTATAACCCCCTATTTTTGCATACTTGAGCCAAGAGGGCTTTTAAATCATGCCTAGAGAAAAGCAAGTGAGAGTCACTGTGTAGGGGGACCTCTCACTAGCCTACTTTGAGATGGTATGGCCTAGGAGCCCCCTGTTTATGTGGTGTAGCCTAAAAGCCTTGTATGTGATCATGACTCCTTACATATTACTAATTTGATAATGTTTTGTATGCTTGGCTTCATTTTATGCTTATTGTTATGTTTTATAATGCTTACATTACTCTTAAACTCCATGTCATTTCCAAGCTCTATATTTCTTTCAAAAATTGTTCCAAGAGTTGGCTCCTTGAAGCTTATGATGGGACCTTAGAAATCATGCCTTAGAAAATCCCCTTTCTAACCCCTTAACTCCCACCTTGGCATCATGACATTTTAACTTGCATAAGGGTTGCTTTCTAATTCTCTAATTTCTAAAATTTCCATTCTTTTAAGTGTAGTGGTTGGAATGGCCCCATGGAACCCTCTCTTGAGTGGTTTTCCTTTTATTTAGCCATAGGCAACCTTTCTTGATGGAATGACCTCCTACAAAAATGGTTTTCAAAAACTCTCTCCAAAGATGATTTTCAAAAATCCATTCTCTCCATCTTTGTATTAAAAGTGGTTTTTCAAAGGTTATCACCATTGTGTTGATTCTTAAAATCCATACTCTTGTCAAGATAACGGTTATAATGGTCATAAAGAAACCTTCTTTGAAATGGTCTCCAAACATCAACCATATAAACCATACTCTTGGCTAGAGTCAAAATTTTCATGGAAATGATCTCCAAAAAGGTTGTCCACCAAAGTCTATTGCATAACATGTTTTGTTTTAAAAGTGCATTAAACTAACTTCCAAAACCATTTTCTAATCCAACCCTAGGTTAACTTGACCCTAGTTACCCAACCCTAAGATAACTTGACCTTAGTTATCCAACCCTAGGTTAACTTGACCCTAGTTCACTCACCTTAGGTTAACTTAACCCTGGTTAGCTAACCCTAAGTGACCTTAACCCTAGGTTAGCCTAACTCAAGTTAGTGAACCTTAGGTCACCCTTAACCCTAAGCTAACCCAATATAGGTTAATATGCTTCAAGGTTCCAACTCATGAACCCTTTTTGAATGATCTTTCAATTTTAAACTATTCACATTACCCATTTCTCCAATACCCTCTACTCTCTTGATTTAAAAAAAAAACCAACTCCGTAAACTCCTCAAATGCTCCTACACTCCATCTTCAAGGCATTTTCAAAAATGCTTTCAAAAGGTCACAAACCTAAGGTGTCCCTAGCCCCCTCGCGGTTAGGGATTCCAAGGACAAATGATAAATCAAGAACAACCTCTAACGTTGTCCATATCCAAGGTTTTCAAAACAAGACTTCACAAACACTTCCAAATTCTCTTGAGTCATGGCAAAGCATTTTTTTTAAAACTCCCTTAAGTTAATCCAAAGACATTTTCAAAATACTCCACCATCCAATTTTAAGCCAACCCCTAAGACCACAAAGAGTCTTCAACTTCCAAAGACCACAAAGAGTCTTCAACTTCCAAGACCACAAAGAGCCTTCAATTTTCAAAGACCTCAAAGTGACTTAAACTTTTCCAAAAACCTCAAAGTGCTTAAAATTTTTTTTAAAAAAAAAAAAAGTCCTACAAGTGTCTTAAACTTTTTCAAAGACCCCAAAGTGTCTTCAAACCTTCCAAAGGCCCTAATGCGCCTATTTTCCATCTGGCTCTTGCTCGAACTACGAATGACCTGATTCTCACCAAATGAGATACGTAGGCAACCTAAAATGGTGCGATCATAACCTTTATTCCAACTCCAATCCCTTTTTCAAAAATTCTAATCAATTTAAAGTTCCTATTCCAAACTTTTTCAAAACTCTTGTCATTTTCAAACTTCTTCAAAAAACTTGCATCATGCATCATCCATCCGAAAAGTGATGACTAAATCTCGTTTTCAAAATTTTAAAGTGGATATTAAGTGGACAATGGTAACCGGTTATTCTAGTGAGTGAACAAAAGGGTAATTAGACATGTAGGTACCGAAAGGGCTGGGTAGGGTGATGATCTTAGGATATCTTCCCTATACGTAACCAACCCTCGAACCATAGATTTCTATTTTCAAATGACCAAAATGGAGTTATTTTTCAAAAAGGCTTAAATCTTTCCAAAGGTTGCCAAACAACCTATTTTCTTAAAAACCCTCTCTTGATGGAGTTTTCAAAACCTTTTCCAAAAAATCCTAAGTTTAATATTCGGATTAACACTTAGTTTTAGGTGCCATAACTCACCTTGATCAAGTTAGGTGGTGACTCCTATTTGTCTAAAAAGCCCTTAGTCAAACCAATTTTCAAACCTGGTCGCACTTTTCCTTCTAGGAGGATGAGGTCTAGTGACAGAGTTCCATGCTTTAGGGTCTCCGAGCCGAAAGGACTTTGGGCACCCCAAAAACCGGGGCGCGACAATTAAGAAGCTTAAAGTTAAGGAAAGATTTGAAAGTTTAAGTTTTGAAAACTTAAGGTTTAGGAAAGTATGAGATTTGGAAGGAGGGGATTAGGAAGGATTGAGATTCCTATTTCCTAAAACAAAAGATTGGATTTGTTTCTAAAAAGAGATTTGATTTTGTTTCCAAAAAAGGAGAATTTGATCTAGTTTCCTAAATGGGGAGATTGGATTTGGTTTCCTAAAGGGAAGATTGGATTTGACATAGATTTGAAAAGATCAAGTTTTGAAAATCCTAGATTTGGAAGACTATAGTTTTGATGTAGAAAATAGGCTTTGGAAACTTATGACTTAGATGTAAAAAAGGAGATTTTGAAAACCTAGATTTTGAGGCAAGAATGGAAATCATGTTTTAGGAAAGAAAGTTAGGATTTCCAAACTGTTGGAGTACACACAAATTTCTTGTCTAAGATAATAAGACAGAAAATCGTAGTAACAAATTGATTTTATTGCTTTTAAATGAGCGAATTACAATCTCTGAAATAATTGCTAATCAAAGAAATTAATCCTCTAATTCTTCTCTTCTAGAACGTTGACTCGAGGATTTGAAACTTGATCCCGAATCACTCGTCGTGTTCTTCTCCAATTTATGCGAAGAAGATGATTGAAGGAGAAAGTTCTTTAAGGTTTTAATGCTTGATCTGCAGAGCTCTCTCTTGCTTGTGTAGGCAAAAATCTTGTCTTCTGTATGTCCTCCTCTTTGAAGGGTCACCCTCTATTTATAGTTGAGGGTGGAGAATTTTGATAAGCTTGAACTTCCTCATGATAATTATCTCTATTTTATTTTGAAAGATAATAGTTAACTAGGATATTTATAGACACGTGTCCAACTTTAATTGGAGAAAATATGTGTCTTCTTCCTTGTGGGTTCCATTTAAACAAGTGGCACACTTTGATTAGCTTAAAACTTATCATTTAAAGGCTGCATCATTCTGACACGTGGTGGTATTTTATTCGCCCCGTCTTACAGGCTTTGACACGTGGCAATGCTTGATTAGTCAAAATTTATGGCTTTATAAAACACTTGGCGACGTCTAATTGGCTAAATTTTGCGTCTACAAATGCCCCCTTGAGACTTGTTCACGTACATGCTACAACAGCGGTAAAGTGAGCAAGTCTCGAAATTTGGATCGCATTTTACGTTAGTGGAAATTTTTATGTATTTGTCACTAACTTCTTGATTTTGAAATTCAATGTAAACCATTTTTGAGTTAGAATCTTGAATCTCCAAATTTAATAAGGAATTGGCCATTGAAAATTTTTTTTTTTCAACTCCAAATTTAGTAGGGAATTGTTGAAGATAAACTTGATCCCCTTGGAACTAATCATAATTCTAAATTTGATGAGGCTCAAAATTTGATTGAGTTCCAAATTTGATGAGATTCTAAATTTGATGTAGTCCCAACTTTGATGAGAAATTGAGATATAAATTTGAGTAGGATTTGAACTCCTAATCATGAAAGGATTTAGCTTTTCCTTCTATAAAAGGACTTCACCCCTTTAGATTTTGCATAATTGATTCGAAAATCAAAATCTTGCTTGAAGGACTGTGCAATGGAGGTCTAAAAACAAAACAAAGAACTATCTTCTCTGGAAGCCGCGAGTTCTTGTAAAATTTGTACCGTCGTCTTCTTTATTCAGTTCTGTTGCCATAGAAGCTTAGTATCCTTCATATTCATGCATATCACATCACCACAAATATATTGATATATCACAACCTAAGCAACAACTCACACAGCAGCACACACACAAATCACTCATACCATGCTCTGAGATATGGCAGGACTAACCTAACACACCTTTTTTTCCCTTTTCCCCTTGTGAATGCTTTAGATACTGCTATCAAAGTTGGAGTTGTATTTTTTCCTACTTTGTATTATAGGCACGTATATATACGAGAAGTCATACACAAATATAATATTTTCTCATGCTATAAGTACCAACCTCGGGGACCGTGAAATCTCTCTTTGTATTTTCTTTGGACTGTACCACCAATCACACAAAGCACACTATTGTTTTTACTTCTCTTTGAAGCACCCTTTAGTAGACAGTCACACGAAGCACACTTTCTTTAGTATTGAAGGATGTCACACAGATTGTTCAGATCACTTTCTTTTTTCTTTTTTTTTTTTAACTTTTTTTTTACACACAAATTTCCTTTCTTTTTTTTTTTTTTGGTCCTTTTACGTGTAACCAATATTCAGTCTTTAACCCTTTTTGACTTTGATACAAACTTTAGAATTTCTACCATGTTGCACCATCCCATCTCACGATCCAAGTAAGCCTGAACAAGTCAGAACTTTTAGCAGTAGTATAGACAACATATTTCAAGAATCCTTCATTGTATAATATAGTAGACCAAAATAATTTGTTCTTTTCTTTGTAGGCATAATCACATCCTTCTTTTATGATTAGTATACTGACTTGTGCACTGTTTCATGGGTAAGAAGCTGAGTTTTTTTTTTTCGCTTTTTAAAAACTATGGAGTACTACTGCTACGTCTCCCCAGATGTAGGCTTTTCTTCATTGAAGTTTTTGTTTGGTCCGCTATCATAAACTCATCTTGCAAAAATAGAAGATTTTCTTCTTTTTTTTTTTTGTTTCTTCGGTCTAGACAAGAAGAACACGAATCGGATAAAGTGCCGCCAAAGCCATTTTGGTAGATGAAGGGCCGCCCCTTCACCATTAGACATCATCTGTTAATGGTTCTGCCGCCGGAGCCTTTCAATTTGATGGAGGGTTGTCCCTTCACAAATTGACAGATTACTCAATGGATCCACCTCTGAAGGCACCCAAATTTGATGAAGGGCCGCCCCTTCACAATTAAATATATTATCTGCTAATAGTTCCACTACCGGAGCCTTTCAATTCGATGAAGGGCCGCCCCTTCACGAATCGCCGATGTCACCCAACTTTGATGAAGGATCGCCAAATCCATTCTAATTGATGAAGGGTTGCCCCTTCACAATTAGACATTATCTATTAATGGTTCCGCCGCCGGAGCCTTCCAATTCGATGAAGGGCCGCCCCTTCACGAATTGCCGACGTTATCCAACTTTGATGAAGGATCGCCAAATCCATTCTGATTGACGAAGGGCCACCCCTTCATAATCTATCAAGTTGATGTTGTGATTCACTCTCTAGGCATTGTGTCATTGACAAGTCTTTTTCCATGAGTTCTATTCTTCCTTTATGGTGCCACCACCATGGTTGGATAGAACCTTCATGGGAAATCTTCCAAATACATGCTGCCCATAATATTTATTCCTTACTTGCAAATTTTAGCACATCGTGCCACTAATGATCAATATATTGCTTTATTGTCATAGTCATGTCTATTGTCGCTTCTGTAATGCTCAACTTCTTGATATTCTGCCTAACAAGTATGCCGATCTCACTTTTCTTTCTCTTTATTTTTTCAGGAAAAGCTCATACAATGGTAGTATTCAGAGATCTTTCTTCTTTAACGAAGAAGTATTTGCTTATTTTGAGGAATGAAAGCGAGCTCCCGGAGAATGCCATAAAACTGCCTATTCACAACCATTGATCGGCTCATTTGCCGACACATGGCCAAAACCTAGTGGCTTTCCTAATCTGTCCAATTGGACATTAGCAGCCACTCGGGACAACGATTCTAAAGTATTCTTGCGATCTGCACTCCACAATATTTCACCAAGTCACTCTAAAGAATTCTCCACTCTGGGACGCAAAATTATCTTTGGCAAAGCACGTTGGGGCCCCACTTTGAAGATTTACGTTGAATTTTCCTTTATTCCCAATTATTGGGAATGGCTTGAAGACGTCTTAAGTCGCAGCCACAAAATCTTGAAGGAAGCGTGCATTTATACGGCCGTGTATGCGTCTTTGTTCACTTATGACCGGAATTCTGACATCTTTCGAGCATTTTGTGAAGCGTGGTGCCCTCAGACAAATTCACTACATACTTTTGTAGGAGAATTGTCTGTCTCCCTTTGGGACCTACACATCCTCGGAGGACTCCCTATATTTGGAAAGTTCTATCATGAGTATATCCCATGCACGGCGGAATTGACTGGCAAAGATGAACTGGGCAAAAAATTTACTCCGAAGAGCTGCGAATATTTATTCAAAGCATTCCACACTATTCTTACGAACGGCAATAAGAAAGAAAGTGTTTCTATTGAAGATTGGATTGCATTTTGGTATAACGGAGCCTCATCATATGTTAAGCCTCCACCACGGAAAGCAAAGAGGTATTCTCGCAGTAAAGCCACTTGGAATTCAACTGGATACATTGGCGAGCCTAAGGAGCGGTCAGAGGAAGCCAAAGTCGTTTTCGTCAGCCTCAGTATCGATGATGACCTAGTGGAACAAACTTATCTCGCTGCATTGTTGTCTTGCTTGTTATGCACCTTTGTCCTTCCAAGCGAAGAAGTCAACACAATCCGGCCGGCCACCTTCAAAGTTGCAAGCATGATGGCATTTGGTCAAGAAATCTGCCCTGCTATTCATGTCTTAACAGGTGTCTACAAGGGCTTGAACAAGATTGCAAACTCACCCACTCCTGGACGGTCAGAGTCTTATTTTCCTGCTCATTATCTTTACGCATGGCTTGCATATTACTTTTATACTCATTACCTCATCCCGATCGCACTAGCTAGCCCCAAGATGACTGAATATTCTGGAGAGGGTGCTGCCAAGTATTTCGCCGGACTTGCTGCTCGAACTCTCATCGATAAAGGCGATGGTATATCTTAGAATTCTTCTTCACGCTTTAACAATGTCAAGGGGCTATTTATTGATAAGAAAGTCGCGGACAATCCTCAAGGCCTTGCTTATTTCATCAG